>CM062605.1:5269404-6555534 GCA_031470985.1 Agastache rugosa
TGAGGCGATCAATTTATTTCTTAAATGCTGGATCTTTCGATCCGAGATCATACCGAGATTCTCCTCATATGTTAGGTGCGGATTCTGAAACCACTTCTTAACATCCAAATAACATGCTCGGGATCGAACATGTATTGACATAAGCTGGGATACATAGAGATACGTATATATAATTCCCCAAAGCTTGGTGGTAATGCCAGCTTATATGCTACTTGCAAACCAATCCTTTCCAGGAATTTCATACGGTCTTGTTATGTAACATGGCTTCGCACTTTCCTTTTACGCCAAAACTATAAATTCTTCTCGAAGGCGAAACTTTTATAAACAACTTTTTGTCCTACTTCAAATTTTAATTCGGATATTCGAGAATGCCGCATAAGATTTTTGACAATCTTGCGACTTGCTTTAATTCGCTCGCTTAATTTGGTAAACAATCTTGATTATTTCTTCTACAAAGCATCGCGGCCCCTTAAAACTTTTCTTTCACTTATTTCATCCCAATAAAGCGGAGACCTATATTTTCTTCTTTAAAGAGTTTCATAGGGTGCCATGACAATCGTCATTTGATAAGCGAAGTTGTTGTATGCAAACTCAACGAGAGATAAAAACTTGCTCTCATTAGTTATCTCGATCTAATACAACGATTACGAGCATATCTTCTAAGATTTTAATTATCCTCTCGGGTCGACCATCCGTGCCGAGGATGAAAAGCGAATTTGCCGGAATTTAAATTGGTACCCATCTTACTTTTGTAAACTTCTCCAAAAACAGGAGGTAAACTTTGAATTTTGATCCTACAGAGTGATCAATTGCAGGCATGTCGTGCAATCGCACTATTTATTTGACATATAGCCAGCTAACTTATCCGATCCATATGTTTCGGGAATTGGTATGAAATGAGCGTATTTCGCCAATGCATGTCCACCATGACCCATATTGATGTATTTCCTTTCTTAAACTTAGGTAACCTAGTTACAAAGTACTATAGTGAGTACCATCCCATTTCCATTCCGAAATTTCTAACGGCTGGAATTTTCCATAAGGTCGTTAATGTAAAGCCTTAACTCTGCTAACGAGCTAAACATCGCTCTATTCAAACGAAGCTATATCTCGCTTCATTCCTTCCCTCCAAAATTTCTCGTCAGTTTCAAGTCTTGATACATTTTGGTACATTTCCAGGATGAGCCGTATAAGACGTTTCATGAGCTTCTCTCATGATCTCGGCTCTTAATTCTTCTTTATTCCGGAACACAAATCCTTTCTTTAAATAAGTGAGAGTATTATCTCCGCCTTTCTCGTGAAAAATCTTCTCGCTTTTCCTTTACGAATCTTAAGTCGCAAATTCTCTAACTTTTCATCTTTTCGCGTCGAGCATCCGAAATTCTCATTTTCAAATGCGGAGTTATTTCCAAAGCACGCAATTAATTGCTTTCTGTAAATTGTGATTATAAAACCACTTCTATTATTTCAAGCTTTCCAAAACTTTTTAATAAGTTCTTTTTCTTGAAGTAAGCGTAAATTCTAACTCGGATTCTGCTTTCTTTCCGTTTAGGAAAGCATCGCTTACTACGTTTGCTTTTCCTGGGTGATAGGAAATTTTGCAATCGTAGTTCTTTACTAATTCGAGTCATCTTCTTTGCCTCATGATTCAACTCTTTTTTTACTCAAAAAGTATTTGAGGCTCTTATGATTCAAAAAGATCTCATACTTCGGCTCCATAAAGATAATGTCTCTAAATTTTAAAGCATGCACAACCGTCGCTAGCTCTAAATTCTCTTCATGAGGTCTAAGTTGTCGTGATGCATAATTAATAACTCGCCATCTTGCATCAGACATAACTCAATCCATTCCTTGATGCATTCGTATACACGGTAAAATCTTTGCCTGCTTCTGGCACTGCTAAAACTGGAGCAGTGGTTAGCTTTCTTTAAGCTCTTGGAAACTTTCTTCGCATTCGGTGAGACCATTTAAACTTCAATTCTTTCTTGAAAAGTTGGGTCATTGGCCTTGCTATCTTAGAGAATCCTTCAATGAATCTCCGATAGTAACCTACTAGACCCAAGAAACTACGATTCTCATAGTGGTGACTTTGGAGATCTTCGTTCTTGAATTGCTTGAACTTTAGAATTGTCTACTTTAATTCCTTCGGAAGAAACAACATGACCGAGGAAATTTATTTCTTTTAGCCAAAATTCACACTTGCTGAATTTGACATATAACTTCTCAGATCTTAACTTTTCTAAGACAATTCAAAGATGCTCTTCATACGTTGTTTCACTTCTTGAATATATGAGAATGTCATCAATAAAGACTATGACAAATCTATCCAAAAATTCGTGAAAAACTCGATTTATGAGATCCATGAATACTGCCGGAGCATTTATCAATCCAAACGACATTACTACAAACTTGTAGTAGCCATATCTCGTTCGAAAAGCAGTTTTTGGAATGTCTTCTTGACGAATCTTCAACTGATGATAGCCAGATTTTAAATCAATCTTTAAGAAAACACGTTCCTTCCGAGCTGATCGAACAGATCATCTATCCTTGGCAAATGATACTTATTCTTCAATGTCAATTTGTTTAGCTCTCGATAGTCTATACACATTCTTAGACTACCGTCTTTCTTCTTGACAAACAAGATTGGTGCTCCCCACGGGGAAACACTAAGCCTGATAAAACCAAGATCAAACAATTCTTGTAGCTGGATCTCTAGTTCTCGAAATTCTTTTGGGTCATTCTATACGGCACCTTTGATATTAGAGCCGAACCAAGTGTTCAAGGTCAATGGTGAACTCCAATTGCATGTCCGGGGGTAATCCTCGGCAAACTTCGTGAAAAACATCCTTGAATTCTCTGACTACGCTTACGTCATCGATTTTCTTCTGTTAGTTTTCATCTTTGTTGAGGTAAACAAGATATACTTGTACATCTTTTCTTCTCAACAATCTTCTTGCTTGAATTGCCGAAATAATCATCATTCCTCTCTTGCTTCTCTCTTTTCCGAAGAATAAAGTTGACTCTTTTCACAGGATATGAAAAGAAATCTATCTTTGCTTACACCAAATGGTGGCAAAGTTCTCAGTTAACCAACTACTTAGACGTTATTTGCGTCGGTAAAGTTTATGTTTATCAATTTCTCGAGTTTCAAATTGAAAAGTGTTGCAAAAGAAACTATTTAGCGGAGAAAAGACCAACATGTGTCGGACATGGAAAAGTGCGGAGGAGAGCGGTTGGCATCACCCAACTAGTGACCGCCGAAATTCCATCCGGCGGAAGCGGCAACCAACGGTCACTAGACTCCAACGGTCGTTGGATCGCTTCGGCCGAAGAGGCAGCTAGCAATCGTCGGGTCGGCCGCGCCGGCTTGCCGTTCTCTAAAATAGGTCCAACCGGCATTGGAAACCGCCGACGTATGGACATCAATTAGTATTGCTTTCTTGTGAAATTTTAAATGCACTATGCAATTTTTTTTTTTTTTTAAACATATTCTCACATTCTCTCTCGATGGACA
Organism: Agastache rugosa; assembly: GCA_031470985.1. Taxonomy (NCBI): domain Eukaryota; kingdom Viridiplantae; phylum Streptophyta; class Magnoliopsida; order Lamiales; family Lamiaceae; genus Agastache; species Agastache rugosa. The sequence goes on from CM062605.1 coordinate 5,272,919, forward strand.
GCAGTAGACTCTTGAACGGCAGCAACACACGAAATTTACTCTTCTTCACTTACCAATACATTCCCAAAATGATGTCTACGTGCCACATTCGAATTAGATTTAGGGTTTTGGCTGACATCTTAAGGGAACCAATCTCAAATTCTAGATTAGGGCAAACATGCGTGACTGGGTAGTTTTACCTACCGGGGTCGATACTCTTAAGTTCTGGCTATCTCTTTCTATTTAAGGACAAGAGTATCTACGCATGCAAAAGAATGTGATGCACCAGTATCGAAAAGATTTATAACAGGTACATCATTTATCTGACCCATACCCGCCAGATTGCCCTGATCTTTGACACTCGCTTTCTGCTCAAGAGCAAAAACTTTCTGGTGATGATGCTGCTCTTGCTGCGGTGTTTGCTACTTCAGCTTCTGCTGCTGAGGCCGATGAATTTGACGTTGACGCTGCTGCGTCTGTGGGACTTCTTGGCTTATAAGTGTGGAGGCTGATACTGATTAAGTTTTCTCCTCCAGTTCCTTGCTGCCTACATGGGCACTGATAAGAGTAATGCCCTGGTTGCCCAATTGCATAGCAGCTGTTACTTCCTACTGCGCAAATTCCCTAATGCATTTTACCACACTTAGGGCTGCAGAAATTTCTTGCTGTCTCTGAGACAAGCTACCTTGATCAACCACATCAGGTCTATATTTTTCTTGAGTCGATTGTTGTTGACTCTGCTCATGTCATGGCTTCTTGCTAGGTTAATTCCTAGCATTCCACTTTCTTTTTCCCTTTTGAAACTGGCTTTGGTGCGAAGATTGCGGTTTAACAAATTACGTCGAGGATTGAATCGGGGGAGGTCTTTGGAATCCTAAGCCGATTATTCTAGTTGCATAGCAATTCCACATCCAAAGCTTTGTTCAAAGCTTCAGTGTAGATCATAGCACTCTGACTTGCTAAGACCACTTTTATTTCTTGACTAAGTCCGGCATGAAAAAGCTCGGACATCTTCTCGTCTGAAACAACTTTATCGGAGCGTAACGAGCTAAATCACAAAATTCACGGTCGTTCTCTGACACTGTCTTCTTTCCTTGCTTGAGATTTACAAACTCATTTTCTTTTTTTTTTTTTTTTTTTACGATAACTTCTTGGAACGTACTTCTCAAAGAGAGCTTCCTTAAATTGCTCCCAAGTGAGATTTTCAAGCCGCTCGTGGGTATAAGTCTTTTGACGAGCTTCCCACCAATAGTCCGAGATCCTTTCAAATTGATACGACAAACATGCGAGACACTCACTATCATCACATCTAAAGATTCGCTCTAAAGCACGAATTCATTCTTCCACTTCTGACGGATTTCCTCTTCCGTCGAAGGTCGGGGGTTTTTGTCGAAGAAAATAATTCTTCGATTCTCTTCTCAGGCTGAGGAGGTAGGGTAGGATCTCGCTGCTCTTCTTCTACTTCTTCCTCTACCCTATTTCTTCTTTGGCATTCTAGTTTTTAAGAAACTATAAAACTATCACAAAATAACTTTATTCTTATCGAGCATTGCATTTAAGCACTTTTTTATCTTATTCTATATTGCATAAGCAAATACTTCACAAGCGAATTCTTAAATCGTAGATCTTAACATTCAAGAATTCACATCACATCAAATATAATCACTTACATAACTTCACTTAGTAGTCATGTAATAGCAACATAACTTAACTTCATAATTTTTCTTAATCATTATTAAAGCACTCAGCTTTATATCTTTTCTTAATTAGGCAATCATTAATAAAGCACTCGGCTTTATAAACTTATCTTAAATAGCAGCAGAATAACTTGACTTATAAATTGACAGAATAAATTATCTGTCTTTAATAACTTGACTTTATCTTCTAAAGAAATCTTATTTTCTTTCATTCTTAATTTATTTCCACAACATTCTTTATACTTTCATCTCATTATTTAACTTTCCTTAATAACTCAACTTTTAACTTATAAAGAAATCTTTTCTTCTTTCATTTTCATAAAATCCTTTACTTCATTCCTTCATCTTCTTACTTATCTTTCCTCATACTTCTCTTTTCTCTTAGAGCATCATAATTTCACATCTCACACTTTAAGGAAGCATCAACTTAATTTAAATAACATCTTTAATCCTTTTTCTTCATATAACTTCTTTTCTTACTTATGCTTTCCTTTTCTTAATACTTCATCATCTCTTTTCATATTACTTAAATACTTTATGAAAACATCAACTTAACTTAAATAACTACTTTGGTCATTTTTCTTTATATACTTAGAAAAATTGCCTTTTAGAGGTCTTTTCAAAAGAAAGGATTTATATACAGCAAAAGCTATCCTTAGGTCATCTGTGATGTTAGGACATCACACAAAAATATCATTAGTGGTACGGACTACTACTCCGTTACAGATCTAACTACGTCATATTATGCATCAAATTTTCACACACACACATTTACATCATCGTCACTTTCATAACTTTAACTTAATAATCACGCAATAGCTAAGTAACTTAATTTCATACACTTTTCTCAACTTGGCAATCAATATTAAAGCACTTAGCTTCATGGACTTTTCTTAATTATTCAAGTAGCAACAAGCTAACTTGACTTATAACCTTAACAATTAAACAATTGTCAGGAATAATTTAACTTTCTTTACTTAACTTTAAACATTTAACACATCAATCATAACTTATTTCATACTTTAACTTATTTTCACAAAATTCTCCTTCTTTACTTTCTCACTTCATTTCATTAATTAACTTCATTATGGAGGCGGAAGACCCATATTACTGAGTTTCTAGCTATGTGGGTTGATCAGGTCCACATAACAAATCCGTCGATCACATGGAACTTCTGTCTCGTACGTTCAACAATCTTGTCATACGGGATTACAAACTCTTCAAGAAAATTCAAGGTTCTTTTAGAGATTTGCGTGAAATTGCTACTCCCGTATTATTTCCTAATTTCAAAGACTTCCACGAATCGAGTCTTCACTTAAAATAACGTCTTTCTCATCAAAAAGAGTAAATGGAATATCTAGGCTTTACTCTTCATAAGGCATCAAAACTTTACAATATATCTTCAAACTTTAAACTTTTAATCTTTAGAAAACTTTTAATACATACCTGACTTTGCTGGATGAGATGAGGTGCTGGACTTTTGTTGTTTAAGACTTAACTAGTCTAGGGTTTCAAGTCTAGACTAGACTCAAGAGAAAAATTTTAGACTTAGAGCAGACAAGCTGCTCTGATACCACTCTGTCGCAGCCCGACTTAGAATGAAGATAACCAAGCCGGTGGGTCCCACGACGTACACAATTTATGATTAACCAAGGAACAAGATAACGACCCAGTTATCCAACAAAAACCCATCATACAATAAATCATACTTTCAAGTCAAACCAAAATAGCCGAGAATGGTCAAAAGACAACACCATCTCGTATCAGAGTTTAGCAACGGAAACAAGGTTTATCAAGTCATAGCTTCAACATCACACTAAGACAACAATTACTGAATAACTTTAAAGTGTTGCAGCGGAAACCAACATGACATATCTTTTATTATATGTATGAAGACATATAATCCTGCTCAACATCAACAATGCCTCAAGAGGTCAACAACAAAAGTCCGCCCAGCACACTCCATCTTCATCCAAGCTAGCCTGCACATTTTAGAAATAACATGCGAGTGAGTACTTTTGTACTCAGTGGGCACATGCCAAAATAATTGAAAACTGCTGCTTAGAGCTATAGATTGAATCTTGCCATAAAGCATAGCACAAGTAACTTTAATAAACAAACCTGTGCAAGCTCAAACCTTTTCCTTTCATTATAAGTGACTGCGCAGTCAAAATACTTATCATGTATGTACCACATCTACTATAACTTTTGAGTGTTGAGAAGTAGGCCTCCTTCTCAAACACTTGTAATCGTCCCACCAAAAAGGAAGGCTCCCGATTACAACATAGTGTACACAAATCCTACATTACGTAGGACCGAATTCGTCTTTCTTTGGTAGATGGTATCATACAAAAACTTCAAAAATTGGCTAGTCAATCACTTTGAAAATCATCACACACATATATATAATCATAATATCACATTCTTTATTTCTTTAGTTCGTAAAGCCCACCCGAATTGAAGCTACTTTAACTACACTTTTGCTTCTCGGCTTTTCCCTCAATTTACGGTCCCGCTCGAGCCTTCATTTAAGAATTTGATTTTAACATAAAGAGCGAGAAGAATTAAACAAAGAAATGAGGGATCTTTGCTTTGCCATAATACGAATTCTCTACTTCGACTCAGCTTTCTAGGATTTTCTCACGGCAAAGTAAAACTTAACTTTTCTAATTACTTTTTCTACTTTACTTAACTCTTTAATCGATAACTAATCGATCACAACATCAGGAAACACTTAGAAACATAAAATCACATATTTCATCATTTAATCTCATACTTAAGCATATAAACACTTTATTAACATTTAAACTCATACTATTTACATCATTAAACACTTAAGCTTATCATATCATTCATAACATCATATCATAAAAAAAAATAAACATTTCATTTCTTCATATAAGCATCTCATTAATCATTAAGCTCTTTCTTTATTTATTTTAGCATATAAAAAAAATGCTTAAGCTCTTTGATAACATTTAAGCTTAACATTTTAACTTTTGAGTTTACGGAAGAAACAACTGAAAACAAGTTGAGCAAAGATCAGCTGGATAAATCAAGCTGACTGGAAAACCGAGTCGGCCGGAAAACTGAGCTGAAAACCGAGCCGGCCGGAACCGACTAAACCATTATTCCGGACCCAATTGAGATTAATCCAAATTAATGGGTCCAAATACGTAAATCCAATGACCGAGTCCAGTGAGTAAATCCAATGATCGAGTTCGAATTCGGTAATTCAATTGAGTGAATCCAGTGACCGAGTTAGGTAATTCAATGGCCCAGTCAGTGAGTTAATCAAGCTGGCTGGATCCAGCTGACTTAAGCTAGCAATTAAACTCCAGAAACTCTCAATTTCAAGACCATTAATTTCATAATCCCATCATTAAAACAGATCTTCTATACGTATAAACCTCCGACTTCGAAAAATGGCCGGAAAATAGAAAAATCTCAAAACTTCGTATTAAAATTCCGAAAAATTCTACGATACTTAATTTTTATCGTAGAATTCATTTCCATCATTATTTTCTTAATTAAAAATCATATACATGGCCTTTTAATATATATATATTTCGGCCCTTTTTAGAAATTTGAAATTAAATAACCAATTTCTTTCTAATCAATTTCAAACATCTTAATTTAATTTATAAGCTATATTTATAGCTTAATTACTTAATTTAATTGGATAAAAATCAAAACCCTATTATATATATATTTCGACTTTTATGAGAAATAGGGCACAATTGCTTATTTTTATCCATTTCAAATTACAACATGTTTAATTAATATTCTAGAGATTAATTATAATCTCAATTGATCAATTTAAGCTCTAAATAATTATTTTTAAATTATTTTTAATTGCTGAAAATTTCTAAAATTATGAAATTGAGCTCCAAAAATTCTAACAAAATTCCCACATATTTTAAATAAATACCATGAGCTCAAATATATCATTACTTCATCAAATTATGCTTTGAATTAAAAACCCTAATTTTAATCAAACTTTATTTTTCCAACTTCATTCATATGAGCTTCAAAAATTCTCATAAATTCATTATAACCTTATTTCATCATTCTAAACTCAAATCCATCATCAATTTCATCATAAAAATTCATCATAAAAAATTCTCACTTATAAACCCTAATAATTCGAAATTAATTCAAATTAAGGCAAGGAGAATTCCAACTCATTAAAATCATATATCATCATGCTCAATAACATCAATTGAGCCTACATTGATCATCAATTCAACCTTAGAACATCAAAATCAATTATTCCTATTTTTAGCCAAATTTTCGGCTATTTCAAGAAATAATAGGAAATTGATTAATTCTTCTCAATTCAATTATCCAACATACTCATAGACATCATATAAGCTCATATCAATCATCAATTTGATCATAGAAGATCAAATTCTAAAAATCTCAATTTTGGCCAACTTTCGGCCATTTTGACAAATAAAATAAAATTGATTATTCTTGCTCAATTAAATAATTTCTCATGCTTATAATCATCATAGGAGCTCACTTAATTCATCAATTTGATCATAGGATCAAAGAATAAATTTTTCTAATTTATTTCCATATTTTTCGAAAAATTGGAAATTAGGGCTAGGATTCATTTCTCAATAATTTAATGATAGAAATGTAATCTAAATCACTTATTTAGCATCATACTTAAAGATAAAATCCATCCTCTATCATATATGAAATTTTCGAAATTTTTAATAAATAAAATAAATGAAATTTCATGCTTAATCTTGAGTCATATGCTTAACTAATAAGAGATCTCACCTTTTGAGATGATTTTAGTACTACTTTCTTTGATCAATAAAGCTTAATTCGTCCTTCTTCAATGGAGATTTGTGTGTGTGTGTAGGTGTGTGTGTTCTGCAATGTGTGTGTGTAAATGTGTGTTATGTGTGAGTTTGTGTTGAGAGAGTGAAGAGATGCATGAATTTATCTTATATGCTAACACATTAATTCATTGCATTTGGATGCCTTATTAATTACTCCTCCAACACACTTAATCATGATGTTGGGAGACATGGTGAAGTGGCACCTAATCTATATTAAAATAATAGTTATTGGTGTTAACATCTAACACATGTTCTAATTAAATTACTAACAATATATATTAGTAATTAAATAAATCACTAACTATTGTTAGACAAGATTTAATTAGGAAATATTAATTAAGCTTATAATACAAGCTTTATTTCCTAGAAAAATTATGCTTAATAACTTAGCTTAATTAATTAATTAAACATCTAATTAATTAATTAAACACTAAGCATATAAATCTCATCTTAATTGATCAATTAATTCACTAATTAATTAATCAATCACCAAATAAATAATTATTGAGGCTTTAATTAAAAAGCTCTCGATCTATAATATTTTATTAGGGTTTCTCAAACCCTAATATAAGCTTCCTTTAATAATTTCCAGAAATAAAATCCGAAAAATTAAATAAATTGCCGGAGAAAAATTTATAAATCTCTAGAAATTCAAATACTTCAAAACGGGCATATATTTCACAAATCATGCACATATAATGGCACATAATCATAAACACTCCTAATATTTCATTTCGGATTAACCGAAACGAAAATAAAATTTAAATCATCAAAATTCGGCAAATTAAAGCTGCCGAAAAATTTTAAATGCCGGAACTTAATTTCCTTCTAAGTTCTCGCATTTTAAATTATTCTAAATAATTATCTTAATTACTTACTAAGATTAGTTATGAAAAAGCGGGGTATTACACTCTCACTTCAATCCCTGTATTATTTTTGAGAGATCTCTAAAGTGCAGCCATCTCTGACTTTTATGACTGAAAAATTTCTCCTTCGATTGTTTATGCTCTCAACGAACTTTCTATCTTTCAATTCTTGTTTTAACGCTTTTATTTACTAAAAATAAACTTCATTTTACTTCAAAAATTCTTGTTTCATTAATTCATTTTTAAGATATAATTTCTGACATAAATATAAAACTCGGAAATTTTCTAAAATGACTGCTTTGGCCATACTTCTTCTTATAACGGAAAAATTTACCTCTTTGAGGACTTTTTCAAAAACGAGGGATTTTTCTCTATACAAAAACTCCCCACGTTAACCGTGATTTTAGGGCATCACGCAAAACTACTTTCTCGGAGCGGAATTCTTCATCGCTACCGAATCTTTGAAAACTTAACATTCTATGCATCTTTATACGAAAACCTACTAAACAAGCGTAAAATTTGTTCGATTATTAATCTATTAAATTAATGCCACTCTCGAACTCTCTTTCTCTACTCATCCTCTAATGGATCTTCTTCTTATTTTTCTTCCTTACTTTCAAACTCGGTACTCTCCTCGGCTCTCTCCACTTCATGTAACGTCAAACGGACAACACTCACGTTGACCATACCTGTTGGTCCCAAGACGGATACCTTGGTGTAGAGTGGGGGGGTGAATACATCATGGTTTAAAAACTTTTCCAAGTTAAAACTCTCTTCAGAGAGCTGGCTGTGTTCGATCCAGCTGGATGGCAGCTTGATCGACACAGCTGGCTGTGTGAGTGTGTGCGGAAGTTGGTGGATTTGGAAAGTCCGTCTGTTGCTTCAAATTATATTGCAAAGCTCTGTTTCACTTTTCAGTTAATCAGTTTATGCAGCTTGAAATGTATGCTCATGAGGATTAGTAACATGCATAAAACAAAGCGATAAATAACAAAGCATTTTTAACGTGGTTCGGAGTAACACCTCCTACGTCCACGACCAGGTTCACTGGTAAATCACTACCACTTGGTTTCCAAGTACCAAGCAACTTCACAACTCTAACCCGAGCTGTGTTCCAACAGTTTACGGGCACTGTCAAGCCTACACCTTCAGTTTGCAGGTACTGAAGAACCTTCCTTACAGTTTACGGGTACTGTAAAACCTAACCACTCGAATTACACGCTTCGAGCAGGCGTACCTTTACCTAACCTTTCTGGGTTTGAGTTTGGGTATAGGGTTTCCAACTATGAACGAGTTCTTACAATGAAGAACAAAGAGTATGATGAACTCGTTCAAACTAGGTTTAAGATATTTATATTCTGATCTATTCTGCCTAAGACTGAATATGTGAACAACTAAGAACACAGCTGACTGGCTGGGTGTTCTTGAAAGATTTGGCTTCGAAGATCGTTGTTCATTTCTCTGTTTGCTCTTTTATTTCTTCAGTCGTCTATTTCTTCACCAGTCCTCTTTCTTCAATGGTGAGGAGATATGTATAGGTGGAGATTCAAACTAGCCGTTGGAAGAGAGCCGTTTGAATCTTACCTACTCTTGTTGACTTCTGGCCTTTACCTACGAAGTAGGTCTGCATCTGCAGAAGCTAGTTCTTCTCTCGATGCATGCACGTCAGATAAGATCTTCTGACATCGGGATCCTGTCTTTGAGAAGATCTTCGTCTTCGAGCTGCTAAGCTTCTCTGCTGTATCTTGACTCTGAGCTGTGTCTTAGACCTGTGCTGTATTATCAACCTGAGCTGTGTCTTCATCCTGAGCTGTGTTACTGACCTGAGCTGTGTTTTAGACCTGAGCTGTGTCATCGACACTAAGCTGGGTCTTTTACACTGAGCTAGGTCTTTGCCACTGAGCTGGGTTTCCGTCACTGAGCTGGGTCTTGATACTGTAGGATCTTTGACTCTGCTTGGTCTTGCTCTGCTGAGTCTGCTCTGCTGAGTTCTTAAGCTGTCTGCTTAGCTGTGTCTTCTGCTGTCTTCAGCTGTCTTCAGTTGTCTTCAGCGATTCTACCTGTAAACTAAAAAAACTCTTATAAGCTCAAACAGGTGAGCTGTAAAACGCTTAGGCATGTGCGATCATCTACTCGGTTGGGGTCAGCTGGGTTTTGGTATCCAATCAAAACTCTATTAATTTTCCCAACAATTTCCCCCTTTTTGATGATGCCAAAACCTAACTGAAAAACAATTTACTTCCCCCTTAACAAGAAAACGGGTTTTCAAAAGTTTAAACATACACAGCAGGTATATCAGATTCAGAGTTCAGTGACTGGACAAAGAGTTATTGTCATCAGGATGAGCTTGAGAGCAAAAACGAATTTTTCATTAATTAAAGAAAATGTTACAATTTTACAAATATTCAAAAGACAAAAATTCCCAGATGGCTGGGTTTTCAACTGAGCTTCCTCTGATCGTCCATTTGATGGTCAGTCTTGAGACCGTATCTGTTGAAGATGAATTTTTCCAAGTTTCTCCATTCATCTTGATTTTTAGACTTGGAGATTCCTCTTTCGCCAGTCCAGTGATGAACTTCTTTAATAATCTGGGCTTTGTCAGGAAGATTCGTTCCAGCTATAGTGGGAGGTTTCAATTGCTTGACTTTTGGAGCTTTGAGCTGGATGTCGTTTCTCTTAGCAGCTAGGGCTAATGATCTTGCCATCATTGGATCTTCTTCATGAAGTTCGAGCAAGTATTCTTTGAATGCAGTTTCATGATTCACATCTTGTATTGATTCAGGTAGTAGAATTCTTTGATGAATTCTGTTTTGCATTGTTCCCAGTTTTCATTGATTTCATCTGGGTTCCTCTTGTCGGATCTTGGATTGCTTGAAGCTGCTTGTTTCTTCCTAGCTTGCCTGTAGCTTAGCCTTTTCTTCCTCTACTTTTTCTCAGCAGGCTGGATCGATTCGGCTTTTTTCTTGATGATTTTGTCTAGCTCTTGCATTTCTCTTCTTTGCTCGTTGTGGAAGTTACACAGCCAGTGATAGTCCTTGTATTCTTCTGGCTTATGTCCACAAGCTTTGGCAAGATCAACCATCTTCTCTCTCCATGTCTCTTTGACTGCTTTGGCTGCTGTAGTTGGCTCTGGCTCTTCCTCATCCAGCTCTTTGGCGAAGTCGTCGATTTCAGATTAAATTGGCTGCACAGGTTCCCCCTGAGCTGCAGCTTCCATCTCCATTGTTTTTCACGCTTTATTCTTATCTTCCTCCTTTTTGGCATTATCAACAAGGGAGGCGGAGAGGTTGGTGAGAGTGGCTTCAACATCAGCAAGCTTGGCTGAGTTGTCCGCTGTGGCGATGTTCAGTTGAGCAGCGCTGATGCTTCCAGCTCTGAACTGAGCATCCAGATCTTTATACAAGTTGAAGAGTTGGCGGATGTCCGAGCTGTTGGAAAGAGAAGTCTTTTTGAGAGCTTCCAGCTGGCTTGAAATATTTGTTATGTCGTTGACCAGTGGAGCTTGATGTCTGGTTACAATCTCAGGAACTCTCTTCTCTAGAAGGTGCGATTGATCAATGCTTTGAGAGACAAGAGATTGTTTGGGATCTAGACTTGTACTTTCTTGTAAGTCTTGAGAAAATTTATGGACTTCATCAATTGTCCGCTGTTGCTCTCTAACTTGACAGTCTAGAGCTGTGAATCGCATAATGATATCCACTTGAGATTTCAGTCTGTCCTGAAAAAGAATTTCTTCAACCTCTTTAGATATTGCTTCTTTCATGGCGGTTGAAAGCTCGACAGCTGAGTCCGTTTGAGTTGCAGAATCATGACAGGGTTTGTTTGCCTCGAATTCGACCTGCGAGCGAGTGTCATCGGCAATTGGACTAGGTGGGGCTACTATCTTTGGTTCAGCTGTTTCAACAGCTGGTTCTTCCAAGACTATTACCTCAGCTGTGTTGACTGGTTCAGCGTCCTTGGTAATCTCAGATGTGACTTCTTTGGACATGACATCTTCAGAAGATGTCTCCCATCCCGCTGCTGTTAGAAGCTTGTTGGCTGATTCCCAGACGTCTGCTGGGTACGGCTTGGGGTATTGCTGAGACACTTCGATAATTCCTCTGATGAGATCATTTTGATGTAAGTAAGCATCTTCCAGACTTCCAAAGCCAAACGTGTGCTGGAGGCATGCTTCATCCGTCTTTAATTTCTCATACTAGAAGGTCTCGATTAGCTGCTTATTCTGGTACCAAGTCGCCATCTTGGTGGCCAGATAGAATTTGAGATCTCTAACTTTGACGAGGGCAATTGGTAGGTGCGCCAAGATGGTATACTGAGTTAGAACACTCTTGATCCTTGCGATGCGTAGCTCCTCGTACATAACTTCCATGAAGGCTGATCCAGAGGAGTTGAGTGATGGAGAAGCAGTAGAGTCACTTTCCTCTGATTCTGTAGAGATATGTGCTTTGGGAGTAGGCTGATTTGGGAGAGAGCTTTGAATGGTGGAAAAGGGTTCAGCTTGGTCGTCAGCTGGCTGTGAAGGAGCTTCAGCCAGTTGAATATTTCCCTGTATGTTTACAGGAGATGAGTCTCTTGCTGGGGAGCTGGGTAGAGGAGAAGGCTGTTTGGGCGGAGAAAAATGAGCCGGTGAGGGCTGGGGTAAGCTGGGAAGAGTCTGACTCTTTGAATAGTCCAGCTCGTTCTCTGAACTAGATGACGAATCATCATTCAATCCCATATCAGCCAAGATGTTTGATCCGAGATGATTGAAGGCTGATACAGGCTGTGGGGAGAGAATCACAATTGCTTGACTTGGAGTTTCTTCAGAGGAGGATCTTGCCTCAGATGGTGGAATGACAGCCATTTTCTTTTTCTTCTCAGCTAGACCTCCAGCTGGTTTGGGGTCAGCTGTCTTCCTCTTTCTCTGATTCTTCTTAGCTGGAACATCTGTCTCTGTTTCTTCCAGCTGCTTAATGCCTTTGCTCACAGCAGGCTGTTTCCTTAGGAGATCATTGATTTGACTCATCCTTTGGAAGAGAATCTTCGTTTCTGGAAACGGAACTGATTCAGCCCACTTTACTGTGTATCCTTTCACAGCTTGTTCTATTAAGAACGAAATCTTGGAGCATAAACACAGGGGCTCTGAGGTTGAGTACGTCGTCCTGGTGGAGTCAAACTTGATCTTCTCTAACTCCTTGACTAATCTGTTGAGTAAGAAATCAAACCAGTTGATGTTTGCGCCTTTGATTATGGCAATCATCGGCTTGATCTTTGGAATACTTATCTCTCCTTGAGATCCAGCTATCCCTAAAATGCACTTTTGCGTGATATCCAGCAGCAACCTGTACTTTGGCTTGAGAATGAGCTTTGTCATGCTCGCTTTGTATGGCTCTGGGGTGATAAACATCTCTTGGCTAAGGAATTCATCCACTTCTTCACGACTGCAATCATCTGGGATGAATTCTCCTTCTCTGGGTAGGTTGAACACCTTTCGTAGCATTTTGTTGAGTTTGATGTTGACGGTTGCTGAGTCAAATTTTCCGTCTTCGCCCTCGACAGTCACATCGAATGAAGATGAGTAAAAGCCTTCTTCGTCAATGATGTTTAGATAGAATAGAGCCGCTTCTCTCTTTAGCATAAGCTTGGGCATGGAGATTGCCCACAGTAAGAGACCGGAGTCTATGACGAGATCTACCATCTCTTTGAGTTCTGAAACTGAAAGGTTGGCGGTGGAAAGACAACTTTCAAATGACAACTTTGTCATAAGAACTTCGAACTGGTTCATCCCTGCGATTGATTTCTTGGGTGCCATCTCTGCAATCTGTTGATTTTGATCGAGCGAGGAAGTTGCAGACAATGGACAGATGATTTAAAGATTTGAAATTTGCAGAGATAAAGATGGAAGAATTCTCCGTATCTTTTCCATGTATATCAACTGCCATAATGGATCATCGGTTGAGATTGAGACAGCTGGTATTCTGATCAACGGCTGAGAGAGATTCACTCATCATGTTCTGACGTGTTTACGGCGAATGTATTACAACCGCGCGTGAGGCAGTTCAAACGCTTGACATTCTGCCTCGATCCTACCGTGCTTCAGTACTCAGCAGTCTTTATAATTAATGCGATGGGAATGGAAACTTATCAAGCAATTTAACTAAAGAACATATGTCCGCTTAAAATAGGAATTCAAAATAATTGGACTTAAATAGTATATTCTTTAGAGAAATAAATGCATGAGACACATTCCTGTCAGCTTGGACCAAAAAGTCAGCTGATGTCGCGGATGTCCTTTCCTTTGCTTGACTGAGTTTCTCCCTTCAGCTGAGTAAATCTTCTACTTTGGGATCCAGCTAAGTTTGTTCCCCCTCAGCTGGATGAACTTTCTTCATCTGGTTTGAACAGATACCAATCGTTGTTGAATCTGCTCCACTGAATTCCTTTCTTCTTGACTCTTCTTCTGAGTTGTCACAGCGGTGTTGTCTTCCTGCTTGGTGGAGTTCTCCCTGGTTGGTCCTTGAATGAGTCCGCTTTTTCTTTGGACCGTGTTGACTCCATTTTCTTCGATGATGTTCATTTCATAGCTGGAGTCTGTCAGCTTGATATCCCGTCTGCTGGAATCTTGAGTTGAAGCTCGGTAGATTTTCAGCTTTCTAACCAGCTGAGATCCTTCCCAGCTGTCTTTTAAGTTGACCTTCATGTCTGTGCTGGATGACATTCTAATTGATTCCAGTCAGCTGGATTTATCTGCCGCTTTTGAGCTTTGTGTCCAGCTGAGATCCGCTGCTTCTTTTGGTCTTTGAGTTGCTGATCAGTTTTCTTTTCTGATCGGACTGAGCTTGGAGAGCTGGATTGAATGAGTACGATCTCTTTGGTACATCGATGGCAAGGTTCTAGCTGTGTTTGCATTGGCTGGAGCAATTCTTTGATCTGAATTCAGCTTTGGCCATCTTCAAGCTCCTGATCACTCATTCTTCTGCTTGACTTTCAGAGTTTATGATGTTGGGTCCGTTAAAGATAACATCCCACATCATGACGTTTTGCGAGCACAGAAAGCTTTTGAGTCGAAACTTCTATATCTGATAATCATCGACTGAGAATGTTGGAAGATTCCTGCACAGAGAAGATTCCATGACAGTATGCAATATAATGATTTTAAAAAAATTTTGAAAAAATTAAGGATCTGTTCAGGTGACCACTATCAGCAATGAAATGCTGTCTTGACAGATACAGTGATCTTTTGAACCACTGCTCTGATATCAATTGTTGGTCCCAAGACGGATACCTTGGTGTAGAGAGGGGGGGTGAATACACCAAGGTTTAAAAACTTTTCCAAGTTAAAACTCTTTTCAGAGAGCTGGCTGTGTTCGATCCAGCTGGATGGCAGCTTGATCGACACAGCTGGTTGTGTGAGTGTGTGTGGAAGTTGGGGGATTTGGAAAGTCCGTCTGTTGCTTCAAATTATATTGCAAAGCTTTGTTTCACTTTTCAGTTAATCAGTTTATGCAGCTTGAAATGTATGCTCATGAGGATTAGTAACATGCATAAAACAAAGCGATAAATAACAAAGCATTTTTAACGTAGTTCGGAGTAACACCTCCTACGTCCACGACCAGGTTCACTGGTAAATCACTACCACTTGGTTTCCAAGTACCAAGCAACTTCACAACTCTAACCCGAGCTGTGTTCCAACAGTTTACGGGCACTGTCAAGCCTACACCTTCAGTTTGCAGGTACTGAAGAACCTTCCTTACAGTTTACGGGTACTGTAAAACCTAACCACTCGAATTACACGCTTCGAGCAGGCGTACCTTTACCTAACCTTTCTGGGTTTGGGTTTGGGTATGGGGTTTCCAACTATGAACGAGTTCTTACAATGAAGAACAAAGAGTATGATGAACTCATTCAAACTAGGTTTAAGATATTTATATTCTGATCTATTCTACCTAAGACTGAATATGTGAACAACTAAGAACACAGCTGACTGGCTGGGTGTTCTTGAAAGATTTGGCTTTGAAGATCGCTGTTCATTTTTCGGTTTGCTCTTTTATTTCTTCAGTCGTCTATTTCTTCACCAGTCCTCTTTCTTCAATGGTGAGGAGATATATATAGGTGGAGATTCAAACTAGCCGTTGGAAGAGAGCCGTTTGAATCTTACCTACTCTTGTTGACTTCTGGCCTTTACCTACGAAGTAGGTCTGCATCTGCAGAAGCTAGTTCTTCTCTGATCTGTCTGCGTCAGATAAGATCTTCTGACATCGGGATCTTGTCTTTGAGAAGGTCTTCGTCTTCGAGCTGCTAAGCGTCTCTGCTATATCTTGACTCTGAGCTGTGTCTAAGACCTGTGCTGTATCATCAACCTGAGCTGTGTCTTCATCCTGAGCTGTGTCACTGACCTGAGCTGTGTTTTAGACCTGAGCTGTGTCGTCGACACTAAGCTGGGTCTTTTACACTGAGCTGGGTCTTTGACACTGAGCTGGGTTTCCGTCACTGAGCTGGGTCTTGATACTGTAGGATCTTTGACTCTGTTTGGTCTTGCTCTGCTGAGTCTGCTCTGCTGAGTTATTAAGCTATCTCCTTAGCTGTGTCTTCAGCTGTCTTCAGCGATTCTACCTGTAAACTAAAAAAACTCTTATAAGCTCAAACAGGTGAGCTAAAAAACGCTTAGGCTTGTGCGATCATCTACTCGGTTGGGGTCAGCTGGGTTTTGGTATCCAATCAAAACTCTATTAATTTTTCCAACAATACCCGAAAAAGGCCTAAAACTAGGCTGAAATCCTAGATGGCTAAACGGCATACGACGAAGATAAAAATATCCTTCGGTTTCTTTGACCTCGGGGTCAACGATCTCCTCGTCATTGACATGATGATGCGGTCCAGACGTACTCCTCTCGTAAAAATGAAAAAAATAAGCTGAGTTCCAAGAAATAATAAAGCTCTGAAGAATTTAAAACTTGAAGATTATCCAAAGAAGAATTTAATGGAACTACATCAATAGAGAGAGCTGAATCCAAGTTGTTCACCGAAGCAGAAGGCTTGGAAACAGGAGCAAAACATTCGATAAGGGTGGAGATGAAATATAGTCATTCGATAACGGCCAAGTAACAAATGAGTTTAAATCAAACCCATAATCATTAGGATGAGGAGTAACAACGAGCTCAGGGTTCTCCTGAGGAATGAGAAAAGAAATTGGGTCGTCTTGAGACATTGAATTCTGCAGTCCTACTCCATCCACTCGGATCAGCGACTGATACGGTCCAGGCGGTGGTGCAGAGTAGCACATATAGCGAGAGCTGATCTCGGCTATAAATCCACGGCAATCGTCCTAAAGCATACGATCCTAATATTGTTTCATTAAGAACCTCGATGCATGCGGCGCATCCCATTTCTGCTACTTGTCGAAAAAATCAACCTTAGTATTCCGAAAATTCTCGAAATATTACTCTTATTAATATCCATCCAAACACGATGGAAACGGCTAAAACTCTGCTAACATCTCTGCATAGCTCATATGCATTTACTGAAACTTTTTCATGGCCTCGTCATTCAAGAAGCTAATTTCGCTTCCAAGCTCACTATAATTTCCAAAAACGTACAATTGCCTTACTTGCAATTGTTAAAACTTACTTTAACCAACTCAATCATAATACAACCTCATTAAAATCTCAAATCCACAACACAATTTTATATATATTAAACTTTCTAACTTCATCTTATTAATTAACTCCGTTAAGGAGGCAGAAGACCATATTACTGAGTTTCTAGTTATGTGGGTTGATCAGGTCCACATAACAGTCCGTCAGTCACATGGAACTTCAACTTTTTTTTTTAAACTTTTAAACATAGAAAACTTTTAAATGCATACCTGGTTTGCCGGATGAGATGAGGTGACGGACTTTTGTTGTTGTTAAAACTCGACTAGTCTAAAATTCAAACCAGACTAGACTTTAAGAAATATGAACTTAGAGCAACAGACCTTGCTCTCGACTAGTCTAGGAATTAAACTAGACTAGACTTTCAAGAAATAACTCAGAGCAGACAGACCTGCTCTGATACCACAATTTATGATTAGCCAAAGGATAAGATAGCGACCCGGCTATCAGTTAATAAGAACAAAGGACACTTATGCTCTATGATTTCTCAACTTAGAATAAATATGACATACATATCTCAAAATCAACGAAAACAACTTAATCAGCTCGGAATTCAATAGACCTGTTCAACCATATTATCAACAAGAAACAAGAAGCTGACGAGTTGATCTCAGGATCAAGAAAGCATGATAAAGAAAAATGTTTCAAGTTCGACAAAACTTTCTTAAAACGACGAACAACTTATGAGCCTATGATTCAAGTGATTGAGTTTCAAAAGTACTTGACAAAAAGAGTTCGACTTTAGCATAATTCGACTCTAGAATCCAACATCATTAATAACATTATACAATATTAAACTTCATAAATGAACATCTTATCATTCAGCGGAATACGAGAGATTATATGTATGGAGACATATTATCTAGGTCTGATTTCATCAAAAACAACTCCTAAACACTTTATCAACAACACAGTCCATCCAGGACACGTCATCTCCATCTCAGCTAACCTACACATTTTAGAATAATACGCGGGGCTGAGTACGAAGTACTCAGTGGGCACATGCCAAAAATACTTAAAAATTTACTTTTTAGAGTTAGGGATTAAACTTGCCATAGAGCATAACATAAGCACAAGTAATTTTTCTCAAAAACAAACCTGTGCATGCTCAACATTTTCTTTTCTGTAAATCATGTTTGTCTGGCCAGACATATACTTTATGAGGTATGTACCAGATCTATAATCACATAGTGTTGAGAAGCAGGCCTCCTTCTCAAACACTTGTAATCGGCCTACCTTTTCGAAGGCACATGATTACTACTAAGTGTACACAAATCCTACCTTGCGTAGGACTGAATTCATCTTGCTACAGTAGATGGTATCATACAAACATTTGGCAAGTTAATCAACTTAAAAACATCACATATATATAATCATATATATGTATATCATTTGTCATTTCTTTGGTTAGAAAAGCCCACCTAATACACTTAAGCTTTTGTCTTAACTTTAACGCTCGCTAAATTTGTGCTTTACGCTTCAGCTTCCACTTCCACTTGCTCCTTTAATCGAAATGGAAATACGAACTTCAAAACGAGAATAATTTCTATCGAATAAACAACTTCGATATTCTTAACTTAATTCGCTTCGGAATCCTACGTCGAAACTCGACGAAACTCGAGAATTTCTAACTTAATTTCTTAAACGTCCTTAATCTATCTTAACTTAACTTTAAGCATCAAACATCAATCAAACATCAACAATTCAACTCGTTCATCAATATTGATCAAATACTATTCATCATAATCGACTAAGTCGATTTTAATCCGTCTAACGGACTCAGAAAATTCTTAATTTAAATCTATACATATTTTTTTTAATACAACACACATCTTTACATATTTATAACACACATTGACTCGATTAAACATACAAACTCCCGAGTCGGGAAAAATCATCCAAAAATAGAAAAACTTTATTATTCTGAATTAAATTTTTCAGAAAATCATATAACACCTAATTTTTACTAAGAAGTTCATAATTGCAATTAGTTTATTAATTAAAAATTAATTAATATTTTATTTATTTATTTTAATTTTCGGTTATTTTGAATTTAAGATTTCTATAATTATTTTCTCTTCTTTTTAATTTCTAATATTCTTGCTATGGTCTCTTATTCGATTGGGAACCATCATTCCATTTTCGCTTTCTTCTTTGAAATTGACTTTGGTTTGAAAATTGAGGCTCGCTGCAGATGGAGCTTGAATTTGCTGAGAAGATAATGCTGACAACTGCAACGATCTTTCTGCTTGCATGGCTAACTCCATATCCAAGGATCAATTTAAAGCCTCTGCATAGGTCAATGCACTCTGGCTGGCTAGCACAACTTCTTATTTCTTAACGTAGTCCGGCTCGAAAGAGCTCAGACATCTTCTCGTTAGTGTCTACTTTATCTTGGGCGAAACGAGCGAGATTACAAAATTCTCGATCGTACTCGAATACCTATTTCTTTCCTTAAGATTGGAAAATTCACTCTTCTTTTGTTTACGACAACTTCTTGGGACATACTTCTCGAAAAAAGCATACTTCAATTGCTCCCACATTAAATTCTTTAGCTGCTCGGGGTATACGTCCTCTGACGAGCTTCCCACCAATAATCTGCAGATCCTTTGAGATGGTAGGTCATGCACGTAAGACGCTCTTGATCGCTACAACGAAGAAATCTAAATTTTTTTTCTAACGAACGAATCCACTCTTCTGCTTCCGACGGATTTCTTCTTCCGTCTAGGGTTGGGGAATTTTGGCGAAGAAAAAAGTTCTTCTATTCTCCTTTCAGACTGAGGAGACGGAATAGGTTCTTGTTGCCCTTCTTTTCTACCTTATTTCTTTTCTAGAAGGCATTCTAATTAACCAACTCCAGGTTTTTCCGAAGAATTTATTTTCTTTAAACGGAATAAAACTTTCTTGATTTTAAAACTTAATAAAATTCTTATTCACATCTTTAACACATAACATGCTCATCATAAATAATGAATCAAACGATTCATTCTCATCATCATACAATCAAATCTAATCATAGCATAATCACTTTCATAACTTAACTCAATAATTAAGCAATAGCATAACAGCCTAGTTTCATAAACTTTTCTCAACTTGGCAGTCAACATCAAAACACTCAGCTTTATAAACTTTTCTTACTCAATCAAACAATTCACAAACTAATTTAACTTACTTATAAACTTTTGACAAAGCAACTTACTTCTTTCATACTTATAGCTTATATTCATAAAATTCTCATTCTTCAAACTCTAGCTTCATCTTGACAATTTACTGTCAACTTACTTTATGCTTAATAAGCATCATAACTTCTTATTTTTCTTAAACATATAAGAACTCATCAACTGAACTAAATGACCGCTTTAATCATTCTTTCATGTACTAGAAAATTTTCCTCTTCTTGAGATCTTTTCAAGATAAGAAATCTTTCAACCGAAAAAAAATTGTTCTTATCTCAATTGTGATGTTCTAGCATCACACAAACATAATAGCGACGGTACAGACTACTAATCTGTTACCGAAAAATCTAAGGTCAAATTATGCATCATATATTTTTTTTAACCCACATTTTTGCAATTATACTACTTTTTTCTTCACGCTCTCAAAATTGACAATAATAAAAAGCTCGACTCTCTACTGGTCATCCTAGCAAAGCTTCTCTTCTTTATTAAACACATTTTTGAAATCTACACTATCGACCTCTACATCATCTTCTTCTACTATTTCTTCTTTGACGATCACATCTCAGTTCAAGGTAAGCTTGACTTCATCTTCAGTGTCCGCAACTGGTGTCGACGAGAACTAGCCTCGATCTTGACTTCTGGGGAGGAACATGTCGAAATTGGCCAAACAATCCATCCTCTTAGTAGCTGAATTTCTGACGAGATCGTCATTTTATTATCCTCCTGATATGGTCAGAATGATCCCGCTTCAAGCTCTTTTTTCTAGAACGGAGAAATGGAGGCGAAAGAAAAACTTAAGATTCCGAGGGTTGAGAATATGAAGGACCCTCGAAAAAAAAATTCACCTCTGTACGAAGAGCTAAAATTAAATCAAATCCTTAAAATAAAAATTTCTGAGGCCCTAACTGATGCTTTTAACTGGATAAGGAAATGACAGGACTAACAATCCGAGAAGTAGGTTGGGTAATGAAAGAATCCAAACCGTAACTAAATCGGATAACTGAGGCTAAATAAACATTAGCTCAGGCATTCCTAACAAAACAAGAAAGGAATAATATTATCTTGAGACATTAACTTCATCATAAACTCTTTTTGAGGCATAACAAAAATGTAGCTAATGAAAGAAAAGAACAATGAACGACGAACGCAACAAGCGAAGAATGAACGAAACGAACGACGGACGAAACAACAATGAACGAAACGAAGGACGGACGAAATTTTTCCGGCCTGCCCTACCGTTTAGCGACCGCTGAAAGCCAGCCGCCGCCGGAATTCCAGCGACCGCTGAAAGTGACCTCGCTGATTTCTACCCAGCCGGCGCTGGAATCCGGCGACTGCTCGAATTTTTCCAGCGACCGCTAGAACTGATTTCGGCAAAATCAGTCCAGCTGGCGCTGGAGTACACCTGGCACTGGGTTCGGCTGCTGAAGCTATTTCCTTCGACGTTCACGCTTTTGACGAGTCTTTCATCCTTCAATTTTTGATTTAATGCTCTTCTATGTATAAATTAAACTTCACCTTACTTCTTTTTCCTCATTTCTTAAAACGATTACACCGACATTAAAACGACAAAAATAACACAAACTCGGAGATTTTACTAAAACGACCGCTTTGGCCATACTTCTTCATATAACGGAAAATTTGCCTCTTCGAGGACTTTTACAAAAACGAAGGATTTTTATTTACAACCAAACTCCTTACGTTAACCGTGATATTTTAATATCACGCAAGAATACTAACTCGGAGCGGAATTCTTCATCGCTACTGAATCTTTAAAAACTTAACATTACGAAAACTTACTACACAAGCATAAAACTTAAAAACAACAAGCGTAAAATTTGTTTGATTATTAATCTATTAAATTAACGCCACTCTCGAACTCTCTTTCTCTCTCAGCTCATCCTCTAATGGATCTTCTTTTCTTCTTTTTCTTCCTCACTTTCAGACTCGGTACTCACCTCGGCTCTCTCCACTTCATCTAATGTCAAACGGACAGCATTCACATTGACCACACCCGCAGAAGGCTTGAAACTAGGCTGAAACCCTAGATAGCTAAACGACATATGACGAAGATGAGAATACTCTTCGGTTGCTCTGACTTCGGGGTCAACAATCTCCTCGCCACTGCCATGGCGATGCGGTCCAGATGTACTCCCTTCATGAAAACGAAAAGAACGGTTGGAGTTCCAAAGAAAGAGTCAAGCTCTGAACAATTCAAAACTTGAGGAGTATTCAAAGAAGGATTTAATGGAACTACATCAATAGAGGGAGCTGAAACCAAGCTGTTCATCGGAGCAGAAGGCTCAGGAACAGAAGCAAAAACATTTGGTAAGAGTTGAGATGAAACATAGCCATTCGACAACGGCTGAGAAAGAAATGAGTTTACATCAAAACCATAATCATTAGGATGAGGAGAAACAACGGTTTCAGAGTTCTCTTGAGGAATGAGAAAAGAAATTAGGGTCGTCTTGAGGCATAGGATCCTGCAATCCTGCTCCATCCACTCGGATCGCCGGGTGATACAGTCCTGGCGGTGATGCAGATTAGCACATATACTGAGTAAAAATATCAGCTATGAATCCACGGCAATCTCTGTAAAGCATGCGATCCCAATATTGTTCCATAAAAACTTCAGCGTACGCGACGCAGCCCACTCCTGCCACTCGTCGGGAAGAAGAGGAATCAACCTTACTATTCCGAGAACTTCTGAAATATTACGCTCATTAATAACCATCCAAACACGATGGAACGACTAAAAACTCTGCTAACGTTTTCGTGACTCATACACAAATGCTAAAACTCTCTCATGGCATCGTCAATTCGAGAATTTAATTTCGCTTCCATACGATGATACCAAGCTCACGATACTTTCCAAAAACAAACAATTGCCTTGCTTGCAATTATTCATCAACTTACTTAAAACAACCCAATATAAAACAACCTCATTAAGATCTCAAATCCACATCAATCAATAATTAAAACTCAATCATAACTTATTTTCATAAAATTCTCCTTCTTTACTTCCTAACTTCATCTCATTATTTAACTCCGTTATGGAGGCGGAAGACCCATATTACTGAGTTTCTAGCTATGTAGGTTGATCAGGTCCACATAACAGTCCGTCAGTCATATGGAACTTCAATTTTTAAACTTTTAAACATAAGAAACTTTTAAATGCATACCTGGTTTGTTGGATAAGATGAGGTGCTAGACTTTTGTTGTTGTTAAAACTTGACTAGTCTAGAATTCAAACCAGACTAGACTTAAGAAACATTGACTTAGAGCAAACAGAACTTAGAGCAAATAGACCTTGCTCTCGACTAGTCTAGGGATTCAAACTAGACTAGACTTTTAAGATATATAGCACTAGAGCAGACAGACCCGCTCTGATACCACTCTGTCATAGCCCGACTTAGAATTTAGATAACAAAATCGGTAGGCCCCACGACTTACACAATTTATGATTAACAAAAGATTTGAATAACGACCCGGCTATTTATCAATAACAAACAAGGCAACTCATGCTCGACAAATCATCAAACTTAGGATCACATGCATAATTCGAGATTAAGCTTGATCTCTTTTCAAGAACATGCATATCTACAAGAATGAATTCAAATCAGCTCGGAAGTTAATAATCTCATCAACCAAACCCACGGCAACAACATGAAGGAAATGAGCTGATTTTCAGGATCAAGACAACACGATAGAAAACAGTTGCAATATCAATTGAGTTTCTAGAATAAAGAGCAACTGCTATATATATAATCAGGTCGGCGGACTTTAAACAAGTTAACGAACATAGTTCGAGACTTCAGACTTCAACACTACATCAATCTTATAAAAGAATCAACATCATAATCTTGTAGTGGAAAAACAAGAGATTATCTTGTAGTGGAAAAACAAGAGATTATATGTATGAAGACATATAATCTAGGTTCTAATCTCATAAAAAACGACTCTTATCAAACCAAAACAACAACAAGTCCGCCTAGCACACGATCATCTTCATTCCAGCCAACCTGCACATTTTAGAAATAACATGCAGGGCTGAGTACTTCGTACTCAGTGGACACATGCCAAAAACATTTGAAATTTTGTTGTTACAGCTATAGATTGAACTTGCCATAAAGCATAAGCACAAGTAACTAAACAAACCTGTGCATGCTCAAATATTTTCTGCGCAATCATATAATTTATGGTGTATGTACCAGATCTACAATCATAAATTAGTGCTGAGAAGTAGGCCTCCTTCTCAAACACTTGTAATCGTCCACTCCTTTCGGAAGGCTCCCGATTACAAAATAGTGTACACAAATCCTACCTTACGTAGGACCGAATTCGTCTTGCTAAAATAGATGATAACATACAAACACTTAAATCATTTGGCAAGTTAATCAATTTTAAAAACATCACATATATATAATCATATATATATATGTCATTCATCATTTCTTTGTTTAGAAAGCCCACCTGATAACTGAAGCTTTGGACTTAACCTTTATCTCTCTTAAATCCTTGGAATCAAACTTCCTGCTCGTTCCTTTACTCGAAATGGAATTCACTAATTTAGAACAAGAATTAGCGACTATCGAAGAAACAACTTCGATTCTCTTAACTTTACTTCGCTTCGAATTTCTACGGCGAAACTCGAAAAACTAACTTGACTTTCTTAAGCGCTTTAAAATCTAACTTACTTCCTAATTAAACATCTAACTTCAATCATGAACACATAACATAAAACATACTTCACATATTTCACATTAATCGACTAAGTCGATTTTAACACATCTAACGGGTTCAGAAAATTCTCAAATTAAATCTATGCATATTTTCCAACATAATAAACACAATTGCACATTCAATTAACAAATTTGACTCGATTAAACATATACAACTTTGACTCGGAAAAATCAACCAAAAATTGAAAAACTTCATTATTTTGAAATAAATTTCCGAAGAATCATACAACACTTAATTTTTATCGAGAAGTTTATAAATGCAATTAGTTTCTTAATTAAAAATCAAATAGTAATTTATTTTTCTTATTTAATTTTCGGCATTTTTGAATTTAGCATTTTTAGGATTCTTTTCTCTTCATTTTAATTTCTAACATGCTTATATAATTAACATAAGCTCAATTCTTAAATCAATTTCAACCAATTAATCAACAAATTAAAACCTTAATTTAAGAACCCTAATTTTCTAATTAAACTAGAATTTAGGGTAATCACACTCTCATTTATTTAAATCATGCTCAATCACACACATTATCATCATATAAACTCAATTCAATCATCAATTGGATCATAAAACATCAACATTTCAAAACCCTAAAGTTAAACCCATTTAATTCGACTTTTCTAATATAATTAGAAGAGTTGGGAATTCATGCTTTGTTCCAACATCAAACATGCTGAGAATAATTATCTAAGCTCAATTATAACATAAATTTCATCATACAACACATGAATCAAAACCTCCCAATTTCTATTAAATTTCGAAATTCTTGAAATTAGGGCTAGGGTTTTCTCATGCTTGATTTAATCACATATTTGATCTTCTAAACATTAAATAAACATCATACTAAAAGATCAAAATCATCTCATTAATTCCTCAAATTTTTGAAAAAATGAAAAAGAATAAAAGAGAGATGATTCAAGCTTGATACTTGAGTTAATAACTTGAAAGATCATAGATCTAACCTTGATCTAATACTTGGAATTGATTTGCTATACTTTGATCTTCCTCTTGAGCTTGAATTGAAGAACATAAATGGAGAAATGAAGTGTATAAGTGTGTGTGAAGGTGGCGGCCAAGAATGAGAAGAAATGAGGGTTTGAAGGAGATGGCTAAGATATTTAAAGAGAGAGAAGAACCTTCTAAATAAATATCTAGAATACTTAGGAGTTAAGTTAAGTTATTTAATTAATTAATTGCTTAATTAATTCAATTAATTACTAACTTAGTAATCCTCATCTTAACCTTGAATCTCAACATAGAAAATTCAATAAAGGTTTCACGAACCCTAGATAAAAATTTCACAGAAAGATTAGAAGAACCGAATAGTTTTCAAATCGACCAAAGCTTAAAATTTAAGCGATAATTCACACAGAAAAGCACTTGAATAAATTAAATTCATTTTCTTGTCAAATAATGACCAAACATATATCATTCAATGATATATATCAAAATTTATCGTTTCGGATTAATCGAGACAAAACAAACTTAATAAAAACTCTTTTTACGATAATTTAGGTCTGCCGGATAAAATTTTCTGAAACGAATTTTTTTTTTCTTTCACTGAATCATCTTATTTTATTCTAGGAATTAATTAAATTAGCTTTGCAAGAAAGACGGGGTATTACACCAAGCAACTCTGACTCCGTGAACGAGGCGACGTCGATGAGGAGTCGGCTGCTAGGACAGAAGTCCCGGAAAAACAAAGGCAAGAAAAAGGTCGAAAATCAAATCGAGAAACTGAGAGCAATCGTCGAAGAAATGAGCATTGTTGGGAAAATTCTAAAGTTTTGATTTGATATCAAAACCCAACTGTTCTCCAACCTAGTAGATGAATGTGCAAACCTAAGTTATGTTTTCCAGCTCGCCTGTTTGAACTTTAGATTTTCTAACTTTACAGGTAAGGAAGCTGAAGATCGCAGAAGACCCAACTGAGTAATCAGCTGGACCCTAAGTCAGCTGAAAGGTTTTCCAGCTGAACAGAGTTCAAAGATTGAGCTGAATCAGACTGACTCTCAAGTAAAGAAGATTGGATCCGGCCAAGGAGATCCAACGGGGAAGAGTAAATCGAGCTGACTCAAGTCTAAGAGATTAAGCTATAGATTCAGCTGAGCAGACAAAAGGGAACTAACTCTGAAGACTTCACTTCAAGTCAGTTTACCCAATCCAGCTCTAAATTTAAAAACCAGCTCCAAAGGCAGAGATCCCGGTGTCAGAGGAAGTCAATATACCTCGACCAATGAGGGATCGACATCTCAACATCCTAGAAAGACTAACCTAGGATCTGACACAATGATGAAGACAGGTGAAGATACGCTGAACGGCAGATCGACTGATCAGAGAGTAGGTGAGATTCAAACGGCTCTTCGAACGGGTAGTTTTGAATCTCTACCTATAAATACCAGTCTTCAACCTCAGAATCAGATACGAAAAACTCTCTACAAGCTTTCAACTTCTCTGAATCTCTCAAGCAGTTCTCAAATTCTCAAAAGAACACTTACACTCAAGTGTTTCCTTTCCTGAAACTGCTTTAGTTTTTCGTCTGATCCCTAGGCAGAAATCACAGTAAATCCAAAGCCTAGTTCTGAACGAGTTCATCTCTCAAAAGTTCTTCATTGTAAGAACTCGTTCAAAGTTGAAAACCCAAACTCAAACCCTTCTTTACCCAGTAAAGGTTAGGTTAAGGTTACGCCTGCTTGAAGCGCGGAATTCAACTGTGTAAGGTTGTTTTCAGTACCTGTAAACTGAAAAGGTTCAGGCTTCTACAGTGCCCGGAAACTGTTAGAACATAGCTCAGGTTAGAGTTGTGAAGTTGCTTGGTACTTGGAAACCAAGTGGTAGTGAATTACCAGTTAAATCTGGTCTTGGACGTAGGAGTAGTTTCTCCGAATCACGTTAAAATTCTGAGTTCTTTATTGCTTTATTTATTCTCAGCATTTGATTCCTTTAACGAACTAACTGCATTAGCACAGCACAAGTTTTCAAGCTCAAAGTTTTCTGGCTGTGTGACCCAGCCTGCTGTATTATTTTCAAAACTGCTTAACTGAAAACTTAAACTAAGTTTTCCTGAAATCATGTGAAGGGAATGAGCTAAGTTTTTCAAACCACTACATTCCGCACCGCCAGCTGAGTTAGCAGTCCAGCTAACCATCTTCTTTAGAAGTCAGCAGGATTCATAACTAAGCTCTCACTCAATTCAGTTTTAATTTACAAAAATTTTTCAAAAATCCTTATTCGGTGTATTCACCCTCTCTCTACACCGAAGACCTCATTCCGGGACCATCAATTGGTATCAGAGCAGTAGTTCAAAAGACCGTTGTTTCTAAATCAAGAGATTTGTCTTGAAACTCTCTGTCAGTGGTCAGCTGAACAGATCCGTTTTCAGGAAAACTCATCATGGTGCATTCTGTACATTTTTCCATGGATTCTTATCTTAACAGGAATCTTCCCACCTTTTCGGTTAATGATTATGCAATCTGGAAATTTAGATTGAAAAGCTTCCTGTGTGCGCATCATGATATGATGTGGGACGACATCACAGACGGACCCATACTCATTTATAAGCAAGAAAATGAACTTGTACCAGCTCAAGATGGAGGACAACCAACACACCAGCCAATCCTCAAACCTAAGAAGGAATATTCTTCAGAAGAGAGAAAGCAAGCTGGATTAGACAGCTTTGCGAGGGACACAATCTCATCAACAGTCTCCAACGCATACATCAGCAAGATTATCAATGGCAACACAGCAAAGGAAATGTGGGAAACCCTCGCCAAGTTGTGTGAAGGATCAGAGGAGATAAAACAAAACAAATTCACGATAGCTTGTCAGAAGTTCAATAACTTCAAGCAGCTAGCCAACGAGTCCATCGAAGTGATGGAGCTCAGATTCTCAAGCATCATCGTTGAAATATAAACCATCAGAACTGGGAAATACTCCCAGCGGGAAATGAACTTGAAAGTTCTGTCAGCACTTACAGCTGACTGGAACACATACAAAGTAGTTCATCAAAGTCGAAGTGACTTGGGTGAACTATCCACAGAAAGACTCTTCTCCCTGCTGAAAGCCAACGAGTACAACTTGAAGATTACCATAGAAGAATCTTCAAACAAACAAAATGATGGAGAGCTGACGCCAGCGCCAAAAGAAATCGCTTTTAGAGCCAACTCTGAAAAATCAACGCACATACAGTCAGCTGAGTCCTCGAAGAAGAAAAAGGACAAGAAAAACATGAGCAAGGAAGAGCTGCTGGAAGAAATTGCCTTGTTAGTCAAAAACTACAACAGACTCAACATCAGAAAAGGCAAATATAAAAAGTTCGCACGAAATTACAGAGACAAATATGCTACAGCTGATGACCAGTCAGCTGAGCGGGTAGATGAAGATTGCTTCAATTGCAAGGAGCCGGGACATTACAGAAAAGACTGTCCCAAGCTACTCAAGAGAGAAAATGATCTTCTGAATGCTAAGACGGCTGACAGAAGAAGAGCCTACATTGCTGACGAGGAGTCCAAGTGCACTAAAATGGATGACGACATGCCATTCTCAGACTCAGGGGAAGATGCACTCATGGCCAATGATGAACAAGAATGGGATACTTATTTCATGGGTCAGACAGACGGACTCGACGAAGATGAGGTAAACTCTACAACTCAAGTATTATCTAACGCCTCACCATTACACGAACACTCTACACAGGTATCAGCATCAGAAGGTCTACCTGACTAGAGCCTAGTAGAGAAAGTAATGAATGACTTCAAGGAGCTACAAGAGATCCTTGAAGTTACAATGTGTGAGAATGCCGAGCTGAAAGAAGTACTAAAAAAGAAAGAAGCATCAGAAGTAGCTGATGCCACACAGCTCAAGGAAGAAGCTGCTTTACTGAAGGACACAATAGTAAAACAAGATCAGCTGATGAAGGACTTCTACTACGAAAATAAATAGCTGATGGAAGAATTGGAAAAGGTCACAGCTGAATCAGAAAAGAAGTCAGTTGAGATCATAGAGCTGAAAAGTTCCGAAGAGGTTCTAACTAAGAAGATGGTAGCTCTCATCAAAGCTACAACAACAATGTAGGAAATCATCAGTGCACAACGTCCAGCAGCGCTCAAAGCAGGACTGGGTTACAGTGGATCAAAGGATGTCACAAACATTGCTTCCAAAAGTGGAACAAAAGTAATGTTTGTAAAAGCAAAAGAAAACCAAATTCCAGCTACTCAAAGGTCTGACACATCAAGAACACAGCAGGCTCCCAGAAAGCAAGCTGTAAGGCAACCTCAAGCCCAGATCAGACAGCAGCGTCGTACACCACCTCAAAGAAGACAGACTGCTCAACACCACAGATACCAGTCACATTAACAGACGTCAAGATATCAGACCAGATATCAAAGAAATTATCCAGCTGGACATCACTATCAAGAGTACCAGCTGGACCGACAGTTCCAGCAGAGAAATTATACAAGACAGCAGAGACAAAGAAATGTCTCAGCTAGACACACAGCTGAAAATCGAAGAAGAAATTGGTATAAGAAGAGAAATCAAACTGGGAGTCAACAGAGACCAAGACCCAGCCATCAACAAGCAAGGAACACAAGGAATGTGTTGATCGACTCAGCTGAAAGAGTCATCAGATCAAATGACCAAATAAGAGTCATTAAACAGATCTGGGTTGTAAAGGGATCTCTGACTAACCCCTAAGGACCAAATAAGAGTCACTAAATTTTGTTTTCTGTGACAGGTCGCAAGGGAAAGACGCATCATTAAGGAGTCGATGAGAACACTGTGGTACATGGACATCGGATGCTCCAAGCACATGACTCACCTAAAGCATCTACTCCGGGAATACGTTGAGCGTCCAGGTCCTCAAGTAACATTTGGTGACAACTCCAAAGGTCTAACCAAATGTTATGGTACATTTGAAGCTAAAAATGTTAAAATTACTAATGTTTCATATGTACATGGTCTGGAACATAACTTGCTCTCTATTAGCCAATTCTGCGACAACGGTTTTTCTGTCAAGTTTAATGCACAGTAAAGAACAGGGAAACCAAGCAGATACTTCTGAGAGGGAAACGAGAAGGAAATATGTATTTTTCTAACTGGAACAGTAGCCCTCCAGAAACACTTGTATCTAAAAGAAACAATGAAGTCAGCTGGTTGTGGCACAGACGGCTGAATCATCTCAACTTCAAGATAATCAACAAATTGGCTAGAGAGCATCTCGCGAATGGAATTCCAGATCAAGTATATGACAAAAGTTATATCTGCAGCGCGTGTCAACAAGGAAAACAAACCAGGATTTCATTTTCTCTCAAGCTATCTCCCTCAACTGATCGAGTTCGTCAACTTCTTCACATGGATCTTTTTGGTCCAGTGACACCAGTAAGTTTCAACGGCAGAAAATACACTCTGGTCGTAGTGGATGATTTCTCAAGATTCACATGGGTCTCATTCCTGTACCAGAAGAGCGAAACCAGATCCAAGCTGCCAGCCCTGCTGGAAAGGCTCAGAACTCAGAAGGAGTGCAAAATCATGTCGATAAGATCAGATCGAGGAACGGAGTTTCTAAATGAAACAATTTATGAATATTGCGAGAAGAATGGAGTTCAGCATCAGACCTCAGCTGCTCGCACACCTCAGCGGAATGGTGTATCTGAGAGGAGGAATATAATACTCAAAGAAGCGGCTACCTTAATGCTAGCCAGCTCAGTCATTCCAAAGAAGTTCTGGGCTGAAGCAATCAACACAGCATGCTTCACTCAGAATAGATCGCTACTCACATCCAGACAAGGAAAGACTCCGTACGAGCTTAGGAACCACAGGAAACCCTACATCGGGTACTTCAAGGTTTTCGGTTCTAAATGTCATATTCTAAACAACGGGAAAACCCAGCTAAAGACGTTCGATGCCAAAACTGACCGAGGAGTATTCCTTGGTTACTCAGCTGTGAGCAAAGCTTACAGAGTTTTCAACAGACGAACACAAACAGTAGAAGTGACTTCTCATGTCAAGTTTGATGAAACATCTTTCGAATTCAGAGAGTCGATCAAACAAAAACACAGCTGGAACATCAAGCACCGGTCCAGCTCAAACAAGATCTCAAGAAGTTCGAATCAGGAATCATGCTGAACCATTGATTTGGGATGATGAACCAGGAGAACCTCAAGTCAATTCAGCAGAGGTAAATCAATCAGCTGAAAATCCAGAGGGAACCCCAGTATCAGACCAAAGGGGAATGCCTCCAGCTGGAAATCTAGACCCAGCTGACTCCCTAGCTCCCTCTCCAGCTGAGTTCACTCAGTTCTCACCTCAAGAACAGTCTAATTCAAATCCAAGTCAAAACGAGTCTCAAGACATGACTCCAGAACATCTCCAAGCTAGACGTGACTTAGCAACATCTAGCATCAATGAGCTAGAAGAAGAAATTTGAAGAAGACGAAGATGGATCGAAAATCATTTAGCTTCAGCAATAATTGGAGAACCTTCAGACAGAGTCAGAAGAAGAAGCTCAGTTGCTCAGAATCCCTCAACAAATCCTCAAGATGCAGCTGATGAAGCTAAAGTCTCAGTAGAGCTAGAACTGACCGTCTACGACGAAGACACAACTCTAATGGCGTGTTATGTAGCTCAAGTTCCAGAGCCTCAGACAATTCTAGAAGCCTTAAAGAGCATACCCTGGACAAATGGAATGCAAGAAGAATTGAATGAATTTCTCAGAAATTGTGTCTGGGAATTGGTCGAAAGACCAGAGGAGTCAAAGTGATAGGACTCAAATAAATATTCAAGAACAAGCTGGATACTCCTGGAGTAATCATCAGAAATAAAGCTTGCTTAGTCGCCAAGGGTTATACACATCAAGAAGGAATAGACTTTGAAGAGTCATTTGCTCAAGTAGCAAGACTGGAAGCCATCAGATTATTCCTTGCATACGCTGCACATCACAAATCCAAACTATACCAAATGGACGTGAAGATTTCTACGTGGAACAACCTCCAGGATTTGAAGTAGAAGGAAACAAAGTTTACAAGCTAAAGAAGGCGCTTTATGGTCTGAAGCAAGCACCTCGAGCTTAAAATGACACTCTGTCAGGATTCCTTGTATCCAAAGGATTCAAGAAAGGTTCAGTCGATAGAACTCTCTTCACCATCAAGCTAGGTGAAGATATCTTAGTTGTCCAAATATATGTGGACGACATCATCTTCGGCTCAAGATCAACTTTCTTATGCAAAAGATTTGGAGAAATGATGTCAAAACATTTCCAAATATCTATGATCCCAATGAATACCAAATATGAAAGACTTGATCGCCAAATATGGAGTTCAATCCAGCAGAACGGTGAAGATCCCAATGAATACCAACTGGAAGATTGAACCAGGAATCGAAGGAAAACTAGTGGATTCCAACAAATGCAGAGGGATAATTGGTTCCCTGTTGTACCTCACAGCCAGCCGCCCAGATATAGCATTTGCAGTTGGAGTATGTGCCAGATTTCAAGTTGATCCTAAGGAGGCACATATGCAAGCAGCCAAGAATATTCTCAAATATCTAAAGGGTACTCAGAACGTTGGGCTGTGGTATCCAGCTAAAGATAATTTACAGCTGACTCGATACTCAGACTCAGACTTTGCTGGAAAAAAAATTAGACAAAAAATCTACTTCAGGAACATGTCAGTTCCTATGAAGCAAGTTGATATTATGGTTTTCAAAGAAGAAGACGTGTGTCGCTACATCAACAACTGAAGCAGAATATATGGCAGCTGGAAGCTGCTGCTCTCAAATTCTCTGGCTGAAGTATCAGCTGGATGACTTTGAAGTGAAAACTGGTCAAGTTCCAATCGTCTGTGATAGCTCAAGTACTATTGCAATATCAGAGAATCGAGTTCTTCACACAAGATGTCAACATGTAGACGTTCGACATCACTTCATCAGAGATCACGTGGAAAAGAAAGACATCATTGTTGAGAAAATTCACACAGATATCCAGCGAACTGACATTTTAACCAAGCCACTGGTGGAAGCAAGGTTCAAAATTTTGTGTGGATTGCTTGTATTGCTTAATCCAGATGAACCCTTATCCAGCTGAGGGGGAACAAAGACTCAGCTGGATAATGAAAAGCTAATGGGATATCAGGCTAGAAGAATCCAGACCCAGCTGGATTAATTAACTTAGTTCAAGAAGGGAAACCAGTTGTGGGGGAATCAAGCTCAACTGGATAATAAAACTGAAGAAAAGCTTATTCAACAAACAGAAACACAGTAGTGGTATCAGCTGACTACAATGATCAGCTGACAGGTTTGCAGACTCTTTTATTTATTTCCCTGAGGAATATGCTATTTAAGGATAAAATTATTTGAATTTAATTCAAATACCCAGACATTCCTTAGATGGATTAGTCAGTAAGATATCCATCCAATCGAATCCCATCGCATTTAATGAAAAGCATGCAGGATACTGTAGCTCGGGAGAATCAAGGCATAAGTCAGAACGTTTTGACTACCTCACGCGCGCGTGACCTACACTCTATATACGCACGTCAGTTGACGTGTTGCGCAAATCTCTCCCAGCCGCAGATCTTCAATTCAAATGCCAAGATCTCAACCGTCCATCAAAATAGACAATTGATATATATATCAAATATATGCAAATCCTCGCCATATTTTCTATCGTTCATACTTATCTCTAAAATTTATATCTCATTTTCTTGCTTATCTCTTTGCAAATACTCTCCCCTTGTATCTTCGTCTTTCTAACCCCTTTCCTACAGAAAAAGATCATGGCCCCGAAGAAGATGACACCAGGAGCAAGCCAGACTGAGAATTTAATGTCAAAGCTTCATTTCGAGAGTTGTTTAACTCTCAAGAACTACAAGAACTCAGAGTTCCAGGAGGTGCTGGATCTCATCGAGAAAGCTGGCCTGTTGCAGTGGGCGACTGCAAGACTGAAGAACATTTTCCGCCGGAAAGTGGCAAAATTCTTCCTGGAGATGACGAACATGGATGAATGACTCCGCTCCAACATCACTCTACAACTCAAGGAGAAGACAGGGCATACAACTCCTTGGGATGTCGACATCAACATCAACCGGATGTTGAACAAGTTGTTCAACCTAAAGACTCTTGGGGACCGCTTCCCAGAAAACTACACCAGAGAAGAAATCCAGGCCGAACTGGACAAGATGCTGTTCAAAGCTCCTACTCAAGCCCAAGTACAGACTACTTCTGGATGTCACCCAGAAGTGATGGTCCCAAGACGGATACCTTGGTGTAGAGGGAGGGTGAATATACCAAGGTTAAAAACTTTTCCAATTAAAACTCTTTTGAATGAGCTGGCTGTGTTCGATCCAGCTGGAAGACAGCTTGATCAACACAGCTGGCTGTGTGCGGAATGTGGTGGGTTTTTGAAAAGTCCATCTGTTGCTTCAAATGTATTGCAAAGCTTTGTTTCTCTTTTCAGTTAGTCAGTTTATGCAGCTTGAAAGAATGTTTATGATGGGTTAGCTGAATGCATAAATAAAACAGGAAAGAACAAAGCTATTTAACGTGGTTCGGAGAAACTACTCCTACGTCCACGACCAGAAACCTCTGGTAATCCACTAAGGATACCACTGACTTTTCACACAGTCAGCAAGAGTTGCAGCTTAGTTCCTCAAGCTGGATACAAGTTTACGCGTACTGTATCGAAACGTAACCAGTCTGTTTACGGGCACAGCTGAAGCCTACATTCAGTTTACGGGTACTGAAGAACCTAACCTGTAGTTTACGGGCACTACAGAACCTCAACCTTAACCTAACCTTTTTCTGGGTTTGAGGGTTTGGTTTTGGGGTTTCCAACTATGAACGAGATCTTACAATGAAGAACTTTGAGTATGATGAACTCGTTCAAACTAGGCTTAAGATGGGAAGGATTATGTGCCTAGATACTAGTGGGAGAGAGCTTCAGCAGCCTGAGAGTGAGTAAGAACTCATAAGAATTAAGGCTGCTGGATCTTGAAGCTTTTCTGAGAGATCTCTTGATCTTTGGTTAGACTCCTTTCAATGAAGTATGTTGATCTCTCGATATGTATTTTCTCTCTCTTTCTCAGATGATGAAGAAGACTTATATTTATAGGGAGAGATTAGAACTAGCCGTTGGAAAGAGCCGTTCAGAATCTCTACCTAACTTCTGACAGGATTGACTTGTCTTCTTCCTTGATTTCCTCGTAAAGCAATCCTAGGTCTGACTTCTAGGTACTGAGGTGTCGAGTTCCTGATGGTCCAGATCAGATCTGACTTTTTCTCAAGTTGACTTCGACTCTGCTGTACTGGTGACTCTGAACTGTCTTGAACTCTGCTGGATCATTGACGCTGAGCTGAGTCTTGAACTCTGCTGGGTCTTGACGTTGAGCTGAGTTGCCACACGAGCTGGGTCTTTCCTACAGCTGTCTCTGGAAGAACTTGATCGTCTTGAATCTGGATAACGTTGCTGATCACTCGACTTGACTTACCCTGCTGTGTACTCAGCTGGGTCTTCTGCTGTCTTCAGCGATTCCACCTGAACTTAGAAACTCTATAAGCTCAAACAGGTGAGCTGGTAAAATACTTGGGCTTGTGCAAACATCTACTCGGTTGGGGTTAGCTGGGTTTTGGTATCACTTCAAAACTCTACTAATTTTCCCAACAATTTCTCCTTTTTTGATGATGCCAAAACCCCAAGATGGAAAAACAAAATTGCTTCCCCCTTAACAGGAAACGGGGTTTCAAAAGATTAAACATTCACAGCAGGTAAACATATTCAGAGCCTGGACAAAGAGAGATTGTCTTCAGGTTGATTTTGATAAAACGAATTTTTTATTAATATGAAGAAATATTACAATTATCTAATTACAATAGTTTCAAAAAGAAAATTCCCAGTTGGCTGGGTCTTCAGCTTTCCTGCTTCCTTTGTTCATCAATCTGATGGTCAGTCTTGAGACCATATCTGTTGAAGATGAACTCTTCCAGCTCCTTCCATTCTGCTTTATTCTTCGATTTTGAAATTCCTCTTTCACCAGCCCAGTGATGAACTTCTTTGATAATTTGGGCCTTGTCAGGAAGGTTCGTTCCAGCTAGAGAAGGAGGCTTCAATTGCTTGACTTTGGGAGCCTTCAGCTGGATGTTGTTTCTCTTGGCATAGAGGGCAATTGATCTTGCCATCATTGGATCCGTCTCATGGAGTTCGAGGAGATAATCCTGGAATGCAGTTTCTGGATCCATGCCTTTGTACTGATTCAAGTAGTAGAATTCTTTGATGAATTCTGATTTGCATCGTTCCCAGTTTTCATTGATATCATCTGGGTTCTTCTTGTCAGCTGAGGCTGCTTGAACTTGATTCTTTCTAGCTTGCCTGTAGCTCTGCCTCTTCTTCTTCTGCTTTTTCTCAGCAGGCTTGAGCGAATCAGCTTTCCTCTTGATAATTTTATCAAGCTCTTGCATTTCTCTTCTTTGCTCGTTGTGGAAGTTACACAGCCAGTGATAGTCCTTGTATTCTTCTGGCTTGTGTCCACAGGCTTTGGCAAGAGCAACCATTTTCTCTCTCCATATCTCTTTGACTACTTTGGCTGCTGTAGTTGGCTCTGGCTCTTCGTCATCCAGCTCTTTGGCGAAATCGTCAATTTCCGATTGCATTAGCTGCACAGATTTCCCCTTAGCTGCAGCTTCCCTCTCCATTGTTTTTCCAGCTTCACTCTTATCTTCCCCTTTTTGGCATTATCAACAAGGGAGGCAGAGAGGTTGGCAACTGTTGCGCTGACCTTGGAAAGAATACCTTCAACATCAGCAATCTTGGCTAAGTTGTCAACTGTGACGAGGTTCAGCTGGGCATTGTTGCTGCTTCCAGCTCTGAACTGAGCATCCAGATCTTTATATAGGTTGAAGAGTTGGCTGATGTCAGAGCTGTTGGAGAGAGTGGACTTTTTGAGAGCTTCCAGCTGGCTTGAAAGATTTGCAATGTCGTTGACCAGTGGAGCTTGATGTCTTGAAATGATCTCCGGGACTCTCTTCTCTAGATGATTTGTCTGATCAATTTGTTGAGAAACGAGAGATTGCTTGAGATCTTGACTGGTGCTTTCTTGTAGATTCTGAGCAAATTTGTAAACTTCGTCAATTGTCAGTTGTTGCTCTTTAACTTGACAGTCTAGAGCTGTGAACCGCATGATGACATCGACTTGAGACTTCAATCTGTCCTGAAAAAGAATTTCTTCAACCTCTTTAGAGATTGCTTCCTTCATGGCGGTTGAGAGCTCGACAGAAGAGTCAGTTTAGGTTCTAGATTCAACATGACTGGGTTTGTCTGCCTCGAACTCGACCAGTGTGCGAGTGTCATCGGCAATTGGACTAGATGGGGCTGCAGCCTCTGGTTCAGCTGTTGCATCAGCTGTTTCTTCAATGATCATTACCTCAGCTGTGTCATCATGTACAGCTTCCTTGGTAATCTCAGCTGAGACTTCTTTAGAATTGTCAGCTCCAGAATGTGTCTCCCATCCCGCTGCTATAAGAAGCTTGTTGGCAGATTCTCAGACTTTAGCTGGGTGCGGCTTGGGGTACTGCTGAGATACTTCAATTATACCTTTGATGAGATCATCTTGATGCAAGTATGCATCCTCCAGACTTCCAAAGCCAAAGGTGTGCTAGAGGCATGCTTCATCTGTCTTCAATTTCTCATAAGAGAAGGTCTCGATCAGCTGTTCGTTCTGGTACCAGGTTGCCATCTTGGTGGCCAGATAGAACTTGAGATCTCCAACTTTGATGAGGGCGATGGGCAGGTGCGCCAGAATCGGATACTGAGTTAGAACACTCTTGATCCCTGCAATGCGCAAGTCCTCGTACATGGCTTCCATAAAGGCTGAGCCAGTGGAGTTGAGAGATGGTGATGGAAGTTTTAGGGATGAGCTGGGATTAGTGGAAGAGGGTTCAGCTTGGGTGTCAGCTGGCTGTGAAGGAGCTTCAGCCAGTTGGATATCTGCCTGCTCTCTTACAGGAGATGGCTCTTTGGTTGGAGAGCTGGGTGGAGGAGAAGGCTGTTTGGGTGGAGAGCTGTGAGGCGGTGAGGGCTGGGGTGAGCCGTTTGGATTATCCAGCTCGTCCTCTAAGCTGGATGACGATTCATCATTCAATCCCATCTCAGCCAGGATATTTGATCCGTATTGATTGAAGACTGACACTGGCTGTGGGGAGAGAATCACCATTGCTTGACTTGGAGTTTCTTCAGAGGAAGGTCTCGCCTTTGATGGTGGAATGACAGCTATTTTCTTTTTCATCTCAGCTGGACCTCCAGCTGGTTTGGGGTCAGCTGTCTTCCTTTTTCTCTGTTTCTTCTCAGCTGGAACTTCTGCCTCTGTTTCTTCCAGCTGCTTCTTGCCTTTGTTCATAGCTGGCTGTTTCTTCAGAACATCATTGATTTAACTTATTCTCTGGAAGAGGATCTTCGTTTCTGGAAACGGTTCTGAATCAGCCCACTTCACTGTGTATCCTTTCACAGCTTGTTCTATTAAGAACGAAATTTTGGAGCATAGATACAGTGGCTCTGAGGCTGAATACGTCGTCCTGGTGGAGTTGAACTTGATCTTCTCTGACTCCTTGACCAGACGGTTGAGTAAGAAGTCAAACCAGTTGACGTTTGCGCCTTTGATCATGGCAATCATCGGCTTGAGCTTTGGAATGCTGATCTCTCCTTGAGATCCAGCTATCCCTAAGATGCATTTTTGCTTGATATCCAGCAGCAGCCTGTACTTTGGCTTGAGAAGGAGCTTTGACATGCTCGCTCTGTACGGCTCTAGGGAGATAAGCATCTCTCTGCTGAGGAATTCATCCACTTCTTCACGACTGTAATCATCTGGGATGAATCCTCCTTCTCTGGGTAGGTTGAACACCTTTCGGATCATCTTGTTAAGTTTAATGTTGACGGTTGCTGATGGTCCCTGAGCTGGGTACTTGGTGTAGAGGGGGGGGGTGAATACACCAAGTAGATTTTTCGAAACTTTTTCAAGTTAAAACACAGAGTTGGTGAGCTCAGTTATTGATCCAGCTGGGGAGGGTCAGCTGGGTAAATAACTCAGCTGGCGGTGCGGAAAGTGGTGGTTTGAAAACTTAGCTCAGTTACTTAGAAAAACTCAGTTTGAAAATATTAACTTAACGTTTTCAGCTTAGTCAGGTTGTGCAACTTTTCGAGAGACACAGCTGTCTTTGGAGAGCAGCTGTGTGTGCAGTTTTGAACAAGTATGCAATGATATGAAGGAGTTAGTACACAGCTGAATATAAAGCAATAGTAAAGAGAGAGAGAGAGAATCACGCGAGTTTTTACGTGGTTCGGAGTAACACCTCCTACGTCCACGACCAGGTTCACTGGTAATCCACTACCACTTGGTTTCCAAGTACCAAGCAACTTCACAACTCTAACCCGAGCTGTGTTCCAACAGTTTGCGGGCACTGTCAAGCCTATACACCTTCAGTTTACGGGTACTGAAGAACCTAACCACTCGAATTACGCGCTTCGAGCAAGTGTACCTTTACCTAACCTTTCTGGGTTTGGGTTTGGGTATGGGGTTCCAACTATGAACGAGTTCTTACAATTAAGAACTTCAGAGTATGATGAACTCGTTCGAAATCTAGGCTTAAGATATACAATGAGTTTGGCCTAGGGAACAGACGAAAAACTAAGCAGTTTCTTAACTAGAAACACTTTAAGATAAAGTGTTCTTTGATCTATGTAGAACTGCTTGAGAGCTTTTGAAAGATAATGATTTCAGATAATGAAAGCTTGTAGAGAGTTTTTCGTATCTGATCCTGAGGTTGAAGACGGGTTTATATAGGTAGAGATTCAAGACTAGCCGTTGGAGGAGCCGTTTGAATCTTACCTACTCTTCTTAAATACAAGATCTGCCGTTGGGCATATCTGCACCTGTCTTCATTTGTGTCACATCCTAGGTTACGAAGTCTAGGATGCTGATCCGGCAATCCCTCATTGGTCGAGGTTGGTTGACTTCCTCGATTCCGGATCTTCGCCTTTAGAGCCGGCTTTTGAATTCGTAGCCGGATCGTCTTGAAGTGGAGTCTTCGTAGATAGTTTCTTTGTTCTGTACAAATGGACCAGCCGTGTTTTGAACTCGGCTCGAATTCTCTTCGGCTTGATCGAGCTCTGTTGGATCACTCGGTGAAGGTTGACGCCTCGCTTTCTTTTGCTAGCCGACTCCATTGTGAACACGAGTAGGTCGATCGGCTCTTGTCTTCCGCTAGTGACTCTCGTAGACACGAGTGGTCGACCGTTGTCTTCCGCTTCCTTAACCTGTAATCCTAGAACATCTAAGGCTCAAACAGGCCAGCTGGAAAACACTATTTAGGTTGACGCGATCATCTATTCGGTTGGAGAATCAGTTGGGTTTTGGTATCAAATCGAAACCTTATAATTTTCCCAACAATTTCCCCCTTTTTGATGATGCCAAAACCTAACTGAGACAACTTATGACGCAGAAAAACTTGTGTTTTATTAATGTAAGAAAATACATTATAACACAGGAAAAAGAAAGAAGGAAAAAAATCTTCAAATCTTCAGTCTTCAATCCTTCAGTCTTCAGTCCCAGTTGGCTGGGTCTTCTCTTCTGCATCCGTTGTTTCTTTCTTTTGACTCGTCTCTTCTTCAGCTGATTCTGATTCAGCTGGTTCCTCTAGCTCAACAGTTTGCCTCTTCATTGACTTGTCTCTCTTCTCCCTTACTTCCCCCTTTTTGGCATGATCAAAACAGGGTGGAAGATATACACCATCGGCTGTTGCGATGTTTTAGTTTGGCGAAACTGTGGTTTTCAGCTCTGAGCAGCGAGGTTTAGAGTCTAAGTGGCTCAGCTGTTGTGTTAGCTGGCTCTTCTTCTGTTGCATTAGCCTCAGCTGTGATTGCAGACACAGCGTCCTTGGCCTGATTCAGCTGGGGCAGTCCAGCTGAGTGCTTGGAGGGATGAGTTAGCACGGGAGATAGCATCTTCTGAGTCGGGCATAACTTCATTCCTTGCAATTTTGCTTCTTCAGACTTCTTAGATTGAATGAGAAAGTCTGATTCAGCACTTGAGGGACTTGTATTCAGCTCATATCATCATCATCCAAATTTGCAGTGATCGTTGGGCTGGGTGATGTTTCTCATTTGAGCTTGGTGCGGGGACTTGAGCATCTTTCATTGAAAGATCTCGAAGAAGGTGTCCTGTGGAGTGAAGGAAGCGAGGAGAAGGCGGTTGAAGTATCCCATCTGTCTTGGGGTTTAAGCTTGGTTGTTCAGCTGGAATACTCCGTTGCGGTGTTGGTGATGATTATGTTCACGCAGGGATGTGAACTTTTCTTCCACCAAAAGAAACGACCGCTTGTGGGCCTTCTGCTCCTCGGAGAGTGATTACGAATTCTCTCATAATGTCAGCTGGCTTCTCTGTCGGACTCGGCCTTTGACTTGAGTCTTCGGT
The DNA here is from genome assembly GCA_031470985.1 of Agastache rugosa. Classification (NCBI taxonomy): domain Eukaryota; kingdom Viridiplantae; phylum Streptophyta; class Magnoliopsida; order Lamiales; family Lamiaceae; genus Agastache; species Agastache rugosa. The sequence continues at coordinate 5,315,321 of CM062605.1, forward strand.
TTGAAGACAGTGCTTCAGTATATTTTGTCTCCTCAAGTTGTCTCCGATTCCCAGCTGGGACGGAGTTAGATGCATGCTGCTTTGTCTCCTGCATCTTTTTCTGTGCCTCCTGTGGCGGAGCAAGAGCTTTGACATGACTGCTCTTGAATACTCCGGTTTCATCAACATCTGGTCCAGGTCTGTTGACGTTGATTTTTGCATCCCAGGGAATTGTGTGTCCCGTTCTCTTTTTTTTTATTATGTTGAGAGAAACAGTGGGGCTGAGGAGGTCTTTTTCCTTTGTCATTCCTAGAAAGTTTTCTGCACCTTCCAGGTGGATGACGTTCTTGAGCTTTGCAGTCTCCTACTGCGCTGGCCTAGTTCTGTCGATGGGCTTCACCTTCTTCTGGACTTCCGTCTTCTTTGAGGTTCCTGAGAGTTAAGTAACTCTTCTCTTGAAGCTTTGACAGATTCTTCAAGTTTGATCGGCTTCGGGAGATATCTTTCTGGATTCCATGTTCTTCTTCTGCATCTTTTGTTAGTAGAAACAAACAATACCAATTGATGGAAATAAGAAAGAGTGCTGAAAAACTTTCTAGGGTTGATGCGTATATCTTCTAGCATATTTAAAGAGTTTTCTTCATGAATGGACGATCAAGATTTATCTATTGATAAGAAGATCTACGACTGGGAGTGATTCTCGCGTCATGTCAATTTCTTGATTAGATGATGTGAGTTAATGCGCGAGAGAGAACGGTTGAGGCGTTTTGACTTTTGCCTCGAAACTCCTATTATTCAATTCTTTGCAGACTTTTAATTAAGATTGATTAGAAATGACAAGATGTGAGTTGACAGAAAACAGATTGAGTAGGAGTAATTAATGTTGTTGCAAACCTCTCGGTGATCATTGTAGTCGAGTGATACCTCGGTTGAGTGGGTGTCTTTGGGTCATCGTGGTTCCAGTGGTTCCCCTCTGTCGAATAATCCTTTCCTTTCAAAGCATCTGGTTTAGCCGAATTCTTTCTCGGTGATATCGGTGACATTGATTCTGAATTTCGGTTATTGCTTGTATTCAGTGGAGTCTTCCATTCAGTGGTCTGCTTCCGTTCGAGTGGTCTTCCTTTCAGTTGGGCTTCCTTTCGGTAGATGCCTTCCGTTCGTGGTCTGCTTCCGTTCAGCTGGGTCTGCTTCCATTCAGCTGGGTGAAGCATCGTCTGGGTTGAGAAGTCCAAGTAATCCGTACAACATTTTGAATCTTACTTCTATCAGCGGTTTTGTGAGAATATCAGCCCGCTGTATGTCTGTGTGAATTTTCTCAACAATCACATCCTTCTTTTCTACGTGATCTCTGATGAAATGATGTCGTACGTCTACATGCTTGCATCTTGTGTGAAGTACTGGATTCTCTGAAATGGCAATCGCACTAGAGCTATCACAGAAAATTGGAACCTGTCCAGTTTTTACTTCATAGTCATCCAGCTGATGTTTCAGCCAGAGAATTTGCGAACAGCAGCTTCCAGCGGCCATATATTCTGCTTCTGTCGTGGAAGTTACGACGCACGTTTGTTTCTTTGAAAACCATGAAATCAACTTACTTCCTAAGAACTGACAAGTTCCTGAAGTTGATTTTCTGTCCAATCGATCTCCAGCGAAGTCTGAATCTGAGTATCCAGTCAGTTGTAGATTGTCTTCAGCTGGGTACCACAGCCCAACATTCTGAGTTCCTTTGAGATATTTGAGAATGTTCTTGGCTGCTTGCATGTGTGCTTCCTTTGGATCAACTTGAAATCTGGCACACACTCCGACTGCGAAAGAGATGTCTGGATGACTTGCTGTTAGATACAGCAGGGATCCTATTATCCCTCTGTATTTGCTGGAATCAACTGACTTCCCTTCAGTTCCTGGTTCAATCTTCCAGTTGGTGTTCATTGGAATCTTTACAGTTCTGCTGGATTGAATTCCATACTTGGCGATCAAATCTTTCACGTATTTGGATTGATTTATGAAGATCCCTTCTGAAGATTGCTTGACTTGAAGTCCTAGGAAGAAACTCATTTCTTCCATCATGGACATTTGGAACTTCTCGGACATTATCTCTCCAAATCTTTGGCATAAGAAGCTTGATCTTGATCCAAAGATGATGTCGTCTACGTAGATTTGAACAACCAGGATATCTTCTCCTGACTTGATGGTGAAGAGAGTTCTGTCTACTGAGCCCTTCTTGAATCCTTTGGATATGAGAAAATTTGACAGAGTGTCATACCAAGCTCGAGGTGCTTGCTTCAATCCATAAAGAGCCTTCTTTAGCTTGTAGACTTTATTTCCTTCTACTTCGAATCCTGGAGGTTGTTCAACGTAGACATCTTCTTTGATTTCTCCATTTAAGAATGCACACTTCACATCCATTTGATAGACCTTGAATTTGTGATGTACTGCTAAGGCGAGAAATAGTCTGATTGCTTCCAATCGTGCTACTGGAGCAAAAGATTCTTCGAAGTCAATTCCTTCCTGCTGAGTGTAGCCCTTGGCAACGAGTCGAGCTTTGTTTCTGATGACGACTCCCAGGGTATCCATCTTGTTCTTGAATATCCATTTGAGTCCTATGACTTTGACTTCTTGAGGTCTGTCGACTAATTCCCAGACACAATTTCTGAGGAATTCGTTCAGCTCTTCTTGCATGGCATTTGTCCAAGGCACACTCTTCAAAGCTTCGAGAATTGATTGAGGCTCTGGCACTTGAGCTACGTAACACGTCATTAGAGCTGTGTCTTCATCATAGACCGTCAGTTCTAGCTCTACTGAGAGTTGAGCTGTGTCAGCTGCCTCTTGATGATCCGATGAAGCTTGAGCAGCTGAGCTTCTGGTTTTGACTTGGTCAGATGGTTCTCCAATGATTGCTGATTATGGATGATCTTCAATCCATCTTCTCCTCTTACGAATTTCTTCTTCCAGTTGATTGATGCTTGAAGTGGCTAAATTTCGTCTGTCTTGGAGTTGCTCTGGAGTTAAGTCTTGAGAGATTGATTCTCCTTGATTTGAATTTTGAGGTGACTTCTGTAGAGGTTCAGCTGGAGATGGAGCTGGGGACTCAGTGTGTTTGGATTCCCAGCTGATGATGTTCCCCCTTGATTTGGCGTTGAAGCTTCTTCTCGATTTCCAGCTGGTGGTGCTTCTTGGTTGATTTGAATTTCCTCCTCTGGCTCATTGTTCCAAATTAATGGTTCGGCCAGATTCCTGATTCTATTCTCTTGAGCCCTTGTCTGAATCAATCTTGAAGATTCTCCTTCGCTTCTTCGTTTGATAGAATCTCTATATTCGAAGGAGGATTCGTCAAAGGTAACATGTGGAGTTACTTCGACTATTTGAGTTCTTCTGTTGAAAACTCTGTATGCTTTACTCACAGCGGAGTAACCAAGGAATACTCCTCGGTCTGTCTTTTCATCGAATGTCTTGAGCTGTGTCTTCCCATTATTGAGGATGTGACATTTGGATCCGAATACCTTGAAATATCCAATGTATGGTATTCTGTTGTTCCATAGCTCATACGGTGTCTTTCCTTGCCTTGATGTGAGTAGGGAGCGATTCTGAGTGAAGCAAGCTGTGTTGATTGCTTCAGCCCAGAACTTCTTTGGAATGGCAGAGATAGCTAGCATTGAGGTAGCTGCTTCCTTGAGAGTTCTGTTTCTTCTTTCTGCTACACCATTCTGCTGAGGTGTGCGAGCTGCAGATATGTCGCAGCCCGGCTTTGAATTTAGATGACAAAGCCGGTGGGTCCCACGACATACACAATTTATGATTAACCAAAGGATAAGATAGCGACCCGGCTATCAGTTAATAAGAACAAAGATGCTCAATGATTTCTCAACTTAGAATAAATATGACATACAGGTCTCAAAATCAACGAATACAACTTAATCAGCTCGGAATTTAATAGACCTGTTCAACCATATTATCAACAAGAAACAAGAAGACGACAAGCTGATTTTAGGATCAAGAAAACACGATAAAGAAAACTGTTTCAAGTTCGACAAAGCTTTCTCAAGCAACGAACAACTTATATGTATATATATATAATCAAGTAGCTGAGTTTCAAAAGAACTTGACAAAAAGAGAATTCGACTTTAGAATTCAAACGGCTTAAACATAGTTTGACTCTAGAATCCAACATTATTAACATCAAATTTCATAAACTTTCTCAAAACAACCATCTTATCATAGCAGCGGAAAAACGAAAGAATATATGTATGAAGACATATATTCTAGGTCTAACTTCTCAAAACAACCTTTAAGTATTTAACAACAACATCATCCATCCAGCACACATCATCCTCATTCCAGCTAACCTGCACATTTAAAAAAATATATACAAGGGGCTGAGTACAAAGTACTCAGTGGGCACATGCCAAAAATACTTAAAAATTTACTTCTTGGAGTTAGGGATTAAACTTGCCATAGAGCATAAGCACAAGTAATTTTTCTCAAAAACAAACCTGTGCATGCTCAACATTTTCTTTTCTGTAAATCATATTTGTCTGGCCAGACATATACTTTATGAGGTATGTACCAAATCTATAATCACATAGTGATAGTGTTGAGAAGGAGGCCTCCTTCTCAAACACTTGTAATCGGCCCATCTTTATGAAGGCACATGATTACATTTAAGTGTACACAAATCCTACCTTGCGTAGGACTGAATTCATCTTGCTACAGTAGATGGTATCATACAAACATTAGGCAAGTTAATCAACTTAAAAACATCACATATATATATAATCATATATATGTATATCATTTGTCATTTCTTTAGTTAGAAAAGCCCACCTGAATTGAAGCTACTTTAACTACACTTTTGCTTCTCGGCTTTTCCCTCAATTTACGGTCCCGCTCGAGCCTTCATTTAAGAATTTGGTTTTAACATAAGAGCGAGAAGAATTAAACAAAGAAATGAGCGATGCACTGCTGCCATAATACGAATTCTCTACTTCGACTCGGATTTCTAAGTTTTCTCTCGGCAATATAAAACTTAACTTTTCAAATACTTTTTCTACTTTACTTAACTCTTTAATCGATAGCTAATCGATTACAACTCCAGGAAACACTTAGAAACATAAAATCACATATTTCATCATTAACCACTTAAGCTTATCATATCATTCATAACATCATATCATAAAAAAAAAATATAAACATTTCATTTCTTCATATAAGCATCTCATTAACCATGCTTTAATGCTCTTTCTTTATTTATTTAAGTACATCAACAATACTTAAGTTCTTTGATAACATTTAAGCTTAACATTATATTATCAATATATGTCTTTGACATATAAGCTCATTAATGACGTATCATTAATACTTAAACTCATCATGAACGTATCATTAGGAAAAATAGCTAACATTTTAACTTTTGAGTTTAAGAAAGAAACAACTGAAAACAAGTTGAGCAAAGATCAGCTGGATAAATCAAGCTGTCTGGAAAATCAAGCTAGCTGGAAAAGCGAATTTGGAAAAACAGAGTGACCTACCGACCGGTTCAAATTGGGTAAATCCAATGATTAGGTCCAATGATCGAGTTCATTTTAGGTAATTCCAATGATCGGGTCCAAATTTGGTAATTCCAATGATGGTCCAAATTTCGGTAATTCCAAATGACCAGGTCCAAATTGAGTAATTCAGTGAGTCCAGTATGTAAATCCAATTGGCCCAGGTCCAAAGTAATTCCAAATGAGTCCAAATTCGGTAATTCAATGATCGGGTCCAAATTTAGGTAATTCCAATGAGTCCAAATTTGGGTAATTCCAATTGTGAGTTCACTTTGAGTAAATCCAGCTGACATAATCAAGCTGGCTGGATCCATCTGACTTACTCCAGCAATTTAAACTCTAGAAACTCTAAATTTCAAAACTTTGTATTAAAATTTCGAAAAATTCTACGTCACTTAATTTTTAACGTAGATTCCAATTCTATCATTATTTTCTTCATTAAAAATCAAATACATGGCTTTATTGTACATATATATTTCGGTCCTTTTGATAAATTAAGAATTTAAAATCCAAATTTCATTCTAATCACTTCCAATCATGTTAATTTAAATTATAAACCTCAATTATAACATAATTACTTAAAAATTCATTCTAGGCTTATTTCAACTTCATAAACATTAATCCATCATCAATTTCATCATAGGATCAAAGGATCAAAAACTCCTAAATTTAAGCTACATTTCGAAAAAATAATAGAAAATTAGGTTTAGGGTTCTTCATGCTTAATTTAATCATATCAATGATCATCTAGACATCATATAAGCATCATACTATCATATTCAGATCATTCAACCATTTCTTAATTTCTTCCAAAAATGATCGATCGTATATATATATATATATATATATGAGCTAGGGTTTCTCATGCATCATTTAAATTCATAATTGATCATCTAATCATGATATAAACATTTTATAAACATCATACTAAGATATGAACATCATCCAATTACTTCCACACTTTTTTCCAAATTTTCGAAAATATATACATATATATATATAGAAAAGATTTCCACCATGGAAAGAAAACTAAGAACTTGGAAGAACATAGATCCAACCTTGATTATAGATTTAAGGATGAATTGATCTTGCTTCTTGAGCTCAAAGATTGATCATCAATGGAGTGTGTGCATGTGTGTGTATGTATCGAGAGAGAGATGAATGAGAGGGGTGCAGATGAAGATGATAATCTCATATATATAGATAAGTTTAGATTACTATTCATCATAAATATCTTAGATATTTATGATGAATAGTAATTAGGATAATTAATTAAATCCTTAATTAATTCAATTAATTAATTACTAATTACTCATTAATTAAACTTCAAATTTCTCAACATAGGAATTTAATTTAGGGTTTGACGAACCCTAGATAAAAATTTCACAGAAAGAATCGGAGATTCGAAATATTTTCAAATCGACCGAAACTAAATTTTTAAGCGATAAATTACGTAAAATTTCACGTAATCAAATTAAATTCTTCTTTCAGTCAATTTATGACTAATCATTTATCATTTATTGATAAATGTAAAAACTTCTTCGTTTCGGATTAACCGAGACGATCATTCTTAATTAAAACTCATTTTTCCGGTAGAATATATCTGCCGGATAAATGTTCTGAACGAAAATTTTTCTTTTACTGAAATCTTATCTTTCTTACTAATTTAATAAATCTTAATACTCAAGAAAGACGAAATACTACATTAATGAATTAAACATTATGCATATAATTATTAATTTAAATTGATTATTAAATCCATTAATCAATCAAACGTTAATCAGTTAATAATAACGGCTTTAATTAAAAAGCTCTTGAACTATAAAAAATTATTAGAGTTTCTCCAACTCCAATATAAGCTTTCTCTAAAAAAAAAATTTATGGAAATAAAATCCGAAATTAAAATAAATTGCCAAAACTTATTTTCTTTCTAAGTTCTCACAATTTAATTCTTTTAGACGAGCTCTTAATTAATTACTAAGATTGGTTATGAAAAAGCGGGGTACTACAAGATATTTGGTGTTGAACTCCGTTCTTCTCGCAAAAATCATAAATAGTTTCATTTAGAAACTCCGTTCCACGATCTGATCTTATTGCCATTATCTTGCACTCCTTCTGTGTTGATAATCTTTCCAGCAGGATAGGTATCTTAGTTCTCGTTTTGCTCTTCTGGTACAAGAATGATACCCATGTGAATCTTGAGAAATCATCCACAACGACCAGAGTATATTTTCTGCCATTGAAGCTTGCTGGAGTAACTGGACCAAAAAGATCCATGTGAAGAAGTTGAAGAACTCGATCAGTTAACTGAACTGGCTTGAGAGAGAATGAAATTCTTGTTTGCTTTCCTTGTTGACACGCGCTGCACATATGACTTTTGTCATATACTTGATCTGGAATTCCATTAGCGAGCTGGTTCCTAGCCAGTTTGTTGATTGTCTTGAAGTTGAGATGATTCAGCCGTACGTACCAGCTGACTTCATTGCTGCTTTTTGATACAAGACAAGTCTCCGGAGGGCTGCTGTTCCAGTCAGCGAAGTACATATTTCCTTCTCTTTTCCCTCTTAGGAGTATCTGCTTGGTTTCCCTGTGCTTCACTGTGCATCCATGTGCATCAAACTTGACAGAAAAATCGTTGTCGCAGAATTGGCTAATGGAAAGCAAGTTATGTTGCAATCCTTGTACATAAGAAACATTTGGGATTATAACATTTCTAGTTTTAAATGTACCATAACCTTTGGTTAGGCCTTTGGAGTTGTCACCAAATGTTACTTGTGGACCTGTACGCTCAATATACTCCTGGAGTAGATGCTTTAGGTGCGTCATGTGCTTGGAACATCCACTGTTCAAGTACCAAAGCATTCTCATCGACTCCTCAGAGATGCGTCGATTCCTTGCAACCTAAACAAAAAGTTAAAATTCAGGTACCCAGTTTTAATTGGGTCCTTGTGGGTTAGACATAGATCCTTTGACGACCCAGATCTGTTTGATGACTTAAATTGGGTCATTTGATCTGATAATTCTCCCAGCTGAGTCGATGTACACATTCATTGTGTTCTTCTGTTGTTGCTGGCGGGGTCTTGATCTCCGTGTCTTCTTGTTTTGTTGTCTGGATTTCTTTTGGTTTCCAGCTGTGTGCCTAGCTGAGACGTTCCTTAGTCTCTGCTGTTTCATGTGATACTGTGGCTGGAAATGATTATCCAGCTGATACTCGTATGAGTGGTATCCAGCTGGGTATCTCTGATATCTTGGTTGATATCGATCAACGTCTTTGCCGTGGCCGGTATCCGTAAAATCCACTCGTGGTCTTCGTTGAGGTTGAGCACGTTCTTTGTCCGAGTTGGGCTTGAGGTTGTCGCACGGTGACCTTCTTGATGTCTGCTGTGTTCTCGACGGAGTTTGAGACCTGCTTCACCGTTCTTCTTGACGTCCGCCGTGTCCTCGACGGAGCTTGAGAATGTTTCACAATTTGTTCTTCCCGACGCCTGCTGTGTCCTCAACTGTTGATGCTGAGCTGCTGGGATTGAAGGTTCATTTGCACGTACAAACATAACCTTTGTTCCACTTGTGAAGGCAATGTTTGAGGCATCCTTTGATTCGTTGTATCCCAGTCCCGCTTTGAGTGCTGCTGGACGCTGAGCACTAATGATCTCGTCCATTGTTGACGTGGCTTTGATGAGAGCTACTATCTTTTTAGATAGTACCTCTTCGGTGCTTTTCAGCTCAATGATCTCAGCTGATTTCCTTTCCGATTCAGCTGTGACCTTTTCCACATCTTCTATCAGCTGTTTCTTCTCAGTGTTGAATTTCTTCATCAGCTGATCTTGTTTCACTATTTTGTCTTTTAGTGAAACGACTTCCTGTTGGAGCTGAGTTGTATCAGCTGTGTCTGATACTTTTGTCTTTTCCAGTTCCGCCTTCAGCTCGGCATTCTCACACATAATGACGTCAAGGATCTCTTGAAGCTCCTTGGAATCGTTCATTACTTTCTCTACTAGACTCCAATCAGGTAGTCCAGATTCTGAGTCCTGTGTAGAGTGTTCGTGTGATGGTGAGATGTTAGATAGATTTAGAGTTCGAGACGTTACCTCATCTTCATCGATGCCGTCTGTTTGTCCCATGAAGCATGTATCCCAATCAGGTTCATCATGGGCCATCAGGGCTTCTTCTTCCGAGTCTGAAAATGGCATGTCATCCATTTTCTTGCACTCTGATTCTTCATCAGCGATATAAGCTCTCCTTTTGTCTGCTGCCTTAGCTTTTAATTGGTCTTTGTCTTTCTTGGACAGCTTTGGACAATCTTGTCGGTAGTGTCCTGGTTCCTTGCAGTTGAAGCAACCTTCACCTGTTCGTTGGTCAGCTGACTTCTCATCGAAATTTCTTTGCGTACTTATCTCTGTAAGTCCTAAAGAACTTCTTGTATTTGCCCTTGCTGGTGTTGAGTCTGTTATAATTTTTCACCATCATGGCAATTTCTTCGAGTAGCTCCTCTTTGCTCATATCCTTTTTGTCCTTCTTCATCTTGGAGGACTCGGTGACTTGACATGAGCCGACTTTTCGCAGTTGGCTCGAAAGCTATTTCTTTTGGAGGGGGTGAGTTCTCCGTCATTGTGTCTTGAAGATTCTTCTTGAGTGATCTTCAAGTTGTATTCGTTGGCTTTTAAGAGTGAGAACAACCTTTCTGTAGATAGATCACCCAAGTCACTTCGACTTTGGTGAACTACCTTGTAAGTGTTCCATTCAGCTGAAAGAGCTGAAAGAACCTTTAGATTCTTTTCCCGCTGGGTATACTTTCCAGTTCTGATTGTCTCTATCTCAATGACTATGTTTGAGAACCTTAGCTCCATCGCTTCGATGGACTCGTTGGCTAGCTGCTTGAAGTTGTCGAATTTTTGGCAAGCTATTGTGAATTTGTTTTCTTTGATTTCTTCAGATCCTTCACATAGCTTGGCAAGTATTTCCCACATCTCTTTGGCTGTCTCACACTTGATGATCTTACTCAGGTAGGCGTTTGAGACTGTTGATGAGATGGTGTTTCTTGCGAAGCTGTCCAGACCAGCTTGCTTTCGTTCATCTGACGAGTAATCCTTCTTTGGCTTGAGAATTGGCCGGTATTCTGGTTGTCCTCCATCATGAGCAGGTACGAGTTCATTTCCTTTGTTTATAGATAAGGATGGGTCCGTCTGTGATGACGTCCCACATCATGTCGTGATGTGCACAAAGGAAGCTTTTCAATCTGAATTTCCAGATTGCATAGTCGTCTACCGAGAAGGTGGGGAGATTCCTGTTAAGATAAGAATCCATAGACATGTGCAGTATGTAATAAGATGAGTTTTTCTGAAAAACGGATCTGTTCAGTTGACCACTGACACAGAGTGTCAAGAGAGATCTCTTGATACAGAAACGGTGGTCTTTTGAACCACTGCTCTGATACCAATTGATGGTCCCTGAGCTGGGTACTTGGTGTAGAGGGGGGGTGAATACACCAAGTAGATTTTTCGAAACTTTTTCAAGTTAAAACACAGAGTTGGTGAGCTCAGTTATTGATCCAGCTGGGGAGGGTCAGCTGGGTAAATAAGTGCGGAAAGTGGTGGTTTGAAAACTTAGCTCAGTTACTTAGAAAAACTCAGTTTGAAAATATTAACTTAACGTTTTCAGCTTAGTCAGGTTGTGCAACTTTTCGAGAGACACAGCTGTCTTTGGAGAGCAGCTGTGTGTGCAGTTTTGAACAAGTATGCAATGATATGAAGGAGTTAGTACACAACTGAATATAAAGCAATAGTAAAGAGAGAGAGAGAGAATCACGCGAGTTTTTACGTGGTTCGGAGTAACACCTCCTACGTCCACGACCAGGTTCACTGGTAATCCACTACCACTTGGTTTCCAAGTACCAAGCAACTTCACAACTCTAACCCGAGCTGTGTTCCAACAGTTTGCGGGCACTGTCAAGCCTATACACCTTCAGTTTACGGGTACTGAAGAACCTAACCACTCGAATTACGCGCTTCGAGCAAGCGTACCTTTACCTAACCTTTCTGGGTTTGGGTTTGGGTATGGGGTTCCAACTATGAACGAGTTCTTACAATTAAGAACTACTAAGTATGATGAACTCGTTCGAAATCTAGGCTTAAGATATACAATGAGTTTGGCCTAGGGAACAGACGAAAAACTAAGCAGTTTCTTAACTAGAAACACTTTAAGATAAAGTGTTCTTTGATCTATGTAGAACTGCTTGAGAGCTTTTGAAAGAATAATGATTTCAGATAATGAAAGCTTGTAGAGAGTTTTTCGTATCTGATCCTGAGGTTGAAGACGGGTTTATATAGGTAGAGATTCAAGACTAGCCGTTGGAGGAGCCGTTTGAATCTTACCTACTCTTCTTAAATACAAGATCTGCCGTTGGGCATATCTGCACCTGTCTTCATTTGTGTCACATCCTAGGTTCTGAAGTCTAGGATGCTGATCTGGCAATCCCTCATTGGTCGAGGTAGGTTGACTTCCTCTGATTCCGGATCTTCGCCTTTAGAGCCGGCTTTTGAATTCGTAGCCGGACCGTCTTGAAGTGGAGTCTTCGAGAGATAGTTCCTTTGTTCTCGCAATTTGGACCAGTGTGTTTTGAACTCGGCTCGAATTCTCTTCGCCTTGATCAGCTCGCCGGATCACTCGAGTGAAGGTTGACGCCGCTTTCTTTTGCTAGTGACTCGGTGTGAACACGGGTCGGCTCTTGTCTTCCGCTAGTCGACTCTGCCGTAGACACGAGTGGGTCGACCGTCGTCTTCCGCTTCCTTAACCTGTAATCCTAGAACATCTAAGGCTCAAACAGGCGAGCTGGAAAACACTATTTAGGTTGACGCGATCATCTATTCGGTTGGAGAATCAGTTGGGTTTTGGTATCAAATCGAAACCTTATAATTTTCCCAACAGTTGCTGATTCAAATTTTCCATCATCGCCTTCGACAGTCACATCGAATGAAGATGAGTAGAAGCCTTCTTCGTCAACGATGTTGAGGTAGAATAGAGCGGCATCTCTCTTTAGCATATGCTCGGGCATGGAGGTTGCCCACAGCAAGAGACCGGAGTCTGCAACAAGATCCACCATCTCTTTTAATTCTAAAACAAGGAGGTTGGAGGTGGACAGAACATTCTCAAAAGATAGCATTGTCATTAGAGCTTCAAACTGGTTCATCCCTGCGGTCGATTTCTTGGGTGCCATTTCTGCAATCTCTTGATTTTGATCGTGCGAAGAACTTGCAGAAAATAGATGGAGGTTTTGAAGATTTGAAATTTGCAGAGATAAAGATGGAGGATGAAAGAATCCGCGTATCTTTTCCATATATATCAACTGCCATAATAGATCAACGGTTAAGATTGAAACAGTTGATATTCTGATCAACGGCTGGGAGAGATTCACTCATCACGTTTTGCTGACGTGCTTACGGCGAGTGTATTATAACCGCGCGTGAGGCAGTTCAAACGCTTGACGTTCTGCCTCGATACTGTCGTGCTACAGTACTATGCAGACTTTATAATTAATGCGATGGGAAAGGAAACTTATCAATCAATTTAACTAAGGAATATATGTCCGCTTAACATAAGAATTCAAAATAATTGGACTTAAATAGCATATTCCTCAGAGCTATAAATGCATGAGACGCAAACCGGTCAACTTGGACAAAGTATCCAGCTGATACCACGGCGGTCTTCTCCTTTGCTTGATTGACAGTTCTCCTCAGCTGAGTATTTGGTGATTAGCTTGAATTTCCTTCAGCTGAGTTCCCTTTAGCTCTTCGACTGATGTCCAGCTGAGCTTGATTCCCTCTTGGCTGGGTAATTCTTCTGAACTGAGCTTTGGGATCCAGCTGAGTTTGTTCCCCCTCAGCTGGATGGTTTTTCTTCATCCGGATTTAGCAGTCCAAGTAATCCACACATCATCTTGACTTAGATTTCAGCAAGTTGTGCTTCTGTGCGAATTTTTCCAACAGTGGATTCCTTCAGATGTTGAGAAATCTCTTGGATGCTTTCATGACGTCAGCTGGGTTAGAGAATCATCTTGATTGCTCCGCTGGATCAGGTTTCCCTTCAGCTGATGAGTCCAGCTGAATCTATCTTGCTGAGTGCATCCTGCTGGATATTTTGCTGATACTTTTCAGCTATGTAGAGTTCCTCCTTGATTTGATAGTAGGTGGCTTTTTCTTCAGCTGCATCCTACTTACTTTGATTGAACGGATCATCAGCTCACTTCTTTGATGAGGTCTCAGTTTGTATAGTAAGTACACAGCTGTCCCAAATCCAGCTGAATAATATGCTACTTCTCTAATCTTCTCTTGAGACCAATGTACTCAGCTGTATTACTGGCTGAATCTTCAGTTTTGTATCCAGCTGTCTTTATTTCACAGCTGGTCCCAGTCAGCTAGCTGGGTTTCTTCATTTTCTTCATTGGTTGAATCAATAAGATGTTTCAGACATTTTTTGATCAGAGCAATCATCCTCATCTGAGTCGGAGAAGGAGATTTGATCATCATCCAATTCGCTCGATTCGAACCTTTTATTCTCTCTCCGGAAGGATGACTCAGCTGGGTTTCTCTTTGGATAGAGTTGCTTGTCGTGATGAACCTTCACGATATTCATGTACCTTTCCTTGCTTTGTTCCAGCTGATTAATGCTCCGTTCAAGTATGGCAACTTCTTTGTTCAATTCTTCTTTGCTCATATTCTTGTGCTCCTTGTTGGTCCTTCCATGCTGAGCTGATTGAGCTTCTTTTCTTGGCTTGACCCTCAGCTCTGTTTCATTCATTCGGCTGGATGAATCTCTGCTTGTGATCCCCAGATCAAATTCGTTGGCTTTCAAGATGGAGAACAATTTTTCAGTCTCCATGCTGCCAAGATCAGTTCTGCTTTGGTGAACCACCTTGTGTGTACACCATTCTGAGGAGAGAGCTGAAATAACTTTCAAGTTCTTATCTCGAACTGTATATTTTCCAGTTCAGATCGTCTCGATCTCGATGACGGGGTTGGAGAATCTAAGCTCCATTTGATCAATGGACTCATAGGGGAGTTGCTTGAAGTTGTCGAACTTCTGGCATGCAACTGAGAATTTGTTCTCTTGAATTTCCTCTGAGCCTTCACATTGCTTGGCTAGAGTGTCCCACATCCCCTTAGCTGTCTCGCAGTTGATGATCTTGCTGAGATATGCGTCCGTCACCGTTGAGGAGATGACGTTGCGAGCGTAGCTGTCCAAACCAGCTTGTCTTCTTTCTTCTGGAGAGTACTCCCTTTTGGGCTTCACAACTTGCCAGAGTACTGGTTCAACTCCAGGAGTGGTTTCTGCTTGTCTTTCTGATTTCATGATGATGATGGGTCCGTCAGTGATAACATCCCACATTATGTCGTGATGCGCACTCAGAAAGCTTTTGAGTCGGAACTTCCAGATCTGATAATCATCGACAGAGAATGTCGGAAGATTCCTGCACAAGGAAGATTCCATGACAGTATGCAATATAATGATTTTAAAAAGATTTTGAAACTTAGAAGGATCTGTTCAGGTGACCACTATCAGCAAAGAGGCTGACTTGACACAGATACAGTGATCTTTTGAACCACTGCTCTGATACCAATTGATGGTCCCAAGACGGATACCTTGGTGTAGAGGGGGGGTGAATATACCAAGGTTAAAAACTTTTCCAATTAAAACTCTTTTGAGTGAGCTGGCTGTGTGCGGAATGTGGTGGGTTTTTGGAAAGTCCGTCTGTTGCTTCAAATGTATTGCAAAGCTTTGTTTCTCTTTTCAGTTAGTCAGTTTATGCAGCTTGAAAGAATGTTTATGATGGGTTAGCTGGATGCATAAATAAAACAGGAAAGAACAAAGCTATTTAACGTGATTCGGAGAAACTACTCCTACGTCCACGACCAGAAATCTCTGGTAATCCACTAAGGATACCACTAACTTTTCATGCAGTCAGCAAGCGTTGCAGCTTAGTTCCTCAAGCTGGATACAATTTACGCGTACTGTATCGAACGTAACCAGTCTGTTTACGGGTACAGCTGAAGCCTACATTCAGTTTACGGGTACTGAAGAACCTAACCAGTAGTTTACGGGCACTACAGAACCTCAACCTTAACCTAATCTTTTTCTGGGTTTGAGGGTTTGGTTTTGGGGTTTCCAACTATGAACGAGATCTTACAATGAAGAACTTTGAGTATGATGAACTCGTTCAAACTAGGCTTAAGATGGGAAGGATTATGTGCCTAGATACTAGTGGGAGAGAGCTTCAGCAGCCTGAGAGTGAATAAGAACTTATAAGAATTAAGGCTGCTGGATCTTGAAGCTTTTCTGAGAGATCTCTTGATCTTTGGTTAGACTCCTTTCAATGAAGTATGTTGATCTCTCGATATGTATTTTCTCTCTCTTTCTCAGATGATGAAGAAGACTTATATTTATAGGGAGAGATTAGAACTAGCCGTTGGAAAGAGCCGTTCTGAATCTCTACCTAACTTCTGACAGGATTGACTTGTCTTCTTCCTTGATTTCCTCGTAAAGAAATCCTATGTCTGACTTCTAGGTGTTGAGGTGTCGAGTTCCTGATGGTCCAGATCAGATCTGACTTTTTCTCAAGTTGACTTCAACTCTGCTGTGCTGGTGACTCTGAGCTGTCTTGAACTCTGCTGGATCATTGACGCTGAGCTGAGTCTTGAACTCTGCTGGGTCTTGACGTTGAGCTGAGTTGCCACACGAGCTGGGTCTTTCCTACAGCTGTGTCTGGAAGAACTTGATCGTCTTGAATCTGGATAACGTTGCTGATCACTCGACTTGACTTACCCTGCTGTGTACTCAGCTGGGTCTTCTGCTGTCTTCAGCGATTCCACCTGAACTTAGAAACTCTATAAGCTCAAACAGGTGAGCTGGTAAAACACTTGGGCTTGTGCAAACATCTACTCGGTTGGGGTCAGCTGGGTTTTGGTGTCACTTCAAAACTCTATTAATTTTCCCAACAAGAAGTGCATCTTCGGTATCGCTGGATCTCAAGGAGAGATCAGCATACCCAAGCTGAAGCCGATGATAGCCATCCTTAGGAATGAACCTGTGGATTGGTTCTCCTTCTTCATGGAAAAGTTGGAGAAAGAATTGAAGAAGATTCATTTTGAAGATGACAGCTTCACCCGGTACAGCTGTAGGGAGACAATCTATCTATGCACCAAAGTGGCGTGCATAATAGAAAATTACACTATCGGACAGCAAATCAAGTGGCACGATACAGAAGAGTTTCCTGTGTCCAGGATACTTTTTGAAAAGCCAAGTCAGCTCACTGATTTGTTGAATAAAGCAGCCCCTGAAGGGAAGAAGAAGGTGCAGGAGGCAAAGCAGCAGACTACCTCTCCCTCTCAAGCAGGGAAAAGGAAGCAGCCGGAGGAGACACAGCCAACTGGATCTCCTTTTGCCAAAAAAAAGCTGAAATTCAAGGTAGCTAGCAAGCCAGCTAAGGAGACAGCAGAGAAGCTAGCTGATGAGCCAGCTGGATCTAAGTCCACTCCCCCAGCCTCCCCAGTCCAAAAGAAGAAAACTGAGTGGAGATCAGTTGCTGAGGAGCCAGCTCAGGGATCCTCCCTCAGCTCAGACAATGGAAGGGAGTTCGTGATTGCATCACCAAAAGCTGAAGAACCACAAGTAGTGGTCCCCCACCCTGACCCATAGGATGCTATTCCCCTACGCCAAATTCTTCAAGCATCCTCACAACCCGCTCCAGCTGATCCCATATCAACTGGAACTCCTCAACAACACTCTCTTTTCCTTCCTCCTCAACAACACTCTCTTTTCCTTTTTTCCTCAACAACACTCTTTTCTCCTTCCTCTTTACCCTCAAGTACCACACCCATATTCCCCACCTACTTGTTCAGTACCTGAAACCGCCCAACTCCCTCACACCCAAAATTCAGCACCCAGCTCACCTAAAGAGCCTCGTCCAGCTGACGCTCCTTCACAACTGGATGATGAAAACCAAGCTGAACCTTCAAGCCCTTCTTCTGAGGAAGTTGAAATCCTCAGTCCCAGAGCCGTTGCACGTGCTGCTACTATTATGAGGTTCGAAGATCTCAGGCTTCAAGGAGTAAAGAGCGCACTGCAACAATATCCTTCTCTTGCTTCACTTCCCGCCGCACTAGTCGCCGTCAGCGACTTCAAATTTTACCTTACTACCAAGATGACTACTTGGTACATAAATGAAGAACTTGTGGAGTTCTACTCCTTCAATAAGCTCAAAGCCGAAGAAGCAGCTCTGCAGGAGATCTTTGGATTTGGAAGTCTTCAGGATGCTTTCATGCATCAAGACGAGCTGATCCAAATCCTCATCCAGAAGGCCGAGCAGGATGAAGTTCCACCTTCTGAGGAGGTAATCGCAAGAGCCAACTCTTACCTCCACACTCTCAGCTGAATTGTTCCAGTTGAGACTGCCAAGGAAGCTGTCCCTGCCAACACAGCTAAGGCAATGGTGATTGAAGAAGAGCCAACTACTGCAACAGTCGAGCCTACAGAAGCTGCCTCACAAAGTTCAATTGCCGATGACACTCGTTCACTGGTCGAGATCGAGGCAGACAAACCCAACCAAGTCGAATCCGGGACCCAAACGGATCCTGATGCTATGCTTTCAGATGCAATGAAGGACAAAATCGCCAAAGAAATCCTATTTCAGGATAGATTCAAATCAAATGTTGACACCCTTCTGCGCATCACAGCTGTAGAATGACAAGTCCATTGTCATGGACAGTCCATTGATGAAGTTCACAAATTTGCCAAGAACCTACAGGAAAGCACCAGTCAAGATCTCAAGCAATCTCTTGTTTCTCAACGCATTGATCAGATCAATCATCTAGAGAAGAGAGTCACTGAGATCATTTCAAGACTCCAAGCTCCACTGGAAAAGAGCGTCACCGACTTATCCAGCCAGCTGGAAGCTCTCCAACAGCAAACACTCTCCAACAGAACTGATATTCAAAAGTTGTTCAACCTTTACAAAGAGCTGGACACTCAGTTCAAAGCCGGAAGCAACATCACAGCACAGCTCAACCTCATCACAGCAGACAACATAGCCAAAATTGCTGATGTTGACAAAGCCCTGGCCCAGCTGAATGAGACAGTCGTCAACCTCTCCTCCACCCTTGTTGATAATTCCAAAAAGGGAGAAGGTAATGACAAGAGAAAAACATCAAGGAAGGGCAAAACGAAAGCTTTAGCTGAAGACGAAATCCAAGTGCTGCAGTCTGAGATTGATGAAGTTGTTGCTAAGTTGGAAGCAGAAGAACCAGCTGCACGGAGAGAAAAATTGAGCAAAATGATCATTCCTCTTGCCAAAGCGAGCGGAGCCACTCCAGAAGAAATCAATGATACTCAATGGCTCTGCAACTTTGTGAATCAACAAAAGTAAGAGATGAAAAGCTTTCAAGAGCAGCAAAAGAAGAAAGAAAGTTTGCTCAATACTGAAGAAAAGAAGCAGAAGAAGAAAAGAGCAAACATCAGAGCAGCAAAGAAAAAGTCTCAGGATGCCAATGAACTGGAGAAGAATAGATGAATGGATCCCAGAAGAGTTAAACGACAGCTGGGAACATACAAAATTTGAGTTCATTGGAAACTACTACTATCTGGGAGCTTACCCAAATACGCCACCAGATGTTGCTTTCAAGATGCATCTCAATGAGTTTTTTCATCAAGATAGGATGACTGCTAAGGCATTGTTCAATGCTGCAAAGACCGCGAAGATCCAGTTCTCTGCTCCCCAGCTGTATCATCTCCAGCCTCCACTGATACCTGGAACTAATCTCCCTAACAAATCGCAAATTATTGCAGAAGTAAATAAATGGGCGATTAGGAGAAAAATTTCCAAGGTAAACAATGAAGAAGAATACAGGAAGCTGGAACGGATGATTTTCAATAGGTACAAGTTGAGAACAGATGAGCAGCTGGAAGAAGAAAGATAGAAGAATCAGTAGCAGCAGCAGAAATGAAGACCCAGCCAACTGGGATTAAAAGTTTTTTTTTGTCTAATTTCAGTTTGTTAATCTTGTAATTCATGTAATCATCTTTGAAGATTAAGAAAACTGAAATGTTTTTGCTCTCAAGCTCACCCTGATGACAATAACTCTTTGTCCAGGCTCTGAACTATTATCTGCTGAATTTACTTATCATTTTTAACCTCACTTATTCATTAAGGGGAAGTAGGTTGTTTTTCTCAGTTAGGTTTTGGCATCATTAAAAAGGGGGAAATTGTTGGAAAAATTCTAAAGTTTTGATTTGATACCAAAACCCAACTATTCTCCAATGTGCAAACCTAAGTTATATTTTCCAGCTCGCCTGTTTGAGCTTTAGATTTTCTAACTTTACAGATAAGGAAGCTGAAGATCGCAGAAGACCCAACTGAGTAATCAGCTGGACCCAAAGTCAGCTGAAAGGTTTTCCACCTGAACAGAGTTCAAAGAATGAGCTGAGTCAGACTAACTCTCAAGTAAAGAAGAATGGATCCAGCCAAGGAGATCCAACGGAGCAGAGTAAATCGAGCTGACTCAAGTCTAAGAGATTCAGCTGAGCAGACAAAAGGGAACTAACTTTGAAGACGTAACTTCAAGTCAGTTTACCCAATCCAGTTCTAAATTCAAAAACCAGCTCAGTAGGCAGAGATCCCGATATCAGAGGAAGTCAATATACCTCGACCAATGAGGGATCGACATCTCAGCATCCTAGAAAGACGAACCTAGGATCTGACACAATGATGAAGATAGGTGAAGATACGCTCAACGGCAGATCGACTGATCAGAGAATAGGTGAGATTCAAACGGCTCTTCCAACGGCTAGTTTTGAATCTCTACCTATAAATACCAGTCTTCAACCTCAGAATCAGATACGAAAAACTCTCTACAAGCTTTCAACTTCTCTGAATCTCTCAAGCAGTTCTCAAATTCTCAAAAGAACACTTACAATCAAGTGTTTCCTTTCCTGAAACTGCTTTAGTTTTTCGTCTAATCCCTAGGCAGAAATCACAGTAAATCCAAAGCCTATCTCGAACTTGACAGTCTAGAGCTATGAATCGCAAGATGACATTAACTTGAGACTTCAGCCTGTCCTGAAAAAAAAATTTCTTCAACCTCTTTAGAGATTGCTTCTTTCATAGCGGTTGATAGCTCGACAACTGAGTCTGTTTTGGATTCGTCATGACTGGGTTTGTCTGCCTCGAACTCGACCAGTGCGCGAGTGTCATCAGCAATTGGACTTGGTGGGGCTGCTGCCTCTGGTTTAGCTGTTGCATCAGCTGTTTCTTCAGTGATCATTACCTCTGCTGTGTTGTCTGGTACAGCTTCCTTGGTAATCTCAGCTGATACTTCTTTGGAGTTGTCAGCTCTAGAAGGTATTTCCCATCCCGCTGCTGTAAGAAGCTTGTTGGTTGACTCCCAGACGTCTGCTGGGTGCGGCTTGGGGTACTACTGAGATACTTCGATGATATCTCTAATGAGATCATCTTGGTGCAAATATGCATCCTCCAGACTTCCAAAGCCAAAAGTGTGCTGGAGACGCGCTTCATCTGTCTTCAACTTCTCGTGGGAGAAGGTTTCTATCAGCTACTCATTTTGATACCAAGTTGCCATCTTGGTGGCAAGGTAGAACTTGAGATCTCTAACTTTGACGAGGGCGATGGGCCAGAATTGGATACTGAGTCAGAACACTCTTGATCCCTGCAATTCGTAAGTCCTCGTACATGGCTTTCATAAAGGCTGAGCCAGTAGAGTTGAGTGATGGAGAAGCAATAGAATCACTCTTCTCTGATTCTGTAGAGATTTGAGGAATTGGATCAAATGGTTTCACAGTAGGCTATGAAGAAGCATCAGCCAACTGCGTGGGAGATTGAACTTTGGGTGATTGTTGTTTTGGGGGTGAGCTGGGATTGGTGGAAGAGGGTTCAGCTTGGGTATTAGCTGGCTGTGAAGGAGCTTCAGCCACTTGAATATCTGCCTGCTCTCTTACAGGAGATGGCTCTTTGGTTGGAGAGTTGGGTGGAGGAGAAGGCTGTTTCGGCGGAGAGCTGTGAGGCGGTGAGGGCTGGGGTGAGCTGGAAAGAGGTGTCTGACTTCTTGGATTATCCAGCTCGTCCTCTGAGCTGGATGACGATCCATCATTCAATCCCATATTAGCCAGGATGTTTGATCCGAATTGATTGAAGGCTGATACTGGCTGTGGGGAGAGAATCACCAATGCTTGACTAAGCTTGCTTGGTGAGATTGTTGGAGTAGCCTCTGAAGATTCCTGAGTCTGTGGGACGACAGTTGTTTTCTTCTCCTTTTCAGCTGGGCCTCCAACTGGTTTGAGGTCAGCTGTCTTCCTTTTTCTCTGATTCTTCTCAGCTGGAACTTCTGCTTCTGTTCCTTCCAGCTGCTTCTTGCCTTTGCTCACAGCAGGCTGTTTCCTCAGGAGATCATTGATTTGACTAATTCTCTGGAAGAGAATCTTCATTTCTGGAAACGGTTCTGAATCAGCCCACTTTACTGTGTGCCCTTTCACAGCTTGTTCTATTAAGAATGAAATCTTAGAGCATAGATACAGGGGCTCTGAGGTTGAATATGTCGTCCTGGTGTAGTCGAACTTGATCTTCTCTGACTCCTTGACCAGTCGGTTGAGTAAAAAATCAAACCAGTTGACATTTGCGCCTTTGATCATGGCAATCATTGGTTTGAGCTTTGGAATACTGATCTCTCCTTGAGATCCAGCTATCCCAAGAATACACTTCTGTGTAATATCCAGCAGCAGCCTGTACTTTGGCTTGAGTAGGAGCTTTGACATGCTCGCTCTGTACGGCTCTGGAGAGATAAGCATCACTTGACTGAGGAATTCATCCACTTCCTCACGGCTGTAATAGTCTGGAATGATTCTCCTTTGTTGGGCAGATTGAACACCTTTCGCAACATTCTATTGAGCTTGATGTTGACGGTTGCTGAATCATACTTTCCATCATCGCCCTTGACAATCACATCGAATGACGATGAGTAGAAGCCGTCTTCGTCAATGATGTTGAGGTAGAAGAGGGCAGCATCTCTCTTCAGCATAAGTTCGGGCATGGAGGTTGCCCACAACAGGAGACCGGAGTCTGTGACGAGATCCACCATCTCTTGGAGTTCTGAGATATGAAGGTTGGCGGTGGACAGAACACTCTCAAATGACAACTTTGTCATTAAAGCTTCGAACTGGTTTATCCCTGCGGTTGATTTCTTGGGTGCCATTTCTACAATCTGTTGATTTTGATCGTGCGAAGAACTTGCAGAAAATAGATAGAGGTTTTGAAGATTTGAAATTCGCAGAGATAGAGATGAGATTTGAAAGAATCCACGTATCTTTTTCAAATATATCAACTGCCATAATTGATCAACGGTTGAGATTGAAACAGTTGATATTCTGATCAACGACTGGGAGAGATTCACTCATCATGTTTTGCTGACGTGCTTACGGCGAGTGTATTACAACCGCGCGTGAGGCAGTTCAAACGTTTGACGTTCTGCCTCGATACTACCCTGCTACAGTACTCTGCACTTTAAAATTAATGCGATGGGAAAGGAAACTTATCAAGTAATTTAACTAAGGAACATATGTCCGCTTAAAATAGGAATTCAAAATAATTGGACTTATAAAGTATATTCCTTAGAGAAATAAATGCATGAGACGCAAACCGATCTGCTTGGACATAGAAGTTAACTGATACCACGACGGTCTTTTCCTTTGCTTGATTGAGTTTTCTCCTCAGCTGAGTATCTGGAGATTAGCTTGATTTTCCTTCAGCTGAGTTCCCTTGAGTTTTGTGATTGTCTAGATGAGCTTGATTTCTCTTCAGCTGGGTAAACCTTCTGAATTGAGCTTTGAGATCCAGCTGAGTTTGTTCCCCCTCAGCTGGATGATTTGTCTTCATCCGGATTGAGCAGTCCAAGTAATTCACACCATCTTGATATAAATTTCAGCATGTTGTACTTCTGTGTGAATTTTCCCAACAACGGTGTCCTTCAGATGTTGAGAAATCTCTTGGGCGTTTCTCATGTCGTCAGCTGGGTTAGAGAATCAGCTTGATTGCTCCGCTGGATCGGGTTTCTCTCCAGCTGGTGATTCCAGTTGAGTCTGTCTTTGTGAATGCATCCAGCTGGGTATTCTTCTTGATTTTGCTGATTCTTTCCAATGCATTCCTGGGACCAGTACGCTTGACATATTCTTTGAAGAGCTTTGAGGTGAGTCATGATCTTTGATTACCAGCTGTCTTTCTTTCACAGCATGCTTGATGACTCCTCAAAAACGCATGTCCCTCCTTGATCTGTTATCACTCCTTCGGCACCCAGTTGTGATTGGGTCCGACTTTGTTGTTGAGGGTTCCATTGATAACCCAGATTTGTGAGTGATACTTCTGGTTGGTCCTTTCTTCTTTGGACCTTGTTGACTCCATTTTGATGAGGTCCATTTCATAGTTGGAGTCTGTCAGCTTGATATCTAGCTTGATATCCCGTCTGCTGGAATCTTGATGTGAAGCTCGGTTGATTCAGCTTTATAACCAGCTGAGATCCTTCTCAGCTGTCCTTTTAGTTGACCTTGATGTCTGTGCTGGATGACATTCTGTCTTTGATTTTGATTCCAGTCAGCTGGATTTATCTGCTGCCTTTGAGCTCTATGATCAGCTGGGAGTTGCTATTTTTCTTGGGCTTTGAGTTGCCGAGCATTTTTCTTCTTTGATAGGACTAAGCTTGGAGAGCTGGCTTGATTATGTACGACCTCTTTGGTACATCCTTAGCTTGGTTCCAGATGTGTTTGCATTGGCTGGAGCCATCTTTGATCTGATTCAGCTTTGGCCATCTTCAGCTTCTTGATCAGCAGTGTTTTCTCATCTTCAAGCTCCTGATCATTCATTCATCTGCTTGACTTTATGATTTTATGATGATGATGGGTCCGTTAGTGATAACATCCCACATCATGTCGTGTCGTGCGCACACAAAGCTTTTGAGTCGGAACTTCCAGATCTGATAATCATCGACAGAGAATGTCGGAAGATTCCTGTACAAGGAAGATTCCATGACAGTATGCAATATAATGATTTTAAAAAAAAATTGAAACTTTGAAGGATCTGTTCAGGTGACCACTATCAGCAAAGAAGCTGACTTGACACAGATACAGTGATCTTTTGAACCACTGCTCTGATACCAATTATTGGTCCTAAGACGGATACCTTGGTGTAGAGGGAGGGTGAATACACCAAGGTTGAAAAACTTTTCCAATTAAAAACTCTTTTGAGAGAGCCTACAGTGTTCGATCCAGCTGGATGACAGCTTGATCGACACAGCTGGCTGTGTGAGTGAGTGCGGAAGTTGGTGGGTTTGGAAAGTCCATCTGTTACTTCAAATATATTGCAAAGCTTTGTTTCTCTTTTCAGTTAGTCAGTTTATGCAGCTTGAAATGTATGCGTGAGAGGAGTTAGCAGAATGCATAAAACAAAGCAATTTTAACGTGGTTTGGAGTAACACCTCCTACGTCCACGACCAGATTCACTGGTAATTCACTACCACTTGGTTTCCAAGTACCAAGCAACTTCACAACTCTAACCCGAGCTGTGTTCCAACAGTTTACGGGCACTGTCAAGCCTACACCTTTCAGTTTTCGGGTATTGAAAAAACCTTACAACCACTTGAATTTCGCGCTTCAAGCAGGCGTACCTTGACCTAACCTTTCTGGGTTTGGGTTTGGGTATGGGTTTTCCAACTATGAACGAGTTCTTACAATGAAGAACAAGGAGTATGATGAACTCGTTCAAACTAGGCTTAAGATATTTCTTTTCTAATCTTTTCTGCCTATGACTAAATATGTGAACAACTAAGAACACAGCTGACTGGCTGGGTGTTCTTGAAAGATTTGGCGTTGAAGATCGTTGTTCATTTTTCTGTTTGCTCTTTTATTTCTTCAGTCGTCTCCCCAGCCTCACCAGCCTTTAATGGTGAGGAGATATATATAGGTGGAGATTCAAACTAGCCGTTGGAAGAGAGCCGTTTGAATCTTACCTACTCTCATTGACTTCTGGCCTTTAACCTACGAAGTAGGTCTGCATTTGCAGAATCTTTTTCTTCTCTGATTTGACCGCGTCAGATAAGATCTTCTGACATCGGGATCTTGTCTTGGAGAAGGTCTTCGTCTTTGAGCTGCTAAGCGTCTCTGCTATGTCTTCAGCGTCTTGGACTTTGCTGCGTCTCGACTCTAAGCTGTGTCTTAGACCTGTGCTGTATCATTAACCTGAGTTGTGTCGTCAATCTGAGCTGTGTCATTAACCTGAGCTGTCTTAGACCTGAGCTGTGTCATTGACACTAAGCTGGGTCTTTTACACTGAGCTGGGTCTTTGACACTGAGCTGGGTTTCCGTCACTGTGCTGGGTCTTGATACTGCTGGCTCTTTGACTTTGCTTGGTCTGATCTGCTGAGTCTGCTCTGCTGAATTCCTCAGCTGTGTCCGCTTAGCTGTGTCTTCTGCCATGTCTTCTGCTGTCTTCAGCGACTCTACCTGAAAACTTAGAAACTTTATAAGCTCAAACAGGTGAGCTGAAAAACGCTTAGGCTTGTGCAATCATCTACTCGGTTGAGGTCAGCTGGGTTTTGGAATCAAATCAAAACTCTATTAATTTCCCAACAATAAATTTCAATTAGAAAAGATTAAGAGTAATTACATTTATTAAATATTAAATGAATTAATTATTAATAAATTTCAAATAGAAAAGATTAATAATATGTAGAATTTAATAAATATTAAATAAATATGAATTCAAATAATTTATTGAAATAAAAAAGAAATTGATACATTCATTGATCATGTTCTTTTATTTAAATATATTAAACAATTTTCTACAAATAAGAAAGTAAAAAATGAAAGAAAAACAAATATTAATCCTATGTTTAAATAAGAAACCAAAATATACAATGAAGAAAACTTAAATATTAATTCAAATATTTTTTTGTTTAAATTATCAATAAATTTCAACTAGAAAAAAAATTAAGAATAATTAGAATTTATTTAATATTAAATAAATATTAATTGAAATAATTGATTTAAATAAAAAAGAAATTTCTACATATAAGAAATGGAAAGGGAAAGGAAAGAAAAAATAAATATAAATTTTGTGGTTGATGAGAATCGAACTCGCATCATTAAGTGAACCAAAGCTTCTCTCGGCCACTAGACTGGGAGAGAATTTATGCAAAATGTGCCGAACTGTTACTATTTATAGAGAAAATAGACCTTATGGTCAAATCAAATAACAAAACACAATAGTTGGCCATACAACTTAATTTTTACAAATTATGGCAAACATTTGCCGTTTCGGACGAAAATACCCTTATTTTTTCTATCTCTTTCTTTTTCTCTTTCCTTATTTTTCCCTTCCCTCTCTCTCTTCTCATTTTTTCCTGCTGCGTTCTCTCCTCTCACTTTCTCTCTCTTTCCATTCTCTTATTTCTCTCTCCGTGCCACCACCGCCATCGCCTCTATTCCGCCGCCGCCGCTTCCGCCGTCTCCTCCATTCACGAGATTCATCCACCATGCCATCCATCCTTCACCCTCTCTCCTACGATTTTCTCTCTCCTGAAACTTAGCTCTTCCATCGCGTTTTGCTCTCTTCTGCAATTTTCTACCAACCGGAAGCTTCTCGTTGGCATCGTGCTCCAGATCTACAATAGATCCATAGATCTAGGTTATTTCTTCTTCCAATTCTCGCAATTCATGTTGATCTAAAGTTTTTTTGAATTTTTGTTGTATTATTCTTATTTTTGTTGTATTTTTCTTATTTTTTTTGTTAATTTAGGGCTTTTACGTGCTTGTTTCTCGATGATTTATGAGATTTTCATATTGTTTTGGTAATTTTTGGTGTATTTGGGTTAATTTCTGGATGATTTGGATGTATTTTCGCTGATTTCTGTTTCGTTTGTGTTGATTGAAGGAGGTTGCTACTTGTTGTCAAAACTCGTCGGTACGAAATAGGTGTATTCGTACCAGTAGTAACTCGTACCATGTAAGAAATTCATAATTCGTACCAATAACCAAGTACAAAGAAATGGTACGCTGGTAAGAATTATGAAATTCTTACCAAGTACCATGTAAGAATTTCATAATTCGTACCAATAACCAAGCACAAAGAAATGGTACGCTGAAGTACTATGTAAGAATATCATAATTCGTACTAATAACCAAGCACAAAGAAATGGTACACTGGTAAGAATTATGAAATTCTTACCAAGTACCATGTAAGAATTTCATAATTCGGACCAATAACCAAGCACAAAGAAATAGTACGCTGGTAAGAATTTCATCTTACCAAGTAAGAATTTTTGAATTGTCTTCATTCAATTCTCGTAATTCATGTTGATCTAGAATTTTTTTGAATTTTTGTTGTATTTTTTCTTATTTTTTGTTGATTTAGGGCTTTCACGTGTTTGTTTATCGATGATTTATGAGGTTTTCATATTGTTTTGGTAATTTTTGGTGTATTTGGATTAATTTCTGGATGATTTGGATGTATTTTCGCTGATTTCTGTTTCGTTTGTGTTGTTTATTGGAGGCTGCTGCTTACTGTCAAAACTCGTCGGTAAGAATTATGAAATTCTTACCACGTACCATGTAAGAATTTCATAATTCGTACAAATAACCAAGCACAAAGAAATTGTACGCTGGTAAGAATTATGAAATTCTTACCAAGTTCCATGTATGAATTTCATATTTCGTACCAATAACCAAGCACAAAGAAATGGTACGCTGGTAAGAATTATGAAATTCTTACCAAGTATTATGTAAGAATTCACCCTTCGTACTAATAATCAAGCACAAAGAAATGATAGGTGGGTAAGAAATTTGAACTTCTTACCAAGTACCATGTAAGAATTCACACTTAGTATAACGTACCAATATGTTATCATGATAACAAGGTGTGCTGCATTGGTATAACTGGTACGAACTGATGTATTATACCAGTCGTACCAGGTACGTTGGATAGAAAGATTTTTATCTGTACCATATTCTAATTTTTGTTGCTTTAGTTTTGAAGGTACAATGGATATCATAAATGATTATGTGCAAGATTTTGGGTGAATTTGGTCATGATGTCCTACAATATCTCAAGAAATCAATGTTTTGGCTGGGAGCATCTATTGTTTTAACACAAATGAAATAGCACTTACCGTAGAGATTGAGTTGGTGAATGTACAATTCTTAGTGATTAGTGAATGAAGAATTTTTATTTTGTAAATTATTTGCTACAATTTCTGGTTTGTAAACCATTTGCTACAATATTAGTATTATTAGTACTTTTGTTCTAAATTGTATATGTTCTGCAATTTGTCTAATTTAGATATGTAGTTACCATGGCATCATGACCAAATATATCGCGGTACAAAATATTTATTTTCGTACTAATTAAGTTACCATGGCATCCGAGGTAGTGCGGTACGAAATGATCAATTCACACCCGCTTATCACTCCGTATCAGGTTGTTCTTAGTATGAAAATATACATTTCATACCGAAGTTGTAACTTGAGAACTCAGTACGAAATTATCATATCGTACCACGTCAAGTTAATAAATGATATATCGGTACGAAAATAAAAAAATCGTACCTCGCCGTCGTATTGGTGGTCGTGGCGGTGGCGGTGGCAGAATGAGAGGTGAATGGTGGTACGATGGTACGAAAATACAAAAATCGTACCTCGCCGTCGCGGTGATGGAGGCAGTGATGGCGGCGGATTGGGAGGCGGACAGTGGTACGATGGTACGAAAATACAAAAATCGTACCTTGCCGCTGCGGTGGTGGTGGCGGATTGAGAGACAAACAGTGGTACGATGGTACAAAATTACAAAAATCGTACCTCATCATCGCGGTGATAGAGGTGGTGGCGGCGGTGGTGGTGGCGGATTGGGAGGTGGACAGTGGTACGATGGTACGAAAATACAAAAATCGTACCTCGCCGCCGCACTGGTGGTGGTGGAGTTGGCGGAATGGGAGGCGGACGGTGGTACGCCGGTACGATAATACAAAAACCGTACCTCATGGAGGCGGTGGTGGGGGCGGTACGAATTTGAGGTGTATTCGGGTAGAAGATGATAGATGAGAGATAATGTAAAGTTAGGTGGAAAAAGTCAAAAGTAAGAGTAAAAGGGTCCAAAAAGGTAAATGTTTGTCATAATTTATAAAAATTAAGTTTGTGGCCAATTTTTATGTTTTACTATGTGTTTTGACTATTCTAATTTTTGCCTCCTATTTATATGTATTGAATGATCAACTAGGATCCGGTCGTACATACGACCGGTCCTACTAGAGTGCACCTCATATATATATTACCTTATTATTGTTATGTCAATTTTCTGTAATCTAAAGGTACCGCCAAATGCAAACTATAGAAGATCTAAATGTTTCCTACTCTTTAAGCAAATAAACTACATATTAATTAACAATATACTCCCTCCATTCCACTGAACTTGTCTTCCTTTTCTTTTTGGATTGTTCCATTGAACTTGTCTTGTTTCCATATACGAAAACAATTAACTCTTCAAAAGTTGTGGGACCTATCCACTTTCTAACTTTTTATCATTCTCCTTAGAACTCGTGCCAAACAGTATTAGGACATATTCAGTGGGACGGAGGGAGTACATTTCTGGGAGAGTGCGGCACGAGTTTTAATAAAAGGTAATTGAGTTATTATGAGTGGAGAAAGGTCCCACATTGAGAGTATTGTTATATTCACTCCGTCTTATATAAGGTGACATGTTTTCCATTTTGGGGGTGTCCATGTATAAGATGACACATTCTCAAAATAAAAAAATAATTATCTCTTAAAAAGTTGCAGGTCCTACCACTTTAATCAATTTATAAATTTCTCCTTAATACCAGTGCTGAAAAGAACACGTGTCAACTTATATGGACCGAGGGAGTATTAATTAATTGCCATAGTGGTGGAGCATATATGGTATTTTATGTAAATAAGTTGACAAAGGGGAATAAGTTGTTGTAGGGTAGTTTTTAAAAATAGGAAGAAAATATTTTTTATGGACGGACGAAAAAATAAAGAAATGAATGTTTTTCGTTGATCGATGAAGTATATCTTAATTAAAATTAGTGATTAGAGACCAATTGTATATTATATATATACCCGAATATAAACTAGCATTATATATAGGCATATAAATTATATATGTGCAAAACATCATAGATAATAATAAATAAATAAAATCCAAGTCGTCCTAATATAAAAATTAAGTTTGTGCAAATTTACAATCAAGTAAACATGCCAAAACGCACGGGAACATCAACTGCCTTGAGCCAATCCTCACCTTGCAGGAAGGGGCCCACCGTGAACTTCAACGCTTCGTCCCGCTTCAACACCTTGTACCCTGCCCACTTCACTCTCTCTTTCGTATTCGCCCCGCCCCCTTTGTTGTTGAACTCTCCGTAATACAGAGTTTTCAACCCCGTTTCTCCGCTCCATTCCTTCCACCCTTCCGGCTGGATGAGATCCCCGATCTCCGACTCCATGATGATCGTCCTCGAGTATTCCTTCCACGGCCTCCCCAGGAAACTCTTGAACTTCGCCTTCTCTGGCTCCAGCTTCTCGTCTGCCAGAATTCTGCAGTTCTGGAGCACAATGCCCGTCGTCTCCCTCTTCTCCGACCTGCCCTGTGCCGTCACAAAGTTCTGCTGGTTCTCCAACGGCTTCCGCACGTAGATCATGCAGTTCTGGAACATGGCTGCAGCGTCGCCGAAGATAAAGTCCACGGTGCCGGTGATGTAGCAGCTGCGGTAGAACTGTCTGTGTGTTTGGGCGTAGAGGGTGCTTTTGTACCCTTCCATGCGGCAGTTGACGAATATGGAGCGGTCGGATTGGACTCTCAGGGCCACGGCTTGGTGCTTTTCTGGGCCGGCCGTGTTCCTGAACCCTAGGGACTGCGCCATGAATCCAGCTCCCAAAGCAACTGCATGCAGTTGAAATTTATATTAGTGTCTTTTCAACTCAGATATCCTCTATTGCATATTTGTGTTTCATCCCCTATTGCTTCTGTTAGATTTATGACATGTGTTGATTTGATAATTGAACAATGTAAGTAGATTTTTTCCGCCCAATTAGGGTGTATAAGTGTTATCAAATCGCCACATGTCATAAATTTAACAGATGCAATATAATAGAGGATACAAATTAATTGGCAATAGAGAACAAATGGGATATTCTATTGCCTAACCGTGTTACATATTCTATTGTCTCTGTTGCATGAATGATAAGTGGCAATTTGGAAACTGAAATATAGAAAATAGGGTTTATTCCACCAGATTAGGGTATATAAATATCTCCAAATAGACACATGTCACTAATCTAATGTAGGCAATAGAAGATATAACATGATTAGACAATAGAAATTTCGATCTCTATAGAGAATCCAAATTGGTGTCTGTTATTATGAACATAAACATCGGGTATACATTCTCTATCTCATTATTTTATGTGTTCGACTGTTAAATTTATTATTTTAATGATGTTTATTGTAAACAAAATATTTATTACAAAAAAATGAAGTTTAAAACACTATACACCCTAATTATGAAATAATCAAACCTTAATAATCATATTAGGGGCGTTTACTTTGCGTGATAGGATATATTGATAAAACATAGGATTGACTATATGAAGGATTAGATGATCAAACAAACTCAAAAGTAATCAATCCATCAAAGTAAACGGTGGATTAACCTATAATATTTTTATCTATCTATCCTATCACCCAAAGTAAACACCCCTTTAATATAAATTCAATGTTCAAAATAATTATAAACCATTATTTTATATAAATGGGCCATAAAAAATAATTTTAAAATTTAACTAAAATACGAGAAACTGATATTGTAGGAAGATAGGAATAAAAGAAATTAATAGTGGGATACGTATGGAACACTAGTATGATATATAATCCCAAGGGATAAACACACCAGCCATGCAATTATGCAAATGCGTCAAAGCTAGCATGCATGTAGTTCCCCAACTAGATAGGAATCGACTTACACTAGAACTTGAATTCATGCAAATATAAAATGCAGCCGAAACTACACCCATCAATATTCATTGCAAGAGTTCCACAATTCAATGAGCTTGTCCCTATTTTGCAATGAATTTATAAGTTCTAGTTTAATTTAGGTTGAACCGTATGAGTGTGTATCTTGATTAAGTTGCAGTTCTGGAATATATAATTACTAGTTTCTATATATGTGATTACCAAATGATGCGGTCTCAAATGTTGTAACTCCATCTACGAAATTCTTGCTTCCAGTGATAATGCTCTTCTGCGATCCATCTCCATACATTGTTACGTTCGCCATATCCCTGCCGACGACCACTGTCTCATTGTAGACCCCTTCTTTGATATAAATCACATATCTGCATCATCAACCATCCTAATTAACGAGTCGAAAACTGTATAACAACGACAAACAAACAAAGGCAGCTTATAGATCTAGTCTGTCACGCCACATGCATGACAGTTTCCTCTCATGCATGCGTAGTTCAGAGGATATTGCATAGGAGCTGGAGTTTGCCCAAATGCATATTTCAGATAGCAGCTACGGATTACCCTTAGGAGGTGATTGGTACGATGGAATGGAATGAGGTAGGAATGGAATGGATGTAGGAATGGAATGAAGGTAGGAATGGAATGATAAACCTTGGTTGATTCTTTTGCTTGGTATGAACAAGAATTAAAGAAACGAATGGAATCATTATTTGTTTAGCATTTTATATCCTTTTCTTCTATCTGAAAATAATATTCAAAATAATATTAGATGAAAAATGTCAGAGAGGGAAAATTTTTTAGAGAGAGAAAATTTTTAGAAATAGAAAAATTCTAGAGATAAGATTATAGAGAGAAAAATTTTAGAGAGAGAAACTTCTAGAGAGAGAAAATTATTATAATTATTATCATTGTAATTTTTTCTCGATAGCACTTTCCCTCTCCAAAATTTTCTCTATATAGTTTTTTCCTCTCTCTAAAAATTTTCTCTCTAGACATTTTCTCTCTCTAAAATTTTCTCACTCTAGAATATTCTTCTCTCTAAAACTCTCTCTAGAATTTTTCTCTATCTAAAACTCTCCCTCTCTAAAATTTTCTCTCTCTAAAACTCTCTCTCTAAAAAATTATCTCTATAGAATTTTCCTCTCTAAAAATTTTCTCTCTCTAGAACTTGCTCTACCTAATAGTTTCTCTCTCTATAATTTCATCTCTTTAATACTTTTTCTCTCTAGAATTTTCTCTCTAAAAATTTTCTCTCTCTAGAATTTTTGTCTCTCTATAATTTTCTATCTCTAGAACTTGATCTACCTAATAGTTTATCTCTCTAGAAATTTTCTCTTTCTAAAAATTTTCTCTTTCTCCAACTTTCTCTACCTAATAGTTTCTCTCTCTAAAAATTTTCTCTCTTGAAATGTTATCTCTCTAAAAAAATTTATCTCTAGAACTTTCTCTACCTAATTGTTTCTCTCTCTAGAATTTTCTCTCTCCACAATTTTTCTCACACATTCTCTCTCTAAAATTGTATATCTAAAATTATTTGTTGAAATAAAAAAATTTAAATGAATAATTTGATCAAATAATATATTAATACACATATATATATGAGGATTAGAAATGGCTAATACCATGGGTTATGGATGGAATGGCTAATCCCAATGGGAAAGGAATGGTGATTCCTAATGGAATATTGAATGGAATGGAGGTAGGAATGATCATTTCATTCCTTACCTCATTCCATCATACCAATCACCTCTTTAGTGTGTGTTCACTTTGATTGTAAGGGAAAAGGAGGAAAAAGAAAATTCTCTCCCTTTGAATCTCTCATTTCTTACCCCTATATTAGAATTTCACATTTTCTTATTCCTTCTTTTCACTCTTATCGTAAAAATAAAAATGAAACAGAAGCAACAACATACCTTCCTTTGAATGTCTTGGGCATTGCCTTTAGAGCTGCATTGATGGTAGTAAAATTCCCTGTATTGTCCTTGGCCACGGTGACATTCGGTGTGAATTTGGCGCCATCGGCTTTCAAGAATCTGCGATGGTGGTGATTCATCCACGTCGGATATCTTTCTCCGTCGAAGCTCAAGAGCCTCCGTTGGGGTTCGCCGGAAGCTTCCATTTTCGACAGCAGTGAGGCGACCTGGGCCACGATGGCTAGCGTGTTGCTTCCGAGCATCTTGATGCCCTCCACGAGCTTCTTCATCTTCTCCTTCTCCGACCCCTCGGGGAATCCGTCGATGCACGTTTGCTGGTAGGAAATGACGGCGCTCAACCAGTTGTTGAGCTCCGGCTTGATCGACGACAGCTTCCCGATATCCTTCCCCTTGATGCTCGAAATCGAGCTGTTGAGCTCATCCTTGGCGTCCTTGAGGAGCACCAAGCAGTCGTTCAAGGCGGCCTTTTTCATCGGAGTTTCGAATTTGATGTCCTTGGCTTGCTTGATGACGTCATCGACGTCGTGGGAGGTGGCCGCGAGCGCCGCCCTGAGGATTTCCATGGGCGTGGCGCTCGCGTTGTTCTTCACCTCCTTCATGATGCTATCCTCGCAGGTCTTCTTATAGTCCGTGGTGGCGCAGACCGTCTTCACAACGTTCTGCGCCGTCCTGGGCTTGGGCGTGGGTGGGGACGTGGACGTGGACGGGGACGGGCCGTGGTCGTGGCCACCAGCATTGCTGTTGCTGTTGCTGCTGCTGTTGTTCTGATTGTTATTCTGGTTGTGCTTGTAAATGGCGAAGCAGACGGCGGCGGCGGCGAGCAGGATGACGATGACGCTGACGACGAAGGCGAGAATGAGGCGTTGCTTGAACTTCTGCTTCTTCTCCTCCTGGCGGCGTTGAGAGATGAGGTCGAAGTCTTGGAATGCCATTGCATGTAGGATGTGATGTTCTAGCTTCTTCTTCTCTGCCTTGGCTGCCTTGGATTAAGCCAAGGCAGTTTGTTTCCCGATTAACGTTTTTGTATGTATCATTGCATATGATGGTTTATATTTGTTTTATTCAATCCATTGTTTGCAGTGGCGCATAGTTTAGCAAGTGAGAGGTCTGGATTAGAGGATTTTCAGGACCTCTCACCAAAAATTAATTTCATTACCTTAAAATTAATGGTTGGATAATGGATGATGCCTCTTTTTATTTCCCCGATTTTTATTCTCCTTTCCATGTTTTCACAACTAATTATTACTTAATGTTTTCTTTAACTTTATTTTGCTAGGGTACGTAGGGTTTATACTCACCTATATCTCGCTTTAATAGTGTATATATACGATTTTCTAAACTTTTCCTACTATATATGGATGTTAACTGACTAATCATCACTATTCTTTAGTCATCGATATTGACTTGAGTGGTATACATAATGATAAGACAAATTGAATGCATTATTAAAATATGAAAAATCATAGGTTACTGTTATAAAGTACACTCCAAGAAAATATGGCTTTAAAATACATCATTTATATAATATTTTTATCCAAATATGCAACATCGACTAGTTATTAATTAGGTAAAAAAATTTGGTTTTTTGTTTGTATGTTGTATGATCTCTAAGTTCAACTATAAGATCGTACGTCTTGACTCACGAGTCAATCTAGAGTTCTTCACTATCGACTCGAACCAGACGTAATAGCAAACAAATAAATTTTGAATTTATTGATACTCGACTCGACTCATTTACACTCCTAGTCGAAACTTAAAGATAGAGGTTTTAGACAATACTTAAAAGTAGCAACAACCCCAAAGATTTGAGTCGAAAACAGTATTGACAGTGACAGATCTGCATACACTTGAGATCTTGTATCCTCATTTTGGTATCCCACCCGTGTTCCACTTTCAATTATTTTAGTTTTTTCATTTTTTTCTTCAAGTTTAATTTCTCGTATCATAGTTTAATTTTATAATTATTAATTAGGATTCATTATACTCAATTAGAAGATATAATTACTTTTTAGTATTTAATTTCATGTTTAGTTAATAATTAGTTATATAAATGATTATTTAATAGATAGGGTATGTAATTTTTAATTAAATTATAAATATTAATTAATTAAGGTTCATTAACTTATAGTAATCTTTTATTTATGTTGAATATTATTAAATAATAAATATAACAATGAGACACATATGTAATACATAAATGTTGGGATAGGAGATACGAACTGCGTCTGAGCATTGCGGTCGACATTGTCCATATTGGTTAGAGTACCCACAATGGTGCCCTCCATAATGGAGGGCACCAACTTAATTTGTGTGCCCAAAGTGGGCACTAAAGTTTTCCCACAATGGTGGCCTCCAAATTTGGAGGGCACTCCCCCCTTTTTTATTTTCATTTTATAATTAATTTTAGTCATTAATTTAAATAACAATTATTTTTTAAATGTTAATTTTATTGAATAATTGAAATTACATTAATTAAAATAAAATAAAATAAAATAAAAACGGGTTTACAACTAGCATAATTTCAGTAGTAATTTAGATTATTTGGATCCAAATTAGCATCACTAGAAGGGAACCAAGGCCGACCCGAATTGAGATCCATTTGTGACTAAAAATATAAGAATTGGAAAAGAGAAATGAGATATAATTGAGAGAGAATTGTAGAATGGTGTAAAAATAAAGTGAAATATGGGGTACTATTTATAGTTGAAAAGTAGAATTAAATTAAAAAAAATGAAATTAGCCGTTTAGGCCAACGGCTAATCCGTTGGCCAATGGCCAGCTGCCACGTGCGAAGCAAGGGTCCTCCGCCCTCCGCCAAAAAATGGCGCTCAAGCGCCAGTGCTCGCCGCCCTTCCGTGGGCACCATCCACTCCGCCCGCCGCAGGGCCCTCCTCTATGCGGATGCTCTTATGACACTCCTTTTTCTCATTTATGTCACAAATAAAAACACGCGAAAACGTATGTCATGGATTGGTGAAGGCAGTAAACATACATATAATTTTGTCACTACTATAATTAAGATGACCAACTGGTTGGAACCGATTGAAGATCCCATGTGCCAGGAATATTAGAATATTAATTTAATTTAATTATTCACCGATTAATTAACATGCACAGCCACGTAATTCAATTTATGAGATTGCGGAAACCATAAATTGAATCTAACTTTTGTGACGAACGTAGAAAATGAATCTGAAGTCGAGGATGATCCACGCACTAATCTCTGCACACGAGATTAGCTCTTGTATTGTTTGAGGATTCGACCCACGAATCTTCTAAGATATTTCCTCCTAGATTTGACTAACGATTGGACGATAATCCATCAAACCCTAAACCACAAACCTCACGCCACTTTTTGTCTCTCAATTCTTTACAATATTAATTGCAAATATTGATCAAGGAATCAAGCATCAAGTAGGCGCCACTTTGTGTGGTTATTTATAGGATCTTAGGGATTCCTAGGAGGATTAGAACTGAGCCTCCATATTTAATTTAATCTAAGTGTTTAAGCCCAAACACTTTTAAATTAAATAAAATATTAATTAACTCCATTAAAGAATTAATATTGAACTACCCGTTCAATCCAATTTACGAATTAGGCTCCTTTCCAATTAATTATTTCCCGTGTTTAAAATATCGCATGTCCATTAGATCATTTAAGCTATTGACAGCTTTCTAATTAATTAATATCTTATCCAAGAGTAGTACAACTCAACTTTATTATTATATCGAAAATTAATCCACTTGCAAGATTTAATATAATAATCCTTTTGAGCTCCTCAAGGGGACATCATCAACTCGATACACCGAGACACGATTTCTAGCTATAATATTAATTATCATATAAATAATATTATCACCCAAAATATCGAGGATGTTGAGTTGCATTAACTCTCACTCATTGATAAATC
Organism: Agastache rugosa; assembly: GCA_031470985.1. Lineage (NCBI taxonomy): Eukaryota > Viridiplantae > Streptophyta > Magnoliopsida > Lamiales > Lamiaceae > Agastache > Agastache rugosa. The sequence continues at coordinate 5,353,764 of CM062605.1, forward strand.
AAAGCAATAATGATTATAAATATATAATTAAATATTATACAACTAGAAAAGAAATAATAATTAACCGAGATCTTTAATTATCCACTTAGGTCAATATAGGATAATTAATGTCGCTGTTGATCCTGTTCAATGTATACGAAATACACTAACATAAGCTAATAGTCGAGACCAGCTAGCTGTTTCAAGCTTATATTACAATCTATCAAATAATTGTCCATTATTATTTAGATTGTGAACTCTTTTATTACCTTATAAGCATTACGATAATATGATCTTCCGTGTGACACAACACACCATATTATCTATAATATAAAGTAGTTGCACTTTTTTTACATAATATAACACGAATAATTATGTAAATCTTGTGACAAAAGTTTAACTCGTTATACTTAAAAATAATTCTTCTTTCAAAAAATTCAGTTTCAGTTTGCTTCTTGATCAAGTTAATCAGAGTACAGTTTTGAGCTTGGGTCAATTAAGCAAAGATTCAGTTGTGTAAAAATGCTCAATGATGGATGAACAACAGAGAAATTAAAATTGTTAAGGAATTAGACCACAAATTCTTGGCCCTGACCAATACTTTCTTCTTTCAAACTTTCAGAAAACACACTTGTTCCTTACTTGCTTTCCTCATACAAACTTTCCAATAGTAACTATGGTTTGGGGGTCTGTATGAAGGTTGGTTTCCAACTTAATGTGTAAACTGTTACACTGAAGAACAATGGATGACAGTTTGCACGTTTAAGCTTAAGATATGTATATATGAAGAACCTAGAATACAGAGATTGGAACAAACTCAAATGTTGAATACTTGGAAATGCGCTAGATTTCGAGTGTTCAGTTGGCAGTTGCAGAGAGAGATTGCTTGTGAGCGTTGAATGCTTGAATGTTTAGAATTTCCTTAACCTTAGTTAGTAGAGGATGGCGCCTCTATTTATAGATGAGATATTGAAACTAGCCGCTGGAACAGCCGTTCAACTCTCACCTACTCTTCACTTTTGAATTCTTCCAATTGAGGCGTTGTCCTTGTTTCCGTATCTAGTAACTGTCACATCACTGTTGGGAAAATTATAAGGTTTTGATTTGATATCAAAACCCCCAAAATCCAACTGATTCTCCAACCGAATAGATGATCGCGTCAACCTAAATAGTGTTTTCCAGCTCGCCTGTTTGAGCTTTAGATTTTCTAGGTTTACAGGTTAAGGAAGCGGAAGACAGCAGTCGATCCAGCTGTGTCTACAGCAGGAGTCAGCTAGCGGAAGACAGCAGATGTTCCAGCTGTGTCTACAGCAGGAATTAACCTTCAGCTGAGTCCTCCAGCAGAGCATGATCAAGCTGAAGAGAATTCGAGCTGAGTTCAAAACACAGCCGGTCAAGCTGTACAAAACAAAGGGAACTAACTCTGAAGACATCACTTCAAGTCAGTTTGCCAAATCTAGCTCTGAATTCAAAAGCCAGCTCCAAAGGCAGAAGATCCCGGCGTCAGAGGAAGTCAACATACCTCGACCAATGAGGGATTACCGAATCAGCATCCTAGACTTCAGGACCTAGGATGTGACACAAATGAAGACAGGTGCAGATTCGCCCAACGGTAGATATCGAATTTAAGGAGAGTAGGTAAGATTCAAATGGCTCCTCCAACGGCTAGTCTTGAATCTCTACCTATATAAACCCGTCTTCAACCTCAGGATCAAACACGAAAAACTCTCCACAAGCTTTCATTCTCAGAAATCATCAATCTTTCAAAAGCTCTCAAGCAGTTCTACATAGATCAAAGAACACTTTATCTTAAAGTGTTTCTAGTTCAGAAACTGCTTAGTTTTTCGTCTGATCCCTAGGCCAAAATCTTTGTATATCTTAAAGCCTAGATTTTGAACGAGTTCATCATACTCTAAAGTTCTTAATTGTAAGAACTCGTTCACAGTTGGAACCACAAACCAAACCCCTCTTTACCCAGAAAGGTTGGGTCAAGGTAACGCTTGATTGAAGCGGGAATTTCAAGGTAACGCTTGATTGAAGCGGGAATTTCAAGTGTGTAAGGTTTTTTCAGTACCCGTAAACTGAAAGGTTAGGCTTGACAGTGCCCGCAAACTGTTGGAACACAGCTTAGGTTAGAGTTGTGAAGTTGCTTGGTACTTGGAAACCAAGTGGTAGTGGATTACCAGTAAACCTGGTCGTGGACGTAGGAGGTGTTACTCCGAACCACGTAAAAATCGTGTTCTCTTTACTGTTTCTTTAAATTCAGTTTTGTACTAACTCTTTCATAACATTACATATTTGATCAAAACTGCATACACAGCTGCTCTCCAAAGACAGCTGTGTCTTTCTGAAAGTTGTACAATTTGACTAAGCTGAAAACATAAAGTTAATCTTTTCAAGCTGAGTTTTTCTAAGTAACCGAGCTAAGTTTTCAAACCACTACATTCCACACCGCCAGCTGAGTTATTTACCCAGCTGACCCTCCTCAGCTGGATCAATAACTGAGCTCACCAACTCTGTGATTTAACTTGAAAAAGTTTCAGAAATCTATTTGGTGTATTCACCCCCCCTCTATACCAAATACCTAGCTCAGGGACCATCAATTGGTATCAGAGCAGTGGTTCAACAGACAGTTGTTTCTGTATCAAGAGATCTCTCTTGACAATCTGTCAGTGGTCATCTGAACAGATCCTCTTTGTGAAAAACTCATAATATTACATACTGCATATTTCCATGGATTCTTATCTTAACAGGAATCTTCCCACATTCTAGGTAGACGATTATGCAATATGGAAGTTCAGACTGAAGAGCTTTCTCTGTGCGCATCACGATATATATGATGTGGGACGTCATCACAGACGGACCCATCATCATCTACAAACAAGGGAACGAGCTTGTTCCAACTCAAGATGGTGGACAACCAATATATCAACTCATTCCCAAGCCAAAGGGTGAGCACACCTCAGAAGAAAGGAAGCAGGCTGGACTAGACAGCTTCGCGAGGAACACCATATCCTCAACGGTCTCCAACGTCTACCTCAGCAAAATTATCAACTGCAAAACAGCAAAGGAGATGTGGGAAACCCTATCAAAGCTATGCGAAGGGTCGGAGGAGATAAAGGAAAATAAATTCACGATTGCATGCCAGAAGTTTGATAACTTCAAGCAGCTGGTCAACGAGTCCATCGAAGGGATGGAACTCAGATTCTCCAATATAGTGGTGGAAATAGAAACCATCAGAATTGGAAAATACACCCAGCGAGAAAAGAATCTAAAAGTTCTTTCAGCGCTCACCGCTGAATGGAACACTTATAAGGTGGTACACCAAAGTCGAAGTGACTTAGGTGATCTTTCAACTGAAAGATTATACTCCCTGCTCAAAGCCAACGAATACAACTTGAAGATTACCATGAAAGAATCTTCAAGCAATCAGAATGATGGAGAGCTGACACCTGCAACAAAGGAGATTGCGTTCAGAGCCAACTCTGAAAAATCTGCATACATACAGTCAGCTGAGTCATCGAAGAATGATAAGAAGGACATGAGCAAGGAAGAGCTACTTGAAGAAATAGCTATGCTGGTCAAAAACTACAACAGACTCAACACCAGCAAGGGCAACTACAAGAAGTTCGCAAGAACTTACAGAGACAAGTACGCAGCAGCTGATGAGAAGTCAGCTGACAAACGAACAGAAGAAGGTTGCTTCAACTGCAAGGAACCAGGACACTACAGGTTAGATTGTCCAAAGCTGTCCAAGAAAGATAAAGACCAACTGAAACCTAAGGTAGCTGACAGAAGGAGAGCTTACATCGCCGATGAAGAATCAGAGTGCAACAAAATGGATGACAACATGTCATTTTCAGACTCGGAAGAAGAAGCACTGATGGCCCATGATGAACCTGATTGGGATACATACTTTATGGGACAAACAGACGGCATCGATGAAGATGAGGTAATGTCTCGAACTCAAAATCTATCTAACCTCTCACCATCACACGAACACTCTACACAGGTTTCAGAATCAGGACTACCTGATTGGAGTCTAGTAGAGAAAGTAATGAACGATTCCAAGGAGCTTCAAGAGATCCTTGACGTCATTATGTGTGAGAATGCCGAGCTGAAAGCGGAACTGGAAAAGACAAAGATTTCAGAAGCAGCTGATACAACACAGCTCCAACAGGAAGTTGTTTCACTAAAAGACAAAATAGTGAAACAAGATCAGCTGATGAAGGAATTCTACTATGAGAAGAAACAGCTGATGGAAGACTTGGAAAGGTCACAGCTGAATCGGAAAAGAAGTCAGCTGAGATCATTGAGCTGAAAAGCACCGAAGAGGTACTATCTAAGAAGATAGTAGCTCTCATCAAAGCCACATCAATAATGGACGAGATCATTAGTGCACAACGTCCAGCAGCACTCAAAGCAGGACTGGGATACAATGAATCAAAGGATGCCTTAAACATTGACTCCACAAGTGGAACAAAGGTAATATTTGTACGAGCAAAAGAACATCCAATCCCAGCAACTCTGCATCAACAGTTGAGGACACAGCAGGCGTCAGGAAGACCAGCTGTGAAACATCCTCAAGCTCCGTCAAGGACATAGCAGGCATCAAAAAGGCCAACTGTGAGACAACCTCAAGCCCAACTCAGACAGCAACGTACTCAACCTCAACAAAGACAACAGGCTGGACTTTACAGATACCAGCAACAGCAATAGCACGTTGAACAATATCAACCGAGATATCAGAGATACCCAGCTGGATATCACTCACATGAGTACCAGTTGGATAATCATTTCCAGCCACAACATCACATGAGACAGCAGAGACAAAGGAATGTCTCAGCTAGGTACACAGCTGGAAACCGAAAGAAATCAAGACATCAAGACGGGAAGACATTGAGATCAAGATCCCACTAGCAACAACCGAAGAACACAAAGAATGTGTATATCAACTCAGCTGGGAGAATTATCAGATCAAATGACCCAATTCGAGTCATCAAGCAGATCTGGGTCGTCAAAGGATCTCTGTCTAACCCTCAAGGATCCAATTAAAACTGGATACCTAAATCTTGATCTTTTGTATAGGTTGCAAGGAATCGACGCATCACTGAGGAGTCGATGAGAACGCTATGGTACTTGGACAGTGGATGTTCCAAGCACATGACGCACTTAAAGCATCTACTTCAGAAGTATATCGAGTGTCCAGGCCCACAAGTAACATTTGGTGACAACTCCAAAGGCCTAACAAAAGGTTATGGTACATTTATAACTAAAAATGTTATAATCCCAAATGTTTCTTATGTACAAGGATTGCAACACAACTTGTTTTCCATTAGCCAATTCTGCGACAACGGTTTTTCTGTCAAGTTTGATGTACAGGGATGCACAGTGAAGAACAGGAAAACCAAGCAGATACTCCTAAGAGGGAAAAGAGAAGGAAATATGTATTTTGCTGACTGGAACAGCAGCCCTCCGGAGACTTGTCTTGTATCAAAAAGCAGTAATGAAGTCAGCTGGCTGTGGCACAGACGGCTGAATCATCTCAACTTCAAGACAATCAACAAACTGGCTAGGAACCAGCTCGCTAATGGAATTCCAGATCAAGTATATGACAAAAGTCATATGTGCAGCGCGTGTCAACAAGAAAAGCAGACAAGAATTTCATTCTCTCTCAAGCCAGTTCAGTCAACTGATCGAGTACTTCAACTCCTTCACATGGATCTTTTTGGTCCAGTTACTCCAGCAAGCTTCAATGGCAGAAAATATACTCTGGTCGTAGTGGATGATTTCTCAAGATTCACATGGGTATCATTCATGTACCAGAAGAGCGAAACCAGGACTAAGCTGCCTATCCTGCTGGAAAGATTGTCAACACAGAATGAGTGCAAGATAATGTTAATAAGATAAGATCGAGGAACGGAGTTTCGGAATGAAACTATTTATGATTACTGCGAGAAGAACGGAGTTCAACATCAAACATCTGCAGCACGCACACCTCAGCAGAATGGTGTAGCAGAGAGAAGAAACAGAACACTCAAAGAAGCAGCTACCTCAATGCTAGCCAGCTCTGCCATTCCAAAAAAGTTCTGGGCCGAAGCAATCAACACAGCTTGCTTCACTCAGAATCGCTCCCTACTCACATCAAGGCAAGGAAAGACACCGTATGAGCTATGGAACAACAGAATACCATATATTGGATATTTCAAGGTATTCGGATCCAAATGTCATATCCTAAACAATGGAAAGACACAGCTCAAGACGTTCGACGAGAAGACAGACCGAGGAGTATTCCTTGGTTATTCTGCTGTGAGTAAAGCATACAGAGTCTTCAACAGAAGAACTCAAACAGTCGAAGTAACTCCACATGTTACCTTTGACGAATCATCTTTCGAATATAGAGATTCTATCAAACGAAGAAACGAAGGAGAATCTTCAAGACAGATTCAGATAAGAGCTCAAGAAAATCGAATCAGGAATCTGGCCGAACCATTAATTTGGGATGATGAGCCAGAGGAGGAACTTCAAATCAACTGGGAAGCTCCATCAGCTGGAAATCAAGAAGAACCTTCAACGCCAAATCAAGGGGGAACGCCATCAGCTGGAAATCCAGACACATCTGAATCCCCAGCTCCATCTCCAGCAGAGCCTCTATAGAAGTCACCTCAAAATCCAAATCAAGGAGAATCAATCTCTCAAGACTTAACTCCAGAGCAACTCCAAGACAGACGAAATTTAGCCACTTCAAGCATCAATCAACTGGAAGAAGAAATTCGTAAAATGAGAAGATGGATTGAAGATCATCCATCATCAGCAATCATTGGAGAACCATCCGACCAAGTCAAAACCAGAAGCTCAGCTGCTCAAGCTTCATCGGATCATCAAGAAGCAGCTGACACAACTAAACTCTCAGTAGAGCTAGAACTGACGGTCTATGATGAAGATACAGCTCTAATGGTGTGTTACGTAGCTCAAGTGCCAGAGCCTCAATCAATTCTCGAAGCTTTGAAGAGCGTGCCTTGGACTAACGCCATGCAAGAAGAGCTGAACGAATTCCTCAGAAATTGTGTCTGGGAATTGGTCGACAGACCTGAAGGAGTCAAAGTCATAGGACTCAAATGGATATTCAAGAACAAATTGGATACCCTGAGAGTCATCATCAGAAACAAAGCTCGACTGGTTGCCAAGGGCTACACTCAGCAGGAAGGAATTGACATCGAAGAATCATTTGCTCCAGTAGCGCGATTAGAAGCAATCAGACTCTTTCTCTCTTATGCAGCACATCATAAATTCAAGGTCTATCAAATAGATGTGAAGTGTGCATTCTTAAATGGAGAAATCAAAGAAGATGTCTACGTCGAACAACCTCCAGGATTTGAAGTAGAAGGAAACAAAGTCTACAAGCTAAAGAAGGCGCTTTATGGATTGAAGCAAGCACCTCGAGCTTGGTATGACACTTTGTCAAATTTCCTTGTATCCAAAGGATTCAAGAAGGGCTCAGTAGACAGAACTCTCTTCACCATCAAGTCAGGAGAAGACATCCTGGTTGTTCAAATTTATGTAGACGACATCATCTTTGGATCAAGATCAAACTTCTTATGCCAAAGATTTGGAGAAATGGTGTCAGAGCAGTTCCAAATGTCCATGATGGGAGAAATGAGTTTCTTCCTAGGACTTCAAGTCAAGCAATCAGCAGAAGGGATTTTCATAAATCAATCCAAATACGTGAAAGACTTGATCGCCAAGTATGGAGTTCAATCCAGCAGAACTGTAAAGATTCTGATGAACACCAACTTGAAGATTGAACCAGGAACTGAAGGGAAGGCAGTTGATTCCAGCAAATACAGAGGGATAATAGGTTCCCTGATGTATCTAACAGCAAGTCGTCCAGACATCTCATTCGCAGTCGGAGTGTGTGCCAGATTTCAAGTTGATCCAAAGGAAGCACACATGCAAGAAGCCAAGAACATTCTCAAATATCTTAAAGGAACTCAGAATGTTGGGCTGTGGTACCCAACTGAAGACAATCTACAGCTGACTGGATATTCAGACTCAGATTTCGCTGGAGATCGGTTGGACAGAAAATCAACTTCAGGAACTTGTAAGTTCTTAGGAAGTAAGTTGATTTCATAGTTTTCAAAGAAGCAAAGGTGCGTCACAACTTCCACAACAGAAACAGAATATATGGCTGCTGGAAGCTGCTGCTCACAAATTCTCTGGCTGAAACATCAGCTGGATGACTATGAAGTGAAAACTGGACAAGTCCCAATTTTCTATGATAGCTCAAGTACGATTGCTATTTCAGAGAATCCAGTACTTCACACAAGATGCAAGCATGTGGACGTACGCCATCATTTCATCAGAGATCATGTGGAAAAGAAGGATGTGATTGTTGAGAAAATTCACACAGACATACAGCGGGCTGATATACGTTCAAAGCCACTGATAGAAGCAAGATTAAAATTGCTGTGCGGATTACTTGGATTACTCAACCCAGACGATGCTTCACCTAGCTGAATGGAAGCAGACCCTGCTGAATGAAAGCAGACCCAGCTGAATGGAAGCAGACAGCTGGAATTCAGAATCGACGTCACTGGTATCAGCTGAGAAAGAATCCAGCTAAACCAGATGCTGAAATTGAAGGATTATTCAGCTGAGGGGGAACCAGCTGGAACAATGATCACCCAGCACACCCACTCAACCGAGGTATTAGTTGACTAAAATGATCAGCTGAGAGGTTTGCAACAACATTAACTACACCTACTCAATCTGTTTTCAGTCAAATCATATCTTGTCATATCTAATCAAATTACAATAAAAGTCTGCAAAGAACTGAATCATGGGAGTTTCGAGGCAAAAGTCAAAGTGCCCCAACCATCCTCTCTCACGCATTAACTCGCAATGTCTGAACAAGAAATTGACATGACGCGAGAATCACTCCCAGTCGTAGATCTTCTTATCAATCGATAAATCTTGATCGACCATTCATCAAATCAGCTATATAAATATGCTAGAAGAGATACGTAAAACATTGCAGCAACCCTAAAAAGTTTTTCGGCATTCTTTCTTATTTCCATCAATTGGTATTATCTGTTTCTACTAACCAAAGTTGCAGAAGTAGAACATGGAATCTAGAAAGATATCTCCCGAAGCTAATCAAACTTGAAGAATTAATCTGTCAAAGCTTCAAGTTAAGAGTTGCTTAACTATCAGGAACCTCAAGAAGACAGAGTTCCAGGAGAAGGTGAAGCCCATCGACAGATCCGGTCCAACGCAGTGGAAGACTACAAAGCTCAAGAACGTCATTCACCAGGAAGGTGTAGAAATCTTCCTGGGAATGTCAAAGGAAAAAGACCTCCTCCGCCCCACTGTTTCTCTCAAAATAAAAGAGAGCACGGGACATACAACTCCCTGGGATGCAAAAATCAACGTCAACAGAACTGGACCAAATGTTGATAAAGTCGGAGTCTTCAAGAGCAGTCATGTCAAAGCTCTTGCTCCGTCACAGGAGGCACAGAAAAAGATGCAGGAGACAAAGCAGCATGCATCTATTTCCATCCCAGCTGGGAATCGGAAAAACAACTTGAGGAGACAAAACATGCTGAAGCACCGTCGTCAAACAGAAGACTCAAGTCAAAGGTGCTCAGTCAGTCAGCCGAGAAGTCAGCTGACATTATGAGAGAATTCGTAATTACTCTCCGAAGAGCAGAAGGCCCACATTCGGTGGTTTCTCACGATGGAGAAGAAGTTCATGCGCCTGCGTGAACATCGTCATCATCAACGCCGCAACGAAGTATTCCAGCTAGTCAACTAAGCTTAAACCCCAAGACAGATGGAATACTTCAACCGCCTTCTCCTCAATTTCCTTCAGCTCAACAGGGATACCAGCTTCGAGATCTTCCGATGAAAGTTGCTCAAGCCCCTGCACCATGCTCAAGTGGAAAACATCACCCAACCGATGATCACTTGTAGCTGGATGATGATGATATGAGCTGAACCCATTACCCACCACTTCGAAGTGGAAGGGGAATACTCAAGTCCCTCAAGTGCTGAATCAGACTTTCTCATTCAATCTAATGAAGTCTGAAGAAGCAAAATTGCAAGGAATGAAGTTGTGCCCGACTCAGAAGATGTTATCTCCAGTGCCGACTTCATCCCTCCAAGCACTCAGCTGGACCGCCCCAGCTGAATCAGTCCAAGGACGTTGTGTCTGCAATCACAGCTGAGGCTAATGCTACTGAAGAAGAGCCAACTAATACAACAGCTGAGCCACCTAGACTCCAGACCTCGCTGCTCAGAGCTGAAAACCACAGTTTCGCCAAACTAAAACATCGCAACAGCCGATGGTGTATCTCTCTCACCTTGTTTGATCATGCCAAAAACCCAACTGATTCTCCAACCGAATAGATGATCGTGTCAACCTAAATAGTGTTTTCCAGCTCGCCTGTTTGAGCTTTAGATTTTCTAGGTTTACAGGTTAAGAAAGCGGAAGACAGCAGTCGACCCAGCTGTGTCTACAGCAGAAGTCAGCTAGCGGAAGACAACAGATGTTCCAGCTGTGTCTACAGCAGGAATTAACCTTCAGCTGAGTCCTCCAGCAGAGCATGATCAAGCTGAAGAGAATTCGAGCTGAGTTCAAAACACAGCCGGTCCAGCTGTACAGAACAAAGGGAACTAACTGTGAAGACATCACTTCAAGTCAGTTTGCCAAATCCAGCTCTGAATTCAAAAGCCAGCTCCAAAGGTAGAAGATCCCGGCGTCAGAGGAAATCAACATACCTCGACCAATGAGGGATTGCCGAATCAGCATCCTAGACTTCAGGACCTAGGATGTGACACAAATGAAGACAAGTGCAGATTCGCCCAATGACAGATATCGAATTTAAGGAGAGTAGGTAAGATTCAAACGGCTCCTCCAACGGCTAGTCTTGAATCTCTACCTATATAAACCCGTCTTCAACCTCAGGATCAAACACGAAAAACTCTCTACAAGCTTTCATTCTCTGAAAACATCAATCTTTCAAAAGCTCTCAACAAGTTCTACATAGATCAAAGAACACTTTATCTTAAAATGTTTCTAGTTCAGAAACTGCTTAGTTTTTCGTCTGATCCCTAGGCCAAAATCTTTGTATATCTTAAAGCCTAGATTTCGAACGAGTTCGTCATACTCTAAAGTTCTTAATTGTAAGAACTCGTTCACAGTTGGAACCCCAAACCAAACCCCTCTTTACCCAGAAAGGTTAGGTCAAGATAACGCTTGCTTGAAGCGGGAAATTCAAGTGTGTAAGGTTTTTTCAGTACCCGTAAACTGAAAGGTTAGGCTTGACAGTGCCCGCAAACTGTTAGAACACAACTCACGTTAGAGTTGTGAAATTGCTTGGTACTTGGAAACCAAGTGGTAGTGGATTACCAGTAAACCTTGGCGTGGACGTAGGAGGTGTTACTCCGAACCACGTAAAAATCGTGTGCTCTTTACTGTTTCTTTAAATTCAGTTTTGTACTACTCTTTCATAACATTACATATTTGATCAAAACTGCATACGCAGCTGCTCTCCAAAGACAACTGTGTCTTTCTGAAAGTTGCACAATTTGACTAAGCTGAAAATATAAAGTTAATCTTTTCAAGCTGAGTTTTTCTAAGTAACCGAGCTAAGTTTTCAAACCACCACATACCGCACCGCCAGCTGAGTTATTTACCCAGCTGACCCTCCTCAGCTGGATCAATAACTGAGCTCACCAACTCTGTGATTTAACTTGAAAAAGTTTTCAGAAATCTATTTGGTGTATTCACCCTCCCCCTCTACACCAAATACCTAGCTCAGGGACCATCAATCACAAACATTCTTTTCTGTAGAAATGTACTTCTGCATAGGTTGTCTGTCGATTTTTCATTGGTCCACGTAAGCTGTAGGTAGCTCTTCGGATGAGTCTTGACTTTATCTAGTTCTTCAATTCCTCAGCTGATGTTTGAAAATGAATAGGACTTGAGGACTGAAAAATCCTTTGGTTCGACTTGTCCGAACTGCAAGTTCGCCCTCAATTGAGTACCTATAAACTCAGGAAAATTTAGGCTCAAACAAACGAGCTCTACAAAAGTTGGCTTGACATAAATCTACTCAGTTTGGATCAGTTGGATTTTGGTGTCTAGTCAAAACCTTATAATAATTTTTCCAACAATTCTAAATATATACTAGAGGAGCTGATTCTTTCTTTGGATGATGGTACGTAAGATTAGAGGCTATTATCAATTGTGACTAGTTATGGCCATCGTTATATTGAGATGGGTGGCTTCTAGTCCATGATATTTGGAATAAACTCTTGTATATGTTATAATGCATTACATCTTGCCCCAATGTGGATTGTTTTCGAGTAATTCAGACTCTAGAACATAACACACTGGGTAGAAAGAGGGGAAATCAATTGTACGACTTTATGAATGAAAAAATTCACTGACAAGACATTGCCGTCAAAACTCGTATACTAAATAAATGGACAGCTTTTACTTTTTTTTTACCTCTAATTATTCCATGAAAAACTGAAACATTAAAGAATTTGTAATGGTAAGATTGACATTATTTATCGATATAATATTGAAATATGATATTTATTCATGACTTTTATTTTATAAAATACACTTATTCTAAAATAAGAAAAAAATTTAGGTTTTGATTATTTTTAACCAATTATTCTCGCTACTGTTAGCTATAACATATATATAAATTTAATGAAAGTTTATATTTCAATTAGGGGATGTAACTCAAATGGTAGAGCATCAATTTGAGAACGATATAGGGTTCAGTTCCCATCATCTCCAATTGTTTTAAATCCTTAGGATTTGATTTTTTTTAAACCAATTATTCTAGGGGGTTCAATTCCCATCATCTCCAAAAATTTTAAATCCTAGCTATGTTCTAATTTTTTTAACCATTTATTCTCGCTAATGTTAGCTATAACATATATAAAAATTTAATGGAGGTTTATATTCCAATTATGGGATGTAGCTCAAATGATAGAGCATTTATTAGTTTGAGAATGATATAGGGTTCAATTCCCATCATCTCTAATTTTTTTTAAATCCCTACGATTTGATTTTTTTTAACCAATTATTCTCGCTAATATATAAATTTATTGGATCGAGGTTTATATTCCAATTAGGGGATGTAGCTCAAATGGTAGAGCACATATTCATCAATTTGAGAATGATATATGGTTCAATTCCCATCATCTCCAATTGTTTTAAATCATTACGATTTGATTTTTTTAAATTTTTTTAACCGGTCAATTATTCTCGTTAATATATAAATTTAATGGAGGTTCATCTATGAAATTTTGTCTCGGTTCACCTGTTAATTATCTGGTTTAGTAGAATGAACTGTGTATAAGCTACACAAATATATTGTAATTGAATATTACACTATGGGAGTGTTTACTTTGGGTGATAGGATAGATAGATAAAAATAGTCTAGGTTAATCCACCGTTTACTTTGATGGATTGATTACTTTTGAACTTGTCATCTAATCCTTCATATAGTCAATCCTATGTTTTATTAATCTATCATATCCTTCAAAGTAAACGTCCCCTATAGGAACATTTGAGGATCTGGTTTATATCCCATCAGAAATTTTATGCATGAGGTCCGTGTTTCAATGATGTGATGGCATTATTCTCAGGTCCAAGCAGTTGCGTGGAATCATTTTGCTCCTCAAGTTCTTCTCAGTGGATCTTTTGACCATTCTGTCGTTATGGTAGGCTTCTTGTCTTCCTCTAATCAGTTGTAAAGTTGAAGATAAGTTGTTGATTTGTTACTTTCAGTTTCTGTTAATTAAATATCTATACCACTAAATTCAATTGTGCATTGCAAAAAGATGATAGGCAACCAGAACAAAGTGGATTTAGATGGCCGGTAGCCGCTGATGTTGAAAACCTGGCATGGGATCCACACACTGAGTATTCATTTGTGGTTTGTGCTTTAGCTTGCTTCAATTTCAATAGTCTAGCTATAACTTTCTTTGAAGATGGAAATTCCTGAACTTCGTTTCCCAATAATCAATTTCTCTTTCAATTATTTTTTCAGGTCAGTCTGGAAAATGGCATGGTCAGTGGCTTTGATATCCCTAAGCCATGTTTCACTCTCCATGCACATGGATAAGATGGTATTCTCCTAATGTAGAATATTTCTAATGTAGTAAATTTCTTGGGATTGTGATCCTACAGCTTCTTGCTACTGGCTCCATGGATAAGATGGTATTCTCCTATTTCTCATCGGTTTCTTTCGAGTTATATTCCATTTCCACTTTATTATGTTCTCCCTGGATGTTTAAACGATTCGCCTACCGTCTCCTCCTCAGGTGAAACTCTGGGATCTGTCAAATGAGCCTTCATGCATTGCGTCCATCAATAAAAAAGCTGTATGTTAATTTCATTATTCTCTCTTCCTTTCATAATCATGCTAGGCCGAATTCTTGTTAAGTGGCTATATTTATATTGGTTGCTTCTCTTTCGGCCAATGAATATTTAAGTAGCTTTTTGTTGAATGCTGTTTCAGGGGCCAGTGTTTTCCATTTCTTTCTCAGAAGATTGCCCTTTTACACTCGCCATTGGAGGCTCCAAAGGAAAATTGCAGGTTGGTGAAAACTCTTTTGATTCTGCTTCTTCTTCTTTTTTTTTTTCTTTTTAAATTTTTTTGACTACTTGTCCATGGTTTAAATTTTTTTTTTTCCTGTGCTTGTGTGACTGGTTGTGGCGGTGTGATTCCTCAATTTCGTCATCTCTTCTTTTCTCAGTCGATTTCACCTAGCTAAAGGAGTGGCAGCGGGGTTACAGAAAATCGACTTATTGGGGTTTGACGTTATTTTATGAAGGTTTTCGAAACCCTAGCTATGGGGGTGCTGCTGAAATGACGAAAATTTTGCAATTGGGGAATTGAGCTGAGAAATAGGCCATGCAAGAGTTTAATGTGCTTAAGCTTTTTTATCAAATGTTTTTCATTGTCTATGAAAGAATTATCTTTCAATTTAATGTTAAATACTTTATATGAAAAAAAATGTAATATAATTGCTCAAACATATCCCCGAACTAGGGTTCTAATTTCGTATGATCGTATCTTTTTTTGTCGTGTCCACGTATCCTAAATTTGGAAAACTTAAGAGTCGGCCACGTATCCACCACCCGTGTCCGACACGCACCCGAGTCCGAGCAATATAGTTCTTGAGTCCAGATTGTGAGGTGATTAAGGATGATAATGTTTGTGTTTCGACTTATAGATGCTGTAGGCCGATCATGTATTGTTAGATGATGATAGAAAGGATTTTGAGCTTTACTTATATTGTACTACTATTCTTTTTCTTTTTTTTTCAAATTAATTAGATGTATGTTATTCATTGTTTCATTAATAAAAAAATTATAATAATAATTTTTGTTATGGCGAGGGTAATCTGCATCGCTATACGAAACGCGCATGCACTATGCATGCACGGAGTAAATTCGCTCATGTGCCTGTAAATTATATACAAGAGTTAAACTGCATTTGAAAATTTTAATTAGGTGCAAGACGTTGGCTAGTCTCGAACTTGAGACCTTTGATTTCAAAAATACCGGCGCCGTCACTAAGTCATTCCTAAGGAAACCAAAGGGTGAATTTGCTGTACGATGATAAGGATCAATAATAATCGTGTTACAACTTGCAGCTGAAATATATATTCAAAATGAGCTCAAGTTACGATAGGCCATGTTAAATGAACTAACTATTTTTTTAAATCTCTTTATTTCTTGAATTTGCATTTCTTGAAAGGTCGAATGATAAAGTAATAATAGGGTGAAAGGTTGAACCATAAATATAAAAATCGCAGTCTATGCACTGTAGTCTCATTGTCTCAGTATCAATTTCTTATAGTGAGTTGTGAAAAAATTCAAAGAATGCGCTAAAAATCATTCTTGAAAAAACTAATCAGACAAAAACAACATACAAAGACCATTATTTGATATAATTATTAATTCTCCTCCCAAACCATCACAAAAATAATTCCAAAATTAAAAAAAAATAAATCAAAAAAAGCAGCAGAACAACATGATACTTAACCCAACACCGTACGGCAGGAGCTAACGACAGCCGCGCACTACATTCATGTATTTGCACATAAGTCATTATATAGTACATGTATCTAGTAATTATAATCTTTATGTATTTTGCATACACTTTAAAATTAAAAAAAAAAAAAGAAAAAAAAATCATCTTAGACCTCTGTTTAGGTTAATAACTTCCATTTAGAAATATTTTTTTGTGGTCCAAAGATATGACTTAATAGAAACTGTAACTAAATTATAGCCTTATCAGACAGAAACAACATACAAAGAACATTAATTATTTGATATAATTAATTCTCCTCCCAAATGCACAACCATCACAAAAATAATTCCAAAATTAAAGAAAATAAATCAAAAGCAGCAGCAGAACAGCATGGTAATTCAAATCAAATCACCTACCAAGCTACAAAGTACTTCACCCACCACTAAAATTTATACAAATTTCACACCACAATAATAAACCATTCATATTATATAAATCAGCAATTTTAATTTTCGGGCCTTGTATTAATTAATTATCTCAAACAGCCAAGCCCGCAGTGTACTTAACCCCAGTAGAAGGCAGCCACGTGTTCCCAATAATAAACTGAGATACCGTAAAATTATTCGCTTGAGCCGAATTATTAAACGCATGGTACCCGGGCCATTTAACCCGGGCCCCTAAGCCCGAGCCCGGCCCGTAATTCATATACTCACCGTAGTACAAAGTATCCAGCCCGAAATCGCCATTCCACTCCAGCCAACCCTCGGGCCTCACGGCGTTGCTAATGTATGATTGCATGATAACCGTGCGTGAATACAGCTTCCATGGCCGGCCTAGATACGTTTGGGTTGAGTTCAACACGTCGGCCTCGACCGAGATGTTGCAGAATTGGATGGAAAAGCCCGTGTTCTCGACTGGCTCCTTCCGGCCCTGGGCCGTTATCGTGTTCTTTTGGTTCGGGAGGCCTTTTCGGGCCAGGATTTGGCAGTTTTGGAACACTACTGCCCCGTCGCCGAATATGAAGTCGACGGTGCCCGTGATTTGGCATTCGCGGTAGAATTGGCGTTGGGAGTGGGCGTAGAGCGTGTCTTGGTAGCCACGAATGGCGCAACGGTATAGAACCGACAGGTCGGAGTCAGACCGGAACGCCACGGCTTGGTGCTTTTCGGGCCCAGCCGTGTTCTCGAACGTTATGTCCCTTGCTATGAATCCCTGCCCTTTCACAGCTGACATTTTTTAGCACAAACAAAACACCACAAGTTAGTTTTTTACAAGGCATATTGCTTACATGCAGAGCCGGAATTTAAAATTGGACGGACGAGATTACGTTCATGTACTTAACCAAAAGTTTGGACGAGCGAGATTATAATTATATACATAAAATGGGAAAAAATATATATAATTCAACTGAAATATAGTTAAAAAAATACAATAAAATTTGCACACGCAATCGTCCGGGTCTATCGGGCTTTAGGTCCGCCCCTGATTGCTTATCTATGTCCGACATGCAATGACGGACACAGAAAAAAATTGGGAACCTGAATTGTTCTTTTTTTTTTAGGCTCAATAAGGTATTAAAAAAATATTTTTTTGAAGGATTAAAAAACCCTAAACCTGAATTTAAATTTTTTTAATTGAAAATTAAAAAAATTATTTGGGAGTGCCAAAGCTCCCACCAGCACGTACCCCTTTTCTGCCCCTGCCAACATTGACTAGACCTTAAATTTTATACAAAAACTCCGGTACGACCAGTTGCGCGGTGCGACCAATTTTTCATGCACCCCATGGAAGGTCCAGATGCATGTGCCCCTTCAGGGGCATATGGTGGGCAATTTTAAAAGTTGACCGGTTACGTCAGAAAGTGCCTCTAAATTTTACTATATTAGTCAATGTTGAAAATGGCCTAAGTAACAATTTTGTGAAATTCATGAGATGTAGTTCCATTGTATATATACACAATCATATGCACATGTTTGTGCATTGTATGCAATATTTATGATAGATAACATGAAATTGACTGACCAGGTATGGGTACCTATATATATTATGAAGATTCTGTTCTCCCAATTTACAATATTACTTATTATTCAGGGGGCCCTAGATTAATTTCAAGAATTAGTGTATCACATACTCCTTCCGTCCCATAATAAGTGATTCATACTTTTGAGTACAATTATTTAGGTGAAGGATAAAAGGTAATTAAAGTAGTATGGCCCACAACTTTCGAAGAAATAATTATTTTTTTATTTGAAAACGAGCTACTTGTTATGGAACGATCCGATATAGTATACGAGCCACTTGAAATCATAATTTATGAACACTTAAATATTTAAATGAGCCAACATCCCACGAGACCTGTCCCATGTGCAAAGCAATAAATTTTTGCGTTGGCCCCCTACTGTGATGGATTAATGAAATTAGATTTTTGATGCGTATATGTAACTTAAATAGTGATCTAACTCCAACCTACAAATTTGAAATCACATCCCTACATTAAATGTAGCAAAGATTTATGCATGAAGTCTTATGCCAACAATGAATTTTGGGGACGACATTTTCTTAGACAATTTGGTATAATTCAATTCGATCATAAAACATGCATATGCCTGTTACAATCCAACCAAACAATTAAATGCAATTTTTTTCTTTGTCTACTTTCGGATATACTGTAAAAAAATTCTACAGATGTGTAGAATTTTTTAACAATATAGAGTGGGGAAAAAGATATAATTATAGTTCATGGTTTGGACGAGACGAGTTTCAAAAATAGTTAGTCCTTTAACATATTTGTAATAAACTCTAACTTTAAGATGAAATTTCAAATATGACACGTACGCGAGCTAGGTATTTAATTACCAGAATGGGATCGTCTGTCCCCAACTTGTGTCCCACTTTCCGTATCCCACAATTAATTTTACTATTTTAAAATAATTTGTTTAAAATAAAATTTTAGTAATATATAATGAACCTTAATTAACATTTATTATAAAAAAATTTAAATTAAAAAAAATTATATACCATAGTTTTGGAATAATGAATGCTGATAATTAATTAAAATTGATAAAATGCAAATTAAATATAAAAAATAATATAAAGCCTATTCGAAGATGAACCCTAGGTAATAATTTTAAAATTATTAAGAAACATTATAGATCGGAATTGAAACAAAAAATAACTAAAACTAATTAAACATCGATTGTGGGATACCAAAATTGGGGACAGAGGATCCCAAGTGATATATACCTAGAACAAAATTCAAACTCAATCCGCAGACACATGCATGGAAATTATAGGAAGCTAGCTCAGATTTGAAATAGGATAGCTAACTGTACCAAAAATCAGACCATAAACTATAATTATCAGATCTTACCAAATGTCGCCGATCTGTAGGTGGTCCACCCGTCGACGAAGTTCCGATTACCCGAAATAACGGTAACATTCATCCCATCTCCGATCATCATTACATTCCATTTTTTCTTACTAATCTCCACATATTCCTTATACACACCTTTCTTGATGTATATAACAAATCTCTTGCTACTATGCTCCGGGGCTGCATCAATAGCATCCTTAATGCTCGAAAAATTCCCTGTCCCATCACCGGCCACCACCGCGTCCGCAACGGCACCGTTGCCGGATTGGAGGAGGTGCCGGTCGCGGGTTTTCAACCAATCGGGGAATTGCTTACTAGAAATTAGTTTCCTACCGCCGGAACGGCCGCCGCCGGCACCTTTACCGCCACCGGAAGGCGGGGAAGTGGGAGTTGGGTTAATGTTTGAAAGAATGTTGAAGAGTAATGAAGTAACTTGGTCTAGACTGCCGGCAATCAAATCTTTGGCAATGCCATTTGTACCATCAAAGCCTTCTTTGCAGGTATCTTGATTGATCAGCGATGCACTCAACCATGTTTTCATATCGGCGTTGATATTTCCGGTGCCGTTATCTTTGCCTGAACATGCCATAAAACACCCAAATTATAGACATTCTACTAACAAAATGGTATCGTGCGATGTCGTCTATCTAACGTTATGAATTTAAATAATTATTATGTATATAATAGATAAGTCTTATCATAATTTTTAGCATTTTTAAATGTATATAAAAGGATTTTTCAAATTAATGAATAAAATCTAAATGTACATATAATATATTATTCACGCCAAAATGTAACTCTACTATATATACCTTTTTCTGGTCACGGTCACTTAAGACTTAACATTAAGGGACCATATTTGGCTGTAGTAATAACTAATAAGTCCATATTTAATTAATATCCAAATTTTGCTAGTGCCAAATTTCAAAATATTAAATATTCTTAAAAGGTTTAATTTGATATAAATTTATAAAGAAATTCCGAAATTTTGATTTTTTCCATAAACTTCTAATTTTTTTTTAAATCCATAAAGAATTTCAAAGTTCTGATTTTTCTCACGAACTTTTAATTTTGTTTCTAAATTTTTAAACTTTCAAAGTTTTTGAAATTTCCCCTAAAATTATTGGAAATTTCCTTTGAAATTCTAAATCCATAAAGAATAACCTCTTAATTACACATCAATGCTATTTCTAAAAAAAAAAATACATGTCACCGATTCCGGTGCCATGTTTGATATGCCCAGAAATTACGGAAAATTTAAAAGTTTATGGATTTGGAAATAAAATTAAAAGTTTGTGGGAAAAACCGAAATTTCGAAATCTTTATAGATATAGAAACAAAATTAAAAATTCATGGGAAAACCGAAATTTCGTAATTCTTTATGGATTTATACCAAATTAACCATTCTTAAGAAAAATTCTTTTTTGAGAATTAAAATAAAGACAAATTATCAAATAAACCACTACACCATCATATAGAGGTGAAATCACTACACCACATATAAAGTAGAAAAATACACTGCACTACACGCAGGTGGGACTAAAACCTAAAACCTCTCGTCTTGTGTTGCCTCAACTAACTATTTCAGTTAGGCCTCATTGGCAAATATTTTTAAAATTAAATTGCATGTTGCACGCTTCTTTTTACGGAAACTATCTGTAGAGGGGTATAAATGCAAGATTTCGGTGTCAACATGCAATAAAATATTTTTTATTATTAATTTGGTATCGCATCTCAAAATCCATACTATTATTACATGGCAAAAATAGTATACGTACACTTGTTATCTCAAACGCGTAATTAATTTAGTTTAACGCTTTATCAAAATTTGTTTTTTCTTTCCCACGAGTATCATTAATATGCCCTAGTTGTTTTCATGTCATTTACAGTAAGTCTGCATAAATACTTTTGCGTATGTGGAGGAAATCTTATGCTTGTAAAAAGTAGATATATATTTTATTTTAAATGTATGAACCCAATTAAGTCTCACTCACTATCAACTTTAAAGTCCCAAAATCTTTTTTCTTTGCTTTGTTTCATTTCATTAAAAGATGAGACAAGGATTAAAAGCAGGCATGCAGTATATATTTATGTAATTAAATGACAAATTCTATACTACATGTATATATATTACCTTCGATCTCTTACATGAAAATATTTTAATAATATAAATTTATATTATTAATATATTTTCCTATGAGAGGTGGGTGTACTTCATATACACTCTTAATAGAATTTACCGTAATTAAAGACTAGAAAAAGGTAAATTAATGGACATCACAATAAAGAAGTAGTACCATTGGGATTCTGTGAAGCAGAGAGAGTGGAGGTCAACTGGTCCACGGAAAGATCCATCAAATCAAGGCAGTCGGAGACGGCATTACTTAGCCGGAAATCTCCGAAGGCGCCGGAGAACTGCGACACTATGGTGATCACTTGCCGGATTATGTCGATCGTCGACCTCACCGAACCTACAAATTCCGACACCGGAACCTTCAAGTTGTCCAACTCCGATGACGACTTCCCACAACTACAACAACTTAAAATTGCCACTAAAAACACAAGTTTCAATACACTTGACCCCATATGAGAATTGATGAATTAATTAGAACAGGCTTAATTAAGAGCATGCAAGATGGAAATGGTGAGGGGAAGTGAGTGAGAAAGAGAGAGATCTAGAGAGAGAGAGAGAGAGAGAGAGGGTAAAATGCATGAATGAGGGGGTCAATAGGATTTGAAGAATGTTTGTGTAATAAATAGACTGTTTTGTGATTGACTGAGGTCGGGTGGCTAGATATAAGGTTAGGAGAGCGGTGGGAGAGAGTATTAAAGAAGGAAGGGCTACCTCGACATCAATGCTTCTCTTATTTTATTTTTTTAAAAAGTTCAAAGAGAAATAACGATTAAAATAATAATAATAAATCTATACAGCCACATTATGGTTAGCCATAATACGATTCAATAACAAAATAAAAATCGATTTATTGAAATTTTTTGTTCTAAATAACTTCTAATATTTAAAATATTTAATTTATTCAAATTTATCTTGATATATTTGGATCTGAATGTAACATAAATCTCAATAGATATAATAAAGGTAATACAGAGATTTTTATTGAAAAAATAAGAAAGAAATATATTTACACTAATCATGATAGAATTGAAGTAAAAAATATAAACACTAACATAAAATATATAATCATACTCTTTATATGAATCAAATATCTAACAAAATTGGTCTATTTTCACTTAATCGACCAAATTATAGTTAGCCACATTAGGCCGATTAGCATTACTCAAATATTAAAACGAGTACAAGGGGTATTCGAATCCCTTACAAATCATCCTCGTTACACAAAACTCGTCGTATTAAAGAATAGACAGAACACATGCAAACGGATTAGAACACCAATCATAAAAAGAATGAACAAAAAAGAATAGAAAAAAGATCGAATCCACTTCCATGATCTAAATGTGACTCCTTCCACAATGCTTTCTACATTCGGATTAATCCCTTTAAAAATAGCATCATTTCTAGCTTTCTAAATGCTCCAACAAACACATTCCCAAATGATATTCAAAATCTTCTTGTTTGTCTTTTCTCTTTGAATGCCAACAAATTGGACATAACAAATTTAGAGTTGATTGTTATTTTTTAATTGGGATTTATTCATTGTTTAGGGTTAATTGGTGTTACTTTAGGGAAAATTCTTAATTTCAGTTTAGTATTTCAGTTTAATTGTTTAATTCTTAGTCATATTACATCTATAATGAAGAGTGATGGGAATCTGGGAGTTTAATTCTATGTAAGAGGTTATATTTTATAGACTTTTGCTGCGTTTTGTAGATTTGAAGAGTCTTACCATCAATGACGATTGACTATTGAGGTGAATCAAGAGAAGAACAATCAAGCTGATTTTATGGAGATTACAAATTTGGGAGGATGGATTTGTTTTCTATGGGAATGGAGAATTTGAATTTATGATTTTTGTGGAGTCTATGGATAATTTATGTGTTTCCGTGGATTCTGGATAATTTAACTTTCTTATTTAAGAATTTGTGATCAACTTGATTACAATTCTGGTGGAATATCATATTTTTTTGTTGATTGAAACATGTTATACTATGTTAGAGAGTTTGATTGCCGAAAACCGACAGTGAAAAACAGGGCATATACTAGTCGCTACTGCCCATTTTAGTTCGGTTTTGACCGAAATGGAACTGGCCATTAGTTTCGGCTAGGTCGGAGCCTAAAGTTGGTTCGGTTCAGTCCCTTTTTTAAGGCTATCTCGATATTTTTGTTTCGGTGGTTCGGTTTGATTTGAACCAAACCGATCGAATGCATATCCCTATGAGGGAGAGAGAGAGGGAGAGAGAGAGAGCTTGTGGCTAGTTATTTAAAAAAATTAGTGAAAGGAGTGGGAGGGAAGTTTGGTAACTATTCACTTGGCTTTTAATCTTAACATACGAATTTGTAAAAATAGTAAAGAACTAAGCGTGAGTTTTCCATTGGAGTGATGAAGATGAATAAAGAAAAAAAAGCAATGATCTTGAAGCTTTATCGCAATCCTTTCTTAATCCAGCAAGGACGTTGAACTAGATCTGTCCTTTCAGGTCTGTTGTGCACACTAATGAAGGGCATACATGTTGTCTATATGTTGTTATCTATATGCGATTTTCTTGTAGTGATGTCTTTTTAGGTGCTCACGTGAAGCATGCATGTTGTCCACGTAAGGGCCGACTGTATCTTGGTGATCCTCGTACATATGGAGACGGTTAAAATAATCTTTTATGGACGAATGAGGAACAACCACGTATAGAGGTCTGTTAGTGACATTTTCATCGTTTAGCAATTTGGGCGTGTCAAATCTGTCATGTGACCCCAAACTTAAAATCTCGGCCTTCATTTCGTCGTTATTTTATTTTTGTAGCTAGTATTTGAGTTTGTTTTAGCAAATAGGCTATTACAAGGGTTTACCATATTATTAATGATATTAGGATAAGAGGAAAAAAAATTATTTTACATTCAACCAATAAAAAAGTTTGCGAAAGTGCATATTTTAGCACATGTATCTAGAGGTGGCCAACGGTTCGGTTCGGCTCCAAAGTGGAACCGAACCGCCGGTTCACGGTTCCAAGTGGGTGGAATCGGAACCGAACCGTTGGTCACTTCGGTTACGGTTCGGTTCGGAACCGGACGGTTCCGGTTCGGTTCCGGTTTCGAACCGGAATTTTTTTTTTCAAATATTGAATTAATTCTAATTTTTTTTAGACTTTGAATTAATTCTAATTTGTTTGAACTCTGATGAATGAAGTAAAAAGATTTCCAATGATTCTACATTTAGTGCGCCAACCAATCCAACAAAAAGTAATACTTATGTAAATTTACCCACACAAACTCAACGAATTTGTCAAAACCAACTAGTAAATAATCCTACAAAGCCAACCATTTCATTTCATATCATATCAAGCACGGGCAGGCCTTCCCTTTTCCATATGTTGAGTAAAAATCGTATAGTAAAAAAAAAATCGGTTCCGGTTCCGGTTCCGAAAGTTGGAACCGGAACCGAACCGTCGGCAGCACCGGTTCTGGTTCCAAACCGAACCGGAGGCACTGGTTCCGGTTCCGGAACCGTTCGGTTCATCCGGTTCCGGTTCCGATGAACACCTCTACATGTATCTTTACTTTAATTTCTTCTTAATTAATTCCATGTCCTTTCTATTCAATTTAAGCTTTAGGCTCCAGTATGATGTGTGTTTGGCGCCTAACGCCTTTTAGTGCATTTAAGTCATTTTAGTTAAATATAATCTTTAGCTTTATTGGTAAATATATATAACAAGAAATAAGGATTTAATTCTGATACTAATAAATGTGTGATGACTCAACGAATCTGCGTAAGTTAATAAAGAAAATTATAAAAGTGAAGGTATAAAGGTGTGGTGAAGGCGTGTGGGGTCTTCGGTGGGGTGTCGGTGGACTCACTCTCACACAGTCACACAGGATCACGCCAACCTTAGAAATGCCCGCCAGCCAATTCACTTTGTAACAAAAAATAAATAAATAAATATATAAAATAAAATAAAATAAAATAAAATAAAATAAAATAAAATAAAATAAAATAAAATAAAATAAAATAAAATAAAATAAAATAATAATAATAATAATAATAATAATAATAATAATAAATAACTCTTTTTTTCGATTTCCGAAATTGAGGATTTTCGGGAAGCATTTCAGTTGAAAAATAGACAAGTTTTTAATTTATTTTTTGTAACATTTTAAAAATTTATCTCATGAATAGAAGTTGATACGATCGATAGAAAATTTCTACGTGCTCATAACTTCTTTTGGAGCAAGATTTGTTGGTAAAAAAATCATAATTTTTTGGAAATAATTAAAAATTAGGCACACTGTTTCTTAATTTTGTTCAATTAAAATAGTGTAATGACAGCTTGTGTAGTATTTATTTTCACAAGTTGTGTAGAATAAGCAATCTCGAACACTAATTTTAAGAAACCATCGGTAATAAAATTTGAGAATATTCGGCTGATGTAAAAAGAATAATTAATGTTCAAAATTGTGTCTAGCTTGTAGTAATTATTTTCACAAATTGCGTCTATTTGCAACTATTCTACTAAAAGGTTAGTAATTTTTTCACTATCAAATAAATGATGTTATTTTGATTGTCCGAGGATGTCCACGTGGAACAATTTTGTTGGCTATGTCAGCTTTTGTTCATCGGAAGTATTTTGGAACCTTAAATAACACACAATTATCATTTTATAATTCTTGCATAGATCTAAAGTTTGTGTATAATTTGTAGGTTTGATAGAAGGTTTGTGGCTTTTGTACTATGGTAGTGGACAAAATTTATTTACCTACAAAGCCTAATAAACTTACTTTATTTAGCCCACTTAGCCCGACACATTAGACGTATTGCCCAGTAAGGAATATAAAGACCCAAAATGCACGCCTCAAGCATAAGAAGCTCGCCTCCGAATGGATCCAAGGGTGTTCGCCTAGTCACTGATCGCCTTGACCGAGTCAAGCCACGGAATCTTATCACTAGGATTGGAGAATAAGCAAGATAAGCGTCTAGTCTAGAAAAATGTCAAAAAAATTGTAAATAATTTTCTAGCACAAAAGACCAATAGGGCTAGGATTAGGATTGAAAAAGATTTTCCAGAAAAAAAAATGCAACCCGATCAGTCCAAACGGAATAGCCCTATGTCAATTGTTAACTACAAAAAAGCCTGCCTTACTGAGATAGAATTGTTCCAAAATTAAGTGAATAGACCAATTAACATCTCTAATAAATCAATAATTATTTCTAAAGTAAAATAAAAGATATGTTATAAAATAGTCTTTAATAACAAAGATTAAGAAAAATCTATATTCGTGCAGTTGCTACAATTGATGTGCCATAAATCGGTGGTAAGCTAAAAAGGTATGTCATTTGACTTTTTCATCACATTTAATTATAAATCTAACTGCATGATATGATGGCCACTCAATTATCAGCTCATTGTTTTCTTGTGCATATAGCATTTAAATGTATCCACCTTCAACTCAAAAAACAAAAGGGTCAGCTGCTATTACTTTTTTTTTTTAAACCAACAGTCGTTACCTTCAATGTGCACACGATAAATTCTCAGTTGTTATTAGTTATAATGTAGTAAAGTTGTCTCTTGAATAAATTTCGATTTATATTTTTTGGTCCTTGTTCTTCTGATCATGGAATTAACTATCCTTTCTTATATGAACAACGATAGCTTGACAAGAAGTTGCCCGAAACTTATCTTACTGGTCTCGAAATTCACTGTTTTACTCGCTATAATAAAATTCAAGAAATACAATAGAACCTTCTTAAATATAATACTCGATAAATTAATAACCTATCTAAAATAATAATTTTTTCTCGTCCTGACTGTATTGCCATCTCTTAAATTAACGCTCGATAAATTAATAACCTCTCTGAAATAATAATTTTCTTCGGTCCCAACTGTATTAATTATAGAGGTTCTAATGTACTTTAAAAATAGAGAGGAAATTCATTCTATCCAGTATCAAGATAGTGTGTACCTCCTACGACCACTTTTGATAGTGGGTATAAGCAGTACCCACTGACCCACCAATAAGATTATTATATCCATTTTTTGTGTATAAAATATTGTATAAAATAAGGGGAAATATTGATATAACCTAGTCAACCTTATAATCATACAATACGCACAATTCTTTTACCCTTCTATTGAATTTCTTCATTACATACTCTGATTTATCAATTCATTTCTTCAATATTGAGATAAATCATGCAACATTATCAGGCCCATCACACTTCCGTATAAATAAATTCTACTTATACCAACTTCATACCTTTTTGACCGGAATGCTGCCGGGTATTTCCGCCGGAAGTTTTAGGGACCTCGTCCAACCACACGATCGCAACAGATGGTTTCCAGACGCAGACTCCTTCAGCAGCACATAGCACAGCCCTCGTTCGTTTCCTACTCGGGGCGTAGGGTATTTAGTCGGTATTTATAGAATAAATAGACACTGGAAGGGACGAGCAAAAGCCCGAACTTTTTATATAGGAATTATATAAAACTTATTACAACATAAGTATATCTCCTTTAGGGAGGAGACAGACTTGTTTAGCTACATATGGTAGCGGAATTGAAATACATAAACTATATTATACTAAGCTAAGAACTATAACAAATATTTATTTTTGAGAGCAGAGGAGATGGTGTTGAAGATCTCTGGTGGATTTTCGATACCTTCTGCTCTCCAAACTTGTGGATTATATAGAGGTTTCAAATCTCAACCTCCTTCCTTCATTATTGCCTCGGATTCCTTTGTTCCGTGGCCAGCCTGTTTCTGACTCAGCGTAGGACCACTGCTGTCGTCCATTATTGAATAAGGACGCCAAACTTTCGGTGCTACTTGTCATTCCGCATTATCTTTATTCAATAATGCTTTTCCTGTGTTTTTACCCATTTGTTGTTTAGTGGGTAATCACTTTTTCCTCCCACCCACTACTGTCATTTTCTTTTTAGTGGGTGCTCCAGCTCAGAGTCACATGACTCCACCAACCTGTGTCGGGAATCTACTTTTTTCCCGGGGCCCATGGCGTCCTTGCTTTTGGCAACGCCTTCTGCTAAAGATGCTCGTGGGACCGAGCCTTCTCCTTTCCCTTTCTGGGCATGAACCCCTTCCCGAATTCTGGTTCTTTTTGGTTCTGACAATCCGAACAAACGCGCTTGGTCCAGTTCCCAAAATGAGCCATGTTGCAATATTTACGATGAGTGTCTTTACTCATCGTAATCTTGTTTTCCCAGAGCAAGGTTCTCTTTCTTTCGAAAGCTTCCTCCGCGAATCTTGTAGATTTTCCTGTCATGGTGTTTAACAGGAATGATCCGTTCACTGAATTCTGAAAGAATTTGAACGGGAACTTGACTTTGTCCATCTCAGTGAGACAGTCCCATAAACCCCATGCTCTTCTTGTGGAGATGAGATCTTCTGGCAATGTTGAGACTAGAGTAGTCTCTTTCTCTGCAGTCGCTCTGATATTTTCAAGGGCGCGTGCATCAGGTCTTCGAAGCCTAATATAGTGGAAGGCTTCATGATTTCCTTTCCCTGCTGGTTCTGGGGCTGCACTGATAAAATACAGCTCCAAAATATCTCCTCGGCTAAGCTGTGGATTATTAGCCCAGGTATCATACACCGCCTCTTGAATCCACTTGGGTAGATTCTTGATCTCGGTGAATGATGGCGAAGTGGTATAGACTGAAGCCAGTGCTCCGAATTCATACCATCTTTTGACTTCTTGTGGATCTGCATTGGGCATCATCCACACCCGAGGATATTTCCCCGAGACATCAACTCTAATTTTTTCTGGGTTGATACCATTCCTTGTGTTGAGCTTCTCCCAATTAGCTTGATAAACGTGCCATGAAGAAGAAACTTCAATCTTATCAGTATTAATCTTAGAAATGCCAGTCATTGGCCTAAGATTAATCTCTCCCTCTTTTTCCCCAGAGGTGCTGGGTTGACATGATGGTTCAGAGTGTGACCCCTGAATATCATCTTTTTCTTGGGGCAATGGTTCCGAAGATACCACCACCTTAGAACTCGGGCAAGAGGTATTTGAATCATCTGCTACAGGTTTAGAGCCCTGTACTCGAAACTCTTCTTTTACCAAAGGATCTTTGGCCACCCGAAGGATTGGTGTTTGACATGCAGTCCAGAGTTGACTCTGAGACCGTATGCAAGCTCGTATTCTCTCGGTGACTTTCGTCTTATCGAGAGTTTGCAATCTTCCTGCTTGTTCAGCATTCAGAATGCACTCGTCCCACTCGCCGGATAACATCTCCAGACTTTCTCTGAGATGTCTATGGGCTAGTAGAATGGAGTTCACGTCAGTTTGCTCCATCTCTTGTTAAGAAATCTGCAAGAATATTTTCGTGAGATTTCAGAATGACAATATCAAAAATATATTATTGGCATTCAGCTTGCCATCTAATTAATCTAGCCTTTTCAGGCTTAGATTCCATCTTGTTTCTTAAGAAAGCTTTAACTTGTGTGTTATCAACTTTCAAAGTAAATTTCTTTGCAAGTAAAAATAAAGGCCATTTTTTAAATGCCTTTCTGACTGCAAAGAATTCTTTCTCGTTGATGTGCCATCTTACGGCCTCATCATCTGAGAATAAACCACTGCAGTATCTACAGGGTTCTTCTCCATTAGGAGTGATCTTGGTTAAGACTGCTACCCACCAATAATCACTAGCATCTGTATACAGGACCAAGTCATCTTCGTCCTGAGGTATCGCGAGCTTTGGGAGATTTTTGCAAACCTCTTTTAACTCCTTCATCCCTTGTCGGTGTTCTTCTGACCAGATGAACGGAACATCCTTTTTCAGTAATGAACTGAAAACTTTTCTATGTTTTGCGAGATCTTTTATAAATGGTCCCGCAAAATTAACAACTCCCAAGAAACTCTGAAGTTGTTTCTTTTCTTTCAGATCTTCAGGAAAATTCTGGACCTTTTGAACAATATGGTCCTGGAGAATGATTCCTGCTTCATCGATCTCAATACCCAGAAATTCCATTTTCCGAGTTGCAACAACTGCCTTCTTTTCAGACAGTACTAATCCTTCTTTATAGCAAACATTTGCAAAGATCTCAAGATGTTTGATATGTTCTTCTATATTTTTTGATGCTATTGAAATATCATCAATATAGACGAACATAAAAGAAAAATAATCTTTGAATAGATTATCCATCTTTCTCTGAAATATTTGAGGCGCATTAGCTAACCCCATTGGCATTACGTTCCAAACATAATGCCCTTGTGGAGTAGAGAAGGCTGTAAACTTCTTA
The DNA here is from genome assembly GCA_031470985.1 of Agastache rugosa. NCBI lineage: Eukaryota > Viridiplantae > Streptophyta > Magnoliopsida > Lamiales > Lamiaceae > Agastache > Agastache rugosa. The sequence continues at coordinate 5,384,566 of CM062605.1, forward strand.
CTCCCTTCTTCCATGCGAATCTGGTAAAAACCTGACTTGCAATCAAACTTAGAGAAAACCTTAGCATTCCTAATGCAATTAATAAGGTGTTCCCTACTTGGGATAAAATATCCATCAAACTCTAGAATGTCATTAATTCCTATATAATTAATAACCAGTCTAGGTTTACCTCGTTTGATCTCACCATGATTTCTTACCAGAAATCCAGGACTGTTATAGGGCGAGTTCCCTGGTTCGATCAGCTTTAAATCAAGGTGTTCCTTGATTATCTCCTTCATATCCTGTTGATCTTTGAGGTTCATCAGGATTGGTCTGTATCTTACAAACTCATACTCCTTTTCTGGCTTCACTTTCAAGGTTGCATTGAGCTTGTTTTTATCCCACCATGCCAAAGGATTCTCACTGTAATTCCTTTTGATTTTCCTTTTGACATCTTCTAGGGATACTTTCACCTCTTCCCTAATATCTTGATATGATATTAAAGAAGCTTTGAGGATCTGAATCTCTTCATCTCCAAGATCTCAATCCCTAATACAACTTAGCACTGCTTCGCTGAATCTCCTTTGATCTTTCATTTTTGGGTGTCGAAGTTTTCCTTCATCACCATGCTTGCTGCGAAAACTCAATGGTATCTGGCGATTAAAAGCCCCTTTGAGCCTCTGGACAATGATCTTGTGATCGCAAATGGTTGTGAACACCAATTGCCTTCTTTCATTATCCTGCATGTATCTTTTGAACATCTGTAGGAAATTGTTTCCTAACAGAATGTCTGCACCTGTATCATGGAAATAAATTGGTGGAGTTTTAACCTTATACCAAGGTGTACCTCTGGCTCCGCCAATTAGGATTTCCGTTTCTTTTACTCCTTTAGCTAGGAGCAAAATTTTCTTTGAGAAATCTCTTCCTGCAATTCGGGGTAGATCATCTTCTACCTCTGCTGGGAAGACTCCTCGTTTTGCAGTACAAATTCCTGCACCTGAGTCAATATAAGCAGCAAAATATTCTGCCTTATATTTTTCATATAACATCCCTATAGAGATGTATATGGAGAATGGACTTGTCATTCGATCAATAGTTTTCTCCCATTAATCGTGATTTCCATTCCGTCCTCTTTATTTCCCCAAGGTTTGTGATCTTCGAGAAAATCTAGACCCAAAAGCAAAACTGCTTCTCTTCCAGCTCTACCCTTGATCTCCATCACTTGTTCCCCAATTTCCAGGGTACCTTTGTAATGATTAATCTCCGGTTGCTGCAGATAGTAAAGAACATTACAAGAAAAGTTGGTTTTCCACCTTGTAGTGTCAAATTTTACTATCACTTCTCTCCATCCCTCGGGACATTTCAGATTCACTGGAACTTTGTTACTCTGAGATGTTTGAGGGTGGGGCGCTTCTCGGATGAGACTCCGACTCCTTCCATATGGCAAAGACATAATTCTGTCTCCTTGGAAAGATAATCTCCCTGAAGTTATCCTGAGACTTTGATCGTGTCTCATGACTTCTCTATCTCGAATTTGAATATCCACATTCCTTAACCGAGTAATTTCAACTCTATCGGGACAAACAGCTGTTGTCACCTTGTTGAAGATATCTGGTATCTCAATAAACTTCTTTCCCAGGAATAACTCAGTGTGATGTGAGTTGGAAAGAGCATATGACACCTGATAAGTAATGGAGTAAGGTCTGTTTCCTTCCTCCAGCAAATCCTTGCGTTTAAAGTCCTGATAAAGCGTCAGGGCTTTGCTGAAATGGGTATCATTAAGATTGTAAGCAATCTTTGGATAGATGATTCCCACAACTTGTCCTGCACAAAGATCTCCCGCTATTGTTTCCAGTACGGAATCCTTCAGATTTCTAACTCTTTTATCGCATATAGCGATATCAATCGGCGTGTGAACTCCGGTAAAGAGAGCCGATTTTAACATTAACTGGATTGCTCCAATATGAATCCAGTTCATCTTTTCAGCGACTTCGGGCTTCATTTTTGATAAATCTTCCCGGATGTCACTGGCTGGAATCAACTGCATCTCCACTTGATTCCCTGTGAGTTCTATAGGAAGCGACATTTCTCGCCTAGAAATTCCATAGACGATTTGTTGTTTCCTGCTCCTTAGATTAAAGTTCCTCAGAACTTGATCTATATTACTTGCCGAAAAGCCTTGATACTTTTGTATATTCAGACTCTTCTTCATGATCTTGTCAATCAGACTTTGAGAGAGAGTTGTGTGACTGGAGAATCCTGTCCTATCCTCTTTCTCCTGATGAACAATCTCTGGATCAGTCTGACTCCGATCTACCTCCATCAGACCATTTTGAATCTTCTCCGCTGAAGACTTCTTCTTGTTCATATATACTCTCATCCGAGGGTATATCTTCGAACTGATATATTTGTACCAGTTCCTGGTAGTAGACGGCATCTTCGATATCCGGAGTGGATTCGAATTTGTTGATACCTCTTCTCTCGTTGTCAGGGCAATTTGTGAAAATATGCCCTTTTGCACCGCACGTCCAGCAGTTGCAATCCTTGAAACTTTCATTAACTCTGGTATGAGTTCTCCTGAAAGTTTTCTTGGCAGGTGTCATTCCTTGAGATTTATTATCTCCTTGGAAAGGATACCTATTCCTTGATGGTCCACTTCTTTGGCCTGATTTGTAAGATCTGGCCTTCTGTCTTGACCATCTGGTTCTTGGTTTCCAAGAATTTCTTTTTGGATCTCCACCTTTATGATAGGGCTGAAACCTATTTTTCTTGTATTTCTTCAGCCTCGATGGTTCTCCTCCAATGATCGTTGGTAGATCATTGTCTTCACAATTTAGAGGAGCAAATTTGTTAATCCTCCTCAGTTTCTTCAAGTTCTTCAGAGCTGTTGCTTGTTGACACCACTCTGAGAGCTTTCGATGTACATAAGACATCCTTCTTGCGACGTTTTCAGGATCACCCGGTTCGTAATCCCGAATCAACATCTCTTTCCATGGGCTTGGAAATTTTAAAAAGAAAATTTCCAGTGCCACTCTATCATAAACTTTAGATTGATGTTGATAAAGAGTAAAGAGCTGTAAAAACTTGTTGAGCGATTGTTGATCCAAGACAGCAAGTCTTAGATTATACAATGCCATCAAGTATTTCTTCCTCTTCTCTTGATCATATCCTTCGAAATATCCTTCTCCCAGAAAATGGTTCTTAAAAAGAACGGCCATATTCTGGACATGTTCTGTGTAGTTATCACTCTCAAAACATGAATTCTTGATGTCCACAGGAAAGAATTCCCATGCTGTCTTGACCACTCCTGCAAGACTCATTTCGAGAATTCTAACGAATCCTTCCTTGTTCAAATCGAGAGTTGCTACTGCAATTCTCAAGGCTGACGTCCACTCGTCAATTACTGATTCTCGATCTCTGAAATTAACTTCATCGAGGTCGAGCATCACTCCGTAAGGATGGATAGGATCCAGGGTCGCCTTTCCATATGGTGTATCTTGTACCTTTGGATGCGGCCTTCTTGCCCTTGTCCTTCTTGCTGCCATGTATGCATCATTTGGGGTATGTTGATCATACCTTGCCCCAGTCTGAAAGTCCTGGACTGCATTAATGGCTCCGGGTGCATTTTGAAAATCTTGTTGATTTCCAATGATGGCTCCTGGTGGAAGTTGATTCACCGGCTGTGGGTTTTGGACCACATTCTGGTTCATCTTTAAGTCCACCATCGTCATGTTAGCAAAAGAATCTGCTAACTCCTGGAGATCGTCAAGCTTGATTCGTTCAAGATTACTCATTTTTTCTTTTCACGAATCATTCTTTTCAAAGTCTCCATGTTGGGATCCTTTTTGGTTTCTCCCACTGGCTTTGGATAAGTGGGTTCATTACCAAAAGAATTTCTCCTTTGACTGGAACTAGGTCGTTGCTCCAGTCTTTCGATCCGTAATTGGATTTCTTTCAGGATGTTATAAATTTCATCCTGCTTCATAGCCATCTTGTAAAGATCGCGTGGTACACCATACAGGCTATCGCCATAATGTTGTACGGTCTTCTGAATTTCTCTTAAATCCGCCGATATCTTGGAGGAATCTGGAGAAATCTCTTGATACAAAAGAGTAGATGATACTCCTTTATCTTTCTTTTGTTCCATCAGAGCGGAGTAGTATATGAATTCCAATTTACTCCTAGATGGATCCAATGATCTCTTCTCATAGCATGTTCTATCTCCCATTCAAGGAGTATACACCTATGTAGAAGATCTTCTTTTCTTTTGATTCCTTGGAGACAAGAATCAATTAATTCTTTCTCCTGGTTTTGTTGGATTAGGATATCCAACTGCCTTCTCCAGTGTGTTAGCACACTCTGGTATTTTGTCCTTCTTTTCTCCAAAATTTGGAGACGTTCCTGGAAATGTCCACACCTTGGACATTCTTCTGGATCCATCAGATATGATTGTTATGATGGTTCCTTCTCATGGTATTTGTCACCTCGAACAGGAGATCGCTCAGATCTGAATCATATCTCCTTCTTGCCTCAATTTCTTGAGTAAAAGGCTCGATGTATTCCAGCCTTCTTTCCCGTACGACTATAGAGTCGAACAATTTACTCCAGATTGTCCGTAACATCTGGTTTCTTTCTCTTTTTATCTCCAAATCTTGGAGATAATTCCTGTAACACTCGCATCTCGGACAATTGTCCGGATTCATGTTTTTCTTGATGTCTCCTCCGTTAGGATAATACTTAAAGCAATAAATAAAATATAATTCCTTAATAAAACCAGGGCTCTGATACCATTTTAGAAGCGAAGGATCGATTAGCAAAATATGCAATAAAGAAATACGTAACTATCTTTTTGATAGCTAAAATAGGAGGGTAAATACATGATTTTATATGATTTTGGTTAACTAGTCCAATTTTCCCCATTTTTCACACAAATAAGACACTTTTTTAGAAAATGTCCCAATAGATATAATTAGAAAAGTCAAAAAGTCTTGGTGGTTATGTGTTATACATGTACTCAAAACTGGTTATGGGGGGTATACACTATCATCATACTGGATATACATAAATAATACTCTTAAAAATAGTAATAAAAAAAGTCAAGAAATGCGATTTAACTTCCTCGATCATTTCGCCGCATTGCGACTTGTGTCGGTTTCAGTTCGATTTTCAGTTAAGCCCATGGTTAAATGTATTTCTCTTTTCTTAATCAACTTATCCTTTTATTAGTGCAATAGATTTATTATCTTGGATTAATAAATCTTAATTAATATCTTTAAAATTAAATTAAAACACAATCTCAAATGGAAGAATACAAATGAAAGAAGACAATAACTTAGGATGGATCAACTGCATGCATGGTGCGATTAACCGTAATTAAGGAATAATATTATTAGAGTGTAATTAAGAGATAATTAGAATTCATTAATTGAAATTATAGTTTATTAAGCCCAACTAAAATAAATTAAACTTCAATTAATATTATTCAATATTATTCAATAAATTATATATAGATATATGGTGTGGATCACACCCATCGCACGGCACCCAAGTTTCTCATGAAAGAAACTAACAAAATTGATAATGGAATACACTAAAATAGGACATAGGATTGAGGTGGTTTGGGAGAAAAAAAAAAATCCCTTTTATATACTATAAATTATGCAGTATATAATGACAGAAAATTGAGAGGAGTATAAAAATAAAAAATGGGCCATTGACGTTGAAATATATTAGGATAACGAAAGAGCATAAAGAATCACATGCAACGCAGAAACCGTCACGTACATTTTTCCAAAGCTCGTAAGAGGGCCCTTAAATCGCGTTTTACTATTATACTTTCTCTCTCTCACCAAAAAAAGGCTCACAAAAATTGCAATGATCATGCACCAACTGTGCTAGCGAGCTCGGAACCGAACTCGCAACAACGCTGGCGAGTTCGACAAGATAGTTCGCGCTCAGTAAATAAATTTTATATAAATATTAATCTAAAAAATATACAAAAGATCTATTCAGATTGGTGGCTTGCCAGCTGATGCGCGGGTTTGACTCGCCCAAGCAACAATTGGATTGTTTTTTTCATTTTTCCTTTCCTTTTTTCTTTTTGTTTTTTAAATAAATATTTATTTGATATTTAATAAATCTTAATTGGGATAAATATCATTATCTCTTTTTTTTGCTTTTTTTTAATTTGATTGATGAAATGTGGGTACATTTCGGTTTGCTCTAGTAGAATTGCATGTATTAATTTTAATGTTATTTAATTATTATATTTTATTTGATTTCGCCAAAATTTAAAATTTCATAATATTTGCTATTTAAAAATATTATTATTAATAGAAACATAGATTAAAAATAAATTTAAAATCAAAATAGGATAAAGTGAGATGAAATAAAGAAGATTGGACCCATGAATAGTATAATGAGCACAATGGGAGAGCTCACATTGGAGTGTTTTTGTGAGTGAGCTCTCTCTACTTGTGGATCCCATAAACTAATACTACTTTCATCTCATTAACTTGTCATGTTACTGTTCGACGCAGTTATTAACTAGAAGAGTAAAAAAATATAAAATGAGTAGGTCCCACCATTTTTGGAAAATTCATTATTTCTTTGTTTGAAATGAGACAAGATGAATAAAATAATACAATAAGAAAGGAGGACAAAATTAATGGAACGCATAGGATATTAAATAAAATGGATTTTGACAAATTAAATATCCAACGACATGATCATCTACTCAAAATATAGAACGATCCTACAACATTTAATGCTTCCCAAATTTAATGTATGATCACCAGTAAATTAATTAAAATTAGCTGCCACTCACTTTATCAAAACAAAAAATTTCCAACACGTGACGGTACTTGCAATCGAAAAAAAAACGGTGAATGCCCTGGGCCGGCTGCCAACGGCCGGCCGCTGCCAGCTCGGCCCGGCCCAGCCTTTCTTTTTTATGAAATATTGGATGAAATTTATTCCGATGAAAAAATTATTCTAGCACATATTTAACAAATTACTTTCGCCGACACAAACCCGAAACATTATGGAGCCAAAAAAAATTAAATAAACACACAACAAGATACAACATTCCCAGACAACATCGCCGGCGGCTGTGGCGGCGGAGGCAGGGGCGGCGTCGTAGGAACATAACAGATCAAAGGCCAAGAGAGAAGGGGAACCCTGTCCCCTGCAGCCAATTCCCGCCGCCGATAAAATTCCCCGCCGTAAACGGCTGCGCCTGCGACGCGGTCGTCAGCACCCTGAATCCCCCCCACTTCACCCTCCCCGACGTTCCGGCACCGGCGCCGGTGTTCTGATACTCGGCGTAGAAGAGAGTGTTGAGCGCGAAGTTGCCGTTCCACTCGAACCAGCCCGCCGGATTGATGACGTCACTTATGTCGGACTGCATGATGACGGTCCTCGAGTATTCCTTCCACGGCCGGCCGAGATACGTCGGGAAGCTGCTCTGCACCGGCTTGAGATCCGACGTGGCGCCGATCCGGCATTTCTGGATGACGATGCCGGTGTTCTGGTTGGGGTCGTCGCGGCCTTGGGCGGTGACCATGTTTTTCTGGCCGGAGTTGGGGCGGCGGGCGTGGATGTCGCAGTTCTGGAGGACGGCGGCGGCGTTGCCGAAGATGAAGTCGACGGTGCCGGCGATGATGCAGCCGGTGTAGAACTGGCGGAGGGAGTGGACGTAGAGAGTGTCCTGGTAGGCCAGCATGTCGCAGCGGTAGAAGGCGCAGAGATCGGCGTTGACGCGGAGGGCCACCGCCTGATGCTTCGACGGCCCCGCCGTGTTCTGGAATGTGATGTCCCGGGCTAGAAACCCGCCGCCGACCACCGCTGCATCAAAACGGCAAAAATATTACATTTGCATGCTTTTCAAAATTTTAGAGATGTTTTTCTTTTCCTCCATCATTATGGGAGTATTAAACTCCAATTGGAATCCTCTATTCCATTTTGTGTTTCATCTTCTATTATATCTGTTAGATTTATGGCATTTAGCGATTTGATAATAATTATATATTTAATTGGGTGGAATAAACCCTATTTACTATGATTAAATTATAAAATTGTATCACATATCTGTATATCTAACTGATGTAATAGAAGATGAAATACAATTAGATAATAGAGGATCTCATTTGCTAAACCTGGTTTTATCCTATATTTAAATTAAGTAAAATTTTAGGAAAAAAAATTGTGTGAAACGGGTCAATGAACTGAATCCAAATGATCATATATATATATATATATATATAATTTGTAATTCGTAATTACACATATACAATTGAATAATGAATATTGATTTGGATTAGAATCTTTAATCTATCTTTAATTCGTCTTACACAAGACTTTCCAAATTTTAAAACTCTTAAAAATATTTTTCCTAGTTAATATATATATATATATATATATATATATATGGATATTATTGGGGAAAATAATTTGGTAATCTAAGTCAAGGAAAATTGTACTGTGAGAGAGAAATGGTATATAATTATGGCAATATAAGCCATATATAATGTGTAAATAATATTAATTAGAATAGATAATGTAAAATGAAATATAACAAGAATTTGAATAACTTAACAATGAGTGTAGCACCTTCGGATACTCTATAAAAAAATGGAAATGTCATGAGCTATATATATTTTTTGTTTTATGCAGAAAATGAGTCCCAGTTATGATTAATTAATAAAATTATTATCAAACTAGTCAATACTCCTATCTCACTTTTAAATAAGAAACAAACTATCAGATTATTTCTTTTCAAAGGATATCATAATTTAACACCGACGAGCGGTAACAAAATTCGGACAGAGCAATGTAAGCTTTTAGTGAAAGTACTCTATCTAGTTTGATGTGTTTAAATGTGTTTATCTTTTGTCATTTCTTACAATCAAAACTAGTAGACCAAACAACCACTTAAATACCATACCATATCAATTAAAATTTTGTTTTGTATCATACTTGCATATAACAACAAAATTAGTTATTTATGTGTGCGTGTATTAGTCTAGTGGTAGAGTGATTAATGTCCGAGACCAAAGGTCTCGAATTCAAGCCCAAAGTCACGCGAACTTTAAAATATTTTGTGATATTAAAAAAAAAAAATTACTTCTTCCTCAATCAACAACTAAAAAAACCACCCTAGTTGTGATGATAAAACAGAATTCAATTTGGAGAAAAGTCAGAAACGGTATAACTATATCCAATAAAATTATGGTCCCATGTGTTCAAAGCCTCAAATAACCAAGAATGGTCCAAAACATCATTTTCCTGCACAGGAATTTTTTTGTCCCCATCTCTAAAGGTAGAATTTAGTAAAGCAAGTTTTGAAATAAATGACAATAGATAGTAATTAATTGTACGGATTCTCTATCGCCATTTTGTGTGACATCCTTTATTACTTACTTCCTTCGTCTTCGAATAAGTATTGTATTTTACCAAAATACATATATATGAAACAACTCACAATATGGATCTAGCTTATTGATACATTTCTTAAAACTCTACTCATATTCATCACTGTAGGAATTGGGTTCATATCCCTAATAATTGTATGGAAACTGATAAGTTTTCCTTATATCTTAAGTCAAAAGACAAACATGAAAATTTGCTATAATTTTTGCATAGAAATCTAAAATACGATATTTATTCGGGAACAATTTTTTTTCTAAAATACGACATTTATTCGGGGACGGAGGGAGTTTATTGGATTAATGACACTAGACAATTCCTAAATTTAATAGTGGTAAGTATGGTTATTAGTCTTATTTCAGTCAATTGTATTTAATTATTTCTGAATCGATACATGTCATTAATCCAACGAACACAAATAATAAGCCATAGAAGATTCGAATTTATAATTAACATGTTAAAATTAGATTTGATTTAGTATGAATATCATCATTAATTAGTCAATAACATATAAAATCAAAGGACTAACCAACAGTGGCGGAATTGAAGGTAGTGCTGCCGTCGACGACATTCCGACTGGCGGTGATAATGGTGGTCGTCCGCCCATCTCCGACGAACATCAAGTTCGTCTTCTTCTTCGGTATCTCCACATTCTCTCTGTAAACTCCCGCCTTTATCCTAATCACGTACCTCGTGCCCCTTCCCTCCGGCGCCGCCGCCACAGCCGCCGCCACCGTACGGTAGTTCCCGCTCCCGTCCGCCGCCACCGTCACATCCGGCGTCACCGTGGTCGCCTGAAGCAGCCTCCTGTCTCCGGCCGACAGCCACTCCGGCCACTCCTCTCCCAGCCTCCTTCCCGCCGACGTATGATGGAGCCGGGAGTCGTCGTTGGCAGCAATTTCAGCATCCGTGAGATTCTTGATGATGGCCATGACGTTGCTGACGAGGCGGAAGACATGCATTTGGCCGGCGATGAGAGCTTCGCGAATCTTCTTATCGGCGCCGTCGTGAGAGAATCCGTCGAGGCACGACTCCTGATTCGTCTGCGCCGCGCTCAGCAGCGTGATCAGCATCTCCTTGTGGCCGGCGAGGGAGTAGTTCTTGTACCCGAAATCTTCGAGCTCCGCCTCGCTGCGGCGGAGCTCGTCCAGCGTTTCGTCGATCATCTCCAGGCAGTCGTGCAGGGCGCATTTCTCGCGCGGCGTCAGCCGCGACCTGCCGGAGATCTTCTTGACGGTGAAGTAGTTCCGCTCGACGGTGTGGATGGTGTAGTTGAGGGCGGTGATCAGCACGTCCTTGCTGCTCTGGACGGCGGCGGCGGCAGCCGCGCTGATGCTGGAGAGGCAGAGTTCTGGATAGAATGTGGCGGCGCAGGTGGACTTGACCACGCCATGAGCTGCATCGCCGTCGCCATCGCCGCCGTGGTTGTTGCGGTGTTGGGCAATTGTGATGGATACAACGGCCACCACTAGCAGAGACAGGAATGCTGAGAGAAATAAGATTTTTCGCTTATTAGTTTTGTGGTGTTTTTGAATATTTTCCATGGATTCTGCTGAGACAGTGGAGCAGTAGAGAGAGAGAGAGCAGACTGATGAGATGGAGGCTCTGGTTCTGTCGGTGGGGGAGGAGAGAGGAGAACCACTTAGAAGCATATATAAATACAAACAAGATTATCTATTGCAAAATGCAAATTGTGTAGCCGCTACTCTGTATTCCCTCCTTACCACTATGCATGTTTCATACTTTGGAAACCGAGATTATGAATAGGAGTAAAAAATAGAAAGTTAATAGGTCTTATTACTTTTGAACAGTTAAATATTTCTTTTTTGGGTATGAGACATTACTAATGAGACACCTCAAAAAGAAAAATGAGACCTGCTTAGTGGGACACAGGAAGTATCACACTTAGAAAAATTTCAATTTTGGAAAATCATGTGTAACGGGCTCGACCGATCCAGTGGCGTAGTCGGAAAAAAAAAGCGGGGGTTAATTTTTATTTTTTTCTACATTTTGAACTTTTCATGCAATTCGATTTAGTGGCGGAGCCTGTTGCACAACGATTTACACACATAAGTTAATAAAGTTTTTTAATGTACTCGGAAAATTAAAACCGAAAAACATTTTTGGAATAATAATCTTTTTGATTCATCTAAAATAAAATAAAGTATTATCAATATTAAATATAATTGAATTGAATATCTACCAAAAAAAATTTAAATCATTTTAAAATAAGAAATGAATTATTACTTTGAGATTGATAGGAAATGTATTATTAAAAGAAGAAGAGAGCGTATTGGAAGTAATGAAAAGTGTGAAACGGGTGGTTGGATGTATTTGAAAGGCTATAAAAATGTAGGACATACCAATAGAGCAATAGAGCAGTCAAAACAAGCCCCGCCCGGCCCGGCCTGACGGGCCGGCCCATTTTTGGGCCGGGTTGGGCTCCGCAAATTCTGGTCCGGTGAATTTTCGGGCCGGGCCAGCCATGCCCAAAATAGGCAAAAGCGCGATATTTTTAGGCCCGGCCTGATTTTTCCAAAAAAGCCCGGCGGGCTCGGGCCGTCCCGAAAATTTACAGCCCTACATACCAACATGCGCTATCGGTCCTGTTGGTCCCAAGACGGATACCTTGGTGTAGAGGGTGATGTGCCCAAAAATAACCAGAGGCCTATTTTAGGTCTTTACCGAAGGTCTCTCAAGAAGAGAGGTATTCGAACTAGGGCTCGTGTGAGATAGGTGGAAAAAGAGACCTCGTCAGGTCTCCCGCATCTTCAGCACAACTGCCCGACAACATATGTGAGGTGCCCCAAAGGAGAACTTTGAACCAACGTCAAGAGAACTAGAAAGAGGCCACTGCGTGCACCTGGGAAGAAAATAGACCTAATCAGGTCTCGCGCATCCTTCCTGACCAGACTGACAAAGCTACAAGTAGGTGCCTGCCTTTTGTATTTTTTGCAGGATAGTTGTTAGCAAAGAAAGTGGAAAGAGCTAATGGTAACATGCCACCTGTCCTTGGAGTAGTTGAAGTTACTTTGTCCACAAGAAATGCCTTGCACTATATATAAGGAAGTTACACCCATTTTGACATACATTCTCACGCACCCAACATTTCTCCCTCTTTCTTTCTTTCTTTCTCTAGTTTTTATTCTCTGATGAATGAATTATGACTTGGGCGCCGGAGGATTTACGCCGGGGCCACCCCGGCCTCCGTTTTGCAGGTTTCCCGACGAGATTCCAACGGAGAAGAGTCGCAAATATTGTCCCCCAGCAGCGAGGAACGAACCCAGCTCATTGTATCAAATTGTTCTCGATGATGCTGATTTTGATCACTTTATCTGGCGCCGTCTGTGGGAACCATGGACTAAGGCATGAGTTCCTCTATTTTCTACAACTATTTTGTTCATCGGCCATCGCGAACCACGATTCGCAGCTTCACAATCGCCAGATCTGAAAAAAAAAACGTAGGAAAAAAGTGCATGAAATCAGATCTGGGTTTTGTTCTCTTCATGTTCATTGGTCAGCATTGGGCCTCGTACCGCCGTGATTTTCTCGCCAACTCAGGCTCGTCGCGGCCGTTCACCGCCGTCGTATCATGACTGCGCAACTATCCACCAGTCGTCGTTGTCATCGAAGAATCTGAAAATGGAGCTGATGCACAGAAAGAAGCTCGCGGTCTCGGCGAGATTCCCCGTAACAACTGGAAAAGTGAAAGAGAATGACCCTATAGAGAAAATCTTTTGTCATCTGTTCCTGGTTTGAAGGAGCAGCGGCAACATCGTCGTCACAGTGGCAACATAGAAGAACTTGGTGCTGAGCATTAGAGTGACGAAGCCTCCTTTGAAAGCGGCCTCTTAACTCAAAATTGATGGCAGGAGCAGCAAGATGGATTCACTCCAATCTCGGTTTGATTATTCAAATCTCTTTTCTTCTTATCTATTTGCCCGATTGGTGAATTGTTTATGGTCTGATTCATGTGAATTTTATATTCATACTCTTAAGTGCTCACGATTCCATGTTGGTGTTAATTATAACAATATCTCTTTTGATTCTATTTAGGAAGTATTACCTGCTATGTGAATGGTATTTTGATATTCTCAATTACCTCGGCATCTCCATTTAACATGTGAAATCGGAATATAGATACGAGGGTTAAGTATTGAGCATAGAACTTGAATTTGTGTGATTTTGTGCTTTGATTGTGCTAATGTCTAGAACAAGGCCTGACTTTTAACTTGCTCGCTTGCTGCTTGCTTTTGAACACCAAATGTTTGAGAAAAGGCCACAGTGCTCTGCGTTTTGTATTTATTGAAGTATAACTCCATATCCTTATTTTAGCATAACTCGCACTGAGTCTTTGAAGTCTATGTTGATCTCAGTGAGGAATTATGATGTTTTGCCGATGATTTATGGTTGAGTTCTTTGAGAAATGTTAATGTACATTTTTCCTGAGCATGTCTGTTTTATGGAGAATTGTTCATAGTTGTTCACCCTTGAAGGTCATCATAAGTTGATGATTTATGAATTTTACCATTAAATGTGAGTGCTTCACCATTTTTTATTCCAATGGATTGATTTACCTGATGGCATGTCAAATTACAATTGTTCTTTAAAAAAAAAAAAAAACAAGTCACTACTAGAAAAATTCTCATACATAACACTACATACATAACAGACATTTTTAAAATGCGTTATGTATGAGCGCACTTTTTGTAAAGATAACGTGTTTTTAAATATCCATTATGTATGTACCGTTATCTACGTGCATATATAACGGTGTCAAGTCATACGTTATGTATGAACGTTAACTATTAATCACATATATAACGGTTTTACGGAACCGTTATGCCATACGTTATGTATGAGCGTTTAATATATAACGATTACTTGAATCGTTAAGCCGACTGTTATGATAAGCATCAGATTTATTTATTTTTAATTTTTTAATTCGAAAATAATTACTTATCCCAAAACTTCACAAACTCTTCCCAACCCAACACCCGTCCCCTTCTCTGTCTTCTCCTTCTCATCTCCTTCTCCGGCGAGACCAACACCGTCGATCTCGCCACCGTCGCCTTCACCTTAGCCGCCGCCGCCGCCTCCGCCTCCGCTCACTCCGCCGCCGCCTCCACCTCCGCTCACTCTCTCAATTGAAAACCCTAGATCCCCAATCGAAACCTATCTCTTTTCTCTAAAAAAAATCGATCCCCAATCAAAAGCCCTAGATCTTTCCATTTCGACGACTTTGCTGGCTTCTTGATCCGGCACCACCGCTGTCTCGCATCTACAGAAGGAATGAATGCCAGAGGCAGCCGTCACCCCCGTTCACTACTCCGCCTCCACCACCTCCGTTCACTGCTCCGCCTCCGCCATCTCCGTTCACTCCACCTTTATTCACTCCTCCCGCAATGACAACAACCAAAGGAAAGGCCGCCACCGTCACCACTTTCTGCCTCACCTCCATCTAAAGATTTATGTGCAGCTGAGTTGGGTTCGTCTCTTAAGGTACAGAATCTCCAGCAAATCCATGGCTTTTCTTTGATTGTTACTGTTATTTTGCTTGTATGCTTCTCTTCTTGCTTTGAATTAGTTTCTGCTTCTTGATTATTTGTTCATTTTAGTGTTGATTCTAAGTCGTGAAGAGTTGGAGATGTTCATGTTAGCAGGATGTAGCTATTTGACTTGAAATTCTTCATAATCATGCTTATCGTTTTAGTGAAGCTGTAAGAGAGATCCTGTTCTGTGTAATGTTTGTGTGATTTGAGTAGATTCATGGATTTTCGTCTTTAAAATTTGGATTAATAACGAGATCTGACTGTTTTGTGTTCTAAAATAGCAGCTTTGGTTGGTGAGGGGTATAATCATATTTAATTCAAATAAATATGCAGCTTTGAGTTATGAATGTTTTATTAAATGAGATTAGAATTTGATTCTCCTTTTGAGATTTTCTTGATCTCATAGTAAAGGGAATTTTGTTTGAAAGACATTTTAGCTTCAATGATGTTTTAGCATGTTTTACCATTAATCTCTCTCTCTCTATCTAGTGATTTATGGGCAGCTTTTGTCCTAATCTTTATCTCCAAATTAGCAGTGGCTTGATCTTCATGGGTTGGTGGGCTACTGCTAATCATGATTGTTTTGATTTGTATAATTGTTAGTATGTTGCAGTCCTGGTGCTCTAGGTAGCTTCTTCTTGCATTATCTTTAGAGGATCAATAACTGCTCAAGTGTCCCTTTCGTTGCTCGGCTACATTTTTTATGTATAGCTTTTCTGGTGTTTAATACTGATAACTGCAACTTTCTTCACACTGTGGCGTCATTATCGAGTTGTAATTAATTTCTTTGTTTGAACATTTTCAGGCTGAAAGGCTTCTTGGGTACTTGAGAGAACCAAGACAAGAAGCTTCTTCTTCAAGTCCATAAAATGGAAGGTATTATAGATGGATTTATTATTGTACTATGCTTTTGTGATGGCTTGTTGTTGCTGTTGGCTGTATATAGAAAGTGTTTTCGTGGATTTGTACAGAGTGGTTGAGTAATTTAAGGGTTTTAAAAAAAATCTTGAAAAAAAGATTAAGAAGCTTCTAGTTAGTTAGTGATAAGAAGTTGACCTCGTAGTTGTATTTTGCGTTTTGTATTTTCAGCATATCTGATGCTCGAGCTTGATTTGTTAGAATATCGTCATGTAGATGTGTCTATGAAGGCTTTGTTTTATGTTCATGTCGAATACATGTTGGTATCGGGGCACCCTGCAAGCCCATTCCTTTTTGTTACTTTTTTGAAGATTCCATGAGAGTAAAGTTAAAATCCTGTGGCTGTTGGCATTTGATTTGTTCTGTATTGATGTGAATAATAATATGTTTCAAGACTTGTTAGCTGGCCAACTTGCACTAGCTATCTTTCACCTGAATTTGGAATTGGCGGGTTTTAATGGTGATGTTAGTCGACCGAATTATTTATTTACTGTTTATAGCTATGAGTTGGTTGTTAATTTGTTTCATATTTGAAGCTATATGCTGCTGTGGAATTCTGTTATAGTATTCTTGAATCTTGAATTCAAATCTTGTTAGTGTTGTAGATTTAGAAGCTGTTATAGTATTCTTGATGGATTTGTTCATCCCACTTTTCAGATAGATAATGGTCGCTTGAGCCAATTTCTTTTAGTTTCTGTTTCTTTTTATCTTTAATGCAGCCTATTTGTTCTTGATCCTATGTTTTGTGTAAATTACTGAGGATTTAGATGTTGTTGCTATTACAGAATTGAGTCTGCTTTGAAATGTTAAGATGCAGATATGTTCCGATCAATTAGTTTAGTTTTGAGCTTATTTTCTTGGTTGGTTTAAGGCATCTTTTCTTTCACATATAGGGCCATATTTCTGCAAATCTATTCTAGCTTTTAGAACAAGAGGCTCATACCGAGGCTATTGCCATCTTCAGCAGTAAATGAGATTGGTAGTTCACACCCAAACTTCAGGTTCGTCTGTTGGATCTCGTGTGATTATTTTTATTTGTGCGAGTTTTTGTGAGGATATGGTTGTTAAATGAAGCAACATTTAGGTGTTTGTTGATTCAATATATTTGTGTATGATGAAAATTCTGTGGCTGCACAGCATCATCACTGATGCAGTCCAAGGATGTGGTTGTTAACATTATGGATAAGATTGTTGTCAATGTCGACTAAGTGTATGTGTTTACTATTTAGTATGCTTGCTTGCTTGTTGCTTTCCCTAATGCTCAATTGCTTAGATTCTTAGATGAGAAGATGTTAAACTCTTATATGAGTTTTATCTAGTAATTGTGGAAGAAGCTAAGGGTAGTTATTAATTAGTGCTATATATCCTTACCCTTGGAGTGCATGGATTGATAATTAAATACTAAATGATTTAATTTTTGGTTGATGAAAAATAACAAAATAAAGTGAATTAATTTTCATTGAATATATAAAAACATCACGAGTAAAAGGGTCAAATAAGCTAGCTAGCTTTTGATATTTACTCCAAAACCGGCCTGTACGAATTTTTAAAATTGGGCCTTTATTCATTGTTAGCTTTTGATATCATTGCCTAAAATTTTATGATTATATTGATTTCAGTCACATTTTGTCTACTATATTGTCTTGATTTTGTAATTTGATTTGAAAGGATTATGTAGTGCTCTTATCGTTATTGATTGATAATATTTGAATTCTTTCTCATTGCTAGGAATGATTGGGACCGTTGGATTGTAGGAGGAGAATGATCCGAGTGAAGAAGCTAATTAAGTGGCTAGCCATGACTGCAAGGAATCAAGCGCTTTCGGTGAAGATGGGCAGGTGGAGTCGGCGAAGAAAAGATAATTATGAGTTTGGAACTAGCAAAGTTTAGTTTACTTGTGTTGGATGATACTCGCATAGATAGATCTTTTTATGAAATATTATCGTGTATATTGACTCTATTTGAATGATAATATATGTAAGACTATGTTTTAAAAATAGGTAAATTAAAAAAATATAACGGTAAAGAACTGTTATGTATTACAAAAAAGATAATGGAAAACGACCGTTATCTAATATATAAATCAACGTTATCTATGGTGAAGTCTAATATATATAAAGGATATTTCATAAAAATAACGGTTTGTAACGTTATGTATAGCAATTATAGATAACGGAGATAACAGTGTTATGTATTAGGATAAAATCGTTATGTATAACTTTATAGATAACGGTTTTTATCCGTTATGTATGAGCGCATCATACATAACACCACTATATATATCGGAGTTTTAGACACATAGATAACGGAGAATCTCCGTTATCTATGAGCGCTTTTCTAGTAGTGAGTCAGCTAATGCTCTAGCTTAGACTTCAGAAGACAAATAAAGTAAGGAAATCATTTTATATGATTATTCTTGCATTAATGTAAATCAAGAATGAATCAATCATTCTTGTAAGCTTACCTGGAGTCATGGTTTTCATCATTGCGTGAAAAGGTCACTTAGAGCTTTGGTCATTTTGAACAAAATCTGGGTCACGTTTTCAGTTCCCAATCGTTGTCGGTTTACGGATAATCATAGGAAAGTGAGTAAATTGCTTGTGGTTTGATAATCATACTGCCGATACCTCCTTGTCCCTCTATTTTCGTGAAAATAAGTAGCCAGGCGAGATCAGATGGTTAATGATAAGAGCAGCGGCCACATGGAGCGGCTGAAGGGCACCTCCTCCGCCAAACCTTAGCGAAAGTGAGAACCAAGAGTTGAAGATGAGGAGTATAGACTATCTCATCAAGCTATTTGAGTAAGCCCTATATCAATGAGAGATCAATCTAGGAAAGGAATCTCAAACTCAAATCTAGAGGCCATGAATTGGTACAAGGCATGTACCAGATCTCGATCTTGAGAAGTGAAGAGACCTGCCTAGAGATCTCGACTCTCCGGATTACTCCAAGCCATGATCTCAGGACATGTCATCCCAAGCAACCAGCTCGCCAGGTCTCTCTTCACCTGGTTCCTCAGCGGCCTGAGCACAGGCCACCATCACTACTGCTTGATAAACTAAAATTAACCTTACTCTGAGTGACAACTCATACTTGAAGTCAGTCGGAGTAAGGGGGAGTGGGGTGTACACCCTCAACTTTTATGATTAGCTCAAAATGATTAAATGTGAAAATATGCCCATAATCAGAGTGCAAATATACTAGCTCTACCGATGTGCGAAAGTGATAAATTACGTTGTTTTCCTCATTGATTGAGCAGGTCTTGATTTGTGTATATGAATACAACTACTCAAAGCATGAGTGTTTTATCAATGAGATCTCAGAGTGCGGATCCTCTGAACAGAGGCCACTATTGAATGCATAGTGCGGATTTCCTGACCAGGGGCCACTATTGAATATACAGTGCGGATCCCCTGATCAGGGGCCACTATCGAATTAAGCCCCAAATAGAAAATGGGCACAGTGCGGATCCCCTGAACAAGGGCCTCTACTGAATACACAGTGCGGATCCCCTGAGCAGAGGCCACTATTGAATTAAGCCCCAAATAGAAAATGTGCACAATGAATGTACAGTGCGGATCCCTTAATCAGGGGCCCTTATCGAATTTATAGTGGAGATTTCCTTGTTAGGAATCACTATCGAATTTATAGTGGGGATTTCCTCGTCAAGAACCACTATTAAATTTATAGTGGGGATTTTCTTATTAGGGCCACTATCGAATAAAGGTGATACCAGAATACATCGCAATGCGTGTTGTGGTAGCTTTAAAGACCATCCTATAAATTGATAAAGGAGGAATCGGGAGGTCTTCGCCTTGTGATCTCAGGAGACCTCCTTGATGCAATGAGTGCATCAGAAGCCAGCTTTACAAGCACTCTTATAATGTTGGTTATTATGACCACTCACAAAGGGTCCTCAAGGGTCCAGTATCGCATGCATGTGTCTTCTCCCACAGAAAAGAGAGAGAGAGAGAGCAAAACAACTAGATGTCATGGTTGAGAAATAACAAAGAAAACGAGAGCTCGTCTTTCGAAAGATATAGAGATAAGACAGATCACCTAAAATGGAGGATATGAAAATATAGATAACAGCTATGTGTCACCTCCATTCCAGAGAGGGGACATATACCGAGATACTAGCTCTAGGAAGCGAATAAAAAGAAATCAAGAAAAGAAATATTATCTTATTTCTCAAAAACATGGTGATGGACGATGCTAGCAGCAGCCGAGTTCAGAATTTAAGAAGAGAGGTTCAACACGAGCCTAGACATATAATTTTTAGAATTTGGATGCAACAAGAGCTTACATCCTAAGATTTAAAAATGGTGCTATGTTGTACTAGTAATTAGATAAGGTCAAGTATAGAGTCTTGCTGACGACCCTTATAAAGATCGCCGATTAGTGATTTATACAACTACTTCCAAGTCTTTATATGACTTGGAGGAATGCAGCTCAATCTTCATACATTAATTCGACAGTACGCGGAAGCAATCTCAAAGGTCCCCTCAGTTACCAAAGATGTAAAGAGACACACATTATTGCAGGAGTTTCAAGAATGAAATTTCTTTCATGTGCCTGACCAGGGAACCGTCTAGCACATTTGAAGAAGATGATTGTTGAGAGCCGATAAGCAAAGAAAATGGAAGAGGTGAATTGAGGAGCCTGACAGGAATAATATGAAAGCCGAATAAAGAATTAGCTAGCGTTCAGTAAAAAGAATGGAGCAGACATAGAGGTATTAACTCTGAGAAATGAGCTGGACGAAATGAAAATAAAAAAACAAATGCTGAGATGCGAGAGTGGTGTGCTGGTGAAGTGCAGTGAACCCGGAAGTCATTGAGGGGTCTTAGCATAAGATGGATCCTGACTTGATGATGAAGTCATAGATCGAACGATAAAACATTGAGAACTGAACGAATCAGTTCCTTGAACAAATAATAGCGAATTGTGTAATGTGTTGCTTATTACTTGAGGGCAGACTTGCCAAAGTTGACATGCCCAAATCATTTGGCTTTCCAGATTACTCTGGTCATAGTCAGAATTATATTTTCAATAGATCGAGATTGAGGTTGCTCTCTCAACCATGATGGCCCGTCGTCTCAGAGACCTGAACCTAGGTTACTATCTACACTGTTTGACAGACTCTTACAGATACAAGGTTTAACAAATTTTACTTCGAATGACAATTCAGAGCTGAAGTCAATCAAAGTAGGGAGGAATAAGGGTGTATCCTACACCCCTTAGGGGTATCGAAAATACCTCATGAAAATGTAATTTTTTGAAAGTCCTCTCTGGCTAAGTATTGGACAAATCCTCTTGGAGGATTACAGTATAAACCACAATCAACCCACAACTATGTGTACAATTAAGGTTCCTCAGCCGGCATGACTCGCAGAGAAGGACACAACACGTGATTATGCACTAACATCTGAAAAGAGAGTTATACTTGAATCTCAACCTGACCTAATGGTATTTTATGAATAGAGTGATCTACACCTCGTGATCTTAAGAGCCCCTTCAATGCAGAAAGCAGATAAGAGGCCAACGTCAATGACAACTTCGAAATAACAGTCATCACAACAACCTAGTAAGCAACCTTTGAGAATTAAGTGCACCTGACTCCATCCGCAGATTATGCGCTGCTGAAAGTAGTAAAGGATAGAAGAAGATCATCTCCCTATAAATGAAATATGAGGATAAAGAGACCAAGAAAAAGAGCACGAGAGACTTGACAAAAACGATACAGTCGTTCACACCAAGGGCCGACCAGGGGCCGATGTGGTAGCCCTACAAAAGAAATTGAATGAACTTGGGTATGAGCCTGAGTTCCAAGCCTAGGAGATGAGCTCCAGCATGAGCTGAACTCTGCATATTTGAAACAAATGTCAACGAGTTAAACTTTGAGCGAACTTGGGCAGGAGCCTGAGCTCCAAGCCTAAGAGATGAGCTTTAGCATGCATCGAACTTTGAACAAACTTGGGCAAAAGCCTGAGCTGCAACCCTAAGAAACGAGCTAAAAATTAAATGAAGTAAAATTGAGTGAGAGCTGAATTCTGAATTTGGAATAAAGTGAAGAAGAGACCTGAATCCAGAATTTGAAAGACAAACTTCAGCATGAGCTGAGCTAAAAATTGAATGAAGTAAAATTCAGCGGTAGCTGAATTCTGAATTTGAAATAAGGTCAAGATGAGATCTGAATCCAGAATTTGAAAGACAAGCTTCAGCATGAGCTAAGCTTAAAATTCAATGAAGCAAGATTCAGTGAGAGCTGAACTTAGAATTTGAAATAAGGTCAAGAAGAGACATGAACCCCCAATTTGCAAGACAAGCTTCAGCATGAGCTAAGCTTAAAATTCAATGAAGCAAGATTCAGCGAGAGCTGAACTTAAAATTTGAAATAAGGTCAGGAAAAGACCTGAATCCAGAATTCAAAAGATGAGCTTCAACATAAGCTGAGCTAAAAATTAAATGAAATAAGATTCAGCGATAGCTAAACTTAGAATTCGAAATGGGGTTATAAGGAGCCCGAACTTAGAGTTTGAAGTATAAGCTTTAACGTGAGCTAAAATAAAAATTGAAAGAAGTAAGATTCAGCGAGAGCTGAAGTCAAAATCTAAGAAGCAAAGTCCAACAATAGCTTGAAATTGGAATTTGAGACGTGAGCTTTAGCATGAGCTGAGCTCAAGAATAAGCCTCAACATAAGCTGAAAGTTAAGCAAGCTTCAACAAGAGTTGAATTGAGAATTTGCGAAATAAGGCTCAACAGGGCTCTGAACTCTATACATAATAGTTGACCTCTAAGGGGATCATGAGCTCAAGAAACCAAGAAATAAGGTTCAAAGAGAAACTTGAACTCAGAACTCGAGAGAACAGCTTTGACAGCGACCTAAATTCTAGTTTAAATGAATAAAATTGAGCAGAAGCTGGACCTAGAGTTGGAGAAATAAGGAACTTCAACTGGAGGGATGCTCAAAAATGAATTTAGCTTCAACAGAAGTTAAGTTGCAAGTAATATTCAGCAAAATCCTTACCTTAGAGTTTGAGGAGTGAAGTTCTGCACGAGCTGAACATTGAATTTGAGAAACAAGTGACAACAAGAGGTGAGCCCTGAATGAGCATCAGTGGGAGATGAACTAAAAATTAAACGAAATAAGATTTAGCTGAAATTGAGATTCAACAAGAGAGGTTCAGCAGGGGCCTGAATTGAGAATCTAAGCACTAAGCTTCAGCAAGAGCTAAGCGAGATTTAGTATGAATTGAACTCAAACTTCAGAATCGAGAACCAGCGAGCTAAACTTTGAATTAAGTGTGACATGAGTTTGAGCCCCGAGCTTAGAAGATAAGCTTTAGCGAGAGCTAAGCTCATAATCTAATAAATAAGCTCCAACGAGAGCTGGATGAAGCAAGCTCCAACATGAGTTGAATGGGATTAGCTCTAGAAATCAGAGCTCATAGTCTGAGAAGTTAGCCTCAGTAAGAACTGAGCTAAAGAATAAATGAAGAATGATCTGGCGGAAGCTATACTCCGAGATGTAAGGTTTGAGGGGGACCTGAATAGGTTTAAATAGGAGCCCAAGTGTGAGTTAGGAGAAATGAGATTTTGCACGACCAAAGTGAAGTGAGCTTCAGCGGAAGCTTGACCCCGTAGCTCAAAAACTGAAAAGAAAAACTGAAAAATGAACGAGATAAGATTCAACGAGAGCTGAACTTTGTGAAATAGAACTCAACAGAGACCTAAACTTAGAGCTTAAAAGATGAGTTTTCGCATGAGCTAAACTCAAATACGATTAAAATGACCTTCCACAAGAGCCTATGCTCATAGTTCGAGAAGTAAGATCCAGTAGAGATCCGAATTGAAAATTTGAAAGATGAACTTCACAAGATAAGTTCAAGGAATGGATGAAGTATAACTCAGAGAGCTGAACTCATTTGAATAAAGAATTTTGGCATGAGCTTGAGCTTAAAATTGTAGAATGGAAAGTATTCATGAGCTGAATATTAAACTTTGAATGAGCTTTGGTAGGAGCCTAAGTTCAGAATAAGAGAAGTGAGGTCCAACTGAAGTTAAACCTAGAGTTTATGACGTCAACTTCAGAATGAGAGCTAAAATAAATAAAATGAGCGTCAGCAAAAGCTAAGCTCAGACAAATAACTAATAGGAGCTCAACTTTGAGCGAGCTTCTGCAGAAAACCTATGTTCAGAATTTGAGAAATAGAGTTCTGTATAAAAGCTAAATTTTGAAATATGAGTAACGTGAGCTTCGGCAAGAGCCTATGCTCAGAGTTCGAGAAAAAGGTTTATCAGAAACCTGAATTTAAAATTTGAAAAATGAATTTTAAGAGTAGATGAGCTTAAAGAATGAGTGAAGTATGGACTAACAGATAGTTAAACTAATAAATGACTACTCCGATCAATTGCTTAAAAGAAAAAGAAAAGATAATTGGTAAGAAGCCATAGATAGTATCTCCAAAAGCGGGAAACGAAAAAAAAAGAAGAGAAAAGAATAGAGAGGAGATAAGAAAGGACTCATTTTCATGAGTTAGAGCAAATGAGAAGATACAGAAGATAAAGCTACGGTGCTCTGTCTCCTCCGCATTTCTCACGTCTCCTAATTTCACATTACTCCAAGTAGAAGGTCAGCCTCAACTTGGAGTAGCGGAGAGTAGATGATGTGCCCAAAAATAACCAGAGGCCTGTTTTAGGTCTTTACCGAAGGTCTCTCAAGAAGAGAGGTCTTCGAACTAGGGCTCGTGTGAGATAGGTGGAAAAAGAGACCTCGTCAGGTCTCCCGCATCTTCAGCACAACTGCCCGACAACATATGTGAGGTGCCCCGTATGAGAACTTTGAACCAAGGTCAAGAGAAATAGAAAGAGACCACTGCGTGGACCTGGGAAGAAAAGAGACCTAATCAGGTCTCTCGCATCCTTCCTGACCAGACTGACAAAGCTACCAGTAGCTGCCTGCCTTTTGTATTTTTGGCAGGATAATTGTTAGCAAAGAAAGTGAAAAGAGCTAATGGTAACATGCCACCTGTCCTTGGAGTAGTTGAAGTTATTTTGTCCACAAGAAATGCCTTGCACTATATATAAGGAAGTTACACCCATTTTGACATACATTCTCACGCACCCAACATTTCTCCCTCTTTCTTTCTTTCTTTCTTTCTCTAGTTTTTATTCTCTGATGAATGAATTCTGACTTGGGCGTCAGAGGATTTACGTCGGGGCCACTTCGGCCTCCGTTTTGCAGGTTTCCCGACGAGATTCCAAAGGAGAAAAGTCGCAAATATTGTCCCTCAGCAGCGAGGAACGAACCCAGCTCATTGTATCAAATTGTTCTCGATGATGCTGATTTTGGTCACTTCAGAGGGGGGTGAATACACCAAGGTTTAAAAACTTTCTCAATTAAAACTCTTTTGAGTGAGCTGGTTGTGTTCGATCCAGCTGGAAGGCAGCTTGATCGACTCAGCCGGCTGCGTGTGTGCGGAAGTTGGCGGTTTTTGGAAAGTCCGTCTGTTGCTTCAAATATATTGCAAAGCTTTGTTTCTCTTTTCTCTTAGTTAGATTATGCAACTTGAAATGTGCTTATGAAAGGTTAGCTGAATACATAAATAAAGCAGTAAAGAACAAAGCAATTTAACATGGTTCAGAGTAACACCTCCTACGTCCACGACCAGAAAACCATCTGGTAATCCACTAAGGATACCACTGACTTTACGCGCAGTTAGCAAGCGTTGCAGCTCAGTTCTTCGAGCTGGATACAAGTTTCCGTATACTGTATCAAAACGTAACCATCTGTTTACAGGCACAGCTGAAGCCTCTTCAGTTTACGGGTACTGAAGAACCTAACTTACAGTTTCCGGGTACTATAAAAACCTAACCACTCGAATTACACACTTCGAGCACGCGTACCTTAACCTAACCTTTTCAGGGTTTGGGTTTGGGTATGAGTTTTCCAACTATGAACGAGTTCTTACAATGAAGAACAAGAAGTGTGATGAACTCGTTCAAACTAGGCTTAAGATATTTCTATTCTGATCTAATCTGCCTATGACTGAATATGTGAACAACTAAGAACACAGCTGACTGGCTGGGTGTTCTTTGAAAGATTTGGCTTTGAAGATTGTTGTTCATTTTTCTGTTTGCTCTTTTATTTCTTCAGTCGTCTCACCAGCCTCCTTCTTCAATGGTGGATGAGATATATATAGGTGGAGATTCAAACTAGCCGTTGGAAGAGAACCGTTTGAATCTTACCTACTCTTATTAACTTCTGGCCTTTTGCCTACGAAGTAGATCTGCATCTGCAGAAGCTATTTCTTCACTGATTTGACCGCGTCAGATAAGATCTTCTGATATCGGGATCTTGTCTTGGAGAAGGTCTTCGTCTTCGAGCTGCTAAGCGTCTCTGCTGTGTCTTCAGCGTCTTGGATTCTGCTGCATCTCGACTCTGAGCTGTCTTAGACCTGAGCTGTATCATTAACCTGAGCTGTATCTTCAACCTGAGCTGTGTCACTGACCTGAGCTATGTCGTCGACACTAAGCTGGGTCTTTTACACTGAGCTGGGTCTTCGACACTGAGTTGGGTTTCCATCACTGAGCTGGGTCTTTGACTCTGCTTGGTTTGCTCTGCTGAGTCCGCTCTGCTCAATTCCTTAGTTGTCTGCTTAGCTGTGTCTTCTGCTGTCTTCAGCGACTCTACCTGTAAATTTAGAAACTCTATAAGCTCAAACAGGCGAGCTGGAGAAACACTTGGGCTTGCGCAATCATCTACTCGGTTGGGGTCAGCTGGGTTTTGGTATCAAATCAAAACTCTATTAATTTTTCCAACAAATTCCCCCTTTTTGATGATGCCAAAACCTAACTGAGAAAAACAATTTACTTCCCCCTTAACAAAAAATGGGGTTTCAAAAGAAATAAACATTCACAGCAGATAATCATATTCAGAGCCTAGACAAAGAGAGATTGTCTTCAGGTTGATATTGAGAAAACGAGCTTTTCATTAATAGGAAGAAATCTTACAACTTTCAATTTACAAAAAGTTCTATAACAAAAAAAATTCCCAGTTGGTTGGGTCTTCTACTTCCTCTGTTAGTCCATTTGATGGTCAGTCTTGAGACCGTATCTGTTGAAGATGAATTCTTCTAAGTTCTTCCATTCGTCTTGATCTTTCGACATGGAGATTCCTCTTTTGCTAGCCCAGTGATGAACTTCTTTGATAATTCGGGCATTGTCAGGAAGGTTCGTTCCACCTAAAGTTTGATGCTTCAGTTGCTTGACTTTTGGAGCCTTTAGCTGGATGTTGTTTCTCTTGGCATATATGGCAATTGATATTGCCATCATTGGATCCGTCTCATGGAGTTCGAGAAGATAATCCTGGAACGCAGTTTCTTTGATGAATTCTGTTTTTCATTGTTCCCAGTTTTCATTGAAATCATCTGGGTTCTTCTTATCGGCTGAGGCTGCTTGGACTTGTTTCTTCTTAACTTGCCACCTCCCTTTTCTTCTTCTGTTTCTTCTCATCAGGCTTGAGCGATTCGGCTTTCTTCTTGATAATTTTGTCCAGCTCCTCTATTTCTCTTCTTTGCTCATTGTGGAAGTTGCACAGCCAGTGATAGTCCTTGTATTCCTCTGGCTTATATCCACAAGCTTTGGCAAGAGCAACCATTTTCTCTCTCTACGTCTCTTTGACTGCTGTAGATGTCTCTTCTTCATCCAGCTCTTTAGCAAAATCATCGATTTCAGACTGATTGGGCTGCACTGGTTCCCCCTGAGATGCAGCTTTCCTCTCAATTGTTTTTCCAGCTTCATTCTTATCTTCCTTCTTATCTTCTCCATTTTTGGCATTATCAATAAGGGAGGCAGAGAGGTCAGCGACGGTTGCGTTGAGCTTGGAGAGAGTACCTTCAACATCAGCGATCGTGGCTGTGTTTACAGCTGTGGCGATGTTTAACTGATCAGTGTTGCTGCTTCCAGCGCTAAACTAAGCATCCAGTTCATTGGAAAGGTTGAAGAGTTGGTGAATATTAGAGCTGTTGGAGAGAGTAGACTTTTTGATGGCTTCCAGCTGGCTTGAGAGATTTGCTATGTCGTCAACCAGTGAAGCTTGAAGTCTTGTTACTATCTCGGGAACTCTCTTCTCTAGATGGTTTGACTGATCAATGCTTTGAGAGACGAGAGATTGCTTCAGGTCTAGACTTGTACGTTCTTGTAAATTTTGGACAAATTTTTGAACTTCATTAATTGTGAGCTGTTGTTCTCGAACTTGAAAGTCTAGAGCTGTGAATCGCATGATAACCTCGACTTGAGACTTCAGTCTATCCTGATAAAGAATTTCCTCAACCCCTTTAGAGATTGCTTCTTTCATGGCAGTTGAGAGCTCGACAGCTGAGTCTGTTTGAGTCTTGGATTCGTCATGACTGGGTTTGTCTGCCTCAAACTCGACCAGTGCGCGAGTGTCATTGGCAATTGGACTTAGTGGGGCTGCTGCCTCTGGATCTGCTACTGCATCAGCTGGTTCTTCAGTGATCATTACCTCAGCTGTATTTTCTGGTACAACTTCCTTGGTAATCTCAGCTGAGACTTCTTTGGATGTGTCAGCTCCAGAAGATGTCTCTCATCCCGCTGCTGTAAGAAGCTTATTGGCTGACTCCCAAACATCTGCTGGGTGCGGTTTGGGATACTGCTGAGAGATTTCGATGATACCTTTAATGAGGTCATCCTGATGTAAGTATGAGTCATCCAGGCTTCCAAAGCCAAAAGTGTGCTGGAGACGTGCTTCATCTGCCTTCAACTTCTCGTAGGAAAAGGTCTCTATCAGCTGCTCATTCTGGTACCAAGTTGTCATCTTGGTGGCAATGTAGAATTTTAGATCTCTAACTTTGACGAGGACGATGGGCAGGTGCGCCAGAATTGGATACTGAGTTAGAGCACTCTTGATCCCTGTAATACGCAAGTCCTCGTATATGGCTTCCATGAAAGCTGAGCCAGTAGAGTTGAGTAAGGGAGAGGCAGTGGAATCACTCTCCTCTGATTCTGTGGAGATTTGAGGAATTGGATCTGTTGGGAAAATTATAAGGTTTCGATTTGATACCAAAACCCAACTGATTCTCCAACTGAATAGATGATCGCGTCAACCTAAATAGTGTTTTCCAGCTCGCCTGTTTGAGCCTTAGATGTTTTAGGTTTACAGGTTAAGGAAGCGGAAGACAGTAGTCGACCCGTGTGTTCTGAGTGGAGTCGAGCGAAGAACGACGTCGACCCAGTGTGTTCACGGTGAGTCGGCTAGCAAAAGACGACGGCGTCAACCTTCGGTGAGTGATCCGGCAGAGCTTGATCAAGGCGAAGAGAATTCGAGCCGAGTTCAAAACACGGCTGGTCCAGTATACGGAACAAAGGAACTATCTGCGAAGACTCCACTTCGGGACGGTCCGGCTACGAATTCAAAAGCCGGTATAAAGGCGAGAAGATCCGGAATCGGAGGAAGTCAACCTACCTCGACCAATGAGGGATTGCCAGATCAGCATCCTAGACTTCAGAACCTAGGATGTGACACAAATGAAGACAAGTGCAGATACGCCCAACGGCAGATCTTGTATTTAAGAAGAGTAGGTAAGATTCAAACGGCTCCTCCAACGGCTAGTCTTGAATCTCTACCTATATAAACCCGTCTTCAACCTCAAGATCAGATACGAAAAACTCTCTACAAGCTTTCATTATCTGAAATCATCATTCTTTCAAAAGCTCTCAATCAGTTCTACATAGATCAAAGAACACTTTATCTTAAAGTGTTTCTAGTTAAGAAACTGCTTAGTTTTTCGTCTGTTCCTTAGGCCAAACTCATTGTATATCTTAAGCCTAGATTTCGAACGAGTTCATCATACTTTGAAGTTCTTAATTGTAAGAACTCGTTCATAGTTGGAACCCCATACCCAAACCCAAACCCAGAAAGGTTAGGTAAAGGTACGCTTGCTCGAAGCGCGTAATTCGAGTGGTTAGGTTCTTCAGTACCCGTAAACTGAAGGTGTATAGGCTTGACAGTGCCCGCAAACTGTTGGAACACAGCTCGGGTTAGAGTTGTGAAGTTGCTTGGTACTTGGAAACCAAGTGGTAGTGGATTACCAGTGAACCTGGTCGTGGACGTAGGAGGTGTTACTCCGAACCACGTAAAAACTCGCGTGCTTCTTACTCTCTCTCTTTACTTTGGCTTTACATTCAGCTGTGTACTAACTCCTTCATATCATTGTATATTTGTTCAAAACTGCACACACAGCTGCTCTCCAAAGACAGCTGTGTCTCTCTAAAAGTTGCACAACCTGACTAAGCTGAAAACGTTAAGTTAATCTTTTCAAACTAAGTTTTTCTAAGTAACCGAGCTAAGTTTTCAAACCACCACTTTCCGCACCGCCAGCTGAGTTATTTACCCAGCTGACCCTCCCCAGCTGGATCAATAACTGAGCTCACCAACTCTGTGTTTTAACTTGAAAAAGTTTCGAAAAATCTACTTTGTGTATTCACCCCCCCTCTACAACAAGTACCCAGCTCAGAGACCATCAATTGGTATCAGAGCAGTGGTTCAAAAGACCACCGTTTCTGTATCAAGAGATCTCTCTTGACACTCTGTGTCAGTGGTCAACTGAACAGATCCGTTTTTCAGAAAAACTCATCTTATTACATATTGCACATATCTATGAATTCTTATCTTAACAGGAATCTCCCCACCTTCTGGGTGGACGACTATGCAATCTGGAAATTCAGATTGAAAAGCTTCCTTTGTGCACATCACGACATGATGTGGGACGTCATCACAGACGGACCCATCCTTATTTATAAACAAGGAAATGAACTCGTACCTGCTCATGATGGAGGACAACCAGAATACCGGCCAATTCTCAAGCCAAAGAAGGATTATTCGTCAGAAGAACGAAAGCAAGCTGGTCTGGACAGCTTCGCAAGAAACACCATCTCATCAACAGTCTCAAACACCAACCTGAGTAAGATCATCAAGTGCGAGACAGCCAAAGAGATGTGGGAAACACTTGCCAAGCTATGTGAAGGATCAGAAGAGATCAAAGAAAACAAATTCACAATAGCTTGCCAAAAATTCGACAACTTCAAGCAGCTAGCCAACGAGTCCATCGAAGCGATGGAGCTAAGGTTCTCAAACATAGTCGTTGAGATAGAGACAATCAGAACTGGGAAGTATACCCAGCGGGAAAAGAATCTAAAGGTTCTTTCAGCTCTTTCAGCTGAATGGAACACTTACAAGGTAGTTCACCAAAGTCGAAGTGACTTGGGTGATCTATCTACAGAAAGGTTGTTCTCACTCTTAAAAGCCAACGAATACAACTTGAAGATCACTCAAGAAGAATCTTCAAGCAGACAGAATGACGGAGAACTCACCCCAGCTCCAAAAGAAATAGCTTTCAGAGCCAACTCTGAAAAGTCAGCTCATGTCAAGTCAGCTGAGTCCTCCAAGATGAAGAAGGACAAAAAGGATATGAGCAAAGAGGAGCTACTCGAAGAAATTGCCATGATAGTGAAAAATTATAACAGACTCAACACCAGTAAGGGCAAATATAAGAAGTTCGCAAGGACTTACAGAGATAAGTACGTAGCAGCTGATGAGAAGTCAGCTGACCAACGAACAGAAGAAGGTTGCTTCAACTGCAAGGAACCAGGACACTACCGACAAGATTGTCCAAAGCTGTCCAAGAAAGACAAAGACCAATTAAAAGCTAAGGCAGCTGACAGAAGGAGAGCTTATATCGCTGATGAAGAATCAGAGTGCAATAAAATGGATAACATGCCATTTTCAGACTCGGAAGAAGAAGCCCTGATGGCCCATGATAAACCTGATTGGGATACATGCTTCATGGGACAAACAGACGGCATCGATGAAGATGAGGTAACGTCTCGAACTCTAAATCTATCTAACATCTCACCATCACACGAACACTCTACACAGGACTCAGAATCTGGACTACCTGATTGGAGTCTAGTAGAGAAAGTAATGAACGATTCCAAGGAGCTTCAAGAGATCCTTGACGTCATTATGTGTGAGAATGCCAAGCTGAAGGCGGAACTAGAAAAGATAAAGGTATCAGACGCAGCTGATACAACACAGCTCCAACAGGAAGTCGTTTCACTAAAAGACAAAATAGTGAAACAAGATCAGCTGATGAAGGAATTCAACAATGAGAAGAAACAGCTGATAGAAGATGTGGAAAAGGTCACAGCTGAATCGGAAAGGAAGTCAGCTGAGATCATTGAGCTGAAAAGCACCGAAGAGGTACTATCTAAGAAGATAGTAGCTCTCATCAAAGCCACGTCAACAATGGACGAGATCATTAATGCTCAGCGTCCAGCAGCACTCAAAGCGGGACTGGGATACAACGAATCAAAGGATACCTCAAACATTGCCTCCACAAGTGGAACAGAGGTTATGTTTGTACGTGCAAATGAACCTTCAATCCCAGCAGCTCAGCATCAACAGTTGAGGACACAGCAGGCGTCGGGAAGACCAGCTGTGAAACATTCTCAAGCTCCGTCGAGAACACAGCAGACGTCAAGAAGAACAGCTGTGAAACATTCTCAAGCTCCGTCGAGAACACAGCAGACGTCAAGAAGAACAGCTGTGAAACATTCTCAAGCTCCGTCGAGAACACAGCAGACGTCAAGAAGAACAGCTGTGAAACAGTCTCAAACTCCGTCGAGAACACAGCAGACATCAAGAAGGTCAGCTGTGCGACAACCTCAAGCCCAACTCAGACAGCAACGTGCTCAACCTCAACGAAGACCACAGGCTGGATTTTACAGATACCAAATTACAAGCACAAGACGTTGATCGATATCAACCAAGATATCAGAGATACCCAGCTGGATACCACTCATACGAGTATCAGCTGGATAATCATTTCCAGCCACAGCATCACATGAGACAGCAGAGACAAAGGAACGTCTCAGCTAGGCACACAGCTGGAAACCAAAAGAAATCCAGACAACAAAACAAGAAGACACGGAGATCAAGACCCCGCCAACAACAATAGAAGAACACAAAGAATGTGTATATCGACTCAGCTGGGAGAATTATCAGATCAAATGACCCAATTCGAGTCATCAAGCAGATCTGGGTCGTCAAAGGATCTTTGTCTAACCCACAAGGACCCAATTAAAACTGGGTACCTGAATTTTAACTTTTTGTTTAGGTTACAAGGAATCGACGCATCTCTGATGAGTCGATGAGAACGCTTTGGTACTTGGACAGTGGATGTTCCAAGCACATGACGCACCTAAAGCATCTACTCCAGGAGTATATTGAGCGTACAGGTCCACAAGTAACATTTGGTGACAACTCCAAAGGCCTAACCAAAGGTTATGGTACATTTAAAACTAGAAATGTTATAATCCCAAATGTTTCTTATGTACAAGGATTGCAACATAACTTGCTTTCCATTAGCCAATTCTGCGACAACGGTTTTTCTGTCAAGTTTGATGCACAGGGATGCACAGTGAAGCACAGGGAAACCAAGCAGATACTCCTAAGAGGGAAAAGAGAAGGAAATATGTACTTCGGCCGGAACAGCAGCCCTCCGGAGACTTGCCTTGTATCAAAAAGCAGCAATGAAGTCAGCTGGCTGTGGCACAGACGGCTGAATCATCTCAACTTCAAGACAATCAACAAACTGGCTAGGAACCAGCTCGCTAATGGAATTCCAGATCAAGTATATGACAAAAGTCATATGTGCAGCGCGTGTCAAAAAGGAAAGCAAACAAGAATTTCATTCTCTCTCAAGCCAGCTCAGTCATCTGATCGAGTTCTTCAACTTCTTCACATGGATCTCTTTGGTCCAGTTACTCCAGCAAGCTTCAATGGCAGAAAATATACTCTGGTCGTTGTGGATGATTTCTCAAGATTCACATGGGTATCATTCTTATACCAGAAGAGTGAAACCAGAACTAAGCTGCCTATCCTACTGGAAAGACTATCAACACAGAAGGAGTGCAAGATAATGGCAATAAGATCAGATCGTGGAACGAAGTTTCTAAATGAAACTATTTATGATTTTTGCAAGAAGAACGGAGTTCAACACCAAACATCTGCAGCTCGCACACCTCAGCAGAATGGTGTAGCAGAAAGAAGAAACAGAACCCTCAAGGAAGCAGCTACCTCAATGCTAGCTAGCTCTGCCATTCCAAAGAAGTTCTGGGCTGAAGCAATCAACACAGCTTGCTTCACTCAGAATCGCTCCCTACTCACATCAAGGCAAGGAAAGACACCGTATGAGCCATGGAACAACAGAATACCATACATTGGATATTTCAAGGTATTCGGATCCAAATGTCACATCCTCAATAATGGGAAGACACAGCTCAAGACGTTCGATGAAAAGACAGATCGAGGAGTATTCCTTGGTTACTCCGCTGTGAGTAAAGCATACAGAGTCTTCAACAAAAGAACTCAAATAGTCGAAGTAACTCCACATGTTACCTTTGACGAATCCTCCTTCGAATATAGAGATTCTATCAAACGAAGAAGCGAAGGAGAATCTTCAAGATTGATTCAGACAAGGGCTCAAGAGAATAGAATCAGGAATCTGGCCGAACCATTAATTTGGGACAATGAGCCAGAGGAGGAAATTCAAAACAATCAAGAAGCTCCACCAGCTGGAAATCGAGAAGAAGCTTCAACGCCAAATTAAGGGGGAACATCATCAGCTGGGAATCCAAACACAGCTGAGTCCCCAGCTCCATCTCCAGCTGAGCCTCTACAGA
This sequence comes from Agastache rugosa, assembly GCA_031470985.1. Taxonomy (NCBI): domain Eukaryota; kingdom Viridiplantae; phylum Streptophyta; class Magnoliopsida; order Lamiales; family Lamiaceae; genus Agastache; species Agastache rugosa. The sequence goes on from CM062605.1 coordinate 5,419,210, forward strand.
AGTCTCCTCAAAATCTAAATCAAAGAGAGCCAAACTCTCAAGATTTAACTCCTGATCAACTACAAGTCAGACGAAATTTAGCCACGTCAAGCATCAATCAATTGGAAGAAGAAATTCGCAAGAGGAGAAGATGGATTGAAGATCATCCATCATCAGCAATCATTGGAGAACCATCTGACCAAGTCAAAACCAGAAGCTCAGCTGCTCAAGCTTCATCGGATCATCAAGAAGCAGCTGACACAGCTCAACTCTCAGTAGAGCTAGAACTGACGGTCAATGATGAAGACACAGCTCTAATGGCGTGTTACGTAGCTCAAGTGCCAGAGCCTCAATCAATTCTTGAAGCTTTGAAGAGCGTGCCTTGGACAAACGCCATGCAAGAAGAACTGAACGAATTCCTCAGAAATTGTGTCTGGGAACTGGTCGACAGACCTGAAGGAGTCAAAGTCATAGGACTCAAATGGATATTCAAGAACAAAATGGATACCCTGGGATTCGTCATCAGAAACAAAGCTCGACTAGTTGCCAAGGGCTACACTCAGCAGGAAGGAATTGACTTCGATTCGAAGAATCTTTTGCTCCAGTAGCACGATTGGAAGCAATCAGACTATTTCTCGCCTTTGCAGCACATCACAAATTCAAGGTCTATCAAATGGATGTGAAGTGTGCATTCTTAAATGGAGAAATCAAAGAAGATGTCTACGTTGAACAACCTCCAGGATTCGAAGTAGAAGGAAATAAAGTCTACAAGCTAAAGAATCCTCTTTATGGATTGAAGCAAGCACCTCGAGCTTGGTATGACACTCTGTCAAATTTTCTCATATCCAAAGGATTCAAGAAGGGCTCAGTAGACAGAACTCTCTTCACCATCAAGTCAGGAGAAGATATCCTGGTTGTTCAAATCTACGTAGACGACATCATCTTTGGATCAAGATCAAGCTTCTTATGCCAAAGATTTGGAGAGATGATGTCAGAGAAGTTCCAAATGTCCATGATGGGAGAAATGAGTTTCTTCCTAGGACTTCAAGTCAAGCAATCTTCAGAAGGGATTTTCATAAATCAATCCAAATACGTGAAAGATTTGATCGCCAAGTATGGAGTTCAATCCAGCAGAACTATAAAGATTCCAATGAACACCAACTGGAAAATTGAACCAGGAACTGAAGGGAAGTCAGTTGATTCCAGCAAATACAGAGGGATAATAGGATCCCTGCTGTATCTAACAGCAAGTCGTCCAGACATCTCTTTCGTAGTCGGAGTGTGTGCCAGATTTTAAGTTGATCCAAAGGAAGCACACATGCAAGCAGCCAAGAACATTCTCAAATATCTCAAAGGAACTCAGAATGTTGGGCTGTGGTACCCAGCTGAAGACAATCTACGGATCGGATACTCAGATTCAGACTTCGCTGGAGATCGATTGGACAGAAAATCAACTTCAGGAACTTGTCAGTTCTTAGGAAGTAAGTTAATTTCATGGTTTTCAAAGAAACAAACGTGCATCGCAACTTCCACGATAGAAGCAGAATATATGGCCGCTGGAAGTCTCGCTCGCAAATTCTGCCGAAACATCACCGGATGACTATGAAGTAAAAGCTGGACAGTGCCAATTTTCGTGATAGCTCAAGTGCGATTGCCATTTCGTAGAATCCAAGACTTCACACAAGATGCAAGCATGTAGACGTACGACATCATTTCATCGTAGATCACGTAGAAAAGAAGGATGTGATTGTTGAGAAAATTCACACGTACATACAAATGGGCCGATATTCTCACAAAACCGCTGATAGAAGCAAGACTCAAAATGCTGTGCAGATTACTTGGACTTCTCAACCCAGACGATGCTTCACCCAAATGAACTAAGAGACCAAAAACGGAAGCAGACCAACGAATGTAAGCAAATAACCGAAATTCGAATCAATGTCACCGATATCAGTGAAAGAATTCACTAAACCAGATGCCGAAAGGAAAGGATTATTCAAATGAGGAACCAGTGGAACCACGATGACCCAAAGACACCCACTCAACCGAGGTATCAGCTGACTACAATGATCAGCTGAGAGGTTTGCAACAACATTAATTACACCTACTCAATCTGTTTTCTGTCAACTCACATCTTGTCATTTCTAATCAATCTTAATTAAAAGTCTGCAAAGAATTGAATAATGGGAGTTTCAAGGCAAAAGTCAAAACGCCTCAACCGTTCTCTCTCGCGCATTAACTCACATCTTCTAATCAAGAAATTGACTTGACGCGAGAATCACTCCCAGTCGTAGATCTTCTTATCAATAGACAAATCTTGATCATCCATTCATCAAGAAAACTCTTTAAATATGCTAGAAGATATACGCATCAACCCTAGAAAGTTTTTCAGCATTCTTTCTTATTTCCATCAATTGGTATTGTTTGTTTCTACTAACAAAAGATGCAGAAGAAGAACATGGAATCCAGAAAGATATCTCCCGAAGCCGGTCAAACTTGAAGAATCTGTCAAAGCTTCAAGATAAGAGTTGCTTAACTCTCAGGAACCTCAAAGAAGACGGAAGTCCAGAAGAAGGTGAAGCCCATCGACAGAACCAGGCCAGCGCAGTGGGAGAAGACTGCAAAGCTCAAGAACGTCATTCACCAGGAAGGTGCAGAAAACTTTCTGGGAATGTCAAAGGAAAAAGACCTCCTCAGCCCCACTGTTTCTCTCATTATGAAAGAGAGAACGGGACATACAACTCCCTGGGATGCAAAAATCAACGTCAACAGACCTGGACCAGATGTTGATAAAGCCGGAGTTTTCAAGAGCAATCATGACAAAGCTCTTGCTCCACCACAGGAGGCACAGAAAAAGATGCAGGAGACAAAGCAGAATGCATCTTTCTCCATCCCAGCTGGGAATCGGAGACAACTTGAGGAGACAAAATATACTGAAGCACTGTCTTCAAACCGAAGACTCAAGTCAAAGGTGCTCAGTCAGTCAGCAGAGAAGCCAGCTGACATTATGAGAGAATTCGTAATCACTCTCCGAGGAACAGAAGGCCCACAAGCGGTCGTTTCTTACGGTGGAAAAGAAGTTCACGTCCCTGCGTGAACATCATCGTCAGCGACACCGCAACGGAGTATTCTAGCTGATCAACCAAGCTTAAACCCCAAGGCAGATGGAATACTTCAACCGCCTTCTCCTCAGTTTCCTTCAGCTCCACAGGGACACCATCTTCGAGATCTTTCAATAAAAGATGCTCAAGTCCCTGCACAAAGCTCAAATGAGAAACACCACCCAGCCAACGATCACCTGCAGCTGGATGATGATGATATGAGCTGAATACAAGTCCCTCAAGTGCTGAATCAGACTTTCTCATTCAATCTAAGAAGTCTGAAGAAGCAAAATTGCAAGGAATGAAGTTATGCCCGACTCAGAAGATGCTATCTCCCGTGCTAACTCATCCCTCCAAGCACTCAGCTGATCGCCCCGAATCAGGCCAAGGACGCTGTGTCTGCAATCACAGCTGAGGCTAATGCAACTGAAGAAGAGCCAGCTAATACAACAGCTGAGCCACTTAGACTCTAAACCTCGCTGCTCAGAGCTGAAAACCACAGTTTCGCCAAACTAAAACATCGCAATAGCCGATGGTGTATATCTCCCACCCTGTTTTGATCATGCCAAAAAGGGGGAAGTAAGGGAGAAGAGAGACAAGTCAATGAAGAGGCAAACTGTTGAGCTAGAGGAACCAGCTGAATCAGAATCAGCTGAAGAAGAGACGAGTCAAAAGAAAGAAGCAACGGATGCAGAAGAGAAGACCCAGCCAACCGGGGAAAAGGCGAAGGATTGAAGACTGAAGATTTGAAGATTTTTTTTCCTTCTTTCTTTTTCCTGTGTTATAATGTATTTTCTTACATTAATAAAACACAAGTTTTTCTGCGTCATAAGTTGTCTCAGTTAGGTTTTGGCATCATCAAAAAGGGGAAAATTGTTGGGAAAATTATAAGGTTTCGATTTGATACCAAAACCCAACTGATTCTCCAACCGAATAGATGATCGCGTCAACCTAAATAGTGTTTTCCAGCTCGCATGTTTGAGCCTTAGATGTTCTAGGTTTACAGGTTAAGGAAGCGGAAGACAGCAGTCGACCCGTGTTTACGGGAGTCGGCTAACGAAGAAGACGGTCGACCCAGTGTTCACGGAGTCACTAGCAAAAGACGGCGGCGTCAACCTTCGGAGTGATCCAAATAGAGCTGATCAAGTCAAGAGAATTCGAGCGAGTTCAAAACACAGCTGGTCCAGCTGTACAGAACAAAGGAACTATCTCTGAAGACTCCACTTCAGGACAGTCCAGCTCTGAATTCAAAAGCCAGCTCTAAAGGCAGAAGATCCCGGAATCAGAGGAAGTCAACCTACCTCGACCAATGAGGGATTGCCAGATCAGCATCCTAGACTTCAGAACCTAGGATGTGACACAAATGAAGACAGGTGCAGATACGCCCAACGGCAGATCTTGTATTTAAGAAGAGTAGGTAAGATTCAAACGGCTCCTCCAACGGCTAGTCTTGAATCTCTACCTATATAAACCCGTCTTCAACCTCAGGATCAGATACGAAAAACTCTCTACAAGCTTTCATTATCTGAAATCATCATTCTTTCAAAAGCTCTCAAGCAGTTCTACATAGATCAAAGAACACTTTATCTTAAAGTGTTTCTAGTTAAGAAACTGCTTAGTTTTTCGTCTGTTCCCTAGGCCAAACTCATTGTATATCTTAAGCCTAGATTTCGAACGAGTTCATCATACTCTGAAGTTCTTAATTGTAAGAACTCGTTCATAGTTGGAACCCCATACCCAAACCCAAACCCAGAAAGGTTAGGTAAAGGTACGCTTGCTCGAAGCGCGTAATTCGAGTGGTTCGGTTCTTCAGTACCCGTAAACTGAAGGTGTATAGGCTTGACAGTGCCCGCAAACTGTTGGAACACAGCTCGGGTTAGAGTTGTGAAGTTGCTTGGTACTTGGAAACCAAGTGGTAGTGGATTACCAGTGAACCTGGTCGTGGACGTAGGAGGTGTTACTCCGAACCACGTAAAAACTCGCGTGCTTCTTACTCTCTCTCTTTACTTTGGCTTTACATTCAGCTGTGTACTAACTCCTTCATATCATTGCATATTTGTTCAAAACTGCACACACAGCTGCTCTCCAAAGACAGCTGTGTCTCTCTAAAAGTTGCACAACCTGACTAAGCTGAAAACGTTAAGTTAATCTTTTCAAACTAAGTTTTTCTAAGTAACCGAGCTAAGTTTTCAAACCACCACTTTCCGCACCGCCAGCTGAGTTATTTACCCAGCTGACCCTCCCCAGCTGGATCAATAACTGAGCTCACCAACTCTGTGTTTTAACTTGAAAAAGTTTCGAAAAATCTACTTGGTGTATTCACCCCCCCCCTCTACACCAAGTACCCAGCTCAGGGACCATCAGGATCAATTGGGTTCACCGTAGGCTGTGAAGAAGCATCAGCCAACTACGTGGGAGATTAAATTTTGGGTGATGGCTGTTTTGGAGGTGAGCTGGGATAAGTGGAAGAGGGTTCAGCTTGGGTGTCGGTTGGCTGTGAAGGAGCTTCAGCCAGTTGAATATCTACATGCTCTCTTACAGGAGATGGCTCTTTTGTTGGAGAGCTGGGTGGAGGAGAAGGTTGTTTGGGCGGAGAGCTGTGAGGCGGTGATGGCTGGGGTGAGCTAGAAATATCGCCAAGTACTTGGGCGATAACCTGGGTCGGGGAAGGTGGAAAAGGTGTCTGACTCCTTGGATTATCCAGTTCATCCTCTGAGCTGGATGACGATTCATCATTCAATCCCATATCAGTCAGGATGTTTGATCTGAATTGATTGAAGGCTGATACTGGCTGTGGGGAGAGAATCACCATCGCTTGACTAAGCTTGCTTGGTGAGATTGTTGGAGTAGCCTCTGAAGATTCCTGAGTCTGAGGAACGACAGTCGTTTTCTTCTTCTTTTCAGCTGGGCCTCCAGCTGTTTTGGGATCTGTTGTCTTCATTTTTCTTTGTTTCTTCTCCGCTGGAACTTCTGGTTCTGTTTCTTCCAGCTGCTTCTTGTCTTTGCTCACAGCAGGCTGTTTCCTCAGGAGATCATTGATTTGACTAATTCTCTTGAAGAGAATCTTCGTTTCTGGAAATGGTTCTGAATCAGCCCACTTTACTATGTGCCCTTTCACAGCTTGCTCTATTAAGAATGAAATCTTAGAGCATAGATACAGGGGCTCTGAGGTTTAATACGTCGTCCTGGTGGAGTCGAACTTGATCTTCTCTAACTCCTTGACCAGTCGGTTGAGTAAAAAATCAAACCAGTTGACATTTGCACCTTTGATCATGGCAATCATTGGTTTGAGCTTTGGAATACTGATCTCTCCTTGAGATCCAGCTATCCCCAGAATGCACTTCTGCGTGATATCCAGAAGCAGCATGTACTTTGGCTTGAGAAGGAGCTTTGACATGCTCGCTCTATACGGCTTTGGAGAAATAAACATCTCTTGACTGAGAAATTCATCCACTTCCTCACGGCTGTAATCGTCTGGAATGAATTCTCCTTTGTTGGGCAGATTGAATACTTTTCACAGCATTCTGTTGAGCTTGATGTTGACGGTTGCTGAGTCAAATTTTCCGTCAGCGTCCTTGACGATCACATCGAATGAAGATGAGTAGAAGCCATCTTCGTCGATGATGTTAAGATAGAAGAGAGCAACATCTCTCTTCAGCATAAGCTTGGGCATGGAGGTTGCCCATAGCAAGAGACCGAAATCTGCAACTAGATCCATCATCTCTTTAAGTTCTGAAATCTGGAGGTTGGCGGTGGACAGAGCACTTTCAAAAGATAGCTTTGTCATAAGAGCTTCAAACTGGTTCATTACTGCGGTTGATTTCTTGGGTGTCATCTCTGCAATCTGTTGATTTTGATCATGCTAATAACTTGCAGAGAATAGGAGATTTTGAAGATTTGAAATTCGCAGAGATAACGATGAAAGAGTTCTGCGTATCTTTTCCATATATATCAACTGTTATAATAGATCAACGGTTGAGATTGAAACAATTGATATTCTAATCAACGATTGGGAGAGAATCACTCATCACGTTTAGCTGAAGTGTTTACGGCGAGTGTATTACAACCTCGCGTGAGGCAGTTCAAATGTTTTGAAGTTCTGTCTCGATCCTATCGTGCTACAGTACATTGCAGACTTTATATTTAATGCGATGGGAAAGGAAACTTATCAAGAAATTTAACTAAGGAACATATGTCCGCTTAAAATTGGAATTCAAGATATTTGGACTTAAATGGCATATTCCTCAGAGTATTAAATACATGCGACGCAAACTGGTCAGCTCGGACATAGAAGTCAGCTGATACCAAGATGGTCATTTCCTCTACTTGACTGAGTTTTCCCTTCAGCTGAGTATCTTAATATTGAGTTGATTTTCATTCAGCTGAGTTTCCTTGAGCTCTGTGACTGACGTAGTTTAGCTTGATTCCTCCTTAGCTGGGTATTCCTTCTGAATCTGAGCTTTGAGATCCAGCTGAGTTTGTTCCCCCTCAGCTGGATGATATTTCTTCATCCAATTTGAGCTATCCAAGTGATCCACACATCCTTGATTTAGATTTCAAAATGTTGTGCTTGTGTGAATTTTCCCAACAATGCTATCCAGATGTTAGAGAATCAGCTTGATTACTCCGCTGGATCAGTTTTTTTTTCCTTCAGCTGGTGATTTCAGCTGAGTATTTTCTGCTGGACGCTCTTCTTGATGATTCTGCTGGACAGAGGTCAGATCAATTGTTGATACCAATTGTTGGTGAATCTACTGAACTGAGTTCCCCTTTAGCAAGATTCTTCTTCTGGATTCTACGAACCACGCTTGATCTAGCTTTATTTGATATCCAGAGGATGACATTTAATAGATCAGCTGGATTTCTTTCTTGATTCTCCACTTGAAAATTCTGTTGGATTGACTTTGCCCTTAGCTGTTACCACAGCTGTGTCGATTTTCAGCTCGGTGGAGTTCCCCCTTATTTTGATAGTAGGTGGCTGTCTTTTCTCAGCTGCTTCCTACTTCTCTTGAGCAGATTTTCAATAATGGCTCATTTCTTTGACGAGATCTCCGTTTGTATAGCAGGTGGACAGCTGCCTCAAATCCAGTTGATTCATCTGCTCCTTCTCGATTCTTTTCTTGAGACCAATGTACTCAGCAGTGTGACTAACTGAGTTTTTAGTTTTGTATCCAGTTATCTTTATTTCATCATCTGGTCCCAGTCAGCTAGCTGGGTTTCTTCATTTTCTTCGAAGGTTGATTCAGCAAGATGTTCCAGACATCTTAATCAAAGAGATCATCCTCATCTGAGTCGGAAAAGGAGATTTGATCATTATCCACTTCGCTTGATTCAAACCCTTTATCCTTTCTCCGAGAGGATGACTCAGCTGAGTTTCTTTCTAGATAGAGTTGCTTGTCGTGATGAACCTTCACGATCTTCTTGTACATTTCCTTGCTGTGTTCCAGCCTATTAATATTTTGTACAAGCATGGCAACTTCTTCGTGCAATTCTTCTTTGCTCATATTTTTGAACTCCTTTCTGACTTTTTCAGTCTGAGCTGATTGAGCTGATCTTCTTGACTCTGCACTGAGAGTTGTCTCCTTTGCTTTAGAAGTCAGCTCCGTTTGAAATCCTCAGATCAAATTCGTTGACTTTAAGGATGGAGAACAATTTTTCTATCTCCATGCTGCCAAGATCAGTTTTGCTTTGGTGAACCACCTTGTGTGTACACCATTCTGAGGAGAGAGCTGCAAGAACTTTCAAGTTCTTATCTCGAACTGTATATTTCCCAGTTCAGATCGTCTCGATCTCAACGACGAGGTTAGAGAATCTGAGCTCCATTTGATCAATGGACTCGTAGGGGAGTTGCTTGAAGTTGTCGAACTTCTGGCATGCAACTGAGAATTTGTTTTCTTGAATTGCCTCTGAGCCTTCACACAGCTTGGCTAGAGTGTCCCACATCCCCTTGGTTGTCTCGCATTTGATGATCTTGCTGAGATAAGCGTCCGTCACCGTTGAGGAGTTGATGTTGCGAGCGTAGCTGTCCAATCCAGCTTGTCTCCTTTCTTATGGAGAGTACTCCCTTTTGGGCTTCAAAACCTGCCGGAGTACTGGTTCAGCTCCAGGTGTGGTTTTTGCTTCTCTTTCTGACTTCATGATGATGATGGGTCCGTCAGTAATGACAACCCACATCATGTCTTGATGCGCACTCAGAAAGCTTTTAAGTCGGAACTTCCAGATCTGATAATCATTGACAGAGAATGTCAAAAGATTCCTGCACAGGAAAGATTCCATGACAGTATGCAATATAATGATTTTAAAAAGATTTTGAAACTTTGAAGGATCTATTCAGGTGACCACTATCAGCAAAGAGGCTAACTTGACACAGATACAGTGATCTTTTGAACCACTGCTCTAATACCAATTGTTGGTCCCAAGACGGATACCTTGGTGTAGAGGGAGGGGTGAATACACCAAGGTTTAAAAACTTTTCCAATTAAAAGTTTTTTGAGTGAGCTGGTTGTGTTCGATCCAGCTGGAAGGCAGCTTGATCGACTCAGCCGGCTGCGTGTGTGCGAAAGTTGGCGGGTTTTGGAAAGTCCATCTGTTGCTTCAAATATATTGCAAATCTTTGTTTCTCTTTTCTCTTAGTCAGATTATGCAACTTGAAATGTGCTTATGAAAGGTTTGCTGAATACATAAATAAAGCAGTAAAGAACAAAGCAATTTAACGTGGTTCGGAGTAACACTTCCTACGTCCACGATCAGAAAACCATCTGGTAATCCACTAAGGATACCACTGACTTTACGCGCAGTCAGCAAGCATTGCAGCTCAGTTCCTCGAGCTGGATAAAGATTCCATGTACTGTATCAAAACGTAACCAACTGTTTACAGGCACAGCTGAAGCCTCTTCAATTTACGGGTACTGAAGAACCTGACTTACAGTTTCCGGGTACTGTAAAAACCTAACCACTCGAATTATACGCTTCGAGCACGCATACCTTAACCTAACCTTTTCTGGCTTAGGGTTTGGGTATGGGTTTTTCAACTATGAACGAGTTCTTACAATGAAGAACAAGGAGTGTGATGAACTAGTTCAAACTAGGCTTAAGATATTTCTATTCTGATCTAATCTCCCTATGATTGAATATGTGAACAACTAAGAACACAACTGACTGGCTAGGTGTTCTTTGAAAGATTTGGCTTTGAAGATTGTTGTTCATTTTTCTGTTTACTCTTTTATTTCTTCAATCATCTCATCAGCCTCCTTTTTCAATGATGGAGGAGATATATATAGGTGGAGATTCAAACTAGCCGTTGGAAGAGAGCCGTTTGAATCTTACCTACTCTTATTAACTTCTGGCCTTTTGCCTACGAAGTAGGTCTGCATCTGCAGAAGCTATTTCTTCTCTGATTTGACCGCGTCAGATAAGATCTTCTGACATCGGGATCTTGTCTTGGAGAAGGTCTTCGTCTTCGAGCTGCTAAGCGTCTCTGCTGTGTCTTCAGCGTCTTGGATTCTGCTGCGTCTCGACTCTGAACTGTCTTAGACCTGAACTGTATCATTAACTTGAGTTGTATCTTCAACCTGAGTTGTGTCACTGACCTGAGTCGTGTCTTAGACCTGAGCTGAGTCATCGACACTAAGCTGGGTCTTTTACACTGAGCTGGGTCTTCGACACTGAGCTGGGTTTCCGTCACTGAGCTGGGTCTTGATACTACTGGGTCTTTGACTCTGCTTGGTCTGCTCTGCTGAGTCCGCTCTGCTGAATTCCTTAAGTGTCTGCTTAGCTGTGTTTTCTGCTATGTCTTCTGCTGTCTTCAGCGACTCTACCTGTAAACTTAGAAACTCTATAAGCTCAAACAGGCGAGCTGGAGAAACACTTGGGCTTGCGCAATCATCTACTCGGTTGGGGTCAGCTAGGTTTTGGTATCAAATCGAAACTCTATTAATTTTTCCAACAGGTCCAATTTATGTCAAGCTGAAATTAGAGCTTCCATTGCGATCGCGGATGAGCGGAACGGAAGCCGCTCGCGATTGCCGCGATCGCGTCACAACAGCTGATCGCAAGGGAGTCGGTGGCGTGGCGGCTCCCTATTAGGCTACGGTTTATCCATTGCTCAATTTCAAACGGCTATTTTTTTTAATTTATAATTTCCATCTGTCAATACTTGAAATATTTGAAAAGACAGACTCTTCTTTGCGATGCAAAAGCCCACGCGAAATTAGAAGATAATTTGATTGAAGAAATGTGGGCACACTTCGATTTTTAATGTTTTAATTTTTTTTTATGTTTTTCAATTCATGTAATATTTTTATTTCAATTCCATAAAATTTGCATTTTAAAAATTATTGTTATTCAAATTATAAAATAAAAATAATTACAAAATGAAAATAAAAAAAGGGTAGAAATCACAAGTTTGGAGATCTCCATCGGGAGCAAATTTGAAAAGATCACTTAGGCCTACTTTTAATAATATAATAATAGAAATATCACCATGCAAAAGATTGTCATTGTGGATGCTCTTAGGAATTCTAGTAATAAAATCTAAAGCAAAAATTAAGATACAATCAATCTTATAGTAGGGTTTAGAGGTGGCCAAACGAATCAGAACCGCCGAAACCGGCGGTTCTGCAACTTTAGAACCGAAACCGAACTGCCTTCGATGTGGTTTTCGGTTCCAAACCGGAACCGGCAGTTAGGTTTCGGTTCCAAAGTTGCGGAACCGAGAACCGCCGGTTTCGGTTAGGTTTCGGTTCCGAATTGCCGGTTCCTCCTATTTTTTTATTTTTATGTTTTTATCTATATCCATGTTACAATTCAAATTTATTTCACCTAAATGTTACGTTACAATGCATAAAATTACAATTAAACAAGAAAAAGTAGCAAAAAAAGAAAAAAAAATACAAAAATTGAACCCCAAAATATGCGGTTTCGATTTGGAACCTCCGGAACCAAACCGAACTGAAACTTGCGGTTCCGATTTGAAACCGAAACCGAAGTGGTCGGCGGTTCGGTTTCGGTTCCCTTGGAGTAGAACCGAGAACCGCCGGTTCGGTTCCGGAACCGGAACCGAACCGAACCGCGGCCACCTCTAGTTGTTTGTAGTTAAAGGTAATTAAGGTAGAATAGGAAGTATTAAAGGGATTAGAGGTAATTATGTTTATTATTTTCAATTATGATTTATTAATATTAATTAGAATTTATTAATTATCAATTTGAATTTTAGAGATAATTAGAGTTTATTAATTCCCAGTTATGATTTATGAATGTTAATTACAGTTTATTAATCATCAATTGAAATTTTATAAGCTCAATTTTAAAATTAATTCACACCTAGTTAGAGTTGATTAAATATTAATTAATTAAATAATTAAAATTAAAATTTTAAAAAAAATAAAAATAAATAAACACCTTACGAGGCCACTTGTCACGTAGAAATTATATCCTCAACCTCTAGCCTGCAGGAATTTATTGAGTGTTACCCAATCTTACGAAAAATTGTGACAACTTTTTGATGAATAATTGTTTCAGAAAATAGTATTCTACATTCAATCCGAAAATTATATTAGGAGTATATATGTAGTATACTCATCTCTCATATTTAATATTTTATTATTATAATTTATATTAATATAATATTATCATGTGAGTGGAATGATATATTAATAAAATATTACCATGTGAGAGGGGTGTATCCCATTCATTACATACTACCCATTAAGAAAGTTGTTTTCATTTATTATATACTCCCTCTGTCTGGTCCGTTCATATTGACACGTATTCCTTTTTTGGTCGTCCCACTCATCTTGACACATTTCCTTTTATGAAAATAATTAAGGTTCACTTAAAAAATACTTTATTCACTTCAAAAACACTTTATATTACTTTATTCACTTTAAAAACATTTTATATTACTACTTTATTAGCTACACTAAACACCACCTTTATACTTAATACTCTTTTTCTTAATACTCGTGCTGAAAAGAAACGTGTCAAGATGAACGAGACGGATGGAGTATTATAAATAGAAATTAGGTCTTTTTTTAAAATTGCTCTTCCATGTATCGTGTTCAATACGAATGTGGCAATACCACGTAGGCATGAGAGTCGCCCGTTAAACCTATACTTTTAACTGCTACTCAAATTACCATTTTTTTGAACTCTCAAATTACCATGAATACATACTAATTTTATAAAAACTATAGTATTATTATTAAGCTCGTTAACTTGTACTCCCTCCTTCCACGAAAATTGTAGCTAGTTTTCTGTGGCACAAGTTTTAATAAAAGTGTGATAGTTGTTAAGTGACTAGTGGAGAAAATGACTCACCATTATGAGTGAAAAAAAGATAAAAAAGTAAGATAATTTGTCGGATCATGTCTTAAAATGGAAAAAAATGAAAACTAGGTACAATCTTCGTGTAGAGATTGAGCATAAGATTTTATTAACAATTTCAAAGTAAATTACACCTTTTTCTCGTCCACCTCTGAAAGTTCGCCTCCGCCACTTTTTTCTTTTCGAGACTTTGCATCAAGGTTTTATAGCAATCACCGTTAATTTATTGCTTCAGGTGTATAAAATATATTTTGTTAATTTGCACATACCTTCTTCGGACCGAAGTAGGGGTGTATACGAGTCGAGCCGAATCGAACAGTAGCAGGCTCGAGCTCGGCTCGTTAAAAAAATTAAAGGCTCGAGCTCGGTTCGAGCTTTGTGTTTCGAGCTCGAGCTCGACTCGACGGGTAACAACCAAGCTCAAGCTCGGCTCACTAAATATTCGTTTTGACCGAGCTCGACTCGAAAAAAATATTATAATTAAAAAATATCAATTACAATTAAAAAATATATATTAAAGTATTAAAAAATTCGCGAACATGTTCGCGAGTTAGCTCGTTTAGTATCGAACTCGAACGTGTTCGCGAGCCTCCCGAGCCGAATATAGATAAGCTCGAGCTCGGCTCGGAAAAATTGTCGAGTTCGAGCCTGGGCTCGAGCTCGGCTCGTTTAAGAAACGAACAAATTTCGAACGATCGAGCTTTTTTCGAGTCGAGTTTCGAATAGCTCGCGAACCGTTGGGCTCGTGTACAGCCCTAGACCGAAGTGCTAGTAAGAATGAATATTATTTTTAGCCGAAAAATTTTGCTGCAATTTTTAAAAAAATAAATTGAAGTGATAATTAGGCAATATTTATAAATTAATCCAAGGGAATATGTTTATTGTTGGCATAGAGATGATGCACAAACTCACGGAAACAAAATGGTGGACGGTCCTCAACAGGGACGAAAGATTTGTTAAAAAGATGTAATAAAAAGGTAGATTATCCTATAATTGTTAAGAAATTCATTGTTAAGTTAGAGGAATTAAAAATAATATATACTACTAGTAATTTTTATGAATTAGGTTGAACTAAAGTAATTTAAATAACAGTCAAATATAGTGGTTTAAGGGTTGGCTCCCTTGTTTACATGTTGTCACATCAGTGGTGAGCACGTCATGCTCAGAATGTGTAGTGGAGCATTTTTGTAGGTTTGTCCGCACGGTACATAAGTGTTCCTCGTTCTATAAATATGATCTACGAACAGTTAGTATCAGAATTTGCCCTTTCTTCCTTTGAAATGTTTTGTAAAGGAGAGGGATTATCCAATTTATATGTAGAAGTTGTGATCTTTACCAAATCGTATGTAACAACAAATGGGGTACTTTAATAGTTAGTTTATATTAGGGATACCAAAGAATGTGGGCAAAATGGTCAGATAACAATAGTGAAATCACAACTCTGGAATTTGCTAGAAAAATTTTGGAATCAAAATGTAAGTCTCATCAGCAATCCGATTTAGAGGCAAAAACGTTATAATTTTTTGCATTAACGGAATATGCTAATTCTATCCATATATATGCTATTTGAGTATAAATAATGATATTAAATTTAATACAATCTGATATCAAGTGGGACCCCATGCTAATAGGGAATGACATACAAGGACTCCGCACCATTATTGCATAATTGTAATATTGTGTGCTATTTTTGCATCAATATAAGTTACAAATATTTAGGATTGTACACGAGTCAAACCGTTCGCTAGCAATTTGAAAACTCGGTTCGAAAAAAGCTCGTTCAAAATGTGTTTGTTTACTAAACGAGCCGAGCTCGAGCCTATCTATATTCGGGTCGAGAGGCTCCCAATCATTTTTTAGTTCGATATTAAATGAGCCAACTCGCAAACATATTCGCGAACGTGTCTAATTATTATCTTTATATTTTTTATACTTCAATACCAGCATTGAGTTTATGCTCACGATAATAAATTAAATTATTATTAGATGTGAATATATATATATATAGTCGTGCTTAATGAGAACGTGAGAACATGCTTAAATCTATATATATTCATGCTTAAATCAATATATAGTCATGCTTAATGAGATTCATGCTTTTTTGTGTAAACAATTGTGCTTATATAAAATCATGCTTAAATATATATATATTCATGCTTCGAATAATGACAACCATAGATCATACAAAGATCAATGGTTCAGATTGGTTCCTAGTTCCCACACTAGGAATAGTTTCTATATGAACCAATCCCTATATGTATATATATATATATATATATATATATATATAATACTAACAATTAAATAAATATTAACAACATAGTAATACATATGTGAATTAGTAGAAATTTTAAATGCTTATAATGTATTTAGGTTGAAACGAGTTTTCTATTCGAGCTCGAGCTCGAATATCTAAACGAGCTAAGTTCAAGCACGAGCTTATTTATGGTTTATTGAATTTTTATCGAGTCGAATTCGAGATTGAATAATTAACGAGTCGAACTCGAGCTTCATTTTTACACGTCGAGCCGAGCTTGAGCCTAAAATGCAAAGTTCGAATCGACTTACTTTCTAATCCTAGCTGCTCATGTCCATGAGATATAAATTTCTCAAACTAAAGAAAAATAAACAAAATCCTTAGGATGAATTCTTGTGTCTTCAATACTTCAATTAATCTTGCAATCTTGATATTCTTCTTCTTTGATGTTTTCTCCATGAAAAAAAAGAAAAAGAAAGAAAACTACAAAAGAAAACCTAAGAAAATATATATAAGATTGGAGTACGGAGACCCTAATTATGTGCTCGAATGACATATATGTAGTGTAGGAAGAGATTGAGTCACAATAAAGATTGGAGTATGGTTTGCATGCTATTATACAATAACAAGATTTATCCCATGCGCTTCTCAAAGAGCGACTATATATATATATTATCCTCGTCATAAAAAATATTGAATCACTGTTATAACGTATATAAATATAAATTTGTTTAAAGATCGTATATATTTTCGCAATTATTCTAATAAAATACTCCCTCCGTCCACGAAGAGAATGCCCCATAAGAGATGACACAAGTTTTAAGAATTTTAATTGAATGTATTGTGAGTGGAGTAAGGGTCCCACATTATGAGGGTAATAAGAGCATCCACAACAGGGGAGCGGCTGACCTGTCTCCCCCCACCCCCTCCCCGAGCGACAGGGCGCGACCTGTCGCTATGAGGCAACTCGCAAACGGTGGATCTCTCGATCAATATGACTAGTATCTTCACGTCGGCCCGACAACAGGGATGGAAACTCTGAAGAATTTTTGTGCAGCCATCAGATACGCATTCGGACCGGAATATTTAAGGAGGCCAACGAGCAGTGACGTGTCAAGACTTGTAGCGCTACACATAAGGAAACATGGTTTTCCTATGGAATGCTTGGAAGCATTGACTGCATGCACTGGGCATGGAAAAATTGTCCAATCACCTGGAGAGGTGCATACACAATCCAAAGAAAGGGTGTTGGTCTCAAGACGGATACATTGATGTAGAGGGGGGTGAATACACCAAGGTTTAAAAACTTTTCCAAGTTAAAACTCTTTTCGGAGAGCTGGCTGTGCTCGATCCAGCTGGATGGACTCTTGATCGACACAGCTGGCTGTGTGAGTGTGTGTGCGGAAGTTGGTGGGTTTGGAAAGTCCGTCTGTTGCTTCAAATCATATTGCAAAGCTCTGTTTCTCTTTTCAGTTAATTAGTTTATGCAGCTTGAAATGTATGCTTGAGAGGTTAGTAAAATGCATAAAATAAAGCGATAAATAACAAAGTAATTTTAACGTGGTTCGGAGTCACATCTCCTACGTCCACGACTAGGTTCACTGGTAATTCACTACCACTTGGTTTCCACGTACCAAGCAACTTCACAACTCTAACCCGAGCTGTGTTCCAACAGTTTACGGGCACTTTCAATCCTACACCTTCAGTTTCCGGGTACTGAAGAACCTAACCACTCGAATTACACGCTTCGAGCAAGGGTACCTTTACCTAACCTTTCTGGGTTTGGGTTTGGGTTTGGGTATGGGGGGTTTTCAACTATGAACGAGTTCTTACAATGAAGAACAAGGAGTATGATGAACTCGTTCCAACTAGGCTTAAGATATTTCTGCCTAAGACTGAATATGTGAACAACTAAAAACACAGCTGACTGGCTGGGTGTTCTTGAGGGATTCTGCTTTTAAGATTCGTTGTTTATTTTTCTGTTGTCTCTTTTATATTTCTTCAGTCGTCTCTTTACCAGTCTCACCACCAGTCTCTTTTCTTCAATGGTGAGGAGATATATATAGGTAGAGATTCAAACTAGCCGTTGGAAGAGAGCCGTTTGAATCTTACCTACTTTCATTTACTTCTGGCCTTTAACCTACGAAGTAGGTCTGCATCTGCAGAAGCTATTCCTTCTCTGATTTGACTGCATCAGATAAGATCTTCTGACATCGGGATCTTGTCTTGGAGAAGGTCTTCGTCTTCGAGCTTGCTAAGCATTTCTGCTATGTCTTCAGCGTCTTGGACTCTGCTGTGTCTCGACTCTGGGCTGTGTCTTAGACCTGAGTTGTATCATCAACCTGAGCTGTGTCTTCAACCTGAGCTGTGTCATTAACTTGAGTTGTCTTAGACCTGAGTTGTGTCATTGACACTAAGCTGGGTCTTTTACACTGAGCTGGGTCTTTGACACTGAGCTGGGTTTCCATCACTGAGCTGGGTCTTGATACTGCTGGGTATTTGACTCTGCTTGATGCCTTTCTGCGATGCCTTTCTTTGAATACCTCGGTATGCGCTTAGCTGTGTCTTCTGCTGAGTCTTCTGTTGTCTTCAGCGACTACCTGTAAACTAAGAAACTCTATAAGCTCAAACATGTGAGCTGAAAAACGCTTAGGCTTGTGCAATCATCTACTCGGTTGGGGTCAGCTGGGTTTTGGTATCAAATCAAAACTCTATTAATTTTCCCAACAATTTTCCCCTTTTTGTTGATGCCAAAACCTAACTGAGAAAAACAATTTACTTCCCCCTTAACAAGAAACGGGGTTTCAAAAATTAAAACATTCACAGCAGGTAAACAAATTCAGAGTTCAGTGCCTGGACAAAGAGTTATTGTCATCAGGGTGAGCTTTGAGATCAAAAGCGAACTATTCATTAATAAAGGAAATTTTACAACATTACAAAAAGTTCAAAAGATAAAATTCCCAGATGGATGGGTCTTCAACTCTACTGCTTCCTCTGATCATCAATCTGATGGTCAGTCTTGAGACCATACCTGTTGAAGAAGAATTCTTCCAAGTTTCTCCACTCATCTTGATTTTTAGATTCCTCTTTCGCCAGCCCAGTGATGAACTTCTTTGAAAATCTGGGCCTTGTCAGGAAGATTCGTTCCAGCTATAGTGGGAGGTTTCAATTGCTTGACTTTTGGAGCTTTGAGCTGGATGTTGTTTCTTTTGGCATATAGAGCAATTGATCTTGCCATCGTTGGATCCGTCTCATGGAGTTCGAGGAAATAATCCTGGAACGCAGTTTCTGGATTCATGCCTTTGTACTGATTCAAGTAGTAGAATTCTTTGATGAATTCTGATTTGCATCGTTCCCAGTTTTTATTGATATCATCTGGGGTCTTCTTGTCAGTTGAGGCTGCTTGGACCTGTTTCTTCCTAGCTTGCCTGTAACTTAGCCTTTTCTTCCTCTGCTTTTTCTCAGCAGGCTGAAGCGATTCGGCTTTCTTCTTGATGATTTTGTCCAGCTCTTGCATTTCTCTTCTTTGCTCGTTGTGGAAGTTACACAGCCATTGATAGTCCTTGTATTCCTCTGGCTTATATCCACACGCTTTGGCAAGAGCAACCATCTTCTCTCTCCATGTCTCTTTTACTGCTTTGGCTGCTGCAGTTGGCTCTGGCTCTTCCTCATCCAGTTCTTTGGCGAAGTCGTCAATTTCCGATTGGATTGGCTGCACATGTTCCTCCTGAGCTGCAGCTTTTCTCTCTATTGTTTTTCCAACTTTATTCGTATCTTCCCCCTTTTTGGCATTATCAACAAGGGAGGCGGAGAGGTTAATGACTGTTGCGTTGAGCTTGGTGAGAGCGGCTTCAACATCAGCAAGCTTGGCTGAGTTGTCAGCTGTAGCAATGTTCATCTGAGCATTGCTGCTACTTCCAGCTTTGAACTGAGCATCCAGATCTTTGTACAAGTTGAAGAGTTGGCGGATATCAAAGCTGTTGGAGAGAGTGGACTTTTTGAGGGCTTCTAGCTGGTTTGAAAGATTTGCTATGTCGTCGACCAGTGGAGCTTGATGTCTTGCTACAATCTCAGGAACTCTCTTCTCTAGAAGGTGCGACTGGTCAATGCTTTGAGAGACAAGAGATTGCTTGAGATCTAGACTTGTACTTTCTTGTAAATCTTGAACAAATTTGTGGACTTCATCAATTGTCCGATGTTGCTCTCTAACTTGACAGTCTAGAGCTTTGAATCGCATAATGACATCCACTTGAGACTTCAGCCTGTCCTGAAAAAGAATTTCTTCAACCTCTTTAGATATTGCTTCTTTCATTGCGGTTGAGAGCTCGACAGCTGAGTCCGTTTGAGTTGCAGAATTAGCATGACAGAGTTTGTTTGCCTCGAGCTCGACCTGCGAGCGAGTGTCATCGGCAATTGGACTTGATGGGGCTGCTGTCTCTTGTTCAGCTATTGCATCAGTAGGTTCTTTAATGATTATTACCTCAGCTGTGTTATCTGGTACAGCTTCCTTGGTAATCTCAGTTGCGACTTCTTTGGATATGACATCTCCAGAAGGTGTCTCCCATCCCGCTGCTGTTAGGAGCTTATTGGCTGACTCCCAGACGTCTGCTGGGTGCGGCTTGGGGTACTGCTGAGATACTTCGATGATACCTCTGATGAGATCATCTTGATGCAAGTAAGCATCCTCCAGACTTCCAAAGCCAAAAGTGTGTTGGAGGCATGCTTCATCCGTTTTCAATTTCTCGTAGGAAAATGTCTCGATCAGCTGCTCATTCTGGTACCAAGTTGCCATCTTGGTGGCCAGATAGAATTTGAGATCTCCAACTTTGACGAGGGCGATTGGCAGGTGTGCCAAGATGGGATACTGAGTCAGAACACTCTTGATCCCTGCAATGCGTAACTCCTCGTACATAACTTCCATGAAGGCTGAGCCAGAGGAGTTGAGTGATGGAGAAGCAGTGGAGTCACTTTCCTCTGATTCTGTGGAGATTTGAGCTTTGGGTGATGGCTGTTTTGGGGGTGAGCTTTGATTGGAGGAAGAGGGTTCAGCTTGGTTGTCAGCTGGCTGTGAAGAAGCTTCAGTCAACTGAATATTTTTCTGTACGATTACATGAGATGGTTCTTTGGTTGAAGAAGTGAGTGGAGGAGAAGGCTGTTTGGGCGGAGAGCTGTGAGGCGATGAGGGCTTGGGTGAGCTGGAAAGAGTTGTCTGACTCTTTGGATTATCTAGCTCATCCTCTGAACTGGATGAATCAACATTCAACCCCATATCAGCCAGGATGTTTGATCCGAACTGATTGAAGGTTGATACTGACTGATGGGAAAGAATCACCATTGCTTGACTTGGAGTTTCTTATGAAGAAGAACTATACTCAGTTGGTGGAATGACAGCTGTTTTCTTTTTCTTTTCAGCTGGTCCTCCAGCTAGTTTGGGTCAGCTGTCTTCCTTTTTCTTTGTTTCTTCTCAGCTGGAACATCTGCCTCTGTTTCTTCCAGCTGCTTCTTGTCTTTGCTCACAGCAGGCTATTTTCTTAGGAGATCATTGATTTGACTAATTCTTTGGAAGAGAATCTTCGTTTCTGGAAATGGTTCTGAATCAGCCCACTTCACAGTGTATCCTTTCACAGCTTGTTCTATTAAGAACGAAATCTTAGAGCATAGATATAGGGGTTCTGAGGTTGAATACGTCGTCCTGGTGGAGTCGAACTTGATCTTCTCTGACTCCTTAACCAGTCAGTTGAGTAAGAAATCAAACCAGTTGACGTTTGCGCCTTTGATCATGGCAATCATCAGCTTGAGTTTTGGAATACTGATCTCTCCTTGAGATCCAGCTATCCCCAGAATGCACTTCTGCGTGATATCCAGCAGCAACCTGTACTTTGGTTTTAGTAGGAGCTTTGACATGCTCGCTCTGTACGGCTCTGAGGTAATAAGCATCTCTTGACTGAGGAATTCATCTACTTCCTCATGGCTGTAATCGTCTGGGATGAATCCTCCTTCGCTGGGTAGATTGAACACCTTTCGCAGCATCTTGTGAGTTTGATGTTGACGGTTGCTGAGTCAAATTTTCCGTCATCGCCTTTGACAATCACATCGAATGAAGATGAGTAGAAGCCTTCTTCGTCAATGATGTTGAGATAGAAGAGAGCAGCATCTCTCTTCAGCATAAGCTTGGGCATGGAGGTCGCCCACAGCAAGAGACCGGAGTCTGCGACAAGATCCACCATCTCTTTGAGTTCTGAGACTTGAAGGTTGTTGGTGGAAATGCAACTTTCAAATGACAACTTTGTCATAAGAACTTCGAATTGGTTCATCCCTGCGGTTGATTTCTTGGGTGCCATCTCTATAATCTGTTGATTTTGATCGAGCGAGGAATTTTGCAGAGAATAGATAGAAGATTTGAAGATTTGAAATCCGCAGAGATAAAGATGGAAGAATTCTGTGTATCTTTTCCATGTATATCAACTGCCATAATGGATCAACGGTTGAGATTGAGATAGTTGATATTCTGATCAACGGCTGGGAGAAATTCACTCATCACGTTCTGACGTGTTTACAGTGAGTGTATTGCAACCGCGCGTGAGGCAGTTTAAATGCTTGACATTCTGCCTCGATCCTACCGTTCAAGAGTACTCTGCAGTCTTTGTAATTAAGGCGATGGGAAAGGAAACTTATCAAGCAATTTAACTAAGGAACATATGTCTGCTTAAAATAGGAATTCAAAATAATTGGACTGAAATAGTATATTTCTTTGAGAAATAAATTCATGAGACGCAGACTGGTCAGCGTGGACAGAGTATTCAGCTGAAATCACGGTGGTCGTCTCTTTTGCTTGAATTAAATATCTCCTCAGCTGAGTATCTGGAGATTAGCTTGATTCTTCTTCAGCTTGATAAACCTTCTGCCTTTGGGATCCAGCTGAGTTTGTTCCCCTTCAGTTGGATGAACTTTCTTCACTTGAATATTCTGCAGGAATGAATTTTTCCTTAGTTGATATCACAGCTGTGTCGATTTCCAGCTTGGTGGAGTTTCACCTGACCTTGATAGAAGGTGGTTGTCTTTTCACAGCTGCTTCCTTCTTGAGTTGATCGGAGTCTCATCACTGGCTCATTTCTTTGATGATGTCAGCTGTTCCATGATCAGCTGAGTTCACCACTGCTTTGCGGGGTATAAACTTCGATTTCCTGTTCTTTGCATTGCATTAATGCGCATTGAACTCACCAGGAAAACCGTTCACAACAATTGGCTGGGACCAGTACACTTGACATATTCTTTGAAAAGCTTTGAGGTGATTCATGAGCTTTGATCATCAGCTGTCTTGACAGCAAGCTTGGTGACATCCTCAGTTGTTTCTGTCCCTCGACCTGTTATCACTCCTTCGGAACCCAGTTGTGATTGGGCCCGGCTTTGTTGATGAGGGTTCCACTGATAACCCGGATTTGTCCTTATCTTTTGTGAGTGATACTTCTAGTTGGTCCTTAAATGTGTCAACTTCTTCTTTGGACTTTGTTAACGGCTTGAACTCCATTTTCTTTGATGAGGTCCATTTCATATTTGGAGTCTGTCAGCTTGATTTCTAGCTTGATATCCCGTCTGCTGGAATCTTGATGTGAAGCTCGATTGATTTTTAGCTTTATAGCCAGCTGAGATCCTTCTCAGTTGTCTTTTTAGTTGACCTTGATGTCTGTGCTGAATGACATTCTGTCTTTGATTTTGATTCCAGTCAGCTGAATTTATTCGTTGCTTTTTAGCTCTGAGATCAGCTGGGAGTTGCTGAGCAGTTTTCTTCTTTGAAAGGACTGAGCTTGGAGTGATGGCTTGAAAATGTACGACCTCTTTGGTACATCTTTGGCTTGAATCCAGCTGGGTTTGCATTGGCTGGAGTCATTCTTTGATCTGATTCAGCTTTGGCCATCCTCACGCTTCTGATCATTCAGTCTTCTGCTTGACTTTCTGAGTTTATGATAATGGGTCCGTTAGTGATAACATCCCACATCATGTTGTGATGCTTGCTCAGAAAGCTTTTGAGTTGGATCTTCCAGATCTGATAGACATCTACAGATAGTGTCGGAAAATTCCTGCACAAAGAAGATTCCAAAACAGTATGCAATATAATGATTTTAAAAAGATTTTGAAACTTTGAAGGATCTGTTCAGGTGACCACTATCAGCAAGGAAATGCTGATTTGAAACAGATACAGTGATCTTTTGAACCACTGCTCTGATACCAATTGTTGGTCCCAAGACGGATACCTTGGTGTAGAGGGGGGGTGAATACACCAAGGTTTAAAAACTTTCCAAGTTAAAACTCTTTTCGGAGAGCTGGCTGTGCTCGATCCAGCTGGATGGACGCTTGATCGACACAGCTGGCTGTGTGAGTGTGTGTGCGGAAGTTGGTGGGTTTGGAAAGTCCGTCTGTTGCTTCAAATCATATTGCAAAGCTCTGTTTCATTTTTCAGTTAATCATTTTATGCAGCTTGAAATGTATGCTTGAGAAGTTAGTAAAATGCATAAAACAAAGCGATAAATAACAAAGCAATTTTAACGTGGTTCGGAGTCACATCTCCTACGTCTACGACCAGGTTCACTGGTAATTCACTACCACTTGGTTTCCAAGTACCAAGCAACTTCACAACTCTAACCCGAGCTGTGTTCCAACAGTTTACGGGCACTGTCAAGCCTACACCTTCAGTTTCCGGGTACTGAAGAACCTAACCACTCGAATTACACGCTTCGAACAAGCGTACCTTTACCTAACCTTTCTGGGTTTGGGTTTGGGTATGGGGGGGTTTCTAACTATGAACGAGTTCTTACAATGAAAAACAAGGAGTATGATGAACTCGTTCAAACTAGGCTTAAGATATTTCTAATATAATCTTTTCTGCCTAAGACTGAATATATGAACAACTAAGAACACAGCTGACTGGCTGGGTGTTCTTGAGGGATTTTGCTTTTAAGATCGTTGTTCATTTTTCTATTGGCTCTTTTATATTTCTTCAGTCGTCTCTTTACCAGTCTCACCACCAGTCTCTTTTCTTCAATGGTGAGTAGATATATATAGGTGGAGATTCAAACTAGTCGTTGGAAGAGAGCCGTTTGAATCTTACCTACTTTCATTTACTTCTGGCCTTTAACCTACGAAGTAGGTCTGCATCTGCAGAAGATATTCCTTCTCTGATTTGACTGCATCAGATAAGATCTTCTGACATCGGGATCTTGTCTTGGAGAAGGTATTCATCTTCGAGCTTGCTAAGCATTTCTGATGTGTCTTCAGCGTCTTGGACTCTGCTGTGTCTCGACTCTGAGCTGTGTCTTAGACCTGAGCTATATCATCAACCTGAGCTGTGTCTTCAACCTGAGCTGTGTCATTAACCTGAGCTGTCTTAGACCTGAGATGTGTCATTGACACTAAGCTGGGTCTTTTACACTGAGTTGGGTCTTTGACACTGAGCTGGGTTTCCGTCACTGAGCTGCGTCTTGATACTGCTGGGTCTTTGACTCTGCTTGGTCTGCTCTGCTGAGTCTGCTTTGCTGAATACCTCAGCTGTCTGCTTAACTGTGTCTTCTGCTGAGTCTTCTGCTGAGTCTTCTGCTGTCTTCAGCGACTACCTGTAAACTAAGAAACTCTATAAGCTCAAACAGGCGAGCTGAAACTCTATTAATCAAATCAAAACTCTATTAATTTTCCCAACAAAGGGATATCTCACGCTAATTCTTGAAGCGGTGGCCTTTCAATATTTGTGGATTTGGCATGCTTTCTTCGGGGTCGTCGGCTCCAACAACGACATAAACGTGCTAAATCAGTCTTGACGTTTTTAGTGACGTCCTGCATGGAAGAGCGACGGCGATCACCTTTGTCGCAAATGGCCACGAGCACCGAATGGGCTACTATCTCGCCGACAGCATCTATTCGCGTTGGGCTACATTCGTCAAGACACTTCCACATCCAACTGAGCCAAAAACACGTTAGTTCGCACAAATGCAAGAAGTTGCACGAAAGAACGTTGAAAGGGCTTTGGCATTCTCCAATTGAGGTGGGCAATTATAAAAGGGCCTGCACACATGTGGTTTCGAGAACATTTAAGCGACGTCATGTATGTTTGCATCATTATGCTTAACATGATAATTGAAGATGTAGAACAATCAACTTTTTTTGAAGCCGAACATAACACGGAGGCTGGCCGCAATATCAATCCAGCGACGGCACATCAAGGTGGAACCGATGCGTTTAGGTTATATGCCGAGGGAGAAGTGCACCTCCACGATGTGAGAGCCCACGAACGTCTCGAAAACGATTTGATTGAGAAAATTTGGAGACGTTTTGGGCCGAACGACTAGCTCTAGTTTAATTTTAATATTATTTATATTTTTCTTTATTGTATCGAATTTTCAAATTCAATAAAATTAATCTATTTAATAATTTATTTGTTTAGTAATTTATAGTTAATAATAAAAACAACAAAATTAAAAAAAATAATTACACAATGATTAGGGACCTGGGGTAAGAGACCTTACCATTGGAGACGATTTTGAGACCGGTCTCTCAATGATTGGGATCCCACAAAAAATATAAAAAGAATTAATTAAATATTGAAAGACCGGTCTATCATAAACTACTGTTGTGGATGCTCTAAGTAGGGCAAAAAGTGGGGATAATATTTATAAATAGAAAATGTATAGTCTTTATGGACGGGCGAAAAAAATAAAGTGCACTTTCTTCCTGGATGGAGGGAATATAAATGTAAACTTACACAATTAATTAAATGCCGAGGTCCCAAAGCCACATGCTCATCCAATAATAGTTTCTTGGTCTGTTTTCTTCCAATGATTATATTGTTATAGCTAGTCTTTTGACTTTTCAGACAACTTGAAGAAATTAATGTATAGTATGTAATTAGATTCGAATATTCTTCCAAAAAAAAATATTTTCCTAAAAAATTGACAAAAAATTTATTATAATGTAGTAATAAACAACAAAACAGCTTTTTATCATTTAATTTGGTAACGTAAAAGTTGATCGAGAAATTGACACTCGACTATCGGAGTAAACTCTTTTTCTCGAGAAATTTTGATGCGTCGGAATTTTATCGAAAATATGAGAATCTATAAAATAAAATTATGATAAATCATGATGGTATGATCAATTGCAGTTGCTTAGGAAGAAATTTTCTAGTTCACAACTTGCTTAACAATTTGTCTTTTACATGACTTCAACTCATTTCCAATTTCAACACAACTTTTCAATTAAGATCTCACCTTTTTATTCGTTGCAAATTGAACACCCCACTTTTTTACAATCACCGAGAAATTAACATATATCAACATGTAGATATGTCACATGAACATGTCAACATATGTTTACGTCATTCAATAAAGGATGTCATGTCAAATATTATTGATCGAAAAAAATTGGGAGCTAGTGTTGAATTCGTAACAAATATAAAGGTGGGGTCTTAATTGCAATGATTCAAAAGTCATACTATTAAAATTGCAAATGGTGTGAACGATGGTATATTATTTCATAATTAACCCTTTATATATTAAATATACACATTGTAACTGATAACATTAAAATCAATCAATGAAAATATTATCTTGCAAACTAAAAGCTAGCTATACCTTACCCAATACTAATAACATATTTTTGTCGTTACATTGTCTATGATCTTTTGTCATAGTTTTAATAAATAATAAATGGAAAAAGAAAAGCCTCTTTAATTTTATATAATGTGTGTTAAGAAAAAGGGAAATTGCCGCTAAATCCTCCAACTTTTTTTAATTTTCATTTTGCATATTAATTAGAATTCCCAACATTTCATACTAATTTGATTTTGCACCCCAACGAACCTCTCCGGCCAAACCATTGTTGAGATGGCATATATGTGGCTTAATAAGGAGTATGTGGCAATTAAAACGATCAAACGAGGTCGTTTTGATCTAATAAATTAAATAATTAAATAGATATTACACATCATCACCCCCCTTTCTATCATTGTCGGTCAACTCTCTCTCTCTCCTCCTCCTTCACTGATGAGTGATGAGATCGAATCATGAATTCCACATAAACCATCATGAATTCACCGGATTGAGCGGCGCCATCCTCACGTAAATCTACCTGGCCGTCTACAGCAATGACTCGAAGGCGTTGATCCTCCTCATCGCGTGGCTGATGGCCGCCATCTCCGTCATCTTCGTCTATACCATTCGCGAGATGAAGGTGGTGAGGCAGAGAAACTAGCACGAGATCTTTTACCAATTTCTCTACGTATTCAATCTACTCGCGCTCTTCATAATGGTCATGACTATGCTACAGAAACTCTTCCACTTCTCTTCGGCGGCTTATGCAGGGAGCGCCATCGTCGTCTGTGCATCACTGTCCGTACCTCTGTTGATCGCCATTAGAGAAGAATCAAGAGTTCGGAGTAGTACTCGGAAGAGAAATCAAGAACATAGAAGTCATGTTTAGCGCATATGAATAAGCCAATAAATCAACAAGCCAACTGATCTCTCTTTCTATTACACTTTTATCAAATCCGAGAGAAGGAACAAAGCAATTGCAACATATAACACAAATAAGCCCTCAATCAACATAATTCACACGGCGGGCCAGATCTGGCGACGGCAGACTCTACAACTTCGACTCAGACGGAAAGAAGTCGGTGGTGGTGTAGGGAACTGGTGGCGGCGGCGGTTTGGATTTGGTCTTCTTGTGGTGACGGGCCTGACGGCGGTGGTAATTTGGGTTTGCTGATAGTGGTGACGTGAGAGATGAGGGGATGAGAGAGAGAGCTTTGTTTTTTATTTTTATATTTTTTTTATTCTATTGACATTTTTATTTCTTTTTATTTTTGTTATTATTTATTTATGTATCTAATATAATAATCAATAAGACGACATCGTTTTGTTTATCGAAATATATGGCCACATCAACAATTCCGACTGCCAAGTCAGCTCTGATTTGGGGTTCTCGAGACCGGGGGTGCAAAATCAGATTAGTATGAAAGGTTGAGAATTTTAACGCAAAATCTTTAATTGGTATGCAAAATGAGAATTTGAAAAAAGTTGGAGGATTTAACAGCAATTTGCCAAAATAATACTAGTACTCTCTCCGTCCCTCTATAAGTGTAGTCTGGAGGGAGGGCACGGGTTTTAAGAAGGATGTTAGGTAGATGTGTAGTGAGTGGAGAATGAGATCCACTTTGTTGTAGTATTAGTTACTTTTAAAGGATAAAAGGGTAAAATTTTAAGTGGAGTCAAATCCATATAAGAAAGGACCACACTTATGGAGGACGGGTTGAAAAGGAACATGGACTACACTTATCAGGGACGGAGGGAGTATTAGATATCCAGTTGTTGTTTGAAAAAATTAATAATTGAAAGGTAGCATCTATATATTTTGTAGTATATCTTAAATACTCAGGTCCCACCTCTCTCTTTTTCTGCCCTACCTGTTTTGTTTTTTCATTTGAGATCTATAATAAAATCTGACAAATGGCCATCTAAATATGGATGTACGTGTTCCCTCAATATATATATATATATATAGAGAGAGAGAAAATTGTATTTAAATTTCTGACATTTTTTTAAGATTCTGTTTTATTTTTTAATTTTTTTAATTTTTCGTCTAAAATCTTTATCTTTTAATTTGTTTGATTTTTCTCACAGAAAAGAATTCTGGTGCAATTAAAGCAGAAAATTCTCAACGATTCCTACAAATTAAATCAGTGATTGATCAGTTATTTCTCAAGAATTGAGGACGATGAAGAAGGGAGCAAAAGAGGGGGAAAGATGAGAAAATTATGGGTTGGAATCAATCTGTGCCCTAATCCTATGAATATAAGTGTTTGTTCGACATGAAAAACGACGACGTTTTAAGATTATTGAAACTACGTCGTTTGTTTAGTCAGGGCGATTTGCCATGTAAGCATTTTCAATGTCCAACTCATCTTCAATTTGGAGAAAAGTTGAACACGGGAGAAAAATCAAACAAATTAAAATGTGAAGATTTTAGACGAAAAATTAAAAGGTTAGGAAATAAAATAAAATATCAAAAAAAATCGGGAATTTAAATATAATTTGACCTGTATAATATAATATAATATGGACGTACGTGTTACTGGTGACAAACTTTTATTTATTCATTCATTTAGCTTGGAGTCTTGGACTATCTAGGAATGTTATGACTTTGTTATCTACAGATATTTTTTATTTTTAGAATATCTAGAGATATATCTTAAAAATAACGTGCGCTCCTAATCAATGAAATGAAAGATATAACTCAAACCACTTTTTTTGAATTAATAACTCAACCACTTTACATGGGCTGAAATTTTATAATCAAAACTCATTTACTATAAATGGAGGAAAAACAATATTGGGTCATCTGTAGCCGTATGATCTATTTTAGTATAAGTTTATTTGAATTATCGGTAAATTATTAGAGCCCACCACACTCATGCAAAATTTATCTATTAAATCTTAGTAATATGTTAAATTGAAAAAACTATATATTTAATCTTATACTAATATTTAAGTTCAGCATAAATTAATGCAAAAAAAAAAAAAATCTAGTCCATCCCACTCATCGAAGTCCAAAAAATTTGATACCAATTCTCACCTAAACTACAAATAAATAAAACAAGAAGACAATGTTATATTAGAATTAAAAAAATATATTACTAGAATTTATGTGATGTTTGTAGGGCTGTAAACGAGTCGAATCGAGTCGAGTATTGGTCTGCTCAAACTCGACTCGATTAAATATTCGCTTGCTTGAACTCGACTCGAGCTCGAGTCGAGTTTCTGCCATCGTGATCGAACTCGACTCGATCCAAAATTAGCGAGCTCGAGTTCGGCTCGAGTTCTACTCGTCAAATACTCGATAACGAGGTATTCGAGCTCGAGCCAGACTCGTCAAGAACTCGATTATATTTAAATTTAGCTCGATACATGTTAATCGAGCTCGAGCTCGAACTCGCTTAAAGCTAATTTTTTAATTTTATGTACAAAACTCGATTATTAGACTCGCGAACAAGCTCGACTAAAACTCGATTTGTAGGCTCGCAAACATACTCGATTGTAAGCTCGCAAACATGCTCGATTAAATACGAGCCGAGCATGTTCGCGAGCCTGTCGAGTCGAGCAATATGACGCTCGAACTCGGCTCGATAAACTTATCGAGCTCGATTTCATGCTCGAACTCGACTCGATTAGTTATCAAGTCGAGTGCCGAACGAGCTTTTTTCGAGTCGATCGCCGAGTAGCTCACGAACGGCTTGACTCATTTACAGCCCTAGATGTTTGAAAGTGTTCACTAAAGATATCTAGTGTAAACTGTAAACTAGTATTGTACCCAAGCATCGGATGGGGAGCATTTCAAATTTTTTTTTTTTATAAAAACAATATTAATTAATTAGTATATAGAAAAATATTATAAAATTTTCATAAAAATATTTTTAAAAATAATATTTCAAATAAAAATAATTAAATAATATCACATGTAAATGCAAATTTAATAATATAAGGGCTCGTTTGGTACAAAGTATGGGATAAAGCCTGATATGTTTGGTTGAGATGTCTTATAAATATAAAGAATTAATATTCCGTTTGGTATGATGTATTTAATTCTCTACAACACATAGTAATTATTGTAATTTATTGCTATAATTAGTTGCAGTATTATTTATACCACCTCATAGGTAGTATACATAACAACAAAAATAAGTATTATTCATACGAGCCCGAACTTTATAAAGGGTCATATACTTCACACCAAACAAGATATTAGGATGTCATAGACATATATTATACACCCTAATCACCCCTACCAAACGAGCCCTTAATGATGCATACACATATAATTTTAGATTACTGCATAGAGGTATAAAATTTAAGCTTCTTCTTTTTTGCTATTTTAGAAATTAAGTGCCACATTCCCTCCCCCAACTCAAGAAAAAAAAAATATATAAAGCGCCTCGTTCTTTTTTATTTTGTATGCATTGAGAAGGTATGAAAATTTGAATTCTTAATCTGAATCTTATTCCCAACATATATAATACAAATTCTTCAATCTAATTTAACCCCAGCTTTCAATTCAAATAATAAGACCGGTTACCGTCATCATGCTTTCTTTGAAGGTCAGTGGATTTGTTTCTAGAAATGGATTATTTTATGCTTGTATATTTTCGTAGAATGTTCAATGTATTATTTTTAATGATTTTTATTATTCATATTTAATACTCCTATATAACTCTTTCACCATGATATTGAGCTATTTGAAAATCGCAAATATAAGCATTAAATTAAAATAATTTCTTTATTCTAGTGCATGTTCCTTTTTTTAATAATGAAATATTTATTGATTTTTTATTTAACAAATACTCTTTTGTGTATATTAATGTATATACTATATAGGGCTCGTTTGGTACAAAGTATGAGATAAAGCCTGATATGTTTGACTGAGATGTCTTATAAATATACACCCCTACCAAACGAGCCCATGAGCTATACTAATAAAGAATTAATATTCCGTTTGGTATGATGTATTAAATTCTCTGCAACACATAGTAATTATTGTAATTTATTGCTATAATTAGTTGCAGTATTATTTATACCACCTCATAGGTAGTATACATAACAACAAAAATAAGTATTATTCATACGGGCCCGAACTTTATAAAGGGCCGTATACTTCATACCAAACAAGATATTAGGGTGTCATAGACATATTATACACCCTAATCACCCCTACCAAACGAGCTCATGAGCTATACTAATACCGTAATACAATCTATAGATATGCACTTTATTAATTATATCTAATCTTTAGGGACGACTTAAATACGCATTAAACTAGCTTATCATTTTACAGTTGTGCCGCTTGTGCCATCATAATTTCCTGCAAACTAACCTGTCTTTTTATTAATTTCACATAATGTCATCTGTTTGCATTGTCCTTTTTAGATGGATAAAAAATCAATTAGTTTATACTCTCTTCATCCACGAAGATTGTAACTAGTTTTCCTTTTCCGTTCGTTCGTCCATAAAGATTGTAGTTAATTTTTTTTATTTTTTCCACTTTAGGATATGACCTCATCCATATCTTACTTTTTTATCCATTTCTCCACTCATAATGGTGGGTCCCTTTCTCCACTCACTTAACATCTACCATACTTTCATTAATTTCAATTCATCATTTATTAAGAATAAATTTGACAAAAAAAAATTCTTAATTTGTGTGCACAACTCTACAAAAACTTTTATTAAAATTGGGAGAGAGTATTTAATTTTTTTAAGACGCTGATATTAAACATATATTTCAACATTATATTTTACAAATCTTTTTATTACGTGGTTTTAATTTGTTTTAGGTAAATAAAAATTTATTAAATCACGCACCCTCGTGAGCTTTAATTATTAGCTTCTCAATTTTTTTATTTAATTATAGATGCATGAATGTCCATCATTTTATGCTCATACGACTCGTTAGCTCACTTTTATGGGGCCGCTTAAGGCCTTCAAATGAATAAAGCCCCACACCTAAATACGAGAGGATTAGTTTTCGTAAAATCATATCATATAAGTATCTATTACTAATACGAAAATAAAGCTGCCCCTTTTATGGTGCTCCGTTCAGATTTTCCTTTATTCTGATAATTTATCTAATTTTAATTCATATATATTCTAATTTATATTTTTATTAATTAAAATTTTATTAATTTCATATTCTTGAAATATCACATGTTTATCTATTAATCACATCTCATATTTATCTTTTCATCTATTTAATTAATTTATTCTATTATGCATATTAAAATAATAATAATATTATAATTTCGAAATGCATTCTTATAAATCATTATTTTTTACATTGTTAATTCATATATAATAATCTATAGAAAATTTGTAAATGAAAATCCCTATGAAGACTAATTAAATATATTTAATCAACATGTCTATATGGAATCCTTTTCATTTTTCATTCATATTTTTCTAAAAACTTCGATTAGTGCTTTTTAAAAAATATATACATTAAAACAAATATGGGATATGTAGCTAAAGAAAAGAACAAAAAAATTTGAAGATGTAAACATATTTTTTTCCACATTTTGGCAAAGATTAGAGATATCGATTTAACATGAACTAACGAGACGATTCAAATATACTTGAAAATAAGGATTTTTACTAATGTTAATTAATATTAACTTTGTTTAGATTTTTATCGAGTAATAAGCATAAACCAACGAGACGGTTCAAATAACATAGAAAGAATAATTTTTACTAATTTTAATTAATTTACCTTGAAGATGTAAACATTTTTTTTCCGCATTTTGGCAAAGATTATAGATATAGCATGAACCAACGAGACGGTTCAAATAACATAGAAAGAAGGATTTGTACTAATTTTAATTAATTTTACTTGGAGTGTTCATATTTTTATCGAGTATTACTCAACGGATTTGAGACGAGTATGTACAGTAAAGTCACTATTTTAACCGAGATTAGGACGAACATGTAGAAAAATTCTAAATAAATTTAGATTTAAAAAAACATAATGAATGAGTATACTCGATCCATTATCATTCCTAATTATAAATTTAGATACGTGAAATAAAATTAATTTTCTAAGTTTGATTAATAATTAACACAAACAATATCACAACTTTTAAATAAGAAAACCTCTCTATGAAGACTAAATAAATATATTTTTTCAACATGTCTACATGGAATCCTTTTCAATTTTTCATTCATGTTTTTCTAAAAACTTCGATTAGTATTTTCTAGAAAATATATACATTGAATTAAATGTGAGATATGTAGCTAAAGAAAAGAACAAAAAAACTTGAAGATGTAAATATATTACATTTTGACAAAGATTAGAGATATCGATTTAACATTAATTTTAATTCATATTAACTTTGTTTAGATTTTTATCGAGTAATTTAGCATAAACCAACGAGACGGTTCAAATAACATAGAAAGAATAATTTTTACTAATTTTAATTAATTTTACTTGGAGTGTTCATATTTTTATCGAGTATTACTCAACGGATTTGAGACGAGTATGTACAGTAAAGTCACTATTTTAACCGAGATTAGAACGAACATGTAGAAGAATTTCTTTTCTTCATTATAATTCCCAACTCTATACGGAAGAAGAAATCCGTCGGAAGCTGAAGAGTGGATTAAATCGTTAGAAAGAAATTTTTAGGTTTCTTTGTTGTATCGATCAAAAGCGTCTTACATGCATGACCTATCACCTCAAAAGATCTACGGATTATTGGTGGGAAGCTCAACAGAGGACGTATACCCCAAGCAGCTAAAGAATTTAACGTGAGAGCAATTCAGGTACGCTCTTTTTGAGAAGTATGTTTCAAGAAGCTACCGCAAACAAAAAGAAGAGTGAGTTTGCTAAACTTAAGCAAGGAAAGAAATCGGTATCCGAGTTCGAACGAGAATTTTGTAATCTAGTTCGTTTCGCCAAGATAAAGTAGATACGAATGAGAAGATGTCTGAGCTCTTTCGAGTCGGACTTCGTCAAGAGAAAAGAGTACGTAGTGCTAGCTAGTCAGAGTGCATTGACCTATGCAGAATCATTAAATCAAGCCTTGGATATGGAGCTAGCCATACAACTAGAAAGATCGTTGTAGTTGTCAGCGCCATGTTCTCAGCAAAGTTAAGCTCCATCAACAGCGAGCCCTCAATCTGCAAACCAAGGTCAGTTTCAAAAAGAAAAGGGAATGGGGATTCTTAGCAGAAGCAAAAGCAGAAGATAGAGCCACATCAGCAGTATCAAAGGATTTTTGCCCCTAAGCAGAAGTCGTGTGTTAAAGACCAGGAATTTGACAGATATGAGTCAATTAAAAGACATATCTGTTATAATTTTGGTAGATATCGGTGCATTGCATTCATTTATCTCAAATGCATGCGTTGAAAATCTTGATCTAAAACGTAAAACGTGCTAGGCAAACACCTAATAATAATTATTCCAGTAGGTAAACCTACCTTAGTTACTCTTGTTTGTCCTAAATTAGAGTTGAATTAGGATATCTCAAAATGTTAGTTGAAACCCTAACTTAAAATTTAAAATATAAAATGTTGATATCATTCTGGGAATGGATTAGTTAACCAAGAATTTTGTAACCATTCGGTACAAGCAGAGACAAATCTCTTTTCAACCATCTAGTCAAGAGTAATCTCTATTCTTCAAGATAGAAAGAAGTCATAGAAGATCGCCGATTATCTCGATAGTTCGAGTAGAGAAATTATTGAAAAGAAAAGATGTGAAAGTATATCTCATCTATCTCAACAAAAATAAAGGTCGAGAAGAGAGTATTGAAGATGTACCTGTAGTTAGAGAATTCCAGGATGTATTTCCTGAAGTTTTGACAAGATTGCCGCTAAATAGGCAAGTGGAGTTCACCATAGATCTTGAAGCAAGATCAGCCCCAGTTTTAAAGGTGCCGTATAGGATTGCTCCGAAAGAGTTACAAGAGTTGAAGATCCAGTTGCAAGAGTTGCTTGATCTAGGTTTTATTCGACCTAGTATTTTTTTTTTCCCTAGGGCAGCACCAATCTTGTTTGTCAAGAAAAAGGACGGTAGTTAAGAATGTATCGACTACCTAGACTTAAACAAGCTAACCTTGAAGAACAAATATCCTTTGCCGAGAATAGATAATTTTTTTCTCAGCTCAAATGAGCTAGAATATTCTCGAAGATTAATCTGAAATCTGGTTATCATCAGTTAAAGATTAAGCATGAAGATATTTAGAAGACAGCTTTCAGAACAAGATACGGACACTACGGGTTTGTAGTAATGCCGTTTGGACTGACAAATATTCCAGTAGTATTTATGGATCTCATGAATTGAGTATTCCATGAATTTTGGACAAATTTGTCGTAATCTTTACTGATGATATTCTCGTTCATTCAAGAGTAATTTTGATTACGAGAAACATCTCCAAATTATTTTGGAAAAATTGAGAACCGAGAGATTTTATGTCAGGTTCAGCAAATGTAAATTTTGGCTAAGAGAAGTACATTTTCTTGGACATGTTGTTTTCTCTTAAAAGAATTAAAGTCGATCCGACAAAAGTACAAGCAGTCCAAGAATGGAAGGTTCCAACTACGCCACATGAGATTAGGAGTTTCTTAGGTCTAGCAGGCTACTATCGAAGGATTTTTCAAGAGAGCGAAGCCAAAGATCCAATTCCTAAAAGAAAGATTAGAAATTTGAATGGTCTAGCAAGTGTTTTCAAGAGCTCAAGAAAAGACTAACCACTGCCTTAGTGCTAGCAGTTCTAGAATCAGATAAGAATTTTACCGTTTTCACGAATGCATCAAAGAATGAACTAAGTTGTGTCCTGATGTAAAAAGGAAAAAGTCATTGCTTATGTTTAGAGACAGCTTAGACCTTACGAGATAAGCTATCTAACTCATAACCTGGAACTAGTAACAGTGGTGCATGCTCTAAAGATATAGAGACACCATCTTTACAAAACAAAATGTGAGATATTCACAGATTATAAGAATCTCAAATACTTCTTTGAGCAGAAGGAGTTAAATATGAGACAGTGAAGATGACTCTTGTTGGTCAAAGAATATGATTGTAAAACTTCCTATCATCCAGGAAAATCAAACGTAGAAGTTGACGCATTGTTTAGAAAGAGTAAATCTGAGCTAGAATTTCTTCTGACTCAAGAGAAAGAATTCATTAAGAATTTTTGGAGAGTTAAGATTAGAAATGTTTTACCGCCGCAATCTGCAGAAAATATAATTGCAACTCTGGAAATAATTCCAGATTAGGAGCAAGAATATTTAATGATTAGAGAAAAGATGAAAAGTTAGAAAAGTTTTAAAACGTAGGTACAACCTTTCATCCTCAAAAGGGAGGTTAATCAGAAATAACCATTTGAATCCTAGGGGATATGTTAAAAACTGTTGTTCTTGATTGAGGAGATCATTGGGAGAAAATGTCGATCTCCGATCCATTGGAATGATGTGGGTACTAAGAAAATATTAGAACCGAAGCAATCAAAGAAATGATAGAGAATGTGCATTAAGTTAAGCAAAGAATTAAGGAAGCACAAGATCGTCATAAATTTTATACAGATACGCGAAGATCAGCATTAGAGTTTGAAAGGAAAACCTTCAAGAGGAGTTCTTCGTTTTTGTGTTAAAGAAAGTTTAAGTCTCACTACATAGGACATATGAAATTCTGGAAAGAATAAGTCAAGTAGCGGATAAGCTAGCTTTATCGCCGAATTTTTAGAAGTTCGTTTAACGTGTTCCATGTATCTCAGTTGCGACGATACATGTTTGACCCTAAACACGTTATCCATCAAGAAGAAGTGATCTTTAATCCAGATCTTAGTTACGAACAGAAGCCAAAAGGGATTTTGGATCGAAAGGTCCAGCAGCTTAGAAATAAGTCAATCGTGTTAGTAAAGATAAAGTAGAATCATAATGGTTTAGAAGAAGCCACTTGGGAGTTAGAAAATAAGATGAAGGAAAAGTATCCTGAGTTATTCCAAGATGTAAGTAAATTTCGGGACGAAATTTATTTTTAGGGGGAGAGAATGTAATATCCCGTCTTTCTTGTGTATTAAAATTAATTAATTTAATAAGAAAGATAAGATTTCAGTGAGAAAAATTTTCGTTCCCGAAAATTTTATCCGGCAGATATATTTTGCCGTAAAAATGAGTTTTAATTAATTTTTATCGTCTCGGTTAATCCGAAATGAAGAATTTTTTACATTTATCATTAAGTGATAAGTGATTTGTCATTAATTGAATAAAAGAAGAATTTAATTTATTTAAGTGATTTATTGCGTAATTTATCACTTAAATTTTTAGTTTCGGTCGATTTGAAAATATTTCGAATCTCCGATTCTTTCTGTGAGATTTTTATCTAGAGTTCGTGAAACCCTAAATTAATTTCCTATGTTGAGAAATTTGAAATTTAATTGAGGAGTTGTTAGTAGTTAATTAATTGAATTAATTAATTAATTAACTGACTAAAACTTAATCCCTAAGTTTCTCTCTCCTATAAATAGCCTTCATCTCTTCTTCCCCCTCCCCTCCAAAACTCACGCATACACACACATATATACACATATCAAGTTCTTCCATTGATGAGCTCAAGCTAAGCTCAAAGATCAAAGATTTGAGTCCATCAATCATCTCCAATCCATTAAGTAAGAATATATCTCTATTCTTTCAAGCTCTTAGCTTCCTTTACATGGTTAAAATCTCCTCTTATATATATATATATATATATATATATATATATATATATATATATATATATATATATCGACATTTTTGAGGAAAAATAGAAAAAGGATTGAATGATGTTGATCTCTTAGTATAATGTTTATATGATGTTTATATGATGATTTGTATGATTAAAGCATGAGAATCAAAATCCTAGCTCTAAGTTTCATAATTTTCGAAAATTAGAGAAAATGGTCAAGTTTTGATGCATGAATTATATGATTATTTTGATATTTAATATGTGCTTAGTTAATTAATCTAAGCATATTTCATGTTGGAAATGAGCATGAATTCTCAACCATTTTCATTTTATTGAAAATGACCGAAAATGAAGGAATAAAATTAGGGTTTGAAGTATTGATGTTATATGATTAAATGGATGATTGAATTAAGTTTATATGATGTTAATGATGTTTGATTAATCGAGAATTAATTAAAAGAGAGCTTGATTAGCCCTAAAACCCTAGAAATTCGAATTAGGGTTCATGAATTAGGGTTTTTAATTTGATGATTAATTGAATGAAATTGATTGATGAATTGAGCTTAAGTTAATTATATAAGCATGTTAGAAATTAAAATGAAGAGAAAAGAATTCTAGAAATCCTAAATTAAAAATGGCCGAAA
This sequence comes from Agastache rugosa, assembly GCA_031470985.1. NCBI lineage: Eukaryota > Viridiplantae > Streptophyta > Magnoliopsida > Lamiales > Lamiaceae > Agastache > Agastache rugosa. Next base: position 5,458,767 of record CM062605.1, read on the forward strand.
TTAAATAAAGAAAAATAAATTATTATTTGATTTTTAATTAATAACTAATTGCATTTATGAACTCTTTGATAAAAATTAAATGTTGTGTGAATTTCTAGAATTTTAATTCAAAGTAATAAAGATTTTCTATTTTTTTTTTTGGATTTCCCAAGTCGGGAGTCTATATGTTTAATCGAGTCGAATTGGTAAAGTGAATGTGTAATTATGTATATAATGTTGTAAAATGTGTGTGGAATTAATTTGAGAATTTTCTGAATCCGTTAAACGGATTAAAATTGATTAAGTCGATTGTCATGAATAGTGATTGATGAATATTGTGGTAAGTGTGATTTTGATTGATAGTTGATGATTAATGATGAGTTAAGATAGATTAAGAGCATTTAAGAAGTTAAGTTAGAAATTCTCAAGTTTCGTCGAGTTTCGACGTAGAATTTCGAAGTAAATTAGAAATTAAGAATATCGAATTCGTTTATTCGATAGTAGTTAATTCTCGTTCTGAATTCGTAAATTCTATTTCGAATGAAGGATCGAGTGGAAGTGTGAATCTGAAGATTCAGGTTCGTTAAAGGTTAAGTCCAAAGCTTCGGTTATCAGGTGGACTTTCTAAACCAAGAAATGATGAATGCTATATATATATATATATATGATTATATATATGTGTGATGTTTTCAAGTAATTGGCTTGCCAAATATTTAAAGTTTTGTATGATACCGTCTACCAAAGAAAGACGAATTCGGTCCTACGCAAGGTAGGATTTGTGTACACTATTTTGTAATCGGGAGCCTTCCGAAAGGAGTGGACGATTACAAGTGTTTGAGAAGGAGGCCTACTTCTCAACACTATTTTATTGAAGACATGGTACATACTTATATATATGTATATATATTCTTTTGAACATGCACAAGTTTTATTTGTGCTATGTCTTCCAGCAAGTCCAATTTATAGCTGTATTCAGTAAGTTTTCAAATTATCTTGGCATGTGCCCACTGAGTACGATGTACACAGCCCCGCCTATTATTTCTAAAATGTGCAGGTTAGCTGGGATGAAGATGATCGTGTGCTGGCGGACTTGTTGTTGTTGTTGATGTGATTGTTTCGTTTGATAAGAGTCATTTATGATGAGTTTAGAACCTAGAATATATGTCTTCATACATATATTCTCTCGTTTTTCCGCTGCAAGATTATGATGTTGAGATTTGCATAAGTTTTATGAAGTGTTGAAGTCTGAAGTCTTGAACGATGTTCGTTATCTCATTTTGAAGCCTAGCCGACTTGATTATATATATACATATCAGTTGCTCGTTATTTGAAAGCTCTGTTGATTTTGAAACTGTTTTCTATCGTGCTTTCTTGATCCTGAAAATCAGCTCATTCCCTTCATGGTTATTGCTATTAATTTGGTTGATAAGATTATTGATTTCCGAGCTGATTTGAGATCGTATTTGATGATATGCATGTTTTTAAAAAGAAGAGATCAAATGTTCGTTTCATTAATCTCGAGTTATGCATGTCATAAATATTCTAAGTTCATGTTTTGCCAAACATGAGTTGCCTTGTTTGTTTTTGAATGATAGCCGGGTCGCTATCTTAATCCTTTTGTTAATCATAAATTGTGTAAGTCGTGGGATCCACCGGCTTTGTCATCTAATTTCTAGGCCGGGCTGCGACATAACTGAACTTTAATTTGTTTAAAAAATAATAATCAACTTATATTTTGTATCATTCAAGATTTTTAAATAATTTTAAGACTAGTTTTATCCTATGTGGCAGACAAAAATAGCACATAAGCTTCTCATTTAAGTTAACTCATTTAAAAAAAGGGAAAAGATTTTTGGACACTAGGTGGTTGGCCACCCATGGCATTTTTGTAAATATTTGGACTTGTTAATTAATTTAATAAAAACCGAAAATTATGCTATATTATGGATTGTCTAATTTACCCTTTACCGCTATAATCTAGGAGATTAATTCAAATTTTGAATTTCAAATTTCAAAATTCGAATTTTATTTTATTTTCGGAATTCTTTTGTGATTGATTATTATCCATAATTAATTTTTGATTTTATTTCCATTATTATACCTAATTTCCACCAAATTAGGGATTCTTCAAAATTAAATCATATTTCAAAATTTATTATATTTTCGGTATTATTTTGTGATTGATTTTTTATCCATAATTAATTTTTGATTTTTTTTCCATTATTATACCTAATTTCCACCAAATTAGGGATTCTTCAAAAGTAAATCATATTTCGAATTTTATTATATTTTCGGTATTATTTTGTGATTGATTTTTATCCATAATTAATTTTTTATTATCTTTCCATTATTATACCTAATTTCCACCAAATTTGGGATTTGCTTTCATATCTTTTATTTTTTTTTATCTCTTTTAAAATTTAATTGCATATCTTTTATTTTTAAATTAATATCGTCCAAACCCTACATTACAGTTTCTTCAAAATATATCGAAACCCTAGATTTTATTACTTTTATTTTTCATTCTTTTGATCACATTCCCTATTAGTTTTTGAAGGTGAACGTACTCGAATTTTTTCAAGTTGGGAAAATTGTGAGCCATGTGTGTAAGGCGTAAAGGGAACGAAACATGAAGCTGTGGAGGCGTACGAAAAACATAAGGCGTACGAAAAATATATGCAATTGAGAAATAAAGCTGCATATTTAGATTTATCGAGTTACAATGTGAGAGAAGATTTGGTAGCCGATTCAAGCCAATGTGATATGAAGTCAACAATTAATCGAGATGCAAAAGAAAAGAGAATTGAAGATAGTAATATTAAATTGAAATTTAATTATTTAATAGTTTTTTGTTTTGGATTTGTAATGGGTGTGTTGGTCACTTTTGTAAGTTAATTGGTAATTCTCGATTTTGTTGTACTTGTACTAGTGAAATTTCTAGGGCTTTTTGCCTTAGATTTTATTGATTTGTTTGTACTTGTACGATTTATGGAATATATAATTTACTAAACCTAAGAAAATTCAGTACTATCAAGTTGATTTGTTCGTACTTGTACGATTTATGGAATATATAATTTACTAAACCTAAGTAAATTCAACACTATCAAGTTAATGGCATAAGCATGTCATGGTTGCACCATTCACTGAAAAATTCACCAAGTAAATTGTTTTATAGAATAGTTAACTCAAAATCAATTAGAATTAATTCATATAAACGAATTTTGTCATGGGTGTGTTAATTATCGAATTTGCAGTTGAAATTAGAATTGTTATTTTTATCTAGAATTGTCGTAATTTTTACTATAGTTTCCACCAAGTATTAATTTTTTAGTACTTAAAATGAGTTTTTAATTGTAATTAAAATTTAAAGTTTGTTCGACTTAAATGTATGTTTGAATTGTTTATCTAATATGTTATCCTTGTATTTTTTTCATGAATTTAATATGTAATTACGTTTTGTATTCTTAAAAAAATACAGTAAATGAGTGAATGTAAAACTTGCTTAAAATTAAACTTCGATAGTTTATTAATAAACTTGTTGCATCGACAATACTATGACTCGAAGAGTGAAATTGAAATAAAAGGAAGACTCGATTAGACAAGAAACAATATAGACTAAAAACTTAAAGAAATAAAGACTGTAAGAAACAACGACACAGACTAGATTTCTCCGGAGTTTGAATCAGTTATCACCACCGACGCCGGCTTCGAGGTGCCCTCTCCATCTTCCTCTATTGGCATTGTTTCGTTCGTCAACTCTAGAAATATATCGAGGAGTTTTGGTAGTGGTTTAAACTCCATCAACATATTTGTGAGGTACTCTTCGTCGGCCACAACCATGAAACGAGTAAACAATTGATAAACCTCCGCCTTAATGTTGTGGTAGTCAGTGCGCATGGTTCGGTACAATTGCTCTTGGCTGCTGGGAGAGGCAACAATCATGCAATCAGGGGAGTACGTGCGTTTGAATGGCGAGGGTGAGTTGAAGAGTTGCTTCGAAGATGATGGAGTTTGCTTCATAGAAGTAGGCGTTTTTTTTTGTGATTTTGGTGATTTGCCTTTTCTTATTTTTTTGTCGGCCATGACTAGAAGAAATCAGAAGAAATACAAAGAAATGCAAAGTCTTGTGTTAAAGGTTTGATGTTTGTTGAGCCAATCTCGGTAGCACATTTATAGTGGTTGAGTCCACTAATTTTTAGGGTTTGGAATGTGGATCTAGTATATTCACAATCCAAAAAACCATTGTCGTCTCTTTTGCAAATAATTTTAGTTTGACAGTCCACTCTTTTTGTTGACTTCTTTGCATCGTCACCCTTTCGACCACGATCGCATGCAATGATGACATAGTTAGGCCTACAATTTCGAATGCTCACACCAAAACCCTTCATCTTACCGAATGCTTTGTAAGCTTGTTTAAGATGCTCTTTACTCTCATAAATCTAGCCGACTTGAGGTCCTTAATCAACCAACTCATCGTACTCTTGATCGGGATTTGTCGGTTCAATTTCCATGGTTCCTTCTTCGGCCTCTTCACTATTGACGTGTGTTTCCACTAGATCATCATCGTTTAGGTGTTGCTCCGACGTCGGATTACTGTCGTTTGAAACATTATGGTCGTCAGGACTGTAATTCGGTGGGATTTCACCGAAGATTGAAGCCACCACCGCGTTTGTGAAATCTTAAGAAGCCATCGAATGGGAAAAAATTTGAAACAATTAGCTACGTGAATTTTGAATAAAACTATGTAATGTAATGGTATATAACCGAAGGATTTACATTTGAAAATATAATCTAATATAATCAAAGTATAATATTCAAATTAATTTTTTTGTAGAGGAAATATAATCCAAAAATAATCAAATCGAGTATATCTTCCCACTAATTTAGGATATGATCGTTTTTTGTGGAGGAAAATAAAATACTAAAATAATCAAAATCGTGTATTATCCCACTAATTTACAATATGATCGCGATTTGTGGCGGGAAATATAATCCCAATATAATCCCACTAATTTAGGACCTAATTCGTGGGAGGGAAATATGGATCATTCTTCAAAATTAATTAATTTTCGGTATTATTTTATGATTGATTTTTATCCATAATTAATTATTAATTTTGTTTCCATTATTATACCTAATTTCCACTAATTTAGGGATTCTTTAAAATTAAATCATATTTCGAATTTTATTTTATTTTGGATATTATTTTGTGATTGATTTTTGTCCATAATTAATTTTTTATTTTGTTTTCATTATTATACCTAATTTCCACCAAATTAGGGATTCTTCAAAATTAAATCCATATTTCGAATTTTATTTTATTTTGGATATTATTTTGTGATTGATTTTTATCCATAATTAATTTTCGATTTTGTTTCCATTATTATACCTAATTTCCACCAAATTAGGGATTCTTCAAAATTAAATCATATTTCGAATTTTAGTTTATTTTCGAAATTATTTTGTGTTTTGTGGAGGGAAATATAATCGCACTAATTTAGGAACTAATTCGTAGGAAGGAAAAAATATTATCCTAATATAATCCCACTAATTTAGGAACTAGTACATGGGAGGGAAATAATTACTTAGGCGATAGATATTTTGTATAGTATTTCCAAGGAATATTATTTTTTTAAATTTTAAATTCATTATAGTAGTCGAAATTGAATTAAATTTAATTTAAATTAAATACTATACATTGAAATTGAATTAATCTACTTTAAAATTGCGTTATATATATTAATTGAGAAAAAATTATTTGATTTAATTTAATTTGTTTTCTTTAGTATTCAACTTGTAGTCTGAATATTATGAAATTGAATTAATGAAATTTCATTTTCTTTATAAATATTAATTAGAAAAAAATATATGTTGCTATATTAAATCTAATTAAATATAAAATGTATTATAATTTTTTTTTAATTATTTATAGCGGTAGGAATATTATGAAATCGATTTAATATCATTTTAATAGCATTATATATATATATATATATTAATTGACATAAAAAAGATTTTTTCTAAAATAAATATTTAATAATTTTATAAATAAATTTCGGCCATTTTGGAGGGGAAAAAAAAGAGAGGGAGAGATAATGTAGATAGATTTGGCACCTAAATGAAAGATTAAGGAGAAAAATTAGATTGGGGCATAATTGACACAAAAAAAATACTAAAAAAAACCGACCAAAAATAACAAATGAGCCGACCGATTTTTGGCAAAAAAACCGGATGGTGGCTGGCCACCTGGTGACCGAATATCACTACCCTTAAAAAAATTGACACATCACTTCGTAATTAAATTCAGAGAAATACGAAAAATAAAAGAAAAGAAAACGTAATGCAGGCGCAACATTAAAGTAGTTTTTTCTCCCTAAATACCAGAATGAACGAGTTCCTTCATCATACATATTTCCATTAATTTCATCATCACATTGGAACCAGATTAATTAATACATCATTTACTTTGGTGAATTGATTACTTTTGAACTTGTTTGATCATCTAATACTTCATATAATCAATCATATGTTTTATCAATATTCTATCCTATCATTCAAAGTAAACAGCCCTATATATTGATAGTTGAATGCATCCGATGATAAGATTTAATGCATATAGTTAATTTATGCTAATTAATGTGTACATATTGCACTCAATTTTGTGACCGAATGTACGTAATTATATAAATGCATTTATTTGTTTTTTAATGCATCGTAAAACTGATTACATTGCATCAATTAATACAATTCAATCATATATATATAATAAATAGATAATATCTATATTTTTGCTTCTTAAGATATTTTTTAAGGAAAAGGGTCAAATACACCCTAATGTTTCCTCTCCGGTACAAATAAGCCCCTAAATTTTATTAAGTACAAATAAACCCTTAAAGTTATGAATTATTAACATACATGCCCTTCCTTGCTAATTGTCACTCCAAAATTAACATTATGTCATTTTTTCCTATTTATTTTAATCTTTTAATCATTCTCTCTCTCCAATTTTCTCTCTATTTAATTTTACAAAAGCTTCAAAATTATTTCTTCATTATTAGGAATATTATTATAAATTAAAATAACATATTGTTCTAGTTATTGACATTATAAATAAGAATAAAAGGTACTATAAAATTTCAGATTTTTTTGTAATTTTGTACGATAATAAAATATGACACAGATTCTATTTTTTTTAGAGAAATATTTTCAAAATATTATTGCACTTCAAACTTGATATGGAGATTTTTATGACATGACTGGTCGATTTGAAGCACGCCCCAACAAAAATATGAATATCGTTAAGTTATGAACTTATTAACACTCACTTAAATATAAAATTAATAATTTCAAAAATTAGACGTAAAATAAAATTAGAAAAACTAAACAAATGCATAGAATAAACTGACAAATAGAATAAAAATTAATTTCATTGGATACTAATTTAGTATAGAAAAACTACAGGTATAGTGTAGTAGAACAAATTTGAAGTGTATCTAGAGTTATATGCGTTGAAACAATTACAATAATGTATAATAAAAATTAAATATTATAATATTCTTAATAATAATGAATTAAGATAAAAATGTATTAATAATAATATATATTTTTAACTTATAATAATATTAATAATAATGAAGAAATAATTTTGATTTTTTTATAAAATTAAATAGAGAAATAATTGGAGAGAGATGATGCTTAAAAGATTTAAATAGATAGTTTTTTTTTTTTTGGCATAATGCGCTATATTTTTGGAGTGGCAATAGCATGAAAGGGCATGTATGCCAATATTTCACAACATTAAGAGTTTGTTTGTACCTAAAAAATTAGGGGCTTATTTGAACTTGAGAGAAACATTAGGTGTTTATTTGACCATTTTCCTTATTTTTTTAATGCATGTCTCCAAGAAGACATCCAAGTAGTGCAGACTTCAGTCTATAAGCAGTGAGGTTTATGGTTCAAACCCCGCCGCTCCCCCTTCCCCTAAGTAAAAAAAAAAGATATTTATTAATGCATTTTAATAATGCTTATGATGCATTAATATTTACATCCTAATACACAACTTAACTAATTTTTTCTCTATTGCATTTTGAGGATTGCAGCATATTGAAAGAGAAAAGAGTATACACGCCTATCAAAGCTCAACAAAGTAGTTGAACGTGAAGGATGAAATATGATAATATAAAAAGGGTGTGGAAGATGAGAAGGGAAGATTATAAATTAACATGAACGAGTTTCCCTTATTGCTTGTTCGATGCAAATAGAAGGATAAATGAAAGTTAGAAAAATTGCAGTTAATAACATTGGTGTTGCGATTTTATATTTTCCTGAAATGTTTATAGAGATCCCACAATGAACACTACAAAAAAACAGTGAAATAACGACGGAATAGAATCCGTCTCTAGTTAACAATGGATTTGTAACGGAACCTCTCATTAATATTTAACGATGGAATTTGCAACGGATTTGTGACGGAACCTCTCGAATGTGGACATGTTGCTATTTGAAATTTGGTAATTTTTTTTATTTGGCAATTTTTTGTTTTGTTACTGCATGTACTTGTCCATCTTATAATTTGACATGATATATGATTTGCGAAAAAATAATAGTTCAAGAGTGATATTTTTGAACAAACATTACAAGAAATTTTAAAAACCGCGCGACGGTGAAGTTGAACCCGTGACCTTTGGCCCGGGCATTAACCACTCTATCACTAGGCTAACACACACACTCAAGAGTGATATTTTGAATTTGGTGTTATGTCACTACTTTTGAAATGAATAAGTTTAACACTTACAATATTACACAATATTCGTTTTGCAGAAGGAAAAAAAAAACAGTATTAGTTCGCAGTTGTGATAATGCATTTATATGTTGTAAAAAAAAACACTATTAGTACTCAGTTGTGATAATGCATTTATATGTTAGTACTCCCTCCGTCCCACTCAAAGTGGTACATATTCTTTTTTGGGTCGTTCCACTCGAAGTGACACAGTTAAAAAAAGGACAACATTTTTTTCTCATAAAAAGGTGTGGATTTCACCACTTTCTATCTCATTATTCTTTATTAACCTTCTCTTAAATAACCGTACCAAAAATAAATGTCTCACTTCGAGCGGGATGGAGGGAATATAATGCATTAATAAAGATTTAGTAATGTGAATAATTTAATAATACATTAAAGGTTGATGCATTATGGTTATGTTATTTATGCATTACACTGAATTTGGAATGTTGACTCTTGATCTAAATAAATTATTCTGCAATATCATGCTTAAATTTTCTTATTACCCTATGTTTTTTCAGAAAATATACCATAATTAAATCCACATAAAATAATATCATCCCATTGTTTAGGTAAGTGACGGTTACAAATTTTTCACATTATTTACCATAATTAAATCCACATAAAATATAAAAATCCCATGATTTTAGGATATGGACGGTTATAACTTTGAGACATTTACAATTCTAACGTTAATTGTGTTTTAAATAGTTATTTTAAGTAAATAACCGAAAATAATTATAGACCATAGATCAAAATAATAAAGGGTATAGATTTGTTCTCATTTCTCATATAAAATGGCATTATCATATAATCTCTCCTCTATCTTATTATATACTTCCTCCGTCCACGACTTATTTGCTCGTTTTTAACCGGTACGGGATTCAATAATTTGGTTGATTAAGTTGATAGATTTGTTATGAGTGGAATAAGAGCACGCACAACGCTTGGCATGATGGCTGGCTCGAGCCGCCTCGCCATCATGCCGACGTGTTGGAGGGGTGCATGGATTGTGCCGCAGCATGATGGATCGAGTCGGGCACAATGTGTTGATGTTAAGGCGCGTGCAAAAAAAAATTAGAATTCAAATGCCAACGGCTACTCTTCGTCGGAAACGGCCACCTACCGCTGGCGGCAAAGGTCTGCCGGAGCTCCCAACGGCTAGTGCCGATTTTTTTTTTTATAATTAATTTTTCAACTATAAATACACCCTATTCCATTCACAATTTCACACCAAATTCTACACCATTTCAACCTCTTTTCTCTTCAATTTCCATCTTCTATTTTCTTTTTCCAAATGGATCCCAACCACCCAGATTACATGTCATCCTCTTGGTATCTCGACCTCTCGTCGTAATATTATTGAATATATGTTCGATTGAATTGAATATATGTTCGATTCAATTGGATAATTATATGTGTTTAATGAAAATTCAGTTTTTTCAAAACTAAATCTATCCTGCCTCCTATCCTGCCCTTCCACTGCAGCACCATGGCACAAGGGTAGGTCTGGGTCGCTATCCTGCCTCTAAGAGGTACAAGGATTGTGGATGTTCTAAGGTCTCACTTTTGATGTGTTGTGTGGTTGAAAATAAGTGGGTTGTGTAAGACCTTTTACTAAAAATGGAACAAACAAATAGGTGGTGAATCGACCAAAAAGAAAATACAAACAAATAGGTCGTGAACGGAGGGTGTATATAAATATAAATGGGTAATTTTCACTTAAGTAGCTAAACTATTCAACTTTTCACAATTGTATTCCAAACTATTAAAAATATCAATTAAATGGCCAAACTATTGAAATTTTCACAAGTGTATTCCAAACAATTAAAAATATCAATTACATGGCCAAACTATTAAAATTTTCACAATTATATTCTAGTTCAAACTTTCGCGACGAAAATTCAAGGTGTCACGTCAGAAATTTATTTTGGTTGAGTTTCGAAGGATTTAGAATTTTGAAATTCTAAATATGTTTCCGCCGTGACATCTTGAATTTTCGTCGCCGAAAGTTTGACCTAGAATATTATTGTGGAAACTTCAATAGTTTGGCTATTTAATTGATATTTTTAATAGTTTGGAATATAATTGTGAAAAATTTCAATAGTTTTGCTATTTAATTGATATTTTTAATAGTTTGAAATATAATTATGAAAAGTTGAATAGTTTGGCTATTAAAGTGAAAATTACCCAATATAAATTGTGCTTAATTGGCATGAGGGACCAGGTTCAAATTCTGCAGCTAGCATCTTATCACAACTTTTCATAAGCTTTCTAATTATTCTATTTCCTTTTCTTTCTTACTTTTTTCTTTCACGTTTCCTATAATAATGGGCCGAATCCTTTATTTTCCCAACCTTTCATATAAAACAATAGGCCCAATTCTACATTAATAATTAGGGTAATTTTAAATAGTGCTGGCAAATTTCCGGGCCGGGCCGGCCCGGCCCGAGCCCGGCGGGCTTTTTGGAAAAATTGGGTCGGGCCGGCCCGGCCCGAAAATTCATCGGGCCAGAAAATATGGAGCCCGGCCCGAAAAATCAGCCCACCGGGCTGGGCCGGCCCGAGCCCACCGGGCTTATGCCTATTTCGGGCCGGGCCGGCCCGGCCCGAAAATTTGTCGGGCCTAAATTTGCTGAGCCCAGCCCGGCCCGAAAACAGGCCGGCCCGTCGGGCCGGGCCGGGCCGGGCCTGTTTTGACAGCCCTAATTTTAAACATAGCCCCCATTTTTACTCTTTGTAGCCCTTTATTTAAAATTAATAATTAAAATTATGTTAATATACTATTTTTCCTTTATAGCCCCAAAAATTATAATTAATTAATAACCACAAACTAAACCCTAAAATAATAATACAAATCCATCGGTAAATTAATAGCCCCCAACTCAATAATTATGAGATTAGCAATCTGCATTTTCAACAGAGAGTTCGAGATGGATTTTGACGAATCAAAAACTGGACATCAAGAAAAGCCACGATTTACAAACACACCTGAATTTCAAATTAGGATTTGAGGGGAGTCTTACGAGGAAAATTAGGAATAATTCCTTGAGGGTGATCGGCGAATTTTCCGTTGGAGGGAGCTTGAAGGTGCCTGTTACTTTTGATTTATCTTGGAATAATTTGAAGATGCAAGGAATAGACTACATGTTCATGATTAGATGTTGATACATATGAGATACATTAACAATTTCGGCCTAATACCTCTTTGAGATTTTACAAGTTAAATTATGGTTGTGATAGAGTGGGTTTGCAGTTTGAACAAATTCTTTTGCCTTCCATCATCAAGATGTCGATTGTTAGAACCTGAGACGATAATTTGGAATTTTTTTGGAGGTTATGTTGTGAAAAAGAACGTGTTACAATTCACATTATTAAGACTTATACTTAATTATAATTTTGGTGGCTATAGGGATAAAATGGTAAACTTGATATAATTTTAATTATCTTTTTAAATAATAGGCTATAAAAAGTAAAATAGGGGCTATGTTTAAAATTACCCTTATAATTATTTTTAGGGTGATTCTAAACATAGCCCCCATTTTCTCTCTACAACCCCTTGTTTAAAAAAATAGTAAAAATAATAATAGATGCACTATTTTACCCCTATAACCTCATAATTAAAATTCAAACAAATAAATATATTTACGACTCCCTCAATCATAGCGGCCGAAGAAAACTTCAAAATCCTCCTTGTTGAAGAACTCATTGAAGAATTACCGTGTATACGAAATTGAATTTCTATTCTTTCTACTCCCGGCTCTTTTTCCTCTCTTTCTCGTGTTTAATTTTTCTTTTAGGTTCTCTTCTCCATCCATTAATTTTATTTTTACACTTTTGTGTTAGACTGATTGTACAGTTTTTAGATTATCTAGATTTAAAGATGTTAAACCATAATCAGAACAACCATGACTAGATAATAATTGTGATATTACATCAATTATGAAAAGTTTGAAATCTAAAAGCAATCTCATTAATATATATATATATTTTTTTCATATCAATACATGTCCTATACCAATCATGTTCGTTCGTATATATATTTGTTGCAATTTACTTTGTTAGTTCAATCCTTAAGATTTAGATTTAACAAAAAAACAGAAAGAGAGGAAGAAGAGTCATGAGTCGAAGGATCTTAGGAGGGAGTGGACAATTCTCTTCTTCTTCACCAAGGAGGGTTTCAAAGTTTCTGCAAATATTTTCGACGGCTATGGGTGATGGTGTAGTAATAAAAGGAAGTTGGTATAAAAATAATTTTTCTAAGAGAAAATTAAGTTGGGGGCTAAGGGATAAAATAGTAAATTTATTATTATTTTTATTATTATTTTAAGTGATGGGCTATAAAGAGTAAAATGAGGGGTTATGAATAGAATTACTCTTATTTGTACCCTTGTAACCTAACAAAAAATATTAACCTCATATACCAAAATACAAAGAAACGTGCCTAACAAAAATTAATCCAAATTGTATGAACAATCTATATATTATTATATTGTTATTTTATATTACTAATACGATTAGGGATTCGAGTTATCTCCTTAATTCGAAGTTTTCGTGGCGCTCTCTCTATCCACAATTCATATTTATCTTAAATCCTCATTTTTAAATAATTTTTATTCATATATTATATTATTTATATCTAATATCCTCAACTTCCATAAATATATATAGAATTAAAATCGGAATGGGAATGTAAAACTTTTATAGATTTTCCTTTTCTAAAAAAACGTTTATACATTTTCCTAGAATAGCCATTTGTAAAATTTATATATGTTATATTATATTCATATTTTTCTAAAATCTTTTATTTATATCTTCTTATTATATTTAATATAATTTTTTTATCCCGCATTAGTTTCCAATAAAACTCTAGGTTTTGAGAACTTATATAAATATTGAAAATCCATGTGTATTTTCTCATTCCACAATAATTTTGCACAATCAATTTAATTTGGCCAATTAATTAATTGTCCAAATAAAATTTATAAATTTAATTTGGCCGGTTACTAATTTTGTCAATATTAATTTGTCAAATTAATTGGCAAATAAATAAATTTATTTTTATTAAAAAATTTAATTTGATCACATATTAAGTTGCCAATATTAATCTATATATTATTAATACGATTATTGGATTCGAGGTCTCCTTTTAATTTGGGGTCCTACAAGACGCTCTTATTTATCGTGAATCTTCACTTTGTGTATTTTTATTCATATATTCTACTATAATCTATATATTATTAAAACGAATGTCACTACAAAAAAATGCATTTTTACCAACTGAAATTACCGACGGATCTATTTCCGTCAGTAATTACCGACGGAAAAAAAAGCGGGTTGTCTCTGGATAACTTACCGACGGATACGCCATCGTTAATATTGCCGACGGACATATCCGTCGGTAAATTTTAATTAATCTAATTAAAAATAATAAAAAAAACTACCGACGGATATATCCGTTGGTAATTTTAATCAGACAAAAAAATAATATTTAATCAAACATATTAATTAACGACGGATTTATCCGTCGTTAATTACCGGCGGATTACCGTCTATCGGTATTTACCGACAGATATATCCGTCGGTAGTTTTTTATAAAGAAAAAAAATAATAAATCAAACATATTTAATTAATGACGGATTATCCGTCGTTAATTACCGACAGATTGTGTTCCGTCGGTAATTACCGACGGATAAATCTGCAATATACTCAGCAGTACGGTTCTTCTTCCTCATTCACTCAGCCCTAATTTCTCCTCCCAAATCCCACCCGCCGTCGTCCTTCCCGTCCCACTCCACCTCGCCACCGCCGCCTCGCCTTTGCTCTCTCCTCGCCGATATGTCTCTCTCTATCTCTCTCTCGATCTTTCTCTCTCTCTTTCTCACTTCCCCTCTCTCTCTCAGCCTAGTTGCTACCGCCGCCGCCTCCTTGCCGCCGTCGCCGCCCTGCCTCTGCTCTTTCCTCGCCGGTATGTCTCTCTCTCTCTCGATCCTTCTTTCTCTCTTTCTCACTTCATCTCTCTCTCAGCAATTGCTACCGCCGCTGCCTCCTCACCGCCTTCGTCTGCTCTGCAACTGTCTTGGCAAGTCTCTCTCTCTGTCTCTCTTTTTGTCTCTCTTTATAAGGAAAAGTCTTACTGTTTTAGTTTTGCATCGGTTACTGCTCAATACATGTTTGATCATTTCTTTGATTATTGTGGTTGTGTGATTCGTATGATTCATTTTGTTGCTTGATTTTTTGTGAATTTTGAAATCGATTTCTGGTTAGATTTTTTTCTTTTTCGTTTATATAGGTCTTGGTTTGATTTGTTTTATTTTTTCACTACTTATAGAGGTCTAGGTTTTCCTCTCCGATTTAGTTGTTGTTGACTCTTCCATGACTTGGAATAATCTGTAGATAGTAGATACACGAAGAACAATTTGAATATCCAGATTCAAAGTTAAAAGGGACGTCCAATACTTAATATTAGTGGATAATCTGCATATTCTTTAATGTTGTGTGCTCCAATTTTAAGCTTTCCAACTTTATAAATTCATTATGTCTGTACAGATTGATGAATGTGAAACTTGGGCAGAATAAGGGACTATGTTTGAATGTTCTGAGCAATTAGATAGCAAAATGACTATGTCTTGAATATTTGTAAGAATATATATATATATATATATATGATTCATTACAAGCCAATCCTTGATTTTTCTTATTTTTTTGTTCAAGTTGGTGCATTTTTATCTAAACTAATTGATTAAATTTTTTTGCAGGGCCTTTCAACTTATGTGAGAACAATTCTTTCCACTAAAGGTTGATTTGTGGTTGAAAATGGGCAAAGAAGGAGAAAGCTGAAGAGATGAAAAACGATATGGCTTTGATTGTTGCATAGAACAAATCATTTGCTTCATTATGAATACCTAGAGAACTATTGTCATCATGTAAAAATTTTGAAGACAAATTTATGAATACATTATGTATTGAATTACCAAATTTATATATTCAGGTTTTGATTATATCTTTTGAGTTTTGTTTACAGTTTCTGATTTTATATCTTCCTACATGAAAATGAAATTTAAGCAAAAAAAACATAAAAAAATAAATTAAATATAAATAAAAAAATATATTTTTAAAAATCCGTTGGTATTTACCAACGGAAAATTCCGTCGGTAATTACCAACGGAAAATCTGTCGGTATTCCGTTGGTAAATTTTGGCAACTATTTTTCCGACGAAATCAATGGCGACGGACAATCCGTCGGTATTCCGTCGGTAATAGTCACCGACGGACGGAAATCCGTCGGTAAAAATTTAGCGTCGAACGATTTTCCGATAGACATGATCCGTCGGTAACTGTTTTACCAACGGATTTTATGGATTTACCAACGGAAATTTCCGTCGGTTAAACGCATTTTTTTTGTAGTGTGTTGATCGAGCTCTCCCCTTATTTTTAGGTCCTATGTGGCACGTTCTCCATTCGTTATTCTTATTTATTTAAATTCTCATTTCAAATATTTTTATTCATATATTTATTTATTATATTTAATTTAATATAAAAAGTTGCTCGATTTTTTTATTCTATTTCTAAACATATTATAATATTCTAAATATATACTTACCGCCAATATCTGTTATTCCATATATATATATATATATATATATATATTCAATTGAATCTTGCTAATCATATATCCTAATATTTAATATTCAAACAGGTTTAAATAATTGTCGTGCTCCATAACTGTCGTCAATAGCTCCGTTGGAAAATGTCAAACATGTGGAAAAAAGTACTAGCGGTTTTCTTGAATTTAATTATAAACTAGAAAACTTCACCTCCCAAAAAAATTCCTATAACTACCAAATATATCACGTCTAATAGTTTTAATAAATAATAAATACCCGTCGATTTTCGACGGGCTACACACTAGTTAATATTTAATGGAATAAGAATCTATCTAGAAGGAGGCAGAAAATAAGAAAAAAGAAAATAATATAAAGGTTTAGGGAAAGAAGGAAATAATTAATTTTGTATTTCAAATTTCTCTCTCATAAATTATATGTTGCCCAAGTTAATTACGATGTGATCAAGTTGAGTAATTGAAAAGCTGAAATTGCCGCAAAACTTGAAACCCTAGATAGGTAGCAAATACCTCCATTCCTATTTATGTGTATATTAGAAAAAAATGAAATCAATATAGTTAAAATTTAATTTTCTCCATTATAGTTTATCTAAAATTTCTGTCCCATATCGTTTTTCAACAAAATTCCATTATTTGAAAACCTATATAAATATTCAAAATCAATGTATATTTTTCCATCATGCATTCATTTTGCATCACGAATTTAATTTGGTCAATTAAGTTGGTCAACTAGTTTTATTTTTTATTGGAGATTTTAATATGGCAAATTATTAAGTTTAATATAAACGATTATCGATTTGAGGTCTCTCCTTAATTTGGGATCCTATGAGGCAAACCTCCATTCTCTAAATTTTATGCATTTTTTATTCATTTATTCTATTATAATTAATATATAATGGAATGAGAATCTACCAAAAAAAATTATTAAAATAAGAAATAAGGAAATAATATAAAGGTTTAGGGAAAGAAGGAAGTAATTAGTTTTGTATCTCAAGTCTCTCTCTAATTTATATATATGGCGCAAGTTATATTGTATACTTCCTCCGTCCACGAAGAATGTGATAGACCCACATATATCCACAAATTACACTCATACTGATGGTCCCTGAGCTAGTCTTTGGTGTAGGGGGGTGAATACACCAAAGATAGATTTATGAAAACTTTTTCTAGTTTAAAAACAGAGTTGGTGAGCTAAGTTATTAATCCAGCTGAGGAGGGTCAGCAGGGCAAATAACTCAGCTGGCGGTGTGGAATGTGGTGGTTTGAAAACTTAGCTCGGTTACTTAGAAAAACTCAGCTTGAAAATATTCTTTACGTTTTCGACTTAGTCAAGTTGTGCAAATTTCAGAAAGACACAGCTGTCTTTGGAGAACAGCTGTGTATGCAGATTTGATAAAATATGCAATGAGATGATAAAGTTAGTAAAATATCTTAAAATAACGAGAAAGTAAAGAATACGAGATTTTACGTGGTTCGGAGTAACACCTCCTACGTCCACGACCAGATTCACTGGTAATTAACAACCACTTGGTTTACAAGTACCAAGCAACTTCACAACTCTAACCCAAGCTATGTTCCAACAGTTTGCGGGCACTGTCAAGCCTAACCTTTCAGTTTACGGGTACTGAAAAAACCTTACAACCACTTGAATTTCGCGCTTCAAACAAGCGTAACCTTGACCTAACCTTTCTGGGTAAAGAGGGGTTTGGTTTGGGGTTCCAATTATGAACGAGTTCTTACAATTAAGAACTTTAGAATTAGATGAACACGTTCGAAATCTAGGCTTAAAATATACAATGATTTTTGCCTAGGAATCAGACGAAAAACTGAGCAGTTTCTGGACTAGAAACACTTTAAGATAAAGTGTTCTTTGAACTATGTAGAACTGCTTGAGAGCTTTTGAAGGCTTGAGAATTTCGGAGAATGAAAGCTTGTAGAGAGTTTTTCGTATCTGATCCTGAGGTTGAGGACATGTTTATATAGGTAGAGATTCAAGACTAGCCGTTGGAGGAGCCGTTATCTTACCTACTCTTCTTAAATTCGAAATCTGTCGTTGGGCGTTTCTGTATCTGTCTTCATTCGTGTCACATCCTAGGTTCTGAAGTCTAGGATGCTGATTCGGCAATCCCTCATTGGTCGAGGTATGTTGATTTCCTCTGACGCCGGGATCTCTACCTTTGGAGTTGGGTTTTTGAATTTAGAGCTGGATTGGGTAAGCTGACTTGAAGTGACGTCTTCAAAGTTAGTTCCCTTTGTTCTGTACAGCTGGACCAGCTGTGTCTTGAACTCAGCTCAGCTTATCTTCAGCTTGATCCTGCTCCGTTTAGAACTCAGCTCAGCTGGAAAACTCAGCAGATAGTTGACTCCTGCTGTAAACACAGCTGGATCTTCTGCTGTCTTGAGCTTCTGCTGTCTTCCGCTTTCTGAACCTGTAAACTTAGAAAATCTAGAGCTCAAACAGGCGAGCTGAAAAATACTACTTAGGTTGATGCGATCATCTACTCGATTGGAGAACAATTGGGTTTTGGTATCAAATCAAAACTCTATTAATTTTTCTAACAATTTTCCCCTTTTTGATGATGCCAAAACCTAACTGAGACAACTTATGAAGCTTTCTTTTATCTTCCCCCTAAGATTTAGGAGGGTAAAGAAAATATCAGCAGATAATAGTTCAGTGTCCAGAGCTTGGACAAAAAGTAATTGTCATCAGGGTGAGCTTTGAGCAGCAAAGAAAATTGTGTTTTATTAATGTAAGAAATTACAGCATATCAAGAGAAACAGAAAAAAAATCTTCAATTCTTCAATCCCAGCTGGCTGGGTCTTCTCTCTTGCATCCGCTGCTTCACTCTTCAATTCCAGTTGGCTGGGTCTTCTCTTCTGACTCGTTTCTCCCTCAGCTGATTCAGCTGGTTCCTCTAGCTCAGCAATTTGCCTCTTTGTCTCATTATCTTCTCACTTTTTGGCATAATCAACAAGGCGGAAGAGACACACTATCGTCTTATTGAGCTGTGCAATTTCCTGAATTGCGTCAGCGATCTTCGCTGTATTATCAGCTGTTGCGATGTTTAGTTTGGTTGTGCTGCGGTTGTCAGCTCTGAGCAGCGAGGTCTGGAGTCTAGGTGGCTCAGCTGTTGCATTAGCTGGCTCTTTTTCAATAGCATTAGCCTCAGCTGTGATTGCAGACACAGCTTCCTAGGCTTATTTCAGCTGGTTCAGTCCAGCTTAGTGCTTGGAGGTATGAGTTGGCACTAGAGATGACATCTTCTAAGTAGGGCACAACTTCATTCCTTGCAATTTTGCTTCTTCAGACTTCATTAGATTGAATGAGAAAGTCTGATTCAGCACTTTAGTTGCGCTTGTGACTCCTTAAGGTCTTCAAACCTTGAGATGGAGGCGTCACGTGCAATTCTTGAGGGACTTGAGTATCATCCAGCTGCAAGTGATCATTGGTTGGATGATGTTTTCCATTTGAGCTTGGTGCAGGGGCTTGAGCTCCAACTTCCATAAGTTGATCTTGAAGCTGGTGTCTCTGTTGAGCTGAAGAAAATTGAGGAGAAAGCGGTTGAAGTATTCCATCTGCTATGGGGTTTAAGCTTAGTTGATTGGGGTCTAAGCTTAGTTGATCAGCTGGAATACGTCGTTGTGGTGGTGGCGATGATGATGTTCACGCAGGCACCTGAACTTCTTCTCCACCGTAAGAAACCACCGCTTGTAGACATTCTGCTCCTCGGAGAGTAGTTACGAATTCTCTCTTAATGTCAGCTGGCTTCTCGGCTGACTGACTGAGCACCTTTAACTTGAGTCTTCTCTTTGAAGACGGTGCTTCACCTTGTTTTGTCTCCTCAAGTTGTTTCCGATTCCCAGCTTGGAAGGAAGTAGATGCATGCTGCCTTGTCTCCTGCATCTTTTTCTGTGCCTCCTGTGGCGGAGCAAGAGCTTTGATAGATTGCTCTTAAAGACTCCGGCTTTATCAACATCTCGTCCAATTCTAACTGGGCTTCCTCTCAGGTTGAATTCCTTTGACAGGATCTTGTTGACGTTGATTTCCGCATCCCAGGGAATTGTGTGTCCCGTTCTCTCTTTTATTTTAAGAGAAACTGTGGGGCAGAGGAGGTCTTTTTCCTTTGACATGCCCAGGAAGATTTCTGCAACTTCCTGGTGAATGTTCTTGAGCTTTGCAATTACCCACTGCGTTAGACCGGATCTGTCGATGAGCTTCATTTTCTCCTGGAGCTCTGTCTTCTTGTAGTTCCTGAGAGTTAAGCAACTCTCATAGTGAAGCTTTGACAGACTCTTCATGTTGATCGGCTTCTGGAGATATCTTTCTAGATTCCATGTTCTTTTTTTGCAACTTTTGTTAGTAGAACAAATAATACCAATTGATGAAAGAAGAAAGAGTGCCGAAAAACCTTTTAGGGTTAATGCAAATGTTTGCGTATCTCTTCTAGCATATTTATATCAATTTTCATGATGAATGGACGATCAAGATTTACAGATTGATAAGAAGATCTACGACTGGGAGTGATTCTTGCTTCATGCGAGTTAATGCGCGTGAGAGGACGGTTGGGGCGTTTTGACTTTTGCCTCGAAACTCCCATGTTTCAGTTCTGTGCGGACTTTTAATTAAATTTGATTAGATATGACAAGATATGATTTGACTGAAAACAGAATTAGTAGGTGAATATAATGATGTTGCAAACCTCTCAGCTGATCATTGTAGTCAGCTGATACCTCGGTTGTGAATAGTTGTGTTGAGTGATCGTTTTTCCAGCTGGTTCTCCCTCAGCTGAATAATCCTTCAATTTAGGCGGCTGGCTGAGTTTGATTCTTTCTCAGCTAGATTCTTTGAGGTTAGTTCTGAATTCCAGCTGGATCTGCTTCCATTCAACTGGATCTGCTTCCATTCAGCCGGGTCTGCTTCCATTCAGCTGGGTCTGCTTCCATTTAGCTGGATATAGCTTCGTCTGGGTTGAGTAATCCAAGTAATCCGCACAGCATCTTGAATCTTTCTTCTATCAGCGGCTTTGTGAGTATATCAGCCCGCTGTATGTCTGTGTGAATTTTCTCAACAATCACATCCTTCTTTTCCACGTGATCTTTGATGAAGTGATGGCGTACGTCCACATGTTTGCATCTTGTGTGAAGTACTGGATTTTCTGATATAGCAATCGCACTTGTGCTATCACAGAAAATTGGAACTTGTCTAGTATTCACTTCATAGTCATCCAGCTGATGTTTCAGCCAGAGAATTTGTGAGCAGCAGCTTCCAGCTGCCATATACTCTGCTTCAGTTGTGGAGGTTGCGACGCACGTTTGCTTCTTTGAAAACCACGAGATCAACTTTCTTCCTAGGAACTGACACGTTCCTGAAGTTGATTTTCTGTCCAACCGATCTCGAGCGAAGTCTGAGTCTGAATATCCAGTCAGCTGTAGATTGTCTTCAGCTGGATACCACAACCCAACATTCTGAGTTCCTTTGAGATATTTGAGAATGTTCTTGGCTGCTTGCATGTGTGCTTCCTTTGGATCAACTTGAAATCTAGCACACACTCCGACTGCGAAGGAGATGTCTGGACGACTAGCTGTTAGATACAGCAGGGAACCTATTATCCCTCTGTATTTGCTGGAATCCACTGACTTCCCTTCAGTTCCAGGTTCAATCTTCCAGTTGGTTTTCATCGGAATCTTTACTGTTTTGCTGGATTGGACTCCATACTTGGTGATTAAGTCTTTCACGTACTTGGATTGATTTATAAAGATCCCTCCTGCTGATTGCTTGACTTGAAGTCCTAGGAAGAAGCTCATTTATCCCATCATAGACATTTGGAACTGTTCTGACATCATCTCTCCAAATCTTTGACATAAGAATGTTGATCTTGATCCGAAGATGATGTCGTCTACATAGATTTGAACAACCAGGATGTCTTCTCCCAACTTGATGGTGAAGAGTGTTCTGTCTACTGAGCTCTTCTTGAATCCTTTGGATACAAAGAAATTTGATAGAGTATCATACCAAGCTCGAGGTGCTTGCTTCAATCCATAAAGCGTTTTCTTTATCTTGTAGACTTTATTTCCTTCTACTTCAAATCCTGGAGGTTGTTCAACATAGACATCTTCCTTGATTTCTCCATTTAAGAATGCACACTTCACATCCATTTGATAGACCTTGAATTTGTGATGTGCTACATAAGCGAGAAAAAGTCTGATTGCTTCCAATCGCGCTACTGGAGCGAATGATTCTTCGAAGTCAATTCCTTCTTGCTGTGTGTATCCCTTGGCAACTAGTCGAGCTTTGTTTCTGATGATGATTCCAAGGGTATCCAGTTTGTTCTTGAAAATCCATTTGAGTCCTATGACTTTGACTCCTTCAGGTCTGTCGACCAATTCCCAGACACAATTTCTGAGGAATTCATTTAGCTCTTCCTGCATGGCATTAGTCCAGGGTACGCTTTTTAAAGCTTCTAGAATTGTTTGAGGCTCTAGAACTTGAGCTACATAACATGCCATTAGAGTTGTGTCTTCATCAAAGACCGTCAGTTCTAGCTCTACTGAGAGTTGAGCTGTGTCAGCAGCTTCTTGACTTTCCGATGTAGTTTGAGCAGCTGAACTTCTGGTTTTGACTTGGTCAGATGGTTCTCCAATGATTGCTGATGATGGATGATCTTTAATCCATCTTCTTTTTTTGCGAATTTCTTCTTCCAGCTGATTGATGCTAGAAGTGGCTAGATTTCGTCTGGCTTGGAGTTGCTCTGGAGTTAAGTCTTGAGCAAGAGACTCTCCTTGGATTGAGTTTTGAGGTGACTTCTGTAGAAGCTCTGCTGGAGATATTGCTGGGGATTCAGCTGTGTCTGGATTTATAGCTGATGGCATTCCCCCTTGATTTGGCGTTGGAGGTTCTTCTTGATTTCCAGCTGTTGAAACTTCCTGATTGATTTGAGGTTCCTTCTCTGGCTCATCATCTCATATTAATGGTTCGGCCAGATTCCTGATTCGATTTTCTTGAGCTCTTGTCTGAATCTGCCTTGAAGATTCTTCTTCATTTCTTCATTTGATAGAATCTCTATATTCGAATGATGATTCGTCAAAGGTAACATGTGAAGTTACTTCGACCGTTTGAGTTCTTCTGTTGAAAACTCTGTATGCTTTACTCACAGCAGAGTAACCAAGGAATACTCCTCGGTCAGTCTTCGCATCGAACGTCTTGAGCTGTGTTTTTCCATTGTTTAGGATATGACATTTGGATCCGAAGACCTTGAAATATCCAATATATGGTATTCTGTTATTCCATAGCTCATACGGCGTCTTTGCTTACCTTGATGTGAGTAGAGAGCGATTCTGAGTGAAGCAAGCTGTGTTGATTGCCTCGGCCCAGAATTTCTTTGGAATGGCAGAGCTGGCTAGCATTGAGGTAGCTGCTTCTTTGAGTGTTCGGTTTCTTCTCTCTGCTACACCATTCTGCTGAGGAGTGCGTGCTGCTGAGGTTTGATGTTGAACTCCGTTCTTCTCGCAGTATTCATAAATAGTTTCATTCAGAAACTCCGTTTCTCGATCTGATATGATTGACATTATCTTGCACTCCTTCTGAGTTGACAATCTTTCCAGCAGGATTGGCAGCTTAGTCCTTGTTTCGCTCTTCTGGTACAGGAATGACACCCATATGAATCTTGAGAAGTCATCTACTACGACCAGAGTATATTTTCTGCCATTGAAGCTTGCTGGAGTAACTGGACCAAAAAGATCTATGTGATGGAGTTGAAGAACTCGATCAGTTGACTGAACTGGCTTGAGAGAGAATGAAATTCTTGTTTGTTTTCCTTGTTGACATGCGCTGCACATATGACTTTTGTCATATACTTGATCTGGAATTCCATTAGCGAGCTGGTTCCTAGCCAGTTTGTTGATTATCTTGAAGTTGAGATGATTCAGCCGTCTGTGCCACAGCCAGCTGACTTCATTGCTGCTTTTCGATACAAGACAAGTCTCAGGAGGGCTGCTGTTCCAGTCCGCAAAATACATATTTCCTTCTCTTTTCCCTCTTAGTAGTATCTGCTTGGTTTCCCTGTGCTTCACTGTGCATCCCTATGCATCAAATTTGACAGAAAAACCGTTGTCGCAGAATTGGCTAATGGAAAGCAAGTTATGTTGCAGTCCTTGTACATAAGAAACATTTGGGATTATGACATTTTTAGTTTAAAATGTACCATAACCTTTGGTTAGGCCTTTGGAGTTGTCACCAAATGTTACTTGTGGGCCTGGACGCTCGATATACTTCTGGAGTAGATGCTTTAAGTGTGTCATGTGCCTGGAACATCCATTGTCCAAGTACCATAGCGTTCTCATCGACTCCTCAATGATGCGTCGTTCCCTTGCAACCTATACAAAAGATTAAAATTTAGGTACCCAGTTTTAATTGGGTCCTTGTGGGTTAGACAAAGATCCTTTTACGACCCAGATCTGCTTGATGACTCGAATTGGGTCATTTGATCTGATGATCCTTCCAGCTGAGTCGATATACACATTCTTTGTGTTCTTCTGTTGTTGCTGGTGGGGTCTTGATCTCAGTATCTTCCCAGCTTGATGTCTTTGTTGATGTCGTGGTCTTTTTCGGTATCCAACTGAGACGTTCCTTTGTCTCTGCTGTCTCTTGTGATACCTCGGCTGGAATTGGTTCTCCAGCTGGTGATTATATGAGTGATATCTAGCTGGGTATCTCCTTTGATATCTCGGTTGATATCTTTCGACGTGCTGTTGCTGTTGCTGGTATCTGAAATGTCCAGCTTGTTGTCTTTGTTGAGGTTGAGCACGTTGCTGTCTGTTCTGTGCTTGAGGTTGTCTAACAGCTGGCCTTTTTTATGCCTGCTGTCTCCTCAACGATCTTTGCTGAGCAGCTGGAATTTGGTTTTCTTTTGCTCTTACAAACATTACATTTGTTCCACTTGTGGAAGCAATGTTTGTGTCATCCTTTGAACCATTGTAACCCAGTCCTGCTTTGAGTGCTGCTGGACGTGTGCACTTATGATTTCATCCATTGTTGTTGTAGCTTTGATGAGAGCTACCATCTTCTTAGATAGTACCTCTTCGGACCTTTTCAGTTCTATAATCTCAGCTGACTTCTTTTCCGATTCAGCTGTGGCCTTTTCCAATTCTTCCATCAGCTGTTTCTTTCCGTAGTAGAAGTCTTTCATCAGCTGATCTTGTTTCACTATTTTGTCTTTTAGTGAAATAACTTCTTCTTGGAGCTGTGTTGTATCAGCTGCTTCTGATACCTTTTTTTTCCAGTTCCATCTTTAGCTCGGCATTCTCACTCATTACGTCAAGGATCTCTTGAAGCTCCTTGAAATCGTTCATAATTTTCTCTACTAAACTCCAATCAGGTAGCCCTGATTCTGAAACCTGTGTAGAGTGTTCGTGTGATGGTGAGGGATTAGATAGATTTTAAGTTCTTGATATTACCTCATCTTCATCGAATCCGTATGTCTGTCCCATGAAGCATGTGTCCCATTCAGGTTCATCATGAGCCATCAGTGCTTCTTCTTCTGAGTCTGAAAATGGCATGTTATCATCCATTTTGTTGCACTCCGATTCCTCGTCATATAGGCTCTTCTTCTGTCAGATGCCTTAGCTTTCAGTTGGTCTTTATCTTTCTTGGATAGCTTCGGACAGTCTAGTCGGTAGTGTCCCGGTTCTTTGCAGTTGAAGCATCCTTCTTCTGTTCGCTTATCAGCTGACTTCTCATCAGCTGCTGCGTATTTATCTCTGTAAGTTCTTGCGAACTTCTTGTACTTGCCCTTGCTGGTGTTGAGTCTGTTGTAGCTTTTGACCAGCATGGCTATCTCTTCAAGTAGCTCTTCCTTGCTCATGTCATTCTTGTCCTTCTTTGATGACTCAGCTGACTGCATGTATGCGGATTTTTCAGAGTTAGCTCTGAACGCAATCTCCTTTGGCGCAGGTGTCAGCTCTCCATCATTCTGATTGCTTGAAGATTCTTTCATGGTAATCTTCAAGTTGTATTCGTTGGCTTTGAGCAGGGAGAATAATCTTTCAGTTGAAAGATCACCCAAGTCACTTCAACTTTGGTGTACCACCTTATATGTGTTCCATTCAGCTGTGAGCGCTGAAAGGACTTTTAGATTCTTTTCTCGCTGGGTGTATTTCCCAGTTCTGATGGTTTCAATTTCTACCACGATGCTTGAGAATCTGAGTTCCATCCCTTCGATGGACTCGTTGACAAGCTGCTTGAAGTTATCAAACTTCTGGCAAGTGATTGTGAATTTATTCTCTTTTATCTCCTCCGACCCTTCGCATAGCTTTGCTAGGGTTTCCCACATCTCCATTGCTGTATTGCAGTTTATGATCTTGCTGAGGTAGGCGTTGGAGACTGTTGACGAGATGGTCTTCCTCGCGAAGCTGTCTAATCCAGCTTGATTCTTTTCTTTTGAGGTATGCTCACTCTTTTGCTTGGGAATGAGCTGATACGTTGGCTGTCCACCATCTTGAGCTGGAACAAGCCCGTTTCCTTGTTTGTAGATGATGATGGGTCCATCTGTGATGACGTCCCACATCATGTCATGATGCGCACAAAGAAAGCTTTTTAATCTGAACTTCCAGATTGCATAATCATCGACCGAGAAGGAGGGAAGATTCCTATTAAGATAAGAATCCATGGAGATATGCACAGTATGTAATAATATGAGTTTTTCAAAAGAGGATCTGTTCAGTTGACCACTGACAGATTGTCAAGAGAAATCTCTTGATTCAGAAACAACAGTCTTTTGAACCACTGCTCTGATACCAATTGATGGTCCCTGAGCTAGGTCTTTGGTGTAGAGGGGGGGTGAATACACCAAAGATAGATTTCTGAAAACTTTTTCTAGTTTAAAAACAGAGTTGGTGAGCTCAGTTATTAATCCAGCTGAGGAGGGTCAACGGGGCATATAACTCAGCTGGCGGTGCGGAATGTGGTGGTTTGAAAACTTAGCTCGGTTACTTAGAAAAACTCAGCTTGAAAATATTCTTTACGTTTTCGACTTAGTCAAGTTGTGCAAATTTCAGAAAGACACAGCTGTCTTTGGAGAGCAGCTGTGTATGCAGATTTGATAAAATATGCAATGAGATGATAAAGTTAGTAAAATATCTGAAAATAACGAGAAAGTAAATAACACGAGATTTTACGTGGTTCGGAGTAACACCTCCTACGTCCACGACCAGATTCACTGGTAATTCACTACCACTTGGTTTACAAGTACCAAGCAACTTCATAACTCTAACCCAAGCTATGTTCCAACAGTTTGCGGGCACTGTCAAGCCTAACCTTTCAGTTTACGGGTACTGAAAAAACCTTACAACCACTTGAATTTCGCGCTTCAAGCAAGCGTAACCTTGACCTAACCTTTCTGGGTAAAGAGGGGTTTGGTTTGCGGTTCCAACTATGAACGAGTTATTACAATTAAGAACTTTAGAATTAGATGAACTCGTTCGAAATCTAGGCTAAAAAAATATACAATGATTTCTGCATAGGAATCAGACGAAAAACTGAGCAGTTTCTGGACTAGAAACACTTTAAGATAAAGTGTTCTTTGAACTATGTAGAACTGCTTGAGAGCTTTTGAAGGCTTGAGAATTTCGGAGAATGAAAGCTTGTAGAGAGTTTTTCGTATCTGATCCTGAGGTTGAGGACAGGTTTATATAGGTAGAGATTCAAGAATAGCCGTTGGAGGAGCCGTTATCTTACCTACTCTTCTTAAATTCGAAATCTACCATTGGGCATTTCTGCATCTGTCTTCATTCGTGTCACATCCTAGGTTCTGAAGTCTGGGATGCTGATTCGGCAATCCGTCATTGGTCGAGGTATGTTGACTTCCTCTGACGCCGGGATCTCTGCCTTTGGAGTTGGGTTTTTGAATTTAGAGCTGGATTGGATAAGCTGACTTGAAGTGACGTCTTCAGAGTTAGTTCCCTTTGTTCTGTACAGCTGGACTAGCTGTGTCTTGAACTCAGCTCAGCTTATCTTCAGCTTGATCCTGCTCCGTTTATAACTCAGCTCAGCTGGAAAACTCAACTGATAGTTGACTCCTGCTGTAAACACATCTGGATCTTCTGCTGTCTTGAGCTTCTGCTGTCTTCCGCTTCTGCTGTCTTCCGCTTCCTGAACCTGTAAACTTAGAAAATCTAGAGCTCAAACAGGCGAGCTGGAAAACACTACTTAGGTTGATGCGATCATCTACTCGGTTGGAGAACAATTGGGTTTTGGTATCAAATCAAAACTCTATTAATTTTCCCAACACATACTCCCTCCATCCCACTCAATTTGTCTACCTTTCCTTAAATAGATGTTTCACTCAATTTGTCTACTTCTAAATAAGGAAATAATTAACCCTTTAAAACCATTCAAAAGTGGTAGGACCTATCCACTTTCTATCTTATTTACCCTTATTCTTAATCTTCGAGACGAACAGTAGATAGATAAATTGAATGGAACGGATGAAGTACTTTTTTTTTGTTCTACAGGAAATTTTAAAGGCCACGTGACAGAGAATTTGAACACGAAATTTCTGACCTCGGGCATTAACCACTCTACTACTAGGCTAACACACACTCACTACACTCATAATTTTACAATTCTTTTATTGAATGATAACGTCGTGCATGAATTCTGAAAATTAAGCATTTTTTGTTGATGGTGATGTCTGATGATATGGTATTGGATGGAGTGAAGCCAAAAAGATATACATTTTATATTTTTATTCACTAATTAAATGTAGAGATAATGGATGGTACACGAGACATAATTTTTCCGTGATGAAATGAGATCTATGATGCACGGATTCTTCTAAAAATACTATATAGCCGTATCGGATTCTTGTTAGGGTGTGATTCTCGTCGGATTCCCATGGGTGAAGTAAGTGTATGAGGTTGACTAATGATATTTGAATTGATATTTTGTTACTTAATTAAATTACATAATTGAAAATGCTAAAGTTTTCGGTTAAAGAAAATGAATTCCATACATATGATTCATGAAAATTTATATTTCTAATTATTTTATAAGTGTTACGTACATATAATAAAATATTAATACTAAACGTATCCTTGTCGAATTGCACCCTGTAATTTTCAAAATTCCGTATCCACGTACCCGTATCGTATCGCCCCCGTACCCGCCCCCACGCACCCATGCAACATAGAATGAGATCTATCATCTATGGGTTTGGTTTATGATGCACGGATTCTTCTAAAAACATTATATTGCCGTATCAGATTCTTGTTAGGGTGCGATTCTCGTCGGATTCCTGTGGAATTCGCACCCGATTCGCCACGTGGCGTATCCTTCCAAATAAAGAATAAAAAGTAATCGGATTCGCAAATCCTGTGTGTAAAATTCGCAAATCCCGTGGGTGAAGTAAGTGTATGAGGTTGATTTTGATAACTTTATTTGAATGAGAGGAAATTCAATACACCCACTATATAGATAGTGTGTACTGTGTATACCCACTTTTAAATACATGTATAACATACACCACTGGCCCACCTTTTCTTTACTTTTCAGGTGTTGAGGTTGATAGAAAGTGAGAGAGAACCGAGATTCTCTGAAACTTTGACCGAAAACTTAATTGCATAGAATTTAGGGTTTTGTTTTTTTTGTGTTTTCTCTCTCCCACTTCCCCATGACCCCAGCTACCCAACCACCGCCTGTTGCGGTATTCAATTTTCAATTGAATTAAGCGGTACAAAGCTCACAATAAATATCATTTTAATCTCATACCGATGCAGTAAAAAAAATTTCCAAAGGCACCCAAAAAAATTTCCCAAGGCTCACACCACCGGTACACCTAAAATCAAAAAAATTCACCCTTTCTTCTCTCATCAATCCATGGCGTCATCAAGTTCAAGACATCAATCTGAGGATGAACGGCAACGTGAAAATCAACGACGTCTGGAAGAGGTTAGTACTTCGTACCGATTTGAATAGGGACGAAAGAAAAAACTGTACCGACCGTCATAATATTGTATCGATGGGTTATGAACCGGTCGGTACCATTTTTGAACCGGTCGGTACAGATTTTTCAGACTGCCGGTACAGTTTTCAGAACATGTTATTGATTTTTTCTTAAAAATAAGATGGTTAATTAGGCTAATTTCGTGCTAATTATGTTAATTCGTGGTAATTATTTAAATTTCGTACTAATTAGGACATTTTCGGTGGCTATGCTTATGTGCTAATTATGTTAATTTTCGTGCTAATTAGGATCATTACGAAGATGCCTTATATGTTTCATAAATTTTGTACCGACCGTGTAGAATATTGTACCGATCGATAATAATATAAATCCTATCGGTACACATTTTATTCCCATCGGTACAATATGTTTTTAATACAGTGTGATTCTGTTCTTATTCTGGATGTTTTGTTATATTTATTATATTTTTTTTGGCACGCTTAATAGTTAATTTAACAAATAAGATCATTTGGTGTTACGTTTTCACTTATTTATAACTCATTTATAAATTTGAAAATCATGATCAATTGACATATATTACGTAGATGTGTGATAATTTTGAAACAATTGTACCGATCGGTAAAACTTCTGTACCGGTCGCAGTAAAATCATGTGTTGATTTTACTGCGAGCAGTACAAAGTTTTTCTCGGTCGGTACAATTTTTTTTTCTACAGTGTGTTTGTGTTCTTATTTTTGAATCGTATTGTGTTTGTTTCAGTATGGTTGGATCTGGATCCGAGAAGATGCTCAACACTGTTCTCCGAGGATTAACACGTACTACAAAGTTTCGATTATAACAGATATTAGGCAGAGACTTGTTACTGTTGAGGGTCGAGCACTGTTGGATAGATTCATGGCCGGCTGTTTCGGGCATCTTATGAGATGGCCATTGGGCAAAGCGTGTGGCAAAGCGCTACACATGCTCGTATCAAGAGAGGTAGAGGTGTACGGTGAATTGCCGTACGATACATGGTATAGTATCGGCGACAAAAATATCTGATTCTCGGCTCAGGAGTACGCCCTAATTTCGGGATTGTGTTTTGGAGCTGCTTCATTTGATCCACATGCGGATCACACGCCGGATAATGTGGAGGTTTATCAGAGATTTTGTGACGAGAAGCCAATAACTGCCAAAAAACTGCGGGACCAGTTTGTTACAGGGTATGGAATAGTTGATCCTTAA
This sequence comes from Agastache rugosa, assembly GCA_031470985.1. Lineage (NCBI taxonomy): Eukaryota > Viridiplantae > Streptophyta > Magnoliopsida > Lamiales > Lamiaceae > Agastache > Agastache rugosa. Next base: position 5,490,333 of record CM062605.1, read on the forward strand.
GGCGAGCTCCACCTTCGGGCAGCAAATGTTATCATCGCTTATTATTTCGGGATAGGTGGCGATGATCGGAGAAATATGGTGCCCTGGCTTTGGGTATTGGTGGATGATCTCGACGCGTGGAACAGATTCCCATGGGGCGGGTATACATTTCAAAACTTGAGGAACTACACCAAGAATTTGGATACGAAGGGGTCGAAAATGATGCCCAAGTACCATTATTACGGCCCTGTGTGGGTACTGTAGTGTTGGATGTTCGAGGCTATTCCTGGTTTAGCTCGTTTGGTTTCTACTCCTGTATCAGACACTGTCATTCCTCGCTGTTTGAGATGGGTAATGGCAGCAGCGTTGCGGGTGGATCTTGATGATCAGTTTCGTGCAGGAGTCGTCTGTTTCGACTCCATTGAGCCAGAGGCAGCAGAGGAGGAGACACATTACTGGAGGTCCCTACTGATGGACGACGTGCTCGGAGTGCATTACGTGAGGCCTATCAACCCAATAAAAGAAGGAATACCAGTTGCACGTCATCCTCCAGTTCAGAGGCCTAGCAGTCCCCCCCACGTGTCAGAGCCATGCACCGATCGTGACACGTACGACTTGAGAGACCGGGCCCCGTCGAAAGATACTTCTAAAAGTAAGGGAAAGCGTGCTCGGAGAAACATTCTATCATCGTCATCGAGCAGCGGCGCCGACACCAGTGGACGATCTCGTGATAGGCGCATGGAAGGAGGCCGGCAAGAGATGACAGCAGCAACTGTGAAGAGAGAGATAACTTCACAATGGAGAAATGTATTTTTTCCGGAGATCAAGGCCTTCTTCACAGACCTTTTTAGTAAGAGTTCCCGCCGTTCCACACCTCGTCGAGATACACCTCCACCACCGTGTCGTGACACACCACCCCCCGTACATTCCCCACACGTCAGTCCAAGAGGGGAGACTGGAGGTGCAGGCGCCGATCCTGAGTTCATCCTAGCACGCCATTCCACTCCCGCTTTTGTGTCCTGAGCATGTATACGACCCTCCTCGGCATTCTGAGCACGCATACGACCCTCCTCGGCATTCTGTGTCAAATCCCGAGATATATCGTCAGCCACCTCAGGTAAATAATACGTTAGTAATTTATTAATTTTTTAAAATTTTAAATTTAATTGACTTTAATTATTTTATCTGTGTGTAGTATGTTGAGGCTCAGCCCATTACTGCTGTCCCTCCTAACCTTGACTACAACTCCATTTTGCACAATTCTGAGCTGTACAACTTATACTCGAGGCAGAGACTTGAATATTTAAATGACAACCGAGCAGAGGAGCAGGAAGGACAACAATCGGCTATACAAGTTGAGCCACAAGAAGAAATTCCACAGCCTATTGGTTCGTTGCCTCCTGCCGATTACGCCGAGGAGGAGAAATGGCGTCGCTATGCAGCCTTTATGTCAGTAGATGATGCTTGCGTAATCATCGGTGGCTCCGCCGTCTATCCTCCGTACTTCCGCACAATTGAGAACACAGAGATTGACCTTGATTATACTGTAAATAATCTCTCAAATATATTCTTAAATATACTCTCATTTTTATACTTATTTCTTCTTCTAATTGTCCAATTTATTTTGTGTGCAGGTGTTCGAGAGGTACATTGACGTTTTGCGCGGACGTCTGGAAGAAAGGAACCATGTCCTCCCCGATCGAAATGCTACGAACACAATCATCTGTTATGCCGAATTCTTTGTGAGTTATTAATTCATTATGTTTTAATTGGTTAACGGATTTTATATGTTCTTTTTGTGAATTTCGTGCTTTTTATTCACACAGAGGGACGTCGAGTTCTACTTAAAGAAGATGAAGAGTAACAAAAAATTGACGGCGTCGCTACGAACTAATTTGGATGTCAATGCAGATATTACATCTTGGAGGCAAGCTGAGCAGGTAACTTACATCTTATATTAATTATAACTTTTTTAATAACATATGACCCACATCTACGTGATTTTTATGCAGATCATCGTTCCAGTGCTATCCGGAAAGCATTTCTATGTCGTCCGTATCATTCCAAGGTTATGGACGGCTGAGGTGCACGACTCTTTGCTGCACAAGGCAGGAGTTCAGGAGGCGCGTAAGAGGCAGCTGAAGCCGTTTCAGCAAAAATTCTCAACTGTGCTCAATGAAGGAAAGTATTGGGATACCATAGACCTAACCCAGGCACCACGCACGTCGGAAGCATTGAGGATGGTCTTTTTGACTAAGCCTACACCACGGGAGCCCGTTAGGCAGCACATTCAGATCGACAGTCACAGTTGTGGTCCTTTTGCGCTGATGAGTATAGAGCGCATGATCAGTGCCCGACCCTCCATTGCATGGGGCAATGAAGAGGGAAGTGTGGCTTTGTATAGACGTAAAATAGCTCGTGATATTTTCTTATTGGCTTTGCAAAGCCATGTCGATTATGTTTGACAAATATTATTGCTTTGTGCCATAAGTGTTAATCATTTCTTATTCTAATCCATGTGCCATTTAATTGCTTTGGATAAACATTAAAATGATAACATTAACATATAATCATTTCATTTAAATGGCCATTACACATATTAACATTAAATTGATAATAAATTACTCCTACTGATCTCTGAGCGGGCATGTTCTTCTTGTGTGGCCAGTCTCGTGACATATTCTGCATTTTTTCGGTGCCCGTTGACGGCTACTGGAAGGTTCATCTACGGTGACTGGACGCCTGCTGGAGGACAAATTCTCAACTGCAGATCGACGACGGGAGTTCCTCGGGCGCCCCGCCTGACTGACGGGCAGTGGTGGCAAAACAATTATTGTCGCAACATGCGGAGGTAAAGACTACTCAGTCTGGGGAGGGACCTGATTCACCAGTTGGGAGTAAATTTGTAAAAGTGTAGATCTCTTGTAGTAATCGTCCACATAGTTGTATACATGCTGCCCATTTCGCCTGTCATACATATAACATATAATCATTAGATTAAGTGCAACAGAAATAAATATAAAATTAAATATAAAAACTTGAGGTTTTCTTACTGAATGGCTGTAGCAGCATGAGAACACGGTATCAAATCAAAATCAAACACACGACACGGGCAAGTCCTCGCACGCAGATCGACATTTAGATTCTGTTTTCCATCATTCACTTTGAAGATCAAGTCTCTGACGGGCGTGGCAGTGTAAGATCTTGAGAGTTCCACCTCTGTACGGAGCTTTTGCTCTGCCTCCTTCGTGAGAAAATCAGTAGACGATGAATACAATTGACGTCTTTCATCAAACCATTTTTCGACGGTGAGTCTAATTGTCTCCAAGCATGAGCAAATTGGTAAGCGTCTAGCAAACACCAATACATTATTGAATTGTTCTGCAGCATTGGATGTCAGGGAACTATATCGTCGAACAGGGCACATTGATCGAGCCCACTTCTCTGGACCAATGTTCATGAGCTTATTATACGCTTCGGGCTTCCCAGCAAGAATGCTATTCATTGCTTTCTCATAAGCCGACTTTCTATATGCATATGCTGCTTTTTGAAACAACTTGGTGATAGGTTTTCCAAAACTAACCATGCTCTTGAGGATGTGATAGTAGCACAGACCGTGTGGTACGCCAGGATAGACTGCCCTAACTGCATTCGCGATACTTAAGTGGGCGTCTGAGATGATGACCATATCCGAACGACAACCGTATGCCTTCTTCAAACGAGTGAGAAACCATGTCCACGAGACATCATTTTCAATTGGACCGATCCCCCATGCCAGTGGTAGCAGTTGCTCGTTTCCATCCTTTGCGACCGCAACGAATAATATGCCATTATTTTTTCCCTTCAAGTGTGTTCCATCCACCACGATCACCGGTCGAAGACACCACTGAAATGCCACGATACAAGCTGACAACGCCACAAAAGCTTGTTCGAACCGATCATCATTCGGGCTAACACTGTAGTCAATTATCGAGCCCGGATTTTCTCTCTGCAACATGAGGAGATAGCTGGGAAGCATCTTCCACGAGTCTGTATATCCACCATATATCATCTCGAGGGCTCGATTCCATGCTCGCAGACATACACTGTAACTTGCATCGCAGCCATATTCTCGACGCAAATATGCCTGAATTGACTTCGGTTTAGTGATTTCACCTTCATTGATCATTCTACCCGCAAAATGAGCTGCAATAACCTTAGCACTGACCTTCCTGACAGCTGAATGGTCCATATTAAGATTGCATGTATGTCTCCCAACGAACTTGTGAATATACCAATAGTCGCCCTATTTCCGAGCACGTAAATCAAAAGAACAGTTACTTCCGTACTTGCATTTGAAGTGAACCCGTTCAGTATCTGAACGTGGAACACTAAACTCAGCTCGTTGTTCCATGTGCCACAATCCAACAACAACTTTCAAATCGTCTTTGCTGTAAAATATCTCGCCCTTATTCAATGGACCGTCGCGACCGTCAAGATCACTAACAACGAGCGAAGCAGTAGCAGCTAGTGGAATCATTGGAACTAACCAATTCTGCAGTGCCTCCGCTTCAGTAGCGCAGTCTGTGTCTTCAACAAGGGGCATACGACTACTCTGCATCAGCATTGATAAGAGCTTGTTCACGCCGCCTTGAGTATGCACCCACGTAACGAAGTCTGCAAAAGTACCAAGGGTCAGATGCATAGACTGTGACAGTTCGTCCTCCTCATCAGACTCTGATTCCTCCTCATCATCTTCATCAGAATCGGCGGTAAATTCAGCCTCCTCGGGTACCTGCGACTGCCGTTCCCCCCGCATAGGAATGTTCGCGCCACTACTAGCACCCCATTGAGTATCACCACTAGCACCCCATTGAGTATCACCAAGCCAATCAGATGAAGCCAAATGTGCGAGCGACTCGTCGTACTGCGAGTACTGAGGGATTTGATCGTCATAGACATACAACGAAGATTCATTCAAATCAAATGACGGCCTGTACCCAGCATCAATATGCACGATATACAATGTAGGCTCAGGCTCGGTAACATACAATCGACGAAGTTGTTCATCGTTACTCAAACTATGTTTAACACTTCGGCCAGTTCTAGACGTCAATAAATAGAATATTTCATACTCAAGACTTAACGATTTCGACATCATTATGAAATAAATATATTCCTTAATGCTAGAGAAACTTATCGTATCCACCGGAAGGTAGAAAGTTCGTTCTTCCCCACCATTATACACACAATCGTCCCATGTCCCGTTGTATTTAACGATGAATCTCCTATACTCCATCTGCAAAAATACAATATTATTAGAAAAAAATAAGATTATTAAAAAAAAAATTGTACCGATCAATACAAATATTGTACCGATAGCGTATTTGTGAACATTTTTCTGTAACGATCGGTACAAATATATTACCGATCGGTACAGTTTTTTCTTGTTCCGGTACTCATTTACAATTTTATTTCAACTGACCTATTCAATCTCCGAATGAAAATTCCTTCTATATCTCGATTAACCCCAAGTGAAAATGCCGGTACGTGTGTGACTTCGTTTCTACAAAACAACGATGAGATGGTTAAAAAAAAGAGCATATAATGAAAGAGAGTTGAATGAAATAGTGTGTGGACAAAAAAAACATTGTACCGATCGATGTTTTAGTTGTACCGATAGGTGATGTGTACGGTCGGTACAATAAAAACACGATTGGTACAATATATTTCTCTTCGATACCATCATTAAAAATAAAATTAAACTCACCTATAGTAATTTTGAAAAATAAATGTCGTCTGCTATGTCATTTCTCTAGCAAACGTGAGTGATATTTACTTGTTTTTGTGGTATTGTGATTCTATCTCTTTCATTTTTTTTTCTGAAGTGTAATTTCATGTGCTTCTGTGTGTGATATATATATAGACAGAAGAATCAATTAAACTAAATAGATGTACCGATAAGATTTTACGCGTGCATTGACACTATTTAATTTCGTACATTGGCATGCATGACAAGCTTTATATTAAAGTCTTGACGTGAATGATGCATGAAAATATTCAGAACGCTGAATCTGTACATTGTATAATATTGGGAATCACTTTTGTCCTCATTCATAAAGCAAGTCAACAGTTATTTGAACAATGATGGACACGGAAATTAATGCATGAATTTGACAATTAACCTATTTTAAAACAGCCGAAAAGTGCAAAAAAAAACCAAAAACTTGTCAGTGGATATAGCTTATACATGCCACCAAAAGTGGGTATGGGTGGTACACACTATCTTCATACTGGATAGTTATGTGTATTAAGACTATTTGAATTGTGGCTTTTCTATTGGACTAATGATATTTGAATTGATATTTTGTTACTTAATTAAATTACATAATTAAAAATGCTTAAGGTTTGGGTTAAAGAAAATGAATTCCATACATATGATTTATGAAAATTTATATTATCTAATTATTTTATAAGTGTTACATACATATAATAAAATATTAATACTAGACGTATCCTTGCCGAATCGCACTCTGTAATTTTCAAAATTCCGTATCCACATACCTGTATCGTATCGCCCCCGCACCCGCCCCACGCACCCATGCAACATAGGGTTTGGTTAATTGGTTCCTAATGTTTGTTATTTATTTCACCTTTTGCTACCATTAATATATGTTCAAAATTTAGTTGATCGTTGTACTTGTAATTTGGATTGGTATTCGATGGTTCTCTACACAAACCGATTTTTTAATTAGGGTAATTTATCTATCTAATTTAACTTCTGTTATTTATATGGAACCCCTAATCATCACCTAGAAAGCATGAATACGTTTGGGGAGGTCCACTTATTTCAAAAATATGTATTAAATACGAATACAAAATAAATACTTTCAAAATAAGTTTTTAATAAGTTTTTTTATTTAAATTATTTTTTTATTTTTTAAATTAAATATGAAAAAAATAAGGTCAAAATAAGTTTTTTAAGAAGTTAAAATACTAAGACAATTATATTAGACTTTTAAACTAGTTATTTGCTTTATTTTGTTATCTTAGACTTTTAATGAACTAGTTATTTGCTTTATTTTGAGATAAATGTGTTTATACGAGTTTCGTAATATTATTATTAATGAATAAAAAAATATTACTATAAATAAATATAAACGTATTTTTAATATATTCGTATCTTAATTTTCTAAAAATTGACGTATTTTGGTATCATATTATATTCGTATTTCGTATTTGTATTCGTACTTGTGCTTCATAGATCATCACCAAACGACCTGGAGAATCCCAATTGCTCGTTTAATATCATTTCTTGCAACTTCTTGCGCTTCCTTAAATCAAACTAAAGTTTAGCAAGCATTTGAGCCATTTTACGACGGCTGGTTTTATAACGACTAGTTTTATAAATTACTTAATAAAATATTAATATTAATTAACAAAATATATTAATTAATACTTCCCCGTCCCACTCAATTGTCTATTTGTTGTTCGGCACATAGATTACGAATAAGGGTAAAAGATAAAAAGTGAGTAGGTCCCACCACTTTTGAAGGGTTTTGAAGGCCGGGTTAATTATTTCCTTATTTGGAAGTAGACAAATTGAGTGAGACATCCATATAAGGAAAGATAGACAAATTGAGTGGGACGGAGGGAGAATATTTTAATCTATAAATTAAATATATTATAGTAATTAATAGTCATATAAAAATAAAATGAGGAAAAATAAAGTTTACTGTATAAAAAAAAGGAAAGGAGATAAATGAAAAGAAAAGGAAATGAAAACTTATAAACAGTCAAGAAAAAGTAAAATAAAAAATCAAAATATGCGTTCCCGTACATCTTATGTGTTCGAATGCGAAAAAAAAATATTAGAACTCGGAGGACAAAAAAATTTATATATAAATTAACATGATTTATATAGTGTATTGGAGCAACCGTCCAGATGCATCCGCAACTAGGGGTGTAAATGAGTCGAGCTAACTCGTGAGCTACTCGGGACCGACTCGAAAAATACTCGTAATCGACTCGGTATTAGTCGAGCTCGAGCTCGAGCTACTCGAGTAGATCTCGAGCTCGAGTTCGAGTTTCATTATACTCGGCTCGATTAGGCTCGCGAGCCTAATCGAGCCTAGAAATGACTTTTACATTTTTATCCTTATATTATTACTTAATTACAATTTGCTTATGCATGTACGAAACGAGCTTAAACGAGCCCGAGTTCGAGTTCAAGCTCGATAAAGATTCAACAGTCGAGCCCAACCGAGTCGAGCTCGAGCTTACCGAGTTTGCTATCGAGTCGAGCTCGAGCTCGAAAATATCGAACTCGGTTGAGTCGAGCTCGAGCTCGAGCTTCATACTTATGGACCGAGCTCGAGCTTGAGCATGTCAATACTCGACTCGACTCGGCTCGTTTACACCCCTATCCGCAACACAAATAATTTTATCATGGTCAAATTTTTTTCTTATCATGGCAATATTTATTTTGATATACAAATATAGTGTTCTTAAATTGATTATTTTTCATGGTCGGAAGGCAATTGAATACTAATAATATTTAAATGAAATACAATTAACAAAAAAATCAATATTTAATTTTTTATTAAAAATGATCAACTTTATTTATTAATTTCATCGTAGATGCATCTGGACAGTTGCTTCAATAGATATCAACTACTCCTTTCGTCCTGCAATAAGTGGCCACAACATTTTGTGAGAGAAGCATATTTCCTTATAAAAAAAAAATATCACTTATTCCGGAACAATCCAATTAAAGAAGGCTTTTGCAGCATATGACTATGGTCTAGTCTACGTAGCACTGTTGCTGTTGATAGTTGGGACACACACACAACACACACACTACTTTTGTTTTGTGGTTGATATACTTACATGCATACACCCTTCTTGCATCATAAAATACAAACGCAACTACTAAAACTAATTGCGCTCTCTCTCTCTCTCCTCTCTCTCACACACACACGCACACACACACACACATTCATCTCCTCTCTCTAACTTACCCCCATCCCTCCCGTTCGTTGTCTTGTATTCACTCCATTCAAATTCCCCAACCCCCAAAACTGAGCTCTCTGAACTCGGCCGAAATATTGTCTCCACATGGTTTGAGTTTACGGAAAAAGCTTCAAAAGAAATCAGGAGGAAGAATTGCGATCGTGTTCCTACTTAATGTTTAGAAGCAACAATCTGGCGGCCCGAATTTTCGAGCGCCAGATTTCTACTCCTGCTCCCGGCACCTCTGTACGCTTTATTCTTTCTGCCGCCATCGCTTATTTCTCGTTTTCTTTATCCAATTCTTCTTGTTTTTTTGGGCGGATGATTTTGTTGTGAGTTTGGCTTCAGACTTTGAATTAGGCCGTTATATTTGAGCTCAATTTGTTTTAATTTGCTGTAAGCATGGCCGAGATAGGTTTCTTTGTTCAAAAAGATCGCTGACGGTAATTAGATTATTGCATTTGAATTGGATTGCGTGTTATTCGGAATTATGATAGAGGTACCACTGGTTTATTCTTCTATAAGAGTTCAATATATAGATCTACTACATTGGTACTACCATGAAATGTTGTTTTAGATTGATTGGGGTGGTTCGAAATAAAGTTAAAAACAAAGTGTTTGTCCTATGTTTTCGTAGTCTTAATGTTGGATGATTAAGTACTACTCGTGTTTTTGGTGAGGAACTCCAAAAAAGAAGGAAAAAAGCTGTTGAAAAAGGACATGATTAAGTCGTTGTATCCATTTATCCATTCAAATAGCTCTAGTTTAGCCCGAGAATGCTGTGCTCAATCTGGGCTCGGACGATAAGTTGGTCAATCTTCGCTTGCTTTATGCTCTGTTAAAAAACAGCTTTTCTTCTTGTAAAATATTTTTTTGCATGCACTCACCAGCTATGATTTTGAGGATTTCGTGGATCTATGTAATTGTTCAATGCCAATTCTTCTCAATGATGTGTAATTATTGATTGTCCCAGGTCCATTGTGCCAGACGATTTTATGAAAACATAGTTCCATTTCATACTATATATGACATTGAATGCCCTGACATTCTATTCCGTAAGTTCAGTGACGACGGACAGTACCTTATAACCTTCAGCAAGAATCATCAGGATCTCATTGTTTATAGACCCACTTGGCTGTCATTTACGTGCAGAGAAGACGATTGCCTTCATCATGATCTTCCTCCTAAAGCCAACAAATTCGAGAGTTTCTTTACCCAGTTGTACTGTGTCACTCTTGCTGCCAGTGGAGAGCTTATATGCAAAGATTTCTTCCTTTACACGGAGAAAAATCAATTCGGAATATTTGCAACTTCAACTGCACAAATTCATGATGCACCTGCTGTTGGAGGTGCAATTCAAGGAATTCCTTCAATTGAAAAAATAACCTTTCACCTTGTAAGGTCTGTATAAAATTTTTATATTAATCCAGTTTGAGTTTCCAACACTTTAAAGCTTATAGAATCAAACTTTTTGATGTTGCTTACTCTGAATCAAATAGATTGGAAGATGGAGTTATACTTGATGAGAGGGTTTTCTGCAATGATTATATTAATTTGGCGCATAGCATGGGTGTTTTCTTGTACGATGATTTGGTGGCTATAGTGTCTCTTCGTTATCAGAGAATCCACATTCTCCAGATCAGAGACTCTGGCAACCTTGTTGATGTTAGATCTATTGGGGAATACTGCCGTGAAGATGATGAGCTTTTCCTCAATTCGAGTACTCAGGCAAGTGGTACCGCTTCAAGCTCTTCAAAAAATTGTCCATAAGTTTTATTGGTGGAGTTGTTGTCCACTTGTCCTACTCTCCTGTTTATAGAGATGTTGTAAAGTTAAGTTAAAAATACCAATTGCAATCTTCATCAAATATGCATTGCGAACTTGCTTGTTGATTTATAAGTTTTCTACAATGGGCTTGACTTGTGATAAGACTCACTTTTTTCATTCTAATAGATTGATCCATTTGCCCATGTTTGAATGTAATCATTTTATCTAGGAGATTTCTGTTCCATTTGGTATGTCCGATCGTGGATTTGGTATTAGTGTAGGCCTGATGGGTATTTTGTCTACTAATCGCAGGGTATGGCTATTCCAGACAGAAATAGACCTCATAATATTGGCAATGGTCTGGATAATATTCACCATTTACCGGAAACTTCTTTTTTAAGTGGTTTAAAGCAGCGCCTGCTTTCCTTTATATTACGAGGGATATGGAATGAAGAACATGATCCGACTGTAGTGAGTATATCAATCTTTTTTAAATTTCTGATGTGTTATTTTCTGTTGAATAGGAGCTTTAAAGTTTTTATTATTAAAAATATAGTATGGCAGATTTCTTCTAAGTTGGATTCTAATAATATGTTACTTCTTCATTACCAGAGAATGCAATGCCTTAAGAAGAAGTTTTATTTCCATTTCCAAGATTATGCTGATTTGGTTATATGGAAGGTGGGGATCTAACTTTCATATTTAAGTTCATGTATAACTCTGTACCCCTGAATATATATTTTTAATTAATTTATTTTCTTTATTTGTATACAAATTAGTATTTCTGTTACTGCTTGAGCTATTTGACAAGCAGTTGATTATCTCGCTCAGGTGCAATTCTTAGACCGTCATCACCTATTAATAAAGTTTGGCAGTGTTGATGGTGGGGTGAGTCTTCTTTTATCTCAGTAAAACATGATGTACCTTTTGTTCTTAATTTCTAATGGAAATAATTGATTGAAGAAATCAAGTTGTTCTCATACTGTTTGTGGCTGCATATGCAACCAAGTGCAGACAACAGCAAATTTTGTATTAGTTGAAAATAAGTGATTTTGTAAATTGAGATCATTACGTCAATTACCAATGAATTGTATCAGTTTCTGTATTAGTTTAGGCTTTCATTTCTGTGTTCTTACGTAGATTTTTTCTGGAATGTTTGGCACTGGATCACGCTAGCAGCATATATTTTTTGGGTATATTTGAAAGATATGCCAAATAGAGAGTGCTATTTAGTTCTAGTTCATGTATGACTTAATATGTTTGTTTGTCATGTCATATTTCTGGGCCTTTAGACAATTTATTATCTAGTGGATCGCATGCTTGTGTTTTGTGATTGAGTTAAGTTTTTTTCTTTCTTCTGTTAGATCATTTATGGTGTTCAAAGTCTGTTATGGTAAACAAAAAACTTCTAAGGCTTCAGTTCTCTTACCACTAAAACAAGCTAGCTTCTAGATTGCACAGTTATAGTTTCTTACCTTTTTCACAGAGTTTTATGTTTCTTTCTTATTTTCCAGACATATCAAAAATTCTTTTAGAAAAGCATACAACAAATATGTAAACGAAATGTTTATACTTTGACAAGATTTGTTGATATACATTTATAGTACAAAAGGAACTTTTTTGTTTATTATGGTAATCTTAAATGATAGCATTGCAGAAATGAACCAATTGCTGCTCCATTGATCATAATCTTATGAAGGTCTTCTGATTAACATTAGTGGTTTTAGAGTTGAAAGTTTAGTTTAGTGTTGAGTGATGTGCCTGCTATTTGGTTCTTTAGATCTTTGTAAGATACTTTGGTGATTATTATAAGTTCAATTTTCCAACACCTCCCCCCCCCCCCCCACACACACACACTCTCTCTCTCTCTAACAAAAAGAAAAAAGAAAAAAAAATAGAGGTTCACCTTTTCAATTACGCTATGTTACTGGACCCACTTTTGCAATAATAGGCTATATTTCCTCATGCTAAGAAATTGGATACATAATTCTGTCCTTGAAAACATGTAATAGTTTTAATCTTCAGGTTGCTCTGCTAAGCGTAATATAGGTTTCCCATGCAGAATTTGTAGAGGTCCTTTTGTATAAGGTGTATGATATTCTTAGAGCTCGATAGTGAACAAATTCAAACAATCAAACCTTTGGGCCATTTTCTATGCTACTCTTTTTTAAAAATTGTCAATTTAGTCATAATTTAAGCAATTTGGTGCACGTTTGTCAAATTTAATGTAATAATCTTACATTTTTTTATAAAAACATGCTAAGATAGTGTTTACTAATATTATTCCATGTGTTGTAGGTGGCGCGAAATACAGATAACCATCCTGCATTCTTTGCTGTATATAATATGGAGACCACAGATATTATTTCTTTTTATCAGGTATATGTAATGATTTGGTTTACCATTCATATTCACAAATCAATTGCTTAAAATTAATTCGTGTTGGGCGGCTTGAGTATTATATTCTCTGCAGTAGTACTAATTTTAGTTTGAACTTGAAGGCTAATCTTTCCCTCTTGAACTAATTAATTTCCTTTTGTTTTCTCTTGTAGAACTCTGCCGAGGAGCTCTACACATTGTTTGAGCTGTTTTGCGACCATTTCCATTCATCATCAAAGAATTCATTTCACATGAATTTTTTATCAACTCATTCAAACAACATCCATGCCCTGGAGCAGTTAAGATGCAATAAAAACAAAGCTAGCAGCTTGCAGCAGGTATTTTATTTCGGATAAGTGAACCAGAATGTCGAGGTTTATAATTGGTATCTATTCCTTTTAGTGACTTTCAGTTTCACTTTGAGAATTTTGCACGTGCTTTTTGATCTTGCAGTTTGTTAGAAAGATGTTAGCCACTTTGCCTTTCAATTGTCAGTCCCAGAGCCCTTCACCCTACTTCGATCACTCACTATTTCGATACGATGAAAAGGTTAGGGTTCTCTTTCTTTTTACTTTCTGAAGTCATCTGATTAGAAATTGATAGGTAATTTCTTTAACCTGTACATGTCTTTCGTGATATCACGTTTGGACTTCAAATTATATCTTGTGGGGTAGCTCTGAAAGAACCAGGATGACATGATTATAATTGGTCGATGAAAATTGATTGTTACCAGCAACTACGCAATTTGCCTTTTGAGCTTGTCCTTGGCTCAGCTTTTCTATCATGCTTGACCTTACTTAGCATGCTATAAATATCTACAATATGAGAGGAATGATAATAAATTCGAAAGTTAAAAGGATTGGAAACTGTTCTATTTCAGCAAACTTTTAATTTTGGTTATTTTGGCACCATATATGGTACGTACAGAATTGGTTACAAACTTCCTTAATCCTTTGGTTTCAATGTCTTTCATGAACATTCAGATTTCCAGTTACATGTCTTATTCTTCTTCATGAAATAATTACGATTTCAATAGGTTCCAAACTGATGAGTGCAAAGAGCAAACCAGACTGCCTTACACGGAATTTGTGCATAATTACTTGGTGATGTAAAAATTTGCTTTTAAAACAAAATGAAGCCTATCTCAGGAACGCACTCTCATCTTGGGCTTGGACGAACCTTAGGTGTCCTTCTCAAGCTCAGTCTTTGCAATGGTTTCTGAAGCTCTGAGTGTGTTAATTAAGGTTTATTGTTTCTGTAATCGCTGAGTTTGTTAATTAAGGTTTGAAGCAACTTCTGCAGTTGATTTCAGCAACTGACCGACACAGACAGTCTACTGACCATCCAATCAAATTCATTTTGAGGAGGCAACCTAATATTCTTAAATTCAAGATCAAACCAGGTATTCAAAGTACTCTTCTAAACAGATATTTTGTTGCTCTTCAGCTTTTTTGCTGACGATGATTTATTATAAACTCTGAAGGTCCTGAATCTGGGAATTCTGATACCCGGACGAAGAAGATATCATCGTTTCTATTCCATCCAATTTTACCTCTAGTGATTTCTGTACAACAGACTCTGTTTATGCAGCCAGCAGTTGTAAATATCCACTTCCGTAGATAATTCTTTCCATGACCTACAAGAATATTATATTTTCCGATTGGTAAGAAATAGATGATGATTTTTCTTGTCTATCTGCAATAATAAGGCACATTCATAGTGCGTAGCACAATGCCTGCTTTGCTGCGGGCATTCCTATTCGCGGCTTGGGTACATCCTTGTACAAGTTCATGTACATCATTATGGCAGCTTGTGAGGTTCACTATTGTAACATGAGAGAGAGAGTGAGTGAGAGAGAGAGAGGATTTTGTTTTGAATCTTGCTAAATGTCAAAGCCAATTATTATATCGTCTCCATAAGATGTGTAAACGTGTTGTATATTATGTTTATTGTTTTCTAGCACTGTTGTACAGTAAAGAAAGCAATGAGATAATACTAGGAGGCTTTTTTAATATTTGGTATTGCTTTAATTTTGTGTGATATTTCTTCCTTTCAAGATTAGCTTATTTGTTAGTTGTTACCACAGTTTGAGGTGGATTCGATTTATATTGCCTCTAGTTTCACCTCTCGAACCATTGACATTTCTATGATAATATCTTTATTTATATATATATAGATATATATATATATATATATAGGGGTTGGTTCACATACAAAACACTTTTTCATGTAAAAAATAATAATAATGCATTTTATGTATCAAAATAATGTATTTTATGTCTTATTACAATGCACTGTCATAATAATGCATTTTTTATTTATTACAGTGTATTGTTACGATAATGCATTTCATATTCAATTATAATGCACCGGTCAATGACAGCCGTACATCTACAAATATCAATGGTCCAGATCGCTTCTTATTTCTTACGGGAAAATGGTTTTACATATGATCTCTTTCCTATATATAGAGAGATGATCATATAGGAACTCATCTTTATATGAGTTTGTAGGAATCATGCATTTTTATCACACAAGTTAATGCACAAATTGTATTATTTTATAAACATATGTTTTGATTTAATGTTGCCACAATCATTATCTATAAATTAAAATCGGAGACGAAGGCGAAGACGAAAAAAAATTGTTTTGCTATGTTTGTGCATTAAAGTACTGCATTTTGTGCATTTTCGAAGTCATAAAAATGCATGGTTCCTACGAACTCATATAAGAATTGAGTTCCTATCAGATCCACACCATATATATACATATATATATATATGTATATATATATATATATATATGTGTGTATATATATATTTTAACCTAAAAAAATAAGAATGAATCTCGGTCACTCATCTAGTCAACAAGTTAAAACCTGTCTTTTTCTAACGAAATGCACCAAATAGTGTAATAAGATGTATATTTTAACCTAAAAAAAAATAAGAATGAATCTCAATCATTCATCTAGTCAACAAGTTAAACTTGTCTTTTTGTAACGAAATGCACCAAATAGTGTAATGAGATGTACCACACAGTATAATTGCATCAGTGGTGGAGGAGAAGAGTAGAAGGTGGTGATGGTGGTGTGCGACGACGGTGGTGGAGGCGACAACATTGTCTGACATTAAACAATTCTTTTTTCCATCATAGGATAAATAGCATTAAACAATTCTTTTTTCCATCAAATTAATAACTTGCCTTCAATAACTAGAGTTGTCAAAATTCCGGGCCGGGCCAGGCCGGCCCGAGCCCGCCGGACTTTTTGGAAAAATCGTGCGGGCCGGCTCGGCCCAAAAATTCACTGGGCCTGAGATTGTGGAACCCAATCCGGCCCGAAAACCCATTTGTAGTGTAATTTTTACCGGGCCGGCCCGAGCCCACCGGACTTTACCCATTTCGGGTCGGGCCTTTTTTGACAGCCCTATCAATAACTGCTCTAAATCATATTATTGAATGTCGTTGATGGAGGGGATGTGTAAAGATAAATCGAATATGAGGTTAGATGCATTAGACAAGTACTGAGATGCACCACACAGTGTTACGAGATGCATCACATTGTGTAATGAGATCCAACAGTAAATGCATCAGTGGTTATGTCCCGCGCGCGATGGTGATTGAGGAAGAGAATAAAATAGCGGTGGTTATGATGGAATCCGACGAAGGTGATGACGATGGTGAGTGTGAGTAGTCGTAGTTGAGGTTTGCCTCTTGGTTTAGTGTGGATATTTATCAAGATCACGGTTTTGATTCGTTTCTTATTCATACTATGAATTGCTCGTTTACGAGAGATATGAGTAGTTTTTCTTTTACGAGAGTTCTTTTTTAAACGAGTACTCTTTTTCCTTTATGGGGTTTTTCTACGGGATTTTACCTATAAAATTTTTAATAAGGCCCGGCTTTGAGGTATAAACATGTACATTATACCCAGAATTGATTGGTTTCTCTTTTTCCCTCATTTTTTTTTTGCTCTCTTTCAATAAAGATCTTTCCATTTGGCACACGGTTTTAAGTTAATGACATTTGAAATAAAAAATTCCATAGTCCATTGATACTTTTTAATTTTACCGTACTTATATGACCAATATTATTTTTTACCAATAGTGAATTGAATTTCATATTACCATCAATTTCAAGTGAAGTTATAATTAGTAAGTTTGCTTCACTTAAACTTTGTTTGGTTAAAATTTATTATTATTCTCTATAGTACTCCTTCCTTCCATAAAAAAATTATCACATTGTGGTTGACACAGATTTTAATAAAAGTTGGTGGAAAGTTGTGTGAGTGGAGAAATGATCCCACATTAAAGTTGGTAAGAAAAAGTTATGTGAGTGGAGTTGTATGCCCGACAATGATATTTTTTGTAATTAATGGGATAGAGGTGTGGGGTCTATTACGTACACTAAAAAGAGATGTGACAAATTTTTTATGAACGGATCGAAAAAGAAATTGTGGCAAATTTTTCGTGGACGAAGGGTCTAATATCTTTACGTGTTTATATTTTAATTAGTGTTATTATCGTTATGTGTAGGTGATGGACGTCGTTTATCTACATGCTCAAAGGAATTTGACTAACGGTCATAACTATATATCTGACTCAATTAATTTTGAGCAGTGTAGTCAATTAAAGTCATCAACTATTCTACAACACCCCTTAAGAAAAATTGTGAAGGAATTGTATCTACACTTTTCTCACTAACCCCATTTCTCCAACAATATTGAGTTTGATAGTTAAATTTTGGACTCCTAATGTTGGAGCCAAAATTTTAATTCAATTTTAGTTTGAAATTCGTCTATAAAATCCAACACCGATTGAAGAGAATAATTGTGCTTTTTATAATTTATTTATCTCATAATATTCTTAATCTAATATTTTCCGTGCAACACACAGGACTATACTGATTGTACTTTAATAATGTGGACTTTGTATACATTACCAAATCCTCTCCTTCTAATTAGAAATTTTACTATAAAAAATCATAAACCCTAATTTTTCCATCTCTCATTCTCTTACGACGAATACTGGCCAATCCACCGCGGTTCTCAGCCTCGACTCCATGCCGCCGTCGGTTTCCTCCATTCTCAACTACAAAAAGGAATCAAGAATTTGACTCGGCCAACTCAAAATTATTTTTGCTCATCTTTCTTGTCTTCTACTACCTTCAACTTGTAAAGATTCAGATTTTGGATTTTGAATAAATTAAGTGTGTGCAGCCGAAATTCATGTATTTATGTTGGCATTGAGCAGAAAAGTAACCAGAAATTATAACTAATAAGAATTGTAAAGAATTTGGTATTTTGATGGGAGTTCGAAGTAATTTCAAGTCGCACAATTGAAAACAATCAATTCTTCTCCCTCAGATGAAAATAACGCCAAAAACATAATTAAATTTGCAACACTAATTCTAAAACAAAATAACTTTTTTTTTTAATAATTTAGCAATTAAATTTAAAGACTGCGTCGAACCCGAAACCTTTAACATCGGACATTAACAAAATAACCTTTACTACTTGGAGATAGTATCCATAACTTTTTGTGAGAAACATATTTTCTTATAGGGTAATGATTACCGAACAACCCAATAAAATCAAGTCTTTTGCGGCAGATGACTCTAGTTTAGTCTACCTAGCACTGTTGCTGTTGATAGTTGGGACACACACACTACTTTTGTTTTGTGGTTGATATACTTACATGCATACACCCTTTCCTTTCCACCCTTTCCTTTCCTTGCATCATCAAATACAAACGCAACTACTAAAACTAATATACTAATTGCCTCTCTCTCTCTCTCTCATACACACACACACATTCATCTCCTCTCTCTAACTTACCCCCATCCCTCCCGTTCGTTGTCTTGTATTCACTCCATTCAAATTCCCCAACCCCCAAAACTGAGCTCTCTGAACTCGGCCGAAATATTGTCTCCACATGGTTTGAGTTTACGGAAAAAGCTTCAAAAGAAATCAGGAGGAAGAATTGCGATCGTGTTCCTACTTAATGTTTAGAAGCAACCATGTGGCGGCCCGAATTTCCGAGCGCCAGATTTCTACTCCTGCTCCCGGCACCTCTGTACGCTTTATTCTTTCTGCCGCCATCGCTTATTTCTCGTTTTCTTTTTCCACTACTTGGAGATAGTCATATCATTAAATTTAACAGTGATGGAGGCAGCAACGTTGGAAGGGTTTTTCTTGATGATCTCGAAATTTCTTGTTTGATACCATTACTTTGCTCAAGAGTGACATTTAGACAGAGATCATGGCGTTCGGCAACAATAGACTGTAGAATTGCGCGTTGCATAAAATGTTGTGAATGCTATGTATATTACTTTAAGAAAATTCGGCTATTGCATCGAATATATGCTCGGTTACGTAATACGAAGAAAAAGAAAAGGAGAAAAAGTCTTAAAACGGTTACATAAACCACAATTGGGATTAATAAATCTTAATTAGGGATTAATTAATTCTAATTGGATATAATTAAAATATATAAATAAAAGAAAAATAGAAAAACAAAAAAAACCCATGACCTTTTGGATTAGAGCCAAAGGTCTCAACAACGGGGCCAACTAGCCACCTATGCAAATTTTCTCCAATTATATTTTTCGGGAGGTGCGGGTCAAATTAGATCCTACTTATATCCGAGCACATGCATGTGGCTAGCCATTCACAAGTTTTTGTCGAATCTAATTGGATCGATGGTTAGAATAGGTTCCTAGTTATCACATTATAGATATAAATTTTGAACTTGAAATTTTTTGTGTGCGCTTTAAATGAAGAGGATTGGGGATGATATAAACTGACTGTAAAATTTTATTTTTTTTAGAAAATAGTTAGCTGTTTATTTATTATATTTACATTTGCAAGGTATGAAAATATATTAATATATATATTAAACTAACTAATATATTAGCTTTTTCTTTTTTCCTTTTCTTTTTTTTCCTCCCAAAAAATTAATAGCTGACAGTATTATTTAGGGAAAAGAAATCTTAGAGCGGGCTGCTGCGTTTCGGCGACGGCGAATTTTGGGTGCCCTTGCTTGAACCAAAAGTGATCTTCGATTGCAGAGAAGGCGACGAGGTGTGTGGATTTACGAATTGATGATATTGTTTTTCCTTAATTTTTGCTCTTTTACGAGATCGATCGAGTTAATTTTTTCATATATATATAAACTGTGAACTAGAAATTTGTTATGTGAATGCAGAGGATTGGAGGATGATATAAATTGACTGTAAAATTTTGTTTCTCGTAGAAAATATTAATTAATTGTTTATGTTTTCAAATGTTGAATATTAGAAATTCGATGTGGATCGGATGATAAAAATTGAGTGCATAATTTAATTTTGTTTTTTCTTTGGTAGGAAAGGAATGGGTGGGTTTGGTGTGATACGCTATGGTGGTAATGATTGTGTTGATCGTAAGTATCATTTATCAATTCTTTCTCCGGAAGGCTCGTCTGTGTATGAAAATCTCAACTTTTCCTTTCCCTTTGATAAAGACTATAATGTAGTATATGGTGGTAGTTGTGGTGGATTGTTGTATTTCCATTGTCGTAAGGGCGAAATTGTCATTTGGAACTTGACAACTAAAGAATCGAAATCCTTTCACCGCCCAATTTCATTCTCCTTCATCTGGGCCGGCTGGTAGCTGTTGGTGTGGGCTATGACTCTAAATTTGGAGAATACAAGATCGTAAGACATTATCGCGATATCACCAAATTACAGATGAAGGCGAACTAAAGATGTATGCTGGTTTGACTAATCACTTTGAGGTGTGCTTGTTCAACCGTCCTTTGTGGAGGGATATTAAGGGACCTAATACCAGTACCAGAATCAAAGATGCTTCTGGTGTATATGTTAATGTGACTGCGAGGTGTTATTGGCCAGCATCCTATAACCTCAACTATTATGAATCTGAATCACGACACGAGGTGGCCAATTCTGGTGCTTCACCATATAGCCAGTTCGATCATGTTGTGTCCTTTGATTTTACTACTGAAAGGTTCCATGAACTCCCTTTCCCAGCAACCACCCTTGGTGTGGACGCTACATATACACTTGTCGGGTATCGTGGTTTGTTGGGAGCTCTTATCTATTTGAAACCAGAACTATCTTCTTCTTCCGAGTTGTCTATTCAGCTCATTGTATGGAGTTTGAAAAAAAGGTCGTGGAAACTGTTATATGTTGTCTCTCAGCTTGCTGATGTCACGAGACCAATATTGGGTTTAAAAGATAATCGCTTTTTGTTTCTTGAATCAAAACCGAGTTGTGGGCGTAGTCAGCTAAAGGTTTATGATTTGTATGCCAAAACGGAGGTGAAACTCGATATCTATGACTATCCCAAATATATGAATGGTTTTTCGTATGCTGAGAGCACAGATCCACCACTACCAGACTCACGGAGGCAGAGGATCAGTAGGAAGGTGAAGAAGATGAAGAACAGGAACGGGAAGGAGAGGAAACAACATTCCCGGAAATGTTGTCGGTGAAAGCTCGCAACAGTATTGAACAAGTGCTGTTGAGCTCCTGCCACCGGAAATATTTTGCTTATGTTTTCTATGATCAACATATCGTGTTTATCTTCGTCACACTTGTCACATAAAGTGTTAGGAATTTTGCCCACAAGTATGTGATCTGTCTCACCGTGAACTCTGAGATCAACGAGCTTCACAAAATTATCGAGATATATGGAACTATACTCAACCATTCCATCACACATTAAGGAAACGAGGTTCACTAAAAATTGGAAACATTAATAATGTGGCTTGATACATTAGATATGATCAAGTTCTTCAACATGGACGTAGGGTCATGTCGCAGCCTGGCTTAGAATTTAGATGACAAAGCCGGTGGGTCCCACGACGTACACAATTTATGATTAACCAAAGGATAAGATAGCGACCCGGCTATGAGTTAATAAGAACAAAGGACACTTATGCTCAATGATTTCTCAACTTAGAATAGATATGACATACATGTTTCAAAATCAACGAATACAACTTAATCAGCTCGGAATTCAATAGAACTGTTCAACCATATTATCAACAAGAAACAAGAAGCTGACGAGTTGATCTCAAGATCAAGAAAGCATGATAAAGAAAAATATTTCAAGTTCGACAAAAACTTTCTTAAAACGACGAACAACTTATGAACCTATGATTCAAGTGATTGAGTTTCAAAAGTACTTGACAAAAAGAGTTCGACTTTAGCATAATTCGACTCTAGAATCCAACATCATTAATAACATTATACAATATCAAACATCAGAAATGAACATCTTATCATTCAGCGGAATACGAGAGATTATATGTATGGAGACATATAATCTAGGTCTGATTTCATCAAAACAACTCCTAAACACTTTATCAACAACACAGTCCATCCAGCACATGTCATCTCCATCTCAGCTAACCTGCACATTTTAGAATAATACGCGGGGCTGAGTACGAAGTACTCAGTGGGCACATGCCAAAAATACTTAAAAATTTACTTCTTAGAGTTAGGGATTAAACTTGCCATAGAGCATAAGCACAAGTAATTTTTCTCAAAAACAAACCTGTGCATGCTCAACATTTTCTTTTCTGTAAATCATGTTGGTCTGGCCAGACATATACTTTATGAGGTATGTACCAGATCTATAATCACATAGTGATAGTATTGAGAAGGAGGCCTCATTCTCAAACACTTGTAATCGGCCCACCTTTTCGAAGGCTCATGAATACTACTAAGTGTACACAAATCCTACCTTGCGTAGGACTGAATTCATCTTGCTACAGTAGATGGTATCATACAAACATTTGGCAAGTTAATCAACTTAAAAACATCACATATATATAATCATATATATGTATGTCATTTGTCATTTCTTTGGTTAGAAAAGCCCACCTGATATACTTAAGCTTTTGTCTTAACTTTAACGCTTGCTAAATTTGTGCTTTACGCTTCAGCTTCCACTTCCACTTGCTCCTTTAATCGAAATGGAAATACGAACTTCAAAACGAGAATAATTTCTATCGAATAAACTACTTCGATATTCTTAACTTAATTCGCTTCGGAATTCTACGTCGAAACTCGAGAATTTCTAACTTAACTTCTTAAACGTACTTAACCTATCTTAATCCATCATTAATCATCAAATATCAAATAATCACTTAACACAACATTCATAAACATTCATCATAATCGACTAAGTCGATTTTAATCCGTCTAACGGACTCAGGAAATTCTAAATTAAAATCTATACATATTTTTCAATACAACACACATCTTTACACATTTATAACACACATTTACACTATTTAACACATAAACTCCCAAATCGGGAAAAATCATCCAAAAATAGAAAATCTTTAATATTCTGAATTAAATTTCCAGAAAATCACACAACATTACATTTTTAATAATTAGTTCATAAATGCAATTAGTTTATTAATTAAAAATTAATTAATATTTTATTTATTTATTTTAATTTTCGGTTATTTTGAATTTAAGATTTCTATAATTATTTTCTCTTCTTTTTAATTTCTAATATTCTTAATTAACATTATAAGCTCATTCCTTTATTAAATTTCAATCAATTAAGCATTAATCTTCCAACCCTAATTTAAGAACCCTAATTTCAATATTCTAGGGTTTCTAGGGTTTTCATGCTTACATTTCATTGTTTCTTGATTAAACATGTATCATGAACATCATATATCATCAAATTATCCATCACATACATCATACTTCATCACATTGAAAACCCTAATTTCTATCTTCATTTTTCAACCATAATTAATTAAAATTAGGAGATTAATGATTTCATGCTTAACTTCAACATCAAACATACTTAAAATAATTACTTAAACTCATTTATAACATCAAAATGATCAAACAATGCATGGATCAAAACTTGACATTTTCTAGGAATTTTCGAAAATTACACTTTGGAACCAAAGCTTCTTATGCTTCATTTATCCTCATAAATGATCATATAAACATCTTATAATCATCATACTAAAAGATAATAATCATCTAACTACTTCTTCAATTTCTTCTCAAAAGTGTCGACCATATATATATATAGAGGGAAGAGATTTCAACCATAATTCAAGAGAGAAGAACTTGATTAATATATACCTAATCCTTCTTGATTAATGGAAGATGAAGAACTAAGCTTGATCTTTGATCTTGGAACTTGAAGAACACAACAATGGAGTTTGTGTGTGTTTGTGTGTATATGTCGAGAGAGATGGAGAGTGAGAGAGTTGCTGCAACTCTTGTGTGTGTGCGTGAGAGTTGAGAGATGAGAGAGTAGAGATATACATCTCATGCTTAGGGTAGAGTAGGCTTAGGTTATTATTTTATTATTACTTAATTCCTAAGTTTAGTTAAATTATTTAATTGCTTTCTCTCGTCAATTAATTATCAACAACTAACCCCCCATTAAACTCTTAATTTCTCAACATAGTAATTTAGATTAAGGTTTCACGAACCTTACATAAAAATTTCACAGAAAGAATCGGAGATTTGCAATATTTTCAAATCGACCGAAACTAAATTTTTAAGCGTTAAATTACGTAAAATTTTACGTAATTAAATTAAATTCTTCTTTCAGTCAATTTATGACTAAACATTTATCATTTATTGATAAATGTAAAAACTTCTTCGTTTCGGGTTAACCGAGACGATAAAAATAATTAAAAACTCATTTTTCCGGTAGAATATATCTGCCGGATAAAATTTTCGGAACGAAAATTTTTCTTTTACTGAATCTTATCTTTCTTACTAAATTAATAAATCTTAATACTCAAGAAATACGGAATACTACATTAATTAGTTAAACATTATGCATATAATTATTAATTTAAATTGATTAATTAATTCTCTAATTAATCAAACATCAATCAGTCAATCATAACGGCTTTAATTAAAAAGCTCTTGAACTATAAAAATTATTAGGGTTTCTCAAACTCTAATATAAGCTTTCTTTATGAATTTCCGGAAATAAAATCCAAAAACAAAATAAATTGCCGAAGAGATTTCTATGATTTCCGGAGAAATCAAATCTTTCAAAATAGCATATATTTCTCAAATAACTTCAAAGATATAAGCACATAGTCATAAACATCTTCATTATCTCATCTCGGATTAACCGGAACGAGAATAAATCTTAAATTATTAAAATTCGGTAAATTAGGGCTGCCGAAAAATTTTAATTGCCGGAACTTATTTTCTTTCTAAGTTCTCACAACTTAATTCTTTTAGACGAGCTCTTAATTAATTACTAAGATCGGTTATGAAAGAGCGGGGTACTACAGGCCATCAATCTCTAATTCATCGCCAAGATACATATCTGAATATGTGTCATAGTATATTTCGACTTCCAAAGATTCAAGCAACAAACACTCGAGAACAACGAGCTCTGAAAGTAAAACCCTAATATCACTATTATACATAGCAACTCCGGATAAAGACAATTCCTTAAGGCATTTGAGGCCGGGGAGTAATGATCCCAACCCATTCTTGATGATCTCCCTGGCCGAGAAATCAAAGAATAGATTGAATTCGGGAAAAACAATGTTTATATCAATGATTTCGGTTTCCCTAGATAATGCAAACTCGAGCAACTTCTTATTTGTCGCGCTATTATTGGCTTCTGTTGTATAGGAAATATTAACCCTAAAGTTTTTGATAACCCTATGGCCCGTGTAGGAATCTAAGGTGTGATTGACCCATTTTATGTGATCCGATAATTGTGTTTCATCTCTTATTTGATAGATCCGTAGAGATGACCCTTGGGAAACGGGTATTTTAGTAAAATGGTGTTGGGCATGGTATAGAGGCGGCGCCAACGAGTAGAGAGGATTTTAGTGGCCGTAGCTTCTCATAATGTCAAGAGGGATAAAATGTATGCAAGCATATCATCGGGTAGCTCACTGATTCTATCAATATCATCCTTACAACCTCTTTGATCAAGTGTTGATACTTGCAAAGTAAAAATGTATATGTCTTATTATTAACTAACTAAAATTAAGGTGGTCGTATTTTTTTGATAAACAAAGTACAATTTTTGCCTTATTAAGAGTGGTTCAGATGATGATGATGTGAAAATTAAGTCGGATCGTCTAGTGCACCATTGATTATGACAACTCCTAGAAGTGGTCTGTTGTACTGTGGGATACGATTCACCATGTTTTTATTTATTAAATTAATTAATATTTAATTTATTTTAATTGGCAATTAATAAATTCTAGTTGGAACAAATTCTAATAAAGATTAATAAATTATAATTGAGATTAATAAATTCATTAATTAATTAACCTTCGTTGAATATTAATAAATCCTAACCGGGGATCAAAGCTCGGAGGAATTTTTATCTTCCTTAAATTACACTCTAATCTCCCTACCTAATCATGCACTTATCCCCCTAATCATGCACTAATCACAGTCAATCGCACCGTACACAAGTTTTCGCCTAACTCTAATTATATATATATATATATATATATATAGATATAGCGCGGATCAAATAAGAAAACTTTCTAAGATGAGAAATAAGAACAAATCTGGACCCTTGATCCTTGTTGATCTACGGTCCAGATTTAACCGTGCATTTAATTACTCTAATTTATGCATTTAAATGCTAATGCATTAAGTTATTGTAGTTTATGCATTAAAATATTTATGCATTTAGTTTCTACATTTTATGCATCTCCGATATAATAAAAATGTGTTGTTCTTACGTTCTCATATAAGATGTGTTCTTACCATATCCGTTCCCGATATAGATATATGTAGGGTTCAAGTAGAAACTAAATGCATAGTTGATAGATCTAGGGTTTGCGAAAGTAGCTAAAAGAAATAATAACACGATGACACAAAGATATACGTGGTTCGATCGATGTGATCTACGTCCACGGGGGAGAATATAGAGAGCTTTTATTATACTTGAGAGTACAATGAGTATTGAATGTCCCCTACACCTCTAATCTTGCATCTATTTATAAGCCTTGGGTTAAGCCCTAATCCTTCTAGAGATCGGACTCCTTATACATATCTAGTTCCTTAATACATACATATCCGATTCCCATTCGTAGTAGAATTCTATCTTGTTCCAAAGTAGGGCTTTGTTACTTGGTCTTCAAGGCAGACGTTGGCTTTGTTTGGGCCGAACTCTGTGGGCCGAGCTGTAATATATAGGCCCAAATAGCCTTAGGTCGGGCCCAGGATGAGCCGGTACTATCACATCCCCCAAAAAAAAAAAGAGGAAAGAAGACTTGTAGACGAAGATGATGAGGGCTTATTTTCGAGGTGATTGATCGCGCAAATCACCTGTACGAGCTTCTCTTACCGAGCTGATGTGCCGAGCTGAAGTAGCAGGGTGGAACAGGAGGAGCGAGCTGAGTATCGGCGACCTTGTTGACTTGGGTCGGTAGATTAATTTACACGGCCCATACCCAATGTAGAAGGCGGGAAAAGTAATGGGCTATTTGAATGTTGTTGAGGGACGGTACATATCCCGAGAAAGGCGGGCCCACGTTCACACGTGTGTCAGATGCAACGGCGGGATTCAAAGGTATATTCACCGAAGTTGAAACGTTTGTTTTTCACATTATTTCACATCCGCCGCCCTTAGCAGAAAAGAAACTCTTGCTCCAAAAAAAAAGTGTCCTTCTTCCCCAAAATCCCTAATCTGCTGTTCCGGGACTGCCAGCGTTCACTCCGTTGGTTCCTCTGCGCACAGTTGCAAATCACCCGCCGGAGCATTTACCTTCTTTTTGAACAAGTAAGTATGGCCTCCCCTTCTCAGTCTAGTAGTAGCGATATCGAATTGCCTCCGTCAGTCGGCTCGAGTAGAAGTGTTACTTTTAGCATTTTTGCATTAGGATCCCTGGTACCTACTGTTGAAACGTTAACAGTACCCCCGCGTGTGAAGGGGAAAGTGGCTGATTACCCTTCGTCCTTAAATGAGACTAGGATTAGATTGCTTGCCAAAACGTATAATTTTCCTGTTGACGCCGAATTAATAGAGCCTCGCCCCGAGGATAGGGCCTGCTCTCCCCCAATGGGTTTTGTTACTATTTATGAGGACAGTCTGCACGCTGGACTCCGATTACCCCTCCCTGAGCCGTATTCTGAGCTCCAGAAGAAGCTAGGTTTAGCGTAGGGCAGATAATGCCGAACTCGTTTAGGCAGTTCACCGACTTGGGTGTGGCAGCGGTAGACAGGGGTTACCAAATATCCGCCGAGCTCATTCACGAGCTCTTTGTCTTCAAAAAGGCGGGGGGCTGGTATTACGCTGCAGCCCGGACTGAGTTCAAGGGGCGAACTCAAAATAAGGTGGACAAGTGGCACCAGAAATTCTTCTTTTGCCGCCACAATAGTTTCATCGACCTGATTTGGAGGCTAGAAAAGCCTTGCGAGTGGGTAATAGAAGAGGTCGATAAGGATTTGGAGTCCGCTGTAAAAGCGATGAGGGATCACGGTCCTTTTGAGGCGAGCTACAATGAAGATTCCCTAGCTGAAGCGGGGTTGAGCCCGTATGAGCCTCAAAATATGGTGGATCCGGCGACGGGTGAGGCCCCGCTAGTGCTATTAGGATTGTTGTGCTGTGTTTATTTATCGTCCTAACTCTTCTCTTGATTTGTATTTGCAGTGAAGTTCGGGAAGATCAAGGGAGCTGATGGCAAGGCTACAGCTCGCGGGGCTAAGAGAGCGAAGCTATCTGGGCGATCTGCCTCCTCCTCCGATCAGGGTCAGCTCGCTGGGGCTGCTGCGGCAACTGTTCGCTCTCCTTCCCCCAAACCACCTCAGAAACGGTTGAAGGTCGGGGACCAGCTCGAAGTGGACATCATTGATGTCACGGGTAGTGATGCGAGCCCGGCAGCTCCCTCCAACAAGCTGGCTGGTCTGCCTTTTTCCGAGGTGAAAAATTACTTTTTAGTGACACAGTTTCCCTTAATTGTTGCCGGTGTAGCTAACTGTATTCCTTCTTGCAGGGCCTTGATATGTTCGTGGGATGGCTGAAGAACAGCGTCGGGGAGATGTCCTCGAATCACGAGGACGAGAAGAGCCGATACGCAGAAAAGCTGATGTCGGCCAATGCCCGGGCGAAGAAGGCTGAGGCCGAGCTGATCAAGGCCGGCGAGGACATGGAAGCTGTCCGATCCGAGCTGGCCGCTCAGCTCGAGAAGGCCGAGGTGGAGTCCGAGAGAGCTCGGAAGCTTGAGTCCGAGCTGAACGCGGCGAAGGACCGGGAAGTTTGCCTTGCCGCTAGCCAAGGCGAACTTCTGCGGGCATTTACAAGGAGGTTCCTGTTGTCGGAGAGCTTCTCCGAGCTCGCCAATGACTTGGCCATGCTTATCAACGGGAACTTCGCCGTGGCTGCCTTGGAGAGGGCCGCCAAGGACTTCCCCGGCCTGGATGCCTCCAAGTACGGCTTCGAGCGGCTAGGGGATGAAGCCCTCCCTTCCCGGTACGCCAGAGTGGTCCGAGATCACCTCGATCATTTTCCTATCCTGGAAACTCTGGCCAGCTCGTCCACTTTGCTGTCCGTCGAGCAAATTGCTGACTGCTTGGTAGACCGGGACCTCGACCTGGACTCTGCTTTCGATGCCCTTCACGACGAGGAAGAAGAAGGCGCGGGCCCGGAAGAGGAAGTGGAGGAGGAGCAGGAGGCTGGGGCTGGTGAAGATCCGGCCGCTGACAAGGACTTTGACGGTTCCCCCTCCGAACAGCCACCTTCTCAGGACAAGGAGGTCGGCGATATTTTAGTGTAGTTGGTTTTTTTTATTTTTGTTTTTTTTTGTATATCTGTACTGAACATCTTCGGATCAATGAATTTGTTTTCTTCTTCTTGAGTGTAGAGCTTGGATTCTGTCGGTATTTCTACTTTGCGCATACAAATAGCTCTCCTTTCTCAAGATGTGGTTGACTAACGGTCCATGGCTCAGCAATGGAGGGAGAAATGCCGCCGAGCTGAGGAGCTTTTTAGCCAAAAGTGTATTCTGCTGAAATCCCAAGAAGCCGAGCTGACGGGATGGCAGATGAAGTTTGAGGCACTTTGTGAGGAGGTCAAAGTCAAGCGTCTCGCTTTTCAAGAGAGTACCGACTTGCTTCAGGCCAAGCTTCTTCAGGCTGAGGAGGAGTTGGAAGTTGCCCGAGATCGAGCTGGCCGCGTTCCCAAAGATTACGAGATGATCGTCGAGGAGCATGCCGAGTATGAAGATATTATCCGTCGCGGGGGTGGTATCACCATCTCCGAGGCGGAATTAAAGGCAAAAGAGGACTTGGAACAGTATATCGCGCTAAAGGAAGCACTCGGGTCCGAGTCTTTTGGGCTTCAGGGTGCTTTTGAGATGCTGAAGGAGAGTGCGGGCAGGTATAAGTGTATTTTGGACCGCCGACCTAAGTTACGGGCGCTTTTGGCATGTGGTGCGGGTGCGGACTTTCCTACTTCTGTTCGGACAATGCCTGCTCGCGAGGTGAAAACGGCTTCGCGGGGACATCAGGTCGGTCCGAGCCAGGGTAGGCGAGCTGTTTGTCGCGGTTCGGCTACCCCGCGAGGTCGAAGTTCTCCTGCTGGAAGAAGTCGAGGTCGGGGGCGAGGTCGAATCTCAATTGATGATCTCCTAGGGCCTTCCTCCTTTGAGGAAGATTGGCTTAGCTTCAGCAAGAAACATACTTCCCCCTAGATTAGCTCGCTTCTGCCTGTAATTTATGTACACACAAACTGTTCCAAATAGTTAGAAATAAAAATATATATATTGAGTTTTTGAACTTTCCTGTTCATTTTGAAGATTGCTACTTGGTTTTGTTGCATGTTGCATCTTTGAGGGAGTTTGGACTCGGACCTCTTTGTGTTGACAAGGGAACCATGGTTCGGACCTTGTATTTTATCCTCCCGGGGGAACTTGGTTCCGACCCCAGTTGAGAACTAATTATCCTTCGGAGGGAGTTTGACTCGGACCTCGTGGGATCTTCCTTTTTGGAGGGAGATGAGCTCGGACCTCGGAAAGGGTTTCCTTTGCGCATTATAGAAATTTGTTACCCCATGTCGGGTCATTACTGACCACGCAAGGGAACCGTAGTTCGACCTTATGAGGGGATTTTGATATGATGGATACTTCGTATAAGCAAATCAAAAGACACGAGATGCAAGACAAAAAGAAAATTTTATTAAAAATGACCAAAAACAAAGTAAAAAGAGTTTTGACGAGCTCGTTAAAAACAAAACATTAAGGACAAAAAAGACAAAAAAGAAAACCTAAGACTCTATATGCAAGATTTTGTTGCTTATACGAAGAATCTCTTTAGATGGGCGATGTGCCATGTTCTGGGTATTAGTTCGCCCGAAAGATAGGCGATTTTGTAAGCTCCTTTGCCGAGGACTTCGTGTACTCTGTAGGGCCCTTCCCACGTAGCTTCGAGCTTGCCGAGCTTCTCTGAGAGGCTGATCTCATTGTTTCGAAGCACAAGATCACCGACCTGGAACTGTTGGGGTTTGACCCTTTGGTTGTAATACCGAGCCATCTGCTGTTTGTACCGAGCTTCTTTTATGCTGGCTAGTTCCCTTTTTTCCTCCAATAAGTCTAGGTCGGTTCGGCGCTGCTCTTCGTTAGCTTCGGCGGAGAAATTGATAGTTCGGGGACTGGGTGCTCCGATCTCGACAGGTATGACTGCTTCTGACCCGTATACTAAACGGTACGGGATTTCTCCCGTTAGAGTTCGGAGGCGTAGTCCGGTACGACCACAGGACATTTTGGAGATTGTGGATCCACTCTGTTTTCTCCTTCTCTAGGCGGGCCTTGAGTCCGTTCACTATCGTCCTGTTGGTGACTTCAGTCTGGCCATTAGTTTGAGGTCGGTTGACCGAGGTGAACTTTTGCTGGATATTGAGTCCTTCACAGAATTCTCTGAATTCCCTGCTCGTAAATTGCATTCCATTATCCGAGATGAGGACTCTTGGTACCCCGAACCGGCACACGATGTTTTTCCAGACGAAGTCAACGGCTTTATCACTTGTGACTTTTGTGGAAGGTTCAGCTTCTACCCACTTGGTGAAGTAGTCGACGGCGACTATTAGAAACCGTTTTTGCTTAGGTGCCGGGTAGAAAGGCCCTACGATGTCAATGCCCCACTCCATAAATGGCCACGGACTTTGAATAGTAGAGAGGTCGGTTTGGGGTAGTCTCGTCACTCTGGCATGCAGCTGGCATTTTAGGCACTTCTTCACGAACTCTTCCGCATCTTTTGCCATTGTTGGCCAATAGTACCCCCACCGCATGATTTTCTGAGCTAGCACCCGAGCTCCAATGTGGCTTCCGCACGATCCTGTGTGCACTTCATTTAATATGTAGTCCGCTTCCTTTGGTCCAACACATCTTAGGAGAGGCTGTAAGTATGACTTTCGATAGAGGACCCCTCCCTCGAGGGCATACTGCGTGGATCTAGCTAGAATTTTTCTAGCCTCCGCCTTGTCCTTGGGCACATCCCCGTTCTCCAAACATCTGATTAGGGGGGTCATCCAATTTGGGTCGTCCTCTATGATCGCATTGACTTCTGCCTCTTCTATACTCCTGTTTCGGACTTCTTCCACTAGCGTCGAGCTGGATGGGGAGTTCGCCAGCTTGCTTAGCTCGTCAGCTCGGGTATTTTGGTTTCTGGGAATGCGAACTATTTTGAAGAACTGGAAAGACTGTTCAAGGAGCTTGACCTTCTCTAGGTACTTCTTCAGCTTCTCACTTTTCACCTCGTATTTCCCTAACACATGGTTGACCACGACTTGGGAATCACAATGGGCTTGGACAGCTCGTACCTGAAGGGTTTGGGCAAGACGCAGTCCGGCAATGAGAGCTTCATATTCTGCCTCGTTATTCGTAGTGGAGAACTCAAATCGCAGCGAATATGTTAATTCCTTTTTCTCTGGGCTGATGAGGAGTATGCCGGCTCCACTTCCTTTCTTTCCTGAAGCTCCATCCACGTACATCTCCCAGCAGTCCGGGGGTGTCTTCTCTGGGTCTTCATGGAGCTCGGCTTTGGCTTTGATCTCTTTTGGTTCCTCGATTTCCTTATAGTGAGTTTCTACGAGGAAGTCTGCTAGGGCCTGCCCTTTTATAGCTCGACGGGGACCGAACGATACGGAGTGCTCTCCTAGCTCGATTGCCCATTTCGCGATTCTTCCTGAAGCTTCCGGTTTAGTAAGAACTTGCCGAAGTGGTAGATCAGTCAAAACTTGTATTGGGTGAGCTTGGAAGTAGGGTTTTAGGCGCCGAGCTGCGTTTATCAGGGCTAGAGCGACCTTCTCCAAAGGCTGATACCTCGTCTCTGGGTCTTTGAGAACTCGGCTGACGAAGTACACCGGTAGCTGCCGATCCCCTTCGTCTCGGACCAACACTGCACTTATTGCTTCCTTCGATGCCGCGAGGTATAGGGAGCTGTTTCTCGGCAGCCTTGGAGAGGAAACGACTTAGCGCGGTTATGCACCCTGTCAACCTATGCACGTCGCGGATAGTCCGGGGTACCTTCATCTCCTGCACGGCTCTAATCTTCAGCGGGTTGGCTTTGAGACCTTCTGGCGAGATCCAACACCCTAAGAATTTTCCAGATCGTACGTTGAAAGTGCACTTCTTTGGGTTCAGCTTGAGGTTCGCCTGCCTTAGTATGTTGAGCGTAGTTCGTAGGTCATTCACCGCCGAAGCCTCTTCTTTGCTCTTGACGACAATGTCGTCTACGTATACTTCGACAATCTTGCCAATATGATCTCGGAAGAGGAAATCCACCATTCGCTGG
This sequence comes from Agastache rugosa, assembly GCA_031470985.1. NCBI lineage: Eukaryota > Viridiplantae > Streptophyta > Magnoliopsida > Lamiales > Lamiaceae > Agastache > Agastache rugosa. Next base: position 5,524,221 of record CM062605.1, read on the forward strand.
TACGTCGCCCCGGCATTCTTTAACCCGAAGGGCATGTATTTGAATGCAAAGATCCCGAAGCTTGTTGCGAAGGCTGTCATGATCGCATCTCCCTCATCCATTAGAACCTGATAGTACCCTTTGTAGAGATCGAGAAAGCAGAATACTTCGTGTCCCACTAAGGATTCAATCTTTTCGTCGATGTTGGGGAGAGGATAGCAGTCCTTAGGGCAAGCTTTATTGAGGTCGGTGTAATCTACACACATCCTCCACTCTCCTTCTTCTTTCTTTACCACTACCGGATTAGATAGCCAGATCGGGTACTTGACTTCGAACAGAAGCCCTGCCTTCAACCATTGCTGCACCTCGTTGTAGATAACTTGATTTCGTTCGGCGGCAAATGATCGTCGCTTCTGCTTGACCGGTGTCGAGTTCGGGTTAATGTTAAGCTTATGCGTGATGATTTCCGACGACACTCCCGTCATGTCCGTTGGAGATCAGGCGAAGGCGTCTTGATATTCCCTTAGGAGCTGGATTACTTGCATGCGTGTTTGAGGTCCCCCAGCAAAGCCGACCTTGACGACCTTCGCTAGATCTGTTTCGGATAGGGGAACCTGTTCCGCCGAGGTGTCAGGGATCGACGTCGTTTCTTCCGGATCCTTGGGATACTTTGATTGCTATGCCTGGGGTTGACCTCGAAGAGCAACCTGCATGCACTCTTTAGCCTTTATCTGGTCACCTCGAACAGTAAGGGTTCCAGCCGAGGTCGGAATCTTTAACAGCAGGTGGTAGGGCGAAATGATGGCCCTGACTGCATTCAGCCAATCCCGACCTAGTATGATGTTGTAGGGGGAGTTCGCTTTAACCACATAGAACTGAACCAGCTTATTGACGCTGGTCGGCGGGCTGCCAATGGCAACGTCGAGCGCAATGGTCCCTTCAGGTCGCGTCTCTTGCTGCGTAAAGCTCTTGAGAGGCAGGGGTGTGGAGTTCACCCGAGCTGGGTCGAGGCCCATCCTATCCAAGCAGTGTTGGAAGATGATGCTCACGCTGGCCCCACCATCGATGAATACGCGATGGACCATCTTGTTGGCCACTCCGACCTGTATCACCAGGGCGTCATTGTGTGGTGTAGCTGTAGGCACAGGGTCATCCTCGGAGAATGTGACGGTTTCCCCCTTCTTGAACCTCTTTTTCGTTTGCTCCTCACCCGATGGGACTGGTGGTCTGCGAGCTTCTGCCTTCAACCTAGTTTTTGTCTTGCCTGGGGGTAGCCCGGTGATGGTGGAGACCACTCCGTCGTACTGTGGTGCGTCGTACGGAGGGTCGTCATACTCCTCGTCGTGATCGACCTTAGCTCGCTTATTGTGGGGAGCACAGCGACCTTGTCATCCTTTCCGTTTTCCTTTTGTGTTTTTCTTCCCCTCGGCTTCGTATCTCTTCAGAGCTCCCTCTTGGGCTAACCTCTCTATCTGTTCCGCGAGGTCGCGACAATCCTCCGTGTGGTGCCCATGGTCATCATGGAAGGAGCAGTGCTTGTTTCTGTCCCGAGGTTTAGACTTTGACATGGGACGTGGTTTAGCGAACCAGTCCTCGTGGAGTGCGAAGATCTCGGCATTCGTTTTCATAAAAGGAGGTCGTTGGGACGGCTCTGGTCCCACCCGAGGTCCAAGCCGGGACTGGATTGATCCTGATCCGAGCCGGGACTGGATAGGTCCTCTTTGGAGGCGCTCGTGGGCACTTCTCCGATCACGATCGCTCCGACCTCGATCCCCTTCAGGTCTCTTCTTCTCGGTCTCCTCCCGCTTCAATCGGTCCGCATCCTGGCCATCGGCGAACTGGTATACAATCTTCCACATCTCCTGGGCTGTCTCAGGTTTCTGCTTAGCGAGCTCTTGGTTCAGGGACCCGGGGGCAACTCCATTTCGGAAGGCCGAGATGAGGAAGACATCGTCGATTTTATCGACTTTCAAGCTTTCCTACATGAACATGTAAGCGTACTCCCTTATAGATTCTTTGTCCTTTTGCTTCACCGATAGGAGGTAGGCTGTGTCTCGGCGAGCCTGAACCTTTGTATAGAATCTTTGCTTGAATATTTTTTCCAAATAGGTCCAGGACCCCACGCTGCCAGTTGGGAGGCTGTCAAACCAAGCTCGGGCATAATCGATCAGCATCTCGGGGAATAGCTTGCACATGTGTTCCTCCCTGAGACCCTGGTTGTGCATGCTGTACCGGAAACGCGTTAGGAAGTTAAGGGGGTCATCCAGCCCATTGTAGGCCGGGATGTTTGGCAACTTGTACACCGTTGGGAGTTTGGTGTCAAGCAGCTCGTCGGTGAACGGGCTGACAAGTCGGGCTGGTTCCTTTTCACGTCGGTGTTGATTCCTCGGGGGACTGCGACTCTCGCTATAGCTCGGACTTCGATACCTTCTGGGGCTCCGGGATCGCCTTTGGATATGATGTCGCCTGGGGCTACTCTGCGAGCTTGGACTCCGACGTCGAACTGAACCCCGCCGGGGATCGCGCCTCTCCTTTAGCTCCGGTTCCGGTCTCTCGGTGTAGCGAGGAGCTTTAGGCAGAGATTTTTGCGTGGAACTCTCCCTGGCTTCGGGTATGGGAGACATCCGGGTCGTCGCAAGAAAGCGTTTGAAACGCTCCTTATTCGCTTTGGCGAATTCGGCCGCAGCGTAGGTGGTGGCAAGGTCAAAGTCTCTGGAAAGACCATCCTCCTTCAACTCGGATTCTTTCGGCTCCGACTCGTCGTTGATTTCTTCGACGTACCCTTCTGGGGTATCACCCGTTCTGAAGGACTGTCCGTTATGTGTCCTCCGATGCCGATTTTGCGTCGGGTTTCTCTGAGGGATGTACTCTAGCGCGGGCATCCCTTCGGAGGTATTTCCTCTTATTGGGTCCCTAGCGTGCCTCTCCTTTGGAACCGAACTGCCTTTCTGGCATTCTCTTGACTTATGGGGCAGCTTTCTGCTTCGTTAGGATTCCCGCGTTGGCTTTGAGCCTCCCGCACGCTTTGTGATCGCGTTACCATCATAAATCAGCTACGTAAGAACCGTTGATGAGTTTCCTACAGACGGCGCCAATGATAGATCTAGGGTTTGCGAAAGTAGCTAAAAGAAATAATAACACGATGACACAAAGATATACGTGGTTCGATCGATGTGATCTACGTCCACGGGGGAGAATATAGAGAGCTTTTATTATACTTGAGAGTACAATGAGTATTGAATGTCCCCTACACCTCTAATCTTGCATCTATTTATAAGCCTTGGGTTAAGCCCTAATCCTTCTAGAGATCGGACTCCTTATACATATCTAGTTCCTTAATACATACATATCCGATTCCCATTCGTAGTAGAATTCTATCTTCTTCCAAAGTAGGGCTTTGTTACTTGGTCTTCAAGGCAGACGTTGGCTTTGTTTGGGCCGAACTCTGTGGGCCGAGCTGTAATATATAGGCCCAAATAGCCTTAGGTCGGGCCCAGGATGAGCCGGTACTATCAATAGTGAAACCTAGAAACTTTTATGGACTGTCGATTAATACTTGATCAATGATAAATAAAGGTGACACGTGTCAGCATGCTACACTAATAAAATATTTTATTTATTTATTTTTTAATCCGTAAGGTTAAATGAGTAAAATTGTGAGGTAGCAGAAATCTCATTATGCAGGACGGCGGTAATTGTGGGATACGTATAATCATTCCACAATTTTAAGAGTTTTCGAAAAGGAGGATTCTTAGATATGGTTGGGTTATTGAAGATAAGATATTTCTGCACAGTATAAATTCATACTAATATTCCTAATTTCATTACGCATCACACTAATTTCGTACTATTTGCGTACTATATGATTTTTTATTTTTATAATATATGTGATGCATATTTAATAAGTTTTTTTTTTCTATTTTTTTGAAGTTTTTTGTGGTCCCAAGTTTTTTCTTCTTTTTTTTTTTGAAGTATTTTTTACCGTACGTTTGGTTTTATCAATAATACTTAATAATTATTGATTATGCATATGTATATTACATGTAATGCATTTTTATTGTATATGCATATTTGTAATACGTGCGATGCATTTTTACTGTATATGCATATTTATAATATATGTGATGCATATTTAATATGTTTATATCAATTTTTGTATGCATAATACTTAATTATGCATTTGAGATTATGGATAACTAAGATTGTTTTTTTTTTAGTTTAGATTATGCATATACAAATTCTTGATCATGCACAATTAAATTGTCTAGGTTTCTAATTAATTTGTACCGATTAGGTGAGCAACACAACATACTGGAGGATGATGTCTTTGACATTGAGAATGCACCTAAAAAGCATAAGTTATCAGCAGTCAACTCCAAACTAAGCCTCAAGAATTGTGCAAAGAAGCAAAATATTGTATCTAAATCTTTGAGGAAAAAGATTAGAGACCATAGCTCTGTAAGCGTTATTGAAGGTCCTGAATTTCCTAATCTACATTGTAGACCCAGTCCTTGCAGCCTTGTGGAAAGTTTTCAATATTCGACTGATATCCAAAAATCTGCAATTAGAAAAATGGGTTTTGTTGGTTCCAAGACGGATACATTGGTGTAGAGGGGGTGAATACACTAAGGTTTAAAAACTTTTCCAATTAAAAACTCTTTTGAGTGAGTTGGCTGTGTCCGATCCAGCTGGAAGGTAGCTTGATCGACATAGCTGGCTGTGTGCGGAATGTGGTGGATTTGGAAAGTCCGTCTATTACTTCAAATATATTGCAAAGCTTTGTTTCTCTTTTCAGTTAGTCAGTTTATGTAGCTTGAAATGTATGAGTGAGAGGAGTTAGTAGAATGCATAAACCAAAGCAGTAAAGAACAAAGCAATTTTACCAGATTCACTGGTAATTCACTACCACTTGGTTTCCAAGTACCAAGCAACTTCACAACTCTAACCTGAGTTGTGTTCCAACAGTTTACGGGCACTGTCAAGCCTACACCTTTCAGTTTGCGGGTACTAAAAAAACCTGAGTTACAGTTTCCGGGTACTGTAAAACCTGACAACTCGAATTACACGCTTCGAGCAGGCGTACCTTGACCTAACCTTTCTGGGTTTGGGTTTGGGTATGGGTTTTCCAACTATGAACGAGTTCTTACAATGAAGAACAAGGAGTATGATGAACTCGTTCAAACTAGGCTTAAGATATTTCTATTCTAATTTATTCTGCCTATGGCTGAATATGTGAACAACTAAGAACACAACTGACTGGCTGGGTGTTCTTGAAAGATTTGGCTTTGAAGATCGTTGTTCATTTTTCTATTTGCTCTTTATTTCTTCAGTCGTCTCGCCAGCCTAGGTTTTTCAATGGTGAGGAGATATATATATAGGTGGAGATTCAAACTAGCCGTTGGAAGAGGGCCGTTTGAATCTTATCTACTCTCATTGTCTTCTGGCCTTTTCCCTACGAAGTAGGTCTGCATCTGCAGAAGCTATTTCTTCTTTGATTTGACCGCGTCAGACAAGATCTTCTGACATCGGGATCTTGTCTTGGAGAAGGTCTTCGTCTTTGAGCTGCTAAGCGTCTCTGCTGTGTCTTCAGTGTCTTGGACTCTGCTGCGTCTCGACTCTGAGCTGTGTCTTAGACCTGTGCTGTATCATTAACCTGAGCTGTGTCTTCAACCTGAGCTGTGTCATTAACCTGAGCTGTGTCTTAGACCTGAGCTGTGTCATTGACACTAAGCTGGGTCTTTTACACTGAGCTGGGTCTTTGACACTGAGCTACTAGAAAATTAGCTTTTTAAGACACTTGAAAATGTCCTAATAATAAATTTATTACTACAGTTTGCCTATCATGACATTTTTTATAAGTGTCATGTATGTCAGTGTAACGATAGCTAAACTGTAACGTTAAATAACCTGTCGCAGCACTTACGCTAATGTCGCTATAGGTCTAAGTGTAAGGATAAACGTTCTGTTGTGATACTTCAGAACGTCATGACATGTATTTTATTATGGCACTAAACCTTGTGACAAAGTGTGGTGTAAGACTAATTTAAATTTATAAATAAAATACGAAATTATTTATATTTAATGTTATTCCTTTTACATTAATTAGATATATAATATATTTTTCTTTTTATGTTAATTAGCCTTTATTTTATTAGTTTTTTTTTTTACATTTATTTTGTTATATTTGTTTATTTTATTTTACTTTGCAATAACTTCTATATAAATTTTTAATTATATACTAGGAAACTAGCATAAAAGTAGAACTTGAACGTAGATACATTAAACAAAATTATTTTATACTTGATACATAAACTCAAACAAGATGTCTAAAATCTAAAGAATTCTATTCATTACAACAGAAACAATTTACATAAGATAATTAGCATTAGCTTCAATCCAATCCAATAGAAAGCATCAAGACCCCAACAATCATAGAGTAATTATACAATCCTCAACTAGGCATTGCCTGCACAATAAAGAATATTTAAGATTATAAGAAAATTGTAATGCATGTCATTTATAAACTAATAAAAATACTTGAAATAATAAAATATATCTATCAATCATTTCACTAAATACATTTATAATCTTAATATCGTCACAAAGCCTAATCAATTATAACTGATGATGAATACCCTCAGAAAAAAATTATAACTGATGATGAATACCCTCAAAAAAATTATAACTAATGAAAAAAAACAGATGCAGAATCGCAATCCTTCTAGTTTCTTACTACAGCCCCTTCTTGAAATCTGAGAGAAGGAAATATATTATTACCAAGAAAGAGAAAGTAGTAATAAGAATTCACCTTTTTGTAGAAGAGAGAAACAACAGCTGATATTCGTCATCACAACACCGTTTCCTGTGCTATGAAATGCTCCTCATGTCTAGAAAGAATAGTACATTTCAAAATAGATAAATTTGCAACAACTCAACTTCAGACATTGTATTTTTGCTAGTGTGTGAAATGAAGTTCAAATGATTTCTGTTAAGAAAGGGGAAAAGGAAAAAAACCAATCAACTAGATCAATCACAAGCCAAAAGATATACTAATATTTAATGAAATATAGAGAGCTTATAATTCAGAGATTTTGAGCTGACGAGGGTTGTAGTTTTCATTAGATATATGCCATTATTAGAAGATTTAGAGGAACTCTTTTTCTCCACCCCAAATACAACAAAAATAGGATATAATTAATATTAAATAAAGTGCGACAGCCATTCCACAACAGATATATGCAAGTGATTTAGTATTCTAGTTTAATACTCTATATTTTGAGAAGATTAATGAACATATACCTTGTCCGGTGGCTTCACTCTTCATGCTTCTGTAAATCTATTGAACAAGAACAAGAGACAGACAAATATATAAGAAAGACAAGTTGGTCGGAACAAAATTATTGAGAAAATAAACTTGAAGCAATGATCACATTCATAGAGATACTTATCCAAAACAACATAAAGGACTAGCAGCTAGCATGTATGATGGTACCAGCGTAGTCCACAGATCGTATATTTCCATGCCTCTAATGACAATGTCGCTTATTTTTTGTGCAAATACCCATTATAAATTCTTCCACCCACTTGAGCCCTTGTAGCTGTAATTCATAAAATAAAAGGATAAAGAACCAAAACAAAATATTTAATTACTATGATGAAAGATTCAATTCCACATAAATAAAAATGGAAGCATAAAGATGCCTAGCAAGTTTTCTGATATAATAAATAGTATAAAATATAAATTTGTTAATACTTGTATTCCAATTATTGGGCATGAAACTTCAAGTATGAGTAGTACGACGATGATCTTCAGTTGCTGTCGCTCTTGGGTTGGAACATAACTGTCACATCCAGATAATTAACATTATTTTATCAGCGATTCCGCCATTAAGGAGCCAATAATTGTATAGAGTGCATAGAGTAGAGTAACAAAATCATATAGCAGTACAAGGGTGATCATCAGTTGTAAATTGAAGAAGAAAATAGCAATTATACCTTCCACTCTATTGGAATAAATTTATTTTCTTTCCTATCACCAAACACACTAAACCAAAAGAATACCAGAACATCATTCATTACAATACAATGATAGCTCTATGAACAGGGAGAAGCCAAAAAACAGAGAATTCATCAAAGAGCTAAAGGATATTACAATACCATGATATAGCTCTAGAAACTTTAGCAAGAAATGACAATAAAAGACTCTCGTGATGAGTCAAATGTACAATTACATAGTAACGAGTCAACTAGAAAAATATACAGTACTCTCAATTCGAATGAAACACTTAAAATCGACAGAAATTGGGCAAATACAATTTTTTAGGGATTTTCATGATTGACGTTGGCATTTCTATAGATATTGAAACTTCTAAATCATTGAAACACTTGAGTCTCCTCTTTATAAACACCTGAAATTTCTCACAAATATAAGATTCAATTTTTATATATAGTAATTAAAATCAAAATCTAAGAAACATTTAACCATAACATAAAAAGCACATCAATAAAATCTTTCATAGTAATTCCATGAATTCCCATCCCATATTCTGAAAATAAAATCGAGTAGTAATTATCCAAATTAAGCAAATAAAAGTGGGAGTTGAAGAGCAAATCAATACATAATCTACATATGTTATAATACTCCAACATTTCATTCAAATTAGGGTTTATCTATATATCCTCGTTCCCTACAAAATTATGTGAAATTAAATTACATTCAAATTAAGGTTTACCCAAAAATGATTAGTTAAGGGAAATACAAAATTTCCAGCACCATTGAATCGTGCTAATCACCAGAGGATGGTACGAACTAACCTGAATTCATCGATCGAAGAGCTGTACCGCCGAGAAGAAGGGGGAAACGCAGAGATAGAGGGAGTATCGGCGCTGACTTATACGTTTCTCTGATGAGTATTTCTGCGTTGAGTCGATTGATGAGACAAAGGTAGGATTTGAGTCGTTTGGAGTTGAGAGATAATCGTCGTCCTTGTTCAATAGTGGAGATGGCAGTTTCATTTTTTAATAGAAATAGTATTGGCGCTTATTTTTTCTTTTTGCCGCTGATTTTTCCTTAATATGTTCTGTTTATTATGCCCTTAACATTAATTAATGAAATACCAGTATTAATATTTCAAAATATTTTTGGTAATATAATATTTATAATTTTTTTTTAGAGAATATAATATTTATAAATTTTACTAATATTGTATTTGAACTAAGAAGTTTAACAAAAATAAAGAATAACTAAATAATTGTTTTAATTCAAACATATTTTTTGACCTTTGTTTGCCACGTGTGCCATCAAAAGCTTTTGTTCTTTTGTATATGAAATTGTCAGTAAATGTGTGGTATGATGGCACTTATCTTCTGGTGTCATATTAGTGTTTCACTAAAATGTAGTCATATGTATGTGTATCCGCATATTATTTATGGTGACACCTTCTCTAAAATGTCCTAAACTTAGTGTAGTAATAGGCCATTATTCTAGTAGTGGGTTTCCGTCACTGAGCTGGGTCTTGATACTGCTGGGTCTTTGACTCTGCTTGGTCTGCTCTGCTGAGTCTCTCAGCTGTGTCCGCTTAGTTGTGTCTTCTGCTATGTCTTCTGCTGTCTTCAGCGACTCTACCTGTAAACTTAGAAACTTTATAAGCTCAAATAGGTGAGCTAAAAAATGCTTAGGCTTGTGCAATCATCTACTCGGTTGGGGTCAGCTGGATTTTGGAATCAAATCAAAACTCTATTAATTTTCCCAACAGGTTTTGGACCTATTGTATCGCTGGATATAAAAGAAGTGCCATCGAAGCTTGCATATTGGGTGGTGAAAAATTTTGATGCTGTTAGTTGTGATTTGAAATTAAATGATGGAAGGAGGATTCATATTCGACCAAGTGAGTGTTTTTGGCTTCCCCCTTGGTGATATTGAAATAGCTAGAAAACTGAGGATTACTAAAAGTCAATTGTTGGAAGATGGGAATTACTGAAAGCTAACACTAGAAATGGATATGGCAGACAATGGGAATTAGTAATAGATGAAAGAGGTTGAGATGTGATAGAGTATAAAAGACTAGTTAATAGGAACTAATTAATTGGTAACTACATTTAAGGGATAGACGGTTACAGAAACAAAATCAATTACAATAACACCCTTTTTAATTCAAATTAATATAAATATTTAATATAAAATTCCATAAATCTACAGCCCTTGATCTACAAATATCTACGGTGTATAAAAATTTCTACGTACTATAGGGGAATTAGTTTCTATTTGAACTCATCCCTATATATATATATATATATATATATTGAGAGAACTCTAATTACATTATGTATGTGCAAAAATATACGATTTTCTAAAAGTTTCGTAAGTAATGATGCGACAGATCTAGTGAAAATTTAGGTAAATATATATTGAATGTAGTGAGAAAATGAATTACCTTAGGTAAGAGGTCGAAATCGTACATCTCTCTGCTAATGGGAAGATTCTTCTTCCTCCTATTCTTCTTGTGGCTTCTCTTCTTCATCGCGATCGAATCTGAATTACAGATTCGAGAAAAATGAAATTGGAATATCCGATTCTTGCATAAGAAAAGATTTAGGGTTCAATCATCACCGCTCTCCGTTGCTCGACTCCAAAGAGAGAATAAAATGTTGTGAATGCTATATATATTACTTTAAGAAAATTCGGCTATTGCATCGAATATATGTACGGTTACATATTACAAAGAAAAAGAAATGAGGAAAAAGTCATGATACTTTTTGTGCGTGAGCTTGTTTGTTGGAGTAGTATATACTATTGGAAAAATTAATAGAGTTTTGATTTGATACCAAAACCCAACTGTTCTCCAACTGAGTAGATGATCGCATCAACCTATGTAGTGTTTTCCAGCTCGCCTGTTTGAGCTCTAGATTTTCTAAGTTTACAGGTTCAGGAAGCGGAAGACAGCAGAAGCTCAAGACAGCAGAAGATCCAGCTGAGTTTATAGCAGGAGTCAACTATCAGCTGAGTTTTCCAACTGAGCTGAGTTCTAAACGGAGCAGGATCAAGCTGAAGATAAGCTGAGCTGAGTTCAAGACACAGCTGGTCCAGCTGTACAGAACAAAGGGAACTAACTCAGAAGACATCACTTCAAGTCAGCTTACCCAATCCAGCTCTAAATTCAAAAACCCAGCTCCAAAGGCAGAGATCCCGGCGTCAGAGGAAGTCAACATACCTCGACCAATGAGGGATTGTCGAATCAGCATCCTAGACTTCAGAACCTAGGATGTGACACGAATGAAGACAGATGCAGAAATGCCCAACGATAGATTTCAAATTTAAGAAGAGTAGGTAAGATTCAAAAGGCTCCTCCAACGGCTAGTCTTGAATCTCTACCTATATAAACCTGTCTTCAACCTCAGGATCTGATACGAAAAACTCTCTACAAGCTTTCATTCTCCGAAATTCTCAAGCCTTCAAAAGCTCTCAAGCAGTTCTACATAGTTCAAAGAACACTTTATCTTAAAGTGTTTCTAGTCCAGAAACTGCTCAGTTTTTCGTCTGATTCCTAGGCAGAAATCAATGTATATTTTAAGCCTAGATTTCGAACAAGTTCATCTAATTCTAAAGTTCTTAATTGTAAGAACTCGTTCATAGTTGGAACCCCAAACCAAACCCCTCTTTACCCAGAAAGGTTAGGTCAAGGTTACGCTTGCTTGAAGCGCGAAATTCAAGTGGTTGTAAGGTTTTTTCAGTACCCGTAAAGGCGAAAGGTTAGGCTTGACAGTGCCCGCAAACTGTTGGAACACAGCTCGGGTTAGAGTTGTGAAGTTGCTTGGTACTTGTAAACCAAATGGTAGTGAATTACCAGTGAATCTGGTCGTGGACGTAGGAGGTGTTACTCCGAACCACGTTAAAATCTCGTGTTCTTTACTTTCTCGTTATTTTCAGATATTTTACTAACTTTATCATCTCATTGCATATTTTATCAAATCTGCATACACAGCTGCTCTCCAAAGACAGCTGTGTCTTTCTGAAATTTGCATAACTTGACTAAGTCGAAAACATAAAGAATATTTTCAAGCTGAGTTTTTCTAAGTAACCGAGCTAAGTTTTCAAACCACCACATTCCGCACAGCCAGCTGAGTTATTTGCCCTGCTGACCCTCCTCAGCTGGATTAATAACTGAGCTCACCAACTCTGTTTTTAAACTAGAAAAAGTTTTCAGAAATCTATCTTTGGTGTATTCACCCCCCCTCTACACCAAAGACCTAGCTCAGGGACCATCAATTGGTATCAGAGCAGTGGTTCAAAAGACTGCTGTTTCTGAATCAAAAGATTTCTCTTGACAATTTGTCAGTGGTCAACTGAATAGATCCTCTTTTGAAAAACTCATATTATTACATACTGTGCATATCTCCATGGATTCTTATCTTAACAGGAATCTTCCCACCTTCTCGATCGACGATTATGCAATCTGGAAGTTCAGATCAAAAAGCTTTCTTTGTGCGCATCATGACATGATGTGGGTCATCATCACAGATGGACCCATCATCATCTACAATCAAGGAAACGAGCTTGTTCTAGCTCAAGATGGTGGACAGTCAACGTATCAGCTCATTCCCAAGCCAAAGAGTGAGCATACCTTAGAAGAAAGGAAGCAAGCTGGATTAGACAGCTTTGCGAGGAACACCATCTCGTCAACAGTCTCCAATGCCTACCACAGCAAGATCATAAACTGCAATACCGCAAAGGAGATGTGGGAAACCCTAGCAAAGCTATGCGAAGGGTCGGAGGAGATAAAAAAGAATAAATTCACAATCGCCTGCCAGAAGTTTGATAACTTCAAGCAGCTTGTCAACGAGTCCATCGAATGGATGGAACTCAGATTCTCAAGTATCGTGGTAGAAATTGAAACCATCAGAAATGGGAAATACACCCAGCGAGAAAAGAATCTAAAAGTCCTTTCAGCGCTCACGGCTGAATGGAACACATATAAGGTGGTACACCAAAGTCGAAGTAACTTGGGTGATCTTTCAAGTGAAAGATTATTCTCCCTGCTTAAAGCCAACGAATAAAACTTGAAGATTACCATGAAAGAATCTTCAAGCAATCAGAATGATGGAGAGCTGACACCTGCGCCAAAGGAAATTGCGTTCAGAGCTAACTCTGAAAAATCCGCATACATGCAGTCAGCTGAGTCATCAAAGAAGGACAAGAAGGACATGAGCAAGGAAGAGCTACTTGAAGAGATAGCCATGCTGGTCAAAAACTACAACAGATTCAACACCAGCAAGGGCAAGAGAAAGAACTTACAAAGATAAATACGCAGCAGCTGATGAGAAGTCAGCTGACAAACGAACAGAAGAAGGATGCTTCAACTGCAAAAAACCGGGACACTACCGGCTAGACTGTCCGAAGCTATCCAAGAAAGATAAAGACCAACTGAAAGCTAAGGCAGCTGACAGAAAGAGAGCCTACATCGCCGACGAGGATTCGGAGTGTAACAAAATGGATGATAACATGCCATTTTCCATTCCTAAACACTAATATCAAGTTATTTTAGTCATAAAGCTCTAATACCAAGAATTAAACTTAATTCTTTCTCTCCAACAAAAATACAAAACATTTTATAAAAATTCGATAACTTCACCATAGCATTATTTCATCAAATAGAAGCATAATCCATACATGAAACACAAGAAAAATTAAAGCCCAAGATTATGCAAGCTTTCTTATTTTCATTTTTTTCATGCCCTAGTCCTAACCATGGGTCAAAATTATTCTAATTACTCCCAAACACTATGGAATCATCATAGGAACATCATATAAAAGATTGGACACCAAACCCAAATTATTTCCTAATTTTCAAAATTTTTTAGTTGCTCAAAATCGAATTTTGTACGGATAGAAGTGAAGAGGAGAAGCTAACTTACTTGAATACGAGCTCGGAATAAAAATCGAACCAAGAAATGGACTTGAGCTTGAGCTTCAAGGTGTAACAATGGAGAACACTCTCTTCTTTCTCTCTCTCAAAATTTACGGCAGTAAAGGAGTAGGAATGGAAGAAGTGTGCTGCTTAATTTGCTTTAGAGATGGTAGTAAAGTGGGGTTAGTAGAGGTATAGTAGATGTGTTGTCAAAATTTGGGTGGGAGTTTGAAAAAATAAGGATTAATTTAATCTAGCTTATTGTAGGAAACATGGCATTCCTTTTTATTACATATATAAATCTCCGAGTATTGTAGGAATGTCGTATTAATTAAATTCTTTGGTCGTAAATTAAAATTATTAGCCGGAGAAAAATTACGCGATTTACAGAACGAGAATTATCGAGTAAAAGACTTGACATATATATGTATATATATAGAAATTCGATTTCTAAATTAAATAGGAGAAACTAATTTAAGCTTATCGGCTTACTCGATTTCAATTACTTAAGAATGCAAAAGCCCTAACTTAAAATCTTAAGATTTAATTAACTCTGAATTAAAAGACCGGGGCATTACATTATTGGTTTATATTAAATCGATATCCCTAATCTTAGCCAAAAGACCGATAAAGATATATTTATATCTTCAAATCTTTTTTTATCTTTTTTTAGTTATCTATCCATACATTTGTTTCAATGTGATATATTTTTTAGCATGCACTAATCAAAGATATTAGAAAAATAGGAATGAAAAATAAAGATAATTCCATGTAGACATGTTGATTAAATATATTTATATAGTTTTGTAGGGATTTTGGTTTACAAATTTTTTATTGGCCTCTTAAAATGCTAATTTTGCTTTTTTCAAAATTTGTTTGATGCTTGAAATTTAATTATTAGCGCTACTTATAGACTAACTTAAAAAATAATTTTATTTCTCATATCTAAACATATACTACATCCCTCCCATGATAAGTGACCACATTCTTTTCGGCACGGGTACTAAGGAGAATGATGTTTAAAGGGTAAAAAGATTAAAAAAAAGTGGTGGAGCCCACAACTTTTTGTGAGAGAGATATATTTCCTTATAAGTAAAGTGGCCACTTATCCCGGGACAATTCAAAAAGGAAATGTGGCCACTTATTACGGACGGATGGAGTAATTGAGAATGACAATGAGTCGAATATCAATTCATTAAGAATTTTCGAAACTCAAATTCATTCACAATTTATCTGATATTTCTCAGAAACATGATGATGGTACTCATCCTTCAATTTTATTTCGTGACTCCACAATTCTTAACACTTGATCGTGTTGAGTTATTCAACAAAAAAAAACTTCATCATCAATAGATTTTATCTTGATTTTTGGGCAAGACTCCAATTGTTGCTACAAAAATGCAGCTTTAAATTAAGAATGCACAAGATAAGAGTTTTAGATAAATAGGAATAGAGGATGGACCCATTATATACTGTATTTCCCAAACCAGAATCAAAATTTCAAATTTGATTAAAAATTGACAATACTACCCGTACTCGTGATGGTCCCAGAACAAGGTCTTCGATGTAGAGGGGGGTGAATACACCGAAGATGAAACTTTTAAAACTTTTGCAAGTTAAAACTGAGTTGAGTGAGGGCTCAGTTATGAATCCTGCTGACTTTTAAGGAAGATGGTCAGCTGGACTGATAACTCAGCTAGCGGTGCGGAAAGTGGTGGTTTGAAAAACTTAGTTCGTTCCGTTAGAAAAACTCAGCTAAAAAACTTAGGTTTCAGTTTGCAGTTTAAATAAGTTAAGAAGTTTTGAGAATGCAACTGGCTGGGTCACTCAGCCAGGGAGAATTCAATTTGAAAGAATGATATGTTTGATGCTGTTAGTTCTTTAACAAATAATGCAAAGGAAAAATTAGTGCAATAAAGTAACACGAGGTTTAACGTGGTTCGGAGAAAATACTCCTACATCCACCACTAGAGTTAACTCGTAAATCCACTAAAGGATGACCACTTAGTTTAACGAGTACCAAGTGATGGTCCCAAGACGGATACCTTGGTGTAGAGGGGGGGTGAATACACCAAGGTTTAAAAACTTTTCCAATTAAAACTCTTTTGAGTGAGCTGGCTGTGTTTGATCCAGCTGGAAGACAGCTTGATCGACACAGCTGGCTGTGTGCGGAATGTGGTGGGATTTTGGAAAGTCCGTCTGTTGCTTCAAATATATTGCAAAGCTTAGTTTCTCTTTTCAGTTAATCAGATTATGCAGCTTGAAAAATGCTTATGAATAGTTAGCTGGATGCATAAATAAACATGAAAGAACAAAGCAACTTAACGTGGTTCGGAGAAACTACTCCTACGTCCACGACCAGAAACCTCTGGTAATCCACTAAGGATACCACTGACTTTTCGCGCAGTCAGCAAGCGTTGCAGCTTAGTTCCTCAAGCTGGATACAAGTTTACGCGTACTGTATCGAAACGTAACCAGACTGTTTACGGGCACAGCTGAAGCCTAACCTGTAGTTTACGGGTACTACAGAACCAACACTCGAATTACGCGCTTCGAGCAGGCGTACCTTTACCTAACCTTTTCTGGGTTTGGGTTTGGGGGTTTTTCAACTATGAACGAGTTCTTACAATGAAGAACTTTGAGTATGATGAACTCGTTCAAACTAGGCTTAAGATGGGAAGGATTATATGCCTAGATACTAGTGGGAGAGAGCTTCAGCAGCCTGAGAATAAATAATAACTCATAAGTATGAAGGCTGCTGGATCTTTGAAGCTTTTCTGAGAGATCTCTTGATCTTTGGTTAGACTTCCTTCAATGAAGTATGTTGATCTCTCTTGAATATATTCTCTCGTCACACCTCTCATTCTGATGATGAAGAAGACTTCTATTTATAGGGAGAGATTAGAACTAGTCGTTGGAAAGAGCCGTTCTGAATCTCTACCTAACTTCTGACAGGATTGACTTATCTTCTTCCTTAATTTCCTCGTAAAGCAATCCTAGGTTTGACTTCTAGGTGCTGAGGTGTCGAGTTCCTGATGGTCCAGATCAGATCTGACTTTATCTCAAGTTGACTTCGACTCGCCGTGCCGTGACTACGAGCCGTCTTGAACTCGCCGGATCATTGACGCTGAGCTGAGTCTTGAACTCTGCTGGGTCTTGACGTAGAGCTGAGTTGTCACACGAGCTGGGTCTTTCCTACAGCTGTGTCTGGAAGAACTTTATCGTCTTGAATCTGGATAACGTTACTTATCACTCGACTTGGCTTACCCTGCTGTGTACTCAGCTGGGTCTTCTGCTGTCTTCAGCGATTCCACCTGAACTTAGAAACTCTATAAGCTCAAACAGGTGAGCTGGAAAAATGCTTGGGTTTGAGCAAACATCTACTCGGTTGGGGTCAGCTGGGTTTTGGTATCACTTCAAAACTCTATTAATTTTCCCAACACCAAGCAACTTCGCAGCTCAAACCAGAGCTGTGTTCTAACAGTTTACGGACACTATAGAAGCCTGAATCCTTTCAGTTTTCGGGTACTGAAGAACCTTACACACTCGAATTACGCGCTTCGAGCTAGCGAAACCTTAACCTAACCTGTTCTAGGTAAAGAAGGGTTTGGGTTTGAGGTTCCAACTATGAACGAGTTCTTACAATGAAGAACATTGAGTTAGATGAACTCGTTCAATTCTAGGATGAGAATATGAGAGGATTTCTGCCTAGTATACCGACAAAAAACTGAAGAAGTTTCTAAACTAGAAACACTCTAAGATTAAGTGTTCTTCGAAGAATTGTGAACTGCTTGAGAGCTTTGAATGCTTGATAGTTTCAGAAAATGTTGAAAGCTTTAGGAGAGTTTTTTGTATCTGTTTATGTTGATGAAGACTATTATTATAGGTAGAGATTCAAAACTAGCCGTTGGAAGCCGTTTGAATCTCACCTACTCTCTGATTTGCAAATCTGCCGTTGAGCAGACCTTCATCTGTCTTCATCATTGTGTCAGATCCTAAGTTCGCCTTTCTAGGGTGCTGAGTTGTCGACTCCTCATTGGTTGAGGTATATTGACTTCTTCTTACACCGAGATCTTGTTTTAGGAGCTGTCTTTTGAATTCTGAGTTGATCCATGAATTCTGAGTTGATCCATGAATTCTGACTTGATTGGATAAATTCAAACTTAATTCTGCTTTGTCTGCTTAGGTGGATG
Organism: Agastache rugosa; assembly: GCA_031470985.1. NCBI lineage: Eukaryota > Viridiplantae > Streptophyta > Magnoliopsida > Lamiales > Lamiaceae > Agastache > Agastache rugosa. Next base: position 5,542,297 of record CM062605.1, read on the forward strand.
TACTCAGCTGGATCTGCTCTACTGAGTCTTCTTGAGTCAGCTCGACTTCTCTTGGCTCCGTTTGGATCTCTTCTTCAATTCTCTTGGCTTTTTGCTTAAGTCAGATCTTCTGGATTCTTTGACTGACTTTGCTTTGCCTGAAATCAGTTCAGCTGGAAAACTTCTCAGCTGCTCTTTGTTCCAGCTAGTTACTCAGCTGGATTTTCTGCTTTCTTCAGCGTCTTCTCCTGTAATCTTAGAAAAATCTAAAGCTCAAACAGGCGAGCTGGAAAAACAACTTAGGCTTGTGCAAATATCTACTTGGTTTGGGTCACTTGGATTTTGATATCAAATCAAAACTTAGAATTTTCCCAACAATTTTTCCCTTTTTGATGATGCCAAAACCTAAATGAGAAAAATAATATTAAAGCAGATAAGATTGACATAATTTCAGAGTTCAGAGCCTGGAAAAAGAGTTATTGTCATCAGGGTGAGCTTGAGGGCAAAAATAATCAATTTTCATTAATCAAAAAGGTTTCAGTGAATACAAGATTAAGGAAACTGAAAAAAATGAAATAAAACAAGAATCCCAGCAGACTGGGTCTTCACTTCTCCTGCTTCTTCTTCCGGTCAGCTTCTAATTGCTCATCAGTCTTCAGCTTATATCAGTTGAAGATTAATTACTCTAGCTCTCTGTACTCATCTTGATTCTTTGCCTTCGAGATATTTCTCCTGACGGCCCAATAATTTACTTGCTTGATGATGTTGGCCCTGTCAGGGAACTGAGTTCCAAGTATCATTGGTGGTTTGAGCTGAGTTAATTTCGGAGCTTTGAATTCGATGTTGACAGTGCAGCATTGAAGAAAACTCTGGCGAGCATTCTGTCTTGATCGTGTAATTCATCAAGGAATAATTTGAATGCATCGTTAGGGCTCATATTCGGACAGACTTTCAGGTAGTAGAATTCTTCGATGAAATCATTTTTTATGATCTCCCAGTCGTCGTTGTATTCTTCTGGGATCCACTCATCCATTCTGTTCCAGTTCATCGTTTCCTTCGACTCCCGTTTTGCTATTGCTGCTCTGAAGCTGGCTCTTTTCTTCTTTTCTTTCTTCTCTTCAGGCTTGAGCAGTTTTTCCATCTTCTTCTTTTGCTCCTGGAATGCCTTCATCTCCTGCTTTTGCCTAGTTGCAAAGTTGTTGAGCCAGTGGATGTCATTGTATTGTTCTGGCGTAGCTTCGTAAGCTTTGGCTAGAGGGATCATGGTCTTTCTCCATCTGTCTTTCTTGTCAGCTGGCTCCTCTGCTTCCAGCTCAGCTACTATTTCATCAATTTCAAACTGTTGCACCTGGATGTCTTCTTCTGCTACAGCTTTGTCCCTCGTTGTTTTTCTCACGTCGTCTTTCCCCTTTTTGGCATTATCAACAAGGGTAGTAGAGAGGTTGATGACGGTTTCGTTCAGCTGGGCGAGGGCTTTGTCAACATCAGCAATCTTGGTTGTGTTGTTTGATGTGGCCAGGTTCAACTAGGCGTAGCTGCTGTTTCCAGCTTGAAACTGTGCATCCAGTTATTTGTATAAATTGAACAGCTGGCGTATGTCCGAGCTGTTGGAGAGGTTGGACTGTTTAACATCTTCCAGCTGGCTTGAGTGATCGGCTATGCTGTCGACCAGTGGAGCTTGAATATGAGAGACTATTTTAGGCACCCTCTTTTCAAGATGATTTCTCAACTCGACATCTTGAGAGGCGAGGGACTGCCTGAGATTGTTGTCCGTATACTCCTCAAGGTTGTGGATGGACTTTTGCATTTCATCGATTGTCCGTCCTTGAGTGGCCGCCTGAAATTTGATTGATGTACAACGGAGAATGAGATCAGCCTGATTTTTCATACTCTCCATGAGAAATATCCGTTCGATAAACTCCTGGATCTACTTTTGGAGTGCAGGAGTGAACTCTGTTTCGGACTCTGTTTGGGTACCGGATTTGCCATGATTGGGTTTTTCTACCTCGATTGCGACCAGTATGCGAGTGTCATCGGCAATTGGACTTGGTGGGGCTGCTGCCTCAGGTTCAGCTGCTGCATCAGCTGGTTCTTCAATAATCATTACCTCGGCTGTGTTGCCATGTACAGCTTCCTTGGTAATTTCAGCTGGAACAATCCAGCCGAGAGAGTGGATGTAGGAGTTGGCCTTTGCGATGATGCTTTATGATGGTGGCTCAACTTCCTGCTTGGCCTTCTCAATGATGGTTTCGATGAACTCATCTTGATGTAGAAAGGCATCCTGAAGGCTACCGAAACTGAGGCTTTCCTACAGCTGGGCTTCTTCGGCTTTGAGTTGGTTAAAGGAGTAGAGTTCCACCAGCTCTTCATTTGCATACCAAGTGCTCATCTTGGTAGCAAGGTAAAACTTGAAGTCACTAACGGTGACTAGAGCGGATGGGAGTGTAGCCAAAATTGGTGTTGTTGCAGCGCCCTCAGAGCTCCTTCAAGTTTGAGGTCGTCGAACCGCATGAAACTGGCGGTGCGTGCAACGGTTGAAGGACTGAGGATTTCAAACTTCTCAGAGAGAGAAGGGCTGGAGGGGTCAGGGGCTTCATCATCCAGCTGCGAAGAAGTGTCAGCTGGATGGGGCTGTTTAGGTGAGTTGGGTGCGGATGATGACTGAGGGTGAAGAGGAAGGAGAAGAGAATGTTGTTGAGAGGTTCCAGCTGATGTAGGATCAAAACTGGGTTGATTAGCTAGAACAAAGTGGGAGGATGATTGAAGGATTTGGCGAAGGGGAATAGCATCCTCTGGGTCAGGGTTGGGAAAGGCTCTGGCTTCAGCTTCACCATAAGAAACCACTACTTGTGGTTCTTCAGTTATCTCTTGGGCGGTTCCCTCATCAACTGATCTCTCCTCAGTTCTCATCTGGTGAATTAGGGAGGCTGAGGGAGTGGACTCAGCTGAAGGGGCATCTGGTTTCTCAGCTGGAGAGGCAGCTGCTTTGAACTTTAGCTTCTTGCGAGCAGAGGAAGCTCCAGCTGGTTGAGCTTCTTTGGGCTGCTTTCTCTTTCCTCCTTGAGCTAGGGAAGCCTGCTACTTTGCCTCCTCCATCTTCTTTTTTCCCTTCAGGGGCTGACTTCTTCAACAAGTCAGAGATCTGACTTGGCATCTCAAACAACACCCTGGAGATGGGAAAATCCTCCGTTTCATTCCATATGATGCGGTGTCCCGCAGTCAGATGCTCTATGATATACGCAGCTTTGGAGCACATGTAGATAGTCTCCTTGCAGCTGTATTTGAGGTAGGTATCATCCTCGAAGATGATCTTCTTTGATTCCTTCTCCATCTGTCCCATAAAGTAGGAGAACCAGTTCACAGGGTCGCTCATGAGAATGGCTATCATGGGCTTCAGCTTTGGTATGCTGATCCCTCCTTGAGATCCAGCGATACCAATGACACACTTCTGAGTGATGTCCAGAAACAGGCGGTATTTGGGCTTGAACAAGAGCTTGGACATGCTGGCCCTGTACGGTTCCGGCTTGATCAGCATCTTGTCCAGCTCTGTTTGGACTTCTTCCTTGGTGTAGCGTTCTGGAGAAAGATCTCCAAAACTCTTGAGTTCTATCTTTTTGCTCAGCATCCGATTGAGGTTGATGTCGAGATCCCATGGCGACACCTTTTCGGTCTTCTCTCTAACTTCCAGAGACAGAGAAGAGCAAAGGCGGTCGTTCTTGTTTTGCAGTTCTAGAAAGAACTCTGCAACTTCGTGACGAAGGATGTTCGTCGGCCTGGCAGTCACCCACTGCCTCAATCCAACTTTGTCGAAGAGATTCAGGACCTCCTGGAATTCTGGAATGTTGTAATTCTTGAGAGTCAAGGCACTCTCAAAGTGTAGTTTCGACTTCAGAATGTCGAATTACTTGGCTCCGGGCGCCGGTTTCTTTGATGCCATGTTATCTTTTCTAAGCGAAGGGTTATGAACAAACACAGAGATATATCTAGATTTGCAGAAGAAATTTGTAGGGATTTGAAGTTATCTAAATCTTTTGCAGAAAATGAGAAAGTGAAAAATGGAAACGATCCGCATATCTTCGATATATATACCAACTCCCATGATGAATGAGCGGTTGAGATCGTGGCAGTTGGGGTGAAGATTTGCGGCTAGGAGTGATTCACGCATCACACCAATTGACGTTAGTAAAGCAAGTAAGGTTCAAGCGCGCGTGAGACAGTCGAAACATTTTGACTCCTGCCTCGATACTCCCGTGCTACAGTATTCTGCAGACTTTTCATTAAATGCGATGGGAATGGATTGGATGGATAGCTTATTGATGAATCCATCTAAGGAATGTCTGAGAATTTGAATTGAATTCAAATTATTTTATCTATAAAGAGTATATTCCTCAAAGAAATAAATGTAAAGAGCTGCAAACCTGTCAGCTGAACATAGTAGTCAGCTGATACCATGGCTGTCATTTTCTTCAGCCGAACTTGAGTTCCCCCTCAGCTGATTATCCCATGCGTTGTTGCTATCCAGCTGAGTCTGATTCCTCTTCAGCTGAATGGTCTTTAAACTGAGCAAAGCAATCCAGCTGGGTTTGATTCCCCTTTAGCTGGATGATCATTCTTCATCAGGATTTAGCAATCCTAGCAATCCACACAACATTTTGAATCTTGCTTCCACCAGCGGCTTTGTTAATATGTCAGCATGCTGTATGTCTGTGTGAATTTTCTCAACAATGACGACTTTCTTTTCCATGTGATCTCTGATGAAATGATGTCGCACATCCACATGTTTACATCTCGTATGAAGAACTAGATTTTCAGATATGGCAATAACACTTGAGCTATCACTAAAGATTGGAACTTGTCCAGTTTTGACTTTATAATCATCCAGCTGATGCTTCAGCCAGAGAATTTATGAGCAGCAGCTTCCAGCTGCCATATACTCTGCTTCAGTTGTTGATGTGGCGACACAAGTTTGCTTCTTTGAAAACCATGAGATCAATTTGCTTCCTAGGAACTGACATGTTCCTGATGTCGACTTTCTGTCCAGTCGATCTCCAGTGAAATCTGAGTCTGAGTATCCAGTCTGCTCTAAATTGTCTTCAACTGGATCAACTTGAAATCTTGCACACACTCCAACTACAAAGGCAATATCTGGACGGCTGGCTATGAGATACAACAGGGAACCAATTATCCCTCTATATTTGCTGGGATCAACTGATTTTCCTTCAGTTCCTGGTTCAATCTTCTAGTTTGTGTTCATTGGAATTTTAACTGTTCTGTCGGATTGAACTCCGTATTTAGTGATCAAGTCCTTTACATACTTTGACTTATTTATGAAGATTTCTTCAGCTGATTGCTTGACTTGAAGTCCTAGGAAGAAACTCATTTCTCCCATCATAGACATTTGGAACTGATTTGACATCGTCTCTCCAAATCGTTTGTATAGAAATGTTGATCTTGATCCAAAAATGATGTCATCCACGTAGATTTGTACAACCAGAATATCATCACCTAGCTTGATGGTGAAGAGGGTTCTATCGACTGAGCCCTTCTTGAATCCTTTGGACACTAGAAATCCTGAGAGAGTGTCATACCAAGCTCGATGAGCTTGTATACCTTGTTTCCTTCTACTTCGAATCCAGGTGGTTGTTCTACGTAGACATCTTCCTTAATTTCTCCATTTAGAAATGCACACTTCACATCCATTTGATATACTTTGAATTTGTGATGTGCTGCGTGTGCGAGAAATAATCTGATTGCTTCCAGTCGAGCTACTAGAGCAAATGACTCTTCAAAATCGATTCCTTCCTTCTGGGTATAACCCTTGGCAACTAGACGTGCTTTGTTTCTGATGATTACTCCAAGAGTATCCAGCTTGTTCTTCAAGATCCATTTGAGTCCGATAACTTTGACACCTTCTTAGGAATTCGTTTAGCTCCTCTTGCATGGCATTGGTCCAGGGCACGTTCTTTAAAGCTTCTAGAATTGTCTGAGGCTCTGGAACTTGTACTACATAACACGTCATGAGGGTTGTCTCTTCATCATAGATGGTCAGTTCTAGCTCTACTGAGAGTTGAGCTCCGTCAGCTGCTTCTTGAGAATTTAGCAGGGTATTTTGAGCAACTAAGCTTCTTGTTCTGACTCTGTCTGATGGTTCTCCAATGATTGCTGAGGATGGATGATCTTCAATCCATCTTCGTCTTCTTTTAATTTCTTCTTCTAGCTCATTGATGCTAGAAGTTGCTAGGTCTTGTCTGGTATGGAGTTAATCTGGAGTTAAGTCTTGACGTTGACACTCGTTTTTCTTTGGAATTGAGCTTGAATTTCCTTGAGACGTAGACTGAGTGAACTCAGCTGAAGAGGGAGATAGGGAATCAGCTGGGTCAGAGTTTCCAGATGGTGGCATTCCCCCTTGATCTGGCATTATGGTTCCCTCTTGACTTTCAGTTGGTTGCGTAGCCTCTGTTGGGATGATTTGAGGTTCTTCTAGTTCATCATCCCAAATCAATGGTTCTGCCAAATTTCTTATTCGAGTTTCTTGAGATCGAGTTTGAGCTGGACTGGGGCTTGAGGTTCCAGCTGTGTTTCGCTGTTTGATTGAATCTCTGTACTCGAACGATGTGTTGTCAAATGTGACATGGGGAGTTATTTCAACTGTCTGAATTCTTCTGTTGAATACTCTGTACGCTTTACTCACAGCTGAGTATCCAAGGAATACCCCCCTATCCGTCTTAGCATCGAAAGTCTTCAGCTGGGTTTTCCCGTTGTTCGGGATATGACATTTTGATTCGAAAACCTTGAAGTACCCGACATAGGGTTTCCTGTTGTTCCATATCTAGTTAGGAGTCTTTCCTTGTCTTGAAGTGAGTAGCGATCGGTTCTGAGTGAAGCATGCTGTGTTTATAGCTTCAACCCAGAATTTCTTTGGTATGGCTGAGCTCAACGTATTCTTTGAGTAGATGCTTTAGGTAAGTCATATTCTTTGAGCATCCGTTATCCATATACTACAACGTCCTCATTGACTCTTCAATGATGTTCCGTTCCCTAGTTTTAATTGGGTCCTTGGGGTTAGTTATTGATCCCTTCACGACCCAGATCTGCTTAATGACTCTTATTGGGTCATTTGATCTGATTATCCTTCTAGCTGCATCTACGAACACATTCTTCATGTCCTTGGTCGATTCAGCTGGCTGGGACTTGGTTTCTCTTGTCTCCTAGCTTGATTCCTTTGCTGAGGTTCAGTTCTCCTTCTTCTTCCAGCAGTATGTGTAGTTGAGACGTTCCTTCGTTGTTGTCTCTGATGTCTTTTTTGATATTTTGGCTGGTACTGATAATCCAGCTGGTAATCATATGATTGATAGTCAGCTGGTCTTTTTTGTTGATATCTCGATTGATATCCAGCCATCTCGTGCTGAGCCTGCTGATATCTGGGATATCCAACTTGATGCCTCTTCTGTGGCTGTGCTCGATGTTGATATCTGACTTGTGCTTGAGGTTGCCTCACAGCTTGTTTTCTTGGAACCTGCTGTGTTCTTGGTTTATCAGCCATTTGGACAGCTGGGATTGGGTTTTCTTTTGCTTTTACGAACTTCACCTTTGTTCCACTTGTGGAAGTAACATTCGTAGCATCCTTGGTTCCATCATAATCTAATCCGGTCTTTAATGCTGCCGGTCTTTGTACGCTAATGATCTCATCCATCGTAGTGGTGGCTTGAATGAGTGCTACGACCTTTGTTGCCAGTGTTTCTTCTGACTTCTTTAGTTCTGAAATGTCAGCTGATTTTCTTTCTGACTCAACTGCGGACTTTTCCAGCTCGTCCAACAGCTGCTTCTTTTCATAGTAAAATTCCTTCATCAGCTCGTCTTGTTTCACTATTTTTTCTTTCAGTGAAACAATCTCTTCTGTGAGCTGTATGGCGTCAGCTGCTTCTGACGTTCTCTTCTTTTCCAGTTCTACCTTCAGCTCGCCATTCTCACACATTGTGATTTCAAGGATTTCTTGTAATTCCTTAAAATCGTTCATAACCCTCTCTACCAGGTTTCAGTCTGGCATACCCTCAGATTCAGACACCTGCATTGAGTGTTCGTGTGATGGTGAGGGGTTAGAAACGACTAGGGTTTTAGAGTTTGCCTCATCCTTGTCAAGTCCATATGTCTGTCCCATGAAGCAAGCATCCCAATCTTGCTCATCATAGGCCATGAGTGCGTCTTCTTCTGAGTCTGAGAAAGGCATGTTGTCGTCCATCTTGTTGCACTCGGACTCTTCGTTGGCAATATATGCTCTTCGTCTATTAGCTGCATTTGCTTTCAAAAGTTTCTTTTCTTTTCTAGACAGTTTGGGACAATCTTGATTGTAGTATCTCGGCTCCTTACAGTTAAAGCAGCCTTCATCCGTCCTCTTGAAGGTGTCAGTTGATTTCTCGTCAGCTGCAGCATATTTGTCTCTGTATGATTTGGCAAACTTCTTGTATTTGCTCTTGCTAGTTTGGAGTTTGTTGTAGTTCTTTACCAGCATTGCTATCTCTTCAAGCAATTCCTCCTTGCTCATATATTTCTTGTCCTTTTTCTTCTTGGAGGATTCTGCTGACTTCGCGTGTATTGACTTTTCAGAGTTGGCTCTGAATGCAACTTTCTTTGGAGCTGGGGTTAGCTCTCCGTCGTTCTGATTGCTTGAAGATTCTTCCATGGTGATCTTCAAGTTGTACTCGTTGGCTTTAAGTAGGGAGAATAACCTTTCTGTGGTAAGGTCATACAAATCACTCTACTCTGATGCACCACCTTGTATATGTTCCATTCAGATGATAGCGCGGAGAGAACTTTCAGGTTCTTCTCCCATTGGGTGTACTTCCCGGTTCTTATCGTCTCAATTTCGACTATGATGTTGGAGAATCTAAGCTCCATTGCTTCAATAGACTAGTATGTCAGTTGCTTGAAGTTATCGAACTTCTGGCAGGCAATGGGGAATTTGTTTTCCTTGATGTCCTCTGATCCTTCGCAAAGCTTGGCCAGGGTTTCCAACATTTCTTTAGCTGTCTCACAGTTAATTATCTTACTGAGGTAGGCATTTGAGACTGAGACTGTTGAAGAGATGGTATTCCTTGCGAAGCTGTCTAGTCCAGCTTGTTTTCTTTCCTCAGTCGTGTACTCGCTCTTTGGCTTGAGGATTGGCTGGTATATTGGTTGTCCGCCATCTGGAGTTGTCGCAGCAACAGCAGTACACAAAATCAACACTTAAAGCCAAGCATAAATCGATAAAGAACACTTTCTTTTATGTGGTTCGATCTCGGAAGATCTACTCCATGGGAGGGTCAATTGGTGGTGATTTTATTACTGTGGAACTGTCTATTTACAAGGGAGAACAGATGAAGAAAGAAGCTACTGTAAAACCTAACTTTGAACTACAACAATCTCACTTCTTTTTTCCCTTCTCTATGCACTGCTCTCTCTCACATCCCATCTGCATGACTCAGTAACCGGCTAATATACCATAGCTCGATGAATCTAGATCCTACACCATCAACGGCTGAGATTGGCTCTTACATTACATCCAAATAACTGCCTCAAACAAACTCCTTATTTGCAACTAAGGACCTTAACTTTCAGCTGCATGGATTTGCAGTCACCTATCAACAATCTCCACCTTGACTGTCAATCCATAATACTCAAACAACCATGGTCCAACTTCCCCTCCAAACTGCCCCATCACAGGGCACCAATGTCTCTTCACCAAGACATCAAATTCAAAAGCACAAGCTCCACCTTCGTATGAGCAGTCTGCACAACAACTCTATTCACAGAACTCTCATCCACAGGAGCAAAGAACTTCACCCCCCTCCTTCTAGCGCCAAACTTGAGCTATCACTTATTTTTCAATAAGTCCTCCGATCAAAAATGAATTTGTAATCAGTAATCTCTACAAATCTCCACCTTGATTGCAAATTCTTCATCAAACATCATGAACTATTTCTTCTCCACTTAGCCCCATTACAAGGCCTCAATGTCTTTGAACTCGAGAACATCATTTCCAGAGTTTGTGTTCCCCCAAACTCCATCTCAAAACCAACATTCTTACAAATACCACTTTTACCTTCTGCCCTCTACCCAGAGCTTCAAGCTGAAGTGATTCACATTGCAGTCTTGATCTCTTGATTCTCCGATGAATCAACTCTCTTTGCAAACAAATCTGATTCTTGACTGAATCCTGCTTTCAACTGTATCTATGATGATTTCTCTCAAAACTTTTAAACCTACAAATTCTTGAAATTGCTCTGAAGAAACTCCAGGCCTAAGGTTAGTTCTAAACACTAATAGAATCCCTATTTTCAGTTTCAAGAACATTACCATTAGACTGATTCTTCACTACACCACAGCATGACTTTAAAACTTTCATTAACATGTTCTAATCTCAAATTCTCCAGAACAAAATCACCATGAAAGTTATTCCAAACATCAAACAATGCAGTAACACATTTAATCTTGCTTCAGCAAATAAACAGCAAAACCATAAATCTTTTATGCAGATTTAACAAACACACATCAAACGACATCAAGATGCAAATTATTTCTTCTTATTTCTCTCACATTACCTCCAGAATCCAAACACACACAAGAACTAATTTAAGCTCTTAGAATTCTAGCATTCCAGGGGAATTTAAAATTATCAAGCATATTGAAAAACAGAGCACCAATGCATGCAACATTTGAAGAAGTTAACCAAAGAAACTCATAACTGATCACACAGCCATGTTACCTGCTTCTTTCCACGAGGTTGCTGAACCTAGACCCGAACTCCCGTCGGTCCTCACCGCATCTCTCGCTCTTCTTCACCCCACAAGAGAATCGATCAAAATATAAACCTGATCTGATCTTACCCCTTCTCTTGCCCACAAACAGCATGTACTACTATCATTCGCATTGCCAATTGCACTGCACTTGCTCTTCCTTTTCCAACCTAAACCTTGAACTTCCTTGGATGCAGACTCATTTCCCATTCGAGCTCGACAATTCCCAAATCACATGAACTCTCTTTCCTAATTTTGGTTCTGAATTAGACCAAGATCGAAAAACCTTGCTGCTCTAAGATCCTAAATCTACCTCTCGATTCTCCGTCATTCTTGATGTGTCTCTCTACCTCGACTTTCATCATCGACATCCTATCGATCTTGTCGGTTTGATTCTCTGACCGCCTAACCCTCCGACCAGCCACTGCCGCAAATTAGTCCTTGATTTGATTCAATCCGCTACAATCCATTTTTCGGTCATCTCTGTAGCGATTGCTTGTCTTCGGTAGATCCTCCGTTGTCAGACCAGGCTCTCTGAACTCAAGATTCTGAATAAATTATCTAGCCAATCCTTGTCAATCAGCCACGCCGGTCAATCTCCTCCGATTATACTTTTCCGATAGAAATTATCATCTCTTTCGGTGCAAATCAATCTCTGATTCTTCCTCTCGCGGTATCGCCGATCGAAGAATTCCAATCTATCTCCTCCAATTAGAAAACTCCTTCAACTGATTGACTCCAACAGATCTTCGATCAATTTCTTCCAACCGATCTTCCCTGCAGAGCCTTGCCGCGAGATCTCTTCTGCAGATCAGATTCTCCGTTCAAATCACTTCCGTCGCGATCTCTCTTCCGCCATAATCGATTTCATCGATCGAAGTTTTCCTGTCGGCCCTCCTTCTCTGCTGTGAATTCTTCTGCCACGATCTTCGCTCGCTTTCCGCTAGTTCAATTCCACACCGGACGGTGCCAATTGTTAAGAATTGATCGTAGCAACAACAGTACACAAAATCAACACTTAAAGACAAGCATAAATCGATAAAGAACACTTTCTTTTACGTGGTTCGATCTCGGAAGATCTACTCCACGGGAGGGTCAATCGGTGGTGATTTTATTACTGTGGAACTGTCTATTTACAAGGGAGAACAAATGAAGAAAGAAGCTACTGTAAAACCTAACTTTGAACTACAACAATCTCACTTTTTTTTCCCCTTCTCTATGTACTGCTCTCTCTCACATCCCATTTGCATGACTCAGTAACCGGCTAATATACCATAGCTCGATGAATCTAGACCCTACACCATCAACGGCTGAGATTGGCTCCTGCATTACATCCAAATAACTGCCTCAAACAAACTCCTTATTTGCAACTAAGGACCTTAACTTTCAGCTGCATGGATTTGCAGTCACCTATCAACAATCTCCACCTTGACTGTCAATCCATAATACTCAAACCACCATGGTCCAACTTCCCCTCCAAACTGCCCCATCACAGGGCACCAATGTCTCTTCACCAAGACATCAAATTCAAAAGCTCAAGCTCCACCTTCTTATGAGCAGTCTGCACAACAACTCTATTCACAGAACTCTCATCCACAGAAGCAAAGAACTTCATCCCCCTCCTTCTAGCGCCAAACTTGAGCTATCACTTATTTTTCAATAAGTCCTCCGATCAAAAATGAATTTGTAATCAGTAATCTCTACAAATCTCCACCTTGATTGCAAATTCTTCATCAAACATCATGAACTATTTCTTCTCCACTTAGCCCCATTATAAGGCCTCAATGTCTTTGAACTCGTGAACATCATTTCCAGAGTTTGTGTTCCCCCAAACTCCATCTCAAAACCAACATTCTTACAAATACCACTTTTACCTTCTGCCCTCTACCCAGAGCTACAAGCTGAAGTGATTCACATTGCAGTCTTGATCTCTTGATTCTCCGATGAATCAACTCTCTTTGCAAACAAATTTGATTCTTGACTGAATCCTGCTTTCAACTGTATCTATGATGATTTCTCTCAAAACTTTTAAACCTGCAAATTCTTGAAATTTCTCTGAAGAAACTCTAGGCCAAAGGTTAGTTCTAAACATTAATAGAATCCCTATTTTCAGTTTCAAGAACATTACCATTAGACTGATTCTTCACTACACCACATCATGACATTAAAACTTTCATTAACATGTTCTAATCTCAAATTCTCCAGAACAAAATCACCATGAAAGTTATTCCAAACATCAAACAATGCAGTAACACATTTAATCTTGCTTCAACAAATAAACAGCAAAACCATAAATCTTTTATGCAGATTTAACAAACACACATCAAAAGACATCAAGATGCAAATTATTTCTTCTTATTTCCCTCACATTACCTCCAGAATCCAAACACACACAAGAACTAATTTTAGCTCTTAGAATTCTAGCATTCCAGTGGAATTTAAAATTATCAAGCATATTGAAAAACAGAGCACAAATGCATGCAACATTTGAAGAAGTTAACCAAAGAAACTCATAACTGATCACACAGCCATGTTACCTGCTTCTTTCCACGAGGTTGCTGAACCTAGACCTGAACTCCCGTCGGAACTTACCGCATCTCTCGCTCTTCTTCACCCCTCAAGAGAATCGATCAAAATCTAAACCCGATCTGATCTTAACCCTTCTCTTGCCCACAAACAGCATGTACTACTATCATTCGCATTGCCAATTGCACTGCACTTGCTCTTCCTTTTCCAACCAAAACCTTGAACTTCCTTGGATGCAGACTCATTTCCTCTTCGAGCTCGTCAATTCCCAAATCACATGAACTCTCTTCCCTGATTTTGGTTATGTATTAGACCAAGATCGAAAAACCTTGCTGCTCTAAGATCCTAAATCTGCCTCTCGATTCTCCATCATTCTTGATGTGTCTCTTTGCCTCGACTTTCATCATCGACATTCTATCGATCTTGTTGGTTTGATTCTCTGACCACCTAACCCTCCGACCAGCCACTACCACAAATCAGTCCTTCATTTGATTCAATCCGCTACAATCTCTTTTTCGGTCATCTCCGTAGCGATTGCTTATCTCCGGCAAATCCTACGCTGTCAGAGCAGGCTCTCTGCACTCAAGATTCTGAATAAATTATTTGGCCAATCCTTGTCAATCAGCCACGCCGGTAAATCTCCTTCGATTATACTTTTCCGATAGAAATTATCATCTCCTTCGGTGCAAATCAATCACTGATTCTTCCTCCCGCGGTATCACCGATCGAAGAATTCCAATCTATCTCCTCCAATTAGAAAACTCCTTCAACTGATTGACTCCAACAGATCTTTGATCGATTTCTTCCAACCGATCTTCCCTATAGAGCCTTGCCGCGAGATCTCTTCTGCCGATCAGATTCTCCGTTCAAATCGCTTTCGTCGCGATCTCTCTTCCGCCGTAATCGACTTCGTCGATCGAAGTTTTCCTGCCGACCCTCCTTCTCCGCTGTGAATTCTTCTGCCACGATCTTCGCTCGCTCGTCGCGAGTTCGATTCCACACCGGACGGTGCCAATTGTTAAGAATTGATCGCATCAACAGCAGTACACAAAATCAACACTTAAAGCCAAGCATAAATCGATAAAGAACACTTTCTTTTACGTGGTTCGATCTCGGAAGATCTACTCCACGGGAGGGTCAATCGGTGGTGATTTTATTACTGTGGAACTGTCTATTTACAAGGGAGAACAGATGATGAAAGAAGCTACTGTAAAACCTAACTTTGAACTACAACAATCTCACTTCTTTTTCCCCTTCTCTATGCACTGCTCTCTCTCACATCCCATCTGCATGACTCAGTAACTGGCTAATATACCATAGCTCGATGAATCTAGACCCTACACCATCAACGGCTGAGATTGGCTCCTGCATTACATCCAAATAACTGCCTCAAACAAACTCCTTATTTGCAACTAAGGACCTTAACTTTCAGCTGCATGGATTTGCAGTCACCTATCAACAATCTCCACCTTGACTGTCAATCCATAATACTCAAACCACCATGGTCCAACTTCCCCTCCAAACTGCCCCATCACAGGGCACTAATGTCTCTTCATCAAGACATCAAATTCAAAAGCTCAAGCTCCACCTTTTTATGAGCAGTCTGCACAACAGCTCTATTCACAGAACTCTCATCCACAGAAGTAAAGAACTTTATCCCCCTCCTTCTAGCGCCAAACTTGAGCTATCACTTATTTTCCAATAAGTCCTCCGATCAAAAATGAATTTGTAATCACTAATCTCTACAGTTACAAGCTCGCTTTCTTGCTTATATATTATTATGGGTCCTTCTGAGATGACGTCCCACATCATGTCATGATGTGCACACAGAAAACTCTTCAATCTGAATTCCCATATTACGTAATCGTCAAGTGAGAAGGTGGGAAGATTCCTGCTAAGAGAATAATCCATAGAAATATGTGGAGTATGCAGTAGAATGAGTTTTTTCTTAAACGATGATCTGTTCAGTTGACCACTGACAGAGATGTTCAAGACTGATCTCTTGATTTAGATACAGCGGTCTTTTGAACCAATGTTCTGATTCCAATTGATGGTCCCGGAACGAGGTCTTCGGTGTAGAGGAGGGTGAATACACCGAAGATGAAACTTTTAAAACTTTTGCAAGTTAAAACTGAGTTGAGTGAGAGCTCAGTTATGAATCATACTGACTTCTATGGAAGATGATCAGCTGGACTGATAACTCAGCTAGCGGTGCGGAAAGTGGTGGTTTAAAAAACTTAGTTCGTTCCGTTAGAAAAACTCAGCTAAAACACTTAGGTTTCAGTTTGCAGTTTAAATACGTTAAGAAGTTTTGAGAATGCAGTTGGCTGGGTCACTCAACCAGGAAGAATTCAGTTTGAAAGAATGATATGTTTGATGCTGTTAGTTCTTTAACAAATAATGCAAACGAAAAATTAGAGCAATAAAGTAACACGAGGTTTAATGTGGTTCGGAGAAAACACTCCTACGTCCACGACCAAAGTAAACTGGTAAATCCACTAAAGGATGACCACTTGATTTAACGAGTACCAAGCAACTTCGAAGCTCAAACCATAGCTGTGTTCTAATAGTTTACGGGCACTATAAAAGCCTGAATCCTTTCAGTTTCCAAGTACTGAAGAACCTTACACACTCGAAATGCGCGCTTCGAGCTAGCGAAACCTTAACCTAACTTTTTCTGGGTAAAGAAGGTTTGGGTTTGGGGTTCCAATTGTGAACGAGTTCTTACAGTGAAAAACTTTGAGTTAGATGAACTCGTTCAATTCTAGGCTGAGGATATGAGAGGATTTCTGCCTAGTATACAGTTGAAAAACTGAAGCATTTTCTAAACTAGAAACACTCTAAGATTAAGTGTTCTTCGAAGAATTGTGAACTGCTTGAGAGCTTTGAATGCTTGATAGTTTCAGAAAATATTGAAAGCTTTAGGAGAGTTTTTCGTATCTGATTATGTTGATGAAGACTGGTATTTATAGGTAGAGATTCAAAACTAGCCGTTTAAAGAGCCGTTTGAATCTCACCTACTCTCTGATTTGCAAATCTACCGTTGAGCAGATCTTCATCTGTTTTCATCATTGTGTCAGATCCTAGGTTCGTCTTTCTAGGGTGTTGAGTTGTTGACTCCTCATTGGTTGAGGTGTATTGACTTCTTCTGACACCGAGATCTTGTTTTAGGAACTATCTTTTGAATTCTGAGGTGATCCATGAATTCTGACTTGATTGGATAAATTCAGACTTAATTCTGCTTTGTCTGCTTAGCTGGATGTACTCAGCTGGATCTGCTCTGCTAAGTCTTCTTGAGTCAGCTCGGCTTCTCTTGGCTCCGTTTGGATCTCTTCTTCAATTGTCTTGGTTTTTTGCTTAAGTCAGCTCTTCTGGATTCTTTGACTGACTTTGCTTTGCTTGAAATCTGTTCAGCTGGAAAACATCTCAGTTGCTCTTTGTTGCTGGTGACTCAGCTGGGTCTTCTGCTTTCTTCAGCATCTTCTCCTGTAAACTTAGAAAAATCTAAAGCTCAAACAGGCGAGCTGGAAAAATAACTTAGGCTTGGATTAGTTGGGTTTTGGTATCAAATTAAAACTTAGAATTTTCCCAACAACTCGCACTAAATCCGTTGGATAATACATGTTAATTACTGGATAAAAGTATGAACACTGCAAAATAACCATTAATTATAACCCAATTTCAAATCAAAATTTCTCTTCATGTACTTATCTCAAATTCGATTACAAAATAAAACTTTACTATTTGTACCTGCTCCAAATCGGTCTTGTAATACATGCTAATTACTTAATAAAAATTCAAATACTGCAAAATAAATATTAATTCTCTAATATCAAAGAATTATGAATATATTAATTTAAGAAAATTTAAATTTGTTTGTCAAGCTCTAAATTATTAATTTTCTTTTTTTTGTTGCTTAAAAGGCCAGCCTGACAGGCCGTGCTAGTAGAGGTGGCCAAAAAAATCGAAACCGCCGGAACCGAACCGAAACCGACGGTTCTGGAACCGGAACCGAACTGCTGGTTCCGGTTCAAAACCGAGAACCGCATCGACGGCGGTTCGGTTCCGGTTCCAAAATTGCAGAACCGAGAACCGCTGGTTTCGGTTCGGTTTTGGTTCCGAACCGCCGGTTCCTCATATTATTTTATTTTTTTTTTACGTTTTTATCTATATTTATGTTACAATTTATATTTATTTCACCTAAATGTTATGTTAGAATGCTCAAAATTACAATTAAACAAGAAAAAGTAGCAAAAAAATGAAAAAAAAAACGAAAAAAAATTTAAACCTCAAAATATGCGGTTCCGGTTTGGAACCGCCTGAACCGCGGAACCGAACCGAACCAAAAGTTGAGGTTCTGATTTGGAACCGAAACCGAAGTGGTCGTCGGTTTGGTTCCGGTTCCCTTGGGATGGAACCGAGAACCGTCGGTTAGGTTCCGGTTCCGGAACCGAACCGAACCGCGACCACCTATACGTGCTAGCATGAATAGAATATTTTAGAGAATTTTATATAGATAATTAAGTTGCGAATAAATATTCTTTTTATACATGTAGTACTTTGTTTGTAAATTAGTTGGAGTTTAGAACAAAAAATTAGTACTAAAATTGCACCGTAGTGCATAATCTACTATAAATTCATGAGATACGCTCTTATATAAACAAAATGATAAATTCAATTTATAGGGAGATAAGTATGGAATCTGTGTAATTTCAAGAATATCTATATAACTAAAAATTATAAATGGAGCACTCAAAAATTGTCGAGTAGATGTTCATGGGAAGTGCTGTATATTAAGATTAGAATTTGAGATTCAAAAGGAATCCATAAATAAATATATGAAAAGCAACAATTAAATATTTTATTATAACAAAAATCGAATTTTGAATAAGAATTAGAATATATGAATCCATGAAGCACAAAATA
The DNA here is from genome assembly GCA_031470985.1 of Agastache rugosa. Lineage (NCBI taxonomy): Eukaryota > Viridiplantae > Streptophyta > Magnoliopsida > Lamiales > Lamiaceae > Agastache > Agastache rugosa. The sequence continues at coordinate 5,560,503 of CM062605.1, forward strand.
AGGATTTAAGATAAATACTAATAGACTAATGAATATTAAATAAATATAGATTAGAATTAGAATATATAAATATGAATTAATATTACACAAATTACCAAAATAAAGGAAAATCAAAATGGAGCACTGAGAAGGGAGCACCGTTTATTTTCCTATTATTAATAGATATAGCATGAGGTAAATCTCATATGCAAATGGATGCTTAGAGAATTTAGATAATTAAAAAAGAAAATTAGAGGAAATGCCACCTAAGCATGAGATTGATTGTGGTGGCTTAAAAATATTTTGCTATTAGGAATTGATGAATACGAATTCAAGTTTTCTCCTTTATTTTAGATTGTACGTGGTGCAACATATTAGGTATTCTTATTTATCTGTAATTTTAATTTTGAGCATTTTTAATTAATATATATTTAATTATTGTATTATGAATGCATGGTAAGTTTCCAAAATTAATGAAATTAATAAGGAGATCAAAAGAAACAACAAGTTGGATATCCCAGATACTAGCCATATCAGCACAAAGCAGTCATATATCAATCCAGATATCAGAAAAGATAGCCAACTGGACATCAAACCTCAGCTGCACGTACACTTCAGCAGAATGATGCAGCCGAGAGGAGAAACCGAATACTTAAAAAAACAACTACGTCAATGCTAGCCTGCTCAGCCATTCCAAAGAAATTATGGGCCGAAGTTGTAAACACAGCCTGCTTCACTCAAAATTGGTCTCTACTCACATCCAGACGAGGAAAGACTCCATACGAGCTGTGGAATAACAGGAAACCCTATATTGGGTATTTCAAGGTTTTGGATCAAAATGCCATATTTTGAACAACGGGAAAATCCAGCTGAAGATGTTCGATGCGAAGACTGATAGAGTATTTATTGGATACTCAGTTGTGAGCAAGGCTTATAGAGTATTCAATCGAAGAACTCAAACAGTCGAAGTAACTCCTCATGTTACTTTGATGAAACATCGTTTGAGTATAGAGATCAAGTCAAATAGAGAAACACAGCTGGACCATCCAATTCAACTCCAACTCAAACACGATCTCAGGAGATGCGAATCAGAAATCTGGCAGAACCATTGATTTGGGATGACGAACCAGAAGAATCTCCAATCACTCAAGAAGAGGCGCAACTAGCTGAAAATCAAGGGGAAATCCCAGTGACAAATCAAGGGGGAACACCACCAGCTGGAAGCCTAAACCCAGTTGACTCCCCTCTCCTCTCTCCAGCTGCTTTCAATCCCTTTGTGCCTCAAGGAGGCTCAAACCCAACTCAAACTCAACCTGATTATGTGAGATTTGACTCCAACTCCAACTCCAACTCAAATCTTGATATCCCTCATCAAGATTTGACTCTAGAACAACTCCAATCAAGAAGTGATATTGCAACATCAAGCATTAACGAACTGGAAGAAGAAATCCGTTGAAGACGAAGGTGTATTGAAGATCACCCAGCTTCCTCAATCATTGGATTCCAACTGATAGTGTCAGAACAAGAAGCACAGCTACTCAGAGTCCCCCGTCATATCCTCAAGAAGCAGTTGACGGAGCTCAACTCTTAATAGAGTTGACTATATATCATGAAGACACAGTACTCATGGCATGATATGTAGCTCAACTTCCAGAGCCTCACACCATCTTGGCAGCATTAAAAAGCATGCACTGAAAGAAGCTCAAGTTCAAGATTGCTGCTGCTGCACCTCCAGCTGTGGAGCAAGCTGACTCGAAGTCTACTCGCTCCATTTCCCCCGTTCGCAGGGTGATCATTTAGGTGAGACAACCTGCTGGAGGAGTTGCTCAAGGGGACACTTCGTCAAGCTCAGCTGGAGTGCAAGATTACACCGTGTCTCCCGTCCCCTCTAGAGCACAAGAAACAGTGGTGGTTGCTTATGGTGGAACTGAGGACCAAGCTGTAACCTCCCTAACCCCTTCTCAGGTAATCGCTCAAGTCATTGGCGACATACCTGCTTCCTCACCTCACCCCTGTCCAACGCCTATCTCTCCCACCCAATTTATCCAACATCTAGTGCCTGAGGACATTTGAGCCTCTTCAGATGTTTCCTCAAACCTCTTCCCAACCTCTTCTAGCTGAACAACCAAGTTCAAATTCCATTTCAGCTGGAACATCAGAACAACCAACACGCCCCCTGTTTCTACCACCAGTCACCATTCAACCAACACGCCCCTTGTTCCTACCACCAGTCACCGTACAACCTACCTCTTTGCTCAGCTCACCCAAATAGCCCCATCCAGCTGACATTCCTTCGCATCTGGATGATGAGACCAGAGTTGAACCATCAGGCTCTATAACCTCAGAGGATAGCCAACCCTTCGCTGATTTAAGTCCTCGTTCAGCTGCTCTCGCTGCCACCAATATGAGGTATGAAAGACTTCTCCTGGAAGAGATCAAGAGCACCCTGGCTCAATATCCTATCATCATCGAGCTTCCTAATGCCCTGATTGTAGTCGGCAAATTCAAGTTCTACCTCGTTACAAAAATGAGCACTTGGTACGTGAATGAAGAGCTTGTAGAGCTGCACACCTATAATAAGCTCAAGGCGGATGAAATCAAATTGTAGCAGGCCATCGGATTTGTCAGCCTTAAGGATGCGTTCCTTTACCAGGTTGAGTTCATCCAATCGATTATTGAGAATACATAGCAGAATCCAGAGCCCCCAACCGAAGAAGTGGTGGCCACCGCCAAATACTTTCTTGAAGCAGCTAAATGGGAAATGTCGGCCGAACCTACCAAGGACGTTGTGTCCCCTGACACAGCTGAGGTAATCGTTCTTGAAGACCCAGCTGATGAAAAAGCTGAAGTGGAGATTGAACCTCTACCAACCCAAACAGCGATGAAGCTCGCGTACTAGTCGAGACCGAGGCTCATAAACCCAGCCAAACAGATTCCGCCACTCAGACGGATTCTACTGAACTTATCTCTGAATCTCTCAAGCAGGCCATCTAGCAGAAAGTTGCGAAGTCAGTCTTCAAAGCCCAACAGATTATAGAGATAAAAGTTCTCCTTGAATTCTCTACTCTTGCAGATCAACTTCGGACTCAGGGCCGCTCCATTGATGAACTCTACTCAATTTTCCACAATGAGACGAGGGTCAGCAAAGCTTGAGACGAGGGTGCCCAAAATTCTGAAGGAACTCCAAGTTCCTACGGCTGACAGTTTCAAGGTTGCAAGCCAGCTGGAATCTCTCCACAAGTCCAACTCCTCGACCGCCTCTGCCATTCAACAACTCTTCTCTCTATACAAAGATTTGGATGGGCAGATGAAGGTCGGCAACCAGCTCTTCGACAAGCTGGACATTGCCACCTCTAGGGACACAACCAAGATAGCAGTTGTCGATATTGTCTTGGCCAAGCTCAACGAGACTGTCGTCAACCTCACCACCTCTCTGGTTGATAATGCCAAAAAGAGGGAAGATGACAAGAGAAAAAAAGGCAAGACAGCCAAAGGCAAGGAGGCAGTGGCCGATGAGATTCAGGTTCAACAATCTGAAATTGATGTAGTTGCAGAGCTGGAGAAGGATGAGCCAGCTGAGAAGAAAGGAAAGTTGGAGGAGTGGCATGATCACTTTAGCAAAAGCCTGCGGAGCTAAGCCAGAGCAATATAACGATCTACAATGGTTGTGCAACTTCACAGTAGAGCAGAAGAAAGAGCTCAAGCAACTGAAGGAGTAGCTGATGAAAAAGAACACCTCGTTGAAGCCGGCTGAGAAGAAAGGAAGAAAAGACAAGGATTCTGAGCACAGACAAAGAAGAAGCATTAGGTGGTAACCAGCTGGGACAGAGTCTATGAATGGATTTCCATAGAAGAAAATGATAACTGGGAATCCACAAAGGCTGAATTCATCGACCTCTAGTACTACCTAAAATACTACCCAAACCTGAATCCTAATCAAGCTTTCAAAGAATTTCTCAGCAAGCTGCATGAAGATGATCCGATGTTGGCCAGTCTTCTTCAATGCTTCCAAGACTCACAAAATCAAGTTCACAGCTTCAACTCTGAAGCAGCTCAAGCGTCCACTCTTAGCTGGAACAGACCTCTCTGATAAGGCCGCAATCATCAAAGAAGTTAACTCATGGGCCCTCAGAAGAGGAATCTCCAAGTTGAAAAAGTCAGCTGACTATAAGGAGCTTCAGGAAACATTTTTGGCAGATATGGGCTGAAAACTGATGAACAGATAGAGGAAGAGAGGAAGCAGCTCAGGAAGAGACTTGCTGGGATTTTGAACTTAAACTCTACTAAAATGTAATCATTTTGATTCAAAATAAAATGATTTCTTTTCTCTCAACCTCACCCTGATGACAACAACTCTTTGTCTAGGCTCTAAAGTTTTATCTGCTTAATATGTTTATCCGTTTTTACTCTATTTTTCTAAGTTAGGTTTTGGCATCATCAAAAAGGGGGAAATTGTTGAGAAAATTCTAAGTGTTTTGATTTTATACCAAAACCCAACTGACCCCAACCTAGTAGATGATTGCTTATATCTAAGTTGTTTTCCAGCTCGCCTGTTTGAGCTCATAGATTTTATAATTTCACAGGTGATGACACTGAAGATAGCAGAAGATCCAGGTAAGATGTCAGCTGCAGAGAAGATCAGCTAAGTAATTATTAGCTGAGTAAAGGTCAGCAGAGCATATCCAGCCAGTAGATCAAGCAGAGCTGACTCAAGAATAGAGGATCTAGTAGAGCAAATCCAGTAGAGGTGATCCAACGAAGCTTCCAGCTGATCAAGATTCAGACAAAGCTTGAAGACCCAACACAGAGTTGAAGACAACTCCAAGTAGAGGTGTCAACTGGGCCGGGCCGGGCCAGCCCAGGCCCTAGTTTGAAATAGCTCGGGCCTAGGCCAGGGTTTTTAATTTATAAAATATACAACCCAGTCCGTCAAAAGCCCATGTTTATAATGGGCTTGAACCGGTCCTGTCGGGCCTTCAAATGGGCCGGTTTTGACGGGCCTCAAATGGACCGGGCTTCGAATGAGCCAAGTGGGTTATACTTGTGATTTTCATACTGATTTCTTATATTGTAACTTTAATTAATTTGATTTTTTCTTGTATTGTAACTTTAATTTGAATTTGAAAAACTAAAAGTGATTTGAATTTGTACGTATAATTGAAGATTGGAACTTGGAAAATTAAAAGGATTAGATAATTATAGCACAATTAAGATAAAAGTAAAAAATACAATGCATATAAATTAAAGATGACAATTTCATTTCAATTACTCTAGAAGCTAAAAATATATTTATTGGGCATTAAAAAATATAGCCTTGTATAATTGTATTACCTAAATATATATATATATATATATATATATATATATATATATTACTTTTGTATTAATATACAATTAATAAAACAGCATTAGGCGGGCTTAGGCCGGTCCTGGGCTTGAAATGGGCCTGGTCCTAGGCCGTTCTTGGGTCGGGCTTCAAGAGGGCTTGGGCCTGGGCCGATCTTGGGTTAGAAAAAAGGCCAAATGTAGCCCAGATCTAAGTATAAACCCGGCCCAACTAAACCACTTGCTTAATTGGGCCGGTCCTGGGCTGGCCCATACCGGGCTTGGGACAGGCTGGGCTGGGCCAGCCCGGCCCAGTTGACAACTCTAACTCCAAGACATAATTCCAGTGTCAAAGGAAAATATAAATCTCGACCAATGAGGATTCGACAACTCAGCATCCTATAAAGTAAACATAGAATCTGTCGCGCAGAAGAAGAACATGTGAAGAAAACCAGACTACAAGACGCAATGTCAGAAAGTAGGTAAGATTCAAACGGCTCTTCCAATGACTAGTTTTGAATCTCCACCTCTTCACCATAATTAAAAAAAACACGAAGAAAACTGTTGGGAAAATTATAAGGTTTTGATTTGATACCATAACCCAACTGATTCTCCAACCGAATAGATGATCGCGTCAACCTAAATAGTGTTTTCCAGCTCGCCTGTTTAAGCTTTAGATTTTCTAGGTTTACAGGTTAAGGAAGCGGAAGATAGCAGTCGACCCAGCTGTGTCTACAGCAGGAGTCAGCTAGCGGAAGACAGCAGTCGACCCAGCTGTGTTTACAGCTGGAGTCAGCTAGCAAAAGACAGCAGGCGTCAACCTTCAGTTGAGTTCTCCAGCAGAGCCTGATCAAGCTGAAGAGAATTCGAGCTGAGTTCAAAACACAGCCGGTCCAGCTGTACAGAACAAAGGGAACTATCTCTGAAGACTTCACTTCAAGACAGTCCAGCTCTGAATTCAAAAGACAGCTCTAAAGGCAGAAGATCCCGGCGTCAGAGGAAGTCAACATACCTCGACCAATGAGGGATTGCCAGATCAGCATCCTAGACTTCAGGACCTAGGATGTGACATAAATGAAGACAGGTGCAGATTCGCCCAACGGCAGATCTTGAATTTAAGAAGAGTAGGTAAGATTCAAACGGCTCCTCCAACGGCTAGTCTTGAATCTCTACCTATATAAACTCGTCTTCAACCTCAGGATCAGATACGAAAAACCCTCTACAAGCTTTCATTATCTGAAATCATCAATCTTTCAAAAGCTCTCAAGCAGTTCTACATAGATCAAAGAACACTTTATCTTGAAGTGTTTCTAGTTCAGAAACTGCTTAGTTTTTCGTCTGTTCCCTAGGCCAAACTCTTTGTACATCTTAAGCCTAGATTTCGAACGAGTTCATCATACTCTAAAGTTCTTAATTGTAAGAACTCGTTCACAGTTGGAACCCCAAACCAAACCCCTCTTACCCAGAAAGGTTAGGTCAAGATTACGCTTGCTTGAAGCGGGAAATTCAAGTGTGTAAGGTTTTTTCAGTACCCGTAAACTGAAAGGTTAGGCTTGACAGTGCCCGCAAACTGTTGGAACACAGCTCGGGTTAGAGTTGTGAAGTTGCTTGGTACTTGGAAACCAAGTGGTAGTAGATTACCAGTGAACCTGGTCGTGGACGTAGGAGGTGTTACTCCGAACAACGTAAAAACTCGCGTGCTCTTTACTTTCTCTTTATATTCAGTTTTGTACTAACTCTTTCATATCATTGCATATTTGTTCAAAACTGCACACGCAGCTGATCTCCAAAGACAGCTGTGTCTCTCTGAAAGTTGCACAACTTGACTAAACTGAAAACATAAAGTTAATCTTTTCAAACTGAGTTTTTCTAAATAACCGAGCTAAGTTTTCAAACCACCACTTTCCGCACCGACAGCTGAGTTATTTACCCAGCTGACCCTCCCCAGCTGGATCGATAACTGAGCTCACCAACTCTGTGATTTAACTTGAAAAAGTTGCTAAAAATCTATTTGGTGTATTCACCCCCCCTCTACACCAAATACCTAGCTCAGGGACCATCAAAAACTCCAAGAAAACGCTCCGAAATTCTCAAGTCATTCCTCGTTACAACAGTCTGCATTCTTCTCTCAAGAACATGAAAATCTCCAGAATTTTCATAAGTGTTCTTCTCTAGACCGCTGAGTTTTCTTATCAAAACTAGGCATTTAAATCTCCCTATCCAAAGCCTAGAAGTGAACAAACAATCCAGAACTTAGTTCTTCATTGTAAAATTTTGTTCACAAGTTGGAAACCCCACATTCTCAAAATCTTTTTTCCAAGTTAGGAAAAGATCAGTTTGTAGAAGTACGCCTTCACTAAGCGTGCAATCAGTGTGACGTTTTCTCAGAACGCAAAATCTGAGTGTTAACATTTGTTGTAGTACGCGTAAACTATAACCAACTCAAAGGAGCCGATCTGTAAGCTGTTGGCTGCTTGGAAAGCCAACGAATTCAAAGTTAAGGAATTCACCAGTTCAATCTGGTCCGTGGATGTAGGAGTTCTCTCCGAATCACGTTAATCTTTTGGAGTTCTTTATCGCTTTATTTATTTTCTATCTTTCTGAAGACTAATCAATCATCAAGCTCAGCATACTTTTAAGTTTATTTCTCTGGTTGTATGACCCAGCCAACTGTATTTTTAAAACTGCATAACTTGACTGCGAAAACTGAAAGATAATAGTTTCCAAGTTGAGTTTTTCTAAGCTGTAAACGAGTTAAGTTTTCAAACCACCACCTTCCGCACAGCAAGTTGAGTTATCAGTCCTACAGACCATCTTCCAAAGAAGTTAGCAGAATTTATAACTGAGCTCACTCAAAAGTTTTAATTTGCAAAAGTTTTCTCTTCAGCTGACCATTCAGCTGGATCTTCTGTTGTCTTCAGTGTCTTCACCTGTAAACTTATAAATCTATGAGCTCAAACAGGCGAGCTGGAAACAACTTAGATTTAAGCAATCATTTACTAGGTTGGAGTCAGTTGGGTTTTGGTATTAAATCAAAACACTTAGAATTTTCCTAACAACCTTTATAATATGGCTGAAACCTATTATTTTTGCTTCTTTTCAGCCTTGGTGGTTCTCCTCCAATGATCGTTGGTAGATCATTTTCATCTCAGTTTAGAGGAACTTCTTTGTTGATTCTCCTTAATTTCTTTATTTTTCTTATAGATGTAGCCTTTTGACACCACTCTGAGAGTTTTTTTATGTACATATGACATCTTTCTTGCAACGCTATCAGCTTCTTCTGATTCGTAATCCCGAATCAGCATCTCCTTCCATGAGCTTGGAAATTTTAAAAAGAAAATCTCCAATACAACTCTTTCATCAACTTTCGATTGGTGTTGATAAAGAGTAAAGAGTTGTAAAAACTTCTGGTACCATCTAAGGACTAACTATTCTTGATTTTCTGGATTTACCAACGGTGGTACTTAATTTTCTGAATTTACCAACGGTGGTGCTTGGGCCGCAAACATTGCTTGATAATCGTTTGGATTCATCTTTAGATCAACTACCTTCATATTAGCAAAAAAATCTACTAACTCCTGGAGATCTTCAAGAGTGATTCTTTCGGGGTGACTCATCGTTTTTCACCTCGAATCATTCTTGCGATCGCTTCATCTCGGGGATCCTTTTTCACTTTTCCCACTGGTAATGAATAAGTGGGTTCAATCTCTTGGAATTGAGGAATATAAGATATTCCTTTGTCTTCCTTTTGTTCCATCAAATGTGGTTCCAATGGTTCATGTACATCATATATTCCATCTCCCATTCGAGGTTCATCCAATTTTGGATGAGGCTTCTTTTCCTCTTAATCCCTTGGAGGCATGGATGAATTAATTCATGCATCTCCTTTCGTAGGACTAGAGAGTTAAACTCTATTTCCCAGTGTGTAAAAACACTCTGGTGTCTTGTTCTCTTTCTCTCCAAATCTTGGAGAAAATTCATGTAACATTCACATCTTGGACAATTGTCCGGATCTATGTTTTTTCTTAATGTCTCCTCCGTTAAGTAATACTTAATGTAATAAATAAAATATAATTTCCAAATAAACCTAGGGCTCTAATACCATTTTGAAAGCTTGGATCGTAAAGCAGAAGATTGGGACAAAATAATAACCTTGAGTATTTTTAACTTATTCTATCTTAGATGTGTAATCAAAATTTGTTCCAAAGCGAGTAAGTATTAATGATTTCGGGATTTTAAATTCTCTTCTTTTAAAACTTCGTGTCCTGCTTTTGCAAGTCCAAAAATCTATTGTCCTTATTTTGCAAGCCCGAAAAACTATAGCCCAAATTTACAAATCACTCTAAGTTAGTGGACCATAAAAACTTATAACTCTACATATATATCTTGAACAGAGAAAATTGATTAAATGATAAACCCAAAGATAAGAATTAATAGTTGCATAGGTAAAATAAACATGCTTAAACGCCTCATATCTATGCTTACAACTCATCTTATACATGTGGAATCATAATAGGAAAATAATGTACATCCAAATTTTTTGGTCTCAAGGATGAATTGTTAGTTGGTTGAATGAGTCGAGTCACGACAAACATGTAATCGTCGTCAGGCTAAACTTGTTTGAATTTTGAAATGATATTGACTTTAATAATTGTGTCGAGCTTGTTTGATAGACCATGAAGTCGAGCTCTTATGACTTCATGTTTTTATATAAATTTATGGTTTCGGTCCGACCCGACATGACACATCCCGAATTGGACCATTATTCTTTGAGCTTATGGATTTCCGACTGGCCCACCTCGGTTCGACTTCTACCTTTGGCTCGGTGGGCTCAAACCTGCCCCTTTGGTAACTCCTACCGTGCTCGAGTTTGAGCGATCTTTACATTTTATTAAATATAATAAGGGTTAATTATAAGAAATAGTGCATAACTTTGTAATTTCGTACATAACATTAAAACGTTGTTATAACAAAGGATTTTTTTTTTTTTTTTATAGTTTTTGCAATTTTAACATCCCTAATTTTTTCCAATGAAGTTTACACTGCTAATTAACGCCTTTCGAGAACGATCTAGTCAAGATTCTGAGGGATGCTGCTGGTCACCACCTTGAATATCGATCTGCTAAGGATATGATCAAGGAATGGTTCTTGAGGGCGCATGGGAAGACAATGAAGCTTTCTTTTCATGGAAGGACGACACAAGAAGCTACAACTAGAAGCTACAGAAGATGCTGCTGCAGCTGTCCAACCTTGAAAACGAGGATTGACGAGCTCTGCCGGAAGCGCTCACTGCTATGCTAGCAAAGGTAAAACGCGATTGAACTCGACTTTTTCCTACTGTTTAAATCACATTAATTCTAGTTTGAGTAACTGACAAAAACACGTTATGCACGCTGCAGATGGATCTTTCAACAAGGGACGAGCTAAGAAAAGGTGCTCGTCTGAGGATTGCAATCACAGACTCACAAATTAATTGAGGCGCAGAAAAATCAAATCCCCTCTGTATTTAATTAATAGATGATTTTCACCCACAAATTCACACATCAAAAAATAAGAACATTGTTTCTGCTGCAGATTGACAAAAGAGCTAACAATTATCCATGACACATTAATTAACTAAGACTTACAAATTAACTTATATAAAAGCAGATATAAAGACAAGGCATTAGTTAATTAACACCAACATATATATATACACGTCAATATATAAATAGATAGGAGTTGCAATTGCTGCCCAAGATATTAAGTATTCATAATACATCTTGAAGATAAAAGGCCTGCAGAGTTGAACATATGAAATGTAGCTACTTAATTGTATCTTAAAACATAACACAAATTAATATAGAAGAGTGCAATGCAGCAGGTCTAGGTACCATCTGAGGACTAACTAAACATCAAAACGCGCATCAAGATGCATGATTCTAAATATGAGGTCTCATGCAGATCTTATGGTTTTAACATTCCTTCCTTGTCCCTTCCATGGTGATTCCCGCTTTCCTTGGCCCTTGTTTGATGATTCAGTGGCCTGCCACAAATACAATATATATATACACACTCAAGTCAATATTATACAAAATCTAAAATAAATCAAACTTTGGTTCTATTTGTGCTCTCTCTACAGATTTGAATATTTAGACAAAACAACATATAATACATTCACCACATAAAATTAGTCTTAGGCCAAGATATGATCATAGTTTGCTCCATTCAACCCAGAGATAGTAGTTGCCATTTTGTCCTAAATACTCATCGTTTTCAAAGATAAACCTTTTAATTTGTATGCTATCTATAGCTCGTATGTAAGGCGTTGGGATAAATTTAGGCGAGTCCATTTTCGTACTTTGGTATACAAAACCACTAAGTTGAACATGCTTGTTGATTTCCATTGTCTATTCTACACTACAAATATTGTTATTATTGTATTACATGCTCATCTTTTTCAAAGTTAATTAATCTCTCTATATATGTCTTATGTAGCTCTTTCGGGTGTTGGGATGATCTGTTAGTTGAGTCCATTTGCCGTACTTTGGTATTATACAATATGCGCTATATTTCTAATTTGGAGTGCATCAAGACACGTAGCTAGGTTCTATTTCACCCCATCAAAGTCAGAATTGAATCTTGATATGATCCTTGATGATCGATCGAAGATCTCGCACGCGGAAGACTTGATACTACGGATACGAACAATGGAAGATTCCAAAACCTCTGAATCTAACCACGAAATGATTTAGGAGAACGGATCCCTAAACCCCAACGTGAAGTTGATGCAGCAACTCGGGGACGATGAATGACACACGAACGAGGGATGATTGACTCGTCGATTCGTCGATAAAAGAACTCGTCTTGGCAAAACCAAGAAGAACTCGAAAACTCTCAAGAGAAAATTAAACTCACGATTTGATTAATGAATAGTCTAATTTTCGTTCATAACATAACCCTCTATATATAGGGGTGAAAACCTAATGCAACTAGGAAACTAAGTAAGGAAATTAACTCCTAATCTAATAAGGAAACAAATCCTTAGTCAAAACATAGCATAAAAGTCAAAACTGACTCAACTAAGGCCTAATTTCAGCCACCCTAAATAAACCCACGAAAATAATAAATAAAATAACAAAAACGACTAATTAATTAAACTACAAGTCTTCAACCTATCCCACTTAGCACTTTCTTGAATTTCTTTGCTCTAGCTCTCGTGATTGGCCCAACAGAAATTTGGATCGGACTACGGGCTGCATCATTCCCCTCCTCTTGAAGAGGATTTGTCCTCAAATACAAAGCATCACTCCAAATGCTTGGACTCAAACCCAAATCTTCTGTCATCAACGAATTTTGGACCATATCTTTTCCCCATTGCACATCATGCTTCTTCCTCGGCTCCGACTCATTATAATACTTGACTTGATCTTGATCCTCGGAAAAGACATCATCAAATTCCTGCAAAACAAAATGAATAGAAGGGGGTAGAGAAGAGAGGTCAGTATCAATAACCAAACTCTCCTCGTACAGCAACACAATCATCGGCCTCTCCTCCTTCACGGCCTGCTTCAAATCACTAGCCCTCGCAAGAAAGGACTTTTGAATCAATCCATTTTCCCTTTTATGGACAATCTGCTCCTCAGGCTGCTCCTTTTCGATGTTGTTAGTTTGCGTCAAAGACTTCTGTGTATCCATAGTAGTTGGATCACAAATCTCAAACACAGCTTCACATGATTCCTCCAAATTTTGTATCTTAGGATCAACATCCTCTTCAACCTCGCCTTCAACTTCAATCTCCATCTCCCTTGGAATTGAACATTCTTCATCTTTGGTATCAACCACGCCATCAACTTCAATCATCATCTCCCTTTGATTCGAACAATGGCTTGTTTGATTGGTATTGGAGATATCTTCTGATTTCCGCTTTGACAAGGACTGATTCTCTTCACAAATCCAAGGATTCGACTTCCCTCCAATATACGACTTAGAATAGTTTTTCCTTTGGGTTGAGGGAATGCTCACTTTGATATTTCTCAAACTGTTATCCTCATGATCCCTTGCTCCACCTCTCCTTCTAGCACTGTAAAATTGTCGATAGGCATTCTCGTAGTTATCCATATAAGATTTCTCTTCGTTCACCAAATTCTTTCGAGGACACCTAATTGGATGAAGAAAATTCTGAGTTTGTCTCTTCCGAGATTGCTCTATTCGATCTAACCTCTCATGCACCATCTCCAATTTTGAGTCCAATTTTGAGTCAAGAATCTTTCCCAATTCGGACCTGAGTGCCTCTATCATGAACTTCGTCTCTGGATCAATGATAGGCTGATCCTCCGTATATGAAACATGTTCAACTTCTCTTGACATATTGACACAGAAAACAAAACGGTTAGTATAAACAAGACCTCACCACCTCACAACTCTCGTGTATCACTCACGATGGAACCACTCAACTCTCGTGTATCACACTCAGATATGGCTTTTTCAATCTCTCTAATAATCTCACACACTCTTGCCTTTTTCCACTCTGAATTCTCTCTCAAGGAATCAAACTCTCTCAATTTTTTTATCCCGTGAACAGTAACGAACAGTGCGTGAACAGTACTTCACGGTGAACAGTACTTCGCGGGTGGACACGACGAAACGAAACGAAAACGGAACGATAAACGAAACCCTAGACTGAATTTGAACTGGAACGAAACTAAAAACTGAAAATCACAGAAACAGCACGAAACCAAAACTGAAAATAGAAACGAAACAGAAACTGAAACCCTAGATACGAAACTGAATCGAACGAAACGAAAACATAAACACGAACGAAACTGAATCAAACAAACGAACAGATCTGGAATATAAATGATCGAAGCAAAATACGAGAAACGATATAAAAACTCAATTAAAACCTATATCGACACCTAGAATCCCCGAAGAAGACCCGACTGGAATCTATAGCAATTCAACTCCGATTGGGCTGAAATTTTAACACAAATTACAAATTAAAAACAGGAACAACATATCCAAAATTCAGCAAAAACGCACGAGTAGAACTCAAAAACGCTCGGTGCTCAATTTCGGACAGATTTAGAGTTTTTTTAGGAACGAAATACGACACTGAACAGAAACGAAATACGAAACTGAAACAGACGAAACTGGACAGAAACGAAACCTAAACTTCTACCCTTGACACGAAGAAATAACAACGAAACCTGGATACGAAACGCGGCTCTGATACCAAATGATACGATCCTTGATGACCGATCGAAGAACTCGCAAGCGGAAGACTTGATCGATGGATTGATTGGATGGAATATCCCAAAACCTCTGAATCTAACCACGAAATGATCTAGGAGAACGGATCCCTAAACCCCAACGTGAAGTTGATGCAGCAACTCGGGGACGATGAATGACACACGAACGAGGGATGGTTGACTCGTCGATAAATGAATTCGACCAATACGAATTCGAAACTCTCAAGAGAGAAGTGAATAACTCACGAAATTAATTATATCAAAGTCTGATTTTCGTTCATAACATAACCCTCTATATATAGAGGTGAAAACCTAATTCAACTAGGAAACTAAACATGGAAAATAACTCCTAATCTAATAAGGAAACATATCCTTAGTCAAAACAAAGCATAAAAGTCAAAATTAACTCAACTAAGGCCTAGTTTCAGCCACCCTAAATAAAAAACGAAAATAGCAATTAAAATACTAAAACAACCAAAATAACTAAAATAATACTAATAAAAGACTCAACTAAATCAGCCCACATATGCAACGAACTTGGGCCTCCATGGATCACATCAAATCTTCTAATTTTGTTTGATTTTCAATGTCTGATAGTGATAGCTATAGCACGAATCTATTCTAAAAGCCCATATAGTATTAAGTTAGCGTGGTGATATAATATATTACTATCATATATACACTCAAACATAAAATAGAAACCCCAAAGTCATCAGTTGAGACGACCAGAAAACATCAGATTAGACAATGAATTAACTCTACTCAATGAATGAATGCATAAATAAAAATAGTCACATATCTATCTATATATAAAAGCAAAACCGAATTGGACATCCATTTTCCCGCCCAAATTGCACAGCACTAATTAAGATTTTTTTATTATTTAAGCAATGACTGTTCGTTTGATTAATTATATCCGAGTATAATGAATTAATTATCTTCTGTAATAACTACAATATTAGCGTGCGAGTAGACAGTATTTTTATATTAATTTTCTGCTGACATACTTTAATACCCAATTCATTCTGAAAAAGTTAAAAACTACTGTATACTTCATTGATAAGCGTTCCTCGGGTGTTGAACAGACTTTCTTCCACAACACGATTTTAGTCATTCTAAATTTGAAATGCATCATTTCCTCCATATATAACTATGAGGTTTATCTGTGGCCATCCAAAATCGACGCTTCAAATTTGGTTGATACGAGCATGTGAGTTGCCATCAACTGGAAAACAGAAAGAAGAAGAATCTGGTAATATTGATTTAAATTACAATGGTTTTCTATTTTTCACAATCATATAATTTAGTAGACAAATATGCATTTCACACATTTAGTCGAAAATAATTGATTTCGATTCACGATTTAGGATTTTATTTATCATGCACCCGCAATACTATTGGAAAAACATACACAATATCTAAAGATATAAAAGCTTACCTTTGGGAAAGACATCAATGGTCGCATCATGTGTTTTGTAATCCCATCTTATTATGTTGGAATCAGAGTCAAAGAAATGATTTGGCCAGAAGCCGCCATAAATTAGGGGAAGTTTTATATACTGTAACTGGCATTTGAGATTTTATTTTAATTCATTCCGTGCTAACAGAGAAGATTCGGACTGGAATGGAACTATGGAAGAGAAACATACCAGCAGTGTGAAAGAAGAAGAAGCGGCGGGGAGGAAGTTCATGACATTTTACTACCCTGCATTTTTTTTATATACCTCTCATTACTTTTCAAAGTGTGGAAGATTCTGTGTTGCATTGTTTGGGGGCCCAAAAGTGTGAAACCATTGGTTTCTTCTGGAAGATTTTTGTGATGTTCGTTTTGTTGAGTAATTAGTTAATTTAAATAATTGTGATTATTATTGTTATTGTTAATAAAAATAGTGTTAATTGTATATTTGTATTTCCATGCCTTGGTTATGCAGATATGGTTATTTATTTTATTAAAAAAAATTATTGTTTCGATGATAATATTTGATTAGATTTATATTTATTTATAATCATTTTATACGCATAATATATTTATTATGTTGCAAAAACAATTATCTTTGTATTTATAATAATGATAAACAAGTATACACTATTTTTTTTAATACTACTATTTTTGTATCTGTGCAAAGGAATTATTCATTTACAAATTCACACGTTACAAAATTATTGCTAGATTGGAATTGGATTTATATTTTACATTCAAATTAGGGATTGATGAATTTTGAATATAACCTAATAAATTCTTATTTAAATTAATAAGATCAAACTATGAAGTACTCCACATCAATAATTTTTACAGTCAGCTTGATTGAAATTTGCTGATATCATCTTTCCAGTTTAGCTGGAGTAATGCTCAAGTCTGTGCCAAATTAAAATAAATAGGTGAAGTTTCCTCACAGAAAAATTATAAAAAGAAACGAACCTATACAACTATTTTTAATTAAGTTTCAATGAAATTACTAATTAAATAATTCAACCCAATTTAAAGAAAACCTACTCCCTCCTTTCACAACCTTTTCACACATTTTAAACGACATGAGTTTAATAAGTTGATTGAATGTGTTGTGAGTTAAATAAGAGCATCTCCAACTGTACTCCACAATGACGTAGATTTTTTTTTTTTTGGGGGGTTTAAAATGACAACATGTATTTAATTAAAATTAATATATATCACCATGGACTGCGGCGTGCCACGTAGATATTTAGGCCGGAAAATGGGTATCGGGCTATTTTTAATACAAAAATGATAGTTTACGCATTTAAATGGTTATTTTTTACCGTTCAAGTTATACTTGAAAAAATGGAGATAGTTTAGTATTTAAATAGTAATTTACCCTTGAAAAACTTATACATCGATATCATTAATACTTATGAATTTCATAGGTAGAAAACTCTAAATTTCAAAAAAAAAAAAAAAATATTTCGTGCATCGCACGGAAGAATACTAGTATAATTAAATGAGAAAAAGTAAGTGTTATAAAAGGGAAGGTAAATTGATCATACCATAATGGTTATGGGAAACAAGCTGTCAACATAGAAGTCTTCGATTTTCTTGGGTACAACAAACTTGAAAGAGCCAATACGAGTAGGCTGCGCCACCATCTTCGTATCTACCTTGAAGATATCAAAGGCGAGATGTGGGAATCAGGTAGCATAATCATCAACCCAACTCATCCCAATGCAGGGAACGCATTTCTGTTTCTCGATATATTCGAGCATCGTCATCCAATAACACGGATAGCTACATGGACCGCGAATACTTGGAGGTATAACTAATCTATGCTCTACATCACCTTTACGAACACTAAATGGATCTATTGTTACTCCATCCACAAACCAAAAGTCATCGTCACCCCCCCCCCCCCCCCAATCTCCCCTTCATACCTTTTCCAACCCTGCTGAGGCGAATCGAGATTGAAGGTGAACACAACACCCATTGGAAATTCAATAAGAAAGGTGTTGCTGTTGTTGATAAACGCAACTCCAATTTGAAGATGGCAGTCTCCAACACATGCCCTGAACGGGGCACGACCGTAATGTGTAATCCACCGACCAGTTTGATCATCACGAACCATTAGCAAATCAGGGGCTTCGGATTTGATGATTAAGACCAATTGGGGAATTGCAAGCCACGTTTTATTGCTGGGATCATATACCTCAAAATCGCGTCTCTCACTCTCAATTTCTTCTTCGTCTACTTCATCATAACAATGATAGCAGCGGATGAACCGTGAACATACGAGAATCCTCGATCCGTCGGGGGTTGCGATGGCGCATGCATTCCATTTGGGCGCATTCATGTCTCGACCTCTGAGCTCCTCTATCCCAGATGAGTCTAATATGAATTCTTTTTCTGATTTCGAACAATACGGACCAAGATCCAACTCATACATCTTCGAACTCCCATATTCGCGATACAAGCTACCAGAATCATCAAACATAAAGAGGAGTGAGCCTAGAACGCAAAAAGATAAGGATTCCGGAGCTTTGATTTGGAGAATAGGCCGTTTCTCGGTGAAGCCATCAATGGCGGCGGAAGCATCAAAATCAAAATCGAGAATGAAAATAGAGTATATATCATCCGAATAGCAAATAGCACACAAGCCGGCACCCTCGTAATTAACTACTGTATCCATTAATATTGGTTAATTATATTGGGATTGAGATGTTAACGGTGGAGCAAGAGGAATTAGGGTTCTAGATGAAGAAGATGAAAAGACGGAATTGAATTTGGGGGAATTGTTTCATCTGCCAACCGCTAGGTTTGGATCGCAAGAGAAATAAGACAAAATAAGACAGGTGGCTCCAATGATTAGGGATGTTAATTGAGCCCGAACCTGACGGGTCGACCCGAATAAACCGAACAAAATAAAGGGTTAGGGTTGATTTTTTACAACCCGAATACATAACCGGGCTATTTGGACTGGCCCGCTAGGGTTGAAGGGTTATCCGGGCTAGCCCGATCAGGGTTAGGGTCAACCCGAATAACCCTGATGTATTTTTAAAAAAATAAAATAAATAATACATAATACTAATTATTTGTAGTAGTTGTATATCGCGCACTCTTTTGCTCTACACAGAAATCATAGAAGATGAATGTTTAGTTTCATTTGTGAGATAACTAATTAATGTTGAATATTATTGTTATTTTTCATGTCGTGTAGTGCTACTAGATTTGTTTTGTTGGATGCTATTTTTTGGATTTAATCAAGTTTCTATTTTTTGGGCCACTCGTATTCTTGTTTTGTTACTTTTTAATTTTTTTGTGTGTAGTTTTTTTGCGACAAATATTGAATAGTCAAGAAAATATATACATTTTAATTTTTATTTACAAACTTTGTGACCCGACGGGCCAACCCGAAAACCGAAGGGTTAGGGTTAGGGTTGAATTTTTTCAATCCGAAAAAAAATCAACCCGATTTAACCCGGACCGAATAGCCCGATAATCCTATAGGGTTGACCCGAAACCGAATGGGTTGGCCAAATTGACATCTCTACCAATGACAGCCTTTGATCCTAGAGAAAGGGTTTTTAATCTAAATCAAGTGGTGAGAGAAAGTAGGATATATAGGAGAGAGTAGGGTTGTATACGAATCGAATAATTTTGGTTCGGTTCGGTATTCGATTCGAATTTTTGATATTCGAATTCGAAAATTTATGATTCGAATTAGTTATCAAATACTTTTTTCGATTCGATTAGTTATCAAATACAAATTCAAAATCATGATATTCGATTCGATATTCGAAAATATTCGATTAAATATTCGATTATATACATATATATTTAATATTCACAAATACATATTTATATAGATATATATACACATTAAAATGTGTTGTTTGACCCATCTTTAAGCTAATTTTAAAATAAGGTCAAAATTTTTCTTAAGGGATATGTACTGCATTAACTATAATCTCTTCATTGGTGCGGATGTAAGTCACAGTCTTTCTCTCGCATCTAACTATTTTACATTGTCTCGCATCTACCATCATTCTTATTATCTTTTTTCATCGCATTCATTTACAGATTTATGGAAATTTGTTCTTCATCTCCTTTCTATATAGATTCGATATTCTATTCGAATTCGTGAAATTATTCGAATATTCGAATTCAAATCAAATTTAATACTCCATCCGTCCACAATAAATTTGCCACATTGTGGATGGCACGGGTTTTAATCATTTGTTGGTTGATTGGATTGTGAGTGGAATAAGGGTCCCACTTTTATATAGTTTTAAATTGTGTTGTGATGTGGCAAATTTTTTGAGGACGGACCAAAAAGGAAATTGTAGCAAATTTATCGTGGACGGAGGGAGTATTCGAATATGATTCGAATTCGAATTCGAATTCAAAAATGGTTTCATGAATTCGATTCGTTTACAATGATATTCGATTCGATTCAATTCGTTTACATCCCTAGGAGAGAGATATACTATTCAAAATATAAAAAAATAATAATCATTGCCGTTATAAAAAAATTTGATATTTTATTTATTTTTATTTTTGTGGGATCCACTGCCTCCCTTTCTTTCTCACTCTCTCTACTCCCATAACTCTCAATTTCAATTGTTTTTTCATTCTAAGCTACTTACACTTATACCCCAACGAGCCGCTGATCATTTTCTGCACATTATTCACAACTTCAATACTTCATGGCTCGATTTTCTTCGCTGAAAGCAAATCCAATAACTTGATTTCATAAACCAGCCAAGGGTTCATGTAGAAGAAGAAAGGGTCCATACATTTATGCCCCCTCTCCGTCGTCCCATGAAACAAGCTTGTCTTCATGACAATGGCGACCGACACGATCCAATCTGCTAGCTCAGCAAATAGCGACGAGAACCGGAGCAGATACGGCTCCCGACATGTGGTGCCTTCTGGGCACATCACCAAGCATTTTCCGTCGTTCAGTATCCGTTCGATCAGTTTAGCATCTCTGGCTCTGTCGCGGGCGAGCCTCGAGCTCTTGATCGGCGATAGGAACTCGACAAAGCCCGCGACGGAGTAGGAGATAGCGGTGGTCATGCGGTCGAGGCAGGTGGAGACGGCGACGGCGTCGATGACGGTGCTGTGGGAGCAGAAAAAAACCACGCCTTTGGTGATGATCTATGCCACATACAATATTTAAAAATAAAATAAAATACACAATAATTAAGTTCCATAGAATTTCCAATTCCATAATCTGATTCCAATTCGAACCATTCCGGCAATAACTGAATTTACGATCCCTACTGTCCTATCCACTTCGAGCAACGAAAGAAAAATGGCAACCTTCAGCCTAAGCAATCATCATAGCATTATCCATTACACTTGCAACAATAGCAAATCTGCCAATTTCTTCCCAAATTGAGCACCTCCGTCCATCAAGAAACCGCTTATTTTTTCCAGTAAGAAGCTTCTCATTTATGCAGCAATGGCCTATTCTTTTACCTTAATGCTTTAGTTAAGAAATTACAAAAAATAATTAAATTCTTATTGTACCATTTTTAGGGATGTTAGAATAGGCGGCGGCGCCGAGGAGAGTGCCTTTGGGGATGATCGGGCTGCCGATGATATCTGTAGTGATTTGTCATGAAAAAAGATGAGAAACACTCCTGTACAACCAGCTCTACCATACATCAGGATCCTAAAACCCGACCCGACCCGATTTGATCCATATGTATTTAAAAAAAAAAATCAAAAATCAAATTTTCCTTCACGTCTTCAACGTCTACTCTGTTTTCCTTTCTTCTAAATTTCGTCTTCCCCATGCCACGATATCCTTCACCACCGATGGTACCGCCGCCGCCGCTGCCGCCGCCAGCGATTAACATGTCACTATCAACATCGCCTCCACCGCTGTAAGATGTCACTCCCAACACCGCCTCTAATACCTGTTAAAGCCTTGAAAATAAGGTCACATGCAACAACTGGTAAGTCTATGTCGAAATTATTGTTGGATATTTGTGCAATGATCAACTATTTATGAAAATTTTTATTTTGGGTTCAAACATTATGTAGACAAGAATATCGTATATGAACTGTTTGATTAATTGTCTGAATAAAAAAAAAAGGTGACGATTCATGTACTAAGCAATCACCTGCTGCTGCTATATGAGAATCCAAATCAATCTTTCTTAGTACAAGACACATTTTATGAATTATTGTGTATTGAAGTCTTATTCTGATTGTGTGAGGAGTTCAATGTCTTGTATGAAACTTCTGAATACATTTTTCCCTGGGGCATGCACTACCATAGATCTCGATAGGTGTTTAGAGTTTCAGTGGGTTCCATTAATTTTCTATTTAGAATGAGACTAAAGACTAAACTTGATGTACGATATGTGGAGTGAACATGATAAATCTGATTATCTCTTGTCTGCTTAAGAAATTAGTAATGTGCACCATGTTAAATTATGCATTATTTAGATAATGCATGATTGAATTGAATGTCAATGATCATGTTAATGGAAGAACTATAAAGGAGCACAGTACTAACTACCCTATTCCTTTTCATTCAAATTTATTGAACAACTTTAGTTTGATAGCTAGATATAGTCCTACGAACCTTTTCACCTTAGGAACACAGTAGTAGCATAAGGGGAAAATTAAACAGAATAAAAGCAGTATTGTGAACTAATATACTTTGATGTTAACAGCTCATGAATATGAAGTTGATCAAGATAAATACAACATCGACAAGCAACAACATATCATGTATGATGCTAACGAGTCTCATGGTGACTATGATGAGCTGCATGCAGAAAAAGAACAAAGTGCGAAGGTAATATCTTGACTTATATTCAATTGTTTTGTGTATCTGTCCAGTTAGTCATTTGTTATTTTGGATATTAACAGCTTATGAATTTGGAGAGAAGCAAGAAAAATACAACATTGAGCAGCAACAACCTATCATATTTGATGTTGACAACTCTGATGATGATTGTAATAACTCTCGTGTGGAAAAAAAACAAAGTGTTACATGCCATAATGTTGACGACTCTGATGATGATTGTGATGAGCATCATGCAGGAAAAATACAAAGTAATACATGCTATGAAGGTAATATTGATTTATATTTTCTTTAGGAAAATTGTAACTTTTTTCAGTATGATTTAAAATATATAAGTAGAGTTTTACCTCTTACAGGTGATATTACATGTTTTTCTGGTTCTTTACTTGGTATCAAAAGAAAGAAGTTTGAGGATATCTATGATCTATACCAGAAGCATGCTTATAAAGTTGGTTTTAGTGTTAGAAAATCAATTACAAGATACAATGTTTTTGGGGTGATCATGTGAAGGAACTAGAAGGTCTAGTTCAAACAATGATGTAAAAGGAAAGAAGAAAGCATCATTAATCACTCGGACAAATTGCAAGGCATCATTGAGGGCAAAACTAGTTGCTGATGGGTTTTATGAGGTAGTTGAGCATCATTTAGAACACAATCATACACTTTGTAGGAGTGAATGGAGTTATATGCATCGTTCTCAAAGATCAATTAGCTTAGAGAATGCTACTATTATTGAGGACATGATATCTTCTGGTATGAGAGCAACTGATTCATATAGGTACATGGCAAAGAATGCAGGGGGTGAACATATACTTGGTCATACGAAGAAAGATCACTTGAATTTCGTAAATAGGTTGAAAGTTGCTGCAATAGATGGAGGGGATGCACAGACACTTATTGATAATTTAAACCAACATGGTGTTGAAGATAAAAATTTCTTTTTTAGAGTGAAGCTAGATGATGAAGGAAGATTGTGCAATATTTTTTGGAGAGACTCAATGATGAAGGAGGATTATATGATATATGGAGATGTTGTTGTCTTTGACACAACATATAGAACTATACATGATACAGTTTTGATGTAGTTACTTATCTCTCTTTATGTATAATGTTTAGCAAGTTTCATCACCATTTCCTAGCTTTCTCTCTATCTGTCGCTCACTCTCTCTCTACTCTGATGAGATAGAATTTATTTGTTGATTATAAAGTTGGAAGTGCTAGAATTTATTTGTTACTCTATAGATACAAAAGCATGTTACTTTTATTCACGATCAATATTACTTGTATGCACAATAAATACTACTTTACGTATTTGTGTGGATTTCCTTTTTGTTTAGATTCACCAAAAGGTGAAAAATATTTCCTTCACTCGTAGGAAAAGTACACGTAGCATTATAATTATTCTGGCAATAAATGCAAATGCTACTTTTATTCGCAACAAATGTTACTCGTATGCACAACAAATATTACTTTATATATTACTAAAAATATTCCATTGACTCGTAGGAAAAGTAACTATGGCATTATAATTAATTAAAAACTAGATATTCTAGCAATAAATGCAAATATTACTTTTATTCACGACAAATGTTACTCGTATGCACAACAAATATTACTTGTAGGCGTTGGGTAGATTTTCTTTTCGTTTACATACTAGAAAGGGTGAAAAATATTCTCTTCACTCATAAGAAAAGTACACATGACATTATAATTATTTAATAATTATATATTCTAGCAATAAATTCAAATGTCACTTTTTTTAACTACAAATATTACTCGTATGCACGACAAATATTACTTTAGGTGTTTGGGTGGATTTTCTTTTCATTACATACTACAAAGATGGAAAAGGTACGCATGGCATTATAATTACTTAAGAAGTAAATATTCTAGTAATAAAAGCAAATGTTACTTTTATTCATGATAAATATTATGAGTATACACAACAAATATTACTTTATGTATTTGTGTGGAGTTCCTTTTTGTTTACATACACGAAAAGGTGAAAAATATTCCATTCACTCGTAGCAAAAGTACACATGACATTATAATTATTCAACAATTAGATATTCTAGCAATAAATGCAAATACTACTTTTATTCACAACAAATGTTGCTCGTATGCACAACAAATATTACTTTATATATTTGTGTAGATTTTCTTTTTGTTTGCATACTACAAAGGGTGATAAATATTCCCTTGACTCGTAGGAAATGTAAATATGCCATTATAATTAATTAAAAACTAGATATTCTAGCAATAAATGCAAATGTTACTTTTATTCACGACAAATGTTACTCGTATGCACGACAAATGTTACTCGTATGCACAACAAATATTACTTTTAGGTGTTTGGTGGATTTTCTTTTCGTTTACATACTAGAAATGGTAAAAAATATTATCTTCACTCGTAAGAAAAGTACACATGGCATTATAATTATTTAATAATTATATATTCTAGCAATAACTGAAAATGCTACTTTTATTCATAACAAATGTTACTCGGATGCACGTCAAATATTACTTTAGGTTTCATTTACATGCTATAACTATGGAAAAAGTACACAAGGCATTATATTTTAATAATTAGATATTCTAGCTATAAATGCAAATGTACATTTATTCAGGATAAATGTTACTCGTATTCACCGCAAATATTACTTTAGATGTTTGGGTGGATTTTCTTTTCGTTTACATACCCCAAAGGATAAAAAAATAATTAATCCCTTTATTTTTAGAAAAAGTTCACATGACATTATAATTATTTAATAATTAGATATTTTAGCAATTAATATAAATGTTACTTTTATTCACAACAAATGTTACGTGTATGCACGACAAATATTACTTTGGTGTTTGCCTGGATTTTCTTTTCGTTTATATGCTCCAAAGGGTGAAAAATATTCCCATTACTCGTAGGATGGCATTATATTTATTTAAGAAGTAAATATTCTAGTAATACAAGTAAATATTACTTTTATTTACGATCATGCACAACAAATACTACTTTATGTATTTGTATGGATTTTCTTTTTGTTTACATTCACCAAAAGGTGAAAAATATTCCCTTCACTCGTAGGAAAAGTACACGTGGCATTATAACTATTCTAGCAATAAATGCAAGTGTTACTTTTATTCGCAACAAATGTTACTCGTATGCACAACAAATATTACTTTATATATTAGTAAAAATATTCCCTTGACTCGTAGGAAAAGTAATATATGGCATTATAATTAATTAATAATTAGATATTCTAGCAATAAATGCAAATATTACTTTTATTCACGACAAATGTTACTCGAATGCATAACAAATATTACTTTCAGGCGTTGGGTAGATTTTCTTTTCGTTTACATACTAGAAAGGGTGAAAAAATATTCTCTTCACTCATAAGAAAAGTACACATGGCATTATAATTATTTAATAATTATATATTCTAGCCATAAATTGAAATGTTACTTTTTTTAAAGACAAATATTACTCGTATGCACGACAAATATTACTTTAGGTGTTCGGGTGGATTTTCTTTTCATTTACATACTACAAAGATGGAAAAGGTACGCATAGCATTATAATTACTTAAAAAGTAAATATTCCAGTAATAAAAGCAAATGTTACTTTTATTAACGATAAATATTACGCGTATGCACAACAAATATTACTTTATGTATTTGTGTGGATTTCCTTTTTGTTTACATACACGAAAAGGTGAAAAATATTTCCTTCACTCGTAGCAAAAGTATACATGACATAATAATTATTCAACAACTAGATATTCTAGCAATATATGCAAATGCTACTTTTATTCATAACAAATATTGCTCGTATGCACAACAAATATAACTTTATATATTTGTGTGGATTTTGTTTTTGTTTACATACTATAAAGGGTAAAAAATATTGTCTTGAACCGTAGGAAATGTAAATACGCCATTATAATTATTTAGTAATTAAATATTCTAGCAATAAATGTAAATTCTACTTTTATTCACGACAAATGTTACTCGTATGCACAACAAATAATACTTTTAGGTGTTGGGTGGATTTTCTTTTCTTTTACATACTAGAAATGGTGAAAAATATTCTCTTCACTGGTAAGAAAAGTACACATGACATTATTATTATTTAATAATTATATATTCTATCAATAACTGGAAATGCTACTTTTATTCATAACAAATGTTACTCGGATGCACGACAAATATTACTTTATGTTTCATTTACATACTATAAAGATGGAAAAAGTACACAAGGCATTATAATTATTTAATAATTAGATGTTGGGAAAATTAATAGAGTTTTGATTGGATACCAAAACCCAGCTGACCCCAACCGAGTAGATGATCGCACAAGCCTAAGCTTTTTTCAGCTCACCTGTTTGAGCTTATAGAGTTTCTTAGTTTACAGGTAGATTCGCTGAAAACAGCTGAAGACAGCAGAAGACGCAGCTAAGCAGACAGCTTAAGAACTCAGCAGAGCAGACTCAGCAGAGCAAGACCAAGCAGAGTCAAAGATCCTGCAGTATCAAGACCCAGCTCAGTGACGGAAGCCCAGCTCAGTGTCAAAGACCCAGCTCAGTGTAAAAGACCCAGCTTAGTGTCGATGACACAGCTCAGGTCAGTGACACAGCTCAGGTTGAAGACACAGCTCAGGTTGATGATACAGCACAGGTCTAAGACACAGCTCAGAGTCGAGACGCAGCAGAGTCCAAGACGCTGAAGACACAGCAGAGATGCTTAGCAGCTCGAAGACGAAGACCTTCTCCAAGACAAGATCCCGATGTCAGAAGATCTTGTCTGACGCAGTCAAATCAGAGAATGACTAGCTTCTGCAGATGCAGACCTACTTCGTAGGTAAAGGCCAGAAGTTAACAAGAGTAGGTAAGATTCAAACGGCTCTCTTCCAACGGCTAGTTTGAATCTTCACCTATATATATCTCTCCTCCACCATTGAAGAAGATGCTGGCGAGGAGGCTGGCAAGACGACTGAAGAAATAGAAGAAAACAGAAAAATGAACAACGATCTACAAAGCCAAATCTTTCTAGAACACCCAGCCAGTCAGCTGTGTTCTTAGTTGTTCACATATTCAGTCATAGGCAGAATAGATCAGAATAAATATCTTAAGCCTAGTTTGAACGAGTTCATCATACTCGTTGTTCTTCATTGTAAGAACTCGTTCATAGTTGGAAAACCATACCCAAACCCAAACCCAGAAAGGTTAGGTAAAGGTACGCTTGCTCGAAGCGTGTAATTCGAGTGGTTAGGTTCTTCGCACTGCCGGAACCGAAGGTATAGGCTTGACAGTGCCCGCAAACTGTTGGAACACAGCTCGGGTTAGAGTTGTGAAGTTGCTTGGTACATGGAAACCAAGTGGTAGTGAATTACCAGTGAATCTGGTCGTGGACGTAGGAGGGGTTACTTCGAACCACGTTAAAATTGCTCTTGTTATTTATTGCTTTGTTTTATGCATGTTACTAACCTTCATGAGCATACATTTCAATCTGCATAAACTGACTAACTGAAAAGTGAAACAGAGCTTTGCAATATATTTGAAGCAACAGACGAACTTTCCAAATCCACCACATTCCGCACACACACACAGCCAGCTGTGTCGATCTAGCTGTCATCCAGCTGGATCGAACACAGCCAGCTCTCTGAAGAGTTTTAACTTGGAAAAGTTTTTAAACCTT
Organism: Agastache rugosa; assembly: GCA_031470985.1. NCBI lineage: Eukaryota > Viridiplantae > Streptophyta > Magnoliopsida > Lamiales > Lamiaceae > Agastache > Agastache rugosa. The sequence goes on from CM062605.1 coordinate 5,588,998, forward strand.
GGTGTATTCACCCCCCCCTCTACACCAAGGTATCCGTCTTGGGACCAACAATTGGTATCAGAGCAGTGGTTCAAAAGATCACTGTATCTGTCAAGTCAGCATCTCTTTGCTGATAGTGGTCACCTGAACAGATCCTTCAAAGTTTCAAAATTTCTTTTCATTATATTGCATACTGTCATGGAATCTTCTCTGTGCAGGAATCTTCCGACATTCTCTGTCGATGATTATCAGATCTGGAAGTTCCGACTCAAAAGCTTTCTGAGTACGCATCATGACATGATGTGGGATTTTATCACTGACGGACCCATCATCATCATGAAATCAGAAAGACAAGCAGAAATCTTACCTGGAGCTGAACCAGTACTCCGGCAAGTTGTGAAGCCCAAACGGGAGTACTCTCCAGAAGAAAGAAGACAAGTTGGTTTGGACAGCTACGCTCGCAACGTCATCTCCTCAACAGTGACGGACACTTATCTCAGCAAGATCATCAACTGTGAGACAGCTAAGGGGATGTAGGACACTCTAGCCAAGCTGTGTGAAGGCTCAGAGGAAATTCAAGAGAACAAATTCTCAGTTGCATGCCAGAAGTTCGACAACTTCAAGCAACTCCCCTATGAGTCCATTGATCAAATGGAGCTCAGATTCTCCAACCTCGTCATCGAGATCGAGACGATCCGAACTGGGAAATATACAGTTCGAGATAAGAACTTGAAAGTTCTTGCAGCTCTCTCCTCAGAATGGTGTACACACAAGGTGGTTCACCAAAGCAGAACTGATCTTAGCAGCATGGAGACGGAAAAGTTATTCTCCATCTTGAAAGCCAACGAATTTGATCTGGGGATCACAAGTGGAGAATCATCCAGCCGGATAATGAAACGGAGCTGAATCCCAAGGCAAAGGAGACAGCTCTCAGTGCAGAGTCAAGAAGATCAGCTCAATCAGCTCAGACTGAAAAAGTCAAAGGAGTCCAAAAATATGAGCAAAGAATAACTGCACGAAGAAGTTGCCATGCTTATACGGAGCATCAATAGGCTGGATCACAGCAAGGAAAGGTACAAGAAGATCGTGAAGGTTCATCACGACAAGCAACTCTACCCAAAGAGAAACCCAGCTGAGTCATCCTCACGAAGAAAGGATAAAGGGTTCGAAACGAATGAAATGGATGATGATCAAATCTCCTTATCCGACTCAGATGAGGATGATCACCTTGATTAAGATGTCTGGAACATCTTACTGAATCAACCGACGAAGAAAATGAAGAAACCTAGCTAGCTGACTAGGACCAGCTGTGAAATAAAGACAGCTGGATACAAAACTGAAGATTCAGCCAGTCATTCAGCTGAGTACAATGGTCTCAAGAGAAAAATAGAGAAGCAGTACATAAACCAGCTGGATTTGGGACAGCTGTTTACTTGCTATACAAACTGAGACTTCATCAAAGAAATGAGCTGATGGTGAGAAAATCCGTTCAATCTAAGGAAGTAGGATGCAGCTGAAGAAAATGCCACCTACTATCAAATCAAGATGATCCATTGTTGGGAAAATTCACACCGAAGCACAACCTGCTGAAATCCAAGTCAAGATGATGTGTGAATTATTTGGACTGCTCAAACCGGATAAAGAAAAGCTCATCCAGCTGAGGGGGAACAAACTCAGCTGGATCCCAAAACTCAGAAGGATTTCCCAGCCAAAAAGGGAATCAAGCTCCGCTGGACATCAGTCGAAGAGCTAAAGAGAACTCAGCTGACTAAAATTCAAGCAAAATCTACAAATACTCAGCTGAGGAGAACTGTCAATCAAGCAAAGGAGAAGACCGCTGTGATATCAGCTGGATACTATGTCCAAGCTGACCGTTCAGGAAGGGAAACCAGCTGAGGGGGAATCAAGCTCAGCTGGATAGTTAAACTGAAGAAGTAACTCAACATAAAGAAACACAGCCGAGGTATCAGCTGACTACGAAGTTCAGCTGACAGGTTTGCAGTCTTACATTTACTTCCATGAGGAATATGCTATTTAAGGATAAAATTATTTGAATTTAAATTCAAAATTCACAAACATTCCTTAGAAGGATTCGTCAATAAGCCATCCAGCAAATCGAATCCCATCGCATTTAATGAAAAGCATGCAGGGTACTGTAGCTCGGGAAAGTCGAGGCAGAAGTCAGAACGTTTTGACTACCTCACGCGCGCGTGACCTACAATCTACATACGCACGTCACTTAACGTGTTGCGCAAATCTCTCCCAGCCGCAGATCTTGAATTCAAATATAAAGATCTCAATCGTTCATCAAGATAGACGGTTGATATATATATATATATCAAAGATATGCAAATCGTCGCCATATTTACTTATTATCTCTGAAATTTTTCTGCAAATCAAGTTCTTGCTTATCTCTCTGCAAAACTCTTTTCTCTTGTACTCTTCTAACTCCTCAATACAGATATATTCAATGGCACCAAAGAAGATAACCCCAGAAGCGAACCAATCGGAGAACCTCATGGCAAAGCTGCACTTTGAGAGTTGTTTAACACTCAAGAACTATAAGAACTCGGAGTTCCAGGAGGTGCTGGATCTCATCGAGAAGGCATGCCTACTTCAATGGGCGACGGCGCGTCCAAAGAACATCTTCCGCCGGGAAGTAGGAGAGTTCTTCATGGAGATGACGAACAGAGAAGAACGTCTCCGCTCCAACATCACCCTCCAACTCAAAGAAAAGACAGGGCATACAACTCCCTGGGACGTCGACATCAACATCAACCGGATATTGAACAAGCTGTTCGGATTGAAAACTCTTGGGGACCGCTCCCCAGACAACTACTCCAGGGAAGAGATCCAGGCCGAACTGGACCAGATGCTGTTCAAGCCGGAACCCTACAGGGCGAGTATGTCCAAGCTACTGCTCAAGCCCAAATTCGGGCCCTTCTGGATGTCACCCAGAAGTGCATTCTAGGTATAGCTGGATCTCAAGGAGAGATCAGCATACCCAAGCTGAAGCCCATGATAGCCATCCTCAGGAATGATCCTGTGGATTGGTTCTCCTACTTTATGGGAAAGTTAGAGAAGGAGTCGAAGAAAATTCACTTCGAAGATGGCAGCTTCACCAAGTTCAACTGTAGGGAGACCATCTATTTATGCACCAAGGCGGCGTGCATAATAGAACACTACACAACTGGACGGTAAATCAAGTGGAAAGACACAGAAGAGTTCCCTGTGTCCAAAGTTCTTTTTGAAAAACAAAGTCAGCTCTCTGACTTGATGAAAAAAGCAGCCCCTGAAGGGAAGAAGAAGATGCAGGAGGCAAAACAGCAGACTGCCTCTCCCTCTCAAACTAGGAAAAGAAAACAGCCGGAGGAAACCAAGCCAGCTGGAACTGAATGGAGATCAGTCGCTGAGGAGACAGCTCAGGATTCCTCCTCCAGCACAGATCAAGGAAGGGAGTTCGTGATTGCTTCACGTGAAGCTGAGGAACCACAGATAGTGGTCCCCCACCCTGACTAGGAGGATGCTATTCCACTTCGCCAAATCCTTCAAGCATCCTCACAACCCGCTCCAGTTGATCTCACATCATCTGGATCTCCTCCTCAACAGCACTCTCTTCTCCTTCCGCCTTAACAACACTCTCTTCTCCTTCCTCCTCATCCTCAGGTACCTCTCCAAGAATCCTCGCCTACCTCTTCAGTACCTGAAATCACCCATCTTTCAGCACCCAGCTCACCTAAAGAGCCCCATCCAGCTGACGCTCCTTTGCAGCTGGATGATGAATACCAAGCTGAACCATCAAGCCCTACTTCTTCTTCTGAGGAAATCAAAATCCTCAGTCCCAGAGCCGTTGCACGTGCTGCCACAGTCATGAGGGTCGAGGACCTCAGACTCCAAGGAATAAAGAGTGCACTGCAACATTATCATTCTCTTGCCTCGCTCCCTGCTGCTTTAGTCGCTGTAAGCGACTTCAAATTTTATTTGGCTACCAAGATGGCCACTTGGTACGCAAATGAAGAAATGGTGGAGTTCTTCACTTTCGATAAGCTTAAAGCCGAAGAAGTAGCTCTGCAGGAGACATTTGGTTTTGGAAGTCTTCAGGATGCTTTTGAGCATCAAGACGAGCTGATCCAGATCCTCATTCAGAAGGTTGAACAGGATGAAGTACCACCTTCTGAGGAAGTCATTTCTCGAGCCAACTCCTACCTACACAATCTCAGCTGGATCGTTCCAGTTGAAACTGCCAATGAAGCTGTCACTGCCGACACAGCTGAGGCAATGATGATTGAAGAAGAGCCAACTGATGCAACAGTTGAGCCAACCGAAGCTGCCCCACTGAGTCCAATTGCCGATGACACTCGCTCACTGGTCGAGATCGAGGCAGTAAAACCCAGCCAAGCTGAATCCGGGACCCAGATGGATCCTACTGTGATTTCTGATGCAATGAAGGACGAGATCGCCAAACAAGTCGAGGAAATCCTTTATCAGGATAGACTCAAATCAAATGTTGACACCCTTCTGCGCATCACAGCTATTGAATGGCAAGTCCAATGTAATGGACAGTCCATTGATAACGTGCACAGATTCACCCAGAATCTGCAGGAAAGCACCAGCAGAGATCTCAAACAGTCTCTCGTTCCTCAACGTATTGATAATTCAAATCATCTAGAGAAGAGAGTCCCTGAGATCATCTCAAACCTCCAAGCTCCGCTGGAAAGCCGCGTCATCGATTTATCCAGCCAGCTGGACGCTCTCCAACAGCAGACTCTCTCCCACAGAACTGACATCCACCAGCTGTTCAATCTTTACAAGGAGCTAGACAATCAGTTCAAAGCTGGAAGCAGCAGCACAGCACAGCTCAACCTCGTCACAGCAGACAACTCAGCAAAGATTGCTGACATTGACAAAGCCTTGGCCCAGCTGAATGAGACAGTAGTCAACCTCTCCTCCACTCTTTTTGATAATGCCAAAAAGGGGGAAGGTAATGAAAAGAGAAAAACTTCAAAGACGGGCAAAGAAAAAGCTGTAGCTGAAGTCCAAGTGATGCAGTCAGAGATTGACGAAGTTGTTGCTGAGCTGGATGCAGAGGAACCAGCTGGACGGAAAGGGAAATGGAGCAGAATGATCATCCATCTTGCCAAAGCTAGCGGAGCCACGCCAGAACAGTTAAATGATACTCATTGGCTCTGCAACTTTGTAACTCAGCAAAAGCAAGAGATGAAATGCCTCCAAGAACAGCAGAAGAAGAAAGAAAGTCTGCTCAATGCCGAAGAAAAGAAGCAGCAGAAGAAAAGAGCAAGCATAAGAGCTGCAAAGAAAAAGTCTCAGATGCCGACGAACTGGAGAAGAGTAGATGAATGGATCCCAGAAGAGCTAAACGACGACTGGGAACATACAAAGTTTGAGTTCATCGAAGATTTCTATTATCTGGGAGCTTACCCAAATACGCCCCCAGATGTTGCTTTCATGATGCATCTCAATGAGCTTTTTCATCAAGACAGGATGATGGCAAAGGCATTCTTCAACGCTGCAAATACCGCGAAGATCCAGCTCACCGCTCCCCAGCTGTATCATATCCAGCCTCCATTGATACCTGGAACTCATCTTCCTGACAAATCAAAGATTATCGCTGAAGTAAACAGATGGGCGATCAGGAGGAAAATTTCCAAGGCAAACAACGAAGAAGAATACAGGAAGCTGGAGCAGATGATATTTAACCGATACAGGTTAAGAACAGATGAGCAGCTGGAAGAAGATAGAATGAAGAATCAGCAGCAGCAGCAGAAATGAAGACCCAGTTAACTGGGATTAAATTGTTTTTGTCAATTTTCAGTTCGTTGATCCTGTATCTCTTGTAATCATCTTTTATGGATTAATAAAACTGAAATATTTTTTAATCTCAAGCTCACCCTGATGACAATAACTCTTTGTCCAGGCACTGAACTCTGAATTTAATCTTCTGCAGAAATCTTTTAAACCCACTTTCTCATTTAGGGGGAAGCAGGTTGTTTTTCTCAGTTAGGTTTTGGCATCATCAAAAAGGGGGAAATTGTTGGGAAAATTAATAGAGTTTTGATTGGATACCAAAACCCAGCTGACCCCAACCGAGTAGATGATCGCACAAGCCTAAGCGTTTTTCAGCTCACCTGTTTGAGCTTATAGTGTTTATTAGTTTACAGGTAGATTCGCTGAAAACAGCTGAAGACAGCAGAAGACGCAGCTAAGCAGACAGCTTAAGAACTCAGCAGAGCAGACTCAGCAGAGCAAAACCAAACAGAGTCAAAGATCCTGCAGTATTAAGACCCAGCTCAGTGACGGAAGCCCAGCTCAGTGTCAAAGATCCAGCTCAATGTAAAAGACCCAGCTTAGTGTCGATGACACAGCTCAGGTCTAAACACAGCTCAGGTCAGTGACACAGCTCAGGTTGAAGACACAGCTCAGGTTGATGATACAGCACAGGTCTAAGACACAGCTCAGAGTCGAGACGCAGCAGAGTCCAAGAAGCTGAAGACACAGCAGAGACGCTTAGCAGCTCGAAGACGAAGACCTTCTCCAAGACAAGATCCCGATGTCAGAAGATCTTGTCTGACGCAGTCAAATCAGAGAAGGACTAGCTTCTGCAGATGCAGACCTACTTCGTAGGTAAAGGCCAGAAGTCAACAAGAGTAGGTAAGATTCAAACGGCTCTCTTCCAACGGCTAGTTTGAATCTGCACCTATATATCTCTCCTCCACCATTGAAGAAGATGCTGGCAAGGAGGCTGGCAAGACGACTGAAGAAATAGAAGAAAACAGAAAAATGAACAACGATCTACAAAGTCAAATCTTTCTAGAACACCCAGCCAGTCAGCTGTGTTCTTAGTTGTTCACATATTCAGTCATAGGCAGAATAGATCAGAATAAATATCTTAAGTCTAGTTTGAACGAGTTCATCATACTCTTTGTTCTTCATTGTAAGAACTCGTTCATAGTTGGAAAACCATACCCAAACCCAAACCCAGAAAGGTTAGGTAAAGGTACGCTTGCTCGAAGCGTGGAATTTCAGTGGTTAGGTTCTTCAGTACCCGGAAACTGAAGGTGTAGGCTTGACAGTGCCCGCAAACTGTTGGAACACAGCTCGGATTAGAGTTGTGAAGTTGCTTGGTACTTGGAAACCAAGTGGTAGTGAATTACCAGTGAATCTGGTCGTGGACGTAGGAGGGGTTACTCCGAACCACGTTAAAATTGCTCTTGTTATTTATTGCTTTGTTTTATGCATGTTACTAACCTTCATGAGCATACATTTCAATCTGCATAAACTGACTAACTGAAAAGTGAAACAGAGCTTTGCAATATATTTGAAGCAACAGATGGACTTTCCAAATCCACCACATTCCGCACACACACATAGCCAGCTGTGTCGATCAAGCTGCCATCCAGCTGGATCGAACACAGCCAGCTCTCTGAAGAGTTTTAACTTGGAAAAGTTTTTAAACCTTGGTGTATTCACCCCCCCCTCTACACCAAGGTATCCGTCTTGGGACCAACATTAGATATTCTAGCAATAAATGCAAATGCTATATTTATTCACGATAAATGTTACTCATATGCACCTGAAATATTACTGTAGATATTTGGGTGGATTTTCTTTTCGTTTACATACTCCAAAGGATAAAAAAATAATTATTCTTTTTATTCTTAGAAAAAGTTCACATGACGTTATAATTATTTTAATAATTAGATATTTTAGCAATTAATATAAATGTTACTTTTATTCACAACAAATATTACGTGTATGCACGACAAATATTACGTTGGTGTTTGCATGGATTTTCTTTTCGTTTATATGCTCCAAAGGGTGGAAAATATTTCCATTACTCGTAGGATGACATTATATTTATTGAAGAAGTAAATATTCTAGTAATACAAGCAAATGTTACTTTATTTACGATCAATATTACTCGTATGCACAACAAATACTACTTTACGTATTTGTGTGGATTTCCTTTTTGTTTACATTCACCAATAGGTGAAAAATATTCCCTTCACTCGTAGGAAAAGTACACGTGGCATTATAATTATTCTAGCAATAAATGCAAATGCTACTTTTATTCGCAATAAATATTACTCGTATGCACAACAAATATTACTTTATATATTTGTGTTGATTTTCTTTTCGTTTACACAATAAATATTACTTTATATACTACTAAGGGCTCATTTGGTAGGGGTGATTAAGGTGTATAATATGACTATGACACCCTAATATCTTGTTTGGTATGAAGTATACGGCCCTTTATAAAGTTCGGGTCCGTATGAATAATACTTATTTTTGTTGTTATGTATACTACCTATGGGGTGGTATAAATAATACTGCAACTAATTATAGCAATAAATTACAATAATTACTATGTATTGCAGATAATTTAATACATCATACCAAACACAATATTAATTCTTTATATTTATAAGACATCTCAATCAAACATATCAGGCCTTATCCCATACTTTGTACCAAACGAGCCCTAAAAATATTCCCTTGACTCGTAGGAAAACTAATATATGGCATTATAATTAATTAAAAACTAGATATTCTAGCAATAAATGAAAATATTACTTTTATTCACGACAAATGTTACTCGTATGCACAACAAATATTACTTTTAGGCGTTGGGTAGATTTTCTTTTCGTTTACATACTTGAAAGGGTGAAAAATATTCTCTTCACTCATAAGAAAAGTACACATGGTATTATAATTATTTAATAATTATATATTCTAGCCATAAATTAAAATGTTACTTTTTTTAACGACAAATATTACTCATATGCACGACAAATATTACTTTAGGTGTTCGGGTGGATTTTCTTTTCATTTACATACTACAAAGATGGAAAAGGTACGCATGACATTATAATTACTTAAAAAGTAAATATTCTCGTAATAAAAGCAAATGTTACTTTTATTCACGATAAATATTACGCGTATGCACAACAAATATTACTTTATGTATTTGTGTGGATTTCCTTTTTGTTTACATACACGAAAAGGTGAAAAATATTTCCTTCACTCGTAGCAAAGGTACACATGACATAATAATTATTCAACAACTAGATATTCTAGCAATAAATGCAAATGCTACTTTTATTCATAACAAATGTTGCTCGTATGCACAACAAATATTACTTTATATATTTTTGTGGATTTTATTTTTGTTTACATACTATAAAGGGTGAAAAATATTGTCTTGACCCGTAGAAAATGTAAATATGCCATTATAATTATTTAGTAATCAAATATTCTAGCAATAAATGTAAATTCTACTTTTATTCACGACAAATGTTACTCGTATCCACGATAAATATTACTTTAGGTGTTTGCGTGGATTTTCTTTTCATTTACATAGTCCAAAGGGTGCAAAATATTCTCTTCACTCGTATAAAAAATACACATGACATTATAATTATTTAATAATTAGATATTCTAGATATAAATACAAATGTTACTTTTATTCACGACAAATGTTATTTGCATGCACGACAAATATGAGTAATGCTACAATACATGTTGTTTGGAAGCACAAAAACCTGCCGTTAAGAAAATAAAAATGGATATTTCTGTAAACTGGTGTACAAAACACTTTGAGTAACATTTGCTCGATCATACAAAAGCCTACATATTAGGGTACTTTGACATAGTTTAAAATTAGTGTGCAAAATCTAAACAATATGATATTAAAGTATCAACTTTCTATCTACCATAGAATGAGTATTCCTTCATGCAGACAAAAAAGATATTTCTGTTACAATTTATAACAAAAAACTTCCAAGATATTTCTCCAATAATGTATGGCACCGTCTGAATAATATGTAAACATTGTGGAAGATGATCATTAGCAATAGTTCCTAAGACAATAAGTTGCAATGAAAAGTTTTTTCTGAAATCAACGAAATCAAATATTAAATGCAATCTATATCAATTATGGGTTAGGTAGATGAAACTACAAAATATTGAATTGGTGGTTGGGGGACTAAAACTACTTCATCTCCTTTGAAAATGAACTATGTAACTACCAACTGAATTTCATATACCAGACATATCAATATTCATAGACATCTCTAATTACATCAAATGCATTTAGGCCACTAATGCTCAATCATTCAGACATCATAACTAAAACATATAGAGCAATATGAACAATCAACTAGCTTCACATATTACTAAAATAAGTCAGGGCAAAAATTAGAAACAATTGACATATGATAAAATGATGGAATTATAAAAGATTAATACCTGCATCATTGCTTTCCTTTAGAAAATTCTAGGATCCGACTCAACACTTGATGTCTTCTGTCATTAAGATTTGATAGAATGATCCTTGAACAATACATCGCCCTTAGTTTTTTCTAGGCATAGGCTTCATCCAAGAAAAATAAACATAATCATAAAATAATCAAATAAAAAAAATTACAATATCTAAATATATGTAAATTTTATACCGATAACAAACTTGGACAGTTTTAAGGATGACCAACAAAATTTTCCATGTGATTGAGGAGGAACACACCACAATCGATATTCCTATCATTCTTTTGCCACTGAAAAGGAACACTTTCAATAGGATATGAATTAACCTCCATGCCTTGTGGGTGTTCCATATCTTGAAGAAATATTGAGAATTGATCTTTCTGTAGAAAATAAGTATTATTATAATTTTTTCTCAAGTGCTGGAAAAAATAATTATATGATATAAAACAAATCAGAACAGATGCAAAAACATTTATTTACCACAAGATGGACAAGCTTCCAATACAGACTGTTCTCATAATAATTACCCTTATGGTTGTCCAGAAATTGAATCTTTTTTTCAATAAGATTTATGACAACAGCCGTGAAATGATTATTGTGGCAAATAGGAACAAAAAACTGCAATAATAATGAACAAACTGGTTAATTATATGACATTTTAATAGTATAATAGTATTAATTAAGACGCGAATAATATTATAAATTTATTTCTTACAAACTCTATCGTTTGAAGATCATTCAATTGAACCAGTTGCTTCAAGCAATAGTGTCAAGTACTTCTCACATTATATGCATTTTTTTTAGCATCAGCAGCCTCCTTCTTATTCAAAACATTCAAAAGATAATCCTACAAAATAGAGCACAAAATAAGTATCATTTTCATAACAAATACATAGCAATAAACATAAAATAAAACTCACTGAATGTTGGGTATTGAAATAGAATTTTTGTGTTTTAGTTGAACTCTTCCAGGAGTTGAACTTAACAGTCTTGTTAAGAATCAATGCCCAAGCATCAATGATGGAGGAATCAATATAGGAACTGAAATGCAGGCTTTTAATAGAGCTAAAGTTGACAATGAATTTATAATGAGGAAGATCGTGCACAAATACATTGCACCTGGAAAAAAATAACAAATTAATTAAAATATATATAATAATACACAATAATAAACAAATACATCTTTAAAATATTAAAAGGTACTTACTCTATCTTTGGATTATGCTCGTGAAAGCAAAAGTCAGTAATGTCTTTTTCACGCCTGCTCAACCCTTCTAGATGCCTTGCATTAGACGTGCCCACGGTTCAAGGCCCACCGGTTCCGGGCCTTGAACTGCCGGTTACGGTTTTCCCCGGAGGTGAACCGTAACCGGCCCGTCTACACTATTCCCGGTTCTGGGCCGGGCCAAAAAATTGGCGGTTCCGATTCCAGTTAAAACCGCCGGTTCACGGTTCCGCCCGCCGGTTTTTTTGAGTTTTTTTTTGATATACTAATATAAATGTATTATTTTGATTACAAAAAAGAACATTACGTAAATGAAGTACAAAACGAGCATTAAAACAAATGAAGAAAATTAACTCATTTTTTATTAATCTATACCTATTATAAAATAGTATTATTTATAAAATTTGATTGGCCTATTATACCCTTATATAGTATTTTATTATTAATATCTATTATCATATGATTATTAATTTTATGTTTGACATATATATATATATATATATATATATTATTAATTAAAATCTATCAATATTACGTACATCGCACGTACCACTCTACTAGTACTTAAAATTAACATTACATAATTTATAATTACATTAGCAATTAGCATAAGTTCTAATGAATGCTTGAAAAGAATGAAAATTATAGTAAAGACAAGAAGATAAAGTATAGAGAAATGGTGTGGAATAAATAAATTCTCAAAGGAATATATATTTATAAATATACATATTTTAAGCCGAAAACCGTCGGTTAATCACATAAACCGCCGGTTCGCCGGTTTTATAGGCCCGCCGGTTCCGGTTACCAATTTGCGTGAACCGTAACCGGCCCTTCTACCGCTGGTTTCGGTTACGGTTCAGAACCGTTGATCACGGTTCCGGTTAAAAAACCGTTGACCGGCGGTTCGAGCCGGTTCCGAACCGCTGGTTCGTGAAAAATGGGCAGGTCTACCTTGCATTCCTGTCCATGAATTTTGACTTGAATAGAGCACTATTCTTAATGCTCCAGTCGTCATCAGGACTCCAATGCATCGGATCAATCATACTTACATTGACAACTACATGTACATGAAAATTATAATTAAAAACTGAAAAAGAATATGTGTATATGAAACATGAAATCATTATTTACCTTTATCTATCTTTTCATTTTTGTAATGATCTCTCAGTTTTTCATAGATTTCAAAAACAAAATTCTGATGGCAAGGTGTTTCGGATTCCTTATTTTGATCCTCATCTTTCTCTTCAGGTTTTGCCTTTGGTGCATTCTCCTCTTCAAATTCTACTTCATTCTGCTCTTCAAATTCTTCAAGTTCTATTTCATTATGCTCTTCAACTACTGGTGACGGAGTTAACAGATCGAATTTGGGATACTCATCAACACTCTTGTTCTTGTTTTGTTGAAATTTTTTCACAAGTTGATCCATTTCTTCGAAAAAGACATCATTAGAAAACACTTCATCAGAGTCAGATAACACAGGTTGCGGATGAGGACAAAATGATGGAACATTTGATGTATCTTTATCTTCTTTTGAACTTCTCTTAAGCTTATCCAATCTCTTCATGTGATTGTGCGTGATGACATTAAAGTCTCTTTTCAACATCAAGAAAGATTCGTGGAAAGCCGGCATAAAATATATCAAAATTAAGTAACACAACAGTAACACACATCTAAGAAGATAGGATAACGAAAGAAACAATAAAAAGGAGTGGGAGTAAGAAATAAACCTGCATAACAATATCAGATTTATGAATTTAAATTAAATCAATAATAACTTACATTTCTCGCAATTGCTTTGATCTGCATGTTGTCCTTTTCATCTTGAGGTAGCTTGTAAGTAATGTATCTGTCAACTTCAACATCTTCATCACGCTCAATTTCATCAGAATCAACAAGTTTTCTCTCATCAATGTGTATATCTTCTACATTTCCAGTTCCATCTAGTGTTTCGGGTTTCTTAAATCTCCCACTAATAGGGAATACTCCTTCTAACCATTTTCCCCGTCCAAAACAACTACCACTTTTAGACTCATCCTGCAGTCTATTTGATAGTTTAATTGATGTCCAATGCCTAATTAGTGGTAAGCTAGATGGCTCACTCAACCCCAACCACATAAACTGATGACAATACAAGAGAGGCAGAACTAGTGTACAACCACTGATATTTCTAACAACATTCTTCTTATAAGACTCTAAGGCTGTACATAATTTCTCAACGGCAAAAGTGCACCAATCATATGATGAAATTTTTTCAACATAAATCAAGCATTTCATAAGAGACAAATCAATAGATGTGTTTGCAGTTGGAGCAAAAAATGTAGACAATGCATAAAGGACATAAAATATTTTGAAATCATTTCCACCGTCCTTCAATTTCAGTAAAAGATCATGAAACACATGCCTGAGATACACTTCCTTTCAACCAAAATCTGGACTTAAAGTTTTCCACGAGATCTAAAGCCTTCTTATCACTCTTCTCACATGACTCCACTTTATTCCCTTCGTTCCTAAGTAATAGGAAGAGGTCCTCAATATCAGCAGCTGTCACAGCTATTAGCTTTCCACTCTCAAATTCTAATAAACGAGTGACTGGATCAAAATTTTCAATAAACCAGAAAGCCGACATCCAGGACACATATTTCCAACCATTCATAAATAGAAGGCCGCCAAAACCAATAGACCTAACATCAACTTTTTGTGAATCATTCAACAATTGAATTAATTCACATAGCTTAGAAGGTCTACACTTTATAATATATCTGCAAAGAGACAAAGTAGTATTCAAAACAAGCATACCTTTGATCTTAAGAATAATAGCAGTTTTCATACTAAATTATAAGAATTACATGTGGTCTTCATATTTGACCTTTGTTTCTCTTTTTAAAACAACATTTGACTTCCTTTTATTTTTCTTCAATGTGATGCTATTATTATTATTTCAAAAATATCAGTTATAATATGGCTATAATTTAATACAATAAAATGCACTAAGCGTAGAATGAAATATTTTACCCCTGATCAGTTGGAGATACTATCAGCTCCTTTCCACTTGATTCTTTCATCATGCTTTCGAGAGAAACAAAACAAACTACTGTTCAGATTACAGAAAATTGAGAATAAAGCTATTGAACCTCTGAAGTCAATGATTTCCATATATGGACTTCAAGATCGCATTATGTAAATAGAAAAAGAAAGAGTGAGAAGTTCAGGAAATAAACAAGAGGCAACCAATATATACGTTTATACTTCAAATACTATGGCAGAGTAACAATGAGGAAGACAAACAAACAAACATATGTACAACATTACAGTAGAACTAGCATTCAATTGTTACTTATGTGGACAGTAATTGTTACTTTCATTCAACATAATCGTTACTTTCACGACAAAAGGCATTTCGAGCATAATTTAACAAGTACCAGAAAATGATAAAAAAATCCTTCAAACAAAGATACCTCATTGCTTCACAATAATAGATAGCTGTCTAACAATAGCATTCGTGAGCACAATCGATATCAAGTAGCCGAATAACCTATGAAAAATTAACCTACAAAACTGTACAAAATTCAGACCATTCCTTCACTTAATTTAATACATCGACATACAAGTACCTAGCTACCAGAATAACATTCAATCGAACAAGACCGATACAAATAAACGAAACCAGAACTTACACTTCAGACAAAATTCAAAACAGAAATCCAGATCATAATTATTCAGAAATCTTAACTGAAATTTCAGACCAGAAATCGTAGCTCAAATTTCAAAAGAATAAGATAAACAATGAAGCAAAGAAAAACAATCAAATATGCTTAGAATTACATAATACCAGAAAATACCCAAAAATTAGCCAAAACTGATAAAAGCCTATAACAAATCTGATAAAAGAAAAATAGGGAATACCTTTGACGAATTGGCGAAATTAGATAAGAGGGCAAATGGCGAAATTCGGCGACGGATGGAACGACATAGATGGATTGAGCAACGGAGAATTGGAATCGAGGGTGTTACGGAGGGAATGATAGAGAGGACACCAAAGAGAGATAATGAAAATGGAGAATGAACAAAACCACTGTGAGCACTGGAGAATGACGGCGACAGAGCTAAGCGGCAACGATGAGTTGAACGGCGATGTGAGTTTGCGCGCAGTAGAAGGACTGAATGAGAGAGAGTGAGGAAAAGGAAGGAAAAACTGCAGAAAAATGAAGACGAAATTTTGGTTTTTATATTTTGGAATATGGGTCGCGTCGGGTCGGGTCGGGGAGCGGGCCGGGTTGAATCTGATGTACCATACATTAGTTGTACAGGAGTTTTTGCCATGATTAAATACCTAATCTTCTTGACTTAATTATTACAAATTTAACAGTAGATCAAATTCTAAGTACATGAAAAATGATCGGAATCCGACAATTCACCTCATTTTTCAGGTAATCGGAATTTGATAATGTTAAGTTCGTAATAAGTCCAGTAGATCAGGTACGAAATTGTTATTTCGTAAAAACGCGACATTTTTTAAGATGCTCCTAACGGTCAGGATAGAATACGATATTTGCCCAACAAAAATACGTGAAGTTACAGAGAGGCTTATTGACCTTCTTCGTGCCAACCGCGAGTAAAATTTAGTCGCCTTCGCCTTCCTAATGCAGATATCCGAATCCAACCATAGCTCGTGTTTCGAATAAAGTGCAGCTAAATCTAACCATGCATCTAACTCCAGTCTTCTCTCATCACCCACCTGCAAAGAAACACCACCAAAATATTAAAAACATCGGTTATCACGGGAAATGTTCGTGAGCTGAAGTTTTCCAAGAGTAAGCAGACCTCATTCGCGCTTTTCTCAGGATTTTCACCTTGTCCCCGAATCAGAGCTAGCAAGATCCTATAGGTTTCTATAGCCTGCTTCAGCTGTTCTTGAGCGATCTGAACGAGGGCTTTCAATCTAAGAAGCTCCAGTTGTTCAATACTTTCTGTTTCATCCAATGCAAGATCAACAATGGCTTCTGCATCTACTAGTCTCTGCTCTGTAGATGCAATACGCGCCAAAAGTTTCCAACCTTTTGCTGCGCTTCCAGCGCTCGTCTTTGAGAACACCATGGCCTGGTTGAAAGCCGAGGTCAAGTTTCTCTGGGTAGCATTTTCCAGCCCGAGTTGGAAGCTGATCTCAGGATCTTTAATCCCAGCACGTAAAGTATGGTTTAGGGAGTTCATCGAGTCTCTATGTAAAGAAACTCTTTCAGAATCCGACATGGAGATCATTGCAGCATTTCCGTAGCAGATGCCAAGAAACTTATGAGCTTGGCCTAACATATGCTCATTTTGGTTTATGGAAACATCAATTACCCTACGTGCAAACTTTATCCCTTCCAAAGACTCGGTTGGATCTTGAGCACATACCTTTGCTCCCAGCAAGAACGATGCTAAATGATCCAAACACTTTCTTTAGAAGATCCAAAGCTGTCCGATTCTGGCCTGCAGCGCTGTAGCAAAGCGCAAGAAAGTACCATCTCTCTGCTCGATTATATATACCAGGTAGAACTTGCTCCACGTGATCTGCCGAAGACTCGAATTGCCCAGAAACTGTGAGTGCAAAAGTTAAATGATCCATAATTTCAGGATCCCACTCTATCTCGCCATAGACAACCTTCTGCATGAGTATAAACAACAGAAGAATCGATTCTTCTGTGCTACTTTCGGGGAATGTGGAGCCTACGGGGTTAAATTCCGAAGGAATGGTTGCTTCGACACCTCCATACAGCAATATAGCTGCTAAGTCCTTCTGCACTTTAGCCAGTCTTTGAGGATCTAAATTCCAAGGCCTCAACAAAGCCCTTCGATACGCAGCAATCGCTTCGTCTAGAGATCCTGCTTGTAACCATAGCCTGGGAAGCAATTCTAGTGCTCTGTGAAACATCTCAAGCGGTTTACTATCTCCACTTACCTCACCATATATTATACCACGAGGAAGAGCTGATTCGACTGTGTCCAAGATAATCTTGCACTCTCTCGCAGCTTCTGTATTCACAACGAGAACAAACATATCAGAAGCCAAAAATCCATCAAGAATCCCTCCCTCTAAGAAAGATAGAGAAAAGGAAAATGACAGGATGGTAAACTAATTTTTTTTTAGAGAATCGATAAACTAATCTTCATCTTCCTACATTTATGTTAACATTGCATTAATATTTTAACTATTGTATCAAAAATATCATACAAACTAATCCTACATTACAAGAGGGGATAGGATCTAGTAGGAACATTTCTTTATATAGGAACATAAGAACTATGCATTGTTATCACGTCGGGTAATGCATAAAATGCAGTAACTTAATGCAAAAACATTTAATGCATAAACTATAATAACTTAATGCATAAATTGCAGCAACTTAATGCACCGTTGAATCTGAAGCATAGAATACAAATAATAATTAGCATAAAAACTAACACTCCCTCCATCCTACATTATTGTGGTTGAGAGGGTGCGACATGTGTTTTAAAAAAAAATAATTAAATATTTGTTGAATGATGAAATTAAGATGTCACATATTTGATTTGTTGTGACGTATAAAATATTAGAAAGTTAGTGGGATTATTTCCATTTATGGAAATACCACATTTATAAGGAACGATCCAAAATAACAAATTAATCATACTTTTCGATGATGGAGGGAGTACAAGAGATATAAAATTACTGTACATAACAAATCTCATAAATTCAAACCTGATCAATCTGCAGCGGCGTTCTTTGTGGGTCCATTTTATCTTATTCAATCAATCCCTTAAACCAGAAAACAAAAGGAAAGTAAATAAAACATGCATGAGAGCAAAAATACTATACGCCAATACCCTAATCCAAGAATCAAATAGGAAGCAAACTTCGTAAACAGCAAGATAAAGAAAACGAGAATTTACACAAATATATCCCCTAATCAGATCCACAAAAATCCTACAAAAATCCGATGATGGCTTTGTATTTATTTATAGAGTTTTTATTAATGGTAGAATTAATATGGATTGGATTAGGAAAAGCTCATCAATCCGAGTTGCATAAGGAAAGGTGAGATTTTATGGGGCTCTTTCGTATAAGACCATCTCTAATAATCTACCTTATTTTTAATTACAGCATTACAAAAAATATTTCCTAATATTCTTTTTTATTTGTCTACTAGTAAGTAGCCCGTCGAAATTCGACGGGAAATAATTTTATGTTTTAATTTATATGTATATATTTTAAAAATAATTTTATATCTTATTTAAAAGTTGTAATATTGTTCGCGTTAATTATTAATCAAACTTAGAAAATTAATTTATTTCATGTATCTAAATTTATAATTAGGAATGATAATGGATCGAATATACTCAATCATTATGTATTTTCTAAATCTAAATTTGTTAAGATTTTTTCTATATGTTCGTCCTAATCTCGTTTAAAATAGTGACTTTACTGTACATACTCGTCTCAAATCCGTTGAGTAATACTCGATAAAAATATGAACACCCCAAGTAAAATTAATTAAAATTAGTAAAAATCCTTCTTTCTATATTATTTGAACCGTCTTGTTGGTTTATGCTAAATTACTCGATAAAAATTTAAACAAAGTTAATACTAATTAAAATTTGTAAAAATTATTCTTTTTAAGTATATTTGAATCGTCTCGTTGATTTATGCTAAATCGATATCTCTAATCTTGCCAAAATGCGGAAAGAAAATGTTTACATCTTCAAAATAATATTAATTAAAATTAGTAAAAATCTATGTTATTTGAACCGTCTCGTTGGTTTGTGCTAAATTACTCGATAAAAATATAAACAAAGTTAAAATTAATTAAAATTAGTAAAAATCCTTCTTTTTAAGTATATTTGAACTGTCTCGTTAGTTCATGTTAAATCGATATCTCTAATCTTTGTCCAAATGCGGAAAAAAATATGTTTACATCTTCAAGTTTTTTTGTTCTTTTCTTTAGCTACCTATCCCACATTTGATTCAATGTATATATATTTTATAGAAAGCACTAATCGAATTTTTAGAAAAACATGAATGAATAATAAAAAGGATTTCATATAGACATGTTGATTAAATATATTTATTTAGTCTTCATAGGGATTTTCATTTACAAATTTTCAATAGATTATTATATATGAATTAAGAATGTATAAAATAAGGGTTTATAAGAATGCATTCCGAAATTGTTATTATTTTAATATGTATAATAGAAGAATTAATTAAATAGAGGGAAAGATAAATATGAGATGTGATTAATAGATAAACATGTGATATTTCAAGAATATGAAATTAATAAAAATAAAAATTAGAATATATATGAATTAAAATTAGATAAATTACCAGAATAAAGGAAAATCTGAACGGAGCACCGTGGATGGGGCAGCTTTATTTTCCTATTAGTAATAGATAGATAGATAGATGCTTAATAATATGTAAAAACTATTTTCTTTCAAAAATTATGTAAAAATTATTCCAATTAACAAATAATAAAAAAAATTAAAATAAAAACTCGTCACGTGTAGTAAAAGAAAAATAAAATAACCAAGAAGTTAAATCCCTATTACTCCATATAGTATTTGGTTTAAGGGCAATATATTCGTCACATCGTGTTTTTCCGGCGCCACGTCAGTTTTAGTTTGGCCGGATTTTTTCGGTCTGTGGGAAATTTCAGAATTTGAGATTTTTTTATGGATTTAAGACAAATTAACCCTAGTATAAATAACAAAAGGTTAAAATTTAAATTTCAAGTATATATTTAAAAGTCATACAATTTACGAAATTCGTTTAGAATTTATATACATGTATCCATACCAAACCCCAATTAAAAAAATAATTTTACAACTTGTAGTTCCAAATTCGTAAAATAATACCTGCTAATTGACCACATTCATTTAAATTTATAAAATATTTAAATAATCAGTTTAGTTGTAAAATAAATTTGTTATGCGTCTCAATAAAATTTTGAACATTACAAAATAAACAATTATAATAAATAGTACAAATAACAAAAGATTAAAAATTGAATTCCAAGCATATAAATTTGAAAGAGAGGAAAATAAAAATATCCAGTATGAAGATAGTGTGTACCACCCATACCCAGTTTTTGTGGCATGTATAAGCTATATCCACTGACAACTTTTTGATTTTTTTTTTGCACTTTTCAGAGTTAAAAAAAAAAGAAAAAAATATATATTTATGCTGATTTGACTCCATTGAAGTTTGGGATTTAACCTTTTTGACTCTCACATGCGGTACACTATGCGAAACAATTTTTTTTTTTACTTTGACTCAAATTCTAAAACAAACAAAAGAAGACAAAACCTAACCCTAACCTAGCGGTACACTCTATACTTCTTCAACAATAAATAAAACCTAGCGGTACACAATTCATACCGATGCAATAATTTCAAAGGCAGCAAAAAATTTCCCACAACCCCCATATCATTCTTCTCTCATCAAAATCCATGGCGTCATCAAGTTCAAGACATCAATCTGAGGATGAACGGCAACGTGAAAATCAACGACGTCTGGAAGAGGTTAGTACTTCGTACCGATTTAAATAGGGACGAAAGAAAAAACTGTACCGACCGTCATAATATTGTACCGATAGGTTATGAACCGGTCGGTACAATTTTTGAATCGGTCGGTACAGATTTTTCAGACTGCCGGTACAGTTTTCAGAACATGTTATTGATTTTTTCTTAAAAATAAGATGGTTAATTAGGCTAATTTTGTGCTAATTATGTTGATTCGTGGTAATTCTTTAAATTTCGTACTAATTAGGACATTTTCGGTGGCTATGCTTATGTGCTAATTATGTTAATTTTCGTGCTAATTAGGATAATTACGACGATGCCTAATATGTTTCATAAATTTTGTACCGACCGTGTAGAATATTGTACCGATCGATAATAATATACACCCTATCGGTACACATTTTATTCCCATCGGTACAATATGTTTTTAATACAGTATGATTCTGTTCTTATTCTGGATGTTTTGTGATGTTTATTATATTTTTTTTGGCACGCTTAATAGTTAATTTAACAAATAAGATCATTTGGTGTTACGTTTTCACTTATTTATAACTCATTTATAAATTTGAAAATCATGATCAATTGACATATATTACGTAGATGTGTGATAATTTTGAAAAAATTGTACCGATCGGTAAAACTTATGTACCGGTCGCAGTAAAATCATGTGTTGATTTTACTTCGAGCGGTACAAAGTTTTTCCCGGTCGGTACAATGTTTTTTTTCTACAGTGTGTTTGTGTTCTTATTTTTGAATCGTATTGTGTTTGTTTCAGTATGGTTGGATCTGGATCCGAGAAGATGCTCAACACTGTTCTCCGAGGATTAACACGTACTACAAAGTTTCGATTATAACAGATATTAGGCAGATACTTGTTGCTGTTGGGGATCGAGCACTGTTGGATAGATTCATGGCCAGCTGTTTCGGGCATCTTATGAGATGGCCATTGGGCAAAGCGTGCGGCAAAGCGCTACACATGCTCGTATCAAGAGAGGTAGAGGTGTACGGTGAATTGCCGTACGATACATGGTATCGTATCGGCGACAAAAATATCCGATTCTCGGCTCAGGAGTACGCCCTAATTTCGGGATTGTGTTTTGGAGCTGCTTCATTTGATCCACATGCGGATCACACGCCGGATAATGTGGAGGCTTATCAGAGATTTTGTGACGGGAAGCCAATAACTGCCAAAAAACTGCGGGACCGGTTTGTTACAGGGTATGGGATAGTTGATCCTGAAGGCGAGCTCCACCTTCGGGCAGCAAATGTTATCATCGCTTATTATTTCGGGATAGGTGGCGATGATCGGAGAAATGTGGTGCCCTGGCTTTGGGTATTGGTGGATGATCTCGACGCGTGGAACAGATTCCCATGGGGCGGGTATACATTTCAAAACTTGAGGAACTACACCAAGAATTTGGAAACGAAGGGGTCGAAAATGATGCCCAAGTACCATTATTACGGCCCTGTGTGGGTACTGCAGTGTTGGATGTTCGAGGCTATTCCTGGTTTAGCTCGTTTAGTTTCTACTCCCGTATCAGACACTGCCATTCCTCGCTGTTTGAGATGGGTAATGGCAGCAGCGTTGCGGGTGGATCTTGATGATCAGTTTCGTGCAGGAGTCGTCTGTTTCGACTCCATTGAGCCAGAGGCAGCAGAGGAGGAGACACATTGCGGAGGTCCCTGCGATGGACGACGTGCTCGGAGTGCATTACGTGAGGCCTATCAACCCAATAAAAGAAGGAATACCAGTTGCACGTCGTCCTCCAGTTCAGAGGCCTAGCAGTCCCCCCCACGTGTCAGAGCCATGCACCGATCGTGACACGTACGACTTGAGAGACCGGGCCCCGTCGAAAGATACTTCCAAAAGTAAGGAAAAGCGTGCTCGGAGAAACATTCCATCGTCGTCATCGAGCAGCGGCGCCGACACCAGTGGACAATCTCGTGATAGGCAGTTTATGAAGGAGCTGCAAGAGATGACAGCAACAACTGTGAAGAGAGAGATAACTTCACAATGGAGAAATGTATTTTTTCCGGAGATCAAGGCCTTCTTCACAGACCTTTTTAGTAAGAGTTCCCGCCGTTCCACACCTCGTCGAGATACACCTCCACCACCTCGTCGTGGCACACCACCCCCCGTACATTCCCCACACGTCAGTCCAAGAGGGGAGACTGGAGGTGCAGGCGCCGATCCTGAGTTCATCCCAGCACGCCATTCCACTCCCGCTTTTGTTACACCCGAGTGGGTGAGCAAGGGCGGTCCTGAGCATGCATACGACCCTCCTCGGCATTCTGAGCACGCATACGACCCTCCTCGGCATTCTGTGCCAAATCCCGAGATATATCGTCAGCCACCTCAGGTAAATAATACGTTAGTAATTTATTAATTTTTTAAAATTTTAAATTTAATTGACTTTAATTATTTTATCTGTGTGTAGTATATTGAGGCTCAGCCCATTACTGCTGTCCCTCCTAACCTTGACTACAACTCCATTTTGCACAATCCTGAGCTGTACAACTTATACTCGAGGCAGAGACTTGAATATTTAAATGACAACCGAGCAGAGGAGCAGGAAGGACAACAATCGGCTATACAAGTTGAGCCACAAGAAGAAATTCCACAGCCTATTGGTTCGTTGCCTCCTGCCGATTACGCCGAGGAGGAGAAATGGCGTCGCTATGCAGCCTTTATGTCAGTAGATGATGCTTGCGTAATCATCGGTGGCTCCGCCGTCTATCCTCCGTACTTCCGCACAATTGAGAACACAGAGATTGACCTTGATTATACTGTAAATAATCTCTCAAATATATTCTTAAATATACTCTCATTTTTATACTTATTTCTTCTTCTAATTGTCCAATTTATTTTGTGTGCAGGTGTTCGAGAGGTACATTGACGTTTTGCGCGGACGTCTGGAAGAAAGGAACCATGTCCTCCCCGATCGAAATGCTACGAACACAATCATCTGTTATGCCGAATTCTTTGTGAGTTACTAATTCATTATGTTTTAATTGGTTCACGGATTTTATATGTTCTTTTTGTGAATTTCGTGCTTTTTATTCACACAGAGGGACGTCGAGTTCTACTTCAAGAAGATCAAGAGTAACAAAAAATTGACGGCGTCGCTACGAACTAATTTGGATGTCAATGCAGATATTACATCTTGGAGGCAAGCTGAGCAGGTAACTTACATCTTATATTAATTATAACTTTTTTAATAACATATGACCCACATCTACGTGATTTTTATGCAGATCATCGTTCCAGTGCTATCCGGAAAGCATTTCTATGTCGTCCGTATCATTCCAAGGTTATGGACGGCTGAGGTGCACGACTCTTTCTTTGCACAAGGCGGGAGTTCGGGAGGCGCGTAAGAGGCGGTGAAGCCGTTTCAGCAAAAATTCTCAACTGTGCTCAATGAAGGAAAGTATTGGGATACCATAGACCTAACCCAGGCACCACGCACGTCGGAAGCATTGAGGATGGTCTTTTTGACTAAGCCTACACCACGGGAGCCCGTTAGGCAGCACATTCAGATCGACAGTCACAGTTGTGGTCCTTTTGCGCTGATGAGTATAGAGCGCATGATCAGTGCCCGACCCTCCATTGCATGGGGCAATGAAGAGGGAAGTGTGGCTTTGTATAGGCGTAAAATAGCTCGTGATGTTTTCTTATTGGCTTTGCAAAGCCATGTCGATTATGTTTGACAAATATTATTGCTTTGTGCCATAAGTGTTAATCATTTCTTATTCTAATTGCATGTGCCATTTAATTGCTTTGGATAAACATTAAAATGATAACATTAACATATAATCATTTCATTTAAATGGCCATTACACATATTAACATTAAATTGATAATAAATTACTCCTACTGATCTTTGAGCGGGCATGTTCTTCTTGTGTGGCCAGTCTCGTGACATATTCTGCATTTTTTCGGTGCCCGTTGACGGCTACTGGAAGGTTCATCTACGGTGACTGGACGTCTGCTGGAGGACAAATTCTCAACTGCAGATCGACGACGGGAGTTCCTCGGGCGCCCCGCCTGACTGACGGGCGGGTGGCAAAACAATTATTCCCGCAACATGTGGAGGTAAAGACCACTCAGTCTGGGGAGGGACCTGATTCACCTGTTGGGAGTAAATTTGTAAAAGTGTAGATCTCTTGTAGTAATCGTCCACATAGTTGTATACATGCTGCCCATTTCGCCTGTCATACATATAACATATAATCATTAGATTAAGTGCAACAGAAATAAATATAAAATGAAATATAAAAACTTGAGGTTTTCTTACTGAATGGCTGCAGCAGCATGAGAACACGGTATCAAATCAAAATCAAACACACGACACGGGCAAGTCCTCGCACGCAGATCGACATTTAGATTCTGTTTTCCGTCATTCACTTTGAAGATCAAGTCTCTGACGGGCGTGGCAGTGTAAGATCTTGAGAGTTCCACCTCTGTACGGAGCTTTCGCTCTGCCTCCTTCGTGAGAAAATCAGTAGACGATGAATACAATTGACGTCTTTCATCAAACCATTTTTCGACGGTGAGTCTAATTGTCTCCAAGCATGAGCAAATTGGTAAGCGTCTAGCAAACACCAATACATTATTGAATTGTTCTGCAGCATTGGATGTCAGGGAACTATATCGTCGAACAGGGCACATTGATCGAGCCCACTTCTCTGGACCAATGTTCATGAGCTTATTATACGCTTCGGGCTTCCCAGCAAGAATGCTATTCATTGCTTTCTCATAAGCCGACTTTCTATATGCATATGCTGCTTTTTGAAACAACTTGGTGATAGGTTTTCCAAAACTAACCATGCTCTTGAGGATGTGATAGTAGCACAGACCGTGTGGTACGCCAGGATAGACTGCCCTAACTGCATTCGCGATACTTAAGTGGGCGTCTGAGATGATGACCATATCCGAACGACAACCGTATGCCTCTTTCAAATGAGTGAGAAACCATGTCCACGAGACATCATTTTCAATTGGACCGATCCCCCATGCCAGTGGTAGCAGTTGCTCGTTTCCATCCTTTGCGACCGCAACGAATAATATGCCATTATTTTTTCCCTTCAAGTGTGTTCCATCCACCACGATCACCGGTCGAAGACACCACTGAAATGCCACGATACAAGCTGACAACGCCACAAAAGCTTGTTCGAACCGATCATCATTCGGGCTAACACTGTAGTCAATTGTCGAGCCCGGATTTTCTCTCTGCAACATGTGGAGATAGCCGGGAAGCATCTTCCATGAGTCTGTATATCCACCATATATCATCTCGAGGGCTCGATTCCGTGCTCGCAGACATACACTGTAACTTGCATCGCAGCCATATTCTCGACGCAAATATGCCCGAATTGACTTCGGTTTAGTGATTTCACCTTCATTGATCATTCTACCCGCAAAATGAGCTGCAATAACCTTAGCACTGACCTTCCTGACAGCTGAATGGTCCATATTAAGATTGCATGTATGTCTCCCAATGAACTTGTGAATATACCAATAGTCGCCCTGTTTCCGAGCACGCAAATCAAAAGAACAGTTACTTCCGTACTTGCATTTGAAGTGAACCGGATTCGATATACGAACGTGGAACACTAAACTCAGCTCGTTGTTCCATGTGCCACAATCCAACAAGAACTTTCAAATCGTCTTTGCTGTAAAATATCTCGCCCTTATTCAATGGACCGTCTGGCAGCCTGTCAAGATCACTAACAACGAGCGAAGCAGTAGCAGCTAGTGGAATCATTGGAACTAACCAATTCTGCAGTGCCTCCGCTTCAGTGGCGCAGTCTGTGTCTTCAACAAGGGGCATACGACTACTCTGCATCAGCATTGATAAGAGCTTGTTCACGCCGCCTTGAGTATGCACCCACGTAACGAAGTCTGCAAAAGTACCAAGGGTCAGATGCATAGACTGTGACAGTTCGTCCTCCTCATCAGACTCTGATTCCTCCTCATCATCTTCGTCGGAATCGGCGGTAAATTCAGCCTCCTCGGGTACCTGCGACTGCCGTTCCCCCCGCATAGGAATGTTCGCGCCACTACTAGCACCCCATTGAGTATCACCACTAGCACCCCATTGAGTATCACAAAGCCAATCAGATGAAGCCAAATGTGCGAGCGACTCGTCGTACTGCGAGTACTGAGGGATTTGATCGTCATAGACATACGGCGAAGATTCATTCAAATCAAATGACGGCCTGTACACAGCATCAATATGCACGATATACAATGTAGGCTCAGGCTCGGTAACATACAATCGACGAAGTTGTTCATCGTTACTCAAACTATGTTTAACACTTCGGCCAGTTCTAGACGTCAATAAATAGAATATTTCATACTCAAGACTTAACGATTTCGACATCATTATGAAATCAATATATTCCTTAATGCTAGAGAAACTTATCGTATCCACCGGAAGGTAGAAAGTTCGTTCTTCCCCACCATTATACACACAATCGTCCCATGTCCCGTTGTATTTAACGATGAATCTCCTACACTCCATCTGCAAAAATACAATATTATTAGAAAAAATAAGATTATTAAAAAAAATTGTACCGCTCGGTACAAATATTGTACCGATAGAGTATTTGTGAACATTTGTCTGTACCGATCGGTACAAATATATTACCGATCGGTACAATTTTTTCTTGTTCCGGTACTCATTTACAATTTTATTTCAACTGACCTATTCAATCTCCGAATGAAAATTCCTTCTATATCTCGATTAACCCCAAGTGAAAATGCCGGTACGTGTGTGACTTCGTTTCTACAAAACAACGATGAGATGGTTAAAAAAAAGAGCATATAATGAAAGAGAGTTGAATGAAATAGTGTGTGGACAAAAAAACATTGTACCGATCGATGTTTTAGTTGTACCGATAGGTGATGTGTACGGTCGGTACAATAAAAATACGATCGGTACAATATATTTCTCTTCGATACCATCATTAAAAATAAAATTAAACTCACCTATAGTAATTTTGAAAAATAAATGTCGTCTGCTATGTCATTTCTCTAGCAAACGTGAGTGATATTTACTTGTTTTTGTGGTATTGTGATTCTATCTCTTTCATTTTTTTTTTCTGAAGTGTAATTTCATGTGCTTCTGTGTGTGATATATATATAGACAGAAGAATCAAGTAAACTAAATAGATGTACCGATAAGATTTTACGCGTGCATTGACACTATTTAATTTCGTACATTGGCATGCATGACAAGCTTTATATTAAAGTCTTGACGTGAATGATGCATGAAAATATTCAGAACGCTGAATCTGTACATTGTATAATATTGGGAATCATTTTTGTCCTCATTCATAAAGCAAGTCAACAGTTATTTGAACAATGATCGGACACGGAAATTAATGCATGAATTTGACAATTAACCTATTTTAAAACAGCCGAAAAGTGCAAAAAAAAACCAAAAAGTTGTCAGTGGATATAGCTTATACATGCCACCAAAAGTGGGTATGGGTGGTACACACTATCTTCATACTTGATAGTTATGTGTATTAAGACAATTTGAAAATATACAATCTATAATAACCGTTTAGAGCTTATTTACTCATATCAAAGTCGGTTGAAAAATAATTTTACTACTCATTCTTATCCCAAAATCGATGAACCAAAAATCACTGTCTCAAACCCGATTAAAAAGTAACTTTACAACTGATTCACATTTCAATCCTATAAATTAGTGTAATACCAACTAATTTCTCAAATCTATCTAAATTTATAAAATATTTAGATAATAAAAATAAAAGTTGTTACAATAATCGATCATCAATCTCAATAAAAACTCGAATTATAAAATAAACCTTTATAATAAATAGGGGTTATTTATAGTTTGTGACCCTAACTTTCATCATTTTTCTATTTATGGCATTACTTTAAAATTTTCTAAAAAAACCCTGTAATTTACGAATTTATCAAAAAAAGGCTCGTTTTTATTTTTCGGCGTTGGAATGATAAATCAGTTGACCGTCTATCTGATGTGGATATTAAAATGACAAGTGTACCGAAACAACGTCGTTTCAGTTTGTACATAATTAAATATTGACAAAGTCATAGGAGGTATAGCTTTTATGGCTGAACCTTAAATATTTTTCTATTCTTTCCCTAAACTATAAGTCGACTTTTGGGGAAGAAAATAGTTTAGAGAGAGAATAAAAAGACATTTAGGGTTCCATTATACAAGCCATAGGTTGTATGACCTTGTCAATTTTTAATTCTACTCAAACTGAAACGATGTTGTTTCGGTACACTTAACATTTTAATATCCACGTTAGATAGTCGGTCAGATTTTTCATCATTCCAACGCTGGAAAATAAAGGCGGACCTTATTTAGATAAAATCATAAAGTACAGGGTTTTTTTGAAAAATTTTAAAGTACAACCCACAAACGAAAAAATGATGAAAGTTCAGGCCACAAACTATAAATAACCCTAATAAATAGTATGGATAACAAAAGATTCAAAATTAGATTCAAAATAAAAATTTATACAATTTAGGAAATCCATTCTGAATTTATATACACGTACCAATCACTAACTCGATTAAAAAGTAATTTTGCTACTCGATCTTGTCCCAATCTCGTATAATAATACCCATCAATTATTTGAAACCCGTTTAAATTTATAATATATATGGTGAACCGGTTCAAATGGAAAAAATAAACAGTCATGTTTCTTTAATTTATGTTCTCGTATTGGTAGTCTTCTAACATATCAATAATAAATAGTGCAAATAACAAAATATTAGATTCAACCCACATAATTCGCAAGTTGTGCACACTAATCTTGACAAGCACGAAGGTCAACCTCAGGACCCAATCGTTCTCATCTCATAAGCACATATTCAATAGAGAGTTTAAGTACTAAAAGCATTTCAAATATGAAATTCAATTGCAGAGCTTATTAACTTGAAAGTACTTGTACTAAAAAATAAAGCCCGCTTGTAGTCAAAGGATAATAATAAAAATATTGTCTCATGAAAGTCATAGATCTAGGGGTTCTCAACTGGAGGGCCTACAGAAGTAATACTTACTAAGTAGAAATCTCTAGCACTAATATAATAACACGAACTCTTATTTATTATGCTCAGTTTTTTAAAAATAACTTATTGGTTTCTTAAAAAAAACCAAATCTTAATTAGGGCACTAACATACTTTTACTTGACTTTTAAAAGTATGCATACACATAACAAAAATCCAATCAATAATCATTACTCATGTATACCAAAATTTCATACTCCCTTCGTCCGTAAAGAGTGTGGCCATATTTTCTTTTTCGTCGTCTACCAAGAGTGTGGTTTTTTCATCTAGTAATGATGCTCATATAGTGGCTGATTTCTTGAAAGAGCAAGTGTTTAACAGATTTGGGGTTCCAAAAATCCTCATAAGTGACCAGGGAACTCAATCAAGGAAATGACCTCACATACTCTCTTATATTTTAAACCTAACATAAATTCAAAATGATGGGTCTCTTTCTCCATTCAAATAACATCTACCTTTCTTTTATTAAAACTCATGCCACCACCAAAAATCACACTCTTGATGGACGGAGGGAGTAATATTCACTATGGTTAATCATTTTTAAGTAAATTCTAAAATAAGTATAAGTATTTTATAAAGAATCTCTAAAAAATACCAAAGTTTTATTGTACCATTCTTACATATCATTCTAAAATAATTATCAATTCTAGAAATAATTATTAATTTACGTTTGTACTATTCATAGCATCACAAAATACTATTCATGCACAGTCCTTTTTTAATTACTAAAGTTCTAAAATATGAAAACTTATTAAAAATTTCCAATCTTTTCTTCATGCATTATACATATATCTCATACTTATTTATTAAATAATAATCACTCTTTGAAACATGTAGAAACCAAAACTCATAAGCTTGAAATTATGCGAAGGTTGTAAAAATAAATCATAATAAATTAAATATATAACACTCTTAAATTCATAATTTAATATCAAGACTCCTTAATTAACAGGCATGTAAATTTTCGTTACAATCCTACTATTTTTAATCATATTTTCAGTGACATACAAAGTAGCGGTTTCGTTTCAGCATATTACAGTTTCAATAGAAAAATCATAATCAAATAACTACTCGTTCAAAAATTCTAAAATTTCATATGTGAGCTTCCAACATCAGTATAGACAACATATCAAAATTTCATCTTAATCCTCAATAAAATACTAAAAAGACCATCTTAATCCTTCAAATGAGCTCCAATTAAGCCTATTTTTGTGAAATACGTTCGGCCCCGGGTCCCCACATTTGTGGACCTGACCCGACCCACGCCTACATTCTGGTAGGCCTCATCGAGAATGGGGTTCATTTGCCAACTATATTTATGGGGTTCACACCATTACTGAAATATTGTTTAAGATTGTGAACCCAAATCCATCTCCAACCTAAAATTCAAAACTCAAATTCATTTTACAGTAATCTTCACCGTCAAATAGTAATTTAACTCCAACTCACAAACTTAAACTCATATTCAAAAGAATATTTCTATATATTCATTCTCGTACCAATTTTAATACTTTTGCAATAATATTTATATATTTTTAAAAATTACACATGAGACCTAGTTTTTAGTATACAACTTTCATATATGGGGTAAGTTCACATAGAAATTAGTTCTCATGAGTTAACCTATGAACCATGTGATGTGAATGGTTCGAGATTCACATAAAACAAATATATGAAAATAGAGAAAATATATCTAGAAGTAGGGTTTTGAAGGTGATAACCAGCTGGAAGCAAATTCTTTGCCGTTAATCCGTCTGAGATATGCAAAATCATGTCGGAAGGGACTCCGACGTGAGCACTCCAACACTCAAGTTGGTGAGAGTATTTTTGCTCTGAGACAATAAGTAGAAAATGAGTGAAAAGTGAAGTATTTTGTGCGTACATACCTTGATTTTTCATGGGGTGAGATACTTATACTAGTGTTGAGGTAAGGGTAATTTTGTAATCAAATCTATGTTATTGAGAGTATGCTTGCTTCCGGTCTGGCCCAAGTCTAGTTCTGGGCTTGAAAACAGTCCAGCCCTAGTCTGCAACATTGCTCAATTGGACATGCTTAGTTTTGGGGTTTAGAGATGGTCAACAACATATCTGGGTGTGTCAAGATTCAATAGTGCGCACTACCAAGGTGCTTGCTCCTATCGGAGTGGTACACCTACGTGGATAAGTTAGTTGAGACGACAAAATACAAAATAGACCATCTTATCCCTAAAAAAAACATAGGTTTGATTACGAAATTGCCCTTATCTTATCACTTGTATAAATATCTCACACCATGCAAAATCTAGGTACATACACACAAATACTTTACTTTTCACTCATTTTCTACTTATTGTTTCATTACAAAAATACTCTCACTGATTTGAGCATCCAAGTGCTCACATCGGAGTCCTTTCAGACTTGGTTTTTACAGATAGTGTCAGGTCGGGTGATAACTTTACACATAAACCCATGGGGTCCATCGACCCAATCATCCATCCTTATTTTTTTTCCTTTCATAATCTAACCAACTGGGTTAAGTTTGTTTCTTTTCCCAATCTAAATAGGGTGAGATCCTCTTCTATGGAGATAATCCCACTGCAGGGTGTTGTGCCCCTAAACAGCGCCGCTTGCCTTTTTATTTTATGTTCTTCCTTCCTTCTTTATGTTATTACATTTCTATCTTATGGCAATTTATATTTTAGTTTTTAGTTGATAATTTTCAATTAATTTTTTTATAATTAGAATTAGTTATATCATGATCATATTTTTATAAACTAGTAAGTAGCCCGTCGAGATTCGACGGGAAATAACTTTATGTTTTAATTTACGTGTATACATTTTAAAAATAATTTTATATCTTATTTAAAAGTTGTGATATTGTTCGCGTTAATTATTAATCAAACTTAAAAAATTAATTTTATTTCACGTATCTAAATATTAGGAATGACAATGGATCGAGTATACTCATTCATTATGTATTTTCTAAATCTAAATTTGTTTGTAATTTTTCTACATGTTCTTCTTAATCTCAGTTAAAATAGTGACTTTATTGTACATACGCGTCTCAAATCCGTTGAGTAATACTCGATAAAAATGTGAACACTCCAAGTAAAATTAATTAAAATTAGTAAAAATCCTTCTTTCTACGTTATTTGAACCGTCTCGTTGGTTTATGCTAATTACTCGATAAAAATCTAAACAAAGTTAATATTAATTAAAATTTGTAAAAATTCTTATTTTTAAGTATATTTAAACTGTCTCGTTGGTTCATGCTAAATGATATCTCTAATCTTTGCCAAAATGCAGAAAAAAAATGTTTACATCTTCAAAGTAATATTAATTAAAATTAGTAAAAATCCTTCTTTCTACGTTATTTGAACCGTCTCGTTGGTTTATGCTAAATTACTCGATAAAAATCTAAACAATTTAATATTAATTAAAATTAGTAAAAATCCTTCTTTTTAAGTATATTTGAACCGTCTCGTTAGTTCTTGTTAAATCGATATCTCTAATCTTTGTCAAAATACGGAAAAAAATATGTTTACATCTTCAAGTTTTTCTTTTCTTTAGCTACCTATCCCACATTTGATTCAATGTATATATTTTCTAGAAAGCACTAATCGAAGTTTTTAGAAAAACATGAATGAAAAATGAAAATGATTCTATATAGACATATTGATTAAATATATTTATTTAGTCTTCATAAAGAGATTTTCATTTACAAATTTTCTATAGATTATTATATGATGGTCCCTGAGCTGGGTACTTGGTGTAGAGGGGGGGGGGTGAATACACCAAGTAGATTTTTCGAAACTTTTTCAAGTTAAAACACAGAGTTGGTGAGCTCAGTTATTGATCCAGCTGGGGAGGGTCAGCTGGGTAAATAACTCAGCTGGCGGTGCGGAAAGTGGTGGTTTGAAAACTTAGCTCAGTTACTTAGAAAAACTCAGTTTGAAAATATTAACTTAACGTTTTCAGCTTAATCAGGTTGTGCAACTTTTCGAGAGACACAGCTGTCTTTGGAGAGCAGCTGTGTGTGCAGTTTTGAACAAGTATGCAATGATATGAAGGAGTTAGTACACAGCTGAATATAAAGCAATAGTAAAGAGATAGAGTAAGAAGCACGCGAGTTTTTACGTGGTTCGGAGTAACACCTCCTACGTCCACGACCAGGTTCACTGGTAATCCACTACCACTTGGTTTCCAAGTACCAAGCAACTTCACAACTCTAACCCGAGCTGTGTTCCAACAGTTTGCGGGCACTGTCAAGCCTATACACCTTCAGTTTACGGGTACTGAAGAACCTAACAACTCGAATTACGCGCTTCAAGCAAGCGTACCTTTACCTAACCTTTCTGGGTTTGGGTTTGGGTATGGGGTTCCAACTATGAACGAGTTCTTACAATTAAGAACTTCAGAGTATGATAAACTCGTTCGAAATCTAGGCTTAAGATATACAATGAGTTTGGCCTAGGGAACAGACGAAAAACTAAGCAGTTTCTTAACTAGAAACACTTTAAGATAAAGTGTTCTTTGATCTATGTAGAACTGCTTGAGAGCTTTTGAAAGAATAATGATTTCAGATAATGAAAGCTTGTAGAGAGTTTTTCGTATCTGATCCTGAGGTTGAAGACGGGTTTATATAGGTAGAGATTCAAGACTAGCCGTTGGAGGAGCCGTTTGAATCTTACCTACTCTTCTTAAATACAAGATCTGTCGTTGGGCGTATCTCGCACTGTCTTCATTTGTGTCACATCCTAGGTTCTCGAAGTCTAGGATGCGATCCGGCAATCCCTCATTGGTCGAGGTAGGTTGACTTCCTCTCGATTCCGGATCTTCTCGCCTTTAGAGCCGGCTTTTGAATTCGTAGCCGGATCGTCTCGACGTGGAGTCTTCGGAGATAGTTCCTTTGTTCTCGTACACTGGACCAGCTGTGTTTTGAACTCGGCTCGAATTCTCTTCGACTTGATCGAGCTCTGTTGGATCACTCAGTGAAGGTTGACGCCTTTCTTTTGCTAGCTGACTCCAGCTGTGAACACAGCTGGGTCGACTGCTGTCTTCCGCTAGCTGACTCCTGCTGTAGACACAGATGGGTCGACTGCTGTCTTCCGCTTCCTTAACCTGTAATCCTAGAACATCTAAGGCGAGCTGGAAAACACTATTTAGGTTGACGCGATCATCTATTCGGTTGGAGAATTAGTTGGGTTTTGGTATCAAATCGAAACCTTATAATTTTCCCTACAATTTCCCCTTTTTTGATGATGCCAAAACCTAACTGAGACAACTTATGACACAGAAAAACTTGTGTTTTATTAATGTAAGAAAATACATTATAACACAGGAAAAAGAAAGAAGGAAAAAAAATCTTCAAATCTTCAGTCTTCAGTCCCAGTTGGCTGGGTCTTCTCTTCTGCATCCGTTGTTTCTTTCTTTTGACTCGTCTCTTCTTCAGCTGATTCTGATTCAGCTTGTTCCTCTAGCTCAACAGTTTGCCTCTTCATTGACTTGTCTCTCTTCTCCCTTACTTCCCCTTTTTTGGCATGATCAAAACAGGGTGGGAGATATACACCATCGGCTGTTGCGATGTTTTAGTTTGGCGAAACTGTGGTTTTCAGCTCTGAGCAGCGAGGTTTAGAGTCTAAGTGGCTCAGCTGTTGTGTTAGCTGGCTCTTCTTCTGTTGCATTATCCTCAGCTGTGATTGTAGACACAGCGTCCGTGGCCTGATTCAGCTGGGGCAGTCCAGCTGAGTGCTTGGAGGGATGAGTTAGCACGGGAGATAGCATCTTCTGAGTCGGGCATAACTTCATTCCTTGCAATTTTGCTTCTTCAGACTTCTTAGATTGAATGAGAAAGTCTGATTCAGCACTTGAGGGACTTGTGTTCAGCTCATATCATCATCATCATCCAGCTGCAGGTGATCGTTGGCTGGGTGATGTTTCTCATTTGAGCTTGGTGCAGGGACTTGAGCATCTTTTATTGAAAGATCTCGAAGATGGTGTCCCTGTGGAGCTGAAGGAAACTGAGGAGAAGGCGGTTGAAGTATCCCATCTGTCTTGGGGTTTAAGCTTGGTTGTTCAGCTGGAATACTCCGTTGCGGTGTTGGTGATGATTATGTTCACGCAGGGATGTGAACTTTTCTTCCACCGAAAGAAACGACCGCTTGTGGGCCTTCTGCTCCTCGGAGAGTGATTACGAATTCTCTCATAATGTCAGCTGGCTTCTCTGCTGACTGACTGAGCACCTTTGACTTGAGTCTTCGGTTTGAAGACAGTGCTTCAGTATATTTTGTCTCCTCAAGTTGTCTCCGATTCCCAGCTGGGACGGAGTTAGATGCATGCTGCTTTGTCTCCTGCATCTTTTTCTGTGCCTCCTGTGGCGGAGCAAGAGCTTTGACATGACTGCTCTTGAATACTCCGGTTTTATCAACATCTGGTCCAGGTCTGTTGACGTTGATTTTTGCATCCCAGGGAGTTGTGTGTCCCGTTCTCTTTTTTTTTTATTATGTTGAGAGAAACAGTGGGGCTGAGGAGGTCTTTTTCCTTTGTCATTCCCAGAAAGTTTTCTGCACCTTCCTGGTGGATGACGTTCTTGAGCTTTGCAGTCTCCTACTGCGCTGGCCTAGTTCTGTCGATGGGCTTCACCTTCTTCTGGACTTCCGTCTTCTTTGAGGTTCCTGAGAGTTAAGCAACTCTTCTCTTGAAGCTTTGACAGATTCTTCAAGTTTGATCGGCTTCGGGAGATATCTTTCTGGATTCCATGTTCTTCTTCTGCATCTTTTGTTAGTAGAAACAAACAATACCAATTGATGGAAATAAGAAAGAGTGCTGAAAAACTTTCTAGGGTTGATGCGTATATCTTCTAGCATATTTAAAGAGTTTTCTTGATGAATGGACGATCAAGATTTGTCTATTGATAAGAAGATCTACGACTGGGAGTAATTCTCGTGTCATGTCAATTTCTTGATTAGAGGATGTGAGTTAATGCGCGAGAGAGAACGGTTGAGGCGTTTTGACTTTTGCCTCGAAACTCCCATTATTCAATTCTTTGCAGACTTTTAATTA
This sequence comes from Agastache rugosa, assembly GCA_031470985.1. Taxonomy (NCBI): domain Eukaryota; kingdom Viridiplantae; phylum Streptophyta; class Magnoliopsida; order Lamiales; family Lamiaceae; genus Agastache; species Agastache rugosa. The sequence continues at coordinate 5,626,138 of CM062605.1, forward strand.
AGATTGATTAGAAATGACAAGATGTGAGTTGACAGAAAACAGATTGAGTAGGAGTAATTAATGTTGTTGCAAACCTCTCAGCTGATCATTGTAGTCAGCTGATACCTCGGTTGAGTGGGTGTGCTGGGTCATCGTGGTTCCAGCTGGTTCCCCCTCAGCTGAATAATCCTTTCCTTTCAGCATCTGGTTTAGATTCAGCTGGGTCTGCTTCCATTCAGCTGGGTCTGCTTCCGTTCAGCTGGGTCTGCTTCCGTTCAGCTGGGTCTGCTTCCATTCAGCTGGGTCTGCTTCCGTTCAGCTGGGTCTGCTTCCGTTCAGCTGGGTGAAGCATCGTCTGGGTTGAGAAGTCCAAGTAATCCGCACAGCATTTTGAATCTTGCTTCTATCAGCGGTTTTGTGAGAATATCAGCCCGCTGTATGTCAGTGTGAATTTTCTCAACAATCACATCCTTCTTTTCTACGTGATCTCTGATGAAATGATGTCGTACGTCTACATGCTTGCATCTTGTGTGAAGTACTGGATTCTCTGAAATGGCAATCGCACTAGAGCTATCACAGAAAATTGGAACCTGTCCAGTTTTTACTTCATAGTCATCCAGCTGATGTTTCAGCCAGAGAATTTGCGAGCAGCAGCTTCCAGCGGCCATATATTCTGCTTCTGTCGTGGAAGTTGCGACGCACGTTTGTTTCTTTGAAAACCATGAAATCAACTTACTTCCTAAGAACTGACAAGTTCCTGAAGTTGATTTTCTGTCCAATCGATCTCCAGCGAAGTCTGAATCTGAGTATCCAGTCAGCTGTAGATTGTCTTCAGCTGGGTACCACAGCCCAACATTCTGAGTTCCTTTGAGATATTTGAGAATGTTCTTGGCTGCTTGCATGTGTGCTTCCTTTGGATCAACTTGAAATCTGGCACACACTCCGACTGCGAAAGAGATGTCTGGACGACTTACTGTTAGATACAGCAGGGATCCTATTATCCCTCTGTATTTGCTGGAATCAACTGACTTCCCTTCATTTCCTGGTTCAATCTTCCAGTTGGTGTTCATTGGAATCTTTACAGTTCTGCTGGATTGAACTCCATACTTGGCGATCAAATCTTTCACGTATTTGGATTGATTTATGAAGATCCCTTCTGAAGATTGCTTGACTTGAAGTCCTAGGAAGAAACTCATTTCTCCCATCATGGACATTTGGAACTTCTCGGACATTATCTCTCCAAATCTTTGGCATAAGAAGCTTGATCTTGATCCAAAGATGATGTCGTCTACGTAAATTTGAACAACCAGGATATCTTCTCCTGACTTGATGGTGAAGAGAGTTCTGTCTACTGAGCCCTTCTTGAATCCTTTGGATATGAGAAAATTTGACAGAGTGTCATACCAAGCTCGAGGTGCTTGCTTCAATCCATAAAGAGCCTTCTTTAGCTTGTAGACTTTATTTCCTTCTACTTCGAAGTCAATTCCTTCCTGCTGAGTGTAGCCCTTGGCAACGAGTCGAGCTTTGTTTCTGATGACGACTCCCAGGGTATCCATCTTGTTCTTGAATATCCATTTGAGTCCTATGACTTTGACTTCTTGAGGTCTGTCGACTAATTCCCAAACACAATTTCTGAGGAATTCGTTCAGCTCTTCTTGCATGGCATTTGTCCAAGGCACACTCTTCAAAGCTTCGAGAATTGATTGAGGCTCTGGCACTTGAGCTACATAACACGCCATTAGAGATGTGTCTTCATCATAGACCGTCAGTTCTAGCTCTACTGAGAGTTGAGCTGTGTCAGCTGCCTCTTGATGATCCGATGAAGCTTGAGCAGCTGAGCTTCTGGTTTTGACTTGGTCAGATGGTTCTCCAATGATTGCTGATGATGGATGATCTTCAATCCATCTTCTCCTCTTACGAATTTCTTCTTCCAGTTGATTGATGCTTGAAGTGGCTAAATTTCGTCTGTCTTGGAGTTGCTCTGGAGTTAAGTCTTGAGAGATTGATTCTCCTTGATTTGGATTTTGAGGTGACTTCTGTAGAGGTTCAGCTGGAGATGGAGCTGGGGACTCAGCTGTGTTTGGATTCCCAGCTGATGATGTTCCCCCTTGATTTGGCGTTGAAGCTTCTTCTCGATTTCCAGCTGGTGGAGCTTCTTGGTTGATTTGAATTTTCTCCTCTGGCTCATTGTCCCAAATTAATGGTTCGGCCAGATTCCTGATTTTATTCTCTTGAGCCCTTGTCTGAATCAATCTTGAAGATTCTCCTTCGCTTCTTCGTTTGATAGAATCTCTATATTCGAAGGAAGATTCGTCAAAGGTAACATGTGGAGTTACTTCGACTATTTGAGTTCTTCTGTTGAAAACTCTGTATGCTTTACTCACAGCGGAGTAACCAAGGAATACTCCTCGGTCTGTCTTTCCGTCGAACGTCTTGAGCTGTGTCTTTCCATTATTGAGAATGTGACATTTGGATCCGAATACCTTGAAATATCCAATGTATGGTATTCTGTTGTTCCATAGCTCATACGGTGTCTTTCCTTGCCTTGATGTGAGTAGGGAGCGATTCTGAGTGAAGCAAGCTGTGTTGATTGCTTCAGCCCAGAACTTCTTTGGAATGACAGAGCTAGCTAGCATTGAGGTAGCTGCTTCCTTGAGAGTTCTGTTTCTTCTTTCTGCTACACCATTCTGCTGAGGTGTGCGAGCTGCAGATATTTGGTGTTGAACTCCGTTCTTCTCGCAAAAATCATAAATAGTTTCATTTAGAAACTCCATTACACGATCTGATCTTATTGCCATTATCTTGCACTCCTTCTGTGTTGATAATCTTTCCAGCAGGATAGGTAGCTTAGTTCTCGTTTCGCTCTTCTGGTACAAGAATGATACCCATGTGAATCTTGAGAAATCATCCACAACGACCAGAGTATATTTTCTGCCATTGAAGCTTGCTGGAGTAACTGGACCAAAAAGATCCATGTGAAGAAGTTGAAGAACTCGATCAGTTGACTGAGTTGGCTTGAGAGAGAATGAAATTCTTGTTTGCTTTCCTTGTTGACACGCGCTGCACAAATGACTTTTGTCATATACTTGATCTGGAATTCCATTAGCGAGCTGGTTCCTAGCCAGTTTGTTGATTGTCTTGAAGTTGAGATGATTCAGCCGTACGTACCACGACGGTGACTTCATTCTTGCTTTTTGATACAAGACAAGTCTCGGAGGGCTCTTTGTTCCAGTCAGCGAAGTACATATTTCCTTCTCTTTTCCCTCTTAGGAGTATCTGCTTGGTTTCCATGTGCTTCACTGTGCATCCCTGTGCATCAAACTTGACAGAAAAACCGTTGTCGCAGAATTGACTAATGGAAAGCAAGTTATGTTGCAATCCTTGTACATAAGAAACATTTGGGATTATAACATTTCTAGTTTTAAATGTACCATAACCTTTGGTTAGGCCTTTGGAGTTGTCACCAAATGTTACTTGTGGACCTGTACGCTCAATATACTCCTGGAGTAGATGTTTTAGGTACGTCATGTGCTTGGAACATCCATTGTCCAAGTACCAAAGCGTTCTCATCGACTCCTCAGAGATGCGTCGATTCCTTGCAACCTAAACAAAAAGTTAAAATTCAGGTACCCAGTTTTAATTGGGTTCATGTGGGTTAACATAGATCCTTTGACGACCCAGATCTGCTTGATGACTCGAATTGGGTCATTTGATCTGATAATTCTCCCAGCTGAGTCGATATACACATTCTTTGTGTTCTTCTGTTGTTGCTGGCGGGGTCTTGATCTTCGTGTCTTCTTGTTTTGTTGTCTGGATTTCTTTTGGTTTCCAGCTGTGTGCCTAGCTGAGACGTTCCTTAGTCTCTGCTGTCTCATGTGATACTGTGGCTGGAAATGATTATCCAGCTGATACTCGTATGAGTGGTATCCAGCTGGGTATCTCTGATATCTTGGTTGATATCGATCAACGTCTTTGGTCTTTGTGGTAGGTATCCTGTAAAATCCAGCCTGTGGTCTTCGTTGAGGTTGAGCACGTTGCTGTCTGAGTTGGGCTTGAGGTTGTCGCACAGCTGACCTTCTTGATGTCTGATGTGTTCTCGACGGAGTTTGAGACTGTTTCACAGCTGTTCTTCTTGACGTCTGCTGTGTCCTCGATGGAGCTTGAGAATGTTTCACAGTTGTTCTTCCCGACGCCTGCTGTGTCCTCAACTGTTGATGCTGAGCTGCTGGGATTGAAGGTTCATTTGCACGTACAAACATAACCTTTGTTCCACTTGTGGAGGCAATGTTTGAGGCATCCTTTGATTCGTTGTATCCCAGTCCCACTTTGAGTGCTGCTGGACGCTGAGCACTAATGATCTCATCCATTGTTGACGTGGCTTTGATGATAGCTACTATCTTTTTAGATAGTACCTCTTCGGTGCTTTTCAGCTCAATGATCTCAGCTGACTTCCTTTCCGATTCAGCTGTGACCTTTTCCACATCTTCTATCAGCTGTTTCTTCTCAGTGTTGAATTTCTTCATCAGCTGATCTTGTTTCACTATTTTGTCTTTTAGTGAAACGACTTCCTGTTGGAGCTGAGTTGTATCAGCTGTGTCTGATACTTTTGTCTTTTCCAGTTCCGCCTTCAGCTCGGCATTCTCACACATAATGACGTCAAGGATCTCTTGAAGCTCCTTGGAATCGTTCATTACTTTCTCTACTAGACTCTAATCAGGTAGTCCAGATTCTGAGTCCTGTGTAGAGTGTTCGTGTGATGGTGAGATGTTAGATAGATTTAGAGTTCGAGACGTTATCTCATCTTCATCGATGCCGTCTGTTTGTCCCATGAAGCATGTATCCCAATCAGGTTCATCATGGGCCATCAGGGCTTCTTCTTCCGAGTCTGAAAATGGCATGTCATCCATTTTCTTGCACTCTGATTCTTCATCAGCGATATAAGCTCTCCTTCTGTCAGCTGCCTTAGCTTTTAATTGGTCTTTGTCTTTCTTGGACAGCTTTGGACAATCTTGTCGATAGTGTCCTGGTTCCTTGCAGTTGAAGCAACCTTCACCTGTTCGTTGGTCAGCTGACTTCTCATCAGCTGCTGCGTACTTATCTCTGTAAGTCCTAAAGAACTTCTTGTATTTGCCCTTGCAGGTGTTGAGTCTGTTATAATTTTTCACCATCATGGCAATTTCTTCGAGTAGCTCCTCTTTGCTCATATCCTTTTTGTCCTTCTTCATCTTGGAGGACTCAGCTGACTTGACATGAGCTGACCTTTCAGAGTTGGCTCTGAAAGCTATTTCTTTTGGAGCTGGGGTGAGTTCTCCGTCATTACATGGCTTGAAGATTCTTCTTGAGTGATCTTCAAGTTGTATTCGTTGGCTTTTAAGAGTGAGAACAACCTTTATGTAGATAGATCACCCAAGTCACTTCGACTTTGGTGAACTACCTTGTAAGTGTTCCATTCAGCTGAAAGAGCTGAAAGAACCTTTAGATTCTTTTCCCGCTAGGTATACTTCCCAGTTCTGATTGTCTCTATCTCAATGACTATGTTTGAGAACCTTAGCTCCATCGCTTCGATGGACTCGTTGGCTAGCTGCTTGAAGTTGTCGAATTTTTGGCAAGCTATTGTGAATTTGTTTTCTTTGATTTCTTCAGATCCTTCACATAGCTTGGCAAGTATTTCCCACATCTCGTTGGGTGTCTCGCACTTGATGATCTTACTCAGGTAGGCGTTTGAGACTGTTGATAAGATGGTGTTTCTTGCGAAGCTGTCCAGACCAGCTTGCTTTCGTTCTTCTGACGAGTAATCCTTCTTTGGCTTGAGAATTGGCCGTGTTGGGAAAATTAATAGAGTTTTGAAGTGATACCAAAACCCAACTGACCCCAACCGAGTAGATGTTTGCACAAGCCCAAGTGTTTTCCAGCTCACCTGTTTGAGCTTATAGAATTTCTAAGTTCAGGTGGAATCGCTGAAGACAGCAGAAGACCCAGCTGAGTACACAGCAGGGTAAGCAAAGTCGAGTGAGAAGTAACGTTATCCAGATCCAAGACGATAAAGTTCTTCCAGACACAGCTGTAGGATAGACCCAGCTTGTGTGACAACTCAGCTCAGCGTCAAGACCCAGCAGAGTTCAAGACTCAGCTCAGCGTCAAGACCCAGCAGAGTTCAAGACTCAGCTCAGCGTCAAGACCCAGCAGAGTTCAATACTCAGCTCAGCGTCAATGATCCAGCAGAGTTCAAGACTCAGCTCAGCGTCAATGATCCAGCAGAGTTCAAGACAGCTCAGAGTCACCAACACAGCAGAGTCGAAGTGAACTTAAGATAAAGTCAGATCTGATCTGAACCGTTAGGAACTCAACACCTCAGCACCTAGAAGTCAAACCTAGGATTGCTTTATGAGGAAATCAAGGAAGAAGACAAGTCAATCCTGTCAGAAGTTAGGTAGAGATTCAGAACGGCTCTTTCCAACGGCTAGTTCTAATCTCTCCCTATAAATAGAAGTCTTCTTCATCATCAGAAAGGGGAGGCGTGACGAGAGAATATATTCAAGAGAGATCAACATACTTCATTGAAGGAAATCTAACCAAAGATCAAGAGATCTCTCAGAAAAGCTTCAATGATCCAGCAGCCTTCATACTTATAAGATGTTATTTATTCTCAGGCTGCTGAAGCTCTCTCCCACTAGTATCTAGGCATATAATCCTTCCCATCTTAAGCCTAGTTTGAACGAGTTCATCATACTCAAAGTTCTTCATTGTAAGAACTCGTTCATAGTTGGAAAACCCCCCAAACCCAAACCCAGAAAAGGTTAGGTAAAGGTACGCCTGCTCGAAGCGCGTAATTCGAGTGTTGGTTCTGTAGTACCCGTAAACTACAGGTTAGGCTTCAGCTGTGCCCGTAAACAGTCTGGTTACGTTTCGATACAGTACGCGTAAACTTGTATCCAGCTTGAGGAACTAAGCTGCAACGCTTGCTGACTGCGCGAAAAGTCAGTGGTATCCTTAGTGGATTACCAGAGGTTTCTGGTCGTGGACGTAGGAGTAGTTTCTCCGAACCACGTTAAGTTGCTTTGTTCTTTCATGTTTATTTATGCATCCAGCTAACCCTTCATAAGCATTATTTCAAGCTGCATAAACTGATTAACTGAAAAGAGAAACTAAGCTTTGCAATATATTTGAAGCAACAGACGGACTTTCCAAAATCCCACCACATTCCGCACACAGCCAGCTGTGTCGATCAAGCTGCCGTCCAGCTGGATCGAACACAGCCAGCTCACTCAAAAGAGTTTTAATTGGAAAAGTTTTTTAAACCTTGGTGTATTCACCCCCTCCCCCTCTACACCAAGGTATCCGTCTTGGGACCATCAATTGGTATCAGAGCAGTGGTTCAAAAGATCACTGTATCTGTCAAGTCAGCATTTCTTTGCTGATAGTGGTCACCTGAACAGATCCTTCAAAGTTTCAAAATCTTTTTAAAGTCATTATATTGCATACTGTCATGGAATCTTCCTTGTGCAGGAATCTTCCGACATTCTCTGTCGATGATTATCAGATCTGGAAGTTCCGTCTCAAAAGCTTTCTGAGTGCGCATCACGACATGATGTGGGATGTTATCACTGACGGACCCATCATCATCATGAAATCAGAAAGACAAGCAGAAACCTTACCTGGAGCTGAACCAGTACTCCGGCAAGTTGTGAAGCCCAAAAGGGAGTACTCTCCAGAAGAAAGAAGACAAGCTGGATTGGACAGCTACGCTCGCAACGTCATCTCCTCAACGGTGACGAACTCTTATCTCAGCAAGATCATCAACTGCGAGACAGCTAAGGGGATGTGGGACACTCTAGCCAAGCTGTGTGAAGGCTCAGAGGAAATTCAAGAGAACAAATTCTCAGTTGCATGCCAGAAATTCGACAATTTCAAGCAACTCCCCTATGAGTCCATTGATCAAATGGAGCTCAGATTCTCCAACCTCGTCATCGAGATCGAGACGATCCGAACTGGAAAATATACAGTTCGAGATAAGAACTTGAAAGTTCTGTCAGCCCTCTCCTCAGAATGGTGTACACACAAAGTGGTTCACCAAAGCAGAACTGATCTTGGCAGCATGGAGACAGAAAAATTGTTTTCCATCTTGAAGGCCAACGAATTTGATCTGGGGATCACAAGCAGAGATTCATCCAGCCGAATGAATGAAGCAGAGCTGAAGATCAAGCCGAGAAGAGAAGCTCAATCAGCTCAGCTTGGAAGGACCAACAAAGAGCTCAGATTTATGAGCAAAGAAGATTTGAACGAAGAAGTTACCATGCTTGTACGAAGCATTAATCAGCTGGAACAAAGCAAGGAAAAGTACAAGAATATCGTGAAGGTTCATCACGACAAGCAACTCTACCCAAAGAGTAACCCAGCTGAGTCATCCTCCCGGAGAGAAGATAAAAGGATCGAATCGAGCGAAATGGATGATGATCAAATTTCCTTCTCCGACTCAGATGAGGATGATTGCTCTGATTAAGATGTCTGAAACATCTTAGAGAAGAAACCCAGCAAGCTGACTGGGACCAGCTGTGAAATAATGACAGCTGGATACAAAGCTGAAGAATCAGCCAGTCATACAGCTGAGTACATTGGTCTCAAGAGATGATTAGAGAAGCAGCATATGAATCAGCTGGATTTGGGACAGCTGACCTTAACAAATGAATGAGCCAATGATGAGAAAATCCGCTCAAAGGAAGTAGGATGCAGCTGAAGAAAAAGCCACCTACTGACAAATCAAGGGGGAATTCTACATAGCTGGAAAGACTAATCCAGCAGGAAAAACAAGATGATCCTCTAACCCAGCTGACGACATGAAAGCATCCAAGAGATATCTCAACATCTGAAAGAATCCATTGTTGGGAAAAGTCTCACAAAAGCACAACATGCTGAAATCTAAATCAAGATGATGTGTGGATCACTTAGGACCGCTCAATCCGGATGAAGAAAAATCATCCAGCTGAGGGGGAACAAACTCAGCTGGATCCCAAAGTTAAGTCCAGAAGGATTACCCAGATGAAGGGGAATCAAGCTCAGCTGGACATCAGTCGCAAAGCTCAAGGGAACTCAGCTGAAGGAAAATCAAGCTTTTCTCCAGACTCTCAGCTGAGAAGAACTGTCAATCAAGCAAAGGAGAAGACCGCTGTGATATCAGCTGGATACTGTGTCCAAGCTGACCGGTCTGCATCTCATGCAATAATTGCTCTGAGGAATATGCTATATAAAGTCCAATTATTTTGAATTCATATGTTAAGCGGACAGACATTCCTTAGTTAAATTGTTTGATTAGTTTCCTTTCCCATCGCATTAATTATAAAGTCTGCATAGTACTGTAGCACGGCAGGATCGAGGCAGAACGTCAAACGTTTGAAATACCTCACGCGCGGTTGTAATACACTTGCCGAAAGCACGTCAGAAAAACGTGATGAGTGAATCTCTCCCAGCCGTTGATCAGAATATCAACTGATTCAATCTCAACCGTTGTCCCTATATGGAAGTTGATATATATGGAAAAGATACGCGAATTCTTTCTTCATTCATCTTTATCTCTGCAAAGTTCAAAGATTCAAAATCCTCATCTATTTTCTGCAAGATCTTCGCTCAATCAAATTCACCAAGTTGCAGAAATGGCGCCCAAGAAATCAATCGCAGGGATGAATCAGTTTGAAGCCCTAATGACAAAGCTGTCATTTGAGAGTATCCTGTCAACATCCAACCTCCATGTTTCAGAGTTAAAAGAGATGGTGGATATAGTTGCAGACTCCGGTCTCCTGCTGTGGGCAACCTCCATGCCCAAGCTTTTGCTAAAGAGAGATGCCGCACTGTTCTACCTCAACATTATCGACGAAGACGGCTTCTACTCATCTTCATTTGACATGAGCGTCAAAGGCGAAGACGGAAAGTTTGATACAGCTACCGTCACCATCAAACTCAATAAAATGCTACGAAAGGTGTTCAACCTACCTAGAGAAGGAGGATTCATCCCAGATGATTACAGCCGTGAAGAAGTGGATGAATTCCTCAGCAGAGAGATGCTTATCTCCCCAGAGCCGTACAGAGCAAGCATGTCAAAGCTCCTGCTCAAGCCAAAGTACGAACTTCTTCGGATATTACTCAAAAATGCATCTTAGGGATAGCTGGATCTCAAGGAGAGATCAGCATTCCAAAACTCAAGCCGATGATTGCCATGATCAAAGGCGCAAACGTCAACTGGTTTGATTTCCTACTCAACCGACTGGTCAAGGAGTCAGAGAAAATAAAGTTCAACTCCACCAGGACGACGTTTTCAGCTTCAGAGCCACTGTATCTCTGCTCCAAAATTTCTTTCTTAATAGAGCAAGCAGTGAAAGGGCACACAGTAAAGTGGGCTGATTCAGAACCGTTTCCAGAAACGAAGATTCTTTTCCAAAGAATAAATCAAATCAATGATCTTCTGAAGAAGCAGCCTGCTGTGAGTAAAGGCAAGAAGCAGCTGGAAGGAACAGAGGCAGAAGTTCCAGCTGAGAAGAAACAAAGAAAGAGGAAGACAGCTGACCCTATACCAGCTGGAGGTCCAGCTGAGAAGAAAAAGGAAACAGCTGTCATTCCAAGTCAAGCTATGGTGATTCTCTCCCCACAGCCAGTGTCGGCCTTCGATCAATACGGATCAAACATCCTGGCCGAGATGGGATTGAATGATGGATTGTCATCCAGCTCAGAGGACGAGCTGGATAATCCAAGAAGCTCACCCCAGCCCTCACCTCCTCTCAGCTCCCCGCCGAAACAGCCTTCCCCTCCACCCAGCTCTCCAACCAAAGAGCCATCTCCTGCAAGAGAGCAGGAAGATATTCAACTGGCTGAAGCTCCTTCACAGCCAGCTGACACCCATGCTGAACCCTCTTCCTCAAATCCCAGCTCACCCCCAAAACAGCCATCACTCAAAGCTCAAACTCCCACACAGTTGGCTGATACTTCTTCACAGCCAATTGTGAACCCTTTTGAACCTTCTCCTCAAATCTCCACAGAATCAGAGGAGAGTGATTCTACTACATCTCCTTCTCTCAACTCTACTGGCTCAGCCTTTATGGAAGCCATGTACGAGGACTTGCGCATTACAGGGATCAAGAGTGTTCTAACTCAGCATCCAATTCTGGCGCACCTGCCCATTGCCCTTGTAAAAGTTGGAGATCTCAAGTTCTATCTGGCTACCAAGATGGCAACTTGGTACCAGAATGAGCAGCTGATAGAGACTTTCTCCTTTGAGAAACTGAAGACTGATGAAGCACGCCTCCAGCACACTTTTGGCTTTGGAAGTCTGGAGGATGCATATTTGCACCAAGATGATCTCATCAGAGGAATAATTGAAGTGTCTCAGCAGTATCCCAAGCCGCACCCAGCTGAAGTCTGGGAATCAGCCGACAAGCTTCTTATAGCAGCGGGATGGGAGACACATTCTGGAGCTGACAATTCTGAAGAAGTCTCAGCTGAGATTACCAAGGAAGCTGTACCTGTTGAAACAGCTGAGGTAATGATCATTGAAGAACCAGCTGTTGCATCAACTGAACCAGAGGAAGCTGCCCCACAGAGTCCAATTGCCGATGACACTCGCTCACTGGTCGAGATCGAGGCAGTAAAACCCAGCCAAGCCGAATCCGGAACCCAGACGGATCCTGTTGTGCTCTCTGATGCAATGAAGGACGAGATTGCCAAACAAGTCGAGGAAATCCTTTTTCAGGATAGACTCAAATCAAATGTGGATACCCTTCTGCGCATCACAGCTATAGAGTCGCAAGTCCAGAACAATGGACTGTCCATTGACGACGTTCACAGATTCGCTCTCAATCTGCAGGAAAGCACCAGCAGAGATCTCAAACAATCTCTTGTTTCTCAACAAATTGATCAGTCAATTCATCTAGAGAAGAGAGTCCCTGAGATCATCTCAAACATTCAAGCTCCACTGGTTAACGACATTGCAAATATTTCAAACCAGCTGGAAGCTCTAAAAAAGACCACTCTCTCCAACAGCTCTGACATCCGCCAACTCTTCAACTTATATAAAGATCTGGATGCTCAGTTCAGAGCTGGAAGCAGCAGCAATGCCCAGCTGAATCTCGTCACAGCTGACAACTCAGTCAAGATCGCTGATGTTGAAGGTATTCTCTCCAAGCTCAGCGCAACAGTTGCCAACCTCTCTACCTCCCTTGTTGATAATGCCAAAAAGGGGAAAGATCAGAATGAAGCTGGAAAAACAAGTGAGAGGAAAGCCGCAGCTAAGGGAACTGTGCGGCAAATACGAGAGGGAAATCGATGATTTTGCAAAAGAGCTGGATGAAGAAGAGACGAGCCTAACCGCTTCCAAACAAAGCTGTCAAAGAGACATGGAGAGAGAAAATGGTTGCTCTTGCCAAAGCATGTGGACACAAGCCTGAAGAATACAAAGACTATCACTGGCTGTGTAACTTCCACAACGAGCAAAGAAAAGAAATGCAAGAGCTGGATAAGATTGTTAAGAAGAAAGCTGAAGCTCTCAAGCCTGCGAGAAAAGCGAGAAGAAGAAAAGGCAGAGCTACAGACAAGCAAAGAAGAAACAAATCCAAGCAGCCTCAGCTGATAAGAAGAACCCAGACGATATAAATGAAAACTGGGAAAGATGCAAATCAGAATTCATCAAAGAATTCTACTACTTGAATCAGTTCAAAGGCATGGATCCAGAAGCTGCTTTCCAGGACTATTTCCTCGAGCTTCATGAGACAGATCCAATGATGGCAAGGTCAATCGTCCTCTATGCCAAGAGTAACAACTTCCAGCTGAAGGCTCCAAAAGTCAAACAGCTAAAGCCTCCATTTCTAGCTGGAACAAACCTTCCTGACAAGGCCCAAATCATCAAAGAAATTAATCAACTGTTTGGTGAAAGAGGAATTTCAAAGTCGAAGAATCAAGCTGAATGGAAGGAGCTGGAAGAGTTCATCTTCAATAGATATGGTCTAAAGACTGACCATCAAATTGATGAACAAAGGAAGCAGTCAAGCTGAAGACCCAGCCAACTGGGAATTTTATTCTTTTTGAACTTTTATATTTAGAAAGTTGTAAAAATTCTTCATTTTAATGAAAAGTTCATTTTATCAAAGTCAACCTGAAGACAATCTCTCTTTGTCCAGGCTCTGAATTTATTTACCTGTTGTGAATGTTTAATTCGTTGAATCCCCGTTTCCTGTTAAGGGGGAAGCAATTTTTGTTTTTCCAACTTGGGGTTTTGGCATCATCAAAAAGGGGGAAATTGTTGGGAAAATTAATAGAGTTTTGAAGTGATACCAAAACCCAGCTGACCCCAACCGAGTAGATGTTTGCACAAGCCCAAGTGTTTTCCAGCTCACCTGTTTGAGCTTATAGAATTTCTAAGTTCAGGTGGAATCGCTGAAGACAGCAGAAGACCCAGCTGAGTACACAGCAGGGTAAGCAAAGTCGAGTGAGAAGTAACGTTATCCAGATCCAAGACGATAAAGTTCTTCCAGACACAGCTGTAGGATAGACCCAGCTTGTGTGACAACTCAGCTCAGCGTCAAGACCCATCAGAGTTCAAGACTCAGCTCAGCGTCAAGACCCAGCAGAGTTCAAGACTCAGCTCAGCGTCAAGACCCAGCAGAGTTCAAGACTCAGCTCAGCGTCAAGACCCAGCAGAGTTCAAGACTCAGCTCAGCGTCAATGATCCAGTAGAGTTCAAGACTCAGCTCAGCGTCAATGATCCAGCAGAGTTCAAGACAGCTCAGAGTCACCAACACAGCAGAGTCGAAGTGAACTTAAGATAAAGTCAGATCTGATCTGAACCGTTAGTAACTCAACACCTCAGCACCTAGAAGTCAAACCTAGGATTGCTTTATGAGGAAATCAAGGAAGAAGACAAGTCAATCCTGTCAGAAGTTAGGTAGAGATTCAGAACGGCTCTTTCCAACGGCTAGTTCTAATCTCTCCCTATAAATAGAAGTCTTCTTCATCATCAGAAAGGGGAGGCGTGACGAGAGAATATATTCAAGAGAGATCAACATACTTCATTGAAGGAAGTCTAACCAAAGATCAAGAGATCTCTCAGAAAAGCTTCAATGATCCAGCAGCCTTCATACTTATAAGATGTTATTTATTCTCAGGCTGCTGAAGCTCTCTCCCACTAGTATCTAGGCATATAATCATTCCCATCTTAAGCCTAGTTTGAACGAGTTCATCATACTCAAAGTTCTTCATTGTAAGAACTCGTTCATAGTTGGAAAACCCCCCAAACCCAAACCCAGAAAAGGTTAGGTAAAGGTACGCCTGCTCGAAGCGCGTAATTCGAGTGTTGGTTACGTAGTACCCGTAAACTACGGAGTTAGGCTTCAATTTGTGCCCGTAAACAGTCTGGTTACGTTTCGATACAGTACGCGTAAACTTGTATCCAGCTTGAGGAACTAAGCTGCAACGCTTGCTGACTGCGCGAAAAGTCAGTGGTATCCTTAGTGGATTACCAGAGGTTTCTGGTCGTGGACGTAGGAGTAGTTTCTCCGAACCACGTTAAGTTGCTTTGTTCTTTCATGTTTATTTATGCATCCAGCTAACCCTTCATAAGCATTATTTCAAGCTGCATAAACTGATTAACTGAAAAGAGAAACTAAGCTTTGCAATATATTTGAAGCAACAGACGGACTTTCCAAAATCCCACCACATTCCGCACACAGCCAGCTGTGTCGATCAAGCTGCCGTCCAGCTGGATCGAACACAGCCAGCTCACTCAAAAGTGTTTTAATTGGAAAAGTTTTTTAAACCTTGGTGTATTCACCCCCCCTACACCAAGGTATCCGTCTTGGGACCATCAGGCCGGTATTCTGGTTGTCCTCCATCATGAGCAGGTACGAGTTCATTTCCTTGTTTATAGATAAGGATGGGTCCGTCTGTGATGACGTTCCACATCATGTCGTGATGTGCACAAATGAAGCTTTTCAATCTGAATTTCCAGATTGCATAGTCGTCTACCGAGAAGGTGGGGAGATTCCTGTTAAGATAAGAATCCATAGACATGTGCAGTATGTAATAAGATGAGTTTTTCTGAAAAACGGATCTGTTCAGTTGACCACTGACACAGAGTGTCAAGAGAGATCTCTTGATACAGAAACGGTGGTCTTTTGAACCACTGCTCTGATACCAATTGATGGTCCCTGAGCTGGGTACTTGGTGTAGAGGGGGGGTGAATACACCAAGTAGATTTTTCGAAACTTTTTCAAGTTAAAACACAGAGTTGGTGAGCTCAGTTATTGATCCAGCTGGGGAGGGTCAGCTGGGTAAATAACTCAGCTGGCGGTGCGGAAAGTGGTGGTTTGAAAACTTAGCTCAGTTACTTAGAAAAACTCAGTTTGAAAATATTAACTTAACGTTTTCAGCTTAATCAGGTTGTGCAACTTTTCGAGAGACACAGCTGTCTTTGGAGAGCAGCTGTGTGTGCAGTTTTGAACAAGTATGCAATGATATGAAGGAGTTAGTACACAGCTGAATATAAAGCAATAGTAAAGAGATAGAGTAAGAAGCACGCGAGTTTTTACGTGGTTCGGAGTAACACCTCCTACGTCCACGACCAGGTTCACTGGTAATCCACTACCACTTGGTTTCCAAGTACCAAGCAACTTCACAACTCTAACCCGAGCTGTGTTCCAACAGTTTGCGGGCACTGTCAAGCCTATACACCTTCAGTTTATGGGTACTGAAGAACCTAACCACTCGAATTACGCGCTTCGAGCAAGCGTACCTTTACCTAACCTTTCTGGGTTTGGGTTTGGGTATGGGGTTCCAACTATGAACGAGTTCTTACAATTAAGAACTTCAGAGTATGATAAACTCGTTCGAAATCTAGGCTTAAGATATACAATGAGTTTGGCCTAGGGAACAGACGAAAAACTAAGCAGTTTCTTAACTAGAAACACTTTAAGATAAAATGTTCTTTGATCTATGTAGAACTGCTTGAGAGCTTTTGAAAGAATAATGATTTCAGATAATGAAAGCTTGTAGAGAGTTTTTCGTATCTGATCCTGAGGTTGAAGACGAGTTTATATAGGTAGAGATTCAAGACTAGCCGTTGGAGGAGCCGTTTGAATCTTACCTACTCTTCTTAAATACAAGATCTGCCGTTGGGCGTATCTGCACCTGTCTTCATTTGTGTCACATCCTAGGTTCTGAAGTCTAGGATGCTGATCTGGCAATCCCTCATTGGTCGAGGTAGGTTGACTTCCTCTGATTCCGGGATCTTCTGCCTTTAGAGCTGACTTTTGAATTCAGAGCTGGACTGTCTCGACGTGGAGTCTTCAGAGATAGTTCCTTTGTTACATAGTGGACTCAGTGTGTTTTGAACTCGGCTCGAATTCTCTTCGGCTTGATCGAGCTCTGTGGATCACTCGAGTGAAAGGTTGACGCCTGCTGTCTTTTGCTAGCTGACTCCGTGTGAACACACTGGTCGATCTTGTCTTCCGCTAGTCGACTCTGCCGTAGACACGAGTGGGTCGACCGTCTTCCGCTTCCTTAACCTGTAATCCTAGAACATCTAAGGCTCAAACAGGCGAGCTGGAAAACACTATTTAGGTTGACGCGATCATCTATTCGGTTGGAGAATCAGTTGGGTTTTGGTATCAAATCGAAACCTTATAATTTTCCCAACATTATATATGAATTAAGAATGTATAAAATAATGATTTATAAGAATGCATTCCTAAATTGTTATTATTTTAATATGTATAATAAAAAAATTAATTAAATAGAGGGATAGATAAATATGAGATGTGATTAATAGATAAACATGTGATATTTCAAGAATATGAAATTAATAAAATTTTAATTAATAAAAATAAAAATTAGAATATATATGAATTAAAATTAGATAAATTACCAGAATAAAGGAAAATCTGAACGAAGCACCGTGGAAGGGGCAGCTTTATTTTCGTATTAGTAATAAATATTTAGTTTTCATCTACTCATTTTAATCAGGCTCAATTAATTCATAGTTGCGTTTTATATTTTGTAAAAGTTTTAAATTTTAATGTAGCATTTTAATAAGGATTAATTATTCAATTTATCATTTGGCATAATGATTGTAAATTGTTAAAAGCAGAATTATAAATACAATATAAAATGAAGAAAAGAAGAAAAAAGGAAAGCAAAAAAAAAGAAAAAACCACAGCACATTTTATAAGAGAAAGAACGAAGATAGAATCATAGAAATAAAAAGAAAAAAAGCTGAAAATGAGGCAAAGCGGCGCCGTTTAGGGGCACAGCACTATCACCACCGTAGATGATCCCACCCCAATCTAAACCGGTGGCGTCACTATGACGCAACAGGGTTCCTTCACAATCACAAACCTCTAAAACGCTTTCCCTCTCAAACTTTGTTCATAAATCTCATATTCCATCTGCAAAAACTTATTTTCCCACTTAAACCCTAAATTCAATCATGCCTCCCCAAAAAGAAATCTGTAGGTATTTTCAGCGTGGCAGGTATGCATTTCGATTGATTTAATTTATTCTGTCATCTTAATTCAGGGGTTTTTCATCTCTTTCCTTTGTTGATTGATTCAATTATTAGATTTCTGCATCAGTACTCTTTTATGATAACCTAATTGCATTTGACACTATAATCTTGCTCGCCACTTGATCGAGATTGGATAATTTTCTTTAATCTCTGCAATAATAATTGATTATTCATCTAACGTTGAAAGAGTGGATGAGAGAGATGATTATACCAATAAAGGTATTTATGAATGCCAGTTGATGGAGGAGGATTTGAGACTCTCTTGGATAAAATAGAAGTACTTCATCCTGCATCGAGTCTCTGGTATGGAAAAGGTTGAAATTAAAGGGATGAGTCTGGAAAAATTTACACCTTGTATTACTCTAGTCGTATGTCTGTTATCATGATGCTTTTTTATTTTTAGATGATCTGTTGCATGATTTTGAGGCGTAAAATTTAGTGACTTTATACTTCATAGGTATAGCATTGCTGCATTTTTTGAATGTTGTCTGCACCATCTAATGAATGGCTAGTTTCTTCAGTTGTCGGTATGGCACCCGTTGTAAGTTTTTTCATCCCACGTCACAACAAAATCAAACAAATCCTTTTGGATTTGGTGCTCAAACTGGTACTCCAGCTCAACACTCAAATCCACAACAGTCGACTCCAAACCCTTTTGGTTTTGGTCTTCAGAACAATGCCCATTCGAGAGGGGGTGATGGCTTTGGATCCAAACCGAATCAATCAAAGGTTTTTTTTTTCCCATGGATATTCTAGCATCTAATTGTTCTTGTTGTTTACAGGGAAAACATATTATCTTCTTGCTGGTTATTATGTTATAGATTTCATTATAGTTTGTGTTGTGACAGATACTTCGATGCATGCCCTGAATTCAAAGTTACTGGTTTTCTTTATTTCTTTTTGTCAGCAATTTGAGAATAAGTGGAGTCGCTTTTCCCACGTCAATAATAGTAGTGCCTCTGCTTCAAGGCAATCTGATAATCAGCCTCCAGCAGTTAATCATAAGTGAGTAAAATCTGTTATGTCTTTCAATTTAAAAGCTTATTCCATTTTCTCTTTCTTATAATGGTTGGTCAAGTTGATCGATGGATGTGGTTTGGGTGAATGCAAAGGTGCACTGATCCGGAGTCCTGCAAACGCATGATACTGGATGATCTTGAAAATGAAAAGCCCCTGTGGAAACTTACCTGTTATGGTCACAGTCGAAAGTATGTTCTATCCTACCTCAAGAATCAAATGTGTGCCTTTAAATAGTTGCAAAACTACTGTTCAATATGCAATTTTTAACACTTTGAACCTGTCTGAAATTGCTCTTTTTCCCCCTTTAAGTTCAGCCTATTGTTCCTGAATATTTTGTTGCGGTTATTTCAAGTTGCAACCTTTGTGTATTTCTTTCTGACTATAATGTTCTTTAATCTGCAGTGGTCCCTGTGATATTGTTGGTGACATCAGCTACGATGAGTTGCGTGCATTAGCATATGACGATGCCAAGCATGGGAAAAGCTTGGAGTCCATTGTAGGAGAATTTGCACTTATGAATTGTCATTTCGGCTTTTATCTAACACTCCAATTTCTGTGTTAGAATCTTACTATACCTTCATTGGCTTTCTTTCTTGCTGCTTAAGAACTTGATAATTGTACGTATATTTGTAACTATTGGTTGCTCTTCTTGTTCAGGTTGAGAGAGAGAGGAATATGCTTAATTCCAAGTTAATTGAATTTCAGAACCTTGCACAAAATCCTTACACGGTTTCTTCAGCTTCTACTCAGAGCTCTCAAAATGTGTTTGCTGGAGGCACTACAAATGCTCCAGTTGTCAACAATGGTTTTTCTTCTCAGGTCTCAAGCTTTAGTCAATTGAGTGGATCAATAAACACAAGGTTTGAGATGAGCCAACTGCCGTCTTTTTTGCTAGAATTTATTATCCATTCACTTGCATATGTTTAGCTTTCATAAAGAAGTCCTGCGTTTATTGCTGGCTCTAGGTCTGCCGCTACACCTAATTACGGCTTTGGTCAAACAAGAGTGTTACAGAACAATAATCAGCCATCTACCTTTTTTCAGACAAACAATTCGCCTTCCAACATTTCAGGTACCATTCCCAGTTTATGCTAATAGAGTTATGAAACACACATTTATTTTCCGATTTATCTGTTAGGCACTTTTGCTAGCCAACCTCAACAATCTATCCAAAACTTCTCTTCCTTTGGTACAACAAGCTCCATCAATGGTGCAATAAGTGCTCAGCGGAATCCTTTTTCAACTCTGACCAGCACATCACAGACAGGAAATGTAGCTGATAGACAGTTAAACTTTTTCACCAAGGAACCAAGTCCAGCTTCAGGTGCCTTTGGACAGAACACCACCGGCACCCAATTGATGTAAGTTCTTCCAACTTTTTCGTCCAAATTGAACTTGGTTTCTTTCTTTAGAGAAAAGGCTAAGTTATAACAAATATGCACCACATAGTCATGAATATGTTTCTCCATCATCTTGTTCTGGATTGAAGCTTGCCTTTTCCATCCAATGCAGTTGCATCTAATTGGACAATTTTTATCTCTGCTTCCTTCTATTCTTTTCCATGTCTGCATGTTCATGTCCTCAGACTTATAATCGGTCTAGTTACCCAAAGTACTAGCTTTGATGTGCTTCTAATTCCTTTCATTCTTGTCCAGCAACAACATTTCAAAGGAGAACACTAATGTCGATGATAGCATTTGGACAAAAGCTGAATGGAAGTGGAATGTTGGAGAGGTATTTTGCTTTGTATGCTGGTTTAACCCATATTATGGTCTTCTTGCTCTAAAAAGGAGGTTTATTAACATTTTTAGAGTTGACTATACGCGTATGAGTGGGTTGGGGTTGGCGGTTTACAATCAGGATGAACCCGCTAATTGAATATAGCTGCACCGATTATGAAACTCATCCTAGAATTAGTGTAGTAAGGTCTCCAGATTGATTCATCATCTGGTTGATGATATCCAAGCATAATGCTTGAATTTACTCGCTGATGATCAGTATGTGCTTCAACCAATTAGAGTCTAATTTACTTCTGCTTTTGGATTTTTAGATCCCAGAAGAAGCTCCTCCAGATATTCACATTCACTAGAATTGATCGAGCGTTAGATGATTACTTGGTCCAAAATGTCCTCAGATCGGGTGGTAGATCATTACTTGATCCAAAGTTTATGCCAGTAAGATGATTTTCCAGTAAGAAGATATTATCTACATCACGAGAATATATTAAGCAAAGGCGACAATTTGAATTTTCTGGAAGCATACTGAATCTGTGTAAGTTTAGTCTGTCTTGATAGATATATACTGAATTTGTGATAGTATTATGAAAGATCGATGGTATAGGAATCTTAGAAATATTAGTTAGTATCAGTCTTGGTGTATACTAAATTAATTATCTTTTGATCTTCAGGCAAGCCATCAAAATAAAAAACGAGGATCGTTGTATCTTTTATTGTCTGTATTTGTGTCTTCCTTTCTCTTCTCCCCTCAAAATTCTGGGTTCAAATATAATCGATAGAGGGGCATTCAATTCTGGTACATATGTGCATAAATTAGGCACATTATGGTGTAATCCATTTTATTTACAAAATAATAGTATAGTTTTACAAAATCCCTTTCTTCTTTTTCTTTTTTCTTTTTCAGAGGGGACTCTAGGGATTGAACCCAATATTTTATCCCTTTTGTACAAGATATGTTTAACGATTTGATGTGTCCAACTGAATTATGTGACTTGTTACTTTCGGAAGTATAAAATGATTATATTTGTAGGCAAAATACCATTTTATATGTCAATATTTGGATAATTTCATAAACTTACCCAACATATAGGTAATTACAATGAGGTACCCAAACTACTAATAGAATTTTTATTTTTTGAATCTTACTTTGTTAGAAGTGAAAATATTTTTGGCGTCTCGCACTACAAAAAACACATGTAGCAATGGAATGAATGACGAGTGAGAAATAATCAACATATAGAATCAGATATATATATGACAAATTAACGACGGAGTAATAGATATAACTTCAGCAACAAAGTTTGTGACGGACTAAAGACAACATTTGGGGCCTTGTATATTCACCAAAACTAGGTAGCACGTAATTGGAAACAAAACTCTGTTGTTAAAAAAAACTAGTACTCCATTCCGTGCGATGCCCGGTATACAGATCTTTTAAAGTAAAATTCCACCAAATAATTCTATATATGCATGTTGCTATATGTAATAATGTAAATACATCTTCAATACAAATATATGTATATAATTTATATTCATATGAATTAAATGTGTGATATATACGATCATCGGGGCAGCCGTGTCGTCTTTCCGGTAGGAAAAATCAAGAAAAAAAAAATAGATTTCTACTTTACTGAATTTGGTATTAAGTTGTTGTAATTGAACTGATGCGTGAAGTTTCTAAATTTTGCAGAGGATTGAGAGTTTTATGCAACAAATCCAGAATTGAATTGTTGGAATGAACGTCCCAAAAGTAACAAATGCAAGATAATCAGAATATTAATTAGAAAACTCAAGAGTAATGCAATGAGTTTAAGCCGCTCCAAGTATATTCCTTTAGGTTTCCAAAATTGACAATTCCCTAGCAAAATATCTTTTAATGCATCACAATTAATATTATCTATAAATTAAATCACCAACATCTCACTATTATGCAACCAATGGTTACAAAAATTGTAAAATACAATACAAAACATAAATAAATAGAGTAGAAGAAAATAATATTTTAACCAATTTCACTATTTTGGTAAACCTTCCACAAAGCCTACTATCAACTATTCTGATTTTCGCGGTCGTTTCAAAACATAAACAAGCAACAAACACGAAATTCATCGAAGGAGAGTAATGAAGGAGAGTTATTGAGCAATTAGAGCTCACCCTGCTCCCCTACCGACGTTCAATCATCGAAGACCTACCAAAGATGGATAAGTACTTTAGTGTAAGCTCATATTAATTACATATCCAGTAAGAGCAAGTCTCCTGTGCACTCGTCACTTAGGTGCAACCGGATCTTTCCGACCCGACCCGGTCAAAACAGGTCAACCCGACCGGCCAGTTTTTTTTTTTTTTTAATTCGATTTTTTAAATTTGTTTTTCTTCTCCACCTTCGGCTCCGATATTAATTTATAGATAATGATTTGACAACATTAATGTTTTTTAGCTTGCTCCGAGGCCTCCGGCTTCCTTCGCTTGACTCTTTAAACAAATTAAAATGAAAAAAAAAACTGAAAAAAAGAATTAAAAAAAATGAATTTTTTTTTTAAAGTTCGGCGCGTGTAACACATGCGCCTGACTCATAGGTCAATGGGCGCGTGGTTTACACTCGCCCCGCGCACGTGGGTTGGGTCACTTCGGTACGACCGCCTCACAGGAGTTTTTGTGATCTAGTAAATATCTAACGATATTTAGAAATCGAAAGAAAATCTAATGAATCCCAAATCAGAACAAATTAAATCAGAAAGTCCAAAAGAACCAAACCTTGTGTAGAGTAATGAACTGATTTAAATGTAGTGATCTTGCTCTCTCTCTCTCTCTCTAACAACAATTCTTATCGCTGATCAACTCCAGGTCAGCTTTGAATATTTCTTATAAATCCGAAGCAAAAGAATCACTTAGGTACTATAAATATGACAATTACAAAACTAAAGAAGAAAAGGCTCATAAATCCGAAGATTACCTATATTCTTATTTCATGGCCCAAATCATATTATCTATAGAAAAAGACCAACATATCAATATTTATCATCAACATAATTATTAAGAATCAAGAGGAACATGCTACAGTTGACAACATGAAAGCATAAAAAATAAGTAGTTGAGAGAAAGAAAGTGAAGTAGTTGCAGATTTTTTTTAGAGAACAAAGAGGTGGAGAATTTTAGAGAGGCTCAAATGCAGATCGTGATCGTGTTTAATTAGGCAGAGAAATTAGGGAGAGAACGTGTACAGAAAGAAATAGATCGTGCATGTGGAAGTGGAGGAGTTTTTGCAGAGAGAAAATTGCGTAAAAAACTTCCCATTAAAAATTTAATCCTATAAAAATGAGAAATTACAAAAATGCCTTAAATTTGGCGCAAAAATAAAACTGTCAAAACTCTATTTTTATATATTAATAGATGACATAATATAATGAGTAAAAATGTCAAATAGCCACTATGGATAGTGAAAATTAATAGTTGTCCAAAACTTAATTTATTATAAATTTTGTCTAACTTTCGAATTTCTAGACAGATTTGCCCTTATTCTTGGTACGAATTGGATGAATGATTTCATTCGTACCAGTCGTACCAAGTTACGGAGCACAACTAGTTGGTACGAATGGGACGAATGATTTCATTCGTATCAGTCGTACCTAGTTACGGAGCACAACTAGTTGGTACGAATGGGAGGAATGAATCCATTCGTACCAGTCATACCAAATTATGGCACTTCGTCATGGTCATTCCACTGACCACCATAAAAAAAACAGAGAGAGAGAGAAAGAGAGAAATATGCTTTAAAGTATGCCAAAATATTGTACGAAGAAGAGTTTGCGTACGAATCGTATGACTAGAAAATATGATACGAATAGTACGAATCGTATCATTCGTACCAATGTTAGTAATAATGTTAAAAAACGAGTACCTAAACACAAAAGACAAAGAAACTAAAGACGAAATCCCTAAAAATCTTCTAATTCAACAATCTGCCCTAAATTATTCAAACATACCAATCCTAGAGTTGCACCAAACAAATATACCATAAAATACAACCAAAATTCAGCTCTTCTCACTATCAAAAATGGCGAAATCTCCTCCCCATCGCCGTCATCTATCGAACTTTCTCAATCCTTCCCCAACAATCCGCCGCGCTTCAGACTCTCCTCATCGTACACGACAATCCAACACTTCCACTGATATGAAAATAGATCTGGAAAAACACATCTGAACGACTGAAAAAATGACGAAGGCGGTGGTGGTGGCAGAAAGCATCGAAGAAGATTGGTGGTGGCACTGGAAAATAGATAGAGAGAGAGAGAGAATGATGATGGCAAAGGCGAAGACGGCAGCGGCAACGGCGACGGCGATGGCGGTGGTGGTGGCGCAAAAAGCAGCAAAGAAGATTTGTGTTGCAATGGAAGAGAGAGAGAGAGAGAGAGGAGAGAGTAAATAAATCTGAAAATCACGGTGGAGAGTATATGAGAGAGAAAAGTGAGGTAGAGTTTATTTCTTTAGTTAAGGGTATTGTTATCTCATCACTTTAAAATCTGCTAAAATTTATAACAAATTAAGTTTTTGACAACTTTTATTTTCCACTAACCATAGTGGATATTTCATATGATAAACTCTAATATAATTGTGGTTAAATCTACAATTTAATTATTTTTGTTAATGAAATCTAATGATGGAATGGAATATCTTTGTCACTAAAACATGTTTACTTATTAACGATAAATTTCTTTGTCAATTTTGTAGCTAAATCTGTTATATCACAGTCTACATCGAAACTCCTCTTTCACTTCATCATCCTTTAGTCTAGTTGCCTCCAACCTAAGGTCACCAAATCTCGACGTACTTTTATTATGTGGAATTATTTTTTATTTATAAATAAAATTTTCGGCATTAAAAGATTGAGGGTCGCATTTGTAATCACTCAAACATTCGATTACTTTTGTGAAAAAATCCAAGAGATTGGGTAATTTTTTTTTCTTTTTTCAGAAAAGAACAAATTGTCAAATTCCATACATAAGCCAAAACAGTTTTTGATGCAGGAAATCATTATGGGGTAAAATGTAACAAAATTAATTAGGTTGGGGCTGCATTTAGATTATTGATAGACTAGGGAATTTTTTGTGAAAATGTGTGATTGCGTTGTAAAAGATGGTATTTTGCATTCATTAGGAAATTGGGGGTTAGGGTTTTACGCATAATATTGAAAACCGGAGACTGTAAGAAGTCGCAGTGAAGCTGTATTGCGATTGAATTGAGAGAATGGGCGACAAATTAAGGTTACATGTCGGAGGATTGGGATCAACCGTGCAGGCATCCGATCTCGAGAAGACCTTCACCTCGCCGCAGTTGGGCGCCGTTCAATCCGTCGAGATTATTCGCACCAAAGGTCGCAGCTTTGCCTACTTGGAGTTCGTTCCCGCTTCTGATAAAGGCCTCGCCAAGCTCTTCAGCACGGTCTCTCTCTCTCTCTCTCTCTGCTGTTCATTGTTTTATTCCGTGTGTGTGGCAAAATGTGATAGTGTCCGTGTGTGTAATATTGCCTATTTGATAGCAATAAGCAAATTAGAGTTTATCGGCGACGGGCGAAAGCAGCAAGGAGGTGGGGCAGATACGGTGGCTGCTAGTTGTTTACTAGTTATTTAATGAGTTCAAAATCATAGTGAATTATCATCTTCATGCTGAGTAGGCAGAGTTTATTTGATTTTGTCCTGAGTTCCTACGTTTCCGATGTTGGAATGAAGAAATTCTTCTGTTTTGTGTCGAGGCGATATCCTTGACTCAATATCATACTAGCTCTGATGATTTATGGTTAAGCTATATTCCGACTTTTAAAGTTGAAGGCTGTTTGGATGTTAAAAAGTGAATTAGCCTACGTAAATGGAGATAAATACCGAAGTTAAATTTAATCTAGTTAGTGTAGCGTTTATATGAGGAACATGATGCTTGCATCAGGGGCAAAGATTAACTGCAGCTGAACAGCATACCCTCAAATATATTGTTTTCATGCAATTTGTATTCCAATACAATTGTGATAGTTATTTTCAAATTTGTTGTGTTTTGTCACATGATAATGGTTCTCATTTTGGCTATTTGATGTGTGAATGCTTCAGTATAATGGGTGCATGTGGAAAGGGGGGAGACTCAAACTTGAGAAGGCCAAAGAAGACTATATTTGTCGCTTAAGACGTGAATGGCTTGAAGATGCTCAGCGTGAGACTGAATTGCCCAGCGAGAATGTTGATGTTGATGAAAGTGTATGTGCATTGCTGAAACCCAAGGAAGACCAAGATATTGGAAAAATGCAGCTGAATTTATATTTTCCCAAGTTGAGGAAGGTAAATTTGGTCACGTATTTAAGTATTTTCTTTATTCAGTTCATTGTTTTCTTATGACTCATGCACATTGTCTTTGCTATGAGTAAATTACATCCTTTTACTATAAGGACATATGACTTGCTGTTTCATTATTTATAGCTGATCGTATGCTGATGTATTCTATCACTATCTGTCGTGTTGCCTTGAAGATAAAAGCTATACCTTTGAAAGGAACTGGCAAACACAAGTACAGTTTTCAGCGCATTGAAGTTCCGCCTCTTCCCATTCACTTTTGTGATTGTGAGGAGCATTTTGTACCTCCTGAGCCAGCCAGAAGAAATCATTCTAGGCTTGCGGAGCCAGCGAAAAGAAATAATACTGATGATCACGAGGTAGACAATTGTGGGGTGAATGAGGAGGAGCTTAACATGATGAAGTCAATATTAGACAAGCTCTTGCAGAAGGAAATCCACTCAGAGATTGTGTCCAGCAAAGCTGAACCTTCTGAAGAAATACAGCATGATGCACCTTTAGCTGATATATCGCAGGTTGATGATAATGAGGAAGATCAAATTAGCGATGAAGATGACTTTGTAATTAACATTGTGGGACAGTCAAGTAAGAGAGTTGCCTCATTTGAGGATTGGGGAAAGAAAAGAAGTGTCATAAATCAGGTAAAACAGATGGCTCAGTGAGTAATAATAGTTCTATGCTAATCTCTTGCTATTCTTTGCGTGTCCTTAATGCCAACTCATTTTTTTCGGTACCATGAATATCCAGGATTCCTTGGTAAGCAAGCTTAAGTGCATGAGTGATACCAACCCCAAGATGCAGGAAACAAAAAGAGCAAACCATATTTTTGACAAGAAGAGAAAGCAGTCCGTCCGCGAAGATAAATCAAATGATACATTACCTTTTAAGAAGAAAGGAAGGAAGGGGGATTCTCATGACAGCACAGATGATCAAGTTGTTATAAACACTAAACCAGTAGTTAAAGAATCAGAGTCTGTACGGTTAAGTCGTGATGTGGCTAGTTCAAATAAATCAGCATGGAAAGCCCTGGTCAGTGAGAAGGGGAGTACTGCTTTCAACATCTCAGATATTTTATCGAACCATAAATCTGATGTTGAAATCAAACCTGGTTCTGACCTTGCTACGGAACCTGGTTCTGATCTTGCTACTGAACCTGGTTCTGATCTTGCTACTGAACCCTGCACCAATGAAAATAATGGCCAGCATCAAACAAACAGACATGAAGAGTTGGAAAAACTTTCGGATGATCAATCCACTAAGCCAACTGCATCTGGAGATTTATTAGCTAGAGGCGCATCATGGAAGCAAAAGTCATCGTGGTTGCAACTGGTTGCAGATCCAAATGCCAGTGCATTCAACCTTTCACAAATTTTGCCTGATGTAACTTTTCAAAAACAAGAGTTACAACCGTTCAATGTCATTGACTTTTCCAACTCGAGAAGGGGAAAGCAGCACATATTTGTGAATGAAAAAGCTTGTGCTGAAGACACTGGTGAACCTCAAGGTCCTGCTAATAAAGATCTTTATGCTAATCCAAGAAATCCGAATGAGGATGATCTAACCAAGGAACGGAATAAGGGTGTTCCAGTTGGAGAGCAATTAAATTCTTATTCAAAGGAAAAGGCTGAAGAGGAGTCCTTTGCTCCAATGCTCAGTACGAACTTGGTAACAAATAATAGGGCTTTGGGAGAGACTGTTATTAGTGAAACTTGCCCATTCATGAGAAGTGCTGCTTCATTGAAAGAGTGGGCGAAATCTAAGGCGGCTTTAAGTGGTTCGCATAAGAAAAAAGGGAAGGAAAAGGAGTCCCTCCATGATTAGGGTGACAAGTGATGCATTCAGGATTCACCAGAGAGACTCATTTCTATGTTCTAGCCGACCGATCTCCAACAGTTGAGGTCACCTCATTAACCGCCTTCCCAAGTACATTTACATTAAGTGAGGAAATATTCATTAATATTTGGGAATATCACCAGTGAGAAATCATGTTGCCATTAGATTTATAAACGATTTCTTTGTTATCAGAACTTTAGTTGCCTGCTTGTATTCTTTCATAGACGATAATTTTAAGTACCTTATAGGTAATTCCTTGTTTGTTAAGGATTCTATAAGACTTAGCTTGTTCAAAGATGTCAAATTAAAAATACTGGTTTAGTTGTTAAAATTTTCCTTTTTATTTGGTCAAATATTTGCGAAATGAACATGCTTATATTGGTGGAAATTTTTATATTTGAATAAAGAACATAGATATCTTTGAGCCTTTCTAGGCCAAATTGAGTGTGTACAATTGTACAAAGATGTGTGGTAGACTGTAGTTGTCCTTGAAAAAGAACCTCCAAACGATTTGCATAAGAAAACGTAAGTCTATTAGCTGCGAATGAGCAGAGTTACTCGTTTTTCATTGATAAGGTGGAGTCGCATAGGTTCGGTAAATTCACAATGTGAGTATGCTACTCCACCTTATCAATACTTAAAATACGAGTATTTTTCGCAAGGAAACATAAGTCTATTAGCTGCGAATGAGCGGAGTTACTCGTATTTTTCATACTGATAAGGTGGAGTCGCATACTCACATTGTGAATTTACCGAACCTAGATGTGATGAACGATGATGAGGATAAAGTCTTGATTTGTAGAGTACAATATACTAGGCTTGATATGTAGGCTGTAAATGAGGTGAGCTATTATTACAATCTTGGCTTGATAAAAATTCATTTGAGCTCGTTAAATTATGATTTTAAGAAATAAAATAGCTGTTCAAAATAATGAAGATAGAAGAAAATCTTACTCCTATGAGGCAGTAATGGCTGTTAAAAATCAAGTTCTTCTTCTATCTCTTTACAGATAGAATAAAACAAATTTATTCATTCTTATTTTACCACAATTATTTTTTTTCAACAAAGAGTTGGACTGCATTTTGTGGAATTAAAGTCCACTTTTTTGAGCACTTCAAAATCAACAATTAGAGCTTATATACAACTTCATTTGCTTTTGCCCATCACTCTAAGAAATTCAAGTATGTTTAGTGGCTTGTCAACACTCCCTTTTTCCACATAAAGTCAACAGTGATAGGCTGATAGTATGAACAATAACAAATACTTCCTCCCTCCACCAAGTGTAGAGGTTGCAAAATGAGCCTGGTCTGATGGGCCGGCTCGGTTTTGGGTCGGGTTTGGTTTTAAAATTATAGGCCAATGAGATTTCGGGCCGGGCCACCCCAGCCCAAAAGGATATAATAACCAGCACATTTGTTTACCAAAATCAGGAGGCAGAGAAATATATACGGTGACAACTAGAAACAGATAAACAATCAGATAATTCAAAATTATATGTAGAAATGAGACATAAACATAAAATTTCTATCCATAACCTGTGAGACATTCAGCATGAAAACCATTTAAGTCTTCAGACTCTAAATCTTTCTTAGTAACAGCTTCAAATTATCATTTTTGCCTTCCAAAATCTGCAATAAATTTTGAAAGATCATACTGAAGACTTCCCAAGGAGAAGTTTGCATTAGGAGGCAATAAAAACTTCCACAATCTGATCGTCATAGCCAGTGCATATTAAAAGATATGAAATCCGTTGACAACAAAGTTCAGCTTAGTGGTGATGCTTCCCCTCTAACCATGAGGTTGGGGGTTCGAATCATGTGTACGTGTGTTGAAACTCTAAAAAATAAATAAATAAATCAGTTGGCATTATACCATAGAAATAACATACCTACAGAACCTTTCTCTGTATCATATGATCTGTCTCTTCCCCTTGATATAGCCTCTCAACATTGTTCAATACGTCCAGGCATCTATTATACCACTCTATCTGATAATCATTTCAAAATATCCAAGAAAGCACATTAAAATCATGAATAAGACTGCATGATTTTCTGATAAATGAACGGAAGAAAGCGAGAAGCAACAAAATTTTAGCTACTTTTTGCATTTTCTTTGTCTCAAACATATTGAACTTGCTCAATAACAAAGAACTTCAAAGGCAGCAAGTACTACCATCATATCTTACAAAAACATAGATAAAGCAACAATAGCGACTGGTTGATCAAAGACTTAACAAGTTATTAACAAAAGACCATCTCATCTCTAAACTATACAGCAAAAGTATTTAAAAAACAAGTCTAAGTCTAACCCCGGCGTTTGCTCAGTCGCCAAGTGTTAGGTTCGTTATATCTGTCGTACAGTGGTTGAATGCGCTCTTGTCTCTTGCGCTTGCTCATTTTCGTAGGATCCGACACTCTGAAGAACCTCGGTGCTAGTTCAACGAGCCACTCCGGATCCACGACAGTCACCTCCCGCATGTACTCCTTTGTAGTCATCACCAATTCGTGGTAAATAACCCACTCAGGTTGTCGTTGGAACAACGCGCTGCTCGGATGTATGTAAACCGGCTGGTTGTCAACAAGTGTTCGATAGCCTCCTTGCAGTGGATCGTTCCTCGCAGCATGGAAGAAGAAACCAGCACCTATAGCCTTGCGTATTTTCGAAAAATTCTTACCAGCTCTCACAACATCCAGTTTGTACTTGTCCATGATGGAGAGGAGCTGCTTCCTCACATCCTGCGCCCTCCTCAATGATCGTGACTGAAGAAAGTTTTCGAAACACCATGCGTTCGAGAAACTTCTGGCTTTCCATGCCTCGTACACAGCAAGTAGAGTCAAATGATCTCCTTCGGGAAAAATTTTGCTCTTTTCTCATCTGCTCGGGCTTGTTTCTCTCGTGGACGGTAGAATACATTCCCAGCTTGAATCATTGCAATAATGGTGAGAATCTCGTCGCTGCAACCAAGATCCACACTGGCAAGAAGCATTTTGGACAGCGGAGGATCCAATGGGAACTCCGCCATTTTCCTACCCAGCTTCGTAAGAAGACCCTCTTCATCCAGAGCTCCTAAACTGTATAGCTGCCCCATGGCGGAGACGAGAGCCTGAGGTGCAGGGGGTCCATGAAATCAAAACACAACACATCATTAATACCCATAGCTTTCAAGTTGAGAGTAGTCATTCCAAGATTACTCCTTTGTATCTCCGGAAGTGTTGTTGGAGACATCTCATTGCGGAAAGCACTCTCTGTGTAGAGGCGATAGCACTTTCCAGGGCCCGTACGTCCAGCCCTTCCCGCCCTTTGTCTGGCAGAAGCTTGAGAGATTGGAGTGATCACCAACGAGTCGAGCCCTTGTTTAGGATTGTAGATGTTTTGCTTCGCAAACCCAGGATCAATAACATAAAATATGCCGTCAATAGTCAAAGAAGCTTCGGCTATATTGGTAGCAACCACAACTTTCCTCTTTCCAGGGGGTGCAGGGTCGAAAATCCTCGACTGCATTTCACTAGGTAGAGCACTGTATACAGGTAAAATGATGAGCTCCGGAAGATTGTTACCTAAACCCTTCATTCTCTCATAAAGGCATTGACAAGCATAATCAATCTCTTCTTGACCAATCAAGAACAGAAGAACATCGCCTTCAGGTTGAGTCAAGTGAATCTGCAACACGGTGTTGAGTGATTCATCGAGGTAATCTGTTACCGGCTCCTTGCTGTACAGTATCTCAACCGGAAAGGTTCTACCCGGAATGGTGAAAATGCTGCAGTCGAAGAAATATCCAGAGAATTTCTCCGCGTCCAGAGTTGCAGACGTGACAATCAGACGAAGGTCAGGTCTCCGTTTGACAAGTTGCTTCAGCAATCCAAACAGGACATCTGTATGAATGGTCCTCTCATGAGCTTCATCAAGCATAATCACCGAGTACTGAGATAAATCTTCGTCAATCAGAATCTCCCTCAGAAGCATACCATCTGTCATGTACTTGATCACGGTCTCTGGACCGGTGCAATCCTCAAAACGGATTGCATATCCGACTTCTTCACCCACACGACAACCGAATTCCTCAGCAACTCTCTTGGCCACGGACATTGCAGCCACCCTACGAGGCTGAGTGCATCCGATTTTTCCCTTAGTAGTGTAACCTGCCTCAGCCAGATACTGCGTTAGCTGTATAGATGGGTAAACTTTGTCTCTGGTCTTGAATGGAAAGCTTTGATCTTTGCCCAAAGGTCAGAGCTTTGCCATAACCATATGCATCCTTCTTCCACTCCGGCATGTCATATGCAGACAAACCAACACCTCTGAGTTCCTGAGCAAGATGCCTCTCGCCTGTCTCCGGCATTGGGTCTTCCCAAGGCCGATTCAAATCCTTTGGCATGGAATCCAGCATAGTTCGATGTTCTTGCTCCCCAACTTCCCTCCTTTCCTTTGTCAAAGCAGACTGAAGCGCTGCTGCACGGCTCAAAGGGCCCTTGGGATTCTTGAATATCTTCACCGGAGACATGTCATATGAATTTGAATACCCCTGCAAAAAAGCCGGTTCATCATCATTCAACTCAACCTCAACCTCTTCTTCGGCCTGATAATCATCATCATCATCATCAAGATAAACCTCTTGGTCTCGCTTCACTACATCTATATCCTTCCTGGCAAAATCATGTAACAGGCCCTCTTTCCCTCTAAAATCATTAAACTGCTTATCCATCACCCTCGAAACCCTTTCTTCGTAAACTTTGTACAATTCTGGCTCATTATTCTTCCCCTTCTTCACCGTCTCTTTATATTCATTCCTCCAATTCCCTTCTCCTCGTTTCCTATACCTATCTTCTTCATCCTTGCGACTTTTCGCCTCCGATTTGAATTGTGCTTCGGCGGCAAAATTGCGTGAATAATTGTAAGCAGCGTGCGGACAAAATAATCGGGGATTTCTGCTCCATTCTCCTTCAATTTGAGATGGAATTCGTCCACCGTCTCGCAATTCCTACCCATCTCCGTGATGAACTCTGCCACCACTTTATCCCCAAAACCTGAATAATGCCTATCCAGCTCCGTACATACTTTCGACAGTAACGATAAATACTCTAGCTTCTTCAACCCATCGCCTTCGGTTTCGATTTCGATTTCTGCAACCATTGTTTGTTGAACACGCTTCAAATTAACTGCAAATCCAAATCAACACATGTTCTGCCTTCCCGCTCAACACCAATTTATACTAATACCGATAATCAAGCCCTAATCCTAATCCCAATAGGATTCGTATCCTAGTCGCAATCGTATTTCCTTTTACAATTCGGGAATTTGAGTATTAAGATTTCCAATAAAAAAGGCCCTTCCACCAATCAAAGAGAACTCGGTGGTTGCGTTGCCGACTTTGGAAACACGTTCATCTTTTTAGACTACATTATCCAATGTTATCGATGGCGGATGGCGGGTCACGGCGGTTTCCAGAAAAACCGCCATAAAAGATATGGCGGCGGATATATCGGACAAAAGAAAAATTAAAAAAAAAATATTATATATATAGAAATTAAGAAATTAAAAATACAGAAATTCATAAAATAATAGAAAACATATAATATCTTAGTCATAACACAAATATAAAACCATAACACAAAAATAGATAATTAGATGTCTATTCCTCCTCATCAACCCCAACATAATCATCTTCTTCTTCATCATTCAACGTAGCTGATACGTTCAAGGATAAAAAACGAGTTATTCGAGTTAACTCATACTCCAGAAGGGGAAGAAAAGACAGAGCAGGAAGAGATAATAGCAAGAGTTTTCATTCCATAAACATGAAACACTAAGGTTTACACTCCTTTATGGCACACAGGCCTTCTGGTATTCTTACAGCAAAAGCAAAACATATTGTCGTACTCTACCAACAAATTTGGGACCACTAGATATTTGTTACCCTAAGATGTAGTCGTTGAGCTTGGTGGGCTTCCTGGTCTTCTACTTGGGCTTTCCACGACGTGGGCTTTCTTCTTCGATGACTGGGCTTGAGGAGCCTGCTTCCTGAGTGACAATTGGGCCGGGTGTATCATTCCCCACTCCTTCTGAATTCACCTTGTCCTCAAGGTGAAACTGTGGGAAATCACGCTGGAAATCATCCAAATCCTCCCACGTGGAGCTCTCCGGAGGTTCTCCCATCCATTGAACCAATAGCTGCTGTCGCATCACTCCATTGGATAATATTCGACGGAATGAACAAACGGATAGAGGTGTGTGCAAGGGTTGGTTGTGTCGGGACTCCGCCGGCAGCTGGCAGATGACATCATTTCCGTCACCTTTGTAGGCTTTCAGGTTTGACACGTGGAAAACCGGGTGGATGCGGCTAGAGGCGGGTAACTCCAGTCGATAGGCTACTGCTCCAATCATTTCAGATATGGTGAAGGGGCCGTAAAATCTTCGTGCGAGCTTATGCGGTGCTCTGCCGGCTACTGATGTTTGTCGGTAGGGCTGGAGTTTGACTAACACCTGGTCTCCCACTTCAAACTCTAGTTCCCGATGTCCACGATCACTCTTCTTCTTCATGCGGTGTTGTGCTTGCTGCAAGGTGAGCTTGAGCTGTTTAAGAAGGGCATCCCGCTCTATCAATAAATCTTCAATGGCTTGAACCTTGGAAGAGCCCTGCACATAAGGCAAAATATTTGGAGGCAAGCGACCATATAGAGCTTGGAATGGCGTCATTCGAATACTGGAGCAGTATGAGGTGTTGTATGAATATTCTGCCCAGCTCAAGTATTGGAGCCACGTCGTGGGTTTGTCCAGAGCGAAGGCTCGGAGGTATTGCACTACTCCCCTATTTACCATCTCCGTTTGACCGTCCGTTTGAGGGTGATAGGCGGTGCTGTGGTGCAATTTGGTACCGGAGAGGACAAAAAGTTGTTGCCAAAACTTACTTAGGAAGACCGGATCACGATCCGAAGTAATCGACGATGGGAAACCATGGTGTTTGACCACCATGTCCATGAAAAGTGCTGCAACAGTGGAAGCTGTGAATTGAGCTGGAAGCGGGCCAAAATATGCTGATTTCGTGAGTCGATCAACCACCACCAATATCGCCGAATAACGCCGTATAAGTGGTAGCCCGGTGATGAAATCCATGGTGATTTCATCCCACACAAGATTGGGAATTGGCAGGGGTTGTAGTAAACCTGCTGGGGGTTGCGTAGAATATTTTGTTTGCTGACAAGTCAAGCAAGTAGAGACATAGAGTTCGACAGCGGCACGCATTTTTGGCCAATAAAAATTTGTGGCTAAACGAACGAGCGTGCGTTTCACCCCTCCGTGACCCGCGGCAGCTGTAGCATGGGCCTAAAAAAGGAGGCGAGAGATGAGTGGGGACGAGCAGCTCACATAATAACGGTTGCGATAGAGCATGAGGCCATTATGAACCGAATAAGCTGGTGGCAATTTCTGGGTTCGGAATCTCTCGTGGAGAGTGATGAGGTCAGGTGCAGTGTTGTTTTCTTGACGGAGAGCTTCAAGAATCTCAGATACGGGCCTGCTGGCTATCGAAAGTGATAAGAGCTGTTGTTCATCAGGACGTGGTTCCTCCGGAAGTCGCGATAATGCATCCGCCGCGTGATTAGAGGCCCCCGTTCGGTACTCGATCCTGAAATGAAATCCCAACAGCTTGCTCACATATCGTTGTTGTTCCGGCGTCTGTATAACTTGTTGAAACAACTCCTTAATACTCTTGTGGTCTGTGCGCACAACAAAAAATCTCCCAAGAAGGTACTGCCTCCATTTGCGCACGGCTTCTGTGATAGCGTATAACTCCTTAATATAAGTGGAAGCCATTGCAGTCGTCGGCCTAATTTATTGCTGAAAAATGCGAGCGGATGAGACTCTTGCATTAAGACAGCTCCCACGCCCACAACAGAAGCGTCAGTTTCCATGATGAATTCCTGCTCGAAATTAGGTAAATGCAACACTGGTGCCGTGGTCATTGCCGTCTTGAGTAGTTCAAAGGCAGCTTGAGCTTCAATATTCCACTTGAAAACATTTTTCTGGAGCAAGTCTGTAAGGGGAGCTGCGATCCCGGCATAGCCGCGGATAAACCTCCGGTAGTAGCCGGTCAAGCCCAAGAAAGCCCGCAGTTGACGGATAGTAATCGGCACAGGCCAGGTGATCATAGCCATGATCTTTTCCGGGTCCGGTTTAACAACTCCATCCATGAGAATATGCCCTAAATATTCAACAGATGACTGCCCAAATATGCACTTTGACAATTTCAAGTAATACCGATTAGTAGAGAGACAGTCAAAAATAATTTGGAGATGAGATAAATGAGATGGTAAATCAGGGCTATAGACCAAAATATCGTCGAAGAAAACCACGACGAACTTGTGTAAATGATCCGAGAAGAGTTGGTTCATCACCGCCTGAAAAGTGGAGGGGGCGTTGCAAAGGCCAAACGGCATTACTAAGAACTCGTAATGGCCGTCGGCAGTTCTGAAAGCAGTTTTGTGGATATCCTTCCCGTGGACTCGGATTTGGTGATAACCCGAACGCAAGTCCAATTTAGTAAAAATACGGGCAGCACCAAGATCATCAAAGAGCTCATCAATTGTAGGAATCGGGAAGTGATCACGTACTGTGACAGCGTTAAGGGCTCTGTAGTCGACGCAGAAACGGTAGGTATCGTCTTTCTTACGCACGAGGAGAACCGGTGAGGGGAACGGACTCTGACTTGGACGTATAATGCCCTGGGACAGCATCTCGGCAACCAAGTTGGCCATCTCGATCTTCTGAAATTGAGGGTAGCGATATGGTCGGACATTCACCGGAGCAACGTTGGGTAGGAGATGAATCCGATGATCAATCGAGCGATGCGGCGGTAGCCCCGTTGGCGTCTGAAACAGAGTATAATAGCGCTGCAATAAAGGTTTTATTTCAACTGGGCTCGGAATATTTTCCACATTAAGTAATGGGCCTGGCCCATTGCTCTCAGAATGGTTGGGCTCCAAAGAAAAAATAGAACCAGGCTCGGAAGTTGAGGGAATGGGCCGAATGTATATCTCAAATATTTGGTCCACCATATCCGACGCAATCATGGCCTGGAGTTGAGTGAAGGTGACAACAGGAGTCACTGGCGCTGCATCACCACGCAACAGTATGCGGGTACCGCCAAAATCAAACTCCATCTCTTGTTTGGCTTAATAATGCGTCACTGGATCTAACTTCTGAAGCCAAGTGATACCCAAAACCACATCTGGGCCGCCAATTGGCAAAACGTGAAGGTCAACGTCAAACTTATGGCCTTGAAGGAAAATCGGCACGGCGGGACAAATGTGGGTACACAGCAGAAAATCACCACTGCCAATATACACTCGGAAAGACGGAATTTCTTTCAATGGTAATTTAAGAGCTTCGGCGTGTGAAGGATGTATAAAATTATGCGTACTTCCGTTGTCGATGAGAACGTTCAGCTTGTGACCCAAAACTGTCCCGGTGAGTTGAAGGGAACGGAGGTGTTTAGATCCAGAGAGGGAGTGTAAACTGGAGATATCTCCCACCGTGGCGTCGTCCTGGACTTCCTCCGGCGAAGCGTTCGACGAATCTGTCTCCCCGTCGTCTTCAGATCCCATAAGGAGGAGAAACTTACTTCGACAACGATGAGATGACGACCATTTCTGGTCACAATTGTAGCATAATCCTCGTTCGCGTTTCTCCCTAATCTCTGCTTGAGAGAGTCGCTTAACAGGCAGAGACGGAGACGGCAGTAGCGGTGCTGAAGAGGATGTAGTGGGTGGGGGCAAGGACGGAATCGCAGGAGAAGTGCTCGGCGTCGGCGAAAATGGGGCAGATGCCGCATTGCGAGCAGGTATCGCTGTCAATGGTGTAATCGGAAGTGGCCGACGCTGAGGTAATCGAGTATCATGTTTGGCCTCTTCAAGACGGGCCTCGTAAGCGCGCGCAAGGGCAAATGACTCCATGAGAGTGGCTGGACGTGATATACTCAATTCGCGGCGAATATCGGTACGTAGACCGGTGATGAAAAAACTAATGAGAAGATGCTCTGGTAGGCCCGTGACCTGATTCATCAATTCCTCAAAAGCAGATTGAAATTCAGCCACCGTAGATATCTGAGTGAGTTTAGAGAGAGAGCCTTGAGGATCGGAGAACAGGGTCGAACTAAAACGCTCCTTAAGAGCACAAGAAACGCCGGCCAAGTAGAGAGCAAACCGTTGGCCTTTGCCCACTGAAACCAGGAGGCTGCCTTGCCTTCCATATGGAAGGAGAAAATACGAAGACGGACATCATCTGGTGTGCCGTGGAAATCGAAAAACTCTTCTATGCGAAAGATCCAACCAAGAGGGTCAGATCCGTCGAATCGAGGTACGTCCATTTTCATGGATCGGAGCAAAGACGAAATATCAGTGGTAGGAACGGGGTCTGATGGAATACGGCCGGAGGAGCAGAAAGAAGTAGAACCAGAGGACTGAAAAGAGTGAGGAAGGCGAGAGTTAATCTCGGCAAAACGAGTATCGACAGAGGTCATAAAGGATTGGATGGTGGCGTTGGTAGCAAGCTGCTGACTTTCCATTTGAGCTCTGAGGGAGTTAATGGCAGAAATCAGATCAGAGTCAACCATGATGAAAGAAGAAAGAAACAACAATGAAAGCACCAATTGATACGTTCAAGGATAAAAAACGAGTTATTCGAGTTAACTCATACTCCAAAAGGGGAAGAAAAGACAGAGCAAGAAGAGATAATAGCAAGAGTTTTCATTCCATAAACATGAAACACTAAGGTTTACACTCATTTATGGCACACATGCCTTCTGGTATTCTTACAGCAAAAGCAAAACATATTGTCGTACTCTACCAACAAATTTGGGACCACTAGATATTTGTTACCCTAAGATGTAGTCGTTGAGCTTGGTGGGCTTCCTGGTCTTCCGCTTGGGCTTTCCACGACGTGGGCTTTCTTCTTCGATGACTGGGCTTGAGGAGCCTGCTTCCTGAGTGACAATTGGGTCGAGTGTATCAGTAGCAAATCCCTCTTCCTCTTCTCCTTCAGAATATGGCTCATCAAATAGACCTCGTGCATAATTTTCTACTTCAATTTCTTCATCATCATCTTCAACAATTTTATCCTTACCTTTAGATCTTGAAGATGCAGTTGGGCCGTCGCCGGAGTTCGCACCGCAGTCTCCGGACTCGTGGGTTTGTGGGTTGGGAGGCGAAAGAAGGAATGGGTAGAAGATGGAGAGAGAGCAACCGCTAGCTAGCGATAAGCGATAGTGAAAAAAATGGGAAAAAATTGTGCTGTAAACCCTAATTATTAGTGGGTCAGGTTGGGCCAACTTAGTTGATCGGGTCGACCCAATAAATTATTACTTTTAAAAAAAGTCTAAAAATGCCATAATCACATATCGGCCGCCATGACCGCCATAGCGCCATGGGCATGGCGGCCGCCACAAGCCGCCATAAAAAACTAAAACGATATGAAAAAATTATGGCAGTCTACTCAAAAACCGCCACCGCCATCCGCCATATCGCCGATATGGCGGATATTTGATAACATTGCCATTATCAACGACGACAAAGGTGTTGTGGTCTCATGCCACATCGAATAATTAAAAAAAAAATTCTATTTTGCTTCTTGAAATGGACCGACCACGGTCTCAACAAGACCACAAGGTCTCTTTCTTATCTATCTATCTCTCTCTCTACATGCCATTTGTCACCATTCTATTGATTTTTATGAAATTTTGAGTTATAAAAATAAATCTTAATATTTTTTGGATACAATATTGAAAAAAAAATTATACCAAAATTTATATTTTTTTATTCTCTATAAATAGATACCAAAGTTGCCGTATTTATACACACTATAATTCTATTATTTATTCTATATATTACACCAAATTCCCTCACTAAATTTCATCTTTCTCTCTTTTCTTATGGATCCAAATGATTATTTCACAAATTCTCAAAAAATTTCTTCATCTCATGGTTATTACCCTAACCTTGAAAACATCCAAAATTCTAATGAATTCCAGAATTTCGAATCTGACTTCCACTCCCAATTTTCACAAAATCCCTTTCAATCTCCAATCTCTGAACAACCCGAAACACACGCAAACACGTCAAGCGGTCCACAAGGTTGGTCACACCAAGAAGATATTACACTGATGTCTTCTTGGTGTCTCTTCAGTGAGAATCCAATTGTTGGAAAAAATAAAAAAAGTTTCACATTATGGCAACGCATTTTAGAGACGTATAATCAAGTTCCAGCAGAAAATCCAGAAAAGTTCGGCGAGGAAAGAACTGCAGAGTCATTGAGAAATCGTTACAAATGCCTTAATAAAAATGTAACCAAGTGGGTAGGTGCATACAAGGAAGCATATGGTCGAAGAATGAGCGGAATGTCCTAGACGGATATTGAGAATGATGCTCAAACGATTTATGGAAAACCTAAGTTCAATCACCTTGAGGTTTATGAGCAAGTTATGCGCCACCATCCCAATTGGGAATTAAAATTAGGTACTGATCGTACACGTTCTCTTCCCGACAATGA
This sequence comes from Agastache rugosa, assembly GCA_031470985.1. Lineage (NCBI taxonomy): Eukaryota > Viridiplantae > Streptophyta > Magnoliopsida > Lamiales > Lamiaceae > Agastache > Agastache rugosa. The sequence goes on from CM062605.1 coordinate 5,667,115, forward strand.
TGATAATATTGAAGATGATCGTGGCAGCTCCAAAAAATCAAGAACCGATGAAGATGGGGAGGGTCCAAACAACTCTACTTCAGAGACCCCGGGTAGTGATGCTTCAACAATGCGTCATTCTATTGGTAGAGAAAAGGCTAAGACGAAAAGGAAAGGAAAAGCTGTGATGTCACAACAGTCATGTATTCCCGATTAATTCATTGATGAGCTTCGTGCGATGAGAATCACACGTGAAAAGGAAATGGTTGAATTGCATAATTTGGGAGAAATTAGAATGCAATCAACTATGCTTATGTCCAAAACGAATTTGCTTACTACACTAATGAGCAAAAATAACTTATTTCCCCAAGAAGAATCCCTGAAATGTTATCTAATGGATGAATTATTCCCAAATTGATCTTGAGTCATTTGGTTGTAATTTTAGTTCTTGTCATTTAATTGTTGTAATTCTCAATTTCTGTAATTTCAATTCCTGTAATTTCACTTTATGTAATTTCTCTTCATGTAATTTCATATTATGTAATTTAACTTTTTGGCGTATCCCCTATCTATTACTTGTTATTATCTAATTTTGCAGAGCCATAAATAAAGGGTCACATGCAGTCCTTTTTACGTATTGGAATGGACAAGTGGTCTCTGAAATTACAGAGCCATAAATAAAAGGTCACATGCAGTCCCTTTTATGTATTAGTACTGCATCTTTTTTTAAAAACTAGTGAGTAAGCCATCGAAAATCTACAAATTATTATTCAATAAAAAAAGGCAAAAACTTCTGTACAGCAGCTGTACGGTACATCCGCCCCGCCCCGACCCGCCTCAGTCAACGTTGACCGGTCAATGGTCAACGTTGACCATTCACTTTTTGATTTTTTTTTTAATTTTAAAATTTTATTTTTTTATTTTTTTAAGAGTCGAGTAAGGGGAGCCGAAGGCCTCGGAGCGATCTAAAAAATACTCCCTCCGTCCCTGATAAATATTGTCCGAAGAGAGGGGCACGGGTTTTAAAAAGGATGTTAGGTAGATGTATAGTGAGTGGAGAATGAGACCCACTTTGTTGTAGTGTTAGTTACTTTTTGTTGGAAAAATTAATAGAGTTTTGATTTGATACCAAAACCCAGCTGACCCCAACGAGTAGATGAATGTACAAACCTTGTGTTGTTTCTAGCTCACTTGTTTAGAGCTATTAGGTTTTCTAAGTACAGGTTCAGCATAGCAGAAGACGCAGCTGAGCGGAGCAAAGCTGGACACAGCTAAGCAGACACAGCTAAGGAATTCAGCAGAGCAGACCAAGCAGGATCAAAGACCCAGCAGTATCAAGACCCAGCCGGAAACCCAGCTTAGTGTCGAAGACCCAACTCAGTATAAATGACCCAGCTTAGTGTCAATGACACAGCTCAGGTCAAAGATAGCTCAGGTTAATGACACAGCTCAGGTTGAAGACACAGCTTAGGTTGATGATACAGCTCAGGTATAAGACACAGCTCAGAGTCGAGATGCAGCAGAGTTGAAAATGCTGAAGACACATCAGAGACGCTTAGCAGCTCTAAGACGAAGACCTTCTCCAAGACAGGATCCCGATGTCAGAAGATCTTATCTGACGCGGTCAAATCAAAGAAGAAATAGCTTCTGCAGATGCAGACCTACTTCGTAGGTTAAAGGCCATAAGTCAATGAGAGAAGGTAAGATTCAAACGGCTCTTTTCCAACGGCTAGTTTGAATCTCCACCTATATATATATCTCCTCCACCATTGAAGAGGAGAGACTGGTGAGACGACTGAAGAAATAGAAGAGCAAACAGAAAAATGAACAACGATCTTCAAAGCCAAATCTTTCAAGAACACCCAGCCAGTCAGCTATGTTCTTAGTTGTTCACATATACAGTCATAGGCAAAAAATATTAGAATAGAAATATCTTAAGCCTAGTTTGAACGAGTTCATCATACTCCTTGTTCTTCATTGTAAGAACTCGTTCATAGTTGGAAAACTCATACCCAAACCCAAACCCAGAAAGGTTAGGTCAAGGTTACGCCTGCTCGAAGCGTGTAATTCGAGTGGTTAGGTTTTACAGTACCCGAAAACTGTAAGTCAGGTTTTTTCAGTACCCGCAAACTGAAAGTTGTAGGCTTGACAGTGCCCGTAAACTGTTGGAACACAACTCAAGTTCGAGTTGTGAAGTTGCTTGGTACTTGGAAACCAAGTGGTAGTAAATTACCAGTGAATCTGGTCGTGGACGTAGGAGGTGTTACTCCGAACCACGTTAAAATTGCTTTGTTCTTTACTGCTTTATTTATGCATTCAGCTAACTCCTCATGACCATATTTCAAGTTGCATAAACTGACTAACTGAAAAGTGAAACAGAGCTTTGCAATATATTTGAAGTAACAGACGGACTTTCCAAACCCACCAACTTTCGCACACAGCCAGCTGAGTCGATCAAGCTGCCTTCCAGCTGGATCGAACACAACCAGCTCTCTCAAAAGAGTTTTAATTGGAAAAGTTTTTAAACCTTGGTGTATTCACCCCCCCATCTACACCAAGGAATCCGTCTTGGGACCAACACTTTTAAAGGGTAAAAGGATAAAATTTTAAGTGGGGTCATCCATTTAAGGAAGGACCACACTTATGGGGGATGGACGAAAAAGGAAAGTGGACTACACTTATCAAGGACGAATGGAGTATTAATGTTGTCAGAATCGTTATTTATAAATTAAAATCGAAGCCGAAGGCAGAGACAAAAAAATAAAATTCAAAAAAGTCAACAGTCAAAGGTTGACCATTGACCGGTCAATCGACTGGAGCAGGTCGGCCAGTCGGGTCGGGTCAGATCGGATGGGATGTATGTGTAGCTGTATGCACAGAAGTGCATCTCATAAAATTATAAAATAATTAGACATAGTAAATTGTACATTAAAAAAAAAATTGTTCGTTAATTAATTATTATATAAACCTTAATTTTTTTTTTTGATATTGATATATATCATATGAGTGTTGACCAAGTCATACATCCTAAAACCCTAGCTCTATATCATTATAAATAGAGGTCTTTGTTATCATATTAAATATATCTGAATAAACTTCAATACACAGAATTATTATTCTCTCTTCTCTCTCTAGTTAATAATAATAATAATAATAATAATAATAATAATAATAATAATAATAATAATAATAATAATAATAATAATAATAATAATAATAATAATAATAATAATAATAATAATAATAATAATAATAATAATAATAATAATAATAATGTTAATAATTTTTTTCACAAAAAAGGGTTTAAAATAAATTTATAATATTAAAAATTAAAATAGTGATAAAATTTATGACAATCAATCCGGCCCATTCTTAAAAAATAGCTCATTTTTGGAGCAATAAAAGGAGGCCCCAAATACTGTTTCAATCAGCCCATTCGTTGTAAATTTCCAGCGGCTGAAAATTGAATTTGAATTGAAACTGCTTCAAAAAAGAAAATTCAATTTGAAAATTGAAACTATGAACCCTAATTAACTAGGTAAAATTGATGCCAAGTTTGGTGTGGCACACATGCACCGTAGATGGCCGCCACGTGTCCCCAACTTAATAATACATTTACCAAAACTTGACCCATTATATAAAAAAGTCCGGTTTCTATTCAGTTTAATTAAACTTTTTCCTGAAAATACGTTACCATGGTTAACAAAGTAATCAAAAAAACTCTTTTCTCAAATTTCTCCGCTGCATCGAAACCAGAAAAAGCTCAACGAAATGTCGCCTCAGTTTCGACGCTTACATCAAATTCAGAAAAACTCAACCACATCCCTGAATGTCTGCTACAATGTTCATCGTTCACTCCTCCTTTTCCCATTGGCAACGACAGCAGCTCGAAGAGCAATCGCCGCCGCCTTCTTTTCCTTGTAAGTCCCTCTCTCGACTCCTCTATTTCTCTACCCACACAGCACCCTCACTCTCTTGTCCCTTCTCATATTTGATTATCTCACTCACCGCCTTGGCCGAGGAGACGACAACGACGGGCATGCCGCCCAAGTGCAGCAGCATGAGCGGGCCGTAGCTCCGGGATAGAAGATGAATAAGATGAAGTTTGGAAGGGTAATATTGTCATTTTGGTATCTAATCTTAGCTAATGTTAAAGAATACATATCGGAAGAAATTAGTCAGATACAATTTCTAAAGAGGAACAGGAAAATAACCGCGGATAAGCCCAACTTTAGCTATCTTGGCTACCAAATGGGTGGATAAGCCCATATGTCTAAGCAATCTTGGCTTATCCACCCTACAAAATATCAGGGCCAGCCCTGGGCCTAGGCTAGGAGTGCGGCTGCCTAGGGCCAGGGCCAAAAGGGGCCCCAAAAAAAATTATATTATAGAAAAAATGATATAGCCCATTAATTTGTCTTATTTCTTTTTATTTTGGATCCATTTCAACTTGGCCTAGTAGTTAATAATTCAATCCCTGTGCAGCTATACTAGTTCTGCAATTTTTTTTTTTTACCGTTATGTTCTCTTTCATTGACTCACTCTCTCCCTCTTGGAGGGTTGGGGGGTTGGGGCCTTGGGAAAGGGACAAGAATTTCATTGATTTTGCGGACAAAGTAATGTTTTTTATTTAATGTTGTTCTATATATATATAATATTATGACTCATATTTTAATTTTATTAGAGATTAATTTTATTTAAATTAAAATGGATTAGTGGAACATTAAAGCTCAATTGCTCAAACAATTTTTAACGAGAAGTTAAGAAATGAGAAGAATCAGAACTATATTAATGTACAAGGAACATGTACACATTCAATCTTTATGTTATAGAAATTCATGAAATATCAATAGAATTATACAATTAAAAAATATCTAACACTTTTCTCCACTAAATAATTGTTAGGATCCTCAAGAACAAGAATTATACTATCGAACATCCAGTGATCTACTTCTAGGTGCTAATTGTTCTTTTTTTAATTCTTGTTTATTTGTTATATAAATTATACTAACATATTGTCAAAAATATATTTATTTGGATATGACGAGAAAAAAATGAACAAGAGAAGATGAGTTTAATAAATTATGACAACTTGTGTGTGAAAGTGAAATGTATGCAGAGTAAAAGAGGCGGAAACAAATATTTCTATAAACGATGCCATTTTTTTCCTTTTCGCCTAGGGCCTCCGAAATGTGAGGGCTGGCCCTGCCAAATATTACGCTAATGCTCTTTGTATCCGAACTGAGCATGACTTCTCATTCATATTTTGAAGCCACGAATAAATAAAATTAGAAAACTTTGCTATGTTATACAACCAGATCTGCAATTGGGTTTTTATCAGACCGTTTGCTTGTATACTTTTCAGGGAGGTATTCTGAAAGGGAATCAAAATATAACCTATCAGATGGTTCGTGCAGCGATGGACAACAGAGTGGAGACGTTAGAGAAGGGAAATGAAGCGATATGGGCGGAGCTCGAGCAGTGGTGACTGACAATAGAGAAGATTGAGGCAAAAATAGGTAGGGCTGTAAACGAGCCGAGCCGAGCCGAATACTAGCTTGCTCGAGCTCGGCTCATTAGAAAATTCAAAGGCTCGAGCTCGGCTCGAGCTTTGTGTTTCGAGCTCGAGCTCGGCTCGCTAAATATTCGTTTAGACCGATCGAGCTTGAGCTCGAGTTCGGCTCGAAAAAAAATAAAAAAAATATAATAATTAAAAAATAAAATTATTTTTATTTATTATATAGTAATTATTTTTATTTATTATCAAATTATCATGAGCATTAAAAATAAAAAATATATATATAATAGTAAAAAAATAATAATTTATCAATATATATAAATTAAATATTGGTGTCAAAAAATATTAAAAATAAAAAAAATATATATATATAATAATTAGAAAAATTAGCAAACATGTTCGCGAATATGTTCGTTTAAAAGGCTTGCGAACATGTTCACGAGCTGGCTCTTTTAGTAGCGAAATCGAACGTGTTCGCGAGCTTTTCGAGCCGAATATAAGTAAACTCGAACTTGGCTCGAAAAAATTATCGAGCTCAGTTCGAGGCTCGAGTTCGGCTTGATTAGTAAACGAACGAATTTCAAACGAATTTTTTTCGAGCCGAGCTCCGAATAGCTCACGAACCGTTTGGCTCCTCGTAGCCCTAAAAATAGGAAAGATTGCCTAATTAATGACATACGGGTGGTGAGTCTGGATAAATTAAGACAAATGATGGTGGTCGTTATGATGTTCGGTTAGGAGTTCCTCTTAACTCTAACACAACCATACCCTGCACACACACACACACTAACACACACTCATACACATCCCACACACCGTGTTCACATTGCATGCACACATATATCACTACTGCAAAGTTACATCTGCTACAAACAGTCACCCACTGTCAAACACACTGCACACACTACGGTCAACAACTTTAGTTTTGGTATTTAGGTCATTTTTTTATTCTGTTTAGCCAAATAAGAATAATTATCTCTAATATGCAAATTCACATAAATTTTCTCATAAAAGAAATCAACTTAAGATTATATATGTTTCTTATTTTGTGTATTGAATAACAGCTAATTAATGAGGCTGAAATATGTAAATTTGAATTTCTTTGCACAAATTCACTCTAAATCCAAACAAGGGATTTCAAATGAGTGAATTAAATTTAAATCTATTCTTTTCAAAAACCTCAGTTTAAGCACAACCTTTGTTTAGATATAGATATAAATCTACACTACATAGAAATTTTGTAGGGTTAATTACAAGTGCTATTGGGGTAAAATACACACTATTCATTTTGCAAAATGAAAATTACACACCATCACCAAAACAAATGAAATATACACAAGATGACTATTATACCCCTCTGTTTAAACTATTGACAGTCCAGATTTGCTATGGACAGAAATAGCTATGTATTTCTTTATTATACGAACCATTTATCGTAGATTCTGCTGTTCTTAACTCACGCTTCAAAAATGGTATCAGAGCCTTGGTTTTATTTAGGAATTATATTTTATTTATTGCTCTAAGTATTATCCTAACGGAGGAGACATCAAGAAAAATATGAATCCGGACAATTGTCCGAGATGCGAGGGTTACAGGAATTATCTCCAAGACCTGGAGATAAAAAAGAGAAAGAAACCAGATGTCAAGGATAATCTGGAGAGAATTGTTCGACTCCATAGTCGTACGAGAAAGAAGGCTTGAATACATTGAGCCTTTGGTTCAAGAAATTGAGGCAAGAAGGAGATATGATTCAGATCTGAGCGATCTCCTGTTCGAGGTGACAAATACCATGAGAAGGAACCATCATAACAATCATATCTGATGGATCCAGAAGAATGTCCAAGGTGTGGACATTTCCAGGAACGTCTCCAAATCCTGGAGAAAAGAAGAACCAGATACCAGAGGATGCCGATTAGCTCGGCGAGATATGCTGAATATTTTTCAGCATAACGAGGAAAAAGAACTGATTGATTCCTGCACCCAAGGAATCACCAGAAAAGAAGATCTTCTACATAGGTGTATCCTCCTTGAATGGGAGTTCGAACATGCTATGAGAAGAGACCATTGGAGTCATTTGGGAGTAAATTGGAATTCATATATTACTCCGCTCTGATGGAACAAAAGAAAGATAAAGGAGTATCATCTACTCTTTTATATCAAGAAATTTCTCCAGATTCCTCCAAGATATCGGCGGATCTAAGAGAAATTCAGAAGACAGTACAACATTATGGCGATAGCCTGTATGGTGTACCACGCGATCTATACAAGATTGCTATGAAACAGGATGAAATCTATAACATCCTGAAAGAGATCTAATCACGGATCGAGAGATTGGAACAACAACCTAGTTCCAGTCGAGGAAGAAATCCTTTTGGTAATGAACCCACTTATCCAAAGCCAGTGGGAGAAACCAAAAAGGATCCCAACATATAAACCTTGAAAAGAATGATTCGTGAAAAGAAAAAATGAGTAATCTTGAACGAATCAAGCTTGACGACTTCCAGGAGTTAGCAGAATCTTTTGCTAACATGACGATGGTGGACTTAAAGATGAATCAGAATGTGGTCCAAAACCCACAGCCAGTGAATCAACTTCCACCAGGAGCCATCATTGGAAATCAACAAGATTTTCAGAATGCACCAGGAGCCATTAATGCAGTCCAGGATTTTCAGACTGGAGCAAGGTATGATCAACATACCCCAAATGATGCATACATGGCAGCAAGAAGGACAAGGGCAAGAAGGCCGCATCCAAAGGTGCAAGATACACCCTATGGAAAAGCGACCCTGGATCTCATCCATCCTTACGGAGTGATGCTCGACCTTGATGAAGTTAATTTCAGAGATCGAGAATCCGTTATTGACGAATGGACGTCAGCCTTAAGAATTGCAGCAGCAACTCTCGATTTGAACAAGGAAGGATTCGTTAGAATCCTCGAAATGAGTCTTGCAGGAGTGGTCAAGACAGCATGAGAATTCTTTCCTGTGGAAATCAAGAATTCATGTTTTAATAGTGAAAACTATACAGAACATGTCCAGAATATGGCCGTTCTTTTTAAGAACCATTTTCTGGGAGAAGGATATTTCGAAGGATATGATCTAGAGAAGAGAAAGAAATACTTGATGGCATTGTATAATCTAAGACTTGCAGTCTTGGATCAACAATCGCTCAACAAGTTTCTACAGCTCTTTACTCTTTATCAACATCAATCTAAGGTTGATGATAGAGTGGCACTGGAGATTTTCTTCCTAAAATTTCCAAGCCCATGGAAAGAGATGCTGATTAGGGATTACGAACCGGGTGATCCTGAAAACGTTGCAAGAAGGATGTCTTATGTACATCGAAAGCTCTCGGAGTGGTGTCAACAGGCAACAGCTCTGAAGAACTTGAAGAAACTGAGGAGGATTAATAAATTCGCTCCTCTAAACTGTGAAGACAATGATCTACCAACGATCATTGGAGGAGAACCACCGAGGCTGAAGAAATACAAGAAAAATAGATTTCGGCCCTATCAGAAAGGTGGAGATCCAAAAAGAAATTCTTGGAAACCAAGAACCAGATGGTCAAGACAGAAGGCCAGATCTTACAAATCAGGCCAAAGAAGTGGACCATCAAGGAATAGGTATCCATTCCGAGGAGATGATAAATCTCAAGGAAGGACACCTGCCAAGAAGACTTTCAGAAGAACTCACACTAGAGTTAATGAAAGTTTCAAAGATTGCAACTGCTGGACGTGCGGTGCAAAGGGGCATATTTCCACAAATTACCCAGACAACGAGAGAAGAGGTATCAACAAATTTGAATCCACTCCGGATATCGAGGATGCCGTCTACTACCAGGAACTGGTACAAGTATATCAGTTCGAAGATATACCCTCAGATGAGAGTATTTATGAACAAGAAGAAGTCTTCAGCGGAGAAGATTCAGAATGGTCTGATGGAACTAGATCGGAGTCAGACTAATCCAGATATTGTTCATCAGGAGAAAGAGGACAGGACAGGATTTTCCAGTCACACTACTCTCTCTCAAAGCCTGATTGACAAGATCATGAAGAAAAGTTTGAATATACAAAAGTATCAAGGCTTTTCGGCAAGTAATATAGATCAAGTTCTAAGAAACTTTAATCTAAGGAGCAGGAAACAACAAATCGTCTATGGAATTTCTAGGCGAGAAATGTCGCTTCCTATAGAGCTTACAGGGAATCAAGTGGAGATGCAGTTGATTCCAGCCAGTGACATCCGGGAAGATTTATCAAAAATGAAGCCCGAAGTCGCTGAAAAGATGAACTGGATTCATATTGGAGCAATCCAGTTGATGTTAAAGTCGGCTCTCTTTACCGGAGTTCACACGCCGATTGATATCGCTATATGCAATAAAAGAGTTAGAAATCTAAAGGATTCCGTATTGGGAACAATAGCGGGAGATCTTTGTGCAGGACAAGTAGTGGAAATCATTTATCCTAAGATTGCTTACAATCTTAATGATACCCATTTCAGCAAAGCCCTGACGCTTTATCAGGACTTTAAACGCAAGGATTTGTTGGAGGAAGGAAACAGGCCTTACTCCATTACTTATCAGGTATCATATGCTCTTTCCAACTCACATCACACTGAGTTATTTCTGGAAAAGAAGTTTATTGAGATACCAGATATCTTCAACAAGGTGACAACAGCTGTTTGTCCCGATAGAGTTGAAATTGCTCGGTTAAGGAATATGGATATTCAAATCCGAGATAGAGAAGTCATGAGACACGACCAAAGTCTCAGGATAACTTCAGGGAGATTATCGTTCCAAGGAGACAGAATTATGTCTTTGCCATATGAAAGGAGTCGGAGTCTCATTCGAGAAGCGCCACACCCTCAAACATCTCAGAGTAACAAAGTTTCAGTAAATCTGAAATGTCCTGAGGGATGGAGAGAAGTAATAGTAAAAATCGACACTACAAGGTGGGAAACCAACTTCCCTTGTAATGTTCTTTACTATTTGCAGCAACCGGAGATCAATCATTACAGAGGTACCTTGGAAATTGGGGGACAAGTGATGGAGATCAAGGGTAGAGCTGGAAGAGAAGCAGTTCTGCTTTTGGGGCTGGATTTTCTCGAGGATCACAAACCTTGGGGAAATAAAGAGGACGGAATGGAAATCAAGATTAATGGAAGAAAACTATTAATCGAATGACAAGTCCATTCTCCATATACATCTCTATAGGGATGTTATATGAAAAATATAAAGCAGAATATTTTGCTGCTTATATTGATTCACGTGCAGGAATTTGTACTGCAAAACGAGGAATCTTCCCAGCAGAGGTAGAAGATGATCTACCCCGAATTGCAGGAAGAGATTTCTCAAAGAAGATTTTGCTCCTTGCTAAATGAGTAAAAGAGACGAAAATTTTGATTGGAGGAGCCAGAGGTACACCTTGGTACAAGGTTAAAACTTCACCAATTTATTTCCATGATACAGGTGCTGACATTCTGTAGGAAACAATTTCCTACAGATGTTCAAAAGATATATGCAGGATAATGAAAGAAGACAATTGGTGTTCACAACCATTTGCGATCACAAGATCATTGTCCAGAGGCTCAAAGGGGCTTTTAATCGCCAGATACCATTGAGTTTTCGCAGCAAGCGTGGTGATGAAGGAAAACTTCGACACCCAAAAATGAAAGATCAAAGGAGATTCAGCGAAGCAGTGCTAAGCTGTATCAGGGATTGGGATCTTGAAGATGAAGAGATTCATATCCTCAAAGCTTCTTTAATATCCTATCAAGATATTAGGGAAGAGGTGAAGGTATCCCTAGAAGATGTCAAAAGGAAAATCAAAAGGAATTACAGTGAGAATCCTTTGGCATGGTGGGATAAAAACAAGCTCAATGCAACCTTGAAGGTGAAGCCAGAAAAGGAGTATGAGTTTGTAAGATACAGACCAATCCTGATGAACCTCAAAGATCAACAGGATATGAAGGAGATAATCAAGGAACACCTTGATTTAAAGCTGATCGAATCAGGGAACTCGTCTTATAGCAGTCCCGGATTTCTGGTAAGAAATCATGGTGAGATCAAACGAGGTAAACCTAGACTTGTTATTAATTACAAAGGAATTAATGACATTCTAGAGTTTGATGGATATTTTATCCCAAGTAGGGAACACCTTATTAACTGCATTAGGAATGCTAAGGTTTTCTCTAAGTTTGATTGCAAGTCAGGTTTTTACCAGATTCGCATGGAGGAAGGGAGTAAGAAGTTTACAGCCTTCTCTACTCCACAAGGGCATTATGTTTGGAACGTAATGCCAATGGGGTTAGCTAATGCGCCTCAAATATTTCAGAGAAAGATGGATAATCTATTTAAAGATTATTTTTCTTTTATGTTCGTCTATATTGATGATATTTTAATAGCATCAAAAAAAATATGGCAGAACATATCAAACATCTTGAGATCTTTGCAGATGTTTGTTATAAAGAAGGTTTAGTACTGTCTGAAAAGAAGGCAGTCGTTGCAACTCGGAAAATGGAATTTCTGGGTATTAAGATCGATGAAGCAGGAATCATTCTGCAGGACCATATTGTTCAAAAGGTCCAGAATTTTCCTGAAGATCTTAAAGAAAAGAAACAACTTCAGAGTTTTTTGGGAGTTGTTAATTTTGCGGGACCATTTATTAAAGATCTCACAAAACATAGAAAAGTTTTCAGTTCATTACTGAAAAAGGATGTTCCGTTCATCTGGACAGAAGAACATCGACAAGGGATGCGGGAGTTAAAAGAGGTTTGCAAAAATTTCCCAAAGCTCGCGATACCTCAGGACGAAGATGACTTGGTCCTGTATACAGATGCTAGTGATTATTGGTGGGCAGCCGTCTTAACCAAAATCACTCCTAATGGAGAAGAACCCTGTAGATACTGCAGTGGTTTATTCTCAGATGATGAGGCTATGAGATGGAACATCAACGAGAAAGAGTTCTTTGCAGTTAGAAAGGCGTTTAAAAAATGGCCTTTATTTTTACTTGCAAAGAAATTTACTTTGAAAGTTGATAACACACAAGTTAAAGCTTTCTTAAGAAACAAGATGGAATCGAAGCCTGAAAAGGCTAGATTAATTAGATGGCAAGCTGAATGTCAATATTATATATTTGATATTGTCATTCTAAAATCTCACGAAAATATTCTTGCAGATTTCTTAACAAGAGATGGAGCAAACTGACGTGAACTCCATTCTACTAGCCCATAGACATCTCAGAGAAAATCTGGAGATGTTATCCGGCGAGTGGGACGAGTGCATTCTGAATGCTGAACAAGCAGGAAGATTGCAACCTCTCGATAAGACGAAAGTCACCGAGAGAATACGAGCTTGCATACGGTCTCAGAGTCAACTCTGGACTGCATGTCAAACACCAATCCTTCGGGTGGCCAAAGATCCTTTGGTAAAAGAAGAGTTTCGAGTACAGGGCTCTAAACCTGTAGCAGAGGATTCAAATACCTCTTGCCCAAGTTCTAAGGTGGTGGTATCTTCGGGTCCATTGCCCCAAGAAAAAAATGATATTCAGGGGTCACACTCTGAATCATCATGTCAACCCAGCACCTCTGGGGAAAAAGAGGGAGAGATTAATCTTAGGCCAATGACTGGCATTTCTAAGATTAATACTGATAAGATTGAAGTTTCTTCTTCGTGGCAGGTTTATCAAACCAATTGGGAGAAGCTCAACACAAGGACGGGTATCAACCCAGAAAAAATAAGGGTTGATGTTTCGGGGAAATATCCTCGGGTGTGGATGATGCCAAATTCAGATCCACACGAAGTCAAGAGATGGTATGAATTCGGAGCACTTGCTTCAGTTTATACCACATCCCCATCATTCGCCGAAATCAAGAGTCTACCCAAGTGGATTCAAGAGGCGGTGTATGATACCTGGGCTAATAATCCACAGCTTAGCCGAGGTGATGTTTTGGAGCTGTATTTCATCAGCGCAGCCCCAGAACCAGCAGGGAAAGGAAACCATGAAGCCTTCCACTATATTAGGCTTCGAAGACCGGATGCACGCGCCCTTGAAAAGATCAAAGCGCCTGCAGAGAAGGAGGCTACTCTAGTCTCAACATTGCCAGAAGATCTCATCTCCACAAGAAGAGCATGGGGTTTATGGGTCTGTCTCACTGAGATGGACAAAGTCAAGTTCCCGTTCAAATTCTTTCAGAATTCAGTGAACGGATCATTCCTGTTGAATACCATGACAGGAAAATCTACAAGATTCGCAGAGGAAGCTTTCGAAAGAAAGAGAACCTTGCTCTGGGAAAGCAAGATTATGACGAGTAAAGACACTCATCGTAAATATTGCAACATGGCTCATTTTGGGAACTGGTCCGAGCGCGTCTGTTCGGATTGCCAGAACCAGAAAGAACCAGAGTTCGGGAAGGGGTTCATGCCCAGAAAAGGAAAAGAGAAGGCTCGGTCCCACGAGCATCTCGAGCAGAAGGCGTTGCCAAAAACAAGGATGCCAAGGGCCCCGGGAAAAAAGTAGATTCCCGACACAGGTTGGTGGAGTCATGTGACTCTGAGATGGAGCACCCACTAAAAAGAAAACGACAATAGTGGGTGGAGAGAAAAATGATTACCCACTAAATAACAAATGGGTAAAAGAACAGGAGAAGCATTATTGAATAAAGATAATGCAAAATGACAAGTAGCACCGAAAGTTGAGCGTCCTTATTCAATAATGGACGACAGTAGTGGTCCTACGCTGAGTCAGATACAGGCTGGCCACGGAACAAAAGAATCCGAGGCAATAATGAAGGAAGGAGGTTGCGAATTGAAACCTCTATATAAGTCACAAGTCTAGAGAGCAGGAGGAAAAAAAGAAAGATCGACACCAGCAATCTTCTACACCATTTCCTCTGCTCTCAAAATAAAAATTTGTTATAGTTCTTAGCTTAGTATAGTATAGTTTATGTATTTTAATTCTGCTACCATAGGTAGCTAAACAAGTCTGTCTCCTCCCTAAAGGAGATATACTTATGTTGTAATAAGTTTTATATAATTCCTATATAAAGTTCGGGCTTTTGCTCATCCCTTCCAGTGTCTATTTATTCTATAAATACCGACTAAACACCCTACACCCCGAGTAGGAAACGAACGAGGGTTGTGCTGTGTGCTGCTGAAGGAGTCTGCGTCTGGAAACCATCGGTTACGATCGTGTGGTTGGACGAGGTCCCTAAAACTTCCGGCGGAAATACCCGGCAGCATTCCGGTCAAAAAGGTATGAAAGTTGGTATATGTAGAATTTATTTATACGGAAGTGTGATGGGTCTGATAGTGTTACATGAATTATCTCCATAATTGGAAAATGAGATTGGAATAAGCAGAATAAAATGAAGAAATTCAGCAGAAAAGGTATAATGGTTATAGTGTGTATTTTTCATTGATTTCAAAAGAAGTGTGTATTTTTCATTTTTTGTTTTTCAAAGTGTGTAAAAAGAATTTTATCCCTTTATATCAATTTCTTTAATTTGCTAACATTCATTGGGCTATTTTGGTCCGCTCAAAATTCCGAGAAACGTTTGTAAGATAGTGATGCTTTTCTAAATGTATATAATTCACCTCAAAACAAAAGAAAAAAAAAACTGTAAATGCAAAACATACTGTAATATAAAGACAATAGTATGATAGTTTCATGTATCGTATTCAAAATCAGAGTGCATGCATTTCCTTACTTCTTAATTATAAATATAATGAGATATTAACTCATAAGCTTCTATAAGTGAATGATATTTATGGCGTCTCTTCCAAATGATCAAAGTTTATTCAAACAATGCCTCGACAAATAAAATTGTTCTCTCAAGCCCTGGAATTTTCCCTAAGGAATCGACTTCCTTCCTTATAGGCAGGAGCGGAGCCAGAAATTTAAGAATAGTCGGGCGAGATCCCATCAAAAAATTTCAAAGATTTTTTTTTTGAATAACAATGGATAAATGAAGTTAAGATCTTCAAATATTTATTTATAATTATACAATCAAAATAAAAAAAATACCCAACATTCATTAAAAAAAGTCCATCAAAATTTGACAATATACAAAATAGATAATAGAAAGTGATGGTCCCGAGACGGATACATTGGTGTAAAGGGGGGTGAATACACCAAGGGTTAAAAACTTTTTCCAATTAAGCTCTTTTGAGTCAGCTAGCTGTGTTTGTCCAAGCTGGGAGACAACTGGGTAAACACAGCTGGTTGTGTGTGTGCGGAAGTTGGTGGGTTTTGAAAAGTCCGTCTGTTACTTCAAATATATATTGCAAAGCTTTGTTTTACTTTTCACTTAGTCAGTTTGTACAGATTGAAATATGCTTTTGAAGGGTCAGCTGGATGCATGAATAAAGCAGTAAAGAACAAAACTATTTAACGTGGTTCGGAGAATGACTCCTACGTCCACGACCAGAAAACCATCTGGTAATCCACTAAGGATACCACTGACTTTACGCGCAGTTAGCAAGCATTGCAGCTCAGTTCCTCAAGCTGGATACAAGTTTACGCGTACTGTATCGAAACGTAACCAGTCTGTTTACGAGCACAGCTGAAGCCTACATTCAGTTTACGGGTACTGAAGAACCTAACCTATAGATTTACGGGTACTACAAAACCTGACCTTAACCTAACCTTTTTCTGGGTTTGAGGGTTTGGTTTTGGGGTTTCCAACTAGGAACGAGTTCTTACAATGAAAAACTTTGAGTATGATGAACTCGTTCAAACTAGGCTTAAGACATGAATGATTATATGCCTAGATTCTAATGAGAGAGAACATCAGCAGCCTGAGACTAAATAAGAACTCAATCAAGCTGCTGGATCTAAATGATTCAGAGAGACTGCAAGATGTTGACTTGAATCGTCTTCTTTCTGTGTAGCTTCTGTGCTCTCGTCTTATGTTCTCTCTCTCTTCTCTGATGATGAAGGAGACTCATATTTATAGAGAGAGATTAGAACTAACCGCTGGAAAGAGTCGTTCTGAATCTCTACCTAACTTTTGACAAGTTGGTCCTGTCTTCATCCTTGATTTCCTCGTAAAGCAATCCTAGGTCTGACTTCTAGGTGCTGAGGTGTCAAGTTCCTGATGGTCCAGATCGCCTTCGACTTTATCTCAAGTTGACTTTGACTCTGCTGGTGACTCTGAGTTGTGTCTTGAACTTTGCTGGGTCTTGACGCTGAGCTGAGTCTTGGACTCTGCTGGGTCTTGACACTGAGCTTAGTTGCCACACAAGGTGGGCCTTTCTCACAGCTGTGTCTAAATGAACATGATCGTCTTCGATCTGGATAGCGTTGCTTTGATCACTCGACTCGTCTTGCCATGTTGTGTACTCAGCTTGGTCAGCTGAGTCTTTTCTCTTGTCTGCTTTAATCTTATACAGCTCTGCTGGGCTTCTTTGATGTGTCAGCTTTGATGAATACACAGCTGATCCTAGCTCAGCTGATCCGTCAGCTGAATCTTCTGCTGTCTTCAGCAACTTCACCTGTAAACTTAAAAAATCTATAAGCTCTAACAGGTGACCTGGAAAAATACTTAGGCTTGCACAATCATCTACTCGGTTGGGATCAGTTGGGTTTTTGAATCAAATCAAAACTCTTATAATTTTTCCAACAATTTTTCCCTTTTTGATGATGCCAAAACCCCAAGTTGAAAAAATAATTTACTTTCCCCTTAACAGGAAACGGGAGTTTAAAAAAAAAAACATTCACAGCAGATAATTTTATTCAGAGCCTGGACAAAGAGAGATTGTCATCAGGTTGATTTAGAGGAAACGAACTTTTCATTTATACAGAGAAATTTTACAATTTTCTGATTACAAAAGTTCAAAAGATAATTCCCAATTGGCTGGGTCTTCAGCTTTGCTTCTTCCTCTGTTCTTCAATCTGATGGTCAGTCTTGAGACCGTATATATTGAAAATGAATTCTTCCAAGTTCCTCCATTCAGGTTGATTTTTCGTCTTGGAGATTCTTCTTTCACCAGCCCAGTGATAAACTTCTTTGATAATTTGGGCCTTGTCAGGGAGATTCGTTCCAGCTATACTGGGAGGCTTCAATTGCTTAACTTTTGGAGCCTTGATCCGAATTTCGTTTCTCTTGGCAGCTAAAGAGAATGATCTTGCCGTCATTGGATCTGTCTCATGGAGTTCCAGCAGGTATTCCTTGAACGCAGTTTCAGGATCCATGCCTTTGTAATGATCCAAGTAGTAAAACATTTGGATGAATTATGTTTTGCATTGTTCCCAGTTATCATTGATATCATCTTGGATCTACTTGTCAGATTTTGGGAAGCTTCAAGCTGCTTGGACTTGTTTCTTCCTGGCTTGCCTGAAATTCTGTCTTTTCTTTTTCTCTTTCTTCTCAGCAGGGTTGAGCGATTCAGCTTTCTTCTTAACAATTTTGTCCAGCTCCTCCATTTCTCGTCTATGCTCATTGTGGAAGTTACACAGCGAGTTGTAGTCATTGAATTCTTCTGGCTTATGTCCACAAGCTTTGGCGAGAGTGATTGTTTTCTCTCTCCAAGTCTCCTTGACTGATGTAGCTGGTTCTTGCTCATCCAGTTCCTTGGCAAAGTCGTCGATTTCAGACTGATTTAGCTGCACAGATTTCCCCTGAGCTGCAGCTAGGAGTGAGCATTCGGATATTCGGTTCGGTTATTACATAAAAAATAACCAAACTAAAATTTCAGTTATTTCAAATCGTTATCCGAACCGAATTCGAAATTATTTCGGTAACCGAACCGAAATATTCGAAATAATCAAATTGTTATTTCGGTTAATTCGATTTTTCTCCCTTTTTTTTAAACAATTTTCCTACATTTTTTATATTCATTCAAACCATTGAAAACTTCACTCTACCACCTGCACCAAACCATAGTAAGATATACAATATCAATCAAATGCAATCACAAAATCACAAAGAGAAAGCTGACTGATACGAGTCAAAATCACAAAATGTATATTCATTTATAATCTTAATTGGAATTTAAAGTGTGCTTTATTCTGTGGAAAAATTAACTCAATTTCTGATATAAATTATGCCTATCACTTAGAAAAGTTTATACTTTTCTTTTCTTTTTTAGAACCACACCCTCGGTTACTCGACCTGGAAGACGTCATCACGTCGGTGGAATTCAAACCAAACAATTAAACAAAACATTGCTAACAATAAGAAGAAATCATTACAGCATTACAGTAGTTATCAAGATAAATGTTTGTAAAGAAATCAAAACCAAAGAGGTCAGAATGTATGCTAGTTTGACGCCCATTTCAACTACTACTTTTTCTATATCTAAATTGAGAAATATTCAGGAACCCGCCAAGAGTTTGATGAGACCGGGCCTAGCACTGACGACTTAAATCCGGAATTGCAGCTTAGAGGTCCAGTGATGAGATTAAGAGCCAAGAAGCTGCAAGGATATTTTCAGTGCTATATTCAGAAGAAGTTGGAAGACGATGGAGCTGAAACCCGACAGTACAAGTTGGTGACTTTCATGAGCATCGAGGAGGACACCTAGCACCTAGCCACAACCATGTTTGGGATGTGTGCTATTGAATTATTTATCCATTAGTATAGTTTGTTTTATTTCGATTTAATTAGTAGCCCAATTATCACAACATGTTTAGGTGATTAATTGGCTCAGTTCTATTTAATTAAGGAATTCAAAATTACCAAGTCCAAGCCTTGTAACTTTCGAACCCTAGCTTAGAATTAGCCTAGTATTTAATTAATTTTCGTAGGTACTGTTCATTAGACGAGTTTTGAATCAAAAAGTTATTTTTCGACTTTGTCTCACGTGTTCTTCAAGTACACAAACCCTAGTTCTTGGTAGGATTCGAATTGGCACCTTTGAATCTGAAATCTATAGTTCGTTTGTGATTTCGTGTGGGTCTCGGGTGAACTACGCCGCCGGAGAATTGCTTTCGTGATACGTGTTTCAATCGTTCGTCGATTCGGGGTCCGTATTGAGGTAAATCTCCAATCTGTTCGTTTCTTTGTTCTGTGTTTTTCGCTCAGCCATCCACACCTTCTTATCACCCTCATAATTCGACCATAATCATCCCTTCCTTCGCCCAAGTCCAGATTTCATCAAATTCGAATCCATTGCATTGCTAAAACCCTAAATCTGACCGAAATTGAGCACCGAGCGTTTTTGAGTTCTACTCGTGCGTTTTTGCTGAATTTTGGATATGTTCTTTCTGTATTCAATTTATAATTTGTGTTACAATTTCAGCTCAATCGGAGTTTATTTGCTATAGTTTCCAGTCGAGTCTTCTGCTATGGTTTTAATCGTTGTTTTGGCATTGTTTCGTGTTTTGGTCTGTTTCTTGTTCAATTCTTGTTTGAGATCAGTCCATTAGGTTTATAATCTCTTTTGGTTCAATTCGTATTTTTGGGTTGAATCATCCTTACTGTTGACGTGTGTTCGCATCCTTGCTTCCGCATATTGAGTGGCCGTATCAGAGTTTCTCAAAAAGATTGAGTTTTTCAGGGGAATTCAATTGCTAAAAATCTGTTTCTTGGGATATGTATAGTAAAAAATTGCTAAAACATTTAAAAATTGACATGATAATATGCATCTAACTCCATTTCTTCCTAACCTATATAGTGTCGTTCTAGTTTCAGATTTTCAGCACTTACAAGATAAAAAACAGAAGACGCACGGACGACACGGTGAGCAGAGCAGACAACGGTGGCCGGAGGCGGTGGCTGGTGGTTGGTGGCGGTGAACGTGAAGATTGGTGGAATGAGATTTGGATTTGGGAGAGAAACTAGAGAGAAACGCTAAAGGGTTTGCGGCTGTGGGTGTGGGCTGCTTTTGAAATTAGGGTTAGAGACTTAAAGTAATATACTAATATTCAATATTTAGTTTTAATAAATTAAATATAAATTTTAAAAACTATAAATAGTATATATATAATTCGGATTTCGGTTATTTCGGTTATTTCGGTTTTTACAAAAATAAAACCGAACCAAAATCTGAAATCCGAAATATTAAAATTTTGAAATCCGAATTAACCGAACCGAAATTAATTTTCGGTTTCGGTTCGGTTCGGTTTTCGGTTTTCGAAACAATTTGCTCACCCCTAGCTGCAGCTTTCCTCTCAATTATTTTTCCAACTTCATTCTTTTCTTTTCCCTTTTTGGCATTATCAATAAGGGAGGTAGAGAGGTTAACGACGGTTGCGTTGAGCTTGGCGAGAGCACCTTCTATATCATCGATCTTGGTTGTGTTGACAGCTGTGGCAAGGTTCAGCTGAGCATTGCTACAGCTTCCAGCTCTGAACTGAGCATCCACATTCTTGAACAGGTTGAAGAGTTGGCAGATGTCAGAGCTGTTGGAGAGGTTGGACTGTTTGACGGCTTCCGACTGGCTTGATAATTCTGTCATGCTGATTGCCAAATGAGCTTAAATGAAAGAGACTATCTCAGGGACCCTCTTCTCCAGTTTGTTCGGCCAATCAACATTTTGAGATTCTTGAGATTTCCTGAGATCGCGGTCGGTAATCTCGGTGAGCTTTAGGATGGATTTATGAATCTCATCAATTGTCCGATGTTGTTCTCGGACTTGACAGTCTAGAGCTATGCATCACATGATGACATCGACTTGAGACTTCAGTCTGTCCTGAAATAAAATTTTCTCAACTTTCTTAGAAATCGCCCTTTTCATGGCGACAGTGAGCTCTTCAGAAGAGTCCTTTTGGGTTTCGAACTCGACTTGACTGGGTTTTGTTGTCTCAAACTTGACCAGAGCGCGAGTGTCATAGGCTAGGGGGCTTGGCAGAGTTTCAATCTCCTTCTTAGCTGTTCAAATAGTTAGGTCTTCTTGGGAGTTGTCAGCTCCAGATATTGTCTCTCATCCCGCTGCTGCAAGAAGTTTGTTGGCGGACTTCCAGACATCTGCTGGGTGCGGCTTGGGGTACTGCTGAGATACCTCGATGATTCATCTAATGAGCTCATCCTGGTGCAAGTATGCATCCTCCAGGCTTCCAAAGCCAAAAGTGTGTTGGAGGCATGCTTCATCTATCTTCAACTTCTCGTAGAAGAAGTTTCTATCAGTTGTTCATTTTGATACCATGTTGCCATCTTGGTGGCAAGGTGGAACTTGAGATCTCCAGCTTTGATGAGGGCGATGGGCAGATGAGCCAGAATTGGATACTGAGTCAGAACACTCTTGATTTCTGCAATATGTAAATCCTCATACATGGCTTCCATGAAGGCTGAGCCGCTAGAGTTGAGTGACGGGGAGGCAGTTGTATCACTCTCCTCTGATTCGGTGGGGTTTTGAGTAGTTGGTTCCAGTGGGTTCACAGCAGGCTGTGAAGGAGCATCAGCCAACTGTGTGGGAGTTTGAGCTTTGGGTAAGGGCTGATTTGGGGGAGAGGTGGGATGAGTGAAAATGGGTTCAGCTTGGTTGTCAGCTGGCTGTGAAGGAGCTTCAGCCAGTTAAGTATCTCCATGTTCACTTATAGGTGATGGCTCTTTGGTTGGAGAGCTGGGTTTAGTTGGAGAGCTGTGAGATGGTGAGGGCTGGGGTGAGCTGGGATCTGCAGGAATATTGCCTAGAACTTGGGCTATAACCTGGGTCGGGGAAGAAGGAAGAGAAGACTTACTCTTTGGAATATCCAGCTCGTCCTCCGAGCTGGATGACGATACATCATTCAATTCCATATCAGTCAGGATGTTTGTTTCAAACTGATTGAAGGCCGACACCAGTTGAGGGGAGAGAATCACCCTTGCTTGACTTGACTGGAGCGCAAGCTTGCTTGGTGAGACGTCTGGAGTAGCCTCTGAAGATGAGCTCGCTTCAGTTGATGGAACGACAGCTGTTTTCTTTTTCTTCTGATCAGTGGGTTCATCAGTTGGTTTGGGGTCAGTTGGCTTCCTTTTCCTCTGCACTTTCTCAGCTGGGATTTCTGGCTCAATTCCTTCCAGCTGCTTCTTGCCTTTGCCCACAGCAGGCTGTTTCCTTAGCAGGTCATTACTTTGACTAATTCTCAGGAAGAGAATCTTCGTTTCTGGAAACGGTTCTGAGTTAGTCCACTTTATTGTGTGCCCTTTCACATCTTGCTCTATCAAGAAAGATATCTTAGAGCATAGATAAAGAGGCTCTGAGCTTGAATACGTTGTCCTGGTAGAGTTATACTTGATCTTTTCTGATTCCTTGACCAGACGATTTAGTAGGAGTCAAACCAGTTAATCTTTGCGCCCTTAATCATGGCAATCATTGGCTTGAGTTTTGGAATACTGGTCTCTCCTTGAGATCCAGCTATTCCAAGAATATACTTTTGTGTAATATCCAGCAGCAGTCTGTACTTCGGCTTGAGTAGGAGTTTTGACATGCTCGCTCTGAATGGCTCTGGAGAGATGAGCATCTCTTGACTGAGGAATTCATCTACTTTCTCTAGGATGTAATTGTCTGGAATGAATTCTCCATCACTGAGTAACATGAACACCTTTCATAACATTCTGTTCAACTTGATGTTGATGGTTGCAGAATCAAATTTTCCATCTGCGCCCTTGATGGTCAAGTCGAATGAAGATGAGTAGTAACCATCTTCATCAATGATGTTGAGGTAAAATTGGGCAGCATCTCTCTTCAGCATCAGCTTGGGCATGGAGGTTTCCCAAAATAAGAGACCGGAGTCTGCAACTAGATCCACCATCTCTTTGAGATCAGAAATATGGAGGTTGGAGGTGGACAGAACACTCTCAAATGACAGCTTTGTCATTAGAGCTTCAAACTGGTTCATCTCTGTGGTTGATGTCTTGGGAGCCATCTCTGCAATCTGTTAGTTTTGATCGTGCGAGGGGATTGCAGAAAATTGATAAAGATTTTAAAGATTTGAAATTTGCAGTGATATGGATGAAAGAATCTGCGTATCTTTTCCATATATATCAACTGCCATAATGGATAAACGATTGAGATTGAAGCAGCTGATATTCAGGTCAACGGCTAGGAGTAAAGCTCTCATCACGTCTGCTGACGTGAGTGCAGCAAGTGTATTACAATCGCGCGTGAGATAGTTCAAACTCTTGAACTTCTGCCTCGATCTTGTCGTACTACAGTACTCTACAGACTTTACAATTAATGTGATGGGAAAGGAAACTTATCAAGCAATTTAACTAAGGAATATATGTCCGTTAAAATTAAGAATTCAAAATTATTTGGACATAAATAGCTTATTCCTTAGAGAAATAAATGCAATGAGATGCAAACCGGTCAGCTGGACATTGTAGCCAGCTGATACCATGGTTGTCTTTTTCTTTGCATGACTGAGTTCCCCCTTCAGCTGAGCATTGGGCAATTAGCTTGATTTTTCTTCAGCTGAGTTCCCTTGATTTCTACGACTGATGTCCAGCTGAGCTTGATTCTCCCTCAGCTGGATGATTCTTATGAACTGAGCTTTGAGATCCTGCTGAGTTTGTTCCCCCTAGCTGGATGTTCCTTCATCCGGTTTGAGCATTCCAAGCAATCCACACATCTTCTTGATTTAGATTTCGATTTATTGTACTTCTGTGTGAATTTTCCCAACAAAGATGTCCATCAGGTGTTGAGAGATCTCTTGGTGCTTTTATATCTTTAGCTCGGTACATGATTCAGCTTGAAAATCTTGCTGAATTATTGATTTTCTTCCATGGTTGATCCAGCCCGTTGAGTCTGTTTTCTTCAAGAGCTGGTAGATTCCAGCTGATTCTTGTCATGCTGAGTGTATCCTGCTGGGTATTCCACTTGATCCTACTGATTCTTTCCAGCTGTAGAGTTCCTCCTTGATTTGATAGTAGGTGGTCTTTTCTTCAGTTGCATCCTACTCTGGCTCATTTCTTTGATGAGATCTCAGTTTGTATAGCAGGTAGTTAGTTGTCCCAAATCCAGCTGATTCATCTACTGCTTCTCGATTCTTGTCTTGAGACCAATGTACTCAGTTGTATGACTGGCTGAGTTTTCAGTTTTGTATCCAGCTGATCTCAGTTAGCTAACTGGATAAGCATTTTCTTCATCAGCTGAGTCCGTAAGATGTCCCAGATATTTTAATCGAAACGATCATCCTCATCTAAGTCGGAGAAGGAGATTTGATCATCATCCGTTTTGTTTGTCTCGAACCTTTTATCCTTTCTCCGGGAGGATGACTCAGCTGGGTTTCTCCTTGGGTAGAGTTGCTTATCATGATGAACCTTCACGATCTTCTTGTACCTTTCCTTGCTGTGATCCAGCCTATTGATGTTCCGTACAAGCATGGCAACTTCTTCGTGCAATTCTTCTTTGCTCATGTTTTTTAACTCCTTTCTGACTTTTTCAGTCTCAGTTGATTGAGCTGCTCTTCTTGATTCATCTCTGAGAGATATCTCCTTTACTTTGGAAGTCAGCTTTGTTTGATATATCCGGCTGGATGAGTCTTCGTTTGTAATCCCCAGATCAAATTCGTTGGCTTTCATGATGGAGAATAATCTTTCCGTCTGCTGCCAAGATCAGTTCTGCTTTGGTGGACCACCTTGTGTGTACACCACTTCGAGAAGAGAGCTGAAAGAACTTTCAAGTTCTTATCACGAACTGTGTACTTCCAAGTTCGGATTGTCTCGATCTCGATGACAAGGTTGGAGAATCTGAGTTTCATTTGCTCGATGGATTCACAGGGGAGTTGCTTGAAATTGTCGAATTTCTGGCATGCAACTGAGAATTTGTTTTTTTGAATTTCTTCTAAGCCTTCACACAGCTTGGCTAGAGTTTCCCACATCCCCTTAGCTGTCTCGCAGTTTATGATCTTGCTGAGATAGGCATATGTCACCGTTGAGGAGATGACGTTACATACGTAGCTATCCAGTCCAACTTGTCTTCTTTCCTTCCTTTCCTTCCTTGGCTTCACAACTTGATGGAATATTGGTTCAGCTCCAGGTGTGGTTTCTGGTTGACTTTCTGATTTCATGATGATAATGGGATCAAATCAGTGATCTTTTAAAGAACTGCTCTGATACCAATTGATGGTCCCGAGATGGATACCTTGGTGTAGAGGGGGGGTGAATACACCAAGGTTTAAAAACTTTTTCCAATTAAGCTCTTTTGAGTCAGCTGGTTGTGTTTGTCCAAGCTGGGAGACAGTTGGGTAAACACAGCTGGCTGTGTGTGTGTGCGGAAGTTGGTGGGTTTGGAAAGTCCGTCTGTTACTCCAAATATATATTGCAAAGCTTTGTTTCACTTTTCACTTAGTCAGTTTGTGCAGCTTGAAATATGCTTATGAAGGGTCAGCTGGATGCATGAATAAAGCAGTAAAGAACAAAGCTATTTAACGTGGTTCGGAGAATGACTCCTACGTCCACGACCAGAAAACCATCTGGTAATCCACTAAGGATACCACTGACTTTACGCGTATTCAGCAAGCATTGCAGCTCAGTTCCTCAAGCTGGATACAAGTTTACGCGTACTGTATCAAAATGTAACCAGTTTGTTTACGGGCACAGCTGAAGCCTACATTCAGTTTACGGGTACTGAAGAACCTAACCTGTAGATTTACGGGTACTACAGAACCTGAACTTAACCTAACCTTTTTCTGGGTTTGAGGGTTTGGTTTTGGGGTTCCAACTATGAACGAGTTCTTACAATGAAGACTTTGAGTATGATGAACTCGTTCAAACTAGGCTTAAGACAGGAATGATTATATGCCTAGATTCTAATGGGAGAGAACATCAGCAGCCTGAGACTAAATGATACAGCCAATCAAAATACGGAAACGAGGACTCGAACTCACGTCAACGGAAAGGATGATTCAACCCAAATTACAAACTGAACCAATACAAATTATAACACCTAAAAACTGATCTCAAACGACAATTGAAACAGAACGAACAAAAAACGAAACAATTACTCAAACTATCGATTCAAAACCCTAAAAGACGACTCAAGAAACACAAAATACGGACTGCTCAAACAAAAAAATGAAAAAAATTCGAAAATCAGAAAAAATCGAAAAAGTTCGGAGGGCGATTTCGCCTAGAGGATGAATGAATTTGGCCAAAAATGCCTATATATCACAGCAAAGCAGTGAGTCTTGCTCAGAGCATCGTTCCACTTCCGGAATGGTATTATGGAGAAAATTCGGAATTCTAGAGCAAATTCTACGTCAAATCGAAATTCTGCCGTAAACGAGAGATTTAAAGCAGAATAAGGTGGATTTCGGTTGGTAACAGGACAAGAGGGATATTTCAGTTGGTAAGGGAATAGGTAGAGAAAAATAACATAACCAAAATCCAAAATCAAAACCAAATCAAGCAAGGAAACAGTTTTGAGTTCGACTAGGAAACAGTTTTTGACTTCCAAATCCAAATCAAACTAGGACTTAAACACACCAATGCTAATACCCCCAACTAGACACTATAACCGAAAGTAATGACTCCAAGAATGAGAAAACAAGCTGCAATTCGACGACCCCAATCGCTAATCGACGAAGGACGACAAATGCTACACACTCACGGTAAGCAAACGGCGACACTAGTCTACCCAACACAATTGCTCACACAATTTTCGACCAAGAAACAATCAAAATAAATCAACAAGAATAAAGCACGAAAAAATTCAAGATTACTTTCAAAAAATAATCGGTGATCCAAAACTAGGGCTCGATCTCTTTTTTTTCGTTTTTTTTATATGATCTGATCGATCCTTTTTGCCCCTAGTATATCACACCACAATTTGGATTGAACCACGACCAGCAAGCTGACGTGGCTCTGATACCAAATTTATGATACGGTCAATAATTACGCGGAAGCAAAGACTCGAACAACGTCAACGAAAAGGTTGATTCAATCCAAAATACAAACTGAATCAAAAGAGATTAAACACCTAACAAACTGATCTAAACCGAAAATTAAACAAGAAATAGAACAAGACACGAAACAAAACCAAACAACGATTAAAAAACCCTAGATTGAAACTCGATTAGAAACTATAGCAAAACAATTCCGATTAAGCTCAAATTTTAACACGAATTATAAATTGACGTCCGTAACAACATATCAAAAATTCAGCCAATTCGCACGAGGGGTTTGAGATTTGGCTCGGGACTGACGTTTTGGTCGATTAGGCTAGATCTTGGGACGACGGAACTGCTGGTGCGGAGATCTAATCTGGGCGTGAGATTGGGGTGGATAAAGAGGTGGAATGGACTGTATAAGATGGGTGGAAGGAGGACGAGATGGCTGGAAACGGAGAGGACGAGATGAAGGATGAAGAACTTACCCGAAACGAACCCCGGATCGACTTGAATCCGAAATGCGCCTATGGAGCAATCTTCGTGGCTTGTCCAACCCGGATACGACTGGATATCACGAACGAGACAGTTGATTTCAAGTTCTAAAGATGCCAACTCAAGAACTCTACCAAGAACACCGATAGAAAAACGTGAACCGAAGCACGCTTGAGACAAATTTATCAAATTCGATTTCTGATTCAAAATTGTCTCTGAACAGTACCTACGAAAATTAATTAAATACTAGGCTAATTCTAAGCTAGGGTTCGAAAGTTACAAGGCTTGGGCTTGGTAATTTCGAATTTCTTAATTAAATACAACTGGGCCAATTAATCACCTAAACATGTTGTATTAATTGAGCTACTAATTAAATCAAATAAATACTAACTATTGGGCTTATTACTTAATTTAAAATAATAAACTAAGTATTACAAAGTTTGAGCCCAAATAAAATAAAATATAAAACACTAAATAAATATAAGTCCAATTTCGAACCAAAAGGACTTGTTCGAAACTGCACGCATCATAATCATCACATCTAGACACTGGCTCATCACCAAGCAATCTCGAGCTGAAATATCTTCAATGGCATCTCTAGAAGCTTTGGCATTACTGCTCGAAAATGCCCTGGCTGGTTCTCATCACTAAATAAGAACTCAATCAAGCTGCTGGATCTAAATGATTCAGAGAGACTGCAAGATGTTGACTTGAATCGTCTTCTTTCTGTGTAGCTTCTGATGATGGAGAAGACTCATATTTATAGAGAGAGATTAGAACTAGCCGCTGAAAAGATCTGTTCTGAATCTCTACCTAACTTCTGACAAGTTGGGTGCTGAGGTGCTGAGTTCCTGATGGTGAGGTGCTGAGGTGTCGAGTTCCTGATGGTCCAGATCGGCTTCGACTTTATCTCAAGTTGACTTCGACTCTGCTGTGCTGGTGACTCTGAGTTGTGTCTTGAACTCTGCTGGGTCTTAACGCTGAGCTGAGTCTTGGACTCTGATGGGTCTTGACACTGACATGAGTTGCCACACAAGCTGGGCCTTTCTCACAGTTGTGTCTAAATGAACTTGATCGTCTTGGATCTGGATAGCGTTGCTTTGATCACTCGACTCATCTTGCCCTGCTGTGTACTCTGCTTGGTCAGCTGAATCTTTTCTCTTGTCTGCTTTAATCTTATACAGCTCTGCTGGGCTTCTTTAATGTGTCAGCTTTGATGAATACACAGCTGATCCTAGCTCAGCTGAATCTTCTGTGTCTTCAGCAACTTCACCTGTAAATTTAAAAACTCTATAAGCTCTAACAGGTGACCTGGAAAAACACTTAGGCTTGCGCAATCATCTACTCGGTTGGGGTCGGTTGGGTTTTGAAATCAATTCAAAACTCTTATAATTTTCCCAACAGAAAGTACATGAAAGACATTAAAATTTACAATGCACATTCATTTGCCAATTCGTAAGCAACCAATCAAATATATGTGCATTAACCCTAAAAATTATATAAATAAATTTTTTTAAATTTTCTTCAATTCCACTCACAAAAATAAATAACAATATCAACATTGTAGGACATATAGCAATTGAATACAGAAATATTAAAATTAAAAATACAAATAATAAAGTTAAAGTACATCCTAAATTAAAACTTACAAATGGATAATGGAAAAACTGTTAATTTGATATGTTCAATAATGTATGATTTTGTGAATTTGGCTCTCTATTGTGGAATAATAAGGTTTTTCGGGAAGAAGAAAAATGGCAGCTCTGTACTGTAATTTCAATTACACCCCCTCTCATCTGTATTGATTCTCTATTTTGTATACTTAAAAAATGAAAAGAAAGTTGATTTATTTTTTTAATATTACTCCTTAGTGTGAAGTCAAAAGAGGGGGGACCACAACATACAATAGAAAAATATAATAAAAGAAAGGGAGGGAGGAACGAGTAAATAATGTTATATGCTGAAGGGAAAGGACCACACGAAAGTATAAAAAAAAAAAAAGGATAGACATGTGGAACATAACATATATAACATATATATATATATAAAATAATAAAAAAATCAATTTACCCGGACGACCGCCGAGGGAGCCTGGGTACTGGATCCGCCCCTACGTATAGGTACCTAAAAGAAATTATGAACATCATTTTTACAAATGAACTATAGTTATAGCTGATTACAAACTAGTTGTCAATTCACTAGAGTTCGTCAGGAGTTCGAAAATCTAGTAATATGTCAAGGAAATAGATGTATGTATATTTTATAAAATATATATCAACATGCAAGAATTTATATACCCCTAAGACGAGCTACTGTAAGAGTACTAAATTATTTTGTGATAAGATACATAAGCATCTTTGTTTGACGAGCTAAAGATGACCTCATCACCTTCATATAGACGGATGAAGGCAAATTTGATGTAAGCATTTCCATTAACTCGGACAACTCCATTACTTCCAATGTTTTCCAGCAATGCAACTGGCAGGCCTCCCTACGAATCATCGATCAAGAAAGTGAAACAAATTGTCGTAATAGGAATGATTTACCGGCAAAATCACACATAAACATACCTCAAACTCAAATATTAGATTACACAACAGCAATCCGATTGTTGGATCTCCAACACACAAGCCAAATTCATGTCTTTCGCCAACACTAAGGGGATGGATGGTATACTGGAATGGAATGGTCATTACTGTTTTCACGGTAAGTGTATTTTTTTCAGAAGGAATGACCATTCCCATGAGTATGAATTTAGCCATTCCTTTCCTTCCCCTGGTATTAATTAATAATAATAATTATTATTTTTATCATTATTTAATTACTATAATTATTATTTTCATATTATAATTAGTATAATTATTATTATTACTATTACGATTAATATTATAATAATAATTAGATTAATGTTATTATTATAATAATAATAATAAATAATAATAATAATATTATTATTAAAATAATAATATGTAATACCAATTATTATTATTAGTAATAATAATAATAATTTTATTATTACTATTATTAAGCTTAATAATTTTTTATTAGTATTAATATTATTATTACAATAATAATTATTAAGCTAATTATAATAATTAATTTTGAAATAGTAATTATTAAAATAATAATAAATAATAAATTATTATTATTAAGCTAATTATAATAAGTATAATAAAAACAATAAAACTAAAATAATATTTAGTATTAGTATTAGTATTAGTATTAGTATTATTAAAATTATTAATAATAAATCAATTATAATAATTACTCCCTTCGTCCACAAAAAGTTCGCATCAAGAATTGCGACACAGGTTTTATTATTAACCGTAAGAATAAAATCAGTTAAGGAATGACTATTTCCTGATGTATACCGGTCATAAGAATATTATTCCTTAATTCATTCATTTCCTACCTTCATTTCATTACAGGGTCATTACATTCTCACTAAATTTCATACATGTCTACTAATCACCCCCTAAATATTTGTCGACACATAAAAACATGGCAATTCTGGAAAATCGCATTATATCAAAACGTGTTAGCATAAATTCAAGAAATTTAAAGAACCCACAAAACAGTAAACACACGCACCTCTGAATGTAGAAAGATGAGTTTCACCCATGCAACCGTATGCGCCGCCACGTCCGGTTGCATCACGTCGCCGGCGCCAGGAGACGAAGGATGGAGGCACTTAACCATGGCCTTCAATGTCTGTTGGAAATTCAAATTCGAGAAAAAAATTTGAGGGAAGAAAATCTAGAGACATATTTTTTTAGGGAAGAAAATCTAGAGACATGGAATACAGAAATAGGAGAGTAGCCGAGTAGGTTCTGGTGAATTAGAAGGTGCAACTACTTGCACTGCACAGTTGGTTGGACGCTTGACATGTGTCACTACTCTTAATTTTTTTTTGGTACTCGGCTAGACGACGTTAACTTCATCAGTTATCTCATTCATTACTGTGCGGGTTCTACTACCGGCATCCACCGCTTTTTACCAGCATCTTATTTCTGCGATGACCTTCTCACCGGAAAAATAATATTCTGACTCGGCGTTACGAGACCGGCCTGATTCCGTCTTCACCTCACTGCAATTTCAAATATTCCAATTTTTTCTCCGGTATTCGTTGTCACTGAGTCTATTGATATCCCGATCAAACAAAGCTTCCTTGAGAAGCTTTCAATTATCTCGGCCACCGTCATTAGCCCAGGCATAAGTTACATGCAATGGACAATAAATAGCGGTGGAGTTCCAATAATTTCTATCATTTGGCTGCCATTTTAAAATACTTTGAAATGTTGCATGCAACAACTGTGATACACACTTTAAATTTCATTTAAATGTGTTTTATCCATATGATTATAATCTCAATCAGTTTATTCTTATAATCATTGTATTAATATGCATGTATTAATGGAGCCCTGTGACGAGGAAAGAGAGATGATTGCATCCAACAAAATTAACAATGACATGGTTTGTCCAGTGCCGATTGACAAACTTCTCCAACATTTTATGGTCCTAAAACCCTGAAAGTTTGAAATCATTGAAGAGGAAGCTATGTCTTAGTGGGTAGTCAATCGCAAAAGAAGCAAAAGGTAAAGCTGAGGAAGTCGGTTATAGTGGTAGTCCAAGTTTTGATGTTCGAAGCTCCCTGAGAGTACACATGGATTAGCTGGTACTCCCAATTTCAATCTTCGTAGTTCGCAGAGATGTACATTTCAATCAGTATCAAGTGGATATGGTGATCAAAGCCCCTCAGCTGAAGATGCATGTTCGGACCCTGTAAGTTTCTTTAACCATTTAATTACTTATACAAATTTATAATATGTGTTCTAATATACAACCTTGTTCAGGAAATGAAACTTATGAATGTGTTACTTGAGAAGTTCACATACTTTGAAAGTAAAGTTGTGAAGATGCAGAGCAATATTGACACGTTGAAGAACATAGGCAGTTGTAGTGTTAGTGATCAAAGCTTTCATGAAGAGAGGCCTGATGGAACTATGGTAGACTCTTCCATTCAGCTTCAATCTTAGGTCTATCGAGACGAACATGATCCTTCCACGAGAACCAAGTATGATTTATTTGGTAATATGAACCTACAAGATGTAGTGGTCAAAGAAGCTCAAAGCAAGGCAAGTATAATGCAGTTAATAAAGTGGGGCAATCCATATCATGAGGTACTGAGAAAAGAAGAAATTGTTACATTTGCACTGGCAAATTTGTCTTCAATCATGTTTCAGTGCCGGTAACAAAAAGCAAAGCCTCTTACATTGCCAGGAAAATGTGATGCCGGCTCAGGGTCAGATTCCATCCCATACTAAACTCTTCATTCTTCATTTTCTTTATATATTGGAACCATATTTCTCTCTCTCTCTCTCTCTCTCTCTCTCCCCTAAAAGCCCAACTATATAATCGAAATATCCATCTTGAAGATATCCGGCAATCTATATAATCGTCATTGCCAACAGTAACTGCTACATCGCAACTCCCAGCATTACTAAAGTTATTTGTATCCGAATTTAGCATGACTTCTTATTCATTATACTAACTTCAGAGTAAATATTGGAACATGTCAATAAGAGCCAGTTTCTAACTAGACAAATTAATGCAAAGATCCAAAGGATTTCAGTCATTTGCTTTGATGGGTAAACAAGGAAACTGCAAAAGTTTCATCAAACTACAGACATCTCCAATGGTTTGCAGTACAAAACTAACCACAAATAAAGCAGAGCAGGGATGATGACCTCCATGAAAATCTGCAAAATCTACTCAAAGATTGTATTGAAAAATTGCTTTTACACTAGTAAGAGAATTTTACAATTTGAGATGCGGCACTTCATTCTGGATCCCAACACTTTTGAGTATTCTCCTACGCCTACCCTCGCTTCTCATCACCTATAACAAGACACATCCTCAAAGGGAATCAACCCTATGTAGCGCTATAAAACATCTTTATCTCAGTTGATCTTCGGCTTTGGTCTCCTCGGCTTTAACACAAACCAGAGTACAAGGCCAACAACAAAGAAGGCAGGAATTGTAGTCATGTCAAACTCAACTTCTACTTTTCTCTGCCTAGTGCAGTGAATTGGATGGAGACTCGCAACAGTGACATTTACATAATCAGCAAATCTGTGGAAAACAACACACGTAACTCATCAGAATATTAGTGCCTTAATTGGCTTCATTCAACCCATACAACTGTAGTATTTGGTCACAAAAAGTAAATAATGTACATTGTTAAACAGGACGCAGGAGAGAACAAATGCATCAACATTCTTAAACAAGTCTATCAAAAGTTCAAATGTCAAACTTAGCATTCATATTTTGAAGCCACGAATAAATAAAATTAGAAAACTTTGCTAAGTTATACAACCAGATCTGCACTAATATTACCAAAAATTAATGGTAACGAAAAGTCAAGAAGTAATTTATAAATGCTAACCCTTTTGTTGCATCCTCTAGAGTGTGAAGCAGTCTCAAGGCATCAGCATAACGTAGTTCCCCAGCAACACTTGAAATCTGAAAAAGAACCCAGAAGAAAATTCAAAATAAGTAGTGTTCCCCTAATAATGAAAACCAAATCAGGGTTATGCGTGATATAAGCAATTTTAGCTGTGCACTTACTCTTCTCCACAGACTAATGACATAATTATACTTGTTCAACAATTCACGCTCCTGGGATAGAAAGAGCTTGAAGGTATGATCCGCTGTTTCTCATTTAGTGTCAACAACCAAAATACTTATTCAAAGTGACAAATTTTCAATATTAAACTACAGATTAAATCTTTCGAACCTAACATAAAAGCAGAACAAAACTCATGTAATAAAAGTAGAATGAAGCTCTATAGGATAGAGTACAAACTATGGTCCTGAATATTACGTGCGCTCCAGGAAGCACATAGGTACTGCAGGACAAATTCTAGAGTTCGTTCTGTTTGGTTAATGAATTTAGATATTACCAAGACCATGATGCCACATAGAAAGGATACATGTACGCTCCATCAAAAGAAGATGGATTGCTGAATTGACAAGTTGTATTGATTCCTCAAGAGTTGTGAGTATATAGCTCCTAGCAATAGTATCAGACTGGAACTGGGAAATATGCCAACCTCTGGAGGTAACAGAATATGGGCTACAACCCACTGACCATATCCAGTCCTGTTGCACATGAAGGCATGAATTAGAGCATAATTGGTGAAGTCGATGTTTATTCCATCTCTAATCCCCACATTAAAAGTTGAAAGAATCATGCTGACATATATAATGCCCAAAAATCATGTGTGCTCCACTAACTTTACATGAAACTGAACACAACAGAATCAAGAAGAATAGGAAAAGAACAGACAAATCTGGTCCATGGCCCAACAACAGTAACCAATAGATTCAGCGGAAAGGGAAGATAGATGCAAATTAAGTTTTTTGTGCAACGTAACTAATTAGTATGAGAATAACATCATAAAAATGAGGGTATGAATGAAAATACAGACTTCAAATTCAATTGGATGCCTTCCTAGTCTAGTAAACATTGGAGCAGCTAAACTTCCAAGCAAATGCAAATAAGTCCAACTCAATGCTCTTGTCCCAAATTACTTCACATATACGTCCCAAATACTTCCATATATAACCAGAGCTTCTATTTTCAAACAGGGAAATCATGCAGAATAATAAGATGGCTGAGCTGTGAAGCACTATATTTCACTGTTCATTAAAGATGGAGAAGGCTTAAGTGCAACAGGAGCTGTGCAATTACGAGGCAACGGAAACAGATTAGGTTAACCAACTTTTCCAGGCTAGAGCAGATGTATAGTTGCCCGAGAACATTAAGTCAATGAGGTTAATCAAATACATAGGTGACTTACTAGCTAGAACGACACAAGAAGCTCACCATAATTATAGGACACAAGTGACCACTATATCTAAGTGTTAATTTTAGATAACCAAACATACAAGATTGTGCTGCAATATATGAAATTAATCATACAATACAATTTACAAAGAAGAATGTGGTCATGCATTCTGATGTACTGTAATCTACAGCAATCCTAGGGCACCCACAATTTTAAAAATCGGTTTTAAGCCTCGTGGGGTTTTCTCATGGAACCGCAAGGCGTAAACCTCGAGGCGCTCCGAGGTGTAAGCCTTAAAATTAAATAATATATAAAATATCATCAAAACACATAAAAATATAAGAAACAATCTATAAGAGCATAACAAAGTCATAAGAATAATGAGATACCCAATATATATGTTGCTAGAGATCGGAACTTGGTGAAACGACAAATATACTTTAATTCAACAAAACATGTAGAATTTAAAAGCCGAATATTACTATTATCATATCTCTTTGTATAAAATCCTTCTGCCACATTTCAATCCATATCTTGCCTTCTTTCCTACTCGTTTTAAATGATAACAGAAGCAGAAATTTTTAGGGTATGCTAGGACCAAAACAACTTATGTTAAACTTTTAAATAGCAGTAAATATGTAATAACCTCAATTGCAGTTTCATGGGCTTGACTGTAAACAAGATGAAGTGGAAGAACTCCAGCTAGATGTTCAGAGACAGCGGCCAGAGCTGCTTTTGTAGGCCTCCTGTGCAACAAATAACAATTTAGCTATTCGTGCTATATTAGAACCTTTATTGCCAGAAGAACAAGATAAAGATAAGAGATTGTAGTGCTATATTATTTATCTGATCACTATCAAAGCAAGGTTTTAACCTCAAGTCCCACAAAAGTGGCTGTCCGTTGCACTGTAGATGGCTTTCCCAGGATGATGGCTCCGACTGAACAACAATAACCATATCAGAGAGTGCTCTGGCCTGATAATGCTTGTCGACTAACAAACCATCACTGTGAATGAACCAAAAGATGGGGATTTCCAGAGTAGACCTGCTCTGTGCATGCAAACCTACATCAACAAACAAATTGCATTAGTGAAACATGATTCTAAGCTTGAAATGGTGACTAGGGCAAGGTTAAATGCATAATTAGGTCATTGAACTAAAATGTTTTTTTTTTTCAATTGGCCTGTTCTTTTATTTATGTTAAAATTATCACTGTGTAAAAATTTGAGTCTCTATACTTTAATTTTATGCAAAACTAGTCCTTTTGATACAAGAAAAAAACAAGACCTAACTTTAACACATGAGAGAACAGGGACTTAGTTTCACAAAAGAAAGTTCAGGGACCCAATTTTTTTCTTTAAGGAAAAGGTGACAGGAGCACTCACTGCTGATAATAAATCTATTAGGACCCAAATCAAAAAAACTGAAAAAGTATGGGGACCTAAATGTATTTTATTCGTAAGACTTATATAGACCAGCAAACATAAACACCTTGAGTGCACGTGTAAGAGATGAATATTATATGCATCGAATCCACATTCCTACTAGGAAAAAGAAATCGCATACCAACATAAAGATCATAAAACGAACTATATTAATTGAGCTCAGAGTATAATGACAATTTTGTTTATATTGCAGTTGGGGTGGGGGGGGGGGGGGAGCTAAATCTCCTGTTGTGCAGTGCTGCCTCCTCTTTCTATAAGTAGCTTCATTTTCCATCCTTTCAAAAAAAACTTCATTTTCCATGAAAAAGAAAAATATAAGATTCAAAGATCAATTGGGCTCTATATTCAATCTCTTATATATCAATATTCACCTAAGTTTGCATATTCATAATGAGAAAATATTGCAATTGTTATTTTCTTTTCCCTTGCCTTATTTTCTCTCCACTTTTCTACTAAATTTGAAAATATAAATTATTAATTTGATATTTAACTTATATACAGTGTTAATTTTATTAATTATCTTATTAACCTCATTTGTTACAAGAAAATATTGCACTTAAGTGAATATAATATTTATTTTATATAGAATAAAATAATTTATTTATGAAAGAAAATGATGCATATATTTAATTTACATATGTTTTTGGAATGGTTAGGCTTGATTAAGCTTGTGAGCCTTAATACTTGTTACCTAAGTAACCTTAAACCTGATCTAATAAAGGAAATAAAAAACCTAATTTGTAGGAATCTAAACTATCCAAATATACATGATAAAACCTACACTCCCCCTCAAGTGGGTTGTGTAAGTCATGGAAACCCAAATTGCTAATCAACGTATCAAAGTGTAGCTTGAAAAGTCCTTTGTCAAACTGTAAGAATTTCCTCCCCAACTCCCCCGGCTAATCGCAACAGAAGCATAAGTTGAAAAGCCACACAGTGATGAGAAAATCTCAATGCGCCACTTTCGAAAATTTTTGGTTTGTGGCATCAGGACAAAGTTCTTCGCCAGAGAGAAAAAAACATCCTGACCTTACCATTAATGGCCAACTTGACTGATTGAAGATGTAAATTCAGCCGATGGAGGAAGAGAAGAGATGGTAGGAGTGGTAATGGAATTTTAAGGGGTTCTTCCCCAGTGAGGAAAAAACAGCCTGCTCCTACCATTAATGGGCAACTCGACTGATTGAAGATGTAAAATCAGCCAAAGGATGAAGATAAGAGATGGTAGCGGTAGGATTGGAATTTTAAGGGGACAGACTGCCCCTACTAGCAATGGCCAACTCGACTGATTGAAGATGAAAATCACCCAAAGGAGGAAAGAAGAGATGGTAGGAGTGGGACTGTAATTTTAAGGGGACAACATGGTAAAGAAATAACAGATCCTGAGGATTTTGAAATCCTTAGAGCTCTGATACAATGTAGTTTAAGGTAGAAATGGATTTATGTCTGTTTCACTACAATATAATGAAAACAGAATACAATGTCACTTACATACAACATCAACTACACATACTTGCTACCAATTAATACTTGTTACCCAAGTAAATCTAAATTTATATATGCAATATCTATAAGCACCAGAAAATCAAACCTTTCAACGAAGCATGATCATGTAGCCTCTGTAACTGATGCTGAAGAATAGAAGAATCAAGATATGAACGAACTGTCTTCCTGAATGTCCCATTCACAAGTAATAGAGGTACAGCAGCTGCTCTCCTAGCCACTGAAAATGCCATTGCCAAAGCAGGATCCTCGGACAATGATAACCTATGGAAAAAGTCAAAAGTTGGGTGTTAAGACCATAAATCAAAGAACAAAAATTCAATCATGTCTCAATAAGGGATAATCCAGGTGATCTAATCTAATAGCAGGCTTAACAGTTTAACAATTTCTGCATGCTCCAAGGACATCATACAAAAGAAGGGTTAAAGATATATTCAGCATAATATAATACTTTCAATTCCCTGAAAAATAGTCAGCTATGGTCTCTGTCCATTCCGTTCTTTCATTCCGGCTGGATCAAGGTAGAGAATTTTCAGCACACTCCAAAATAAGAAATTCCAATAGATATTCCATGCAACTGATGAAACTTGTAAGGTTGCTATATCCACCGTTGCACCACCAACCAACCACATCCACTCCCAAACCATGCTTCATCAACTAAACCTAATATTTATATATATATATATGGGAAGTGATTCCTGTACAAATAATCCTTATCCTAAACATAAAAAATTAGGCACACAGATTTGATGCATCTACTAATGGTATCCAGTGCATCAATATTGCGCATGTAATGCATCAATTTTGACCACGTGATACATCTCATTTTTTTTTTCAAAACCCTAAAATCAAATCTTTTCCGTCTTTCCTCTCGTTACCACCACCCACCACCACCACCACTAATTCGCCACCACCATCATTGTTGCTCGCCGCCACCACCATCGCCATTGCGCGCCACTATCAAGTACGAAAGTTAAAAAAAAGGTAAAATTTCATATTAACCCTACTTAAGTCAAAAAAGCGGGTTTGGCTAAAAAAAAAGTGGGTTTGACTAAGAAACAACGGGTTTCACCATAAGATTAAGTCATACCCATTAGATCTTATAGTATGGATGGTTTAGATCTATTCTTATTTCTCACTTTAAGATTTATTCTTATGTGATCCCTCTCCTATATATACATATATATATATATGTACAATTTGAGCAAGGCTTTCTGCTTGTAATTAATCAAAATTCCCTAGTTGTAGCTTTTGATGGCAAGCCCGTGGTGCATTTAAGACTCAACTTCAATTATCAAAATGGTGCATAACTTTTGCAGCTAGAACTGTCAAAGCAGTACTAGAAATTTCCATCATTTTGTCTACTGCAGATTGCATAGGCTTTCAAAAGTAGTAGCCGCGTGACAACTACATATGTGAATAACTCCCAAGTGCATACTATAGTGGAAAACATATATGTTAATTGAACATAGATGGGAATCATAAATTACTTAAGATGATGCATTGAGAACTAACTAACAAAATACATACATGTGTTGGCTGAAGTGAACTTGCTGAGAAGGTAACACCAGAGAGGAAAGCCCATGCGTTAGACTTTCCAGATCAAAAGGTAACTGCTTAATATGTCTTACTTTCTGTATAATAAAGGAAGAGTGAATACAATATTGGACAAAATTTCTCTAAAAAATCTAGAGAAGCCTACTTTTCCACATGTATTTACCTCTTGTGTGACGAAAAACAATTGAAAGGAGATTTTTTCGTAAAAGTGGAATGCACCATCTGCAAGGGAAGGAGAAATTATGTGTCTCAACGAACCCCAAAGTGTTGCCCCTAGATGTGAAAGGAAAGCATCACGTGCAACAGTGTAGTTCTGGAATTCCTGCATGGCCAGACTGTGGTCAGAAAAATAAACTGGTTTCCAGTGACAGAAGAGCAATATGCATCAATTGTCAGGATTTCTTTTTATGAACCAGAAACATTATATATCAGACATGTCTAATTTGGAAAAAGTAAAATAGCAAACCTCGTTGGTATCACTGAACAAATTCCAGTCCTCCATGCGTTTCAATGCGTCTATGGCTTTTTTCTTATGACTTTCATCATATTCCTCACCCTCAAAAGACTGGAGCTCATTTTTCAAATCAAGCATGCGCTCATCCAGCTCTGTTATTATGATGTGGCAGGAGTTCAATTAGAATGTGAATGAAGGGTAAGTGTGGAAAGACGTTCATCAAGCAATAGCACATTACCTTCACAAAGTGAAAGTTTGACCTTTCTTCCCTTACAATGTTTGAAAGCAAAGAGCTCATATATGTCTATCTCAGCTAAAAGGATATCAATGGCATGATGATCTTTCTGCAGCATTTCATATAGAATATAGTTCAGAAATCCAATTAACCAAGAACTTTTCGGTTGCCACTACATCCCAAAACCAGATGAGCAATCTGTCATAGAGGATACCACAAACTGAATACATGTTTTTCTCTGTAAACAGATATATTACATAAGAGCTTAGATGAGTAGAGGAAAAGCTTTATATATAAAGATTGTACGAGCAAAACTGACGGATAGCATTCACAAATCCTGACAACAGTGTCTAGCAACTGAATATGTTCAATCAACTTCATAAATCATAAGTATATCAAGAAGAATAACCTTTTAAGTTATGCACAGAAAATAAAGCCAAGCAATCAGCATCCTCTTGAAAATGTTTGACAGAGTTGGATCATCAACCCATGACATGAGGTACAACAATTTGTGATTCTCTAATTAAGTCATGACAAATAAGAGATCCAAGAACCTTAAGAGCCGTATATAATTTTCAAGATTTTCCTAGAATTTTCCGTATTCAGTAACTCAATGCCATCCTTGACACCATTCAGGTCAAGATTGCAATCCCCATTAGAGTAGCTTGACAGCCAACACCAGTCAGTATATATGATGGCCAAATTATTTTATTGGCAGTAACTAAAGGTACCATATATGGGCTTCCAACTATACTAAATAAGTCTCGGAAGGAGTGACTCGTACTCATCCATTGCATCACTGTATATTTGGCTCAACATTATCAAACAATCTATTGAACAAACACTATCTAAGGTAGATATGCAGTACTCTAGTATACAATGGTTGATCTAAAGTCAAAAACCACACAAAGGAAAGCTAAATACAATATTCACTAGTGGAAGCTTTCCAAGTCGGGTCAACATTTTAATGTTGTAAACTTGGTGAATCAAGTTCTGCTCTCTCTACTCGTACGAAGAATCAAACTTTTGACTATTTGAAAATGGATTCAACTGCTATATCCTTTCTATAGAATTCTTTCACGGAAGTGATCCATTAAATTAATATATTAAGTAAGAAGAGCTATATACATCCAACTACAAAGACAAAGAGATATAAAAGAGAGTGGAAAAATTAGGGTAAACAACATTTTTAAAAATCTTATCTACAAAGAACAGAAGCAATATCACTGCTTTTTCATTATATCATCATGTCTTGGCCTTGCCTAAATAGGAGTTATCATTATATCATTGAATGCTTTAACAAGCTCAGATAAATGCATACTTCACCAAACACTGCAAACTTCTCCTGAATCGCCTCTTGTAAGCGATCTTCGGCTTCATCTTCTGATATTTCTGGATCATTAGAAATATCATAAGGATAAAATAACCGACACATTTGTTTACCAAAATCAGGAGGCAGAGAAATATATACGGTGACAACTAGAAACAGATAAACAATTGCATAATTCAAAATTAGGCATCACTGTATGTAGAAATGAGACAAAAACATAAAATGACCTATTATAATCCCAAAGTGACTGTCTGATCAATAATCCATAGAATTATTTAAAAGAAGTATTGAATCATGAAAAACCAACAGAGTGATCTGCGGCTTATCCGAGCACCATTACTTTGATTAGTTTAAATCTACTTCCTCTGACTAACTAATACCTGCAACTGCGCCAATTGTTTTCTCCACATTTGGTAGGCTTTGTTCTGTACGTACTCCTTCTCCACCTACTGAAGGTCCCCATGAAAAAGGTCCAGCAGACAAGTCGATGAACGCCCACCTGGTACAAAACCACTGCCAACTACTAAGTATCCAGATATCGAAAAAAAGAAAGGATTAGAGAGGAAGGTGGGGGGGGGGGCTTCACCTTTGGCTTCCAATCCACGTATCTGTGAGACATTCA
Source organism: Agastache rugosa (assembly GCA_031470985.1). Taxonomy (NCBI): domain Eukaryota; kingdom Viridiplantae; phylum Streptophyta; class Magnoliopsida; order Lamiales; family Lamiaceae; genus Agastache; species Agastache rugosa. Next base: position 5,709,848 of record CM062605.1, read on the forward strand.
GCATGAAAACCATTTAAGTCTTCAGACTCTAAATCTTTCTTAGTAACAAGCTTCAAATTATCATTTTTCCCTTCCAAAATCTGCAATAAATTTTGAAAGATCATACTGAAGACTTCCCACGGAGACGTTTGCATTAGAAGGCAATATAAACTTCCACAATCTGATCGTCACAGCCAATGCATATTAAAAGATATGAAATTAGCATTTGCCTTCTCTTTGAGAAATAAATCAGTTGACAACAAAGCGCAGCTTAGTGGTAAGACGCTTCCCCTCCAACCATGATGCTGGGGGTTCGAGTCATGTGTGCGTGTGTTGAAACTCTCAAAAAAATAAAAATAAAAATAAATCAGTTAGCATTATACCATAGAAATAATATACCTGCAGAACTTTGCTCTGTATTATATGATCTGTGTCTTTCCCTTGATATAGCCTCTCAACATTGTTCAATACGTCCAAGCATCTATTATACCACTCTATCTGATAATCATTTCAAAATATCCAAGAAAGCACATTAAATTCATGAATAAGACTGCATGATTTTCTGAGAAATGAACAGAAGAAAGCGAGAAGCAACAAAAGTCTAGCTACTTTTTGCATTTTCTTTGTCTCAAACATATTGAACTTGCTCAATAACAAAGAACTTCAAAGGCAGCAAGTACTACCATCAGATGTTACAAAAACATAGATAAATCAACAATAGCGACTGGTTGATCAAAGACATAACATGTGGTTGTTTATTGCATTACCAACAAGTTATTACAGAGGATCAGATTCAGAAAAGAAATCTCAACCAAAGAAAATTTAGTGCCAATTTAGGAGTTTACAAGTTTGTAATATTCTAGTAGTGGTATAACTAGTTACTAGAGCTCAGAAAGTTTCTTCATTTTATACGTCACACCCAGATGTATAGAAAATTTAGGCAGAAGCATAACGAACCGTGTCTGTCTCCTCCATTACAGTCCAAGAAAACTTTGCCATTGGATGCTTTTCATACAAAGGTCGTTTGATTTTATCAAGAGCTAAAAAGATTATCAAATGTATAAGTTAGTGATTGCAAAATGTGTTCGTCATCTTACCAAACAGGAAAGAGTAAGAAACTAAACAGCAAGTACTACACACCAAGAACACTTTCTGGAATACTCCCTGACTGAAGAATCTTCGTCTGCAAGGACTTATTCTGCAATATTAGTTTGAGAAGAGATTAGGATTAGTATATAAAAGAGAGAACAAAATAAAGCTGCATTTTCATAATTAGAATGTAGCTCAAATATGAGAATGACCAAGTAAACTAGTAAAGAATAGCTCTGTATTAAATAGAACAACAGCAAAAGTATTTTTGATCAATTATTGTGAAGAAACTTGAATTTTTCCTAAAACTTGAAATTGAATGTAATCACTAATCAGATATGAAATGGAACTTCTTGCACGTGTATTGAATATCCCTGATGAAAAAGGGAGTGCAAAAGATGCTACATAATCATATAAAGCCTACCTCCTTAAGATAGTTTATTTCAGACTCAGACAAGCCTCTCCTGCATTGTGAAATCAGAGTCAGTGAACTCACCAGCTTGGAGATATAACCACAACACCAATTTGTACAACAAAGATTTTTCGATAGGATAGAAATGGATGGATGATGTAAACTATATAAATATTTCTCCTATTCCTTTCTGCATTTCAAAATTCTGCTAATCCTTACTCCTCTCTTCCTGCCTACTCATTTGACTCTGAACCTTTTCTATTCTATCAGATCTCTATTCCATAATTGTGCTCAAAAAATCAAAACCACAGAATCCACACCTTGTCAGAAACATAAGTAATCAAAACAACCCTGTCTTTACAATACTCAGGTAAGACCAAAGATCAGAACTGAGCGTTCAATCCTTCAACACTAAAACATATAAAAAAAAATTATCCAATCAAGGCTAACCAAATTTTTTTTTTACCTAGTTTGAGTTAAAAAAAAATTAGGAAAAAAATGTGTTCCTTTATTTGGTTCTTCTAAGTTGTAGCTTATTTGTTTAACTGCGTGCAACAGTATGCAGTCAAAGCGTATCAGAAATGCTCCCCATATTAGTATATTATAGAGGATAAAGGCCAACGATGTTCACTTATACGATGGTGACTCCATGACATTGATAGAATAGGACAAGTGGTCTCAACCATAATTCCTTTTCAAGGACTCAATCAGATAAATAGAACATATAAGTATCTAAGAGTGGATCAAGAACTGAATCCACAATTCATGGGTCAAAGTGGATGCTAGTCACACACACAGTACGAACCCAGATCAGCTAATCGAATATTAAGTAGATTTCTAGAAAATTTGCAACAACACGTGCTTGTATTACAGAACAATGAACAATTATAGCTGGTAATACTTGAGAACCAATTAAAGCATGAATGCAGTTCCTACTGATCCAGCAGTAATCTAATACAAGTATCATTTTTTAATTCAAAAGCTTCAGTACAGAGCTCTCATTGAAATATCTTATATGGTATAATATAAAACACCATCATTTAGAAAGTTCCATCAAAAGCCTTTTGGAATAGAACTTTCATGGAATCCCCGTGCTCATCTTTATAAGTTTTCATGGGTTGGTTAAAATGTTTTACAAGGCATTATGTTCAAACTAAATTAACTGCTCAATTTGCGAAATAATGAAATCTAAATTATTTTATATTAATGTCAATAATATTATATGTCCTATTTAAAATAAATTCTTAGAATAGCATACAGTAATATTTGAATAACAAATCCAAACTCACATCCAAAGTCAGCAATAAATTACATTCGACATCCTAATATCAATTACACATAAAATTAGCAAATATATTTAGCAGATAGCAGAATGAAGCTTTGAAATTAAAATAAAACTCTGCAACATGTGTTGTACTAAATACTAAGAAGTAATACATATATTTATCATAAATAGGGGGATTAATATCAGTTTCTATCCCAACCTTTAAAACTTATCAAATGTATCCCGACCTTTTCAATGTGCTATTGTTCAATTCTCAGAGAACATCCCTGACCATGGCATCAAAAGCCCTCAATCAATTTTGAGTTTCTAAAGTCCTTCCATTGTTACGAATTACGATGATAGAATTTATACATTGAAAAGGTCGGGATAAAGTTGATAGGTTTTAAAGATTGGGATCAAATTGAAAATAGCACCAATGGTTAGGATATGAAGTGATTAACCCTGAATATATTATACGTTTACGGTTTATCAAGGACTAACTTTGGGCTGGTCCATTCTATGGAACATTTAACCCTTAAAAAGGCAAACTGAAACATAACTTCATTGTACTTCCTTTTCTATTATTTTTTTTTGTGAAGCCAACCTAACATAAGCCCCAAAGAAAAAGTTCTTCTTGTGGTTTAGTTTAAGTGCATTGGTTTTGTCTGGTTGAGAATCATTTTGTGCAGCCCTTGCATCAAACAAATTGATACTGACCGATAAGTTACAGGAACATCTATCATGAAAAAAGAAGTACTGTGGACAATATTATCAAGTTATTTCATGAAACCACAAAATTCAACTAGAGAGAAGGCATCTCATCGTACTAAAAGCTCTTACAAAGGACAAGATAAATGTATTGATTCTGCATGTATCTTGTTTTTTCTTGTTGTAAAGAAGTGGAAGTAAGCAAAGTCTATAACAGCTAAAACAGTGCATGGATGTCTTAAACATGGAAAGAAGTGCTGCTCAAATTTAACATAAAATGCAAAAGTCATTTCGAGAAGATATAAATAGCCAGGTTTATCTCAAATTTGATTGTCACTGCTCAGATCAAATAAAAACTGCTATTTCTAGGAACTTACCGATAGCCATATTTAGCTCTTTTTGCATCACGTTTAGGGTTCAAAATAAAGATGTTATATGCACCTTCCAGTTCTAAATATTCCACAAGGCTGCTGACGACAACACTGATCATATCAACATCAACTTGCCAAAGACCTGCAGAATCGTCCCTTTGAAGAGAAAAAGGTAAGCATCACACACGAAGAGCATAGACCAACTACAATAAACAATACATCAAGTCTTCAACTAGTTCACAGGGAAAAATACCTGGTATTGGATACATCATCCCTGCGGCCAAGGACATCGATGGCATGTTCAAATATGGATGTGACTTTTTCACCCATTTGAATGGCATGAACAGAAAAGCTACAGGTACATTTGACAAAGGACAAAATGCATATAATTAACAACTACAATCTATTCAAGAAAGTTCGTGCATCAGGCAAACAATCAAAAATGATAAAGGATTGAATAAGTATTGAGAACAGTACTTGGAATTTATGTGACTGATTAGTGGAAGATGATGACGTTGCTCACGATCGATGTTTATCTTGTAAAATGGTGTAAGAATTTCTCCAATTTTTGGAATTCTAGTGTGCTCAAATATATGATCAATTTTTGTGAACCATCGCTCTAATTCTTCCGGATTTAGCTTAAATTCTGCAAAACAAAAGATAGGAGATAGTCATATATAGATTTACCTTGTCCAGATGGCAAGATGGTTTTAGTGATCATTCAAAAAGGTAATGAGTTGCATCTCCAGATACCTTGGTTCCCGTTTCCTTCAAATCCAATGAAAACAAAGTTTACAGGCACTGGAAGGTACATTGAGTCAACTTCCAAAAGCTTAAGATAATTCGCGATATTTCCTAAAATCCAAGAAAAATACAACTTCAAATTCTGAAGAAGTAAAATATGAAGGCATAAATACTTCATGGACCCAAGGCAAAGAAACTAATAGTGCAAAATTAATTTAATACTTAGCTAGTAGTATTATAGCAACTGAATACATAATCCGATACTGCAACTTCAATTTATACTGATGTCTGACAAGAAAAGTCCTTAAAATATTTGTGATTCAATGCCCACCAGGCAATTCAAAACTTAATTGTATCCCACTACTCCTTTAAAGAATCTTTTGAAAATTCTCCTTTTCCTTTCCAGCCCTATATAAGACCAACAAAGGGCTGGAACAATGAAACGTCATAACACTTATCCTCTTTTACACATGAAGCTGCCAAGATAAAAATGAGTCATTGATTAATCGTGGCAGAGTCCAATGTATGCCAAGCTCATTTAGCATCCTATACCAAAGTCTGAGAGAGAAGGGGTAATGAAGAAACACGTGGTTAAGATCTTCAGACTGATTCCTAAAATATTGAGTCCACTTTTCTAATTCTACCTTGGAGATTAATCTAATAGATGGCGATAGAAATAGAGAATGACTACTAAATAGAGGAGTCAATTGGATTTATATTAAAGTTATGTTTGATTAGAGGCACTAGATATTAAGAACATTAACTAGTCTGTACAGTTCCTATATGCCAGTCTTGTGTAATAACAAAATCTAAATTCTGCTCAGGAAGATGCTTAGAGGGAGCAGTAGGCTCATGTCATTTAAACTTTTCTACAAACCCTCCTACTAAACCTGATGTAAATGATTTTAACTATATTTGTAAAGTAATTCTCAACAGACTGGAAACTGTTTTGTGATTCCTTATAATTGACCTTCAATACCTTCTGGAGATACATAAAAGAGCACATTAATGTAAATGAGATTCAAAATTTAAAAAAAAGACATGACACACGAAAATTGTAACAAGCAGCTCTGTCAAAGAAAAGAAAGTAGTTGAAGCTACACATCCAATAAAGATATCCGGATTTAATCAAGAACCCTATGCAGCGAGCTGTTTGAAGTATCTCCAGCATGGCAATCTTAAGTAATATTTGAAAAAATAGAACAGAGCAAAGAGAGTAGTGGAAACCACATGAAGAATTTCATAGAAAAAATAAATAAATAGATAACCAAATATTCTGGCTATAATACAAATCTTTGTTCATATTTGTTCATACAGTACAACAAATTGCTTTAAACATCCAGTTCAGAATTATTAAAGGAAACAACTATTAGAAGTTAATCGAATTTAACGAATGAAGCTTAAAATAACTTTGTTAAATTTAGTTACTCTCAAAAAGATCTACTGCCATAGAGAATAAGTACCTGCCTTGGTGAAGTTGGTGGCGTCAAATTTGCTTGGGTTGGATGATTCCAAATCATCAAAATCTGTATACCATCAATGCCCAGTAACAAAGGGAAAATGGAGTCAAGACAATATTCCTATTACTCAAAGGAAATGGCAAACAATAATATATGTAGAACAAACCGAAGATCGTAGAAAATATCATACCAGTTCGCATAACGGACTCGCTCCAGAACCGACTTTTTTCCTTGAGATTAAACAAGGAGAAAACAGACGATGATGATTTACTGCTTTTACGATTACCAGATGGAGCCCCATTTGACGTACCCTCTAATAACTGATATTAACCATAAACAATCAAGTCAATTAAAACATCCACATTTCCACTAAGGCTAACTCAATATTCATCTAACCTACAGTTCCCCCTCAATGTCTATATAAATTACTTCAAGCTAGAAAAATAAAAACTTAAATTACACAATCATGCAGCAAAAAGAAAAACAACTAAAGCTAATTGAGACGTTAAAGGTTCAATCAATTCCAAGATACAGTTATTAAAATCTAAAATTATCAAAAGAGAGTGATTAAACGATTAAAAGATGATAACAACGAAAAAATCACTCACCAGAAGCGAAAGCAAGAACAGGAAAAGAACGCGAGAAATGTGAGGACCAAACATCGAAGCCGATCTCCACATTCAATCTTGATTTTCCTTATACTAGCTCAGGAAATCCGAAAAACCCCCAAATGAAATAAAAGGTGTGGTGAAATTAAAAAAGAAATGGCAGAATTGAATTGAGCAGAGATGGATCAAGGTTTTACAGCGAGCGATTACGGGGGGAAATGACTCTGCAAAGACTAGACTAGAAATTAGATTGAGAAGAGTAAAAACAGCCAAGATTTCTCCGGTGCGTTAAGATCCAATTATCTCCAGTGCATCAGTTTTTAGTAATAAAGTCGCACTTGATCAATGATTCAATTCCAATAACGATGTTAACTTAGGGTTGAGAATTTGGCCTCATTATGTCACCGCAACCATTTTTATAATTGGCCAAATACATCAAAATTATAACCCAAACTAGTATTTGCTCTTCTAATATACCATTAGTGTGGTTCAACTAATATTTTGTATCACACAACAAATCAAATATACATCGCAATTTTGGGGCGGAGGGAGTACAATTTTGTATGATTAAATTAAGTTATCTAAAGATGAAAAAAAATTAATAGTTCAAATAGATTTAAAGTGACTAACAAAATAATCTAATAGAAAAAATCAAAACATCAAGTAAAAACACAAATTTATTAATTTATCTACACTTATTTATAGGCATCATTTATTGTTGCATCAAAGTTGACACTTTCATAAAATTCAACAGATACTTCAAATGTAATGCGAATTTTTGCATTTTAGAAAATGCAGTCATTAATATACTGTATTAAATTTAAAACAATTTAAATACTTTATATCCTTGATATCCATGTCTATTTATATATATTTATATCAAATAAAGTTATAAATAACTCTACTTACAAATAATGAACGGTAGAAGATCATTTCAATTTTCATCAGACCCACTGTAAATAAATGATAAACACTATTATTATACTGAATTAGAACTGTGCAATTTTTCACTATCGAAAATTTTCTTAGGTGCCTCCAATGGTTTGGAACCAGTTTCAGCTTCCAAACTGCCACATCAGCGTCACATCAGCTTTTGGAGCTCACCTACTTTTTTATCTAACATATATTCCAACAATGAAACCAGTTTCTACATTTTAATACATATGTTTCTCCAATTAATTTTATTTGCATTATTGTTTATATATTATTTACATATTTTGATTATATATTTTATTTAAAATTTTATATTTAATGATTTAATATAATAAAATAAAACGTCTTTACAATTATAAATAATAATTAAAATTATAGTTCTAAAATTAAAATTACATTACTAAAATTAAAATTACATTACTAAAATTGAAATTACAATAATTGAAAGTACATAAACATTAATAATGAAAACTAAAATATTACTTAATTCTGATCATTGGCATTGGATTGTGCCCAAATATGTTGTGTCAAATCGTGTTGAAGTTGGAAATGGGCTCCTTTATTTGTTAAATCGTTGTGATTTTTGAGATAATTTTCAAATGATTCGAGGTTATTAGTACCCATTGGTATTGGTTATTGAGGAGTTGCATCTTCTTCAGACCAGTTGACCGCTTCTTCACCCTCATCCTTAATGATCATGTTGTGCAAAATAATACATGTGAGCATTATATTATTGATATCCTCCTTGTAATAAGATCGGGCGGAATTTTGAACTACTGCCCAACGAGCTTGCAGCACTCCAAACGTCCGTTCGATGTCTTTTCTTGCAACCTCTTGTCTCTGCGCAAATTTTTGTCTACACTGATCTCTTAGGGTCGGATAACTCTTGACGAATGAAGCTCATGTCAGATAGATTCCATATGTCAGATAGTATCCATAGTTATACGTCTGACCATTCACCGTGAATTGAATTGGTGGAGCATTTTTCTGAATGAATTGATTAAATAATGGAGACCCATGAAGAACATTGATATCATTGCTTGCTCCAGCGACACCAAAAAAAGCATACCATATCCACAATTCTGCCGATGCTACTGCTTCAAGAACTATTGTAGGAACTCCGTAATCGCCTCTTGTATAGAATCCTTTGTAAACGACTGGACAATTCCTCCACTCCCAATGCATACAATCGAGGATCCTCAACATTCCGGGAAAGCCATGTCTTTCTTCATGTATTTGTAGCAAGCGTTGAGTATCTGCTGCATTTGGACTCCTCAAATATCGCGCACCATAAACAGCAATCATACTCTCGCAAAATTGATGTAGACATTCCAACGCAGTAGTCTCACTCATTCGCATATACTCATCTAGTGAGTCACCAATAGCCACATATGCCAATTGTCGGATAGCTACAGTGCACTTTTGAAGTGGTGATAGATCATTCCTCCCAGTTGCATCATGCCTCAATGTGAAATAGGGTGTGTAGTTGCCTAAATCATCAACGATCTGGACAAATAACTCTCTCCGCATTCAAAATCGATGACGAAAAATATCTCCATCGAAGACGGGTTCTTCATAGAAATAATCACGAACGAGATGATCATGACCGATTTCACGCTTCCGATCCCTATATTTTCTAGGACCGTTGCTCATTCGTGAAGTTTGACCTCTTGTTGTTGTCTTCTGCATCGGTCATAGCAATCATCTCTGGCATAATCGGATCTGTAGCCGAATTTCGAATGAATTGCTTCCACATTTCATCAATTTCATGTGAACTAGGAATATCATACATTTTGAAGAAAGTTTTTGTATTCGGGTGAAAGGAAGGTCAAGATTTTTGTACTTCAATGATAAATGAAACACTAGTATATATAACCAAAACATCAACAGCTATATTTATGACCGTTGAATTGGTATATTGTAGTTGTTGGACTCAACAACTATATTTATTACATTTGTGACCATTGCCGACAATTTTTAAATATAGTTGTTGGACAATAAAGTTATATTTATTATATTTGTGGTTGTTGCCGACAATTTTCAAATATAGTTGTTGAACAATAAAGTTATATTTATTACATTTGTGGTCGTTGCCGACAATAATAAGTACAAGTCGAATTTATAAGATAATAACAAAACTAACATAATTCAAATTACATATAACTAATATTACAAATACATTAACTTCAAAATACATAAATAGATAAAGCACACTTAAAAATACATAAATAGATAAACGACACTTAAAAGTATTACATCCATCCGTATTTAGCTTTGATCTCCGCTACCATTTGGTTAAAATTGTATAGTTCTGCCTCCGACATACCACTAGTATCCTTACTGCAAAACTCAGCATGTTGGAGCTTAAGTTGGGATTCTTGAAGGCTTAATTGTCTATCCATAATCTCCTGCAGATGCTTCCACTTGTTGTAGTCTTCGCCAGATGTAGCTGTCATTTTGGCCTTTTGTTTGGCTTGTCGTTTAGCTCTCTGTTGTTCCATCGGACGCATTCGAGGTCCACTATCAGAAGATGGGCTATCTGTTTCAGAATTTTTTGCTTTTTTCTGAGGATTCTGTGGCATTTGTTGAAGAGTCCATTTCTCACAAGTTTGAATGATCTTCCATATGTGCATGAAACTAAAGGCCTTGTTTTTTGGATGATTATTTATCCATGCTTTTTTGCAGCCTCCAGTACATCATCATCACTTTGTCCGCTCACTCGATTGCTCCAGAAATTATTGTAGAGACCTGCCCACTTATTAATATTTGGATTAATTTTATAGTAATGATTTTTAACCTGCTGGTAACTTCGCTCAATAGTGCCCTCCGGCTTCCACTCGTTGTAGTACGCAATAATTTTCTCCCAAAAATCTCTTCTCTTTTGTTGATTGCCAATTATGGAGTCGGTGTTGGTGTTGTATCAAGCTTTTACAAGAAGAACGTCTTCATCAGGTGTCCAAATCGGCTTTGTTTTCTTTGCCTTTGTAGTGGGTTTAGCAACTTTCTCGCCAACATCCACGTCATCATCATCAGCAGCAAGGTGGATTTGTTCTAGTGGAATTTGTGAAGAATGCTGCAGAAACTGGTAGTTATTTTTTTAAAATTGGTTTGGTGGCGACATGAAATAGTTTGATGCAAATTGTGGAGGAAAATTTGATCCAGTAGGAGAGTTGAATGAAAATTGTTGAGGAAAATTTGAACCACTAGGAGAGTTGAATGCAAATTGTTGAGGAAAATTCGAAGGCATTTGATAGTTGGATGAGATTTATTGAGTAGAAAAATTTTCTGCATTTTGTTGAGTAGAAAAATTGCTAAAATTTTGTTGAGTAGGAAAATTACCTGCATTTTCTTAAGTAGGAAAATTGCCTGCATTTTGAAAGTTGTATGAAAATTATTGTTGAGAGTAAGACATTTGATGATATATTTGTGAACTTGGAAAATAGGAACTTTGAAAATTTTGGGAGCTTGAATTACTAGAGTCGGAGTTTTGAGAGCTTGAACCCGTCATTTGATTGTAGTGAAAATGAAGTGAAGAAGAAAGAAAGAAAATTGGAGTGTTGGAGAGATGAGTGAAATGGTAAGGCTGGAGAATAGATATATATAGAGGATTTTGGAAAAATGGTCGTTTTAATATAAAAGTGAACGTTGGGAAATAGACATTGGAAGTAAAAGAAATTATAAGCCTCACGCGTGCGTGGACTGCATGCGTCATGCCCTACGCACCAACCAGCGCGCGTGTCGTGCACGCGCAGTAGGTGACGCGCTGGCTGGGCCCAATTTTGGTGGCGGAAACTAGCTTCCAATGTGGAACCAGTTTCTAGTTCTCCTTTTGGAACCAGTTTCTACTACCTCCAATGGTTTAATTTTGGGTTCCAGAACCCAAATTTTTGAACCCAACCATTGGAGGCACCCTTATGATCCAGCCAAGAGTAGTGTTTATTTTGGTTGTGTTAATGATCTAATTCAACAGCAGATTCTGGGAGAGTTTGGCATGACAAAAGGAGAGCTACCTTTCAAGTACTTGGGAGTGTCTCTATCTACAAATAAACTTTATGTTAAGAAAGTTCTTTCCAGGATAGAGTGTGTTGGTCCCAAGACGGATACCTTGGTGTAGAGGGGGGGTGAATACACCAAGGTTTAAAAACTTTTCCAAGTTAAAACTCTTTTGAGTGAGCTGGCTGTGTTCGATCCAGCTGGATGGCAGCTTGATCGACACAACTGGCTGTGTGCAGAATGTGGTGGATTTGGAAAGTCCGTCTGTTGCTTCAAATATATTGCAAAGCTCTGTTTCACTTTTCAGTTAGTCAGTTTATGCAGATTGAGATGTATGCTCATGAAGGTTAGTAACATGCATAAAACAAAGCGATAAATAACAAGAGCATCTTTAACGTGGTTCGGAGTAACCCCTCCTACGTCCACGACCAGATTCACTGGTAATTCACTACCACTTGGTTTCCAAGTACCAAGCAACTTCACAACTCTAACCCGAGCTGTGTTCCAACAGTTTGCGGGCACTGTCAAGCCTACACCTTCAGTTTCCGGGTGCGAAGAACCTAACCACTCGAATTACACGCTTCGAGCAAGCGTACCTTTACCTAACCTTTCTGGGTTTGGGTTTGGGTATGGTTTTCCAACTATGAACGAGTTCTTACAATGAAGAACAAGGAGTATGATGAACTCGTTCAAACTAGGCTTAAGATATTTATTCTGATCTATTCTGCCTATGACTGAATATGTGAACAACTAAGAACACAGCTGACTGGCTGGGTGTTCTAGAAAGATTTGGCTTTGTAGATCGTTGTTCATTTTTCTGTTTTCTTCTATTTCTTCAGTCGTCTTGCCAGCCTTCTTCTTCAATGGTGGAGGAGAGATATATATAGGTGGAGATTCAAACTAGCCGTTGGAAGAGAGCCGTTTGAATCTTACCTACTCTTGTTGACTTCTGGCCTTTACCTACGAAGTAGGTCTGCATCTGCAGAAGCTAGTTCTTCTCTGATCTGACTGCGTCAGATAAGATCTTCTGACATCGGGATCTTGTCTTGGAGAAGGTCTTCGTCTTCGAGCTGCTAAGCGTCTCTGCTGTATCTTTAGCGGCTTGGACTCTGCTGTGTCTTGACTTCTGAGCTGTGTCTTAGACCTGTGCTGTATCATCAACCTGAGCTGTGTCTTCATCCTGAGCTGTGTCACTGACCTGAGCTGTGTTTAGACCTGAGCTGTGTCATCAACACTAAGCTGGGTCTTTTACACTGAGCTGGGTCTTTGACACTGAGCTGGGCTTCCGTCACTGAGCTGGGTCTTGATACTGCAGGATCTTTGACTCTTCTTGGTCTTGCTCTGCTGAGTCCTTTAAGCTGTCTGCTTAGCTGTGTCTTCTGCTGTCTTTTAAGGAGAAACGGAGTCAAAATAAAGAAGCAGAAGAGAAAACCCAGCCAGCTGGGATTGAAGATTGAAGAATTGGAGTTTTTCTTACTTTTTGATCTTTTCTTTTTAACTGCTGTAATTTCTTACTTTAATAAAACAAAGTTTTTTTTGCTCTCAAAGCTCACCCTGATGACAATTACGTTTTGTCCAGGCTCTGAACTCTGAACTTTTTTTAAACTGCTGTTTTTTTTACCCTCTTAAAATGTAGGGTGAAGCTAAGGGGAAGCTTCATAATTTGTCTCAGTTAGGTTTTGGCATCATCAAAAAGAGGAAAATTGTTAGGAAAATTATAAAGTTTTGATTTAATACCAAAACCCAACTGTTCTCCAACCGAGTAGATGACCGCATCAACCTAAGTAGTGTTTTCCAGCTCGCCTGTTTGAGCTCTAGATTTTCTAAGTTTACAGGTTCAGGAAGCGGAAGACAGCAGAAGATCCAGCTGTGTTCACAGTAGGAGTCAACTATCAGCTGAGTTTTCCAGCTAAGCTGAGTTCAAACAGAGCAGGATCAAGCTGAAGATTAATCGAGCTGAGTTCAAGACACAACTGATCCAGCTGTACATACCAAAGGAATGTCAACTCTGAAGGCATCAGTTCAAGTCAGAGTATCATATCCAGCTCCAAGATTTGTAAAACAGCTTGAAGACAAAGATCCCGGTGTCAGAGGAAGTCAATATACCTCGACCAATGAAGGATCGACATATCAGCATCCTAGACCTCAGAAACTAGGATGTGACATTGATGAAGACAGGTGCAGAAACGCCCAACGGCATATTATGAATTTAAGAAGAGTAGGTAAGATTCAAACGGCTCCTCCAACGGCTAGTCTTGAATCTCTACATATATATACCCGTCTTCAACCTCAGGATGAAAAACTCTCTACAAGCTTTCATTTTCTGAATTCATCAAGCCTTCAAAGCTCATTAGCAGTTCTAAAGAGTTCAAAGAACACTTTATCTTAAAGTGTTTCTACTACAGAAACTGTCTAGTTTTTCGTCTAATTCCTAGGCAGAAATCATTGTATATCTTAAGCCTAGATTTTGAACGAGTTCCTCTAACTCTAATTTCTTCATTGTAAGAACTCGTTCATAGTTGGAACCTCAAACCAAACCCGTCTTTACCCAGAAAGGTTAGGTCAAGGTTACGCTTTGCTTGAAGCGCGAAATTCAAGTGGTTGTAAGGTTTTTTCAGTACCCGCAAACTGAAAGGTTTAGGCTTGACAGTGCCCGTAAACTGTTGGAACACAGCTCAGGTTAGAGTTGTAAATTTGCTTGGTACTTGGAAACTAAGTGGTAGTGAATTACCAGTGAAACTGGTCGTGGACGTAGGAGGTGTTACTCCGAACCACGTAAAATCTCGTGTTATTTTCTTTCTCGTTATTTTTTAGTTATTGTACTAACTCCATTAGCACATTGCATCTTTATTAAATCTGCATACTCAGCTGCTCTCCAAAGACAGCTGTGTGTTTTCAGAAACGTGCACAACTTGATTAAGTCGAAAATGTTAAGATAATATTTTCAAGCTGAGTTTTTCTAAGCAAACGAGCTAAGTTTTTTTAAACCACCACTTTTCACACCGCCGATGAGTTATTGGCCCAGCTGACCTTCCTCAGCTGGATTCATAACTGAGCTCACACACTCTGTTTTAAACTTGTGTTGTGAAAAAGTTTTTAAATCTATCTTTAGTGTATTTACCCCCCTCTACACCAAAGACCCAGCTCAGGGACCATCAAAAGATAAATTATGGGTGAGGTGGGCTCATGAATACTACATCAAGAATCAATCTTTAGCTACCATGCAACTTCCTCTTCAATCATCATGGGTAGTGAGAAAGATTCATGGTGCGAGAGAATACTTGAACAATGTGACTGATTGGATGAGTACTCTGCAGCTGCAATCTTTCTCCATCAGGAAACTTTATTGCCAGATGAGAGGGCTTATACAAAAGGTGCCATGGAAAAGGTTTATCAATAACAATATTGCTCCTCCAAAGTGCATCTTTACTACTTGGTTGGCAATTATGGGAGCTACACATGACAACTTGATGAAGATTGGCATTATCTGTGATCGACTGTGCAGTTTGTGCATGAAGGATAATGAAACCTTGAATCACTTATTTTTTTGGCTGTGATTTCTCTGCACAGTTTTGGTCGGAGCTCAATGCTTGGGGAGGTATTCACAGACATGGTCATATTTGGGATATAGAAAAACAGTTTCTAAATACTCAGTGCAAAGCTAAGCAAGACAGACAGAAGATTTATCGAATGCTCTTAGGTTTAGCCATTTATCATGTATGGAGAGAGGGAAACTACAGAAGATTTAAAGCTCAACATTCTACTCCAGAAGCTATTGGAAAGACTGCAAAATTCAAGCTGCCATATGCTGCAGCAAAGACGTGAAACTGGTTAGGATGTTAGCAGACTAAAGTTGTTTATTTGATACTTTTGTGTTGGTTGTTTTTGTTGGTTGTGATTGTATCAGACTCATTTTGGTAATAATATTTCAATTTTACCAAAAAAATAAAAAAAATCTCTCATGATCAATACTACTACATTTCTTAACAGAGCCTTAGAAAATACAGTTTAAAATAGAGACTCAATTATTAAATATGTCGTAGTATAATGCTTGAAATAAGTGGTCTTGGCTATTAGCTTATACTAGTGTATTTTGTATACATTGGCCAAGATCAACAGTGAGATTAATTTTCCTATATTGACTTAATGGAAAAATTAAAGATCTCGGATAATTATTAGTATTTCTTAATTATAGTCTGTATAATATTTAATTATATATTTATTATTATTATTATTACTTTAATTTATCATGAGTGAGAGTTATAGAATCTCAATATTCTCGATATTTTGGGTAATAATATTATTTATATGATAATTAATAGTATTATTAGAAATCGTGTCTCGGTTCTCCGAGTTGATGATCTCCCCCTGATGAGCTCAAAATAATTATTATATTAAACCATGTAGATGGATTAATTTTCGATATAATAATAATGCTTAAGTTGTACCACTCTTAGAAAAGATATTTATTAATTAACAGTTGTCAACAACTTAATTAATGGACATGCAAATCTTAAACAAGGAAAATAAAAATTAATTGGAAATGAGCCCGATTCTTAAATGGAGATTTGAACGGGTGGTGCAATATTAAATGAATTGACATTAATATATATATATATTAGTGTTTGAGCTTAAAAACTCGGATTGAATTATATTAGACAATTCAATTCTAATCCTCCAACAGATCATGAGATAGCCCATCAAGGCCTTATAAATACTAGAAGGAGAAGCCACCCTCAATGTCAGAAGCCTCATAATTTTTGAAAATTTGAGAGCAAGAGATAGAGGGTTGAGTAAAGAAGCTAATCTCATGTGTAGAGATTAGTGAGTGGATCATCCCAACATCAAATGTGTTTCTCGTTCATCACAAAAGGTTAGCTAGATTTGATTTCATGGTTCCGCAATAGCATGCAAATTGAATCTATGTGTTTACATGCTTGTATTAATCTCACGATCCTCAACCTATTCCATCAATTTTCTTAGTTGAAGTGTTTAGGATTGACCAATCACGAAATAAAATTGGAGGGGGTGCATCATCATGCTTATTAGAAATATTGATTCGTGCAATGACACTGGGATGATAGTAACTAAACTTGGGGACCGCATAATTGAAGCAAAATCAATTTTAGGAAATAATGCCGACAAAAAGTTTTCAATTGCAAGAATGATCATGAGCCCATCGGATTTCACTAAATTTCCAGTTCGATTTCAGAGGAGGCACCTCCTTTGACTGTTTGCTTTGCTAGGACCATAAACAAAAGTCAAAACCAGTCTCTTTTGAATGTAGGAATGTGCTTACCAAAACCTGTATCTAGACATGGTTAGTTGTACTTTGATAATTACAAAATCAATTATTTATAAAATTAATTATTATTATTATTATTATTATTATTTTAAATATATGTTTAGTTTGCTTTCTTTTGGTTTTTTGAAGATAAAAGAAGTCAAGGAAAAAATTGAAGGGACGACCCCCCCTTTTTTTTTGAACGAAAGGTACCCCCTCTTTTATATATTTTATTATTTTCATTTATATGCAATATACCATTTCTTCTAATTTATTGTATTGATACTATTTAATTTGAAATAAATAATTTAATTGTATTTAAAATTTATACTCATAAAATTTTCTGGTCGAGTTTCGACCGGTTAAAGTTAAAACCGGATCCCAATTAAAAGAGAGAGTGTTGTTTTTCCTCGAACTTGGTAAAGTCTTAAACTAAATTAATACGAACTTTTAGATAGAATATGATGGCAAAATTTAATATGGAAGCAACCGTTCTATTTCTATAGTTATAGAAAAATATTTTTATCTTCTAAAAAAAAATTAATTAATTAATTTAATTTCCCGTGAAGGGAGAGTGGGATACGGTAGTAAATAGTATTCCTCGGTCACAATATTCATGGCTATTTTTTTTAGGCACGAGTATAAGAGTATTAAGTAGAAGAAAATTAAGAAAATTAAAAATCAAAACATGTGTGGTGTATCGTATAATTTTTTATTCTATATTTAATTTTTTAGTCAATAAAACTTTAATTAAAGAGGCAAAACT
The DNA here is from genome assembly GCA_031470985.1 of Agastache rugosa. Lineage (NCBI taxonomy): Eukaryota > Viridiplantae > Streptophyta > Magnoliopsida > Lamiales > Lamiaceae > Agastache > Agastache rugosa. The sequence continues at coordinate 5,727,459 of CM062605.1, forward strand.
TAGAATAGCCAAAACACATAGTAAAACACAAATGTTGGCCACAAGTTTAATTTTCACAAATTATGGCAAACATTTGCCTTTTTGGTCGAAAATACCCCTCTTGTAGATGGAAGTTACTTTTTAGTTGTCACTTTTAACTTTTGAGATTTCACTTTTTTTTTCAAATCGTCCAAAATAAATTCTCTCTCTTCTCTCTCATCTCTCCCCGTTTTCTGCAACCGCGCCTCCTCCATCACCGCACCGCCTCCATCACCGCAACCGCCTACTGTCAACACATATATTCTCCACCACCACACCGTCACCACCATGGTTCGAGCAAGCAAAAAGAAGAAAACCGTTCCAGAGAAGCGGCGACCACCAGCGCGCCAACTGAAACACGAGAAGCAAGCATACTAACGGAATCCATGGCGCAAGAACCAGAAGCACAAAATCCGACCACATCGCCGGCGAGATATGACGAAGAAACGGCAGAACCAACGACCACTGAACTGGATAGATTTGGAACGGACGAAGAAGAACAACCCTACGAATCGAGAATCACCGATCCTTTTGGTGAATTGTTGGTAAGATTTCATCAATTTTGTAGATCTGGAATGTAGATCTGGAAAAAAAGTTTTGAATTTTTTGATTTCGCGAGTTTCGTACGATTTGTTTTTGAATGTAGATCTGGAATGATTTAGTGGTAAGAAATGTTAAACTTCTTACCTGAATATTGAATTGTTTCGTATGAATATGTTCTTCGTACTTGAGTATTTGTACGAAGCGTGAAATTCTTACATGATACGTGGTAAGAATATCAAACTTCTTACCATGATTTGATATATTCGTGCTTGGTTAATGGTACGAATTGTAAATTCTTACCTGATACTTGGTAAGAATTTCACATTACGTACCATGGTTTCTATGTGCTTGGTTATTAGTACGAAATATGAAATTCTGGTACGAATTACGAAATTCTTACTAAGTATACGTACCATGGTTTCTATGTGCTTGGTTATTAGTACGAAATATGAAATTCTTACATGATACTTAGTAAGAATTTCGTAATTCGTACCAGCATATCACTTGAAACCTGGTACGAAATGTGAAATTCTTACATGGTAATTAGTAAGAATTACCGTGTACCATCTCAGAGTGTGGCATGCAGTTTGGAATCTAGCGAATGGTACGAATTACATTTATTTCGTAACCAGCGTGTAACACCTCGGTACGAATTTAATATAAATTCGTACCCCATGTTGCATCAGATTGCACGAAATCCTTGCAATTCGTAACAAGAGTATCATCGTCTGGATACGATCCTTACATATTCGTACCGTGTACCATATCAGAGTGTGGCATGCAGTTTGGAATCTAGCGAATGGTACGAATTACATTTATTTCGTAACCAGCGTGTAACACCTCGGTACGAATTTAATATAAATTCGTACCCCATGTTGCATCAGATTGCACGAAATCCTTGTAATTCGTAACAAGAGTATCATCGTCTGGGTACGATCCTTACATATTCGTACCGTGTACCATATCAGAGTATGGCATGCAGTTTGGAATCTAGCGAATAGTACGAATTACATTTATTTCGTAACCAGCGTGTAACACCTCGGTACGAATTTAATATAAATTCGTACCCCATGTTGCATCGCATTGCACGAAATCCTTGCAATTCGTAACAAGAGTATCATCGTCTGGGTACGATCCTTACATATTCGTACCATGTACCATATCAGAGTGTGGCATGCAGTTTGGAATCTAACGAATGGTACGAATTATATTTATTTCGTAACCAGCGTGTAACACCTCGGTACGAATTTAATATAAATTTGTACCCCATGTTGCATCAGATTGCACGAAATCCTTGCAATTCGTAACAAGAGTATCATCGTCTGGGTACGATCCTTACATATTCGTACCGTGTACCATATCAGAGTGTGGAATGCTGTTTAGAATCTAGCGAATGGTACGAATTACATTTATTTCGTAACCAGCGTGTCACACCTCGGTACGAATTTACATATAAATTCGTACCGCATGTGGCATCACTTTGCACAAAATACATGCAATTCGTAACAATAGTGTCAACTTCTGGGTACGAATTACAGTTATTTCGTAATCAGCGTGACACACCAAAGTACGCCCAGTGGGAGCTATGCTTCCCACCTGCTAAAGTCAATAACACATTCAAGCAGCAAGACGACGGGAATTGTGGGCTCTACGCATTGATGTACGTCGAGCAAATTCTATCAACGAAGCCATTGCCAAAGAGCTTGAAAGACCAAAAGCAGCTGGAAGTTTATCGAGACCACATTGCAAGGACCATTTATGGTCATAGCACAGATGAAGCCCCTGTTCCAATTCTTATAGAAGCACTTTAGTATGTCGAACAAAAACTATATATATTTTGCTAGTAATATGCTTAATCTATGTTAATATTATGTACATATTACGATGTTGTATATTTTGCTGTAATATCTGAGAAAAGTATTGTATTTATTCTGTAACTATTATGTAAATTATTGTATGAATATTACGAGGTACGAAATGTATGTTTCGTTCTATAACACAGTACGAAAAACAACATTTCGTACCCAGCTTGAAAGACCATTTCGTACCCTATATCGTTAACAAAACTTCAACATAGTTGCACGGTACGAAATTCAACCATTTCGTACCCTATATCGGTACAAAATTAAACCATTTCGTACCGTGTTACCTCAATTAGAACCTTTATATCGCGGCACGATATAAAAGTTCTAACTTTGGTAACACAGTACGAAATTCAAACATTTCGTACCACAATATCGGTACGAAATTCAACCATTTTGTACCGGGATATAGAAGTTCTATCTTTGGTAACACGGTACGAAATTCAATCATTTCGTACCACGATATGAGTACGAAATTGAATCATTTCGTACCGTGTTAGCAAAGTTAGAACCTAATATCACGGTACAAAATTCAACCATTTCGTCCCACGATATAAAAGTTCTAACTTTGGTAATACGGTACGAAAATCACCCATTTCGTACCACGATATGGGTACGAAATTGAACCATTTCGTACCGTGTTATCAAAGTTAGAACCTACTATCACGGTATGAAATTCAACCATTTCGTACCACGATCTAAGAGTTATAACTATGGTAACACAGTACGAAATTCAATCATTTCGTACCACGATATAAAAGTTCTAACTTTGGTAACACGGTACGAAATTCACCCATTTTGTACCACGATATGGTACGAATTTAATATAAATTCGTACCGCACGTGGCATCAGATTGCACGAAATACATGTAATTCGTAACAACAATGTCAACGTCTGGGTACGATCCTTACATATTCGTACCGTGTACCATATCAGAGTGTGGCATGCAGTTTGGAATCTAGCGAATGGTACGAATTACATTTATTTCGTAACCAGCGTGTAACACCTCGGTACGAATTTAATACCCCATGTTGCATTAGATTGCACGAAATCCTTGTAATTCGTAACAAGAGTATCATCGTCTGGGTACGATCCTTACATATTCGTACCGTGTACCATATCAGAGTGTGGCATGCAGTTTGGAATCTAGCGAATGGTACGAATTACATTTATTTCGTAACCAGCGTGTAACACCTCGGTACGAATTTAATATAAATTCGTACCCCATGTTGCATCAGATTGCACGAAATCCTTGCAATTCGTAACAAGAGTATCATCGTCTGGGTACGATCCTTACATATTTGTACTGTGTACCATATCAGAGTGTGGCATGCAGTTTGGAATCTAGCGAATGGTACGAATTACATTTATTTCGTAACCAGCGTGTAACACCTCGGTACGAATTTAATATAAATTCGTACCCCATGTTGCATCAGATTGTACGAAATCCTTGCAATTCGTAACAAGAGTATCATCGTCTGGATACGATCCTTACATATTCGTACCGTGTACCATATCAGAGTGCGGCATGCAGTTTGGAATCTAGCGAATGGTACGAATTACATTTATTTCTTAACCAGCGTGTAACACCTCGGTACGAATTTAATATAAATTCGTACCCCATGTTGCATCAGATTGCACGAAATCCTTGTAATTCGTAACAAGAGTATCATCGTCTGGGTACGATCCTTACATATTCGTACCGTGTACCATATCAGAGTGTGGCATGCAGTTTGGAATCTAGCGAATGGTACGAATTACATTTATTTCGTAACCAGCGTGTAACACCTCGGTACGAATTTAATATAAATTCGTACCCCATGTTGCATCAGATTGCACGAAATCCTTGCAATTCGTAACAAGAGTATCATCGTCTGGGTACGATCCTTACATATTTGTACTGTGTACCATATCAGAGTGTGGCATGCAGTTTGGAATCTAGCGAATGGTACGAATTACATTTATTTCGTAACCAGCGTGTAACACCTCGGTACGAATTTAATATAAATTCGTACCCCATGTTGCATCAGATTGTACGAAATCCTTGCAATTCGTAACAAGAGTATCATCGTCTGGATACGATCCTTACATATTCGTACCGTGTACCATATCAGAGTGCGGCATGCAGTTTGGAATCTAGCGAATGGTACGAATTACATTTATTTCGTAACCAGCGTGTAACACCTCGGTACGAATTTAATATAAATTCGTACCCCATGTTGCATCAGATTGCACGAAATCCTTGTAATTCGTAACAAGAGTATCATTGTCTGGGTACGATCCTTACATATTCGTACCGTGTACCATATCAGAGTGTGACATGCAGTTTGGAATCTAGCGAATAGTACGAATTACATTTATTTCGTAACCAGCGTGTAACACCTCGGTACGAATTTAATATAAAATCGTACCCCATGTTGCATCAGATTGCACGAAATCCTTGCAATTCGTAACAAGAGTATCATCGTCTGGGTACGATCCTTACATATTCGTACCATGTACCATATCAGAGTGTGGCATGCAGTTTGGAATCTAACGAATGGTACGAATTATATTTATTTCGTAACCAGCGTGTAACACCTCTACGAATTTAATATAAATTTGTACCCCATGTTGCATCGGTATTGCACGAAATCCTTGCAATTCGTAACAAGAGTATCATCGTCTGGGTACGATCCTTACATATTCGTACCGTGTACCATATCAGAGTGTGGCATGCTGTTTAGAATCTAGCGAATGGTACGAATTACATTTATTTCGTAACCAGGCGTGTCACACTCGGTACGAATTTAATATAAATTCGTACCAAATGTGCCATCAGATTGCACGAAATACATGCAATTCGTACAACAAAGAATGCCAACGAATGTAAGAAATACAAAATCGACGAACTGTAAATTCATGAGCTTCATGAGAAACCTAGATCTAAATATATAATTACCTCCATACAATTACAAATAATTACAGAAGCAGTTGTGGGTAAATATTTCAGAGGATTCGCCGCCGTATCGCCGCCACCGATCTATAAATACGCCGCCGCAGATCTAGAAAATTGACCGCCGTATCGCCGTGAATTAATCCACCGCCGCCGACAACCAACTGAAAAGAAAAAGAAAACGAGAAAGATGAGCTCGAGCTCATCGACCTGAAAGAGAGAAAAATATACCGCCGCCACCGCTCTACGAAAATATACCTCCACAGATCTATGATGGGCGGAATAGAGGCGATGGTGGTGGTGGCATAGAGAGAGAAATAAGAGAATGGAAAGAGAGAGAAAGTGAGAAGAGAAAACACAGCAGCAGGAAAAAATGAGAAAAGAGAGAGGGAAGGGAAAAATAAGGAAAGAGAAAAAGAAAGAGAGAGAAAGAGTAAGGGTATTTTGGTCCGTAAAGGTAAATGTTTGCCATAATTTGTGAAAATTAAACTTGTGGCCAACTTTTATGTTGACTATCTCATGTGGCTAAAAAGGTGTATTTTCTCTTAATTAAACATGGCATCACAAAAAAAAAAAAAAATACTGGCCATGAATATTTGAATGATTTATTTCTCTGTCACAGAAGGGGTTGAAATGTTGAAGAAGAATAGTTGTTGCAGTTGCAGTAGTACTGTGCAGCGGTGTATGTCCTGAAAGAATTCAGAAGCAGGATCACATATCACTCGAGAAGAGAAACAACTCCATCGCTTCTTCTGCTCCCTGTCTGAGATTCGTCCATGGCGGTTGGTGTTTTAGATCTCCTTTCCTTTTTCTTCGCTCAATTATCCACTTCCAAATTTAGACTTGCCGTTTCCAATTTTTGCGTCGCCTTGATATAGTGTGAATCCCGCTTTTTTAATTGGTCATTTCATTTTTCAGGAGTCATCGGGTACGACGCTCATGGATCTCATAACCTCGGACGGTTCGTCTTCGAAGCCTTCACCGGCGGCGTCGACTACGGCGCCGCCGTCGATTGATTCGGCGGCGCCAGCTGGCCCGCCGGTGCCGGTGGTGGCCGAGCGGAAGTCGAAGAAGGGGACTTTAATGCAGATCCAGAGTGACACCATCTCTGCTGCCAAAGCTGCTTTCAACCCCGTTCGCGCCAACATTATGCCCCAAAGGCAAAAGAAAAAGGTCTTATTTTGTAACTCTGCGTGTGTCTTGTGTTCTCACCGCGGCCGATTTGACGTCTTTTGATTTATCAATCTTACTTGGAGTTGAGATATGTGCTGAATTGAGATATGATTTGATTCGCCTGAGTTTGTTTTATGATGAATCGGGCAAGAGTCGGGTCTATCGATCTACCTTGAATTGTAATTGCGTTTTTCTTGATTTATGTTTTTGTTGTGTCTTCATTTGAATGAATCACGTCAATTATGTGCTCTGACTGAATTTCTCCCCATGATGAACTTGTACATTGCTATCATTAATTATTATATGCAAATGCTGTTGCAGAGTCACTATTTTTTTCATTATTAATTTATCATATAATGCTACAACTTTTTTAGCTGTTGATGGTTTTATCTGGTTTTAGCAGCCAGTGTCTTACGCCCAGCTTGCAAGGAGTATTCATGAGCTAGCAGCCTCATCAGATCAAGTATTTTTCTGTTTGCATTTGTTCTCTATTTATTTGTTGTATGTCTTTCATGGTTTTAGATAAGTTTATCTCCTGATACCATGTTCTTGATGTATATTTGTAGAAAAGCTCACAGAGGCAACTGGTGCACCATGTATTCCCAAAGCTTGCTGTCTACAACTCTGTTGACCCTTCTTTGGCACCATCCCTTTTAATGGTATAATTTTTCCATAGAGAATCTTTTTCTGTTTTAATTTTGTCCATAAGACCAAGACGCTTGGCTGTAGCAATACCTAGAGCTTTAATTTTGGCTATTTGATTAGTTTTTGATAGATTTGATTAGTCTTTGCTATCAAGTTGAGCACGCAAAAATTTTCTCTCTCAAGTTTGGTTTAGGATTGTATACATTTAGTTTGTTTGATGTGTAAGAATTCAACTTTCATCTTGTGCTATGACATCAAATGTTTTTCATTCCTACAGCTTAGACATCCAGCTCATATCTGTAGAACTATTCAACAGTTCATCCACTAACACTGAATTGACAGATCATAATTAGACAAGAAGAAATCTAAGACAAGCAACAGTGATAAATGATAATGAAGATTTAGTAAGCAATTCTTTATTTTTTTTAAAAAAGGATTCAATCATCAATTCTTGATATTAGTTACTGTTTCCATTTTGTAAACTGTTTGCACAAAGTAAAAAAATCCTGTGATTACACAGACATTACAAGCAAAATATAGTTTGTACTTTATACAATCTGCAATCAGTGGGCAAAAAGTATCAGTAATTCTCTTGGATGGAAAAAGTAGTGGTAGTAGATTGTTTTGCTGTTGACTTGATAAAAGGAATGGAGGTTGTTAAGCTCAAGAAGCATAATCAAGACCAATGGGAACTTATTGGTTGCAACAAATTCCTTTACTGTTGTATTACACGATTATGCTTGTGTATGAACTATGAACAAATGGAAATACTTTAGAAAATGGGGATTTTTTTTTCTTAGACACCTAGTGCAATTTTTTTTGGATGATGGCTGCATCACTCATAGACATATCGTACTCATGCTTGTTGACCTAAGCAAATTTATATGAAAATGACTGTATACAAATAAGGAAATTGGAATACAATTTCTGATCCTTTAGTGTCTTTATCTGGTATCTCATTAATTTAATCAAACTCTTCCAGAAAGAGGTTTGAGGCTCATTGGAAGAGGGGGGTGTTCTAAGATCAAACTGAAAGATTAGTTCAATATTGCTTGTCTAGAGGGATCTATGGTAGTTGGTTTATGTTCATGAGTATATGGTTACATTGCTTTTCCAAGAACTGTTGATTGGGTGTCCAAGAAGGGAAAAATAAATAATAGTGATCACAATGGTCCTGTCCAGTTCAATAACACTACTCAAAAGCAGCAACTATTTAAAAGCAGCTAAAGATTTAGCTGTAAACATTCTTAATAGACATTTAGGTATTAGACTAAGTTATGAGTGAAAACTATCTCAGAATAAATCATGGCATATTTTCAAGTTGTGGCGCACTTTTCCCAGTACTTCATGTTGCTTATACTGAGTCAATCGTTGTTATCTAAGAATGAAGAGTGACTTGTCCTTTTTGTTCTGTCCGAACTCCAGCTTGACCAGCAGTGTGAGGATAGGACTGTACTGCGGTATGTTTATTATTACTTGGCAAGAATTTTATCAGATTCTGGTTCACAAGGTTTAAGCCCTGGTGGCGGGATACCTACACCAAATTGGGATGCTTTGGCTGACATTGATGCAGTTGGAGGTGTGACAAGAGCTGATGTTGTTCCTCGAGTAGTTGAGCGATTAACTGCAGAAGCTTTGAACGAAGAGGTTGAATGTGAGTAATGGTTCTTTTTCACACATATTTAATAAGTAATAATCTTCCATGTAGTTTACAGCTCTAGCTTTCCTTGAATTTGTATTTTTTGTTGAGTGATGGTGAAAATATTTCAAAAGCTGCAAGTTAGCTTATAAAATTCTCCAAAGATTTGGAGATTTGGTGCATCCTCACATTCAGAGACCCCAATCCATCATAGGTTAAAAGTCTGCAGTCTTGTTGCCTTCATTGTGAAAAAACCTTTTAGTTTCTTACATACTTATTAGTGAAGAAAGCGATTGAGCTGTTCTCTTTGTCAACCATCACACTGGGTTGATGATCTTTGAGCATCATTCATGAATGTCTGATCCTCATTGTTGTGCTTTTTATTTAATTTTAAATTGCCTGTACATGTGACTGGACGTCTTTTAACCACTAGAGTCAGCACTCTTATTTTGTCAAAAGCATCTTGGGCGGCTGCTGCTTGATTAATCATCTAGTACCAACCTAGCTGCCATTTACAATATCTCCTCAGATAATGTTTCTTGACTTCGTCTCCAAGTCAATAAACGTAAGAGAAGTGGGAATGATAAATAAATTCTAATGTAATGTTTGTTATCACATAACAATTAGCCCCAGTAGACTTTCAGTTTGGCAGGGAAGACTTATATTTAATCCATTGTTTCAGAAACTGTAGAAACCAATGAAACAGAGCAAATATGTTCCCCTCCACCATTTTGCATGCTTTATATTGACTTATTGCCCTATTTCATTAGGTTTTTATAGTCCTATTGATATGTACTGTGTTATGGAGTTAAGAGCAAAGAGCACTCTCAGCAGAATTCTCAAAATGGTGTTCCTAAATTTTCTTCTAAAGTTTCCCCTATACTATTTCTAGCCCATATTTTACAAATGCATTGCATACAACAATTCTCCTATTTTTCATTAATTATTTTATAAAAATTGTGGGCCCAATTCAATTTGTAAGATGGGAGTAGATTTAGGGAGGTGTAAATTTGAGGAAAAATTTATTGTTCAAATATTTTTGTGGAGCCCACCCAATTTGGGACATCTGTTGGATGAACCTTTTAAGGTTAATGGCTTGTAAATTCCTCAACTTTGGCCAAATTCTGGTTTTGCTCTCCAACTGGTTCCGCTTGTAAATTCTCCAACTCTCAATTGATACTGATTTTGCCTCCGGCGATGGGCTCCGGCAGGAATAGATTTGGAGATTTGCGTACGTGGCTTAAATTAATCTATGTGGCACTCGCGTGGCATATAGGTGGCATTAAAATTAGGGATACATTTTTTTAAATTCCATGTCATCATCCCCCCCCCTCTACTCTCTATCTCCTCTATGTTTCTTCCTCTCTCCCGTTGCAATTCATTCAACATCAGAGCTTTCTATTTCTATCCATATGGTTCCGATTCTTTGAGATGTTGTAGATTGTAGTTGGTGGAAAAAGAGATTCATGCTATGAGGAGATAAAGAATTTGCAGCAGCTTTTTATTGATGGTGGGGTGGTAAAGATTGGATTTTTAGAGGCAAAAAAATAATCTGAGGGGACTAAGTCCGTGTGTTTGTGTGTGGATGTGAGAGAGAGGGATTGGTAATATTATTGAGGAAGAGAGAGATGAGATGAGAGGGCGATGAGTCATGAGTGCAGACTTGCCTCCATTTTCTTGGCTGCATCAATTTCTTGATATTAATTTGGGTTTGAATGTTGAAGTCTATTTCTGAATCTGGTTTTGCATGTTGGATGAGAGCGTCTGCGACGTCGTCGGATCAATATATTAATGATGGCTGCAGTTATGGTGGTGGTAAAGGCTGCAGTGGCGGTCGATGGTGGTGATGGGCTGCTGGATTTACTAATTAAGAGAGAGGGAAAAGAGACGGGAGAGAAAAAAATGCAATTTACTTTATTTTTTTAAGTATACAAAAATTCAAAAATGACGTCGTTTTTATTCGTCGGACGACCTGTCCAACAAGAATTTTCCGGCTTACATGTAAGCAGCTATTTGGGGGAATCCGACGACGGAGGCAAAATCAGAACCAATTAAAAGTTGGGGAATTTACAAGCAAAATCTTTCGTTGGAGAGCAAAAATTTGGCCAAAGTTGAGGAATTTACAGGCCATTAACCGAACTTTTTATCTCACTTTTTGTTATTTTAGCCTAAATTTAGAGTTAAAAATGATTTTGAGTGAGCTGCTGGGAGTGGGAGTGCTCTGCTCTTGGGATGGCTATGCAAGAAATTGAGAACTGAATTCTCAAACTTCAGTTACGCATTTATTAAGAGTAAGCTTTAACAGATATAACTAACTAGCTTATATGGCATGATTAACAACTCTGGCATGAAATCCTACAAACCCTATGTTTCGTGTGATATTACTGTTGCTGTTGTCTGTCAGTTGTAACCCCGCCAAACAGCTGTCTAATTGTTTCTACTCTGTTTTTGAAATCAGGAACAAAGTATTATATAATACCTAAAACTGAAGATCTTTAATTTCTTTATTTTCTCTTGAAGTTCATCCAAGGAGGCTGCAAGCGCTAAAGGCTCTTACTTATGCTCCTTCAAGCAACTCAGAAATCCTATCCAAGTTGTATGAAATTGTGTTCAGCATTCTGGAAAAGGTTTGTTTAGTAATAACTTTCTACCAATCTCTTATCTGGAAAAGAAAATTGCATACCCATGTATACGACTGTATAGATTCCTCATTTCTATGAAGTTTTATATGTAATTATGCAGTATCTTCTTTTTCTATAGTAAAATGTTACTCTACTTGAGCACATCCAAATCTGGGTCAATATCGAAGTGAAATAACTCTGATTTTTTTTTTCTTCCTGTTTTTGTATCTTTAGATTGGTAGTTTCTGTCCTGAAACTTCTGCTATTGATTATCATAATTGCGGCAGTAATTTAAGTCAGATATTCAAAGAAAGAAATATTATGAATTTGCTTTATTTCTCTCAAAGTTGCAAGCAAAGTTGCAAGCAAAGTTGCGGATGTTGTCTGTAGGAAATCTCAAAAGTAGATCTTCTACAAGTTGCGCCCGTGACTTTATAAAATCTTATTTGCACCTGGTGGCAGCATTGTGGTGGAATGATAATTACAAGTGAGAAGCCCATAGCTATTGTTAGCTATTTATCTGCTCCTTCCTATTAGCTAATGAAAAGTTGTTTTGGCTTCTATAAGATATTTCTTGATATGAGTTTCTTTTCTTTAGCAGTTGCAATGAATTGAACTTCTTATAACTATAATGTTCACGATTGTTTTTGGTGAGACCTTGATTCTGAATACTCAAATAGAAGTTTTTGATTGCCAGGTTGGTGAACCTCAGAAGCGAAAGAAAGGAATATTTGGAATAAAGGGAGGCGATAAGGAGGTAATGACAGTGTAGTTCTTGTTCTCCTGTTTATCTTCTTCTCGATTTTTCCTGGTCAGTCCACGTCCTGGTTCTGCCTTAGACATATCTTTTATGTTACATTTGACCCAAAGGTCGAAATACGTATTTATCATCATAGAGTTGCATGAATGAATTTGATTTCTAATGGGCTCGGACTGTGAATTTACATCCAATTGGCTATCATCAGTTTCCAATTCTCAGTGCAAATCTCCATCTTTGTATTGTGATATACTTGGATATTCTAGTTGTAGGATATCACCAACTAATTATAACACTTCACCATTATAGTCCTTGAGTTTTGCAGTTCAGTTTTTGTATGCTTTCCCAGAGTTTTATTGCATCCATTTATTCATCCATTTATAGCTTTTTCCTTTTCTTTTCCTTTTCCATTTTGAATGCATGTTCAAATTTAAGGAACCTTGACTGGCTTATCACTGGTTCTATAACTTTATCTATATTGAGGTCTTGCAGCTCATTAAATCTGATGTATATGCTTTTCTTTGTTTTTGGGATTCTTTTTACTGTTGTCAAGACTTTTTAAGTAATTGGTTAATCTCTTTTACCTTTTCCTGTGGGTTGTAATTCATCAGTCGATCATCCGAAGCAATTTGCAATACGCAGCCATAAGTGCTTTGAGAAGACTCCCTCTAGATCCAGGAAATCCTGCATTTCTTCACCGAGCTGTACAAGGGTTAGCTTACTGTCTTTTGTTGATGCTTACTGAGAATGTCTGGAGTTTTAATGATATTCTGTATTAGGCTGCTAATTTTGGTTGTATCGATGATGTATTTAATCTCAATCCTGATTCAGATTAATAAAACCTATGATCTAGCGGTATAATAATATACTATATTAAAGCTTGATTATGAGTAACTCTTATGGACCCTCTTACTCTCTTTACATTTTGTTACTTAGAAATACACCCTAGATACCCTCAAAAGATAAAAGTTAGTTATTGGCAATTATTATTTAGTTAGTTCACTCTATTATGTTACCAAGTCCTTATTGACATGCTATTAACTTATCATGATTTGTTGTACATATACAATATGATATCATACAATTTATTGAAGAATTAACTCTACCAAAGTATTTTCCGTATCATTTTTGGAGTAAGTAAATAGTATTTTGAGAGAAATAATAAAAATAAATACGTAAAGTGTATCTTAAGAATTTCTCCATTTAATGCATTAATAAACATAAATCAATTTGGACACAAAAGTTCATTTTTAAACTCTAAATTGATGGCCTTTGACTTACAGAACATTTGTTGGTAATGCTAACTACCAAGTACCAAGAAAACATCTATATTCATACGTTAGTTTCTAGACATTGTATTCGTTACACATAGGGTTTACAGAATTTCCTTCTTTTTAGGTAGGGGTTCTTATTTATTTATATAGTTGTGGTTTAGTAGTTAATTAGTAGTTATCAGATGGCCATGGGCACTTTCGCAGGCTTCATAGATCTTAGTAGAATTAGGATTCCTTCTCCTTATGGGTCAGAATAAAAGGGGCCCTTCTTCTTAAGAAAGGACTCGTCAGGATTATAATCAGAAAATGGCGCTCCACGCTTGGGACAGGAGAGTTTCTCTTTGGTTTTATTTTTATTTTGGTTTAAAATATCATTCCTTTGAGTTCCTATTTATCGGTTGTTATTCTCACAGTATTATTCATAAAAATTCAGAATGATCATTTTTTTTATAGAGCTTAAATAAGATTATAAAAGTAAAATAAAACTCAATATATTTTACTTATTTGATTTAAGGAAAAAAAAAACTAAGAATTACTAATTCTACTTATGAAATTGTGGCATCAGCACATTACATTAGTTAATTAACCAATTTGGAAACACATTGTAGGTTGTAAGTTATAAAGATTTCATGTTTTGTATTGACAATTTTTTTTCCTTTGTTCATAATTACAATATTGATACAAGGATAACCCATTTAAACTCATCTGTACAGTGCACTGTCCAATTTTGTTTTTCAAGCAAAATTCAATTAAGAACTCAAAAGTTTCACGAAATTGATAATCCTTATCACAAAAAGATATTGTAATAATGATATTCTCATGTAACCAACAAAAGTTCCTCTATATATTTTTCCGTGCATTACAAAACACAGTTCTCCATTATTATATATATATGTGAGAGGAAATTGAGGATCAATAAAAAAAACTATTTTTTATTATTTACTAATTAAAATATTTACATATAATGTGCAAGAAATGTCGTATCACGACTACTCATGTTAAAGTTGGTCATATACTTTATGTAGCCTACAGCCCACGGCGTTCCTTGTGCGAACTGTAAATTTTCTAAATTATGTTCTTCAAATGTTTACTTGAGCTAATTATATATTCTCTAACATATGCACTATCAACATCAACCTAATTGTGAAGATTGATTATGGAAATAAAGGAAACATATTGAAAGGTGTGAATGGTTGTCGGCTTCTAGGGAGATCATATCTATATATATTTCTCGTGAAGTAGGCAAAAGAATAATTACTTTCAATAATGTTGTTCCATCATCTCTTAATTTAGAGGTATGTTGTTCGTTCTGAAGGATGAGAAGTGTATTGCAGAATGCTTGAGAAATGGGCCTCCTCTTTCTGACATTTGTGCTTCAAGATTGATGCACCAAACTTGAACAAAGCTTTAGTGTCTGCCAATGACTAAATAATATTGCTATATCATACTCCCTCCGTCCCGCTCATATTGTCTTCCTTTCCTTATTGGGATGTTCCACTCAAATTGTCTTGTTCCAAATAAGGAAAGAATTAACCCTTCAAAAAGTGATGGGACCTACCCACTTTCTATCTTTTTACCTTTATTCTTAATCTCCGTATCGAACAGTAACAGGACAATATGAGTGGGACGGAGGGAATACCATTTATGTTATCAATTTTTGCTGCATTCTTTTTTCTTAGGGTGCAAGTTTTTATTTCAATTAGAATTTTCCTCTTAGGTTATATTTCTATATTTCTTGTAATTAAGCTTTCCATATCTGCATCCTTTTAGCATCTCAATCATGAAAAAGTGTAGCAGCTATTGAAGATATCTCGTCCCTGTCTAATAGCCTGACCTGCACATTTTGAACACCATTATTTCGTATATTAGGTATAAATCTAAATTAGAAATAATATGATAAAGTAGACATTTAAATTTTAAATAAGTTTGATAAATACTGAATGTTCTGTTAGCAAGCTTATTTCAATATTATCTTCCATTTTCATATTCTAAATCTAATCGTCTCTCCCTTATTGACTATATCATGTTGATTAGCTGCGGCGTTCATTAGATACTACTTGATATAAAAGATCACTATTCTGAGTGTGGGAGAGTTAGTTTTTCTTCTCGGACCACCTTAGTGCTTTGTACGAATACGGTTGTTTGTTGAAGTTTCTTAAAATGGTTTAGTGGATTAGTGTCATTGAAAATAGCTAAACCTGGGTCTTATCTAACAAAATGACTTGTGGAGTGTGGGCAACTCTTCATATGCGTAAGAATCATCCTTTCCTTGTTTGGATGATGAGTAACAATAGTTATTAGACAGACTGCAGTTGTCATTCATTAAGGATGATGAGAATTTTCAATTCTAAGAAAGGAGTATTATATTATTTTTTATTTCTCTGCAATTTTCTTAAAATTGTTAAGACATGGTGTACTGTAAATATAAGAAGGAAAGTCATTCCTGAAATAGCCCTTCTTGAATTTTTCAAGGGGTAGAAGGAAGTTCAATTTTATGCTGCAAAACTCAAAAAGGTTAATTTAATTTTTAAATTTAAACTAATTCGTTCTTGGACCACTAGAAGTCTAATTAAAATATGATGCTTCTTGTCCTCATCCATCAGTTATATTTAGCAATGTATTTAGATCTTACTGCTCTTTACAATTAGGTTTTTTGGACATACCGACTTGCTATAATAATATAATGCCACTATATATTCATTTTTTTTATATCATCTAAGATCCTATGTTGAATATCATTGCAGTGTTTTGTTCTCCGATCCAGTAGCAGTTAGACATTCCTTGGAAATTCTATCTGAATTAGCCTCAAAAGATCCCTACGCAGTTGCAATGGCATTAGGTAATGTTACACTTTGAAGTTTCTCAGAGTCTTGTTCCAGAATATGTTCATAGAAAGGCATAGCAATTTGTGTTGACTTGGCAATAAGATAGTTAACTGATAGACATTTTGGAATTTTGTGCATTTTCATAACACTACTCATTGTTCTGTATATATTGTGGTTCCTCAATATGCATGTTTTTTTTGCTAACTGAAAGTCTCATTCTTCTTAATTTGTATAAAATACCGTAATGTTCCAATTGAGAGAACAGAGCTTGCTATAGAAGCAAAACCATTGTTTTTAGTTGTAGTTAAAAGATTTCAGAAGGTTTTGAAATGCTGCTAATTAACGGGGTCATAAGTTCTGAGCTGAATAGCAAAACCTCGCTCTTTTTTAAGGAATTGTCCCTCTTTAAGTACGTTCATGGACATTTTTTCTTCAATATCTTTTAAGAAATATCAAAATAATGTGATCTTTCAAATCGACTTCTTAAATTATATTCAATGTATTAGAGCAGTCCCTGTGGCATGATGACCTCTTTAGAGCAGTCATTGGGGGCCTGAGGATCACCAAAGAGGGTCCAAAAGCTTGTCAAAGCTTGGGTTTGTCTACTATGAGTTCTGAAATTAGAGTTATGGTAGACAAAAGCTGTTTCTTTAACCAAGATTGACCTGCGAGGGAGAATTGTGCCAGGTTCTTAGGAAATGGCCTGTCCCCAAATGTGGACGATACTTTTTTTTAATATATTATATGTTCTTAGCTGTAGTACTATCTTTATTGCTAGGATCATATTATATTAATGTGACTGATTTCGAGATTTTGAATAATCTTTAATCTTCATATTTTCTGGTGTTTGCAGGAAAGCATGTCCAACCTGGGGGTATGACTGATATTCCCTAGCTTCTGTTCCCTTATATTTGTGTGAAAACCATCCTTGAATTCCTTTTACTATTATCTTCATCAGAGTTTCTATAAATCAGGGGCCCTGCAGGATGTCCTCCATTTGCATGACGTTCTTGCTAGAGTTGCACTTGCTAAGTTGTGTCATACGGTGGCCAGAGCTCGAGTTTTGGATGGTACAAATTTTCTATAAAATCTAAAGTCTTACCTTCACTCTGCAGTATAAATTCTAAACTGTAATCTTGGATGATAATGAGATGAGATTTGAAATGTTGTGAGTGCAGAACGTCCGGACATCAAGTCTCAGTTTAATTCTGTTCTCTACCAACTTCTCTTGGATCCCAGTGAAAGAGTTTGTTTTGAGGCTATACTTTGTGTCCTGGGTAAATTTGATAGTTCGGAAAGGTACATGTGATTACAATTGCAGTTTTTAGTTTTCTTTTATTTGGACAACTGATGGGTAAATTGTGTGCATAGCTGATGCATGCATACTTTCCCAGCCCATTTTCCCATTTATACTCCTAATAATTTATTTCTTTTTCCAAATCGACAAGGACTGAGGAAAGAGCTGCTGGATGGTATCGATTAAGTAGAGAAATTCTCAAGCTTCCAGATACACCTTCTATGAGAGACCCGACTTCTGAAGAAAAAGATGCTGCTCCACCTAAGGCCACCAAAGATAAGTCTGCAAAGACTAGGCGTCCACAACCACTGATCAAACTTGTCATGCGAAGGTCATAGTCCTCTTTTAGTTTTCTATTTGCTTGCTCAATGCGACAAGATGTCTAAATTCTTGTACATATCATAGTATCATTATATTTCTATGAGATTAAACATAACATGGTTTTTTTGCTTTTCATATACAGGTTGGAAAGTTCTTTCCGAAGTTTCTCTCGACCTGTATTGCACGCAGCATCTAGAGTTGTCCAGGAAATGGGAAAAAGTCGTGCTGCTGCTTTCGCGTTAGGTCTCCAGGATATAGATGAAGGAGCTGAAGTTAATACTTATTCTGACAACAATGACTCATATGATCCAGATATAAATCCAACTGCACCGTCTGAAGGTAGTGCTTGTGTTACCTGCACCATGCTGGTTATAATGTCCATGTCTTCTGAAAAGTTTTCAAGCTGGTTGTCGTAGGATGAAACTTCTATATAGATTATCATGAATTCTGCCATTTACTCCATTTTCAGGTGCAGAACAATGCTTGTTGTCATATTCTTGAACTTTCTAATAGCTTGTAATTTATAGTATAAGTGATTGTTAGAGGGGCAAGCACATATATAAATTTGGAAATGAGGACTATGCTGCCATTAGATTTTGAGATGGCCTTGAAAAATGGTATATAAATTTAATATTAGTTTAGTGTGCTGACCTGTAAAGCATGATTAACCGGAACATTTACTAAGATGTTACAAGCTTTTTCATCTCAAAGACAAAGTAAAATGGGAAAATGCTGATGAGTATTTTTTGGATAAGCATAGGGTAGTAAGCAGATAAATATATGCCTTAAACTGGACCAGACCCTTCTTGGAAATAGCATTACTTGCAAACTATCCTGGATACATGTGTCTTGAAGAATTTACCACCTAATTTTGTCTCAGATGGGTATCCACAATAATTTCCGTGTCTTCTTTCCAACTTTCTAGCATTTGTTCTTTTTCCTAATTTGTGATGCGCGGTATATTTGCAAACATGTGTAGCCTTTTTATCTAATTGAACTTTATAGTTTTAGCTCTTGAAAACTGTGACTGAGGTTACTCTGTTTTGGTTTATTGTTTACTGATTTTAAATCTGGTGGTGTGCAATGAAGACAATCATTCTGTTGAAGGTGTTTGTCCAATACATTCTTTCACAGTTATAGGATAATGAATTGATTGTTTATGATCGAGAGTGTCTTAACAATTGCTTGTCTTATGGGTTGGGAATTGTTCTTTAAAAAATGAACTAAGGGGATGATTACTTGTGAGCTCTTATTGGATGTTGCATTTTGCTGGGGGGTTTGAAGCGAATGGTTTGGAAGGAGACAGAGGAAGTGGTATAAATATTTTATGTGTCATATATGGACAATAAGTAATAGAAGTTGGGAGAACCATACCCTTCTCTCTTATTAGTCAGTCTAGAGTTCATGTTCCTCCGATGGAGAACTAAGTGCAAATTACTTTCTCTATTCAAATTTGAGATTAATTCTTGTTGGACTATGAGTTCAGCTTGATTTTGTTTCTCCTTTATGGACAGTAGTGCTCTTGGGGTGTGATTGTTGATTCCTTCTTTCTAGGGAATTGATTGGTCCTCATGTCAATAGATGCTGTTATTCCATGATATAGTTCTGCTTATTAAGTGCTACCCTACTCGCCTGATTGGCCACTCTCCTCATGCATTGCTTATTCATTCAGTTCTAAGCATCTGTCATTTTAAAGAAGCTATTCAAACTACGCGTTTATTCATTTATATTTACTTAAATCAACTTTTGTACTTATATACAGCTAGATTACATTGCTTTATGACTTTTCTTCTCCCCTGGTTTTAGATTCTATTTTTACTTCTGCTATTGGTACTAGGTCGTAGAGTTCCCCCAGTATCCAATGGGATTGGTTCGAAGGACACAATTGCGAGTTTGTTGGCTTCACTAATGGAGGTTGTGCGAACAACTGTTGCATGTGAATGTGTTTATGTGCGTGCTATGGTGATTAAAGCGCTGATATGGATGCAAAGTCCATATGAATCTTTTGACGAACTGGAATCTATAATTGCTTCTGAGCTCTCAGATCCATCTTGGCCAGCAACTTTGTTAAATGATATATTGCTCACGCTGCATGCTCGTTTCAAGGTACTAAAGATGGCAGAAGACTGTATTTATCTTTGTATCCTTTTTCTTTTTGGCTCTATGAGTTGAACTTTTTCCTGCAGCTCTTAGATTCTTACTCTCATATCCATCATAATTGGAAAGTTTTATTTCTTTAGGCTTTAAAAGAATAAAATAGAAGTTTAGGATGCAAGAGCTGATATCCTTTTTTCATACATTTTCATCTCTCTTTTGTGCAATTTATGTATACTTTATCTGTGTGCTGCATGATGCATGGCTTTAAAACATCCCCAACTTGAGCTTAGTCTTACACTTTTGCAAGCACATGCAAAAGGCAGCGTTCTTACATTTTCCACTTTCTTATTTGTGTTTTTTAGGCCACACCAGATATGGCAGTCACTCTTCTTGAGATTGCTAGAATATTTGCGACTAAAGTTCCAGGGAAGATAGATGCTGATGTTCTTCAGCTACTGTGGAAAGTATGTTTAGGTGATCAACTCAGATAACTTGTAGCTCTACTTTCACATCTTTTCCTAACAGTTGTATGTTTCTTAGACTTGTCTGGTTGGAGCTGGACCTGATGGAAAACACACAGCCTTAGAAGCTGTCACAATAGTTCTCGACTTACCACCTCCTCAACCTGGCTCAGTTTCGGGACTTACATCAATTGATAGAGTCTCTGCTTCTGATCCTAAGTCAGCGCTTGCTTTACAGAGATTAGTTCAAGCAGCAGTGAGTTATATGCTCTATAAATAACATCATGCATATTTAAGTTTCCTACTGATAATTTTACCATATGCTAATGTATGTTTATCATATGTAGGTTTGGTTCCTTGGAGAAAATGCAAATTACGCTGCCTCTGAATATGCTTGGGAGTCAGCAACCCCACCTGGTACTGCATTGATGATGCTGGATGCAGATAAAATGGTAGCTGCTGCAAGCTCCCGTAATCCAACACTTGCTGGGGCTCTGACTCGCCTTCAAAGATGTGCTTTCAGTGGCAGCTGGGAGGTTTGTAGCTTGTTTCTTGCTTTCTTCCATGTCCGTGAGAATTTGGTTGATATTTGAACACATTTTCTGCAAGATCTTGTACTTTTGGTTTATACACTTCTGCTGCCTCAGATTTCTGCTTAATCGAATTTGGAGGTAGCTACAGATTGGAAATCTAAGCAATACAAATGCCATTTGATGAGAATATCTATAATTTATAACCATATACTGTTGTAATTAAATGATCTAGTTGTCTTCTTTCTGTGGAATAGACCAGCTTAAACTCGTGTATGCTTTTCTTCTTTCCCACCTTGCAGCCACCTCATGCTTGAAAAAATCTAATTAGCTTAGCCTTTGTGGCATTCAAATCGTTAACGGTAGGTGTCCATAAAAGGAAGATTCTGCAGCTAATATGTTATTTCTTAAACCAGGCCACACCTGTGTTTATAGGTGGGTGGATTTGAGTGTACTGAATTCCTTTATTCTCTGCTAATGTGACTCTAGGATATTTCAGGTTGTCTGGACCACTTACAATTTGATTAAGAAAGTGAATAACATTTTGAATTTTACATTTTTTTTAGTAAAAATGATGGTAAGCTGATTTGTCCCAGTTTAGTAAGTGGACTTGTCTGACCTGTCTACAACCCAGCAGGCAGTGGCTTACTCAAAAGTCTTGGTATTTGGCTTCCCATATGGCTAGATGCATCAAATATGTTGGATTTATGTTTTCGGAGTACAATTACGGCATGCGATCGAAAGTTCTCTTTAATGATCGTTGGGAAGCCTATAGGTAAGTTCTGGGGTTCATGGGATTGAGGCAGGGGGTTCCTCTCTCCCCTTTTCTCTTCATTATCTTAGATGGTTATTGAGTGGGTTGATTGATAAGACAAGATTAAGTTGGTTTTAGAGAGGATGGGAAGTGGACAAGGACAAGATTAAAATTTCCCATTTGCAACACGTAGAAGACACATTGTTCTTATTAGATGAAGAAGAAACCAATCTGTCTGGTTATCTTAAAATTTGGAGCCTTTGCAGCATCTTTGGCTACATGGACCAGAGTTTTTTGGTGAGTATGAATGTGGAAGAGAAAAAAAGTAAGAAATTGGCATCTTTGATTGGTTGTGCATGGGAGAATGGACTTTCACATGTTTCCGAGTTTCTTTAGGCAGTAATCCTCCTAAGTTCTCCTTCTGGAACACGTGTTGATTATGTTTTTGGAAATTAGGGGGGTGGAAGATAGCATTTGACACTGATTTAGTTGTGTTTCGTGTTGCTTACCAAACTTAGCATCTTTGTTGTTTTGACTACAAAAAGGAATTTCAGAGTTGATAGTTCAGGCAAGGGTTCTTATACATTTCTTGTTGCTTGGGACAGTGAGACCTACAGAATTGGGAGGGCTTTGGTATTGGGAACTATGCCTTAAAAATAAAGTACCAACAGAGAAATGGTGGTGGTATTTTCAGGCAGCAAAGGAATTATTGTGGTGTAGGGTTTTATAAAGAAAATGTGCGCTAAGTGAATAAGTAGGATGCAGGTATTGATATTTGATATCAGATCCACCTTTAAGCCCTTGGAAATGCATTTCTAGAGTGTACCCAGATTTCAATTAGTAAAGGTCCTTGCCTGTCAATAAAGCGCGAACATGTTTGGGTGTGAATGTTTCTCTGTCAAATTTGTTTACTTCATTTTGTCATATATCTTAGTTTTCCTCTGTTAACACGGGTTTTTCATTTCTTTTGTTATGTTAAAGAACACGAATTGCAAAAGTTGAATTCTCTATTGAGGCAGTAGGACAGAGTTTGACTTGTTGAGAATGAGTAGGATATGAGAAGGTAGATTTGGGATCCTTTGTAATATCTCGTGTGACTCCCTTTTCAAGTCCACCTTTCCTCATGAGTTGTATCTTCCTTTGTCATTCTCTAAATCTATTTGAACCCTTTGCAGAAGCAGCTGACTCACATATCTCTTGCCCTAAGTTTGTGTCTTCTGCAGGGATGAATCTGAAGGCCTAGATCCCACTATCTTAAGTTGCTCATTTTCACACAGTGTGGTGTAAAGTCTTGAAGGAGTTTGGTGCCCAGTTGACAAACTTTCATTCATCTCCGTTCAACTTTTGTCCAACTTAGGAGCACTCATTAGCAAAAAGTGTGAAATTTGATTAGGGCTTGTTGTTTCACTATTATGTTGGTCTTTTTGGTGTGAAAGGAATCAAAGAATCTTTGACGGTCAAGAGGAATATCTAGGGCATGTGTGGTATAGCGTTATGTTTGTAAAGTTTGGCCAGTGTCAAATTGTAATGATTTTAAAGCATATTCTATATTACATTTAACTTGAGATTGAGTTGTATATTCTAGACAGTTAATGTCAATTTTAAGTCTGCCACATTTTTTTCTTAATTAAAGTTTGTTTTGATTCGGTTGTACCAAGGAAGGGCATGCTAACTTGGGTTTTCTGTATGTGCATGCTAGATTCGCATTGTTGCTGCTCAGGCTCTTACAACTATGGCAATTAGATCTGGTGAGCCTTATAGGCTCCAGATCTATGAATTTTTGCATACTTTGGCTCAAGGTGGTGTACAATCTCAGTTTTCAGACATGCATACTAGTAATGGTGAAGATCAGGGAGCAAGTGGTACTGGCCTTGGATCTTTAATAAGTCCTATGCTTAAAGTCCTAGATGAAATGTATAGTGCACAAGATGAACTCATAAAGTAAGGAATAACTTCTATTATCTCTTTCAGTTTTGACTGCTTGATGAGCTTCTCAACTACTTTTTGCACTTGAATGTTTAGGGAGATGCGTAATCATGACAATGCCAAGAAAGAATGGACGGATGAGGAACTTAAGAAGTTGTATGAGACTCATGAGAGATTGTTAGATCTCGTCTCACTCTTTTGTTATGTTCCGAGAGCAAAATATCTTCCTTTAGGCCCAACAAGGTACTTTCTCCCATCTGCTTTACCTCTTAGATGATGATATTGGACTTTAATGGTCACCTGAATCATGATGCTTATGGAGACCTCAATTCTGGAAGAGGGGGAATGTTAAGCAGTAACTGTGAAGTTGTTATAGATAGGAGGTGGGGTGAATGTAGGTGCTGGTCCCAGTACTTTATAGGCTTCTATAAGAGTTGGGGGAAAATATCTAGTCTATAAGAGGAAGATCATATTGAGGGAGATACCCAGGTTTTTGAATCAATGATATGTCAACTCTATTAAAAGGGTGAGATATTTTTGTTTGTTGAAATATAGTGGATATTATGTGTGAATAGTGAATACATGCATTTGAACTTAGCCTTTGGCTTATTGTATATAACAGGCATAATATTTTAGAGTTGTCTATGGTTTGCACGATAGTAATTCCTAAGAAAATGTAAGCCCCCAAGGAAAACATAAACTACTGTCCTTCATGATAATTAACCATTTCTATAGTCATATGGTTGATGTTGATAAGAGAAAGCTCAGTTTGTAAAAGAATCAGTCTAACTGTTTTTTCTTTTCCTTGTATTTGGTATCATGATACAGTGCTAAACTCATTGATATCTATCGTACTCGGCACAATATAAGCGCGTCAACGGGCCTCAATGACCCTGCTGTTGCCACAGGGATTTCTGATCTTATTTATGAAGCTTCCAAGACCAGGGTTCCTGATCTTATCTATGAAACTGTCAAAACAAAGGCAGCTGAGCCAGATGCACTTGATGATGACCTTGTTAATTTTTGGGCTGCGAATCTTGCCGATGATGGTGCACCTGCTATGAACAGGGTAAGAATCAATGGGCCTGTCTAAGATCTAATGGTTATATCTTCAATTTATATATATCAGGATAAACGTCAATAAATTTTCTAGTCTGCTGCAATTTTTTAATAGGTGTAGAAACGTAAAGTAGAAACATAATTGGGGCAAATTTTCTGTGTATTTTATTCCTCTACTCAACAGCATATATATACAAGAGATATCTATATTAGGAAACCTATACAGCCCATATACAATACTACCCTAAAGCCCATATAATTGAATCTATTTCTAACAATAGGGTACTACTTGCTTTGGGATTTTTATTGCCTTTGGCCACTGTTCACAACTTTTTGTAGCAGAACATCTGTGTACATATATATATACATATTTATGTATGTGCATATGTGAAATAATTAGTTTGTTTGATAATCTCTACAAAAAATGTTTTATAATATAAAGATTTAGCAGGAAAACTACATAATTTGGGATTTGTTCGTACAACTATATTTACGGCTCATCAAAGTAATGCATACTATTCATCCATTTTGTGCATCGAAGTAATGCACAAACTGCATCAAGCCATCAACTGACATGAGAATCAATCTTGGCCATTCATTCAGTGAAAATCTATGAACCGGATTTATTCCTCTTTCCTACGATAAGGATGATTTGCAGGAATACTCCTTAGTGTAGGAAATAGGAATAAATCTGGTTCATAGATCTTGGCTAAATGGATGGTCAAGATTGATTCTCACGCTAGATAATGCATTCGATGCATTACTATTATTACTCTTTCGTAATTTTGGGTGACACTAATACAATATGCTTTAAGCTCTTCACCAATCCCTAGTCTTTCGTAATTTTAGGTGCCAAAAGGAATAGCAAGTTTGATGGAGAATGAAAGATTTTATAAGGATAGTTTTGATGAATTCTCATCTTGTTGCCTGAGAATTAACAAGACGAGAATTGGTTACACAACCTAAAGAATTTTGAGGGCTAGGTCTTGGGAATATTTGGTAAAAACAACTAAAGCTTTATAGGGGTTATGCTGTAAAATTCATGAAGAAAGTGATTCTTTGTTATCAAGAGTTATTAAAAGCAAATATGGGTGATCTTTTTGGGAAAAATGTCTGGGAGGTAATGATTTTCCTTGGTTTTTGCCATGTCCTGTTCATGTTTTATTTCTGTCTAATTTTGGCAGCTTGACATGCAAAATGGGTTATTTTTTATGTGAGATTATTATGCCAACTCTCTGTTGGTTATTGTGGCTTGATAGGGAGTAGGCAAATCTTCATGGATAAACAAGAATCTTTAGATGAGGTGCGTGACAGGGTAAAATTTAGAGTTGTTTGGTGGGTCTCAAATCACTAATAATTGAGAGGTTTTTTTTGTTTGTACAGCCAGGAAATTGTCACCAATTATCTTAACATGTCATGTCACGCTACTGCTCTTTTTTATTGGAAGAAACTAGTACACGAGTGGTGGAGAACCTATCAAGCTAATCAATATTCTAATTGAATCTAATCACTGATCAGGCTTTCCGTGCCCTTTGATGGAAATGTTGTAATTTTCTTCTTGTTATTGTGACTTGAGAGACTCACTTGATACTTGCTGTGTGTTAGGTCAATGAATTTCTTGCTGGTGCTGGTACAGATGCCCCTGATGTTGAGGAAGAGAACATAATTTCCAGACCTTCTATGAGTTATGATGATATGTGGGCCAAGACTCTATTGGAAACGACAGAAACAGAGGTTAGGAACCCTCATGATTCTTCATAAATCTATCCTAGGTAGACAACTCTTTAAATATCCGTGTTCTGCAGGAATATGATGCAAGATCATCTGGTTCATCGTCCCCAGATTCAGTAGGATCTGTTGAGACGTCCATATCCTCCCACTTTGGAGGAATGAACTATCCATCATTATTCAGTTCAAAAGCATCTGCTTATGGGTCTTCACAGTCCAAGGTATGGATTCATTTTCATCAAACTCCCTTTTGTTTCCATCTAATAGCGGAGTTTGGCTGTATTTTGCTCTGAGAATTAGCCTGAAGAAGTTGGCCGACTGTCCTCGCATAGTCGCATGTTATTTTTGGCTTAACTCATGGAAGTTATATTTATGAGGAAGGAAAAGGGGATCAGGACCTATGATTTTCTTAGTGGTTTGGATTCCCCCATTTGAGGGTTTTCCATCCCCCACACCCTACATGGGATTTGCATTCCCCCCCGTATCCTTCTTTCCCCACTATCCCTCCACCACCACCTTCCCATCCTCCGCCGCCACGACCACCCACACCCCCACTCGCCGACCACCCCCTGGCCACCCCTCCTATGCCGCCACCATACCATACTACAGCACCACCACCCCAACCCTAGTGCACTGCCGCTGCTTCCACCATTCTTCTCCTCCACTGTCGCCACACCCTTCACCGCCAAAGTTGATTCCTCTTTATTGATCCAAACAGTAAAAAAGGGAATCAGGGGGATTCAATTCTCTTTGTGGTGCTGAACCGAACAAATTGGGAAATTGGGAATGATTCCTTTCTCTTTCTTGATTCCTTTCCCCAGGTTGAACCAAACACCCTTTAGATTTGTATAAAACATGAAGTGAAAACACCTTCTTTTGAGAAATTTACATGGTCATATATCCGAAAAATTTAGGAGACTCATATATCGATTGCCATAATACAATGTTTTAAAGAGTGCCATTTGCATTATATGTAGTTCTTAGCGCTTTTGTTTTCTAATACTTGCATCACTAAGACAAATCATACGAAACTTATCTTGACTTCTTGTAGGCACAACATAGATTAAAAAACAATATTGATGTCATAGTTCTAGATTTGCATTTACCCTGTTTACCTATCCAAGGGATTCTATACAGTAATGAACATTTTTGAGTTATTTTAGCAGGAAAGGCCAGGTGGTAGTAGATATGCTGCATATGAGGGTCCAGCTTCCCCGGTTTGATACTTGAACTTGCTTTTTTTCACGGTACAGTTGTTAAGAAAAGAAGCTAGTCTGATGTATAATATTTGTAGATAAGAGAAGAACCTCCGCCTTATTCATCACCTGATCATAAAAGACACGAGTCATTTGAGAATCCTTTAGCTGGCTCTGGATCCGGGTCTGGGTCCCAGAGTTTTAGTGATGGACGGCCATCTTCAGGGACAGGGAATCCACAGTTCGGGACAGCACTTTATGACTTCACTGCTGGTGGTGATGATGAGGTAAATAAAGTTAACATATTCTGTGCCCAACTGTGAATTTTCAGCTGGCCAATTGCAGAAAGCTAAGTCAGGCTTAATCCTGATGTCTTATGTCGATTGCGACTTCGTGAATGTTTCTCCTGTAATTCTCACATTTGGATAACCTTATGCTTTCTGATATCTGCAGCTTAGCCTTACAGCTGGTGAAGATTTAGAGATCGAAGATGAAGTAGATGGATGGTATTATGTAAGTATAATTTTTGTTAATATGCTTCATGAGAATTACATTATGAATATTGCGAGTGTGTTTCCTTTGTTACTTCCTGAAAGTTGCAAGCATAATGATCACACAACTTATGGGAGATTGCTCCTTTGGCCATCAAGATTTTGCATTTGCCCACTCAACCTATATTTTTATCAATCTCTTTATTTTTGCTCTAAAATCTCAGGGTCAATGGTTTTGTTTCTTCTTTTTCATTGATGCTCCATGACGGTCTGTGTGAGATTATATGTGTTTCTAATGTAGGGGCTGGGCAGATGATGCACCCATTTAAACCCTAGTTCACAGTATAATCAAATTGTATAAAAATTTGATTCTTTTACAAATATACACATCTTAACTCTGTCAGAACCTTATCCAGTACCATTCCTTCCATAGAGTAATACTAGTTTTACTCATTGTAGCAGTAACTTTATATGATCTTCAAGTCATGCCAGAGAAATTAAAGTTGTATAGATCTTTAATCGCAATCTAGCCTGTTAGTTTAGTTAAAGTTTGATTGTTTAAATTCGGATTTCTTTTAACATATGAGTAGCAAAACTTTCTGCGCTAGCATACTTGCGTCTTCATGTTTGGCTGCTAGTACATGTGATTTCAACAATTGGACTACCTCATAGTTTGCTAACTGCAAAGCTGCTACGCAGGTCAAGAAGAAACGTCCTGGTAGGGACGGAAAACTGGCCGGGCTGGTTCCTGTGCTCTACGTCACTCCATCTTGATGTTGACATTGTGCAACTGGAAGCATTCTTAACACTACACAACATTCATATTGATGTTGGAAGTATATGGGCTTATGGCATGGTTTGTTCAGTAGAGGAAACCACCTGTAGTTTTCTACCGGTCGTTATGATATTTCGCGCGTGTATCGTCAGATTAGATCAGATCAAGTAGAGTTCTGCAGATTCTAACAAGGATCATACTTTCTGGTGTGTGTGTATTGTGATGTTTAAGCATCATCATTTTTTTTGGAGGTATCACTACTTTTCATTTTTGGGAATGGTTTGTACTTTGTTGTAGCCCACTCTTGACGTTTCATATCATCAAATTATTTATTTTATTAATTAGAACTACAAGGTATATTTTATTAAGAAAATTTCGTGGTTGTCTCCCGTGCGCGCGCTCGCACTGCCCCTTATTTATTTTAAAAAAAATCAATTAATTAATTTAATTAGTTCTAATTAGAAATTAATAAGTGTTGAATATGGATTAATAAATTCTAAATGTATATTGATAAATCTATGTTGTGAGTTAATAAATCCTAATCGGGTTAATTGAATCTTATCGGAATTAATAAGTTTTAATTGAAAATTTGTAGATCCTAATTGAGATTAATAAAGTATAATTGGGATTAATAAATATTAATTGGCACACAAATTTTAGAATGGATTAATAAATTTTAATTATTCTCTAATTACTCCTAAATTGTTAATCCCCTAATTATCTGTTAATAACTAATTCTGTCTTCACGTGAGACACCCATAAATAGCACGATATTGAAAAGGAACAACGCTTTAAATTGACATTGTTGAGTTATGTATGCATTTCAAAATTATTTTTCCAAAAATATAAGATTGTCCCTTTGAGTTGAAGGATGGAGAACACAGATTCGTATCTTGAAGAATAGATTAAATTAATATTTGTTTTAAAAATTGTAAGATGAGCTTATTTGACAAATATTTCAATCTTCTCTTTTATGACGGAAAAAGATTAAAGAAAAATTGAAAAAAAAAAGAAATAAACATGGGCCTGATTACTTTCTATCTTGGACTTAAGCCCAAAGGAGATCGATAATATAGAAACAAACAAAAAAAAAAAGAAAAAAAATAGAAAATCCGAAGTTATCTGCTCAAGTATAAGTTAAACAAGAGGCACACAACTGATAACTTGGCCATCTATTCTGAAGCAGAGCTCTTTCTCAAATGCTTATTCACCGTCCTTTTCTGCACAATAATCCTTTATTCTTTTCCATAAAAAATTCAGAAAAGGTGTTGTTTCGATTGAAGAAAAGTAGAAGAAATAATAATATTAAGAATAATGGTGTGGAGAAAGAGTCAGAATTTGAGACAGATAAGGATAAAGCCCGCGAAGCTTTGAGGAAGCTTGATGAGCAGCTTCTCTCTCTCTCTACCAAACAAGTTACCACCCCTAAGATTAGAGGTAACATTTTCTTCTCTATTTATTTATTTTTTTTTATTTATTATAGCATAAGTCAAGACGATGTATGACAAATGTTTTTTGTTTTGTTTTGTTTTGTTTATTACTAATTTACTCTAGGAATTTATAGAAAAACATTACCTCTACGTTGAGTTAGGTAGTGTGATTAATGTCCTAAATATTCACGAAAAACAATTATTTTTGTGATTTGATCAAATCCAAACTTTTTGTGTTGAAGTACTTTGAATGGTCTCTAATTCCAACAATTTTTCAACTAAAATTGAATCTTATCTTTTTTATTATTATTTATTTGGATGTTTATAGTATAAGGAAATCCATGCACTCAACACATCTCATATTTACAAGTAATGATGGCTTAGCTTCTTGATTTCTCCAAATTTACGAATGTGTGTCTCATTTTCAACTAATTAATTATTTTTTAAATTGCAAAACTAGGTAATCCTCATTTATTTTTGGAGAAAAGAATTGGATACAGACATACATTGGCCAGCATAAGCAACTAAACCGAATTATCTTGTTTAGCATTTCATCTACAATTAAATGTTACTGAAAATTAATTTAATTGCTAATTTGTTCCACCGCAGGGTCAGCATTATTGAAAGATATGGGGCCCAATTCTAATAAGCATTATTTTGACTAACATTTACTTTACTATAGGAAGACAAATACAAAATATATAAACCTAGAGTTCCTTCTTTACAATTAAATTATTTAGTTAATTCTACATCCACTACTAATTATATATAGAATTTTACCCAACCCTCATTCAAAATATATAAGAAAAATATTAAAATTACACCAAGTAAACTAAAATAAAAGATACACTTATTAGTATCTATTAAAGTCGTTCTTCTTACGTGGTAAATGCACGTCTAGCTTTTGAGTCTTAAGATGTATTCAGTTCTTTGAGTAAATAATTTAATGGGAACTAAAATTGTTATCCTATTTATTTATTAGTCGTGTGGATTATTGAGTATAATTAGTTGCAATTTTAGCCCCGACAACCCAAATGACTAAAGAACAAAGTTTCTAAATTTTACCGAGCTAAAATTGACAAATTTATTTAATGGAAATGAAAGTGCTACTGAATAATTTAGTACTAATCGAGAACTGCATTTTGCATTAAATGGAGATGGTTTAATTCCTCAACAAATGATCGTAGTTGGGTTTAAACAACCTATGCACGTGACGTGACACTGTCAAAGCAACAATATGTGAGGGTGAAAAAAAAAAAAAAACCAAAACAAAAGAAAAGAGACAATTGTGAAAGTACATCAACTACTCTAAAACTTAAAAAGAAAAAAAAAATCTGTAATAATTTTTGGGTGAAAGAAATTAATAAATTAAGGACAACAACATACGTCTTTTTTTTTTTTTGGAGCTGGGGTAAAGGAATGTGCCTACTCCTGCTCTACAAGGTTTTCATTTGGTTAGGATTCGAATTATCATTTTTCTTGAAGATAATTGTCAATTTTCTTCAGAATATAATTATCACTTGGTATTTTAACTAGTTAGAAGATAAAAGAATATTTGTCAATTTTCTTGAAGATAATTGTCACACTCAATTTTCTTCGGAATATTATCACTTTTTATCCAGCCGCACTCAAGTCCTTTTGAGGTTTATAATATACATATATAGCTCTTGATACACTACAATTTTACTAAAGGTGAAAAGATAACATTTAGAGCATTGCCAAATTAAAACATAACAAAAATAAGATTTTATTTCACTTGTATCGCAGCCGTGGAGCTTAGGCAGTCGAGTTTGGAGGGAGAAGAAGAGATTTTGGAGATTTCTGGGTCGTTTTGGGCGTATGCTGCTTCATTTCTACTTTTATTTACCATTTTCTATAATATAATTTTTGTCAAAATTATAAAGCCATCTATAGATGGACCAGAGCTCGTTGAATCTAGAGAGATCATCATTAAATTAGATGATAAAGAAGGCTCACCATAATAGTATTGCAAATTGTGAACTTTTCTTGTAATTAATGCATTTTCTTGGGTAATCATATACTGTTTTGTACACATATAATGATAGTTGGAAATGTGATATCCTCAAGTATTTCGAATTGAGACGTGCCACTATTAATGATCTTTCATAAGGTAAATGGATATTTCAAAAACAAACCATATATTCATTGTTGATTTTCAGGAGAGTTAATAATTAAAGATAGTTGCCATAAAATATATGAACTTTGGGTCGTTTTTTGTTTTGTATACAACTTTTAAATTTGGCCATAAAGTGCACGAATTTTGAAATTATAACGTAATTCAAATTTATGACTAATTGAAAATGAAGAGGGATGTGTCAAATTCCATTAAAGTGTGGATTGTCTTTCCAATTTATATGGATTTGGATAATCTCAACAAAAGAAAATGAAGAGGGATAGTGTCATGTTGATATATGTGCCGTTTGTGGTGTTGGCGTGAATGTACATGTATACTCAATCTTGTACCATATTAATTTAAATTGATCGAAAATATAAATTATGTTATAATTAAAAAAGAAGTAAAGTTCAAATATTTTATTACTAAATTTAAAAGTTGTCTGAAAAAACAAAAAACTGTCCAAAATCCGTGTATTTCAACACAATTCTCTCTAATAATTGAAATATAATTATACAAATATAATTTGACATTATTAAATTGTATTATCATATTCAAATTTAAATGACTAAAAAAATAAACGCTATATAAAGTCTTCTTACGACTTATCTTTTTTTTTTTTTTCTGATAATACTAGAATCCAATTTTGAATAGATAAAGATTGGGTCGTAGAATCCGTCTGAATACGAAGCACACTTGTATTTCTGCCTCTCTTCTTTGGATGATTTGGAGAGCAAAATTTGTTAGTCTTTCAAAATTCTTTTCTTGATCATTCAAAACAGAGAATCTATATAAAATAGCCACTTAACTTAATAAAAACAAAATTCTAGCCATAAACTTAAAAATATATAAATACTAGCCACTTTTTGTGTAATTTGTCTAATGTACCCTTAAGGAATACGACACGTGAACAAAGAATGTTCGGTCCCGAACCGTGCATATTGGTGCGAATAGATCTTGTTCACACCACTCGTTCCTTGTTTGTTACCAAAGGCGCGAATGGTACGAACGAAAGCTATTCTCGCCATTTGCGCTTCAAAATCATGTTCGCGCAAGGGAGGTGCGAATGTAGCGAATGGTGCGGACGGAGCCCCGTTCGCGTCATTCGCGCCTTGTAGTGTGTCGCTGTGCAGTATTTTTATTTCGGTTCGTTCTCCCTCGTTTTAGCTATGATTTTCGATCCGTTTTTTGCTATGAACTCCTATTGAACCAATCTTCAAATATATTATATTTCTAATTGCATTTAAAGTCAATATGTGCTAGGAATTCAAATTTAGAATCAAGTCTTTATGTTTGTTATTATTATTTTAAGAATTTGATATTTGTACCCTCTTTTCCAGATCTCAGAGGAAAATATTTTTAATAAAATGAGGAATGATCATAATATTTTTGAAGTTTAGCTCGATAGGAGTTCATAGGAAAAAACGGATCGAAAATCCGAGTTAAAACAAGGGAGAACGAACAAAAACGAAAACACTGCACAATGCCCAAATTGAAGGCGAGAATGGAGCGAACGGAACCGTTCGCGCCATTCACACCTCCTTGCTCGAACATGATTTTTAGGTGCGAATGGTCCGAACGGAGTCCCGTTAGCACCATTCGCGCCTTGTAGTGTGTCGTTGCATAGTATTTTTGTTCGGTTCGTTCTCCCTCTTTTTAGCTCCGATTTTCGATCCGTTTTTTTCTATGAACTCCTATCAAACCAATCTTCAAATATATTATATTTCTAATTGCATTTGAAGTCAATATGTGCTAGGAATTGATATTAATAATCAAGTCTTTGTGTTTGTTATCATTATTTTAAGGATTTGATACATGTATCCTCTTTGCCAGATCTCGGAGGAAAATATTTTTAATAAAATGAGAAATGATCATGATATTTTTGAAGTTTAGCTCGATAGTAGTTCATAGGAAAAAATGGATCGAAAATCTGAGTTAAAATGAGAGAACGAATCGAAATAAAACACTACGCGACGACACAATTTTAGGCGCGAATGGGTTCCCATTCGCACCATTCACACCACTCTACAAAATGTTACGAAATAGGTGCGAATAGATCTATTCGTGTCCTATATGGATCTATTCGCACCATCAAGAACAAATATCAAAACTTCAACAACGATGACGCGACGATGAATGGCGATGGTTCGACGATGATAACAGGTACAATCACGAATCGATGGTGACGGTGTGAACGATCACGATACAACGACGACAGTGTGTACGGCGCCGGCGCAAAGTGCTGAAATGACGATGCTTCGTCCTCTCTCTAAGATTTTTTTTATAGAATTATTTAGGGTATTTTTGTAATAGTGGCTAGAATTTATATGTTTTTAAGTTAATAGATATTATTTATTTTTACTATCTTAAGTGGCTATTATAAATTGTCCCTCTTCAAAATATCATCTTATTGCTCGATCTAGCTACTATGGGTTTGAGGGGATCTCTATGAAGTCTTCTTTAGTTCGTTTAGTTCACATGTTGCCAAGTTGTGGGTATTTGGGTTTGTGATTGCTTCTTGGGAGATTTGGCATGAATGCTAAGACTACTCATTAATTTTCATATCATTTCCTCAATTCGGTTGTGGAGAAATCTACATCAATATCTGACGTGATAGATCGATTTTTTCAATGTCCAAAATTATGACTAGGGAAAATTCTAGTTATAGCCTCTAATTGTTGGGTACTATAGAATGATAGTACCTTTTAAAAGTTGGGTTTTTGATAAATTTCCCAAAATTTAATTAATTCCAAGAAGAAAAATCTACACCAACGTATAAATCCCACTTGTATAACTTAAATTAAATTTCATTATCATATACTCCCTCCGTCCCAATAGCAATGTCTCACTTATTTAATTGATGAGAGTATTAATTAATAGAAGTGAGACCTTGCTATTGGAACGGATGGAGTACTAACAAAGTCGCTTAAAAAGTTGGTCAAAGTTGGGTAATATCCACATATGAAACAAATTAAAATTGTGAATCTAATAATGCCCAACTATTCCCCACATATGAAACCTATTTTGAAATTTGAATCGGAATAATGGTTTGTACCAAAAAAGCGTACAAGTGGAGACTAAAGTATAGTGGATGTAATGGGTTCAGCCGTTCAGGATTGACCTTATAATTAATACACTCCCCGTCCACGAATAAGTGTCCGAACCGCCAAAAGAGGGATATTAAGATAGTGCGTAAAATGACACATTTTACCCCTAATCATTACTTAGAAAACTGAAAAAGTAAATTTTTTAGTCTTGAATCAAAAGGATAAATGTAAGAATTTAGCTTAAATTTACATTGAAAATTATGATAGAATACTTATTTAGGGACATAAATTTTGACGGCTCGAAACATTTATTTGGGACGGAGGGAATGTATATGTGTATATTTCTAATGAAATGGGAAAAAGAACTGGGAAGACATAGTACTTACTTTCTACTTAATTCTGCTATAACTAACTATGGGTTAACAATAGTTTTGGTGGGGATTGGGGAAGCACAAGACTTCTGCTGTTGAGTCATAAAGTATTTTGTTCAGACGTTATTTCTCACGAAAATTCATAATTTATATGGCCGGTCCCTTTTTCTTTTTCTTTTTTTTTCATAAATTAAAAAATAATAAATTCTTCCAAAGGATAGATCCTCTTTACACCAAACATGTCGATTCATTTAATTCGATTCAGCCAGCCGATCATGCATGCTAATTAAAGAAATAATTCTTATTAGAGCATTAGCATCAATGGGCGGGTGCGGGTGGGGGTGGGGGTGGGCGTGCGTGGGCAGAAGCCACGTGGCAGCACCTGATTGAGCAACAGTTTAACCGTTGCCTTTTTTAACGGCTTTTTTTTTTTAAATTTTAGTTTAATTTAATTTTAATTTTTACTTATAAATACTATACCTTATTCCATTTATTTTTACCCCATTCTTTACATTTCTCTCTCAATTTCTTCTAAATTCTCTCTTCCACTTCTATCTTTGTTGCAATTTTCTTCGTCTCTCCATTGAATCATGTCGGGCGACGATCATTTTCACAGAAAAATGGAGGAAAATAGGCGGCTCGCTCTCGAAGCAACAAATTATACGCTGAACTACTCAAAGCACTTTGAACAAGAAGAGGTCGAAGAAGAGAGACAACATAATCGCCCAAAGAGGACGTACGTGGAAAGAAACCGGAAGGACGCTGAAGCCCGCCTCCACGCCGATTATTTTGCAGATCACCCAACGTACGGCCCAGATGTCTTTCGCCATCGATTTCGTATGAGGAGAGATCTCTTCAGACAGATAGTCACTACGTTTGCATTTCAATTCAATAAAATTTGCATTTTAAAAATAATTGTTATTTAAATTATGAAAATAAAAATAAAATTGAAAAATAAAATCATTAAAAAAATAAGAGTGCCCACCAATGTGGGCAAAATTTATGTGCCCACCCTACCCCACTTTTACTAATATAATATTAGTGGGCACAACTTTTTTGTGCACTTAATAGTTCCATAATTATTTATTTAGTAAATAATAAGCAATAGATCCTATTAAATATCGTCCACTTATATATATATATATATATATATAATATATATATAGGGGAATAGAAAACTAATATAATATTTATTTAGTATCAATAAGGAAATAATATTTACTATTAATTTGGTTGTTCAATAAGATTTGGTAGTTCAATAATATTTATAATATTTACTAATATTTATTTAGTATTATTAATTAATAAGGAAAAGTAATATAATTATTGAGTTAGCAATCGTCCAGTTATACATATAATAATATAATATTTATTTAGTATTATTATTTTCAAAACTTCTATAATATCATAAATTAAAGAGAGGAAATAGAAAATAGCCTTAGAAGTTAGTGAAAAATAAATTCTGTCAAGCAACTTAATTTCAATAAATTATAGCAATATTTTCAATTTTCGGACCTTCTTGCCCTTATTAAGTCAATTTTCACCTTTTAACTTATTTGACCTCAAAATATTTCATTCCTCATTTCAGAAATTTCTCTCTTCTCTCTCTCTCTCTCTCTCTGGCGATTTTCTCTCGGCCGACCCAGATCTCCGCCGCCACCGCATTCATCTCTGTCACGCCGCGCCATCCATCTTCGTCACGCCCCTCTTCGCGATCCACCGCCGATGGTCTGTCATTCTTCACCGGTTAGATTTGAAAATTTGAATCTCTCTTTCTCTCTCTACGAAAACCCTAACTTCTGTCTCATTCTCTCTGCCGCGTCGATAGAGCTCTATCAACTGCGCACGCACCAACCACCGCACTAACCTTCTTGCCGGAATCCATGGCATCTTCGTGCTCGAGATCCACGAACAAATTTGAAAATTGCCGATTTATGATATTTTTTTTCGAATTTTTGTTAATTTATGGTTTTTTCGTATTTATTTTTTGGTGAGTTATGGGGTTTTCGTATTGTTTTGAGTGATTTGAGTGGATTTGGGTTGATTTCTGGGTGATATAGGTGTATTTGTGTTGATTTCTTCAGAAACTTGCTGCTTGCTGTCAAAATCTGTTGGTACGAAATGAGTGTATTCGTACCAGTAGCACGCAACCTAATATTGGCCTGTTGGAACGAAATTAGGGGTACGATTTGTTTGTGAGATTTAGTTGATTTCGTACGGTCGTAACTTTTGTGCTTGATTTAGGTGTATTTTCATGGTTAATTTTTGGTGTTTGGTTTTGTTTTGGTAGATCTGGTGATTTGGTTACATTTGATTGTTGAATGCTGGTACGATTTGATATAAACAAATAATAGTATCAGCGTACCATGAGTGTGAAACACAATTTGGGTGGTTTGATGCTTCATTTATGGGTGATTTCTGCTTGATGTTTGGGTTATATTGATTGCTGGTACGATTAGGTGTAATCGTATCAGCGTAACCATGTGAGTGTGATAATGTTATATTAGAATGTTGGTACGACTATGGTATATTCGTACTGGCGTACCATGCATGCGCAGGCACAAACTTTGTACGTCGTTATATGAAAATGTTGAGTTCGTACTAGCGTACCATGAGGGCGCATCGCACCTGGTACTCTAGTACGAATATGGTGAGTTCGTACCGGTCTTATCAGATACGTTGGTACGAATGGTTTATATTAATACCATATTCTAACTATTTTTTATTTTTATTTTATTTTTAGTTACAATGGCTATCATAGATGATATCCTCAAGATTTTGGGTGAATTCGATCATGATATCCTATAAGAGCTCAAGAAATCAATCTTTTGGTTAAGATACTTTCAGCACTGATGAAAGAACACTAAAAGTAGGAATGGAGGTGGATTAGGGATTAGTGAATGAACAATTCTTATTTATAAATAATTTGCTACAATTTCTAGTTTGTAAATAATTTGCTATAATATTGATATTACTAGTATGTATGTTCTAATTTATCAATTTGCTCAAAATGTATTTGTTTTGCAATCTGTTTAATTTAGATATGCAGTTACTTGGTACGATTGGCACGAATGAACCTATTAGTTTCATTCGTACCATTTAACTAACAGTTTGTACAACTAGTACAAATGATCAATATGTCATATTATGTACTAAATTCGAGTGTAAATGTTCAAAATCAACTCGAAATAAATAGTCCACAAATAATTCTAGTAAATAGGCCAACAAAATTAGTTCCACTTGTACATTCCCAAAATAAGATACAGTCCAAAATAGTTATCAAATTAATCCTTGTATATGTTGTTATTCCATACTCTTCCATGGGCAACAATCAAAGAAGATGACCTCGTCTGCATGAAATAAATACGAGATAATCAGTTTAAAATTAATGGTACGACAGGTACGAACGAACTTATTTGTACCTAAATGTGGTACGAACAGATGAAATCTTCCGTTCTTACAGCGGCATGTTGCACTCGTACATTAGTATGCTGGTACAAACACACAATATTCGTACCATCATATCGAGTGTCATGCTCAAATTATTGCAATATGTCTAATTTAAATATGTAGTTACTTGGTACGATTGGCACGAATGAACCTATTCGTTCCATTCGTACCATTTAACTGACACTACCAATAGTTTGTACAACTGATACAAATGATCATAATATGTCATATTCGTACCAAGTTCGAGTGTAAATGTTCAAAATCAACTCAAAGTAAATAGTCCACAAATAATTCAAGTAAATAGGCCAAAAAAAATTAGTTCCATGGGTACATTTCCAAAATAAAAATAACAAATGTATTATACTGTCCAAATTAGTTATCAAATCAATCCTCGTATATATTGTTATTTCATACTCCTCCATGTCAACAATTAAAGAAGATAGTCCTGTCTGCATGAAATAAATACAAGACAATCAGATTTGAAATTAATGGTACGATAGGTAC
The DNA here is from genome assembly GCA_031470985.1 of Agastache rugosa. NCBI lineage: Eukaryota > Viridiplantae > Streptophyta > Magnoliopsida > Lamiales > Lamiaceae > Agastache > Agastache rugosa. The sequence continues at coordinate 5,767,323 of CM062605.1, forward strand.
GAAAGAATCTAATTCGTACCTAAATATGGCACAAACGAATAAATTCGTCCTTTCGTATAGCGGCATGTTTCACTCATACATTGTACGATGGTACAAATACATAATATTCGTACCATCGTACCGGGTGTAGGTGCACATCCAATATTGGTACGAACACACAATATTCGTACCATCGTACATAGTCATGTAACACATATTCATACCAAGAGTACCTCGTATGTGTGCACAGCCAACATCGGCACAACAGTACGAATTCAATCATTCGTACCAACATGCAATTTACATCAGCAAAAGATTCAGAACAGAGATTGAATCTGAATCTAGATTCAAATCAATTCTTCATCAACCAAATAATAAACACATGAATTCAAAAGGAAAATAAAATGAAATAAAACTACATTACCTCTATCGGAAAAAATCGGAGAATAACCGCCGGAAAATGAAGTCGGAGTCACCCAGCCGGAAAAGTAAGCAGCAGAACGAAGCCACCAAATAAGAATGTCGGAGAAGATAACAAAGCAGAAGGCGTCGACGATCGAAGACTGCTTAATCTCGTTTCGCCGGTGTGGTCGCAATCTGGAGAGAGAGAGAGAGATAGAGAGAGAGAGAGCCGGAGTCGCCGTGCCGGAGAAGAAAGCAATATAAGATGCCATCGGAGAAGAAAACTGTAGAAGATAGCAAACCAGACGGCGACTGGCAGTGGCGGTGGTGGCGAGAAGAGAGAAAGTAGAGAATGAAAAGAGAGAGAAAGTAAAAAGGATGTAGATAAGAGAGAGGGAAAGTCACGTAAGTTGAGTGAGAGAAAAAAAGAGAGAGGAGAGATAATATAAAATTTGGTGGGTTTGATGAAAAGTAAGGGTATTATAGGAAGTTTATCCCAAAGTTTGACAAAATTTAATGAAATTAAGTTGTTTGACAAAATTTATTTTTTACTAACTTTGTTGGGAAAATTAATAGAGTTTTGAAGTGATACCAAAACCCAGCTGACCCCAACCAAGTAGATGTTTGCACAAACCCAAGTGTTTTTCCAGCTCGCCTGTTTGAGCTTATAGAGTTTCTAAGTTTGCAGGTGGTCACTGAAGACAGCAGAAGACCCAGCTGAGTACACAACAGGGTAAGCCAAGTCGACTGATCAGCAACGTTATCCAGATTCAAGACAATCAAGTTCTTCCAGACACAGCTGTAGGAAAGACCCAGCTCGTGTGACAACTCAGCTCTACGTCAAGACCCAGCAGAGTTCAAGACTCAGCTCAGCGTCAAAGATCCAGCAGAGTTCAAGATAGCTCAGAGTCACCAGCACAGCAGAGTCGAAGTGAACTTGAGATAAAGTCAGATCTGATCTGGACCATCAGGAACTCGACACCTCAGCACCTAGAAGTCAGACCTAGGATTGCTTTATGAGGAAATCAAGGAAGAAGACAAGTCAATCCTGTCAGAAGTTAGGTAGAGATTCAGAACGACTCTTTCCAACGGCTAGTTCTAATCTCTCCCTATAAATAGAAGTCTTCTTCATCATCAGAAAGAGAGAAGAGAGAGAGAGAATATACGCAAGAAAGATCAACAGAGAAAGAAGTCTAACAAAAGACCAAGATCTCTCAGAAAAGCTTAACGATCCAGCAGTCTACATCCTCATAAGTTCTTATTTATTCTCAGGCTGCTGAAGCTCTCTCCCACTAGTATCTTGGCATATAATCCTTCCCATCTTAAGCCTAGTTTGAACGAGTTCATCATACTCAAAGTTCTTCATTGTAAGAACTCGTTCATAGTTGGAAACCCCAAACTCAAACCCAGAAAAAGGTTAAGTTAAGGTTGAGGTTCTGTAGTGCCCGTAAACTACAGGTTAGGTTCTTCGATGCCGTAAACCGAATGTAGGCTTCATTGTGCCCGTAAACGATCTGGTTACGTTTCGATACGAGACGCGAAAACTTGTATCCGGCTTGAGGAACTAAGTACAACGTCTTGGCTAACGAAAAGTCAGTGGTATCCTTAGTGGATTACCAGAGGTTTCTGGTCGTGGACGTAGGAGTAGTTTCTCCGAACCACGTTAAGTTGCTTTGTTCTTTCCTGTTTATTTATGCATCCAGCTAACCCATCATAAGCATTATTTCAAGCTGCATAAACTGACTAACTGAAAAGGGAAACAAAGCTTTGCAATATATTTGAAGCAACAGACGGACTTTCCAAAAACCCACCACATTCCGCACACAGCCAGCTGTGTTGATCAAGCTGTCTTCCAGCTGGATCAAACACAGCCAGCTCACTCAAAAGAGTTTTAATTTGGAAAAGTTTTTAACCTTGGTGTATTCACCCCCCCTCTACACCAAGGTATCCGTCTTGGGACCATCAATTGGTATCAGAGCAGTGGTTCAAAAGATCATTTTTTCTGTGTCAAGTCAGCCTCTTTGCTGATAGTGGTCACCTGAACAGATTCTTCAAAGTTTCAAAAAAAAAAAAAAAATTTAAATCATTATATTGCATACTGTCATGGAATCTTTCATGTGCAGGAATCTTCCGACATTCTCTATCGATGATTATCAGATCTGGAAGTTCCAACTCAAAAGCTTTCTGAGTGCGCATCACGACATGATGTGAGATGTTATCACTGACGGACCCATCATCATCATGAAATCAGAAGGACAAGCAGAAACCTTACCTGGAGCTGAACCAGTACTTCGGCAAGTTGTGAAGCCCAAAAGAGAGTACTCTCCAGAAGAAAGAAGACAAGCTGGTTTGGACAGCTACGCTCGCAACGTCATCTCCTCAACGGTGACGGACGCTTATCTCAGCAAGATCATCAACTGCGAGACAGCTAAGGGGATGTGGGACACTCTAGCCAAGCTGTGTGAAGGCTCAGAGGAAATTCAAGAGAACAAATTCTCAGTTGCATGCCAGAAATTCGACAATTTCAAGCAACTCCCCTATGAGTCCATTGATCAAATGGAGCTCAGATTCTCCAACCTCGTCATCGAGATCGAGACGATCCGAACTGGAAAATATACAGTTCGAGATAAGAACTTGAAGGTTCTTGCAGCTCTCTTCTCAGAATGGTGCACACACAAAGTGGTTCACCAAAGCAGAACTGATCTTGGCAGCATGGAGACGGAAAAATTGTTCTCCATCTTGAAGGCCAACGAATTTGATCTGGGGATCTCAAGCAGAGATTCATCCAACCGAATGAATGAAGCAGAGCTGAGGATCAAGCCAAGGAAAGAAGCTCAATCAGCTCAGCTTGGAAGGACCATCAAGGAGCACAAGAATATGAGCAAAGAAGATTTGAACGAAGAAGTTGCCATGCTTGTACGGAGCATTAATCAGCTGGAACAAAGCAAGGAAAGGTACAAGAATATCGTGAAGGTTCATCACGACAAACAACTCTATCCAAAGAGAAACCTAGCTGAGTCATCTTCCAGGAGAAAGGATAAAAGGTTCGAATCGAGCGAAACGGATGATGATCAAATCTCCTTCTCTGACTCAGATGAGGATGATTGCTCTGATTAAGATATCTGAAACATCTTATTGAATCAACCGACGAAGAAAATAAAGAAACCCAGCTAGCTGACTGGGACCAGCTGTGAAATAAAGACAGCTGGATACTTATCTGAAGATTCAGCCAGTCATACAGCTGAGTACTTTGGTCTCAAGAGAAGAATTCAGAAGCAGCAGATGCATCAGCTGGATTTGTGACATCTGACCTTATCAAAAGAATGAGTCAATAATGAGAAAATCCGCTCAAGGAAGTAGGATGCAGCTGAAGAAAAAGCCACCTACTATCATATCAAGGGGGAATTCTACATAGCAGGAAAGATTCAGAAAAATCAAGTAGAATACCCAACAGGATGCACTCACCGAGATAAAACTCAGCTGGTATCACCAGCTAAAGGAACTCGATCCAAATGGAGCAATCAAAATGATGTGTGGATTATTTGGACTGCTCAAACCGGACAAAGAAAAGCTCATCCAGCTGAGGGGGAACAAACTCAGCTGGATCCCAAAGCTCAGTTCAGAAGGATTTCCCAGCCAAAAAGGGAATCAAGCTCAGCTGGACATCAGTCGAAGAGATAAAGGGAACTCAGCTGAAGGAAATTCAAGCTAATCTCAAAATACTCAGCTGAGGAGAACTGTCAATCAAACAAAGGAGAAGACCGCCGTGATATCAGCTGGATACTGTGCCAAGCTGACCGGTTTGCGTCTCATGCAATAATTGCTCTGAGGAATATGCTATATAAAGTCCAATTATTTTGAATTCTTATGTTAAGCGGACAGACATTCCTTAGTTAAATTGTTTGATAAGTTTTCTTTCCCATCGCATTAATTATAAAGTCTGCATAGTACTGCAGCACGGCAGAATCGAGGCAGAGCGTTAAACGTTTGAACTGCCTCACGCGCGGTTGTAATACACTCGCCGAAAGCACGTCAACAAAACGTGATGAGTGAATCTCTCCCAGCCGTTGATCAGAATATCAACTGACTCAATTTCAACCGTTGATCCTTTATGGCAGTTGATATATATGGAAAAGATACGCGGATTCTTTCCTCCTCCATCTTTATCTCTGCAAATTTCAAAGATTCAAAATCTTCATCTATTCTCTGCAAGTTCTTCGCACGATCAAATTCAACAAGTTGAAGAAATGGCGCCCAAGAAATCAACCGCATGGATGAACCAGTTTGAAGCTCTAATGACAAAGCTATCATTTGAGAGTATTCTGTCCACCTCCAACCTCCATGTTTCAGAGTTAAAAGAGATGGTGGATCTAGTTGCAGACTCCGGTCTCTTGCTGTGGGCAACCTCCATGCCCAAGCTGTTGCTAAAGAGAGATGCCGCACTTTTCTACCTCAACATCATTGATGAAGACGGCTTCTACTCATCTTCTTTTGACATGATCTTCAAAGGCGAAGACGGAAAGTTTGATACAGCAACCGTCACCATCAAACTCAACAAGATGCTACGAAAGGTGTTTAACCTACCCAGAGAAGGAGGATTCATCCCAGATGATTACAGTCGTGAAGAAGTGGATGAATTTCTCAGCAGAGAGATGCTTATCTCCCCAGAGCCTTACAGAGCGAGCATGTCAAAGCTCCTGCTCAAGCCAAAGTACAGGCTGCTGCTGGATATCACACAGAAATGCATCTTAGGGATAGCTGGATCTCAAGGAGAGATCAGCATTCCAAAGCTCAAGCCGATGATTGCCATGATCAAAGGCGCAAACGTCAACTGGTTTGACTTCTTACTCAACCGTCTGGTCAAGGAGTCTGAGAAGATCAAGTTCAACTCCACCAGGACGACATTTTCAACATCAGAACTACTGTATCTCTGCTCCAAAATTTCTTTCTTGATAGAGCAAGCTGTGAAAGGGCACACAGTAAAGTGGGCTGATTCAGAACCGTTTCCAGAAACGAAGATTCTTTTCCAAAGAATAAGTCAAGTCAATGATCTTCTGAAGAAGCAGCCTGCTGTGAGTAAAAGCAAGAAGCAGCTGGAAGGATCAGAGGCAGAAGTTCCAGCTGAGAAGAAACAAAGAAAGAGGAAGGCAGCTGACCCCAAACCAGCTGGAGGTCCAGCTGAGAAGAAAAAGAAAACAGCTGTCATTCCAAGTCAAGCAATGGTGATTCTCTCCCCACAGCCAGTGTCGGCCTTCGATCAATACGGATCAAACATCCTGGCCGAGATGGGATTGAATGATGGATTGTCATCCAGCTCAGAGGACGAGCTGGATAATCCAAGGAGCTCTCCCCAGCCTTCACCACCTCACAGCTCTCCGCCGAAACAGCCTTCCCCTCCACCCAGCTCTCCAACCAAAGAGCCATCTCTTGTAAGAGAGCAGGGAGATATTCAACTGGCTGAAACTCCTTCACAACCAGCTGACACCCAAGTTGAACCCTCTTCCTCTAATCCCAGCTCACCCCCAAAAAAACTTTCACCCGAAATTCTATCGCCCTCGCAGTTGGCTGATACTTTTTCACAGCCTACTGTGAACCCATTTGAACCTATTCCTCAAAACTCCACAGAATCAGAAGAGAGTGATTCTACTGCCTCTCCTTCTCTCAACTCCACTGGCTCAGCCTTTATGGAAGCCATGTACGAGGACTTGCGCATTGCAGGGATCAAGAGTGTTCTAACTCAGTATCCGATTCTGGCGCACCTGCCCATCGCCCTCGTCAAAGTTGGAGAACTCAAGTTTTATCTGGCTACCAAGATGACAACTTGGTACCAGAATGAGCAGCCGATAGAGACATTCTCTTATGAGAAACTGAAGACGGATGAAGCACGCCTCCAGCACACATTTGGCTTTGGAAGCCTGGAGGATGCATACTTACACCAGAATGATCTCATCAGAAGAATTATTGAAGTATCTCAGCGGTACCCCAAGCCGCACCCAGCTGAAGTCTGGGAATCTGCCAACAAGCTCCTTACAGCAGCAGGATGGGAGACATCTTCTGGAGCTGTCAAATCCAAAGAAGTCGCAGATGAACTTGCCAAGGAAGCTGTCCCTGCCGACACAGCTGAGGCAATAATAATTGAAGAAGAGCCAACTAATGCAATAGTTGAGCCAACCGAAGCTGCCCCACAGAGTCTAATTGCTGATGACACTCGCTCACTGGTCAAGATCGAGGCAGACAAACCCAGTCATGTTGAATCTGGAACTCAAACTGACTCAGCTGTCAAGCTCTCAACTGCAATGAAAGAAGCAATATCCAAAGAGGTTGAAGAAATTCTCTTTCAAGACAGACTGAAGTCTCAAGTCGACGTCGTCATGCGATTCTCAGCTCTCAACTGTCAAGTTCGAGAATAACAGCGGACAATCGATGAAGTCCATAATTTTGCTCAAAATCTTCAAGAAAGCACCAGTCAAGATCTCAGGCAATCTCTTGTTTCTCAACAAATTGATCAGTCAATTCATCTAGAGAAGAGAGTCCCTGAGATCATCTCAAACCTTCAAGCTCCATTGGTTGACGACATTGCAAATATTTCAAGCCAGCTGGAAGCTCTCAAAAAGACCACTCTCTCCAACAGCGCTGACATCCGCCAACTCTTCAACCTATATAAAGATCTGGATGCTCAGTTCAGAGCTGGAAGCAGCAGCAATGCCCAGCTGAATCTCGTCACAGCTGACAACTCAGTCAAGATCGCTGATGTTGAAGGTATTCTTTCCAAGCTCAGCGCAACAGTTGCCAACCTCTCTGCCTCCCTTGTTGATAATGCCAAAAAGGGGGAAGATCAGAATGAAGCTGGAAAAACAAGTGAGAGGGAAGCTGCAGCTAAGGGGGAACCTGTGCAGCAAATTCAAAGGGAAATCGACGATTTTGCCAAAGAGCTGGATGAAGAAGAGACAGAGCCAACTGCACCAGCCAAAACAGTCAAAGAGACATGGAGAGAAAAGATGGTTGCTCTTGCCAAAGCATGTGAACACAAGCCTGAAGAATACAAAGACTATCACTGGCTGTGTAACTTCCACAACGAGCAAAGAAAAGAAATGCAAGAGCTGGATAAGATTATTAAGAAGAAAGCTGAATCGCTCAAGCCTACTGAGAAAAAGTAGAAGAAGAAAAGGCAGAGCTACAGGCAAGCTAAAAAGAAACAAATCCAAACAGCCTCAGTCGACAAGAAGAACCCAGACGATTTCAATGAAAACTGGGAAAGTTGCAAATCAGAATTCATCAAAGAATTCTACTACTTGAATCAATTCAAAGGCATGGATCCAGAAACTGCTTTCCAGGATTATTTCCTCGAACTTCACGAGACAGATCCAATGATGGCAAGATCAATTGCTCTATATGCCAAGAGTAACAACATTCAGCTGAAGGCTCCAAAAGTCAAACAGTTAAAGCCTCCATCTCTAGCTGGAACGAACCTTCCTGACAAGGCCCAAATCATCAAAGAAATTAATCACTGGGCTGGAGAAAGAGGAATTTCAAAATCAAAAAATCAAGCTGAATGGAAGGAGCTGGAAGAGTTCATCTTCAATAGATATGGTCTCAAGACTGACCATCAAATTGATGAACAAAGGAAGCAGCAAAGCTGAAGACCCAGCCAACTGGGAATGTTCTTTTTGAACTTTTGTAATTAGAGAGTTGTAACAATTCTTCCTATTAATGAAAAGTTCGTTTTATCAAAATCAACCTGAAGACAATCTCTCTTTGTCCAGGCTCTGAATATGTTTACCTGCTGTGATTGTTTAATCCTTTGAAACCCCGTTTCCTGTTAAGGGGGAAAGCAATTTTTGTTTTTCCAACTTGGGGTTTTGGCATCATCAAAAAGGGGGAAATTGTTGGAAAAATTAATAGAGTTTTGAAGTGATACCAAAACCCAGCTGACCCCAACCAAGTAGATGTTTGCACAAACCCAAGTGTTTTTCCAGCTCGTCTGTTTGAGCTTATAGAGTTTTTAAGTTTGCAGGTGGTCACTGAAGACAGCAGAAGATCCAGCTGAGTACACAGCAGGGTAAACCAAGTCGAGTGATCAGCAACGTTATCCAGATTCAAGACAATCAAGTTCTTCTAGACACAGCTGTAGGAAAGACCCAGCTCGTGTGACAACTCAGCTCTACGTCAAGACCCAGCAGAGTTCAAGACTTAGCTCAGCGTCAAAGATCCAGCAGAGTTCAAGACAGCTCAGAGTCACCAGCACAGCAGAGTCGAAGTGAACTTGAGATAAAGTCAGATCTGATCTGGACCATCAGGAACTCGACACCTCAGCACCTAGAAGTCAGACCTATGATTGTTTTACGAGGAAATCAAGGAAGAAGACAAGTCAATCATGTCAGAAGTTAGGTAGAGATTCAGAACGGCTCTTTCCAACGACTAGTTCTAATCTCTCCCTATAAATAGAAGTCTTCTTCATCATCAGAAAGAGAGAAGAGAGAGAGAGAATATACGCAAGAAAGATCAACAGAGAAAGAAGTCTAACAAAAGACCAAGATCTCTCAGAAAAGCTTAACGATCCAGCAGTCTACATCCTCATAAGTTCTTATTTATTCTCAGGCTGCTGAAGCTCTCTCCCACTAGTATCTAGGCATATAATCCTTCCCATCTTAAGCCTAGTTTGAACGAGTTCATCATACTCAAAGTTCTTTATTGTAAGAACTCGTTCATAGTTGGAAACCCCAAACTCAAACCCAGAAAAAGGTTAAGTTAAGGTTGAGGTTCTGTAGTGCCCGTAAACTACAGGTTAGGTTCTTCAGTACCCGTAAACTGAATGTAGGCTTCAGCTGTGCCCGTAAACAGTCTGGTTACGTTTCGATACAGTACGCGAAAACTTGTATCCAGCTTGAGGAACTAAGCTGCAACGCTTGCTGACTGCGCGAAAAGTCAGTGGTATCCTTAGTGGATTACCAGAGGTTTCTGGTTGTGGACGTAGGAGTAGTTTCTCCGAACCACGTTAAGTTGCTTTGTTCTTTCCTGTTTATTTATGCATCCAGCTAACCCATCATAAGCATTATTTCAAGCTGCATAAACTGACTAACTGAAAAGAGAAACAAAGCTTTGCAATATATTTGAAGCAACAGACGGACTTTCCAAAAACCCACCACATTCCGCACACAGCCAGCTGTGTTGATCAAGCTGTCTTCCAGCTGGATCAAACACAGCCAGCTCACTCAAAAGAGTTTTAATTTGGAAAAGTTTTTAACCTTGGTGTATTCACCCCCCTCTACACCAAGGTATCCGTCTTGGGACCATCAAACTTGTTTGACCATTTTACCATATTATCTCAAAATATGGTAATCCTCTTTTATATATATATATATATATATATATATATATATATATTTCGTCCGATTTCGTCCACTATAGTTCCATAATTATTAATCTAGTAAACAATAAGCAATTCAGGGTCCTCTCTCCTATGTGGCACCCCTCTAATCCCTCAATTCTTATTTTTCGAAATTCTCCAATTTTCTGAATTAAAAATAATTTTATCATATTTTATAAATTATATATATATGGGTAAATTGCCTGTAAATTCCTGAACTTTTCACAAATTCTGGTTTTGCTCCCACAAAAAAATTCTGCGTGACAATTCTCAAACTTTATATTTTGTTTGATTTTGCATCCAAAGTCGGTTTTTCCCAAATTGTGTGATGACTTGGCAGCCAGAAATTCTACGTGTCCTAGTCGGCCAACCCAAACTTTTTAATTTGTCTGATTTCGCATCCAAGGTCGGTTTCCCATAAATTGTTTGAATGATGACAAACATGAAACCGAAGTCCTATTTTGCATGCATTTTTGCTTTTGGCTTAGTGATGTGAACAGAAAATATATGCTTGTATGCACCTTTCAACATAGTCCCTCCGTCCCAATAGCAATGTCTCGTTTATTTTGGGCACGGTTATTAAGAAACAAGAGTAAAAAGATAAAAAATGATAGGTCCCAAGTCTTTTGAAGAGTTAATTATTTCCATTTTTGGAATGAGACCTTGTATTGGAACATGCGAAAAAGGAAAGAGAGACCTTGCTATTCGGACAGAGGGAGTATTTTGTAATGAATGGATGTGATGGAAGTTTGTTTTGATACTTTTTACAGTCTTTTGCATCTTGTACTTATCTTTTTTTGCAATTTTTTGCAGCCTCTAATTTGTGTCATCAATTTGGGGGAAACCGACCTTGGATGTAAAATCAGACAAATTAAAAAGTTTGGGAAATTGTTGCACAAATTAATTTTTTTTGGAGAGCAAAAACAGAATTTCACAAAAGTTCAGGAATTTATATATAGGCAATTCGTTGTTTGGATAATTATTTACTCGTTGGCCGACTAGGACACGTAGGATTTCCGGCTGCCAAGTCAGCACACAATTTGGGGAAAACCGACCTTGGATGCAAAATCAGACAAAATATAAAGTTTAAAAATTGTCTCGCGGAATTTTTTTGTGGGAAGCAAAACCAGAATTTGTGAAAAGTTCAAGAATTTACTGGCAATTTATTCTATATATATTATATATTATAGATTATATATATATAGATTTCGTCCGATTCGTCCACTATAGTTCCATAATTATTCATTTAGTAAATAATAAGCAATAGATCCTATTGAATATCATCCACTTATACACACACACCCACACATATAGGGGCTTTCATTTTATAATTAGGTACGTGATGAAGGTGCTTGTGGAAAGTGAGACGGAGCAAATGTACTTTACATTTTTTTTAGGATTGTGCACTTTATTTTCTGAAGAAAGATGCTAGCCAAGTCATGAAAGAAATGGAAGAACAGGTTATTCCTTTGATTCACAATTGAAAATGTTCAAATCTGAATACTATTCTACATTTTATCAACATCTAATGAGCTATGCAATAGAACTAGAATGATAATAACTAACCTTGGAGATCGGGTAATTGAAGCCCAATTGATTTCCGCAAAAAATGCGGGAAAAAAGTTTCCAATTGCAAGAATGATCATGAGTCCATCTGATTTCACTAAATTCCACATTCGGTTCCAAAGAAGGCAATTTCCCTTGAATGTTTGTTTTGCTATGATAATAAACAAGAGTCGGAGACAATCTCTTTCGAACGTAGGCCTATACCTACCAAAACCTGTATTCAGTCATGATCAGTTGTACGTTGCAATCTCATGAGTCATTAGCAAAAAAGGACTCAAAATTTGAGTCTATGACGAGGATGGTTAGACACACGACGCAACAACTGACATCATGTACAGTGAAATTTTTGACAGATTATGAGGTAATTACAAAGTTAATTTCACATATTGTAGAGAAATCTTTTAAACAGACTTACATAAGTTTAATCCCAATTGATATTTTGCAGGTGAAGAAAGTAGAATACAATCCAAGTAAATACCTTCTTTATATATTTTATATTAAAATTTAATCCATTCAGTAACACTTCGACGGCTACACGCCAGTTTCGTATTAAAGTAAAAGGCACATAATTATTGTTGAATTTAAGATTGTGGCACTTTCAGCATTAAACGAAAATAGACTTACACAAATTTAATCCCAATCGATATTTTGCAGGCGAAGAAAGTAGAATACAATCGAAGAAATTAAATACTTCTTTATATATTTTGTATTAAAATTTAATTCATTCAGTAACACTTCGACGGCTACACGCTAGTTTCGTATTAAAGTAAGAGGCAAATAATTATTGTTGAAAACATTTAAGAGCGTGGCACTTTCAGCATTAAACGAATCATTCAATACAAATTTCTCATAAGTCAGAAAAATACAGCCAGATATTGGGATATATAATAAATAAATCACTATTACACCAGCCAGCACCTACGATTTCTTTTTCTCTCTTCATTCAAACATTCAAATCAATCAATAATACATCAAGATCTCAATATGACAACACCCAAAAAAAAAAAAAAAATTGTAGAGAGAGAAATCTAGCAGCCTTTACACTTCGGCGTTCGGCCCTGATACAGATAACTCAAGGTGTCTATATCTATATACATGTATAACATGCCAGATCAGAAATTGATTCCGCTCAATTATTATTATTAAAAATTATCAATATATATAATATATATTTATTTATTTAATTAAGCTGCGTGGGGGTAGAGTCGAATTGGGAGACCCTTAGCCGGAATTGGCATTGGATCAACAACAATTTTCTCATCAGGAATAATTTTCTCCCACTTGAACTTCCTCACTAGGTGGTGCATGAACACTAGGATTTCCAACCGGGCATACTCCTTGCCCGGGCACATCCGGGGCCCGCCCCCGAATGGCACGAACGTGTACGGGGCGGGTCCCGATCCTTCAAATCTAGACGGGTCGAACTTTTGCGGCTCCGGGAAGAAGTCCGCGTTTTTGTGCGTTGAATTTGCACTCCAATATAACTGCACCATGCACATAACATTCATTAATTCAAAATTAATTAGACCTCCAATATTCCTCCAATCCATGACCATTTTTTTATTAAAAAAAAAATTAGTAATGATATTTGTGAAATTACCTTCCAGCCCTTTGGGATGGAGAAACCATTGTATGAAAAATCAGAAAGGGCTTCTCTGAAAGCACCCTGCAGGGGTGGTGCAAGTCTCAGCACTTCACATGCAACGTTCCATGAATATTTCATCTTTTGTAAGTCTTCCCAATTCAGCAACTCCCCCTCGGCTTTCGTCTTCGCAATCTCCATTTGTTCTGAAAATACATAACCCGATCCATCGTTAGCTTATGTCACTCGTGCTACGGGTTCTAACATGACTTTTGGACTCATTAAAAAAAAATCGTAACTTTTGAAAAATATCAATTTGGTCGACTCTTATCAAATCTAACATCAGAACAAATTCTGGGCACTTGAAAATGACATGTAGCACCGGAATAGGTAAGATTACAGATCAATTTTGATACGACCCAAAATATACTTACAAGTCATTTTTCAGGTGTTTGGATCAGTTCGATGTTAGATTTGATACTGGTCGAATATGTACATGCATGTATCAATATCAATATCTTAGAATGAGATATTTGCATGAGAGGACATTAATAGGGTTTGTGGCCGGAGGCATATATATATGCATGCATTAAGTGGTTGTACCTTTATAGACGCCGTCGTAGACCTCCGGCAGCTCGGCGAGGTACTTGACGATGAAAGTACAAGCGGAGCTAGCAGTATCATGGCCACCTATGAGCAAGCCCAAGATCTTGTTAGCAATATCGGCCTCCTGCATGAATTTGCCATCTTCATTACTGGTGAGCAGCATGTGCGAGAGAATATCCTGCGTCGGCGACGCCTTGCCGTCGGCCAAGTCGACCTTCCGCTGCTTGATAATGGCGACGAGCTCCTTCCTTATGTAGGCGGAGGCCTTGATCCCCTTGTTGAATGGCGTCCCGGGCAAATCTATGGGGATCGAGATCAATCCCGACGCCAGAAGATTGAACGGTGCCGCGAATTTCTCCACCTGCTGCGGGTCCTCCACGCTCAGGAAGAGGCGGCAGGCCAGCCAGAAGGTGTAGTTCTTCGAGAGCGGGAAGACGACGACCTCCGTCTTCCCGTCCCAGCCGTCGGAGAAGTGGCGGCGGGCTACGTGATCCATGATGCCGACGTAGCGGTGGAGGGCCTCCGGCTTGAAGAAGGTGGGGAGCATTCGTCGCATCTTGATGGCCTCTTCTTTGGAGGAAGTTTGGGAGTCGGTGTTGGGGAAGATCTTGTCGACGGAGCTCGGCCACCATGCTTGGACGAGCTTGTTCTCGTTGGAGAAGAGGAATTTGTTGCCGGCGGAGCCGCAGAGGACGGCGGCGGGCTCGCCGAGGAGGTGAGTGCGGAAGATGAGGGAGGAGTATCGGGCCATGCGGTCGAAGATGAACTTCTCCGGGTGGCCTTTCCAACCGGTGGAGAGGAATTCGAGGCTCTCGCCGATCATCGGCCACCCGGTCTTGCCGGGCGGGAGGGGGCCGGAGCCGGGTTTCGTCTTGTAGAAGAGGAGGTGGAGGGAGAGGAAGACGGAGGAGACGAAGACGCAGAGGAGAGAAGCATAGAAGAACTCCATGCTTGATTGAGTTTGGTTTGGTGTGTGTGTGTGTGATCAAATGTTTTGGAACTTAGGATAGGTATATATAGAGAGTGAGAGAGGGAAGTGATGATTGGGTAAAAAATGAGGTGTAATTAAGGTTATTGGTCGAGTGATGTAAAAGAAATAGTTGGGATTTAGAATATTGAATTGAAGTTTAATTTAGACGAGTAATATTAATTAGTGAAATGGTAAGAAATTAATATCAACATATGTAGGATATTTGTTAATATACATACTATCATGTACTCCCTCGGTCCCGTTCATATTGTCTTTTTTTTTTTTTTCTATTAGGCTGTCCTACTCAAATTGTCTTGTTTCAAATATGGAATAAACCAACTTTTAAAAAATGATGTGACTTATCCACTCTCTATCTTTTTACTCTTATTTTTAATTTCTTTGTCGAACACTAATAAGACAATATGATTGAACGGGATGGAGGGAGCAGTGATTAATTTTGCGTGAAAAAGTTTATGACTTTCTTAACGTACTTTTTTTGGTTGTGATTGTAGCTAGTGTGAAAAACATTGAGGAAGGATTGAATATTTTGGAATTTTGTATATGAAAAGCCTACAATTATTGTTGAAGAAAGGCGCCGCACATAGTGGACTTGGTCATCAAAGGATGGTATGAATGAAAATGAACAGAAGTTTATCGAAAACAGTCTTTTGTCTAATGATGAAAGGTTGTATTTCACATTGAATGCACTTTATTTAAAATGCAACGAATTCTATCATGTAAACCATCATTTTTATAAAAAAATCCTATAAATTATACTTATTTATAACATTTGTTTTAAGTAAATAATAGTAATATTTATTTTATATATAATATTGATTTTTAACAATATTTATTGTGCCAATGGTAAGAAATGGTCACTTTGCTTATAGTAAAAACAAAATTATAGCTACAACTTGACAAACATATATATATATATATATATATATATATTATCCATTTTATGATGAAGAGACAATAATATCCTTAATAAAATTAGAATAAAAATATATAAGAAAATCAAATCTAAAATTCTATTCCTTCTCTCTCTATTTTCTTAACATGTTACAGTCGGCCGTCGTCGGAGCTATTGTTGGTGTAACGACTCGGCTTCAAGACTGACAGCTGACTCCATAAACCATCACAAGTCTTTCTGTGTGCTTTGTTCTCACTCGCTTTATAGGAAAACATCCCAGGATTGTCATTCATCATAAAATTGCTCTAAGCCAATCACGCTTAACTTTGGAATTTTTTCACAATGGACACGAAGATGCATCTTGATGGCATGAGTAGTACCTATCAAATCATATAAGCTATCCTCGAATATGCAGTTCCATTCCTCCATATATATTCTTGGAATCTCTTTCATTTGGGTGTGATTCAGTTCATTCATGTCCCCATCCACTTTGAAGCCTTACAAGAGCAGCTCTTTATGGTTAGTTTATGGTGTATTATATATATATATACTAGATTGCACCCGTGTGTGGCACGACAGAATGCATTTTAAAAATGTGTAACAAATAAATTATCAAATCACATAAATAATAAGGAGTAAAATGTACTCCCTCCGTCCACAATAAGCGTGATCTTCTTTCATTTTTTGTCCATCCACAATAAATGTGGTCATTCCTTAAATGGAAATTACTCAACTCACAATAAATATGGTCTCACCCTCCACTCACAATACATCTATCTAATCTTCTCTCCCATTCTTAAAACTTGTGCCACTTCCTTCGGACCACACTGATCGTGGACTGAGGGAGTATTAATTACTCTCATCCGTCTAAGATATTTAGGACATAATTTTATTTTTTGAGTGTCCATCATATTTATACCACTTTCCTTTTTGGGATAAGATCTTACACACATTCATTATATATTTTATACCTCACAAAAATTCATTATAACAGATCTCTTTCTCCACTAAAAAACTACCTACTTAATATTTATGAAAAACTCTTGTCGCATCCTACGTGACCTATATTTCGTGGACGAAGGGAGTATACAATTTCAGGCAACAAAAGAGAATAAATACAACATACTTCCTCCGTCCATAAAATACTCTACGAAATGTATATCATATCTATTTTTGGACATAATTTCACTCACTTTCTTATATTTATACCTCACAACAATTCAAAAGTGGTGGGTTCCTTTTTTCCACTTATCAAATAATCTACCAAATATTTTTAAAAACTCGTGCCACTAAAGTTGTGCTATATATTTCGTGGACAGATGGAGTATTACATTTCAAATATTCTCAAAATTTTCTTTTTACACAATATTTTTTGAAGAGTGTTCCTCATTACCACACAACAATATCTTCAAAACTTTCCAATTTGCAACTCTTGAAATATCCACATAAAGTTGTTGAAAAACTGTCTGCCACAAATAAAATGCATTAATCATCTAATATGTTAATTATGGAATAACACAATAAAATATAAAATTCATGCATTACATCAATATTTTTTAAAAAGAAACATTCAATTAAATAACATTAATAAATATGACATATTAAATTTTTTATTTTGTATTATGATATACTTCTTTGTACATAATATTTCCAGTAACCAATATTTTGTATATGTCTTCATTTAGAATATAAGCATTTAAAATTTATGCATTTATCTTTCAGTTTACAATACACAAAAATAGATAAAATTTTAAATCAATATAAAAATATCATACACTAATATGTAAACATACTCATCACGAAATCTAAAAAATAATCCGAACTATTCCAACCAAGATGTTGGGAGTTCGAGTCATGTGTGCGTGTGTAAATTAAAAAAAAAACTATTTAATTGGTAATTTATCCTGAATATTACCAAAAAATTAAAGTATAAAATTTAATTCACAAAATATACGTAGATAAATTTAAATACACTATTAAATAATTACATATAAACATCTATATAATATTTATAAATTATAAATAATCCAAATATAAAATACAAAATAGTTAATTACATTAATAATTGTGAAATTGGATAAAAAAATACCAAAACTTAATAAACATAAGTTTTTTAGCCTCATTCATAAAACTATAAGTTTTCTATACCAAAATTATTTAAAAGACTAAAGTGCCCTCCCTTTAACAAAAACTAATAAATAAATAATACACCGATAAATTAAATTAAAAAAGCCACAAAAAATATGGAAAAACAGCCTCAATCTCTCACGATTCACTCCCTTCGTCGGCCAGATTTCTTCTGGACACGATGGCTGGACACGATGGAAAGACACGATGGCACTATTGGACACGATGGGAATTACACGATGGGTGGACACGATGGATGGACACGATGGTGCCCATCGTGCCCATCGCCCCCATCGTGTCCATCGTACCCATCGTGTCCAGAGCGCCCATCGTGGCCATCGTGGGCATCGCCCTCACGATGGATGTCCCATCGCCCCCTCAAGATATTTTGATTTTATAGACATTTTTTGACTTTATGTTGTTGTGGTGCAGATATATTGATTGTAATTGCTTATTTAAGAGTTTCATAAGTAAAAACTAACATTTTAAATAATTTAAATGTAGTCTTTAATATGATAATGAATCATATCATATCTTAAGAATAAAAAGAATCACAATGAATATTTACTTCAAATTCTCAAATTATAGGCTGTATATCATCGATGTTGCAAAAATCATTTTGATTGATTATAATTATGTATGTAAGGTATAAAAAACTATTTATAGGGTATAACAAACACTATGGAATAACATTAAGATATTAAAAATACTTATCGATGTCTGTTCTTCTGGACACGATGGGGACTCCCCATCGTGCTCACGATGGAGACTACCCATCGTGCCCAGAAGAACAGTCCATCTCCCCTATCACCCCATCGCCCACTGTTCTCCTGGGCACGATGGAGAGTCTCCATCGTGGGCACGATGGGGACTCCCCATCGTGCCCAGAAGAACAGACATCGATAAGTATTTTTAATATCTTAATGTTATTCCATAGTATTTGTTATACCCTATAAATAGTTTTTTATACCTTACATACATAATTATGATCAATCTGAATGATTTTTGCAACATCGATGATATACAGCCTTTACTTTGAGAATTTGAAGTAAATATTCATTGTGATCCTTTTCATTCTTAAGATATGATATGATTCATAATCATATTAAAGACTACATTTAAATGATTTAAAATGTTAGTTTTTACTTATGAAACTCTTAAATAAGCAATTACAATCAATATATCAGCACCACAACAACATAAAGTCAAAAAATGTCTATAAAATAAAAATATCTTGAGGGGGTGATGGGACATGCATCGTGAGGGTGATGGCCACGATGGGCGCTCTGGACACGATGGGCACGATGGGGGCGATGGACACGATGGGCACGATGGGCACGTTGGACACGATGGGCACGATGGGGGCGATGGGCACGATGGACACGATGGGCACGATGGGGGCTATGGGGGCGATAGACACGATGGGGGTGATGGGTACGATGGGCGCTCTGGACACGATGGACACGATGGGAGCGATGGACACGATGGGCACGATGGACACTATGGGCACGATGGGCACGATGGGGCGATGGGCACGATGGGGGCGATGGGGCGATGGGCACGATGGGGGCGATGGGCACGATGGACACGATGGGCACGATGGAGGCGATGGGCACGATGGGAGCAATAAGCACGAAGAGGAGTCTCCATCGCCCCCAGTCCAGTACCATCGCCACAGCCCCATCGCCTACCTCCATCGAAAACCCCCGTAGTGCCTACCTCTCCATCGTAGTCAGATTGTATCTCGGACGAACTTATCGTGCCGGTAATTCTTCCGTCGAGAGTGTGCTTCGTGAGAGAGAGAGAGATTTTTTTTTCGTGGGTTTCGGTCGCTGATTCTTGCGAGAGAGATAAGAGAGAGAGAGATAATGTGGGTGTGTGTGGTAGGGTAGGGTGGACAGAAATTTAAGAGAGAGAGAGACAAATTTTTTTAAAATACTTAGTAAGGGTATTTTAGTATTTTTATCAATTTTGGTATAGAAAACTTATAGTTTTAAGTTTAGGGTTAAAAAACTTATACTATTTAAATTTTGGTACCAAAATATTTGGACCTCTTAATAATTTAAGAAACATTTTTTAAAAGAAATTAGCATAACACTTACCTTCTAAGAATCTCTAAACAACCATTTTTTTAAATATATTTGAAAATACAATTTCGATTAAAACCCATTTCAAAACGCTATTAGAATTAAAGATGAACAATCATTATAAAAATTTCAACCAATTTTGGCATTTTTAATAATTATTCATTTTTGATAACTTCCAAACATCTCGAAATATATATATTTTTAATTTTTAATATTATTTTACTATTATATTTTTAAAATATTTACGAATCTAAATAATGAAAATAATAAAATTATTCTGGCAACCATTCATTGTGCTAATTTTTTCTTTTTCAAAATTACATATCTTAGTCAAAATAGTGTTGTGTTAAATTAGAATATTTATTATATACATAAGTAGAAAATTTAATTACATAATTCCAAATAAGCCAAAATTCATAATCATTCAATTTTATTAAATAATTTAATTTTTTTTAAAGCTCAAACCTGATAACCAAGAAAGGAGATGTATAGTAATTAACCAACATATATTATTCATCATTCATGAAATAACTTAAAGGTCAAGACTTATTATCTACTAAATTGATTTTGGAGGGAAAATGACAAACTTGTTAATATAGCTACAACTCTCTCATTTAGTATTAATACAATATATATATATATATATATATATATATATATATGGGAAAGATCATAAACAAAGCATATTTTTGCGTAAGAAATGAGAAGCGATCTGGACCATTAATCTTTGTAGATCTACGGTTGTCATTATTAATTATTGCATTATAATTAAACATGAAATGCATTATCATAACAATGCATAATTAGTATCCCAAAAAAGCATTATTATGACGATGCATTGTAATAATACATAAAATGCATTATTATCATTTTTTACGGAAAAATTGCTTTGTATGTAAACCAACCCATATTGCTGGATTGACATGATTTTTTTCGTCTGAAAATTTGAATTCTACATTGCGTGAATCGCGACAGTTACGCGAATAGATCTGTTCGCACATTAGTGTAAAATACAATGTTACGCGAATCAGTCTGTTCACGTATACCCCTCTTTGCACCTTCGATCATTAGAGTAAAATACACTTAGACGAATCAGTCAATCTGTTTACGGATTCGCGCATCATTGTAAAATGTGCGATGGTTCCTACTCAAAATCTCCAGCGATGCTTGTTTCTCGAGGTGCGAATGCGCGATGACGATGTGCGAATGCGCTAAGGCATGATTCGGGCAGCAATACGTGAAAGCACGAATCTAGAAGGTTTTATTATTATTATTATTTGAAAAAATGGCTATTATTTATATATTTTTAAAGTATTGACTACTATTTTGCTTTTACTAAGCAAAGTAGTTATTTTATTTTCTGCCACTTACTTATTTTTAGGATATTATTTATATATATAATGATAGTTATTTTTGTGAAAATCGTAGATCTTTCAAAGTCAATAATCAAGATTGGTTCCTAATTAACTCATAATTTTTTTATTTATTTGATTCTTATCCGGAATTCCGGATACTTTATATATAATTTATACAGCAAAAATAAAGTGATAATTTAGTAAGTTATTGATGAAAAATACTCACTTTACTTAGGCAAATATCCACAAACTTAAAATGGGTACTTTTGTGGGATGGGCAGAATTTATATATTTTAAAATGGGTGAGTAATTTTTGTCATTCACTAAATGGATAAAATACATATTGTCTCATTTAGTGATTTTAGTCCATAACTTTCCTTTTTCTTTTTTGTGTGTAGGGAATTTTGGTAATTAATTTTTGGTCAAAAGCTTGATGCGGTTTATTTTATTTTATTTGAGCCAATCACGTCCCTATTTGTTTTTCCATATTTTGTGAAATTCGATTTCTTATTTAATGGAGTTAAATATCTATTGTGTAATTGGGTAAATGGCGTGACGTGAAAAAAAAAATTAGAAAAAACTTTCAATTAAAATATACTTGTCAAACAATATACAAATGGTATTATTTTTTATGAACAAGTTGCTCACCCTATTATTATTGCATGGGTCGACTAAGTCACTAATTAATACTCCCTTCGTCCACCAAAATTATGGTGCATATTTAATTTGTTGTGAGGTATAAAATATTAGTTGAACCACATTAACTTGGGACGGAGGGAGTAATATTATTTTGCAACTTATCCCACATCATCAATTCTAGTATATCTGCGAACAATCACAAAGTTTTTTCAGATGAAATCAATCTTTGTATATTAATTTTAAACACGAAAAAAAGAAACTCAGTATAATCACTTGAGATCCCATGTCCCATTGTTTGGTGTCCTACCACTTACAATTTTCGTTAGTTTTCTTCTATTTTTTTTTATTTTCAATTTCTTGTACTTTAGTTTAATTTTTTACTAATTAGTTACTATAATTTATTATACCTGTTATAATATATAATTAATATTTACCATTTAATTTCAACTTTATTAGTTAAAAATTGGTTTTTGATTAGGATTGATAAATCCACACTTAGGGTATATAATTTTTAAAAAATTTAATTTTTAGTAATAAATATTAATTATATTTCATTATATTACAATAAATTTTAATTTTATAATAAATATTATAAAATAGTAATAAATATGTCGACGATTTTGCAATTTTGAAGAAAGTGGGCCGTCTCTCTTAATTTTCCCTGTAAAAGTTGGCCATGACGACGCCCAATTTTAGGTGGTTGTCCCCAATTCATGTTAAATCTTAATGATGAGCTGAACTAGTTGTTGAAAATTATTAATTTTCAATAATATAAGTGTTGGGTATCGAGAAGAGTGAGTTTAGTTGTATGAAAGGAATACATTCGATACAAATCTTTTCGCATAGCTTCTTATAGATAAGAAATATATAGGTAATACAAAGCATGCATAAATTTGCAATAACATGAGAGTCAGTTTGATTGAACTGTGAACGAGACTGTTTCATTATAAGAGTCAGTATAGGTTTAGAGAAGGCTCTCAGATTACATATATAATTCAGGATGTAGTTAGCTATTTGATGGTCCCTGAGCTAGGTATTTGGTGTAGAGGGGGTGAATACACCAAATAGATTTCTGAAAACTTTTTCAAGTTAAATCACAGAGTTGGTGAGCTCAGTTATTGATCCAGCTGAGGAGGGTCAGCTGGGTAAATAACTCAGCTGGCGGTGCGGAATGTGGTGGTTTGAAAAACTTAGCTCGGTTACTTAGAAAAACTCAGCTTGAAAAGATTAACTTTATGTTTTCAGCTTAGTCAAGTTGTGCAACTTTCAGAGAGACACAGCTGTCTTTGGAGAGCAGCTGCGTATGCAGTTTTGATCAAATATGTAATGTTATGAAAGAGTTAGTACAAAACTGAATTTAAAAAGAAAGTAAAGAGCACACGATTTTTACGTGGTTCGGAGTAACACCTCCTACGTCCACGACCAGGTTCACTGGTAATCCACTACCACTTGGTTTCCAAGTACCAAGCAACTTCACAACTCTAACCCGAGCTGTGTTTCAACAGTTTGCGGGCACTGTCAAGCCTAACCTTTCAGTTAACGGGTACTGAAAAAACCTTACACACTTGAATTTCCCGCTTCAAGCAAGCGTTACCTTGACCTAACCTTTCTGGGTAAAGAGGGGTTTGGTTTGGGGTTCCAACTGTGAACGAGTTCTTACAATTAAGAACTTTAGAGTATGATGAACTCGTTCGAAATCTAGGCTTAAGATATACAAAGATTTTGGCCTAGGGATCAGACGAAAAACTAAGCAGTTTCTGAACTAGAAACACTTTAAGATAAAGTGTTCTTTGAACTATGTAGAACTGCTTGAGAGCTTTTGAAAGATTGATGATTTCAGAGAATGAAAGCTTGTAGAGAGTTCTTCGTATTTGATCCTGAGGTTGAAGACGGGTTTATATAGGTAGAGATTCAAGACTAGCCGTTGGAGGAGCCGTTTGAATCTTACATACTCTCCTTAAATTCGAGATCTGCCGTTGGGCGATTCTGCAATTGTCTTCATTTGTGTCACATCCTAGGTCCTGAAGTCTAGGATGCTGATTCGGCAATCCCTCATTGGTCGAGACATGTTGACTTCTTCTGACGCCGGGATCTTCTGCCTTTGGAGCTGGCTTTTGAATTCAGAGCTGGATTGGGCAAACTGACTTGAAGTGATGTCTTCAGAGTTAGTTCCCTTTGTTCTGCATACCGGACCGGCCGTGTTTTGAACTCGGCCGAATTCTCTTCGCCTTGATCATGCTCGCCGGAGGACTCGACCGAAGGTTGACTCTGCCGTAGACACGGTGGAACGTCCTGTCGTCTTCTGCTAGCTGACTCCTGTTGTAGACACAGCTGGGCTGTAGACACAGCTAGGTCGACTGCTGTCTTCCGCTTCCTTAACCTGTAAACCTAGAAAATCTAAAGCTCAAACAAGCGAGCTGGAAAACACTACTTAGGTTGAAGCGATCATCTAATCGGTTGGAGAATCAATTGAATTTTGGTATCAAATCAAAACCTTATAATTTTCCCAACAATTTTCCCCTTTTTGATGATGCCAAAACCTAACTGAGACAACTTATGACGCAGAGAAACTTGTGTTTTATTAATGTAAGAAAATACATTATAACACAGGAAAAAGAAAGAAAAAAAAATGTTCAATTCTTCAGTCTTCAATCCCAGTTGGCTGGGTCTTCTCTTCTGCATCCATTGCTTCTTTCTTTTGACTCGTCTCTTCTCCAGCTGATTCTGATTCAGCTGGTTCCTCTAGCTCAACAGTTTGCCTCTTCTTTGTCTCATTCTCTTCCCCCCTACTTTCCCCTTTTTGGCATGATCAAACAAGGTGAGAGAGATACACCATCGGCTGTTGCGATGTTTTAGTTTGGCGAAACTGTGGTCTTCAGCTCTGAGCAGCGAGGTTTGGAGTCTAGGTGGCTCAACTGTTGTATTAGCTGGCTCTTCTTTAGTAGCATTAGCCTCAGCTGCGATTGCAGACATAGCGTCCTTGGCCTGATTCAGCTGGGGCGGTCCAGCTGAGTGCTTGGAGGGATGAGTTGGCACTGGAGATAGCATCTTCTAAGTCGGGAACAACTTCATTCCTTGCAATTTTGCTTCCTCGGACTTCTTAGATTGAATGAGAAAGTCTGTTCAGCACTTGAGGGACTTGAGTATTCCCCTTCCACTTCGAAGTGGTGGGTATTGGGTTCAGCTCATATCATCATCATCCAGCTGCAAGTGATCATCGGCTGGGTGATGTTTTCCACTTGAGCATGGTGCAGGGGCTTGAGCATCTTTCATCGGAAGATCTCGAAGCTGGTGTCCTTGTTGAGCTGAAGGAAATTGAGGAGAGGCCGGTTGAAGTATTCCATGTCGTGGGGTTTAAGCTTAGTTGACCAGCTGGAATACTTCGTTGCGGCTTTGATGATGACGATGTTCACGCAGGCGCATGAACTTCTTCTCCATCGTGAGAAACCACCGCTTGTGGACCTTCTGCTTCTCGGAGAGTAATTACGAATTCTCTTATAATGTCAGCTGACTTCTCGGCTGACTGACTGAGCACCTTTGACTTGAGTCTTCTGTTTGAAGACGGTGCTTCAGCATGTTTTATCTCCTCAAGTTGTTTCCGATTCCCAGCTGGGACGGAAATAGATGCATGCTGCTTTGTCTCCTGCATCTTTTTATGTGCCTCCTGTGGTGGAGCAAGAGCTTTGACACGACTGCTCTTGAAGACTCCGGCTTTATCAACATCTGGTCCAGGTCTGTTGACGTTGATTTTTGCATTCCAGGGAGTTGTATGTCCCGTTCTCTCTTTTATTTTGAGAGAAATAGTGGGGCGGAGGAGGTCTTTTTCCTTTGACAATCCAGGAAGATTTCTGCACTTTCCTGGTGAATGACGTTCATGAGCTTTGTAGTCTTCCACTGCGTTGGACCGGATCTGTCGATAGGCTTCACCTTCTCCTGGAACTCCGTCTTCTTGAGGTTCCTGAGAGTTAAGCAACTCTTATCTTGAAGCTTTGACAGATTCTTCAAGTTTGATCGGCTTCGGGAGATATCTTTCTAGATTCCATGTTCTTCTTCTGTAACTTTTGTTAGTAGAAACAAATAATACCAATTGATGGAAATAAGAAAGAATGCCGAGAAACTTTTTAGGGTTGATGCAATGTTACGAATCTCTTCTAGCATATTTATATAGCTGTTTTGATGAATGGTCGATCAAGATTTATCGATTCATAAGAAGATCTACGACTGGGAGTGATTCTCGCGTCATGTCAATTTCTTGTTCAGAAATTGCGAGTTAATGCGTGAGAGAGGACGATTGGGGCACTTTGACTTTTGCCTCGAAACTCCCAAGATTCAGTTCTTTTCAGATTTTTAATTAAATTTGATTAGATATGACAAGATATGATTTGACTGAAAACAGATTGAGTAGGTGTAGTTAATGTTGTTGCAAACCTCTCAGCTGATCATTGTAGTCAGCTGATACCTCGGTTGAGTGGGTGTGCTGGGTGATCGTGGTTCCAGCTGGTTCCACCTCAGCTGAATAATCCTTCAATTTCAGCATCTGGTTTAGCTGGATTCTTTCTCAGCTGATACCAGTGACGTTGATTCTGAATTCCAGCAGTCTGCTTTCATTCAGCTAGGTCTGCTTCCATTCAGCTGGGTATGCTTCCATTCAGCTGGGTGAAGCATCGTCTGGGTTGAGTAATCCAAGTAATCCGCACAGCATTTTGAATCTTGCTTCTATCAGCGGCTTTGTGAGTATATCAGCCCGCTGTATGTCTGTGTGAATTTTCTCAACAATCACATCCTTCTTTTCCACGTGATCTCTGATGAAGTGATGGCGTACGTCCACATGCTTGCATCTTGTGTGAAGTACTGGATTCTCTGAAATAGCAATCGCACTTGAGCTATCACAGAAAATTGGAACTTGTCCAGTTTTCACTTCATAGTCATCCAGCTGATGTTTCGACGGAGAATTTGTGAGCGGCGGCTTGGCGGCCATATATTCTGCTTCTGTTGTGGAAGTTGCGACGCACGTTTGCTTCTTTGAAAACCATGAAATCAACTTACTTCCTAAGAACTGACAAGTTCCTGAAGTTGATTTTCTGTCCAACCGATCTCCAAAGAAAGTCCGAGTTCGAATATCCAATCCGTAGATTGTCTTCACTGGGTACCACCAACATTCTGAGTTCCTTTGAGATATTTGAGAATGTTCTTGGCTGCTTGCATGTGTGCTTCCTTTGGATCAACTTGAAATTTGGCACACACTCCGACTGCGAAAGAGATGTCTGGACGACTTGCTGTTAGATACAGCAGGGAACCTATTATCCCTCTGTATTTACTGGAATCAACTGACTTCCCTTCAGTTCCTGGTTCAATCTTTCAGCTGGTGTTCATCGGAATCTTTACAGTTCTGCTGGATTGAACTCCATACTTGGCGATCAAGTCTTTCACGTATTTGGATTGATTTATGAAAATCCCTTCTGCTGATTGCTTGACTTGAAGTCCTAGGAAGAAACTCATTTCTCCCATCATGGACATTTGGAACTGCTCTGACATCATCTTTCCAAATCTTTGGCATAAGAAGTTTGATCTTGATCCAAAGATGATGTCGTCTACATAAATTTGAACAACCAGGATGTCTTCTCCTAACTTGATGGTGAAGAGAGTTCTGTCTACTGAGCCCTTCTTGAATCCTTTGGATACAAGGAAATTTAACAGAGTGTCATACCAAGCTCGAGGTGCTTGCTTCAATCCATAAAGCGCCTTCTTTAGCTTGTAGACTTTGTTTCCTTCTACTTCAAATCCTGGAGGTTGTTCGACGTAGTCATCTTCTTTGATTTCTCCATTTAAGAATGCACACTTCACATCCATTTGATAGACCTTGAATTTGTGATGTGCTGCATAAGCGAGAAAAGGTCTGATTGCTTCCAATCGCGGTACTGGAGCAAATGATTCTTAGAAATCAATTCCTTCATACTGAGTGTAGCCCTTGGCAACCAGTCGAGCTTTGTTTCTGATGATGACTCCAGGGTATCCAATTTGTTCTTGAATATCCATTTGAGTCCTATGACTTTGACTTCTTCAGGTCTGTCGACCAATTCCCAGATACAATTTCTGAGGAATTCGTTCAGCTCTTCTTGCATGGCGTTAGTCCAAGGCACGCTCTTCAAAGCTTCGAGAATTGATTGAGGCTCTGGCACTTGAGCTACGTAACACGCCATTAGAGTTGTATCTTCATCATAGACTGTCAGTTCTAGCTCTACTGAGAGTTGAGCTATGTCAGCTGCTTCATGATGATCCGATGAAGCTTGAGCAGCTGAGCTTCTGGTTTTGACTTGGTCAGATGGTTCTTCAATGATTGATGATGATGGATGATCTTCAATCCATCTTCTCATTTTACGAATTTCTTCTTCCAATTGATTGATGCTTGAAGTGGCTAAATTTCGTCTGTCTTGGAGTTGCTCTGGAGTTAATTCTTAAGAGATTGATTCTCCTTGATTTGAATTTTGAGGTGACTTCTGTAGAGGCTCTGCTGGAGATGGAGCTGGGGATTCAGCTGTGTCTGGATTTCCAGCTGATGGCGTTCCCCCTTGATTTGGCGTTGAAGGTTCTTCTTGATTTCCAGCTGGTGGAGCTTCCCGGTTGATTTGTAGTTCCTCCTCTGGCTCATCATCCCAAATTAATGGTTCGGCCAGATTCCTGATTCGATTTTCTTGAGCTCTTGTCTGAATCTGTCTTGAAGATTTTCCTTCGTTTCTTTGTTTGATAGAGTCTCTATATTAGAAAGATGATTCGTCAAAGGTAACATGTGGAGTTACTTTGACTGTTTGAGTTCTTCTGTTGAAGACTCTGTATGCTTTACTCACAGCAGAATAACCAAGGAATACTCCTCGGTCTGTCTTCTCGTCGAACGTCTTGAGCTGTGTCTTTCCATTGTTTAGGATATGACATTTGGATCCGAATACCTTGAAATATCCAATATATGGTATTCTGTTGTTCCATAGCTCATACGGTGTCTTTCCTTGCCTTTATGTGAGTAGGGAGCGATTCTGAGTGGAGCAAGCTGTGTTGATTGCTTCGGCCCAGAACTTCTTTGGAATGGCAGAGCTGGCTAGCATTGAGGTAGCTGCTTCTTTGAGTGTTCTGTTTCTTCTCTCTGCCACACCATTCTGCTGAGGTGTGCGTGCTGCAGATGTTTGATGTTGAACTCCGTTCTTATCGCAGTAATCATAAATAGTTTCATTAAGAAACTCCGTTCCTCGATATGATCTTATTGACATTATCTTGCACTCCTTCTGTGTTGACAATCTTTCCAGCAGGATAGGCAGCTTAGTCCTGGTTTCGCTCTTCTGGTACATGAATGATACCCATATGAATCTTGAGAAATCATCCACTACGACCAGAGTATATTTTCTGCCATTGAAGCTTGCTGGAGTAACTGGACCAAAAAGATCCATGTGAAGGAGTTGAAGTACTCGATCAGTTGACTGAACTGGCTTGAGAGAGAATGAAATTCTTGTCTGCTTTCCTTGTTGACACGCGCTGCACATATGACTTTTGTCATATACTTGATCTGGAATTCCATTAGCGAGCTGGTTCCTAGCCAGTTTGTTGATTGTCTTGAAGTTGAGATGATTCAGCCGTACGTACCTTGTCAGCTGACTTCATTGCAGCTTTTCGATACAAGACAAGTCTCCGGAGGGCTGCTGTTCCAGTCAGCAAAATACATATTTCCTTCTCTTTTCCCTCTTAGGAGTATCTGCTTGGTTTCCCTGTTCTTTACTGTGCATCAAACTTGACAGAAAAACCGTTGTCGCAGAATTGGCTAATGGAAAACAAGTTGTGTTACAATCCTTGTACATAAGAAACATTTGGGATTATAACATTTTTAGTTTTAAATGTACCATAACCTTTGGTTAGGCCTTTGGAGTTATCACCAAATGTTACTTGTGGGCCTGGACGCTCGATATACTCCTGGAGTAGATGCTTTAAGTGCGTCATGTGCTTAGAACATCCACTGTCCAAGTACCATAGCGTTCTCATCGACTCCTCAGTGATGCGTCGATTCCTTGCAACCTATACAAAAGATCAAAATTTAGGTACCCAGTTTTAATTGGGTCCTTGTGGGTTAGACAGAGATCCTTTGACGACCCAGATCTGCTTGATGACTCGTATTGGGTCATTTGATCTGATAATTCTTCCAGCTGAGTCGATATACACAATTTTTGTGTTCTTCGGTTGTTGCTGGCGGGATCTTGATCTTAGTGTCTTCCCGTCTTGATGTCTTGATTTCTTTCGGTTTCCAGCTGTGTACCTAGCTGAGACGCTCCTTTGTCTCTGCTGTCTCATGTGATGCTGTGGCTGGAAATAATTGTCCAGCTGGTACTCATATGAGTGATATCCAGCTGGGTATCTCTGATATCTCGATTGATATTGTTCAACGTGCTGTTGTTGTTGCTGGTATCTGTAATGTCCATCCTGTTGTCTTCATTGAGGTTGAGTACGTTGCTGTCTGAGTTGGGCTTGAGGTTGTCTCATAGCTGGCCTTTTTTATGCCTGTTGTGTCCTTGACGGAGCTTGAGGATGTTTCACAGCTGGTCTTCCTGACGCCTGCTGTGTCCTCAATGGTTGATGCTGAGTTGCTGGGATTGGATGTTCTTTTGCTCGTACAAACATTACCTTTGTTCCACTTGTGGAGGCAATGTTTGAGGCATCCTTTGATTCATTGTATCCCAGTCCCCCTTTGAGTGCTGCTGGACGTTGTGCACTAATGATCTCGTCCATTGTTAATGTGGCTTTGATGAGAGCTACTATCTTCTTGGATAGTACCTCTTCGGTGCTTTTCAGCTCAATGATTTCAGCTGACTTCTTTTCCGATTCAGCTGTGACCTTTTCCAAATCTTCCGTCAGCTGTTTCTTCTCATAGTAGAATTCCTTCATCAGCTGATCTTGCTTCACTACTTTGTCTTTTAGTGAAACAACTTCCTGTTGGAGCTGTGTTGTATCAGCTGCTTCTGATACCTTTATCTTTTCCAGTTCCGCTTTCAGCTCGGCATTCTCATACATAATGACGTCAAGGATCTCTTGAAGCTCCTTGGAATCGTTCATTACTTTCTCTACTAGACTCCAATCAGGTAGCCCTGATTCTGAAACCTGTGTAGAGTGTTCGTGGGATGGTGAGAGATTAGATAAATTTTGAGTTCGAGACATTACCTCATCTTCATCGATGCCGTCTGTTTGTCCCATGAAGCATGTATCCCAATCAGATTCATCATGGGCCATCAGTGCTTCTTCTTCCGAGTCTGAAAATGGCATGTTGTCATCCATTTTGTTGCACTCTGATTCCTCATCGGCGATGTAAGCTCTCCTTCTGTCAGCGGCCTTAGCTTTCAGTTGGTCTTTGTCTTTCTTGGACAGCTTTGGACAATCTAGCCGGTAGTGTCCTAGTTCCTTGCAGTTGAAGCAACCTTCTTCTGTTCGTTTGTCAGCTGACTTCTCATCAGCTGCTGCGTACTTGTCTCTGCAAGTTCTTGCGAACTTCTTGTATTTGCCCTTGCTAGTGTTGAGTCTGTTGTAGTTTTTGACCAGCATGGCTATTTCTTCAAGTAGCTCTTCCTTGCTCATGTCCTTCTTATCTTTCTTCGATGACTCAGCTGACTGTATGTATGCTGATTTTTCAGAGTTGGCTCTGAACGCAATCTCCTATGTTGCAGGTGTCAGCTCTCCATCATTCTGATTGCTTGAAGATTCTTTCATGGTAATCATCAAGTTGTATTCGTTGGCTTTGAGCAGGGAGTATAATCTTTCAGTTGAAAGATCACCTAAGTCACTTCGACTTTGGTGTACCACCTTATAAGTGTTTCATTCAGCTGTGAGCGCTGAAAGAACTTTTAGATTCCTTTCTCGCTGGGTGTATTTCCCAGTTCTGATGGTTTCTATTTCCACCACTATATTGGAGAATCTGAGTTCCATCCCTTTGATGGACTTGTTGACCAGCTGCTTGAAGTTATCAAACTTCTGGCATGCAATTGTGAATTTATTCTTCTTTATCTCCTCCGACCCTTCGCATAGCTTTGCTAGGGTTTCCCACATCTCCTTTGCTATTTCGGAGTTGATGATTTTGCTGAGGTTGGCGTTGGAGACCGTTGAGGATATGGTATTCCTCGCGAAGCTGTCTAGTCCAGCCTGCTTCCTTTCTTCTGAGGTGTGCTCACCCTTTGGCTTGGGAATGAGTTGATATAATGATTGTCCACCATCTTGAGTTGGAACAAGCTCGTTCCCTTGTTTGTAGATGATGATGGGTCCGTCTGTAATGACGTCCCACATCATATCGTGATGCGCACAGAGAAAGCTCTTCAGTCTGAACTTCCATATTGCATAATTGTCTACCGAGAAGGTGGAAAGATTCCTGTTAAGATAAGAATCCATGGAAATATGCAGTATGTAATAATATGAATTTTTCACAAAGAGGATCTGTTCAGATGACCACTGACAGATTGTCAAGAGAGATCTCTTGATACAGAAACGGTGGTCTGTTGAACCACTGCTCTGATACCAATTGATGGTCCCTGAGCTAGGTATTTGGTGTAGAGGGGGGTGAATACACCAAATAGATTTCTGAAAACTTTTTCAAGTTAAATCACAGAGTTGGTGAGCTCAGTTATTGATCCAGCTGAGGAGGGTCAGCTGGGTAAATAACTCAGCTGGCGGTGCAGAATGTGGTGGTTTGAAAAACTTAGCTCGGTTACTTAGAAAAACTCAGCTTGAAAAGATTAACTTTATATTTTCAGCTTAGTCAAGTTGTGCAACTTTCAGAGAGACACAGCTGTCTTTGGAGAGCAGCTGCGTATGCAGTTTTGATCAAATATGCAATGTTATGAAAGAGTTAGTACAAAACTGAATTTAAAAAGAAAGTAAAGAGCACACGATTTTTACGTGGTTCGGAGTAACACTTCCTACGTCCACGACCAGGTTCACTGGTAATCCACTACCACTTGGTTTCCATGTACCAAGCAACT
This sequence comes from Agastache rugosa, assembly GCA_031470985.1. NCBI lineage: Eukaryota > Viridiplantae > Streptophyta > Magnoliopsida > Lamiales > Lamiaceae > Agastache > Agastache rugosa. Next base: position 5,799,913 of record CM062605.1, read on the forward strand.
TCACAACTCTAACTCGAGCTGTGTTTCAACAGTTTGCGGGCACTGTCAAGCCTAACCTTTCAGTTTACGGGTACTGAAAAAACCTTACACACTTGAATTTCCCGCTTCAAGCAAGCGTTACCTTGACCTAACCTTTCTGGGTAAAGAGGGGTTTGGTTTGGGGTTCCAACTATAAACGAGTTCTTACAATTAAGAACTTTAGAGTATGATGAACTCGTTCGAAATCTAGGCTTAAGATATACAAAGATTTTGGCCTAGGGATCAGACGAAAAACTAAGCAGTTTCTGAACTAGAAACATTTTAAGATAAAGTGTTCTTTGAACTATGTAGAACTGCTTGAGAGCTTTTGAAAGATTGATGATTTCAGAGAATGAAAGCTTGTAGAGAGTTTTTCGTATTTGATCCTGAGGTTGAAGACGGGTTTATATAGGTAGAGATTCAAGACTAGCCGTTTGAATCTTACCTACTCTCCTTAAATTCGAGATCTGCCATTGGGCAATTCTGCACCTGTATTCATTTGTGTCACATCCTAGGTCCTGAAGTCTAGGATGCTGATTCGGCAATCCCTCATTGGTCGAGACATGTTGACTTCCTCTGACGCCGGGATCTTCTGCCTTTGGAGCTGGCTTTTGAATTCAGAGCTGGATTGGGCAAACTGACTTGAAGTGATGTCTTCAGAGTTAGTTTCCTTTGTTCTGTACAGCTGGATCGGCTGTGTTTTGAACTCAGCTCGAATTCTCTTCAGCTTGATCATGCTCTGCTGGAGGACTCAGCTGAAGGTTGACTCCTGCTGTAGACACAGCTGGAACGTCTGCTGTCTTCTGCTAGCTGACTCCTGTTGTAGACACAGCTGGGTCGACTGCTGTCTTCCGCTTCCTTAACCTGTAAACTTAGAAAATCTAAAGCTCAAACAGGTGAGCTGGAAAACACTACTTAGGTTGAAGCGATCATCTAATCGGTTGGAGAATCAGTTGGATTTTGGTATCAAATCAAAACCTTATAATTTCCCAACACTATTGATACAACGAAATGATTATATTTGAACCTATAAAAGATAAAGAACACCTTATAAGTGCAGCGTGATCTAAAGAGTATCATTCCATTGAATAGTTGTGATTGATATTTGAGCTAATCAACAAACTTTGAAATGAAGAGTTGAACCTAAGTATAGGTGTTGTTCCCGAGACGGATACCTTGGTGTAGAGGGGGTGAATACACCAAGGTTTAAAACCTTTTCCAATTAAAACTCTTGAGTGAGCTGTCTATGTTCGATCCAGCTGGAAGGCAGCTTGATCGACACAGCTGGCTGTGTGCGGAATGTGGTGGGTTTTTGGAAAGTCCGTCTGTTACTTAAAATATATTGCAAAGCTTTGTTTCTCTTTTCAGTTAGTCAGTTTATGCAGCTTGAAAGAATGCTTATGATGAGTTAGCTGAATGCATAAATAAAGCAGTAAAGAACAAAGCTATTTAACGTGGTTCGGAGAAACTACTCCTACGTCCACGACCAGAAAACCATATGGTAATCCACTAAGGATACCATTGACTTTACACGCAGTCAGCAAGCGTTGCAGCTCAGTTTCTCGAGCTGGATACAAGTTTCCACGTACTGTATCAAAACGTAACCAACTGTTTCCGGGCACAGCTGAAGCCTACCTTCAGTTTCTGGGTACTGAAGGACCTAGCCACTCGAATTACACGCTTCGAGCAGGCGTACCTTAACCTAATCTGGCATGTTCGTTAACAATACGGACTAGGGTTTTGTTTTGGAGAAATTTGTTGATAAATCTTTCATTAAAAAGTCGTTTTGGAGAAATTTGTTGATAAATTATGATAATTCAATCCTCAAAATTTTAATATTTAGATACAAAATGACTCAATTTTGAAAAATTTATAACGACGTAGTATATACAAAATTAATGTGATCCTTATATATCTCGTTAACAAATGTATCAAATTAGCCGCGTGAATCGGGGAAAAATATATTAGGTCTAATTTGTAAAAGAAATAAAGGTTGGATCTAATTTTCAAAAGATAACAAAAAAAATTTGGTGTCAATTTGCAATTAATTCATTAAACGATTTAGATAATTAAGTTTCTATTTAACATATAAATATTTGTTTTCACCTGAACCAACTCTCTCTATCATATAAAAATTTTCTTCCATTGTAATTAGGAGCTAATCCATACTATTGCATTCTTTATATGATCTATAGTTATCATAATAAAAAATTACTTTTATATATATTGCATTCTTTATATGATTTATAGTTTATTATTATTATTTTTTTAGAGAATTAGAAAGGTATGTATATAATGTCAAATAAATCACTACACTACCATATAGATGGGACCTCTATACCACACAAAGGTGGGATTACTACACCGCACGCAGACAGGATAACTAAACCGCATGCAGGCGGGATAACTAAACAACATGCAGGCGGGACCACTACACCACCAAACAAGGCAGAAAAATACTACACCGCACGTAGACGGGATTGAACCTAAGACCTCTCACTAAGGAGAGACTTGTGGTACCTCAGCTTGCCATTGAGCTATGCCTCATCGGCCTTTATATGATCTATAGTTATCATAATAAAAAATTACATATATATATATATATGTGTGTGTGTGTAGATAGATACATAGTTTATAGGTTATTATTACTGAGAGCATAGGCGGAGCCGAGGGGGAAAATAGCTATATATATGTATATTATAGGCAGTCTGTCATTTGGAGAAGAAGAAGGGAGCAGAGGTGAGAAGTAGATTTTACAGATGGAGTCGAGCTTCATGTGTTTATAATTTGAAATAGGTTGTATAGACAATAATAGCTTGAAAAGGCGACTTGGACTGAAGTTTTGGACAAAATAAATTTGGCCATAAAAAATCCAATCACCATTAAAAGTTATGAGCTAGTATTTTTATATGGAGTATTTATTATCGTTATATGGAGATTGTATTTTAATATAATTTATGCAAGACTTTCAATATTTTTTTTATTCTTTAAATGCATATGTATAATTTATATTATCAAATTTTCTGAAATATTAATTATGAAACTTAGATTAGATCTTTATATAGAGATAGGTTTTATATTTATTTGTTCAGAATATAGAGATATTTTTCATAAAAGAATGCATACTAGTTTTTATATTTTAATTTTGAATTTTGATAGAAAATAGAGAACTTTTTAAGTTAAATTTATTCATGTTATATCAAATTTTCTTTTATAACTTGTTTTTCATTAATGTGTTTATTAATCCAAAATAACATTGCTCAACTAAATGTATACCGAATGAGATTTAAATTATTTTGTTAGGTGTGAAATATAGTGTAAAAAACAATATTGCTTAATCAAATGAAATATAAAAAAATGGACATGTTAATGTCGTTTCATTCTCAATATTATTAATTTTTTTTTACTATTTATATCAAAATATATAATTAAAATCGAAAGAACATTATATGTAATAGAAAATTGTTTACCTTGAAGCACTCATGTTTATACTTTGTTTCTTTGATTTGTTATGTAATTTAAATGATATTATAATTATATTAGATATTTTTATTTATTTTTATTGAAAAAAAATTGGATCCCCTAAATCGAAATTCTGACTCCCGACTGACTGAGAGGGAAAGTTTCTACAAGATTCCATCCTTATATATATTTATACTACTTTAATATAATTATTATGAGTCTCAGAGTATGTCAAATATGATTGGGTATAGAGAAAACTAACATCCATATTCCATAATAAAGTTCTAGTTTCAACAATGGAACCACAAGACAGTGATACATCCAAAACATGATATCTTTTTTCTTTAAATAAATTTTAATATTGACGTACTATTTCACTATCGAATTAAGTTGACAATTAGAACTCAATATTATTCATTTCTGTCTGGGTTCCGTTTTCCATTTGCTCCTATCGTTGTCTATATATGAACAAATGGACATTTATAAGAATTTGCAGTAAAAATAGATGAAAAAAAGACAAAAAAAAGGCAGTTGACTTAATTTTGGAGGTCAATTGTGGTAGGTCATAATTCAGTTGAATTGGTCCTAATTTGGTGTCTCCAAACTTTCAAAGACCAATGCTTTAATTAAGCCTACCACTTTTTGTCCGTAATTATTGATATTTTTTTCATGTGCCAAATGTAACGGCGAAATAATGTTGGAAGAGGTTTAGCTCAAGTGGTTAGCTGAAACGTCACAAATTTCTTCTTAGTAAGAGGTTTGGGGTTCAATTTCGCATCCGTGCGGTGTAATTTATTTCCTACTTTATTTGGTGTTGTAGTGATTCTACCTATATGATAGTGTAATTAGTGATTTATTTAATTATATATATACCTTATTGTAATTCCCTAAAAAAAATATTGTTCGAAACATTTAGTATTTCCATGAATTAACTAATAATTAATCCCGACTGTTTATTTATTTTCATCTATAGAATTTTTATAGTCATTATTTCTTAGTTTTAGGGTTTTGACATAATTTAGCAATTCGTCATATATCTGCGACCAAGAGATTTCCTTATTTCGTAGGATCTTTTGCATGATTTTAGGTTTTAATTTGCTAAATAATATTGAATCAAATTCAGAATTTTGTATCGGTTAAATCTTGATTTTTTTTTTTCTTTTATTTTCTTTGTTTCTCCATTTTTTATGGGTAATTTCACTTAAATAGGCAAACTAATTGTATTCCAAACTATTCGAAATTTCAATTAAATGACCAAACTATCGATTTTTTCACAATAACGTTCCATCCTCAATTTCCGGAAAATTATATCCAACGTGGCACGTCCAGAAATATTACGTGGATTTATATGTTTGACGTAAATTTTAAAAAACTAATGAATAACTATATTATCTAACTTGATACAGGAAAAAATGGGTCAAAGAAGAAGATGGTAAATGAGAAGAAGAGAGTGTTTTCTGAATTCTGATATCTCCGGCAGTGTTGAGGAGGAGAAGGCGGTGGAGAACAAGATCAGGTGATGGGGTGGCCGCCGTTGTACTTGTACCGGCGGAAGAATAGCTACGGCGCTGTGGAATGAACATTTCTGCTATGTTGGCGTTTTTATTCTTTAATTTTTTTAATTTATTAAATCCACGCCAGACATATAATTCCATGTAATATTTCCGGCGTGCCATGTCGGATATGATTTGCCGGAAAAATTGAGCCCGGAACATTATTGTGAAAAAATCGATAATTTGATCATTTAATTGAAATTTTGAATAATTTGAAATATAATTGGGTGAAAGTTTGAATAGTTTGACTATTTAAGTGAAAATTATCCATTTTTTATTATCTCTAAAACAAATCTACATCCCTAAAAGTCTAAAACGAAGTGTTGACAATGCGCGCATATACTATTATGAAAGATATTTACTTTATATAACAATTTTGTTAAACATGACCTAATGAATGTATTTTATGTAGGGATGTCTATCGGTTAATACCCTAAGTTTTTCGATCGGGTCAATCTTATTAGGCTCAAACTATTTTCGATTGAGGTTAATTGGATTGAATTTTTTGAGCTAGAAATTTCCGGCCTTATTCTTAAACCTTCGATTTTTGTACTAGCCTGTCGGGGCTGAAAAGTTTACGAGAAAAAATTTAGCATGTATAAATTTCATTATTGATCATATTCTTGTAATGAAAAATAGATCGTCTTTTCTCATTCAAGACACTTGACCTCGTTTTAGATGCAAAAGTGAGTTATCATTCAACCTTAAATTTATATAATAACTAATGAGCTATATATGTTGCATAGGTGCGGGAAAGTGGGTGTAGGGACGATACAATACGAGTACGAGCATACGATTTTTTAAAAATTATAGGGTGCGATTCAATAAGGATGGGTCTGTTTATCTATTTTATTATAAATTTCACCTATGAAATATATAGAAAAATTTATAAATTAAATATATGTAATTCACATTTTTCTATACTCAAAATTTATGTATTAGTAATGAAGTAATCTAATTAATCACATTTTTGAATTAATAAAATTTTGTTAAATTGCCAGAACACCCCCAAAAATAAAGTTTTCAAAATCAACCATATATATAACCTTCACGCACTGGATTCTTGCCCTCCACACACCGGATTCGTGTATCCGATTTTTCTTTTAGGATTTGCCACGTGGTGAATCTCATGCGAATCCGAAGCGAATTGCAGCCACACCCTGAGCGTATCCGATACCGCAATATGATATTTTAGAAGAATCAGTGCATCATATCTTAAGAGTAACTTTGTGAGAAATTAGGATCTCTTGAAGGGTTAGATCTATTTGAATTTTCCCAGATAATTTTTTTTATTAAGTGTTGAAGGAAAAGAAAATAGAGAAGTGAGCATGTTTTGAATAAAAATTAACACACATTGTACAAATATTTGAAACCTTATTATCAAATTCATAAGAAAAATAATGAAGTTAGACAACTAAGCTAAGTAATGATAAAAAAAAATTGGTTAATTAGCCAACCTACTCGATTTTCGGGCTATTTTCGGTTAACAACAATCGAACTAGAAATTTTCAGTCCTAACCCTCATTTTTTGGTCTATTCGGGCCAGCCCATCGGTTTCGAGTTAAATTGACATATCTAATTAGGAATGACAATGGATCGGATACCTGCCTACCCATCAAACATTTCTCAAACCCGAATCCATTTAGACTTTCTCTACCTATACTCGTCCCAAACCCGATTAAAAAGTGACTTCACTATCCAAACTCGTCCCAAAACCAGGGAAATTCTATTAAGGTGTACACCCACCTCTCACATGTGATTATTTTAAAAATATAATTTATATTATTAAAATAATCCTATGTGAGAGATGGGTGTAGTGCATGTACATATATAATTGAATTTCTCACAAAACAATTGGGTAATATCTATTAATTACGTGCTAAAAACTCGAATACTACAAAGTCATGAAATATTTACCTACCCCCATTTATAAAAGTAGGTCCTACACATTTCGCTTTACTTTTAACTTTATTACACTCACAACTACCCACAAGTGGGACCCTTATTTCACTCAAAATATCCTACCAATTAAGTCAATCCATTTTATTAAAACTTGTGCCGGTAAACGCTAGGCAAATCTTTCATGAATGGCGTAAGTATTAAAATAAATCTCAAAATAAATATTTACTAACAAAAAATCTATCATGAGTTGAAAAGTTTTCTTACTTTATTGAGATAATTTTTCTAATGTGGATAAAAAAAGAATAATAAAACTCTAAATATACTAATATCAATAATTACATTATAAATAATATATATATATAGGGGATGGTTATAATAGAAAAATATCCTCATGTGTTAACTAGAATTGAATATAGACCATAGATTTGAATGATTTGGAGGGTGGTGATAAATTCAAAATTAATATTTAATTACCGTATATAATATTAAAAGGGTTTAATGGTAACAAGACCCATATATATATTTACAAGATTTCCGAGAAATATCAATAATTATCCTTACAAGATTTGAGGAGGAATATTATATCAATAATTAAATTGTTTAAATAAATATTTGAACACGGATACATATTAAACTACTGGTTTGGCACACATTTAATTAATTTCACCGTGGGATTTTTTCAATAATTATTAATTTATATTATTGCTTTCTAGGTAATGTAATAATGCATATGATTTATTGTTTTTAATGCTTATTATCTTATTGTTTTCTTTACTTAATCTTATTGTATTTTTTGGTATTAACTATTGCATTTTAATTGATATGTTGATGCATATTACGTGTATTATTTCAATAGTTATTTATTTATATCATTGCTTTTTAGTTAATGTTTTAATGTATATTATTTATTGCTATCTTATTGTTTTCTTTACTTGATCTTATTGTTTTTTTTTTATATTAACTATTGTATTTTAATTGATATATTGATGCATATTATTATTTCAATAATTATTTATTTATAGTGATTGGTATTAACTTCTTTTCCTGCTCTAAAAATGCAAAAAAAAAAAAAAAAAAAAACCATACAAAATTGATATAAGAAAAACTGAAAGGAATATGTCTTGAGGGTGGATTATAAAAAATCGTGTGAACATATATGAGTAAAACCATCACATTCATATCCCACAAATTAAGGAACTAATTATTTACAGATTATGGTTAAAATACATATTTAACCTTGATATATTAATTTAAGTAAAAATAATACTAAAAATCATCCCATTAATCTTGTCACACCCCAATTTCCAAAAACGAAGAATCGGGGAATGACTACGTAAAAAAAAAGAGACTGAACTTGCAACATTATTTGAAGACGAGAGTTCATATAAAAAGACCGTCAAGTTCCACCGTAATATTTCAACTCAAAAGTCTACAGGATCGAAGTTCTAGTACGTATCCGAAAATAGAATGGCTAATATAAATTACATATATCAAAAGCATCAAGTCTATGATTCTCAAGACAGAAATTTTAGTAGTCGACATAGTCGACTAATCTTAATAAGCTTAAACTAGTGGAAGCAATTCCAAATGTTAAGTCCTAGCCTCAGTTTCACCTGCCCGCACCTGCTCCGCAACCTGAAAACATTTGGAAACATTTGGGCTGAGCACTAATGTACTCAGTGGGCATCGCATTTCATAAAGCAATTTATGAAATCATAAACATAGCATATCCATAACTACAGTGATACTTAGAAGGTTTTAAAACGAAAAAGCCACTTCTAAGCTCACTAAAACATTTCTTATACTTCAGCGCTGCTACTCGTAACGTTCTTGTGTTACTCTTATAAGCTGGTGAACCTCGAGCCGTAGCTCCAAGAGTTCGCTAAACTGTGTCAAGCACACAATGGTGATCGGCCATTGCAATACATGACTCTGGGGTGTACACAACACTCATCTAACGTGTTAGGTTATCAGAGTGTCTCGATCGATAACATAAGAGCTTTAAACACATAGAGCGCACATAAAACATTTCATCATGGATAGCATTTTCATTTCATAAATATCAGAGCTTAATAACTCAAACATAAACTTTGAAAAGTATAGCCCACCTGGATAGAATCCATCTGAAGTAAAACTGTTAAACTTGAGTTGGAATGAGCATTGCTATCCTTTTTGAGTAGGCTGGTCCTACAAGACGAGTTCTAGTCTTAATATATATTTCTAACTAACCTCATTAATGATAATAAGAACACGAAACTTAGATTCACTACTCTCGACCTTCAAAACTATATACTTTCTTTTAAGAAAACACCAACAATATCTTAATCTTGACATTTAGTATTTAAAATCGACTCAAACAAGTCTTTAACTAATAGAATCAAAATTCGAAAACCATTCTGGCCATTTTATCTCAATTACCAGAGATAATTATCAAATAATAGTACATGAATATACATGTTCAATTGTCCTTTTTTTTTCCTCTTAAAATAAATGCTGGCATGCACCTACTTAATCAACACACATGTATGTATATATATATATCACGTAATTGCTATTTCTTCTTCTTTATTCTGATTTATGGAATGCACAACAGCTTTTATATATTCATTTCATACATACACGTATATATTTCTTCTCCAAGTGCTTATCATTTCTTAAATTGCACAAAACAAAACATTTTATAGATATCTCACTAATTATAACTAATACATATGATAAAGCATTAATTCCCTGTGCACAAATTTTCAGCAGGATCTCTATTTCTCTTCTGCACATTTATTCGAACAATTGGCAGACATTATATATATCAAAGCATACTAAATTCGTAAGCATTTTATCTTCATTACTCCAACCCATTGGCAGCTCCTATATACATATCTACACAATTATAGGCATAAATTTTATATATAAAAATCATCTAAACTTATCAAGAACACAAGAGGGCAAAATCCATCATAAAATCGAAAATTGAAAATACAAGAGATGAAGAGTTTTCAACCTTTGTAGCCTAATCCTTCTTGTGAATTGAGATGGCTAGCCCGCCCCCTGCTATGTTTCTCACGATAGAAACTCTCACTCTTAACTACTTCTTGAAATCTAATCGAAAATCCCTCTTCCTTCCAATCTCCAACTGAAACTCTCCCCTCTTGCCTGTCCCTTGGAGTGGTTTGGGTTATGTTATCTGTTTCCCCCCTGTTGCTAAATCTTGGCTGTAACTTCTCTCTTATCACTTCTCTCCGTCCTCTGTTTCTCTCACTCTATGCTCTCTGCTGAATGAAAGGATAAAGAGTATTTTTTTATCTTAATTGGCTGAAAGAAGAGTCATGTGAGAGTGTAACGTGGCTGCACATAAGGTTGCATAAGTTGTGTGGTGAGTCAATAATCACTATACCTGCACGTGTACTTTTATATATAATACATATCTCTTTCTCTTATTTAATGTATTAGCCGACACTTCTCAAATCATAGCCAAAATACGTATCACAACCAAAGCTTGTTGTATATTTGCTGACACAACATATTACTAGACATTCATATTAAGTTTAATATGTATAAACTTAAATATATATCACTCTCTTTATCAAATAAGTGTCGGCCAACTATATATATATATATACATATATACTTAATTCATTAATACAATTCACCTAACTGCATCAAGTCAAATATAAAATAAATTGATAAAAACTTTCGTTGGAATCAAATATTTTTCTTCGGGATATTAACTAACTCAATCGTAAATCACAAAATGTCCAATTATTCATTAATTCTCGAAAAATCGGGATATTACATCCCTCCCTCCTTATAAAAATTTCGTCCTCGAAATTTGATATGTCTTGGAATTGTAACTCGGAATATTGAATTTTCATGTTATATTTCAGGCCCTACATTACTTCGTCAACTATGGCAATATGCTTGCTTCTATCTAATCACATGTTTGATAATTAACACTTTGTGAACATTTCCACATTGGGAACATTTCCAATAACTTGTTGGCAAAGCCAACCTATAGGCTATTGAGCCTATTTCATATAGGATCTCAAGGAATCCTATACAGCTAAGCCTTCTTGTCAATTACATATAAAGTTATCATTAGAAAAAGTATTATCCCCAACTTTATACTCTTAGTATGACCGACTCTTATCGTCATAAGATATCTTAATTCTTTTGCTTGATACGATCGTCTTTCTCGACCCTTTACTAGACTAGTTTTGAGCCCAAGGCTCTACCAATTTCGTACTAGGAAATGGTGTTCTTTACTTCCGGTTATACATGGCCTCATTTAGTGTCTATTCTTAGGAACGAGCTTCTTCTGGTTTCTATAATTGATACATGATATCAAAATGTCATTGGGTTGCATTATAACAAAGACATAAATTTGTCTTAAAAAGACAAATTTCTGATCCTAAGATCCTGGTCCAAACAAATATGTCAAAAAGTGCATATTATCGACTTTACCAAAATTCTATTCTATGTTCTTCTCATATATTATTATGAAATTCGGAATGAATACTATCTTTGTGTATATCTTTAACTGCGAGAAGACGGCACCCACATGAGCTAGAACTTAGGTGACAACTTAAGTCAACCTACTAAACTTATTATCGTTATAAGGACGATAAACAATCTTTGTCATAACCATTCTGACATTCATATCTATCAATCACGGACACTTTACCACGAGGTTGGTAATCTAAAGTGATTCATTTTACAAAACTGGTCATAAAGATTAAGGATAATCTATTATGACAACTTACTGGTCGTAAGGGTTTTCAATCCTAACACGATAAAACTGACTAAAGGGTTAAAATCCAATTGTCAGTTGAATAAAAACTATGAGATAAACTATGTCGTGAAACCCATTACGACAACCACTGAGATTTTGGTTATGTTGGGCTGGCCAGACCCAACATAACGGATTCTCAGTCATACGGGAGCACAACCCCAAACATGACACCTTTTTAGTTCTTGTAGAGCTCTCTACTTCTACGTCATTCTACACTCTCTATAACAATAACGTGTGTATCCTCTCTAACTACGAAAAGACCACACCTTGTTCACTGAGGCAACAAATTGAGTCAGTCTACTAATATTTGTAGAGTCATAAAGGTCAAAGAAAACCTATATGACAAATTCTAGATGCACAAGTCCGAGAACTTAGTACAATACTTTACCAAAGAGTTATAGAACTCAAATGATTTTTGAACTGAAACTGGTCATAGGGTTAGAAAACCCAAAATGACAACATACTTGAAATTCTTATTCCGATCATGTGGGCTCACAAGTCCCAAACATGATACAACTGATTCTGATAAATGAGTCAAACTCGATATAACATCTTTGCTAAAAAGGTGGGTCGTAAGGACTTATTGATCCCAATACGACAAGCTGAGTTACCAAAGTCTCAATTTCAAGTAAATTATATCTGAATTAAAAAGCTCATACAACCGACTGACAAACATAAATTCTCATAAATTCTTTAGCATCAAAGCAGTAAAGCAATAAAGCTACTTTGAAATCACTTGTATAAAAAGTTCTAAAATACCTTATAAGCTTTTTGTCGGGGCAGTGCGACGGTGAACTGAGGGTTGCTGATTATATTACTCGAAAGTCTAGAGATGCTATCCTAGACTCGATATCAATAACTGTTATTTCAAATACGGAAAAGAACTCTGCTCTGATACCAATTTGTCACACCCCAATTTCCAAAAACGAAGAATCGGGGAATGACTACGTAAAAAAAAAGAGACTGAACTTGCAACATTATTTGAAGACGAGAGTTCATATAAAAAAACCGTCAAGTTCCACCGTAATATTTCAACTCAAAAGTCTACAGGATCGAAGTTCTAGTACGTATCCGAAAATAGAATGGCTAATATAAATTACATATATCAAAAGCATCAAGTCTATGATTCTCAAGACAGAAATTTTAGTAGTCGACATAGTCGACTAATCTTAATAAGCTTAAACTAGTGGAAGCAATTCCAAATGTTAAGTCCTAGCCTCAGTTTCACCTGCCCGCACCTGCTCCGCAACCTGAAAACATTTGGAAACATTTGGGCTGAGCACTAATGTACTCAGTGGGCATCGCATTTCATAAAGCAATTTATGAAATCATAAACATAGCATATCCATAACTACAGTGATACTTAGAAGGTTTTAAAACGAAAAAGCCACTTCTAAGCTCACTAAAACATTTCTTATACTTCAGCGCTGCTACTCGTAACGTTCTTGTGTTACTCTTATAAGCTGGTGAACCTCGAGCCGTAGCTCCAAGAGTTCGCTAAACTGTGTCAAGCACACAATGGTGATCGGCCATTGCAATACATGACTCTGGGGTGTACACAACACTCATCTAACGTGTTAGGTTATCAGAGTGTCTCGATCGATAACATAAGAGCTTTAAACACATAGAGCGCACATAAAACATTTCATCATGGATAGCATTTTCATTTCATAAATATCAGAGCTTAATAACTCAAACATAAACTTTGAAAAGTATAGCCCACCTGGATAGAATCCATCTGAAGTAAAACTGTTAAACTTGAGTTGGAATGAGCATTGCTATCCTTTTTGAGTAGGCTGGTCCTACAAGACGAGTTCTAGTCTTAATATATATTTCTAACTAACCTCATTAATGATAATAAGAACACGAAACTTAGATTCACTACTCTCGACCTTCAAAACTATATACTTTCTTTTAAGAAAACACCAACAATATCTTAATCTTGACATTTAGTATTTAAAATCGACTCAAACAAGTCTTTAACTAATAGAATCAAAATTCGAAAACCATTCTGGCCATTTTATCTCAATTACCAGATATAATTATCAAATAATAGTACATGAATATACATGTTCAATTGTCCTTTTTTTTTCCTCTTAAAATAAATGCTGGCATGCACCTACTTAATCAACACACATGTATGTATATATATATATCACGTAATTGCTATTTCTTCTTCTTTATTCTGATTTATGGAATGCACAACAGCTTTTATATATTCATTTCATACATACACGTATATATTTCTTCTCCAAGTGCTTATCATTTCTTAAATTGCACAAAACAAAACATTTTATAGATATCTCACTAATTATAACTAATACATATGATAAAGCATTAATTCCCTGTGCACAAATTTTCAGCAGGATCTCTATTTCTCTTCTGCACATTTATTCGAACAATTGGCAGACATTATATATATCAAAGCATACTAAATTCGTAAGCATTTTATCTTCATTACTCCAACCCATTGGCAGCTCCTATATACATATCTACACAATTATAGGCATAAATTTTATATATAAAAATCATCTAAACTTATCAAGAACACAAGAGGGCAAAATCCATCATAAAATCGAAAATTGAAAATACAAGAGATGAAGAGTTTTCAACCTTTGTAGCCTAATCCTTCTTGTGAATTGAGATGGCTAGCCCGCCCCCTGCTATGTTTCTCACGATAGAAACTCTCACTCTTAACTACTTCTTGAAATCTAATCGAAAATCCCTCTTCCTTCCAATCTCCAACTGAAACTCTCCCCTCTTGCCTGTCCCTTGGAGTGGTTTGGGTTATGTTATCTGTTTCCCCCCTGTTGCTAAATCTTGGCTGTAACTTCTCTCTTATCACTTCTCTCCGTCCTCTGTTTCTCTCACTCTATGCTCTCTGCTGAATGAAAGGATAAAGAGTATTTTTTTATCTTAATTGGCTGAAAGAAGAGTCATGTGAGAGTGTAACGTGGCTGCACATAAGGTTGCATAAGTTGTGTGGTGAGTCAATAATCACTATACCTGCACGTGTACTTTTATATATAATACATATCTCTTTCTCTTATTTAATGTATTAGCCGACACTTCTCAAATCATAGCCAAAATACGTATCACAACCAAAGCTTGTTGTATATTTGCTGACACAACATATTACTAGACATTCATATTAAGTTTAATATGTATAAACTTAAATATATATCACTCTCTTTATCAAATAAGTGTCGGCCAACTATATATATATATATACATATATACTTAATTCATTAATACAATTCACCTAACTGCATCAAGTCAAATATAAAATAAATTGATAAAAACTTTCGTTGGAATCAAATATTTTTCTTCGGGATATTAACTAACTCAATCGTAAATCACAAAATGTCCAATTATTCATTAATTCTCGAAAAATCGGGATATTACAAATCTAGTCCACTGATATAACAAAACCAACGTCTGAGATTTATTTCTAGTTAACACACATGAATTTATTTCTATTTGATCTCTTCCATATATATATATATAATAGAGTAACTATGTGAAATAGCCACTTAAGTTAATAAAAACAAAATACTAGCCACAAACTTAATGTTATATAAATACTAGCCACTATTTGTTTGAAAATACTTTTTTACCCTTTAACTTATATTTCTACCATTTTAACTAGAAGTTGCAATGTTTGAAAATACGTTATGTTGCTATATTGGGCCCGAGTGAGATCTACTCGCTCCAGTCGCACCTTCGTTCGCCCGGTACGCTTCAGGTGTCGAACATGGAGTGGTGCGAGTGAGGCGAGCGGCCCTCATTCTGTACGCGAACAGGCGAACGGCAGCCCATTCGACCCGTTCGCGCCTCCATCTCGCGAACTAGTGTGGCGCGAACGGCACGCACGGGCACCGATCGACCCGTTCGCGCCACTCGCACCGCTCATGTTACCCACATACCCGAGTAAGGCGCGAGTCGCGCGAACGGCCCTCGTTCGCCTGCTCGCGCCGCTCACTTTACCCAGACATCAGGCGCGCAAACGGCCCTCGTTCGCCCGCTCGCACCGCTCACTTTACCCAGACATCAGGCGCGAGTCGCGCGAACGGCCCTCGTTCGCCCGCTCGCACCTAGATCTATTCGCACAATACATGGGGCGAGTAGATCCACTCGCACCCTACATGGGGCGACTAAATCTATTCGCTCCTTCCACCACCGCAACGGAGTTTTGCATCACAAATTAACACCATTAACACATAGATTTGTAGTAGGAAACTTACATCGGCGCCATAATCGTCGTCGGATTCCGATTCAACGGAATCACTTCTGTTTGAGCTATTCGACATCATCGGCGGAGATGGTGGCACGGCATAGAGGGAGGCGCGACGGGTAGCAAGAGCGGGGGAGATGGTGGCGCGGCAGAGAGGGTGACGTGACGGTAGCACGAGCGGCGAAGAAGCCTAGACGCGAAGGTGTTGGTGAAAGAAGATGTGAATGCGGCGGCGGAGGAGATGCGAAGACGGCGGAGGTGCGAAGAAGGAATGAGATTGTGCGAAGATAAATATTATGTATGTTTGTACTGTAATATGTAATATGATATTAAGCTTTATCAACTTGAAGAAAATTACCCTGCGTGGTAGTGTAGTGGTCACACCTTTGTGTGGTATAGTGGTCTCGCCTATATGGTAGTGTACATAGTGCTTAATTTGATTATATATATATATATATATATATTGTAATTCTCTAAAAAAAACTTGAAGAGAATTAAGAATCAGAGGATGGAAAGAAAGTATACTCGCACATATATATTTATATACAAATTTCTATATTTATATACTCCCTTCGTCCACAATAAATTTGCCACATTGTGGATGACACGAGTTTTAATAATTTGTTGGTTGATTGTATTCTGACTGGAATAAGAGTCCCACTTTTATATAGTTTTAAATTGTGTTGTGAGTGGAAAAGTAAGTGAGGTGTGTGGGGTCTATTACTATAAGTAAATGTGGCAAATTTTTTGTGGACGGACCAAAAAAGAAATTGTGACAAATGTATCGTGGACGGAGGAAGTATAAATTTGTGTTTATTGAATTAAATAAAAGAAAATTGTGCTACGTGCCCTCGAATTTATCTATTTGTTTCTTGAGTTTGAGTTCATTAAAACATGTGGTTGATTATCTTAGCTATCCACTCTATCAATCAAAATAAATGCTCCAAATTAATAATTGAATAAATAAATAATCGTAAAAACTTCCATGAGACCGGTCTCTTATTAGAGATCGGATCCGGGTCGATCCGACCCGGAATAAACCAATAAATAGATAATGTTCACCACATCTCACAATTGAAACTACTAGCCTACCGGTCAATTTCCTCTGCCTTCATAACTTCATGTCGTGGGTTCGAATCTCATATGCAACATCTTGTATTTTAAGTGTCCTATTAACTGTTTTGTTTATTTTTTCGTTTTTTTTTTAATTTATTTCTTCCAATAATATTTGTTCATTTCCAGTTATTGTTTATTAATCCTTAAATATTACTTTTCTTCTTGTTAATTAATACTTTTTATCTTGACAAATATTATTTTGAAAAATAATATTTTTGTTTATGACAATTGTTACATTGAAAAAAAAATATTACTTTTCTTTTCGTGAATTATTAATTTTCATCCCAACAAATATTACTTTTATTTACGACAATTTTTCAATGAAAAACAATATTACTTTTCTTCTTGTGAATTATTACTTTTTATCCCGATAATTATTACTTTTGTCTACGACAAATATTATTTTGAAAAATATTACTTTTATTTACGAAAATTGTTACATTGATAAAATATTACCTTTTTATCGTGAATTATTACTTTTTATCCCAACAAATATTACTTTGAAAAATATTCATTTTGTTTACGACAATTGTTAAATTAATAAAATATTACTTTCTTCTCGTGAATTATTACTTTTTACTCCAACAAATATTACTTTGAAAAATATTACTTTTATTTACTATAATTTTTACATTGAAAAAATATTACATTTCTTCTCGTGAATTATTACTTTTTATCCCGAAAAATATTATTTTTGTTTTCGACAATTTTTACGTTGATAAAATATTACATTTCTTCTCGTGAATTATTACTATTTATCACGACAAATATTACTTTTTTAAAAATTACTTTTGTTTACGATAATTGTTACATTGATAAACTATTATTCCCTCCGTCCCTGATAAGTGTAGTCCACTTTCCTTTTTCGTCCGTCCCCCATAAGTGTGATAATTCCTTAAATGGATATGACCCACTTAAAATGTTACCTTTTTATCATTTAAAAGTAATTGACACTACAACAAAGTGGGTCTCATTCTTTACTCACTACACATCTACCTAACATCCTTCTTAAAACCCGTGCACCTCCCTCCGGACCACACTTATCAGGGACGGAGGGAGTACTTTTCTTCTTGTGAAATATTACTTTTTATCCCGACAAATATTAGTTTGAAAAATATTACTTTTGTTTACGATGATTGTTGCATTGAAAAAATATTACTTTTCTTCTCGTGCATTATTATTTTTTATCACGACAAATGTTACTTTGAAAAATATTACTTTTGGTTCCGATAATTGTTACTTTGAAAAAATATTACTTTTTTTCTCGTGAATTATTACTTTTTATCCCGATAAATATTACCTTTGAAAAATATTACTTTTGTTCACGATAATTGTTACATTGAAATAAATTATTACTTTTCTTTTCGTGAATTATTACTCTTTATCAAGACAAATATTACTTTTGTTTACGACCATTGTTACATTGAAATAAATTATTAATTTTCTTCTCATGAATTATTACTTTTTATCCCGATAAATATTACATTTGAAAAATATTACTATTGTTACGATAATTGTTACATTGAAATAAATTATTACTTTTCTTCTCGTGAATTATTACTATTTATCCCGAGAAATATTACTTTTGAAACATATTTCTTTTGTTTATGACAATTATTACTTTGAAAAATGTTACTTTTCTTTACGATAATTGTAATCTTTTATCCCAACAAAAGTTATTTTTAAAAATATTACTTTTGTTTATAACAATTGTTACATTGAAAAAATCTTATTTTTCTTTACGATAATTGTTACCTTTTATTTTATCTTGACAAATGTTACTTTTAAAAAATATTATTTTTCTTCTAGTGAATTATTATTTTTTATCCTGACAAATATTACTTGAAAAATATTATGACAATTGTTACATTGAAAAAATATGCTTTTTCTTTCCGTGAGTTATTACTTTTTATCACGACAAATATTACTTTTGTTTACAATAATTATTACATTAAAAAACTATTACTTTTATTTGTGACAATTATAATTTTTTTAAATCGACAAATATTACTTCTATTTACAATAACGTTACTTTTGCTAACCATGTACAATTATTACTTTTAGATGAATTATATTTTAAATATTTTTTTAAATAAAACAAATAAATAGTGAAAACTAAAAAAAGAAATAAAAGTAAAAGAAAGGGGAGATGAATTATATTTTGATATTTCTACAAAAATATAAATAAAAAGTTAAAATTAGAAAAAGGAAATAATAGTGAAAGAAAAAGAACATAATAACTTTTCTCAACCACAATTGTTACTTTTAGATAAATTATATTTTAAAGATTTTAAAAAAAATAAAACAAAATGAGAAGTGAAAACTAAAAAAATAAATAAAAGTATAAGGGGAGATGAATTATATTTTAATAATTCTACAAAAAAATAAATAAAAAGTGAAAAAAAAAGAAGAAAATACATGAAAGACCTGATTTAGCGGGAAATTGATCCTAGACCATTTCCAATGGAAAACGGGGCAGGCGCATTCGCATTCCACTAGGCTAGTGGTATACTTTAAATATAGCTCATATATTATTTATATATTCTCTTAATAAAGCGGGTCGATCCGGATCCGGTCTCTTATTAGAGACCGGTCTCACGGGAGACCTACCCATAAATAATCAATCAAAATAAACACCCCTAATAAATAATAAATGAATAAATAATACTCCCTCCGTCTCATTATTCTTGTCTTGTAATCATTTTTGGGCTGTCCCATTATTCTTGTCCTGATTCCATAAAAGGAAATATGTTTCTCTCACAAAAAATTATGGGCTCCACCACTTTCTATCTTTTCACCCTTTAAACACCATTCTCCTTAATACTCGTGCCCAAAAGAAATGAGACAAGAATAATGGGACGGAGGTAGTATATAAATAATTAGGAATTGTGATTCATACGTGTAAAGGCGAAAAAGACTCCACGCATCAAGAGATAGGGGGTCCCTCTCCCCACACCCATCCTTCTGCAGACAGAAAATCAAGAATAGAAAATTGAATGAAAAGTGAGTAAAATAGCTTTTGTTTTTATAGAGCGACTATTTTGAATACATTTTAAATTTTAAAACAACTAGTACTCTAATTTGCATATTAATAGAGGTCATTATAGCAAAACACACAATTTAAGTTCCATTTGCACAACAGAAAACCGCTCAAGTATCTAATCGAATCAAATTGAAATTTTAGATCCGTTTAAAAGAAGAAAAAGAATGAAGGCAACATATATACACTTCCGATTGAGCACAAACCCATTTGTGAATTTTTTTTGTTTGGCAATATATATATATATATATATATATATATAGATTATATACTTCAATTTCATAATTCACAATACTTGTTTGGCAACATTTATACTTCCGATTGACTTGTAGGCACAAATCCATTTGTGAATTTTTTGTGCTAGTTGGTTTGTTTATAAGTAGACTTTTCCACATGCCCATTTTGGAGAATCTATGCTAATTTAGGACTTTTGAATATATAATCTTCCAATCCTAGTGGATGAGTATTATTGTATTAAAGTGCATGTTGGGAAAATAATAAATATGTTTTGAAGTGATACCAAAACCCAGCTGACCTCAACTGAGTAGATGAATGTACAAACTTTGTGTTGTTTCCAGCTCACGTATTTAGAGCTATTAAGTTTTCTAAGTACAGGTTCAGCGCAGCAGAAGACACAGCTAAGCAGACACAGCCGAGGATTTCAGCAGAGCAGACCAAGCAGAGTCAAAGACCCAGCAGTATCAAGACCCAGCTCAGTGACGGAAACCCAGCTCAGTGTCGAAGACCCAGCTCAGTGTAAAAGACCCAGCTTAGTGTCGATGACACAGCTCAGGTTAATGACACAACTCAGGTTGAAGACACAGCTCAGGTTGATGATACAACTCAGGTCTAAGGAATCCTTGAAATCTAGCCAGCTGAGAATTCGGAGCTAAGGAATGAGCTCAAGCAGAAGAATGTTCAAGAAGCTGAAGTTGGCCAGAGTTGAATCAGAACAGACTGGCTCCAGCCAATACAAACACAGCTAGAACTAAGGCCAAGGATGTTCCAAAAAGATCGAACATCATCAAGCCAGCTTTCAAAGCTCAGCCGTACCAAAGAAGACAAGTTGCTCAGCAATCTAAAGCCCAAGAAAAGCAGCAGCTCCCAGCTGGACACAAAGCTAAAAGGCAGCAGATAAATCTAGCTGACTGGAATCAAAGACAGAATGTCATTCAGCACAGACATCAAGGTCAACTAAAAAGACAGCTGAGAAGGATCTCAGCAGGTTATAAAGCTGAAAATCAACCAAGCTTAACTTCAAGATTCCAGCAGACGGAATATCAAGCTGACAGACTCCAGCTGGGAAATAGACTTCAAGCAGTCAACAAGGTCCAGAGAGGAGATAATCCATTCAAGGACCAACTTTGGGCCCGGGACCACTTAGGTCATCGCACAGAGTGCTATGAGTTCAATCCGAATCGTCCTTTCACTTCCAGAATGGTATAATAGAAATTCTGATCCTCGAAGCGAAAGTTTCGCCCGTTTTAAATTCTGCCGACGACGATCCCTTTCGCGATCTTTCGCCATCAAATAATCAGCTGCAACTCGTTCCACATCAAGCCAGAGGAATCAAACCCAGCTGATAAAATAATTGGAATATCCAATTGAGGGGGAACTCAGTCCAGCAGAATCGTCAATCAGAGCATCCAGCAGGATATACCCAGCTGGATCATTGTGTGTCATCAAGAAAGAATCAGACACAGCTGGACTAGCTCAGCAGAAACCCCAAAGATCTCAAGATGAAGTCATCAAGCCTGGGGAATCAAACCCCGCTAATAAAACACAATTGGACTATCCAATTGAGGGGGAACCCTACAAACGGAGCCTTCCCTCAGAGGAAGAAGGGCAAGATGACTCACTCCAAACTAAGTCATACAGCTGAGAAAGACCATCAATTGGTATCAGCTAAAAAAGAAGAGCCAAAAGTGCATCAATTGGTATCAACTCCAAGCTGACTGGAGCTACCAAGAACGGGAAAAAATTATTGCCAGAACGCCGCCGCCAGACCTCGACTCTCATTACTCCCAATATCTTTTTGATGAACCAAAAAGAGGGAAAGGATTGAACAGAAAAATGGAAATAGAAAGGGAGAAAGGATTGAACAAAAAAGGAATCTAGAAGAGGCAAATGGCGAGCTGGAAAGACAACTGGAGAAAGAATGCAAACTCTCGTCAAAGCATGTAGAGCAGCCAGGTAGAGTTCAGTTACGATTTTTGTTTTGTGTTTTTCTGTAAAAGTTTATAAAGGTTTTGGCATCATCAAAAAGGGGGGAATTGTTGGGAAAATAATAAACATGTTTTGAAGTGATACCAAAACCCAGCTGACCCCAACCGAGTAGATGAATGTACAAACCTTGTATTGTTTCCAGCTCACCTGTTTGAGCTTATAGAGTTTCTAAGTTTACAGGTAGAATCGCTGAAGCCAGCAGAAGACATGGCAGAAGACACAGCTAAGCGAACGAGGTATTCGGCAAAACGGACTCGGCGAAGCGAGACCAAGCAAAGTCAAAGACCCAGCAGTATCAAGACCCAGCTCAGTGACGGAAACCCAACTCAGTGTGAAAGACCCAGCTCAGTGTAAAAGACCCAGCTTAGTGTCGATGACACAGCTCAGGTCTAAAACACAGCTCAGGTTATTGACACAACTCAGGTTGAAGCCACTGCTCAGGTTAATGATACAACACAGGTCTAAGACACAGCTCAGAGTCAAGACGCAGTAGAGTCCAAGTCGCTGAAGACACAGCAGAGACGCTTAGCAGCTCGGAGACGAAGACCTTCTCTAAGAAAAGAAGCCGATGTCAAAAGATCTTATCTGACGCAGTCAAATCAGAGAAGAAATAGCTTCTGCAGATGCAGACCTACTTCATAGGTTAAATGCCAGAAGTCAATGAGAGTAGGTAAGATTCAAACGGCTCTCTTCCAACGGCTAGTTTGAATCTCCACCTATATATATCTCCTCCACCATTGAAGAGAAGTGACTGGTAAAGAGACGACTGAAGAAATAGAAGAAAATAGAAAAATGAACAACGATCTTCAAAGCCAAATCTTTCAAGAACACCCAGCCAGTCAGCTGTGTTCTTAGTTGTTCACATATTCAGTCATAGGCAGAATAGATCAGAATAGAAATATCTTAAGCCTAGTTTGAACGAGTTCATCATACTCCTTGTTCTTCATTGTAAGAACTCGTTCATAGTTGCAAAACCCATACCCAAACCCAAACCCAAACCCAGAAAGGATAGGTAAAGGTACGCTTGCTCGAAGCGTGTAATTCGAGTGGTTAGGTTCTTCAGTACCCGGAAACTGAAGGTGTAGGCTTGACAGTGCCCGTAAACTGTTGGAACACAGCTCAGGTTAGAGTTGTGAAGTTGCTTGGTACTTGGAAACCAAGTGGTAGTGAATTACCAGTGAACCTGGTCGTGGACGTAGGAGGTGTTACTCCGAACCACGTTAAAATTGCTTTGTTCTTTACTGCTTTGTTTTATGCATTTAGCTAACCTCTCACGCATACATTTCAAGCTGCATAAACTGACTAACTGAAAAGTACAACAGAGCTTTGCAATATGATTTGAAGCAACAGACGGACTTTCCAAACCCACCAACTTCCGCACACACACTCACACAGCCAGCTGTGTCAATCAAGCTGTCACCCAGCTGGATCGGACACAGCAGGCTCTCTCAAAAGAGTTTTAACTTGGAAAAGTTTTTAAACCTTGGTATATTCACCCCCTCTACACCAAGGTATCCGTCTTGGGACCAACAATTGATATCAGAGCAGTGGTTCAAAAGATCACTGTATCTGTTTCAAATCAACATTTCCTTGCTGATAGTGGTCACCTGAACAGATCCTTCAAAGTTTCAATTTTTTTTTAAAAATCATTATATTGCATACTGTCATGGAATCTTCCTTGTGCAAGAATCTTCCGACATTCTCTGTCGATGATTATCAGATCTGGAAGTTCCGACTCAAAAGCTTTCTGAGCGCGCGTCACGACATGATGTGGGATGTTATCACTAACGGACCCATCATCATCATGAAGTCAGAAAGAGAAGGAGAAACCTTACCTGGAGCTGAATCAGTACTCCGGCAAGTTGTGAAGCCCAAAAGGGAGTTCTCTCCAGAAGAAAGAAGACAAGCTGGATTGGACAGCTACGTCCGCAACGTCATCTTCTAAACGGTGACGGACGCTTATCTCAGCAAGATTATCAACTGTGAGACATCTAAGGGGATGTGGGACACTCTAGCCAAGCTGTTTGAAGGCTCAGAGGAAATTCAAGAGAACAAATTCTCAGTTGCATGCCAGAAGTTCGACAACTTCAAGCAACTCCCCTACAAGTCCATTGATCAAATGGAGTTAAGATTCTCCAACCTCGTCATCGAGATCAAGACGATCTGAACTGGGAAATATACAGTTCGAGATAAGAACTTGAAAGTTCTTGCAGCTCTCTCCTCAAAATGGTGTACACACAAGGTGTTTCACCAAAGCAGAACTGATCTTGGCAGCATGGAAACGGAAAAATTGTTTTCCATCTTGAAAGCCAATGAATTTGATCTGGGGATCACAAGCGGAGAATCATCCAGCCGGATGAATGAAACGGAGCTGAATCCCAAAGTAAAGGAGACAACTCTCAGTGCAGAGTCAAGAAGATCTGCTCAATCACCTCAGACTGAAAAAGTCAGAAAGGAGTTCAAACATATGAGCAAAGAAGAATTGCACGAAGAAGTTGACATGCTTGTACGGAGCATCAATAGGCTGGTTCACAGCAAGGAAAGGTACAAGAAGATCGTGAAGGTTCATCACGACAAGCAACTCTACCCAAAGAGAAACCCAGCTGAGTCATCCTCCCGAAGAAAGGATAAAGGGTTCGAAACGAGCGAAATGGATGATGATCAAATCTCCTTCTCCGACTTAGATGATGATGATCACCTTGATTAAGATGTCTGGAACATCTTACTGAATCAACTGACGAAGAAAATGAAGAAACCCAGCTAGCTGACTGGGACCAGCTGTGAAATAAAGACAGCTGGATACAAAACTAAAAACTCAGCCAGTCACACTGTTGAGTACATTGGTCTCAAGAAAAGAATCGAGAAGCAGCAGATGAATTAGCTGGATTTGGGACAGCTGTCTACCTGCTATACAAATGGAGACCTCATCAAAGGAAGTAGGATGCAGCTGAAGAAAAAACCACCTACTATCAAATCAAGGAGGAACTCTACACAGCTGGAAAGAGAGCAAAATCAAGTAGAATGCCCAGCTGGACATGGCACAGCTGATTGCATGCTAAAAAGAGACCTCGTCGAAAAAGTACTCAGCGACTTCAAGAGATTGCTAGAAATCCTTGAAATCTAGCCAGCTGAGAATTCGGAGCTAAGGAATGAGCTCAAGCAGAAGAATGTTCAAGAAGCTGAAGATGGCCAGAGTTGAATCAGAATAGACTGGCTCCAGCCAATACAAACACAGCTAGAACCAAGGCCAAGGATGTTCCAAAAAGATCGAACATCATCAAGCCAGCTTTCAAAGCTCAGCCGTGCCAAAGAAGACAAGTTGCTCAGCAATCTAAAGCCCAAGAAAAGCAGCGGCTCCCAGCTGGACACAAAGCTAAAAGGCAGCAGATAAATCTAGCTGACTGGAATCAAAGACAGAATGTCATTCAGCACAGACGTCAAGGTCAACTAAAAAGACAGCTGAGAAAGATTTCAGCCGGTTATAAAGCTGAAAATCAACCAAGCTTAACTTCAAGATTCCAGCAGACGGAATATCAAGCTGGATATCAAGCTGACAGACTCCAGCTGGGAAATAGACTTCAAGCAGTCAACAAGGTCCAGAGAGGAGATGATTCATTCAGGGACCAACTTTGGGCCTGGGACCACTTAGGTCATCGCGCAGAGCGCTATGAGTTCAATCCGAATCGTCGTTCCACTTCCAGAATGGTATTATAATAGAAATTCTGATCCTCGAAGCGAAAGTTTCGCCCGTTTTAAATTCTGCCGACGACGATCCCTTTCGCGATCTTTCGCTATCAAATAATCAGATGCAACTCGTTCCACATCAAGCCAGGGGAATCAAACCCAGCTGATAAAATAATTGGAATATCCAATTGAGGGGGAACTCAGTCCAGCAGAATCGTCAATCAGAGCATCCAGCAGGATATACCCAGCTGGATCATTGTGTGTCATCAAGAAAGAATCAGACACAGCTGGACTAGCTCAGCAGAAACCCCAAAGATCTCAAGATGAAGTCATCAAGCCTGGGGAATCAAACCCCGCTGATAAAACACAATTGGACTATCCAATTGAGGGGGAACCCTACAAACGGAGCCTTCCCTCAGAGGAAGAAGGGCAAGATGACTCACTCCAAACTAAGTCATACAGCTGAGAAAGACCATCAATTGGTATCAGCTAAAAAAGAAGAGCCAAAAGTGCATCAATTGGTATCAACTCCAAGCTGACTGGAGCTACCAAGAACGGGAAAAAATTATTGCCAGAACGCCGCCGCCAGACCTCGACTCTCATTACTCCCAATATCTTTTTGATGAACCAAAAAGAGGGAAAGGATTGAACAGAAAAATGGAAATAGAAAGGGAGAAAGGATTGAACAGAAAAGGAATCTAGAAGAGGCAAATGGCGAGCTGGAAAGACAATTGGAGAAAGAATGCAAACTCTCGTCATGGCATGTGGAGCAGCCAGGAAAAGTTCAATTAGGATTTTTGTTTTGTATTTTTCTGTAAAAGTTTGTAAAGGTTTTGGCATCATCAAAAAGGGGGGAATTGTTGGGAAAATAATAAACATGTTTTGAAGTGATACCAAAACCCAGCTGACCCCAACCGAGTAGATGAATGTATAAACCTTGTATTGTTTCCATCTCACCTGTTTGAGCTTATAGAGTTTCTAAGTTTACAGGTAGAATTGCTGAAGACAGCAGAAGACACAGCTAAGCAGACATCTGAGGTATTCAGCAAAGCAGACTCAGCAGAGCAGACTAAGCAAAGTCAAAGACTCAGCAGTATCAAGACCCAGCTCAGTGACGGAAACCCAGCTCAGTGTCATAGACCCAGCTCAGTGTAAAAGACCCAGCTTAGTGTCGATGACACAGCTCAGGTCTAAAACACAGCTCAGGTTATTGACACAACTCAGGTTGAAGCCACATCTCAGGTTAATGATACAGCACAGGTCTAAGACACAGCTCAGAGTCAAGACGCACTAGAGTCCAAGTCGCTGAAGACACAGCAGAGACGCTTAGCAGCTCGGAGACGAAGACCTTTTCTAAGACAAGATCCCGATGTCAAAAGATCTTATCTGACGCAGTCAAATCAGAGAAGAAATAGCTTCTGCAGATGCAGACCTACTTCATAGGTTAAATGCCAGAAGTCAATAAGAGTAGGTAAGATTCAAACGGCTCTCTTCCAACGGCTAGTTGGAATCTCCACCTATATATATCTCCTCAACCATTGAAGAGAAGTGACTGGTAAAGAGACGACTGAATAAATAGAAGAAAACAGAAAAATGAACAACGATCTTCAAAGCCAAATCTTTCAAGAACACCCAGCCAGTCAACTGTGTTCTTAGTTGTTCACATATTCAGTCATAGGCAGAATAGATCAGAATAGAAATATCTTAAGCCTAGTTTGAACGAGTTCATCATACTCCTTGTTCTTCATTGTAAGAACTCGTTCATAGTTGGAAAACCCATACCCAAACCCAAACCCAGAAAGGTTAGGTAAAGGTACGCTTGCTCGAAGCGTGTAATTCGAGTGGTTAGGTTCTTCAGTACCCGGAAACTGAAGGTGTAGGCTTGACAGTGCCCGTAAACTGTTGGAACACAGTTCAGGTTAGAGTTGTGAAGTTGCTTGGTACTTGGAAACCAAGTGATAGTGAATTACCAGTGAACCTGATCGTGGACGTAGGAGGTGTTACTCCGAACCACGTTAAAATTGCTTTGTTCTTTACGGCTTTGTTTTATGCATTTAGCTAACCTCTCACGCATACATTTCAAGCTGCATAAACTGACTAACTGAAAAGTACAACAGAGCTTTGCAATATGATTTGAAGCAACAAACGGACTTTTCAAACCCACCAACTTCCGCACACACACTTACACAGCCAGCTGTGTCAATCAAGCTATCACCCAGCTGGATCAGACACAGTAGGCTCTCTCAAAAGAGTTTTAACTTGGAAAAGTTTTTAAACCTTGGTGTATTCACCCCCCCCTCTACACCAAGGTATCCGTCTTGGGACCAACATGAAGGCTCTGGTTTGAGCCGAGGACGTTTTGATACAGTACGTGGAAACTTGTATCCAGCTCGAGGAACTGAGCTGCAACGCTTGCTGACTGCTTGTAAAGTCAGTGGTATCCTTAGTGGATTACCAGATGATTTTCTGGTCGTGGACGTAGGAGTAGTTTCTCCGAACCACGTTAAATAGCTTTGTTCTTTAATGCTTTACTTATGCATTCAGCTAACTCATCATAAGCATTCTTTCAAGCTGCATAAACTGACTAACTGAAAAGAGAAACAAAGCTTTGCAATATATTTGAAGTAACAGACGGACTTTCCAAAATCCACCACATTCCGCACACAGCCAGATGTGTCGATCAAGCTGCAGTCCAGCTGGATCTAACACATCCAACTCACTTAAAAGAGTTTTAATTGGAAAAGTTTTTAAACCTTGGTGTATTCATCCCTCCCTCTACACCAAGGTATCCGTCTTGGGACCAACAATGCATTTTATTAGATCTAAACTGATTTTCATAAACATTAAAAAATATATATTTATAGGATGCCACTATATCAAATACAAATAAACCTTAAAATTAAGAAATATAAATAGATCTGGATCATTGATTATTGTAAGATTTACAGTCCAAATTAACAGGTGTAGTACATGTACATGTAACATAGAATTTCCTGTATCCAAATAATGCACCAAAGACATTAATTTTACGACAGATCAAAATAATGCATACAATGCATCAAAATGACTAGGAATATAAACCAAGTTACTCGTGAGCTATTCGGAGCTAGACTCTATAAAAGCTCATTCGAGCTCATTTAGTAAAGCTCGTTAACTAAACGAACAAAGATTGAGCATGACAATATTCGGCTCATTAACTCGTGAGTAACCTAGTTTAGAGAAATAGCTTGGAAATATAAAATTATTAATCACATACAACTTATATTTTTATACTATAATTAGTAACAATTGTATTAGGTGCTTAACTAATTTTATTTGTTATGAAAAAAAATAATATAATTTAGTGAATATATTACTCCCTCCGTCCCAATAGCAAGGTCTCACTTCTTTAATTGATGAAAGTATTAATTAATAGAAGTGGGACCTTGCTATTGGGACGGAGGGAGTATGTTATTAGGAATAAAATCATCCATTTTCAAAGAAAATAATCAATGTTTTAAACATAAATTTAAATTTAGAAAACTCGTTTGAGTTCGATTAAGCTCTCAAGCCTCAAAGTATTCGATAGAAAAAGTTCGAGACTTGGCTCAATAACAGACGAGCGGAACTTGAGCACAACAATTCAGTTCAGCTCGATTCGATTGCACCTTTAAAAATGACAGTGCATCAAAGAAATGCTTTACAATGCATCATCCATCTTAACCACTGATTTAGTGAAAATCTATGAATTATATTTATTCTTATTTTTTAGGATAAAGATAGTTTCTACCAAAACCATTCCCTAAGATACAATCTGATCAAAATATTTTCACATCGTATAGTTTGACAAAGATTACTTTGCTACGAATAAGTCATTTAAAAAAAAATAAATAAATAAGCCACTGGTATTTCGAAAAATATGTATATATATATATATATGCTCCCAAAAATACACAGATCTATTTATGCATTCTTATAATAAAGGCAGCCAAAGACGACCCCAAGAAGGAAATCTAACATGTCGATATCGTAATGAATAGAAGAAAGCGATTTCGTAATTATTATATTAAAATTATTAGGAAATGTGGGTCACAATATTGGTGGATGTGAACCCACCATCATATTCTCAATTGAAACAAGTTTTTCTACGTTGGCTGCTCAATTTAAATTATGATGACGCATCAAATCAATTTTTTTTTTCAGATTTTTTGGTGGTATGAATGCATGAAAAATTAGGTCGTCGTTGCTTTATTAATTAGCTGCAATTTTAGCTATCCCAACCTAATTCTATTTATTTTGAAAATGGAAAAGAAAGAGAATCATTAGTCGAGGAACATAATTTATAGAGATATGCTAATTGGACATAAATGTCTGGACATAATCCATTCCATTTAGGTAAATGGATCGGTTCTACCTGTTTAACCATATTTATTTAACTTATAATTTCTCTACATCCACTCAGTTTATTATTTTTTGAGTAATCTAATTCAAGTGAAGGCATAAATATCTATTAAATAATAGTATTTTCTGAAAGCTTAGTGAAAATCACAAAACAACTTTATTAGTTTAATTTCGTATTTTTTGTATTCATATTTCTCTCTCTAAAAATGGCGGTTTAGAGTAATGAAGTACGAGGAATGATATGTCGTTCACCTTCCGTGAACACCTTTCGTGGGCACCGATCACCGTTCGTCCATATTAGCATCATTCTTTTTAATTTTTTTATTGATTTATATTCTAATACCCTAAAAATTAATATTTGAATCATTAAATATACAAAATACATAAAAATCAAAGCTCAATTTGTTCATTTTCCCTCTTAACTTCAAAGAAATGAATAATAAGACAAATCAAGCTTTAATTTTATGTATTTTTGTATATTTAATGATTCAAATATTAATTTTTAGGGTATTAGAATATTAATCAATAAAAAAATTAAAAAGAATGATGTTAATATGGACGAACGGTGATCGGTGCCCACGAAAAGTGCTCACGGAAGGTGAGCGGCATATCATTCCTCATTAAGTATATCATATTAAAGAACTAACCAACACCGTTATTTTATTTGATAAATCATAAGTTGAGATTACTAATATATTCCTTTTATGTCCGGACATATATGTCAAAAAAGTATTAGTGTAATTTATATGGCTTTTGACCGGCAACCCTTTTGGAATGTCATGTAAGGTTAAAAATTGAGGAAATTGCATCTTACCCTAATGTTCATGTCGACCAATGCATTAATAATTTAGATATACATATATAGTTAGACATGTTAGACTCATTTTCACCTCTAATATTCCAGTTGGAGAACGAACAGTTTAGCAAAAAAAACTTTGTCAGTAGAATAAATTACTGTCTGACCCCCTAACTAAAGAAAGCGTGGCATGGTCATTACATGAACACTAAATATATAAGAGAGAAATTCTGGTGTGACCCGTAGCACAGTGTGATCAGTCAACGCCTATAGTTAATTTTTTTAATATATATATATATATATATTTTATAAATCCTAATTGGGAATTAAAAAATATAATTGGAGATTAATAAACCCTAATGCGGTAGAATTAAAGAAAAATAAAAAATTAAAAATTAAAAAATTAAAAAAATAATGAAAAAAGAAAAAATAAAAAAATAAAACTGAAAAGGCAAGCGCGTGCAACAATAAAAAAAATTAACTAAAAAGGCGGGCGCGTGTGATTTTTTTAAAATATATTTTTTAATTTTTATAAATCCTAATTGGAAATTAAAAAATATAATTTGGGATTAATAAACTGTAATGCGGTAGAATTAAAGAAAAATTAAAAAAAATGATGAAAAATTAAAAAAATAAAAAAAAGGCAGGAGCGTGATAGACGCTCCAGCCATAAAAAATGAAAACGGCGCGTGGACGCGCCTGATGTGGCGTGTGCAATACACGCGCCCATCTGGACTGCCCAAACTCGTGTGTGAGATGCTCGCACCTTGTGCGCGTGGGCTCGGCCTATATATATAAAGGGTTGAGTTCATGTGTGAAGCATTTCTAGTGTAAAAATTGAAAGCGTCTTGAACCATTGAGTACTCATAAACTAACAGCCAAGATTTAATGTTTGAAAATATATTTATTCAATTTCAATGAAATTAACCGCCCACATTTTGAATTGAAAAAGGGTAATTTAGTATTTAAAAAATTAAAGAAATAGTCATTTCATAATTTTAGTGGGAAGCGGAATATAGAGATTTGAGAGGAACAAAATTCCTAAAAATTAAAATCACCCTGCTCACATAATCATATACGTTTTTCAATAGTGAGAGAGTAGCAAGTCGTGTGCATAATTAAAGAGGTTGAAATAATTTTTTTTTTTGAATTGTTATACAGAAAATTTTAAATTTAGTTGCAGTCATTGTCGTAATGCAATTTGTGCCGATTTGTAATGCACTTATCTTTTATAAATATATGAATATTGTGTGCATTGAAGATAAGCTATACATATGTATTTGTAATGCATTAATTGTCTGTTTTAATGCATTCATTTTAGTATTATAATGAATTTCTTGTTGTGTGTTGTGTTTATGAACAAAGTTAGTTTATGAATGTTGTGTGTGATGAAGAGAATGGACTCATAATACATTGATTGTCCATTCGCAATGCATTTGTTGTATTATTATAATGCATAAAACTTCAAACAAAAAACTAAAGCTTCCTCAACATAAAGCGTGTTGCTTGGCCGCAAATATGGGCTCCATGCCGATGATGAGGCCGGAGACGATGGAGTAACTGGTGATGTTGGCAAAGCCGGCGTCAAGGGCACTGCCGGCAAGGTAGAGGTCGTCGGGGCGGCCGAGAAAGAGCATGGAGATCATGGAGAAAGACTAATAATTTGTACCTATTTAAATTCATTGACATAACTGCTAACTCTAATGAAAATATGTCGAAAATTACAAGAATTTATGATGTATTGCGTACATAATCTGTGGAGAGATGAGTTGGATTAAATATCAGATGATCAGTTGGATTAAATACCATAAATAATTACACAATAAATTTCATGATTTGATGATGAAATCAGTTACAAATAAAACTGCATTAACGTTTTTATCCCTCAATAAATATGACTAAATGGAGTATATTTAAGCAAAACTAACTAAAAAATAATCATGGATCTTCTAAAATCAAATGTGCAGTGCAGATTACATTTACGTCTTAGTATTTCTTACTGGAGGATAACTTTTTACATGATGCTTCCTCAATATAAAAATTCGCACCAGCATCAAATGTGTAGATGTTCCTCTATATAATAATAATAAATGAAGATAATTCTGTCAACATAAATAAAAAATTTCATTCTTTAAAATGAGGATTAGCTAATACAAAGGAGGACGAGAGGAATGATGATTCCTAACAGTACAATAATACCAACCATGAGATTAGGAATGCGTGTATGAATGACTATTCCATTCCCAGCTCATTCTTGTGTACTGGCCATTAAAAAGAAGAGGGTGGCAGGTCAAGATTGACTGGGGTTGATGCACTAAATATATCGTTTACCACACTTGCCATTACTCAGAAAATTATTAGGTCGTTCTAATTATACCAAAAAAATATTTGTTCTTTCTCGTGAAATGTTACACGCAACTTCAAAATATGTGTGGAGTTCGAATAGTACATTGTCGCAGCCCGACTTAGAATGAAGATAACCAAGCCGGTGGGTCCCACGACATACACAATTTATGATTAACCAAGGAACAAGATAACGACCCAGTTATCCAACAAAAACCAATCGTACAATAAATCATTCTTTTAAGTCAAACCAAAATAGCCGAGAATGGTCAAAAGACAACACCATCTCGTATCAGAGTTTAACAACGGAAATAAGGTTTATCAAGTCATAGCTTCAACATCATACTAAGACAACAATTACTGAATAAATTCAGAGTGTTGCAGTGGAAACAACATGACATATCTTTGATTATATGTATGAAGACATATAATCCTGCTCAACATCAACAATGTCTCAAGAGGTCAACAACAAAAATCCGCCCAGCACACTCCATCTTCATCCAAGCCAGCCTGCACATTTTAGAAATAACATGCAGGGCTGAGTACTTTTGTACTCAGTGGACACATGCCAAAATAATTGAAAATTTGCTGCTTAGAGCTATAGATTGACTCTTGCCATAAAGCATAGCACAAGTAACTTTTATAAACAAACCTGTGCATGCTCAAACCTTTTTCCTTTTATTATAAGTGACTGCGCAGTCAAAATACTTATCATGTATGTACCACATCTACTATAACTTTTGAGTGTTGAGAAGTAGGCCTCCTTCTCAAACACTTGTAATCGTCCCACCATAAGGAAGGCTCCCGATTACAACATAGTGTACACAAATCCCACCTTAAGTAGGACCGAATTCGTCTTTCCTTGATAGATGGTATCATACAAAAACTTCAAAAATTGGCAAGTCAATCACTTTAAAAATCATCACACACATATATATAATCATAATATCACATTCTTTATTTCATTAGTTTAGAAAGCCCACCTGGACTGAAGCTACTTTATCTATACTTTAACTTCTCGGCTTTTCCCTCACTTTTCAGTCCCGCTCGTTCCTTCATTTAATAATTAAATTTAAACATAAGAGCGAGAAAAATTAAATATTCAAATGAGGGATGCCGCTGTTATTCTTAAAATTTCTCTAATTTGT
The DNA here is from genome assembly GCA_031470985.1 of Agastache rugosa. NCBI lineage: Eukaryota > Viridiplantae > Streptophyta > Magnoliopsida > Lamiales > Lamiaceae > Agastache > Agastache rugosa. Next base: position 5,834,601 of record CM062605.1, read on the forward strand.
CTCGGCTTTTTCTAGGGTTTTTATCTCGGCAATTAGGAACTAAACTTTTCTAATTACTTCCTCTTTCTTACTTAACTTCTTAATCGATAATTAATCGATTATAACTTCAGGATATATTTTAAAACATAAATCACATATTTCATCATTTAATCTCATACCTAAGCATATAAACACTTTATTAACATTTAAACTCATACTATTTACATCATTAAACACTTAAGCTTATCATATCATTCGTAACATCATATCATAAAAAAAATAAACATTTCATTTCTTCATATAAGCATCTCATTAATCATTAAGCTCTTTCTTTATTTATTTTAGCATATAAAAAAATGCTTAAGCTCTTTGATAACATTTAAGCTTAACATTATATTATCAATATATGTCTTTGACATGTAAGCTCATTAATGACGTATCATTAATTCTTAAACTCATCATTAACGTATCATTAGGAAAAATTAGCTAACATTTTAACTTTTGAGTTTACGGAAGAAACAACTGAAAACAAGTTGAGCAAAGATCAGCTGGATAAATCAAGCTGACTGGAAAATCAAAGCTAGCTGGAAAACTGAGCTAGCTGAAAAACTAAGTCCGGAAAAACCGAGTTAAAACCGAGCTGGAAAAACCGAGTGCCGAAAACCGAGCTATGAAAACCGAGCCGGCCGAAAACCGAGCTGGACCAATGAGTTAATCCAAATGACCGGTCCAATGGGTAATTCCAATGATCGGGTCCAAATTAGTAAATCCATTGAGTCACCGTAATTCCAAATGATCGGGTCCAAATTGAGTAAATCCAATTGATCGAGTCACCAAATTCCAATGACTGGTTCAACAAGATTCTACTGATCCAATTGAGTTAATCAGTTTGGATCCAAAGTTAATCAAGCTGGCTCCAGCTGACTTAAGCTAGCAATTAAACTCCAGAAACTCTCAATTTCAAGACCATTAATTTCGAATTTCTTACAAATTAGGCCAGGGAGTTTCAACTCATTTAATTCATGTATAAACATGTTCAAAAACATCATATAAGCTCAAATTAAACATCAATTCAAGCATGTAAGATTAAATAAAATATTCTTAGTTTTAGCCCTTAATTTCGGCCCTTTTTAAATTAATTAACAAATGATCAAGCTAGCTAAATTCAATCACTAAACATGTTTATATACATCACATGAACTCATATAAATCATCAATTTGATCATGAAATTCAACAATCAAAAACCCCTAATTTATTCATTAATTTTCGGTAATTCCAAAATAAATAAAAGGGTCTTGAATCTTTGATTAATTCCAACATTAAACATGCTTAAAATAATTTTCTAAGCTCAAATAATCCATCAATTTAATCATCAAGTATCAAAATTAAAAATCCCTTATTTTTCCATATTTTTCATAAATTTTGAAAAATAAGATGGATTTTTATGCTCAATCTTGAGCTAAGAACTTGATTAGTGAAAGATCTAACCTTCTTGATTAATTTGAATGCTAATTTCTTTGATTTCTTGAGCTTGGTGAAGCTTCTTCAATGAAGATTGTGTGTGATTGAGTGTGTGTTGCCGTGTATGTGTCGAGAGTTTGAGGAAGAGAAAATGAGGATGAAGATGGATGCTAACACACTTAACTAATAGCTAAGTCCAAATACATTGAACTTAAACACACGTATGTAGCATGCTAATCTTGACTAATCTCTTCATCATCATTGCATTTTGGATAAGGTGAGGTGTCACTTCCTTATTAGTTAATAATTTGACTTTAGTGTTATAATATCTAAATTAAGATATTATGAATTAAATTTAATACTAACAATATCTTATAATTTATTCTCTTAGATATTGTTAGATTAAATTAATTAGAAATTAATAATAAAGCTTATAAGACAAGCTTTATTTCTTAGGAATATTATGCTTCAAAAATTAGCTTAATTAATTTATTAAACATTAAGCATATAAATCTTACTTTAATTGATTAATTAATTCTCTAATTAATTAATCAAACATCCAATAAACAATCATCACAGCTTTAATTAAAAAGCTTTCGAACTTATAAAAAATTATTTGGGTTTCTCAAACCCTAATATAAGCTTTCTCAAGAAATTTTCGGAAATAAAATCCGGAACTAAAATAATTTGTCGGAGAAATCAAATCTTCCAAAACTAACACATACTTCTCAGATAATATCAAATATATAAGCACGTAATCATAGATACTTTCATTATCTCATTTCGGATTAACCGGAATGAGAATAAATCTTAGAAACTTTGAATTCGGCAAATTAGTACTGCCGAAAAATTTAATTGCATGAACTTATTTCTTTATAAGTTCTCGCATTTTAATTATTCTAAATAATTATCTTAATTATTTACTAAGATTAGTTATGAAAAAGCGGGGTATTACATACATCGTGTTGAAATACAGTGTTTAGTTAAGTTATATGAACATGTGAGCAAAGTGTTTGGAATATAAAACTGAAATAGAGCAAAGTATACATTGAAAATAAACAGTAATAGTAACAGCAAAATGAAATGATGATGATGATGATGATAAAACAATTAAAAGAAAACGAAGCTTTGCAATCTATTATTCTGAAACGTAAGTGTACCAAGAGCTGAACACTACAACAACGTGCATGCCCGATAATAAACACCAAGAGTCTAAAGAGAAGTGAAGAAAACAGATTACAGGGTTGTGGTTAAGAACATTGCCTAGAAAAGTCGAAAATCTGCTGCTAGGCTTAAGAGTTGGCGGAAACCAGACTTACACGGACATGGCCACTATCTGACGAGCAAGAACGGGATCTTGTTGCAGAAGCTCCCGTAGGTTGTTCTCAGTCTCAGCCATCTGCTTTTCCAAGTACTCCTTTGAGGGCTGTCAAATGAAAACAGTGATACATTAGTTCTTCACCTATGTCGTAGAAAAGAATTTCAGACATATATTCCTAATTCCTATGATGTTATTAACATGATAAAACGACCTTCCAGAAGCATATGATAAGTTCAGCACAATAAATTTTTCAGGATACAGCTTTCATGTCATAACAGACTATTTTACTCCTCTTAGATGTTCCAAGTTCCAACACAGTTTACTACCCCCTTTATAATCAATAGGAACTCAATAAAGTTGATATCCTAAGCAGATCCTGTTTGTTAACTATAATAAGAGAGGACATCTGCAGTGGTTATTTTCACACAAAAGGTCTGAATCTCGTTGGGATCAACGTCACATGGCCTCCTATGAACCACTTGTCATCCCTTCATAAGAGAGAACTTAGAAACCACTCCTACCACAGAGACTCATGCCTCTATAGAGTACTATCTTCATTATTAACCTTGCACGCGGAAGCACCATCACCTCAACATTACTGCAGGTTGTATAAGCTCAAAAAAAAAAAAAAATCATTACTGCAGGTTATAGCAGCTTTTCGTCACAGGTACTAATTAAAAATTGGAGAGCTAAAGTCAGAGATCTCAAGTGCCCACTTCAGTGAAGAAAAGGATTGGGTGGCTTTCAGCCCAAGACGCAACTCTGCTATCCACGAGAACTCTCCACACCCTGAGACAACCCCAATCCCATCCATTCCCTCCGTAAGACAAAGCACACTAACTAGTTTTTTTAGTTTCTTCTTCTTGGAATCACATTGTTCACTAACATGTTTCGCAGGGGAAACTATTGGCGAAGAAAAAATCCACAAGATGTTTGACATCCAAATAAATTGGATTAATGTTTTTAGACAAGAATTGCTCCGTTACCACAAGACAATTTCAAGCTTAAAGTAGTTAGATATAGGTAGAGTTTACCAGAAAAGGTCGGCAGAGCGCACCTAAAATGGCCCCTGTCTAAAATGGCTTCAGTATGGCCTGGAAAATAAAAGTTCTGTCCTGTCTAGGATTTTCATCTTTGATCAGAATGGCGCCTGTTGAGTTTGGGCAGAAGAGATCCTCTTCTGATTGGTTTTGTTACTTTGAACATTCATTATCAGTTATAATTCCTATTGTGTTCTTATAACTAGTTCGATTCTCCTTTACTCCACCATAGTCTTATATTTTGCCTTGGACAGAAAGAAAATAACATAATGAGAAATAAAACAGATGAATATATATATATATATATATATATATCATATTGTAGATCTCCTTCCCATCTTCTCCAACTAGCTTGACTAAATTTGTTTTTTTTTCTACTAAGTTGCATAAAATAAAGTACAAATAAAACTAGTCATTGGCTCAGCTAATATATGTTGGTATTTAAGTTCTTTACAGTAATAACCACGTCTTCACAAAAATAAACCATATACATCTGTCAATTTATAAACCTGACCCAACAATGATAAAGAAATGTATATTCTAAAACAAAAAGTAAACACTTAAAACATATTTGTAATTATGTATTCACTGTGGCATTCAATAGGCAGATGTTTGTAGACTGTAGAGTTTGCATTTTTAGCCGTTCACAGATCAAAAAGAAGGCCAGTCCAACTAATTTTAAATGTATTACAACTTTTCTGCAATGTATTACTCTTAAAAAACCAAAATCATACTTCTGTTGCATCTTTTCATAGCCAATTAGAACTCGGAAGATGAAAATACAGCTTTCAAAAGCTTAGTTTCAGTTAATATCTTACCCACTCAGGCATAAAATGTGGTGAGCCATATCACTTATGATCAAATCAGTCACACTTCTAGCTACCATAATTGAACAAGTAGCTTATGAGGTCACACAACTCGAACCCTATTGCAACTCAATAATGCTCTTGCCATCTTAATAGCTTTAGCAAAAGCTTTAGACCCTTTTCCGAGACATGAATATGTTAGGACTTAGGAACAAAATTTATGTGAGGAGGGGGAACGTGCGGCGTGCACAGCCACTCTTGACTTTTGTTTAGTTATTTTATAATTTGTTTAGTTATATTTAATAACTTAATATTATGATTTAATTGTTTGTTAGACAGCAGGATCCTTTTGGGGCTTTGCTTGGCCCATGATATTAAAGGGTTCTTTCTCCTAACGAGAAAGAACCATCTAGGATTTCCCTTTAATCAGTAAAGGTAACTAGGCACTTGGGCAGAAGAGAACTGATAGTTCTTGTTTTCGCTGAACATTGTAAATCATTATTTGAGTTCTCAATGTGGGTGTTAGTTCTCCTTTACTCTAACAGGATATCCAGCAAAAGCTTTCAACCCCTTTACCCACACAAGAATATGGAACAACAGCTTTCACCCCCTTTCCCACACATCAATATCTATGACTTTCAGGGGGTGTTTACTTTGGGTGATAGGATAGATAGATAAAAATAGTATAGGTTAATCCACCGTTTACTTTGATGGATTGATTACTTTTGAACTTGTTTGATCATCTAATCCTTCATATAGTCAATCCTATATTTTATCAATCTATCCTATCCTTCAAAGTAAACGCCCCCTCAAAATATTAAAGTAAGGAATCTAGAAGCCATTTCCAACATTGCAACATAAACAGTACCACTTTCAAGTGGTGCAGGTAGATACTAGACACATATCATCATGTACTTAATTGTCCCCATATGCAACAAACTGTGTATGAAAAGAAACATGAACAGCACAATCAAAATGTGTTTAGTAATCAATTTGACTCTTCTAGTTCTAGGTAACTTCATTTCAAAGCAACTAGACTGCATCATTTATCATATTCTGTTCAGTAGCAGTACTCTGTCCATTCTAGACTTAACCCGAAAGATGTTGGTGTTAAATTATTCTAGAACATCTTCAAAACATCACAATGGTTTTAATGATAGTTATGTATGAAATATATATGTTTCATGCTAGTCAAAGTTGACAAGGACCAATGCTTAGTACACAATTTTAGGAACAGATAAGTACAACCAAATACAACACATACGGTGCAGTAAAATTATATATTCAGCATATTTATGAAAACTTTCTCTGGATTGGCTTGAAGAATATGTTTATGATTTCATTGATGAAACATGAAAGTAACCAACAATTCTTCTGCACCCCTGGCACTAAAAAAAATCACATTGTAGGTATGGTGTCTCTTATACATATAACATCAAGTTTGAGATACCTATATTGAGAAATGAATGCAGAAAGCTTTTATATGACACCTAACATCACCTCAAGAAAGAGAAATCGTCATTATAGAAGGTAAAAGACCTTCAAAATCATTAATACAGTTTTAGCAGTTTAATCTTCTGCAGTCTACCATATGAGACCAGGGAAACAAGAAATATCAAATTTTCATAAGTTGCATGGTCCAGTATATTTGATCAAAATTAGAGATATAAATCTGAGACTACGAAGCTCTTGTGCCTAAGGGTGAACTTTTCATTTCTAAAACTACCAAAATCTGAATCGTTATGTCCGACTAGTATCATTCTTGAAGCATAATACCGGTAATACATAAGTACTATATAACAGCCATCTAGCTTGAAACATCAAATCGTCAACAAGTGAACTCCTAAAGATCAGATTCGGCATATCCAAAATCACATACCTGCAGAGAGGAAATAGCAGTTTCACTATCCCTAAGCTTCCCTTCTTGTTCTTCCATCAAAGCTGATTTTGGCTCCAAAATAAACCTGCCCATATTAAGTTATTAACTTCTTTTTAAAGGATGCGATCATACGAGCAATCACACTCAAAGCTAAAAAAAATTTACCCTCTTCAACTATACAACATCTGATGGCATATGCTAGTTAAAATGCAAATAACAAAATGGACATTTCAAAAACTAACGTTCTGCCGATAGATTTGTAAGTATTTGTATCGTCAGGTAGCTGCTTAAGTTCCTCCAGAGTCAAGTAAGCCCGCTTCTTTTCCCCTTCTTTATTTCGCAGCTGAATCTGAACCTGAACAAAAATTAAAGAAAGAGACCAAATTTATAACATTTTTTCTAGATTAAAAGAAAAGACTGTTGGAATCAAAATTATAATCGCTCATGAACTAACCTGCTTCAACTTCGCAGTGATCTCAATCATCCGACCTTGAATTTCAAGGAATGCCTAGAATCAGAGCAAAAATTAACAAAATAAACAGATTTCTTAATAAAAAACTTAAAATTCTGGGTCTAATTCACAAGAGGGGGGCTGCTTACACTTCTGTTTGCTTCATCTGCCATTCCTTTTTGCTTGTAGAGTTTGCTCAACTCTTTGAATCAGCTTCAAAATAACTGTATGCTCCAAGTTAATTATTTGGCCATAAGTTGAATCTCACAAAAATATTATTCGGTATATCACACATTGACAAAGATTGTAGTTTCTCAGGATTTCCAATTGAACTTTGAAGTGAAAAAAGAAAACCCTAGTATCCAAATTCTGAACATAAACCATGAAATTTTCAAACAAAAGCAAACCAAGAACAAGAAATAAATAAACAACGAATACAGAAAACTAAAAGAAGCAGAGTAATTGATGTCGGGGATTACCGCACGGCTCCGAAATTTGCGTGAAAATGCCGAACCAGTAGAGCGGCCGGCGGCTTGGACAGTGGTTCTTCTGCTTGTCTTCCTTCGATTTTAATTTATAAATTGAATTGTTAAATTCATGTTATTGACGTTTTTATTTTATTTATTTATTTTTTTTTTTTTGAGAAATGATATTGAAGAGGTGGCCGCAGTTCGATTCGGTTCGGTTCCGGAATCGGAACCGAACCGGCGGTTCTTGGTTCCACCCCAACGGAACCGGAACCAAATTGCCGACCACTTTGGTTTCGGTTCCAAACCGGAACCGTAAAATTCGGTTCCGCGGTTCCTGCGGTTCCAAATCAGAACCGCATATTTTGGAATTTAATTTTTGTATTTTTTTTTTCGTTTTTTTGCTACTTTTTCTTGTTTAATTGTAATTTTATGCATTCTCACGTAACATTTAAGTGAAAAAATATAAATCGTAACATAAATATAGATAAAAACATAAAAAATAAAAAAAATAGGAGGAACCGGTGGTTCGGAACCGAAACCGAACCGAAACCTCCGCAACTTTGAAACCAAACTGGAACCGGCGGTTCGGTTCCGGTTCTGGAACCGCCAGTTTCGGATCGGTTCCGACGGTTTCGATTTTTTTGGCCACCTCTATATTGACTGTTTAAAAGTTCACAATTTAAATAAAAGTTCAACCAAGTCATAAATCAAAGTAATGTATATTAAAGAAATATATATAAGTTGGGGTAAGAGTCATTTGTATGTGTTGAGACTCATAAAAATTACTCCCTTCGTCCACGATAAGTGTAACGCTTTGAGTTCGGCGAGATTTAAAAAATGGTTGGTATATTGATTTTGAGTGGAGAAATGAACCCACCATAATGAATTGTTATGAGGTAAAAAATAAGGGTAGTGGGTGGGGTCATTTTTCAAAATGAAAGGTACTACACTTATCGTAGACGTACGCAAAAGGAAATTGTGTTACACTTATCGTGAATTGAGGGAGTAAAATATATATATATATATATGTATAAGCCAAAATTATCAACTAAGAATTAAAAAATTATTATAAATATAATTTTAAGGAGTTGTTTGGTAGGTTGGATTAACCCATATTATATTATTTATATAGGTTTATGTATTGTTTGCTAGGAAATATTATTTGCATGGATAGTCCTTTAGTAAACATAAGCCGGTCCGGTGTTGTAATACTGTTTAACTAATACCTCTTTTCCTCTCGTATTATTTTCGCTCTTGCTAACAATAACATGTATTAATCTCTCAAAACACTCTTTTACGCTCAAATCCTCTTGTGGGGTGTATAATCGAGTTTAAGTCCCATTTTTACCAGTATTTTCTTCTCCAAATGAACTAGGGGAAACTCCGCCGTCTCAACAAAACCGGCAACGGCGACTGAAAATCTGGTGAGGCGAGTTTCAATCTAAAATAATCGGAGACCGACTCTCGTTTTCATTGTTTGTTAACCATGCTCCTTGTGAAATTTGAAATTTGTGGCTGAATTTTTCTGACAAGTGGTTCCCAATTTGTTTGTCTCGATCTGACCATAATTTTATTCATTTGAGGAGTATGTTCTGTAATTGATATTATACCATTTGTGATCATTCAGTGGTTCAAAAATGATCAATTTGAAGCAAGTTTTAGTGTCTCTTTAATATTCCTATAAGTCCTCCAAGTTCTGGATTTTTCTCTCATTGTGTGTGTTTGTGCGTGTGTTGAAAAGAGAAGGGGCAAGTATTCTTGAGGGCTCTTCAATATTTCTATGCATTTTATATCAACTTGTTCATTCAGTTTGTGTATATATATATTTTGATATTTACTGCAAAGTTTGTGTTGATATTTATTTGTTCTTTTATGATCTCTTATTTATTGCCAAGTTTGTGTTGATATTTTAATTAGATGATATTATGATTTGAGACAATTGTGTCCTAAAACCAGAAAATTATTGATAATATGCATATAAATGATTCATCCCAGGAGTTGTGATACAAAAAGGAGATATAACATTAAAGATGCCGCATAACCATTCGTACTACGCATCCCTCTATTTATTGATACAGGAAATCTTGTATCAACACATGATTTGCCTTTTTATCATAATTGACATTCTCGTTAGGAGTTCAACAAAAAAAAGAAAGCTTAGTCATGTAGTTGAGCCGTATCGTATGATTGAAAGGATCCTTACTCAAGTGAAACATCTCCATAGATTAATAGGAGCAATTGATACAACAGATTGCATTGTGAATTTGAGAATGGATCGTAACACTTTCGGAAGATTATGTCTTTTGTTGAGAAATATTGGAGGTTTGAGTGATGGAAAATATGTTAGTGTAGAGGAGCAAGTTGCCGTATTTTTAGAAATCTTAGCCCATCACAAAAAGAATAGAGTAGTTTGATTTGATTTTTGGAGGTCCGGCCAAACCATATCCCGCTATGTCCATATTGTCATGAAAGCCATATTAAAGTTGCACGGACTATTGTTGGTCAAACCGAAGCCTGTAGGCGATGATGAAACCTATTCAAGATGGAAATGGTTTAAGGTACAACCCTTCACTCTTCCATTTTTTATAAATTCTGAATCAGCATTATAAATAACTTCTCGCGTGAATTTTAATGTGAGTAGTGCTGCCTAGGAGCATTAGACAGCACTTACATTAATGTAATGGTGGCCACCGCCGATAAGCCCAGGTATAGGTCAAGGAAAGGGCAGATCTGTACAAACACTTTGTCGGTATGTGATCACAATTTGAGATTTGTGTATGTCCTACCGGGTTGGGAAGGATCAGCTGCAGATTGTACAGTCTTACGGGATGCAGTTAATAGGCCAAACGGCTTGAAAGTCCCAAAGGGTACAAATGATATTTTTCTCAGCCTTTTTTTCTTATTTTGATTCTGTCTGCATCTCTATTGTGTGGCTTAGTTGTATTTTTTTTTTTGGATTGTTTCATAGGGAATTATTATTTGTGTGACAACGGTTACGCAAATAGTGAAGGTTTTCTAGCACCATACAAAGGTGTAAGATACCATCTACAGGAATTGGGTGCAGCCGGTAGGCCTCAATCCGCTCAAGAAATGTTATGAGGCACACTAGAGCTCGTAATGTGATTGAGCGTGCCTTCGGTGTCATGAAGGTGCGATGGGGAATCTTTAGGAGTTCGTCTTACTACCCGGTGAAGGTTCAAAATAGACTAATAATGTCGTGTATTTTAATCCATAACTTTATTCGCTCCATTGTGGAAGTTGACCCAATAGAATTGCAATATGACCCTATGGAGCATCAGGTTGAGGATGAAGATGAAACAGAATTTATTGACTATGTTGAATCCTCTCCCGAATGGAATGGAAAGAGGGATCAAATAGCTAATGCCATGTGACTGAGAGCAGGAGTCTCAAAAAATTTTTAGAGTAATTTGGTGTGTAAACTAATCTTATAGAATTTATGATTGGTAGATGTGAAGTCTGTGGCTATTTTGTGTGGTGACCCGCATCAAACATCTCCAAGAGACTCATTTGGTGGCTATTTTGTGTGGTCATTGTATTGGTGAATTATGTGGTGAATTTATTATTTGAAAATCCCAGGCTGTTATTTCCAGAGATTGTAGTGGAAAATTCAAGTCATGCGATGATAATTAGATACACTGTAGGCTTGCTTCTGTGTCTATTTGTTTCAGCCACATGGTATTTGTATTATAATGCAGCATGAGACCCCCAATCTTCTGGTCTTTTCATGACTTTATACAAGAAAAAACACACTAGCCATGAGCAGCATGGTGGTTCACAACTTTAATACCACAGCTTTAATATCGGTGCAAGAAATCAGCTTTGTAGACTTTTTATGTAGTCAAAGATGAAATAGCGTAGGCCATAAATCCTGCCATTAATCGAGCCATCCAATTTTTCTATATAAGTTGGCAAGATTAACACATAAGTGCATCGTACAATTCCCATTGAAGTGTAGAAGGCAAGAGGCATTAACATGTCATTGAAAAAAATCCCACAGCAAAACCACTTCTTGTATGATGCCATGTGGAATCAGAATATGCATGCGAGTAAACACCATTGGCTGCCGACCAATATTCCTCTGTCCAGTGCTATCATGAGTGCTCGTGCTCGTGGCGTCGTAAATCAAGAGTTCAAATGTGATTTGTCTTGGGACGATTGTAGAGAAAGAGTTTCTTTCTTCGAGCGTCGCTACAACACGTTTAGGCAAATTGTCAATCTCCAAGAGACTCATTGGGATCGCGAATCAAACTTGGTCCAAACTCATCCCGACGCGTGGAAGAAAATCATTCTGGTAATTATTTTTCTAATCATATGAGCACACATCTACATTGTCTTTGTATTACCTACACAGTTTTTCATAATATTTGATGTTATTTGTACAGAATAACAAACTCGCTAGAGCGTATTATCATCAGAGCGAGCCCGAATTTTAACATCTAGCATTAATATTTGGGGATGATGTCGTCAAGGATGAGAATCAACATCCAGTGATCGACATAAGCAATGATTATCAACATCCAGTGATCAACATAAGCGACGATACATTTCAACATACTAATAGAGTGGTACGTGCGATGCACGTAATATTAATAGATTTTAATAATATATATATATTAAATATAATATAATCATATGATAATAAATACTAATAATAAAATACTATATAAGGGTATAATAGGCAAATCATATTTTGTAAACAAAGTTCTTTTATAATAGGTATAGATAGAGGAGCCTGAGTGCAAGGTGGTTGAACTTGATTCCGAAGAAGTGACGTTCCCAATCCTGATTGCGGACGCCAAACTCCGTAGAAGGCTCTTTGATGAGGGCTCGCAAGTTCTTGACCATCGGTTCCGTATTCATTCTTATGAGCGTCGTAACTATCCATTATGGAATGCTTTTCCACCGCCGCCAAACGAGTCGGATGATGCCGGCAGCTCATGTGCGTCGTCGGATCCATTTGGGTGGTCTATGAATCCATTCAACTAAATTAATCCTGAGTTTAATCCTGAGTTTAGCTTGCAGCAAATTATTTGATGAACTATGTGAGGTCTCTATTCTATTGTGTGTCTTTAGTATTTCATGTATTGAGGTTGTGTGATATGTTGCCACTCATGTTGCTTGTACTTTCCCATTTTTGAATCCTCGAGTCTGTTATTTTTAGAAAAGGATGTTAGTGTTGCTTTTAGTGGCTTTTATTTATTTTATTTTGATGATTTAACATTAGTTTATTTGCAATAGGTACATGTGGTTTAAAGGCAAATTGCCATCTACATTATTTTATATTTGGGCCTGTAATGACCTGTAAATATGATGGATATTTTAGACCTTGAGGTGAACAGAATAATTAAATGCCAACAAAGACACAAATTTTCCATGTTTAGATAGTCAAGTGAGTTCAAAGAAAACGAACAACTTATCTCACAAATAAGTTTGGATAAAGCGAAGACCACAAAAGTGCCTAGCTATACACAGAATTAAAATCCATCAACAAATTCGATGCATGTTTCCCCCAAATTTTTATGTGATCACCAAAGGTTAATGTATTCTCCAAGATATTACAAATTCACAACTTCCAAAAACAGTGGCAAATATAGAGGCAGGGAGAAGAAGACATGTAGTTGCAGCCACATTCTACGAATTCATGTCTTATGTAGGCTTCGATTTGAGGAGGCGCTGCACATAATGTGGTTTTGTGGATTCGGGAAGGCCCTTGAAGATCACAAGACGGTAGGGTTTGTCAGCAAACATCTCACAAACATCAAATTGTTCTTCAAGAGTCATCCCAGGAATGCTCTCCAAAAGTGTGAATGCCTCTGTCTTTGCTTGATCTAGATCATAGTCATATCCAATACGAGACGCAAGGGTTTCTAGTCTTGCATTCGTAGCACGGCTGATTTCACCAAGCAGCTCAACCACTTGCTTTGTAGAGTCACTAGCTTTACGCTTCTTCCCCTTGCCCGAGATCTTATTAACAGCCTCTCCCTGCTCGTTGTGGCATACACTGTTTACCCCATCGTCGTCAACATAAATATCTTCAGGAGTTGGATGGTAATCACCAGCGTCTATCCCAAATTCAGCACGGTTGTCCTCTTGCAGCAAATCGTTCACCACGTCGATCACATCCTCTGCGTTGTTTCCGGTTGCTCTATCCTTCCCGAATATCTCTTTTCAGTCGTTGAACATAGGCCATGATTTGTATTACATTGTTTTTGCATTAGTATCACACTGAAAAAAAGACAGATCAGTAATCATAAAAAATGTTAAACGACAAAATGCTTTAGAATTTAAATACAAGAAAGCTGACTGAAATTTGGAAAATCAGGATATATGCAATTTCTTTTATCGAAGCTACTATTTCTATGCTCCATTAATTGATATCAAACACTACCTCAGAACAACAACCACTTCAATATATCGTTGCGTCGTTGCGTATGATTTGCTGAGTCATAAAGAATTCTAAACCATAGTATCAAAAGTGCTCAAGCTAAATTCATTGTATAGTGATCTGTACCAACCAAATTGCTCCAACAAATCCCAAAAACATAACTACATGCAAATCCCAAACAGAAATCAAATCAGTAAATGAAACTAATCAAATCATGGGAAAAAAAATCATTTCACATAACTACAAGTATTTGTTGAATCGATGAAACTTCCCAACATCTGCTTATCTGCTCAAACTATGAAAGGACTCAAGCATTGCAGCACATACAAAAGACGATAAGATTTCTTAATAACAACAAAACTGGAAAAGAATATTGTAAAATCTACCTTGACAATTTGGTCCCACTGATCATCGTTACATTCAATTTGGTGATTCCCTTTGGCATTGCAACCAACACCACTTCTAGATGTCATCAAGCACAGCGAATGGTAGTTCCTCTTCCAAGTTTGAAACTTGGAGTTGATGTGGGGGATGACCTTTAAATCCGTCATAGGAAACTCCTTTTCATGTGATCTTCTAGCCGCAAGAGGTAGCCTTGTCTGAAGCCGTTGTCAGATTTCTAGCCAATTGCTACGACTTCTTTCAAAGCTGCCAGAAGGATAACTTCCTCTTGCGGCGACCAACTACGTCGTGTTTGCTTGTCAACCTTGTGAATTCTCCCACGGCCATTGTCAGTGCTACCTACGAAAAAAAAATAGGCTTAATTTTAGATGACTGGAATTCACATCATTTTAGACAAATCATTGTCATTATCAAAACAGAAATGAGCAACAGCACCCTCCCCCTCTTGAGCTGGTAATGTAATAAAACTGATTCCGGAAATATATATACAGAGACCAAAAAATACTAAACATGTGAACAGAAAAATTGAAGAAACCAAATTCGCATATTTCAAACAGATTAGTACATAATTATACCTCAATTTTCGAAAAGAGCAAGCAGGTAATATTTCCCCTAAATCATTTTCCAACCGTGGCAATCTACATCAATTTATTTACCCTATAACCTAATAATTATTTGGGTATAGATAAAAACTACGAACCCTAGTGATTGACGCTTCAGTTTGAGAATTAGGAAAGAAATAAAAGAAGAATTATTCGAAATCTAACCTTGGATACTCGAACTCATATCGGGAAGCTGAAGTTCTCACGAAGGTTTTTGCTTTGGATCACTCCTGCCCGTAAAGATTTGTAGTCCAGCTTTGTCGATTTTGCGAGGAGGTGGTGGAAACCTGATGAATAATCTAAAATCTGGTAATATATATGATGGTTTTATGTGTAATTTCTAAGTTAGTGTAGGGATAAAATGGAAAAAACAGAAGTTAATATTGATTTTAACAAAGTGTACCAAACATCAATTTTGACAAACAGAATTCTTAATATTTTCTACCAAACACACAAATACAATAATCTATCATATCTATCCATATTATTTATCTCTATATTATTTATCTCAATATTATTACGATATCTAACCAAACACACCCTAAGATGTATCATATGAGTGTTGAACAACCCTAAGAGCATCTACAACGACGCACTTTTGGGTGTGGGCACTCGTTGTTGGGCCCTCGGCAGGCGGGCTGAGCAATGACACCGTTAATGGGCGCGGGAACAAGCACGGGGAGAGAAGGACAGAGGGTGGAGAGTGATGAGGTGGAGGGCTAGGATTGGGCAACGAATTAGCTGTTGCCTTTCCGAAAGGTCCAATTTTTATTTTGTTTTCTTTATTTATTTCTCCTATAAATACCTACCATTTCTACCACATTTTACACTATTCTTCACCATTCTCTGTGAATTTCTTCTCACATCTTCTCCATTTCTTCAATTTTTTGCTACAAATGGATCTCAATTCCAATTGGCCTGGTTTTAATCCAAGTGATAGTAATTTAAATCTGAATAATACAAATTAGTTCATAAATTACCAACCTCCATCCTTACAATACATCTCTAAGCCCACTTCCACCCGTCCTCAATTTCCACCGGGTTACAGCTCTATGCCGCAATTTTTTTCGGGTTCCAGCTATGTGTCCCAATTTTCGTCGGGGGCTTTCTCTTCGTTTACTCAGCCATCTCCCTGCGACTTTGCATCAGCCATCAATTTGGACTCACTAGACGACGACGTCAACGTGGAAGATGACGAGTGATGGTCCCGAAATGAGTTATTGGTGTAGAGGGGGCGTGAATACACCGAGATGAAAACTTTTTCAAGTTTAAACTTTAGAGTGTGAGCTTAGTTATAAATCATGCTGACTTCTCTAAGAAGACGGTCAGCTGGACTGATAACTCAGCTGGCTGTGCGGAATGTGGTGGTTTTAAAAATATAACTCGTTGACTTAGAAAAACTCAGCTGAAATAGTTATCTTTCAGTTTTCAGTTTAATCAAGTTATGCAGTTTGAAAACACAGCTGGCTGGGTCACTCAGCCAGAAACTTAACTTGACAAATAATGTGCTTGATGAGTGGTTAGTTCTTTAATAAAGATTGTAGAAAATAAACCAAGCAATAAAGAACACAAGATTTTAACGTGGTTCGGAGAAACTACTCCTACGTCCACGACCAGAATTCTCTGGTAAAATCCACTAGGGATAACCACTTGTTTTCATGAGTAATAAGCAACTTCGCAGCTCAAATAAGAGTTGTGTTCTAACAGTTTGCGGGCACTGTAGAAGCCTTAACGTTTCAATTTGCGGGTACTGAAATGACCTAAGCACTCGAATTGCGCGCTTCGAGCTAGCGTACCTTAACCTAACCTTTTCTGGGAAAAGGGTTTAGGTTTGGGGTTTCTAACTAAGAACGAGTTCTTACATTGAAGAACAAGAGTTAGGTGAACTCGTTCAAACTAGGCTTTGGATGGGTATGAATATCTGCCTAGATTACAAATGAAAAACTGCTGCAGTCGAACTAGGAACACTTAGAGAGTGGTGTTCTTGAAAAGATTGCAGACTGCTAGAGCTTGATAGAAGTTGGAGAATTTCAGCGTGTGTTGAGAGCTTGTAGATAGTTTTTCTTGTATGAATCTGTTGTTGAAGACTGGTATTTACTGGTGGAGATTCAAAACTAGCCGTTTGAATCTCACCTACTTTCTGACATAGCGATCTGCCGTCTGCGGATCTTCACCTGTCTTCTTCACTGTATCAGATCCTAGGTTCACCTTTCTAGGGTACTGATTTATCGATCCCTCATTGATCGAGGTTTATTGAATCTTCTGACACAGGAATTTTGTCTTTGGAGCTGTCTTTTGACTTAGAGCTGGGACTTCAGACTTGACTAATCTGATGGCTGCTGGAGGCCTTCAAGGGTCAACTCTGTTTGCTCTGCTCAGCTGGATCTACTCTGTTGGATCCTTAAAGCATGAGTCAGCTCAGCTTTCTTAGCTCCGATGGATCTTCTTGGCTGGATCTATTCTGCTTGACATTTGTAGCTTGAGTCAGCTCAGCTGGGTCATTCGGCTGGTTAAGCTCAGCTGTCTTCTATAGCTGTTAACTTTTCAACTGTGCTTCACTCAACTGATGATGCCAAAACCTAACTAAGAAAAATAGAGACAAATCAGTTAAGATCATAATTAAATCAGAGTTCAGAGCCTGGACAAAGAGTTATTGTCATCAGGGTGAGCTTGAGAGCAAAAAGATTTAGTTTTATTAACTTAAGAATTCTCACAATTTACAGCTGAATATAAAGATTAAAAATAAAAAATAAAAAGATCTCAGTTGGGTTGGGTTTTCAGCTCTGCTACTGCTTCCTATCTTCTTCAATCTGCTCATCAGTTCTCAACCTATAGCGGTTGAAGATCAATTCTTGAAGCTCTTTGAATTCAGCTGGATTCTTTAGCTTTGAGATATTTCTCCTGATGACCCAATAATTTACTTCTTGGATGACTTTGGCCTTGTCAGTGAAGTTTGTTCCAGCTATCATTGGCGGCTTGAGGTGAGTCAGCGGCGGAGCAGTAAACTTGATCTTGTGAGCTTGGGCAGCTTTGAGGAAGACTCTAACTAGAATCCGGTCTTGTTCATGAAGTTCGCAGAGAAATTCATTGAAGGCTTCATCTGGTTTCTTGTTTGGATAGGCCTTCAGGTAGTAGAATTCTTTGATGAAGTCATTTTTGGTGGATTCCCAGCAATCATTGTACTCTTCGGGAATCCATTCATTGAATCTGTTCCAGCTCATCACTACATGAGGTTTCTTCTTTGATTGCGCTCTGAAACCAGTTCTTTTCTTTTTCTCTTTCTTTTCCTCTGGCTTCAGCGAACTGTTCTTCTTCTTCTACTGCTCTTGGAAACTCTTCAGCTAATTTTTCTACTCTGTGATGCAGCCCAAGGTTCGTCGTTGGTGCAAGATCTGGTGCGTGTTCCTGTTGGGCCAATCACAAGAGCACGGGCTAAGAAGTTTAAGGAGAGCTTGATGGGTTTAGTCGAAGTCGTTAGGGATCAAGAGTTGATGAATGAGTCCATTGGAGATGTTGGAGTTGGCGATTTGGGCATCCCATGTTTGATTAATCTTATTTCGTGCGAGAGGGCCCAAGTGTGAAGACTTCGTTTAGTAACAGACTTTATTTAGTTATTTCGTTTATTATAAGCCCATTAGTTTCTGCATGTTATTTTCGAGTGTTTTGGGCTTTTATTAGCTGTTTAGTTAAGTTGGACTTTAATTTAAGTTGTTTCTTTAATTTAAGTTGTTTCCTATCTAGACTAGGATTAGAGTTTTGCCTATATAAGGCTTATGTGTTGGACGAATTTGGCAGACTTTTAATGATAATAATATTGTGAATTTTTAATTCTCTCTTGAGAGTTTCGAGTTCCTCTTGATTATTCCAAGACAAATTCAATTATTGACGAATCGGCGAGCCAACCATATCTCGTTCGTGTGTCAATCATCGTCCTCGAGTTGCTGCATCAACATCAAGTTGGGTTATAGGGAATTCTTTTTGCCTATTTCATTTCGTGGGTTAGATCAGAGGTTTTGGAATTTTCCATCCATCTATCCGACGATTAAAGACTTCCGTTAGCGTGTTCGATTCATCAGTCAGCAAGGATCATATCATTTGGCACCAGAGCCGTGTTTCGTATCCAGGTTTCGTTTTCATTCTTCGTGTCAGGGGTAGAGTTTTTGGTTTCTTTTTTCTGCAGTTTTAGGGTTCGTTGTCTGCGTCTGTTTGTTTCGAATTTCTGTGATTTTCTGTTCCAGTTTTGTTCTTGTTTCAGTTAGGGTGTCGTTATTGCTTGAATCTCATGGTGGGGGTTTGATGGGATATTTTGGTATTGCTAAGACTTTAGCTGTTCTACATGAGCATTTCTTTTGGCCTCATATGAAACGAGATGTTGAGAAAATTTGTGGGCGTTGTGTTACATGTGAGCAAGCTAAGTCTAGGGTGAGTTTCCATGGGTTGTATACACCTTTGCCTATCCCTACAACACATTGGATTGATATTTCTATGGAGTTTGTGTTAGGTTTGCCTAGGACTAAGCGTGGTAGAGATTCGATCATTGTTGTTGTTGATAGATTTTCTAAGATGACGCATTTCATTCTATGTCATAAATTTGTTGATGCATCTCATATAGCTGATCTGTTCTTTAGAGAGATTGTTAGATTGCATGGCATGCCTAGGATTATTGTTTCTGATAGGGATTCAAAGTTTTTGAACTACTTTTGGAAGACTTTGTAGTGTAAGTTAGGTACTAAACTGTTGTTTTCTACTACTTGTCATCCACAAACTGATGGTCAAACCAAGGTAGTAAATAGGACTTTATCTACTTTAGTTAGAGCTATTATCAAGAAGAACATTAGGTCTTAGGAAGAGTGTTTGCCTCATGTTGAGTTTGCATATAATCGTTCTGTTCATTCTGTTACTCAGTTTTCGCCGTTTGAGATTGTGTACGGATTTAATCCTTTGACTCCATTGGATTTATCTTCTTTACCTGAGCAAGAGCATACTAATCTTGATGGCCAGAAAGGGCTGATTTTGTGTAACAAATTCTTCAGAATGGGAGGATGAACATTGAGAGGCACACGAGGCAGTACGCCGAGCAAGCCAACAAAGGGCGTCGCAAGGTGGTGTTTGAACCCGGTGATTGGGTGTGGTTGCGCATGCACAAGGAAATGTTTCCATTGCAGCGGCGATCCAAGTTACTTCCTCGAGGAGATGGACCGTTCCAAGTGGTGGAGCGCATCAATGATAATGCCTACAAGTTGGACTTACCAGGTGAGTATAATGTGAGTGCTACTTTTAATGTAACTGATTTTAGTCCTTTTGATGTAGGTGATGCCTTGGATTTGAGGACAAATCCTCTTGAAGAGAAGGAGAATGATGCAGCCCAAGGTTCGTCGTTGGTGCAAGATCCGGTGCGTGTTCTTGTTGGGCCAATCACAAGAGCACGAGCTAAGAAGTTTAAGGAGAGCTTGATGGGTTTAGTCCAAGTCGTTTGGGATCAAGAGTTGATGAAGGAGCCCGTTGGAGATGGTGGAGTTGGCGATTTGGGTAGCCCATGTTTGATTAATCTTATTTCGTGCGAGAGGGCCCAAGTGTGAAGACTTCGTTTAGTAGAAGACTTTATTTTGTTATTTCATTTATTATAAGCCCATTAGTTTCAGCATGTTATTTTCGAGTGTTTTGGGCTTTTATTAGCTGTTTAGTTAAGTTGGGCTTTAATTTAAGTTGTTTCCTATCTAGACTAGGATTAGGGTTTTGCCTATATAAGGCATATGTGTTGGATGAATTTGGCAAACTTTTAATGATAATAATATTGTGAGTTTTTAATTCTCTCTTGAGAGTTTCGAGTTCCTCTTGATTATTCCAAGACGAATTCAATTATCGACGAATCGGCGAGCCAACCATATCTCGTTCGTGTGTCAATCATCGTCTCCGAGTTGCTGCATCAACATTAAGTTGGGTTATAGGGAATTCTTTTTCCCTATTTCATTTCGTGGGTTAGATCAGAGGTTTTGGAATTTTCCATCCATCTATCCGACGTTCAAAGACTTCCGTTAGCGTGTTCGAGTCATCGGTCAGCAATGATCGTATCATTTAGCACCAGAGCCGCGTTTCGTATCCAGGTTTCATTTTCGTTCTTCGTGTTAGGGATAGAGTTTTAGGTTTCTTTTTTCTGCAGTTTTTGGGTTCGTTGTCTGCGTCTGTTTGTTTCGAATTTATGTGATTTTCTATTTCTGTTTCGTTCCTGTTTCAGTTAGAGTGTCGTTGTTGCTTGAATCTCATGGTGGGAGTTTGATGGGACATTTTGGTATTGCTAAGACTTTAGCTGTTCTACATGAGCATTTCTTTTTGCCTCATATGAAACGAGATGTTGAGAGAATTTGTGGGCGCGCGTTGTGTTACATATAAGCAAGCTAAGTCTAGGGTGAGTTCCCATGGGTTGTATACACCTTTGCCTATCCCTACAACACCTTGGATTGATATTTCTATGGACTTTGTGTAAGGTTTGCCTAGGACTAAGCGTGGTAGAGATTTGATCTTTGTTGTTGTTGATAGATTTTCTAAGATGGTGCATTTCATTCCATGTCATAAATTTGATGATGCATCTCATATAGCTGATCTGTTCTTTAGAGAGGTTGTTAGATTGCATGGCATGCCTAGGACTATTGTTTCTGATAGGGATTCAAAGTTTTTGAGCTACTTTTGGAAGACTTTGTGGTGTAAGTTAGGTACTAAACTGTTGTTTTCTACTACTTGTCATCCACAAACTGATGGTCAAACCGAGGTCGTAAATAGGACTTTATCTACTTTACTTAGAGCTATTATCAAGAAGAACATTAGGTCTTGGGAAGAGTGTTTGCCTCATGTTGAGTTTGCTTATAATCGTCCTGTTCATTCTGCTACTCAGTTTTCGCCATTTGAGATTGTGTATGGATTTAATCCTTCGACTCCATTAGATTTATCTCATTTACCTGAGCAAGAGCATACTAACATTGATGGCTAGAAAAAGGCTGATTTTGTGCAACAGATTCATGAGAATGCGAGGATGAACATTTAGAGGCGCACGAGGCAGTACGCCGAGCAAGCCGACAAAGGGCATCACAAGGTGCTGTTGGAACCCGGTGATTGGGTGTGGTTGCACATGTGCAAAGGAAAGGTTTCCATTGCAGCGGCGATCCAAGTTACTTCTCGAGGTGATTGACCGTTCCAAGTGGTGGAGCGCATCAATGATAATGCCTACAAGTTGGACTTACCAGGTGAGTATAATGTGAGCGCTACTTTTAATGTAACTAATTTGAGTCCTTTTGATGTAGGTGATGCCTTGGATTTGAGGACAAATCCTCTTGAAGAGGAGGGGAATGATGCAGCCCAAGGTTCGTCGTTGGTGCAAGATCCGGTGCGTGTTCCTATTGGGCCAATCAAAGGAGCACGGGCTAAGAAGTTTAAGGAGAGCTTGATGGGTTTAGTCCAAGTTTTTTGGGATCAAGAGTTGATGAAGGAGCCCATTGGAGATGCTGGAGTTGGCGATTTGGGCAGCCCATGTTTGATTAATCTTATTTCGTGCGAGAGGGCCCAAGTGTGAAGACTTCGTTTAGTAGCAGACTTTATTTAGTTATTTTATTTAGTTATTTTGTTTATTATAAGCCCATTAGTTTCAGCATGTTATTTTCGAGTGTTTTGGGCTTTTATCAGCTGTTTAGTTAAGTTGGACTTTAATTTAAGTTGTTTCCTATCTAGACTAGGATTAGGGTTTTGCCTATATAAGGCTTATGTGTTGGACGAATTTGGTAGACTTTTAATGATAATAATATCGTGAGTTTTTAATTTTCTCTTGAGAGTTTCGAGTTCCTCTTGATTATTCCAAGATGAATTCAATTATCGATGAATTGGCGAGCCAACCATATCTCGTTCGTGTGTCAATCATCGTTCCCGAGTTTCTGCATCAACATCACGTTGGGTTATAGGGAATTCTTTTCACCTATTTCATTTCGTGGGTTAGATAAGAGGTTTTGGGATTTTCCATCCATCTATCCGACGTTCAATGACATTCGTTAACGTCTTCGAGTCATCGATCAGGAAGGATCGTATCGCTATGTTGCAAATGCGCAAAGCCAGTGTACATCATTGTACTCTTCTGGTTTGGCTCCGCAAGCTTTGGCAAGTGGAATCATCGCCTTGCTCCAACGATCTTTTCTATCAGCTGGCTCATCAGCTTCCAGCTCAGCAACTACTTCATCTATCTCTGATTGATGAACTTGAATCTCTTTCTCAGCTACAACCTTGCCCTTTGTTTTTCTCACATCGTCTTTCCCCATTTTGGCATTATCAACAAGGACGAAGGAGAGGTTGACGACGGTCGCATTCAGCTTGACGAGGTGATACGGCCAATAAATATGCTGAAGCAAGGATTCGAACACACGTCAACAGAAAGATTGATTCAATCTAATTACAACTGAACTAATAGATATCAAAAACACCTAATAATCTGATCTAGATCGAAAATCGAACAAGAAACAGGCAAAACACAGAACAAAGCCAAAACCAACGACTAAAAACCCTAGACTGAAACCCCATTAGAATCTATAGCAATTCAACTCTGATTAAGCTCAAATTTTAACAAACATTATGAATTGAAGTCAGTAACAACATATCCAAAATTCAGCCAATTCGCACGAGGGGTTTGAGATTTGACACGGGGCTGACTTTTGGGTCGATTTAAGTTAAAACTTGGGATCGATGGGTTTGCTGATGGAAATCTGGACTGAGCGTGGGTTTGGGAAAGATTGGTGATTATTGAAGGTGGTGATGGTGATGTTGAGGGTGGCGGCGTAGTGGAGAAACAAAGAGAACGAAATTAGGATGAAGAACTTACCCGAAACGAACCCCGAATTTACTTGAATCCGAAACGTGCTTGTGGAGCAATTCTTCGTGGCTTGATTAACCTGGATATGACTGGATATCACGAACGAATCAATTGATTTCAATCTTGAAGTTGCCAACAACAAACTCTACCAAGAACCGATAGAAAACGTGAACCGAAGCACGGAATATGAGACAAAACGATCAACTATGATTTCTGATTCAAAATTGTCTGCTATGAATAGTGTTTCCAACGACTTAAATACTAGGGCTAATCCCTTGTTAGATTCGAACTAGGCCTAATATTGGTCTTGGGCCAATCTGTCACCTAACATGTTGTGACAATTGGGCTACTAATTAAATTAACTAAATACTAACAATTGGGCTACTACTTAACTTAAAACAATTAAATTAGTTAATACTAAGTCTGAGTCCAATTAAAAATAAAACATAAAATATAAAACAACTAAAGTAAATAGAAGCCCAATTTTCGAACGAAAAAGACTTTCGAAACTGGACGCATCATAATCATCAATCCTGGGCACTGGTCAAGTTCACGAACTTGGACGGCTTAATCCCAATATCTTCATCTTCCAGTTTCTTCTGGACAATGCACTAAAAATAGCCTTGCAGTTTCTTGGCTCTCAATCTTGTAACTGGACCTCTCAGCTGCAACTCCGGGTTTGATTCATCAGTGCTGGATCCCGGCTCATCATTCCCTCCTGTTGAAAAGAATTCGTCCTCGAATTCAGCTTCTCCTCAGCATCAAAATCATCTACAGGAAAAGGAGATAAGTCAGAAACATTAAAAGTATTAGAACACTTATACTCACCTTGAAGGTCAATGCGGTATGCATTGTCATTGACTCGGGCAACGACAATAAACGGTCCATCTCCTTGAGGCATCAATTTCGACTTTCTCAAGTTAGGGAAACGCCCTGGACTGAAGTGGATTCAAACCTTATCGCCTTGTTTGAATAACACTTGCTTGCGATGTGCATTAGCCTTGGTTGCGTTTTTCTGACCCTGAAGCTCGATCCTGTCCTTGATCTTCTTATGCATCTCTTGAACCTGTTCAGCTCTACGAGAACCTTGCAAACTCGAAAGATGATCAATAGACAAAGGAATAAGGTCTGTAGGAGTAAGAGGATTAAAACCATACACAACCTCAAATGGAGACATGTTAGTGGAAGAATGCACAACACGGTTATAAGCAAACTCAGCAAAAGGTAAACACTCTTCCCATGACTTCAAATTATTCTTCACTAATGCACAAAGTAAAGTACCTAAAGTCCTATTAACTACTTCAGTCTGACCATCGGTCTGAGGATGACATGCAGTAGAAAATAAAAATTTAGTACCTAACTTTCCCCAAAGAACACGCTAAAAATGTCCCAAGAACTTAGTATCTCTATCAGAGACAATAGTCCTAGGCATGCCATGCAGTCTAACTACTTTACGAAAGAACATATTAGCAACATGAACAACATCATCAGTTTTTCTGCATGCAATGAAATGAGACATTTTGGAAAACCTATCTACAACCACAAACACAGAATCTTTGCCAGACTTAGACCTAGGCAAACCAAGAATAAAATCCATAGAAATGTTAATCCAAGGTACAGATGGTGCAGGCAGTGGAGTGTACAAATCAAATGGACTAGAACTAGATTTAGCCTTTCTACATGTAATACATCTAGCACAGATTCTCTCTACATCTCTCTTCATGCGAGGCCGATAAAAATGCTCATGCAATAAACTCAAAGTCTTAGCAACACCAAAATGACCCATCAGACCACCGGCATGAGACTCTAAAATAAGTAAATCTCGCATGGAACAAGTAGGAACACACAACTTCACATCTTTAAACAGAAAACCATCAGTCACATAAAATGAATCAATAGATCTAGACCTAGACCGACAATTCTTAAAAATATTACCAAAATAAGGATCAGATGCATAGAAACTCTTCAAATTCTCTAATCCTAAGCACTGGGCATGCATTACAGAAAATAAGGTATACCTGCGAGAAAGTACATTAGCAACCTCGTTCTCCTCATCTTTAACCCATCTGGCATGTCTCGAATTCAAATTATGTTGCCCTTTCAAGTGCTTCAGTGATTCGTGATCAGTGTGAATCACGAACTCCTTCGATATCAGATAATACTGCCAAGTCTCCAAAGACCTCTTCAATGCATACAGCTCCTTGTCGTACGTAGAGTACCTAAGGGCTGCTCCATTCAGCTTCTCACTGAAATAGGCCATCGGCTTCCTATCCTGCATCAAAACAACACCAATCCCTATTCCAGAGGCATCACACTCAATCTCGAACATCTTAGAAAAATCAGGCAAAACTAACAAAGGAGCATTACATAACTTTGACTTCAACAGATTAAAAGCATGCTCTTGGGCTTTGCCTCACTCAAACTTCTAATCTTTTCTACTCAACTCAGTCAATGGTGCAGCAATAGATGAAAAATCACGCACAAAGCGACGGTAAAATCCAGCTAAACCATGGAAAGACCTAACATCAGAACTAGACTTAGGTATTGGCCATTCTTCAATGGCTCGCACCTTAGCTCTATCAACCTCTACACCACGACTACTAACAACAAAACCAAGAAAGATAACCTCATCTATGCAAAAGGAATACTTAGACAGGTTGGCATACAACTTAGCATAACGCAACAACTCAAAAACATGACTAAAATGTCTAACATGCTCAGAAACACAAGTACTATAGATAAGGATATCATCAAAGTAAACAACAACATATTTCCCAATAACATCACGCAGCACATGATTCATCAAACGCATAAAAGTACTAGGAGCATTAGTAAGTCCAAAAGGCATCACAAGCCATTCATACAAACCATGCTTAGTCTTAAATGCGGTTTTCCACTCATCCCCTTCAGACATTCTAACTTCAAAATATCCAAAACGTAAATCAATTTTAGAAAAGACAGACGCTCCAGACAACTCATCTAGCATATCATCTAACATAGGAATTAGAAAACGATACTTTACCGTGATCTTATTGATAGCTCTGCAATCTGTACACATATACCAATCATTCGTCTTCTTTGGTACAAGAATCACAGGCACTGCACATGGCGACATGCTCTCTCTGATTTGCTTCTTTTCCAGTAACTCCCGAACTTGTCGGTCTATTTCTTTGGTCTCCTCAGGGCTGGTCCGGTAAGCTGGCCTGTTGGGAAGAACGGCGCCAGGCTGGAAGTCTATCTGGTGCTCTATTCCCCGAATAGGCGGTAGACCACTTGGTATCTCTTCTGGTGAACTCCTCTATCAATGGCTGCAAAATAGAAGGAATAACAATGTCAGGAGTATCATTAGCCTTAAAAGTAACTAGAACTATAGGCTTACCCGCTCGGATTGCTTTCTGTACTCCCTTTGCACTAATAAACAAGTTCTTGTGCACTGGATCTGAATTGGCTGCACTGGAATCGATGGAGTGGCATCATGAACGGACCTAGAAGATCCCTTAGGCGTGGAAGAGGCTGCCTTGGAAGACTTGGGGTCAGCCGAACTCATTGTAGGGCTAGGAGACGACGGCGTGGCCGTGTTATCTGATTTCTTCTTCTCCCGTTCTTCCTTGAGCTTCTCTTGCATCCTCTTCTGGTCTTCTGCAACATCCTTAGGCCCCAATGGCCATAATCTGGTGGTCCACCCATCTTTAGTCACAGAATAAGTGTTGGCGAATCCATCATGTATCGCCTTCCTGTCAAACTGCCAAAGACGACCAAGCAAAATATGTGCCGCATCCATAGGGATAACATCACATAAAATAGTGTCAGTATATCTATCAACTGAAAATATAACATGTACCTGATATCCAACTCAGATTTCACCTCGATCAGACAACCAGTATAGACGGTAAGGCTTGGGATGCTTCTGTGGAATCAGGTTCAGTTTCCCTACTGCATACTGGCTGATAGCGTTCACAATGCTACCACTGTCTATGATCATCGAGCATGTCTTGTCTAGAACCGAGCAGCGAGTGTAGAAGATGTTTTCACGCTGATCGTTCTGTTCTTCTCGAAAAAGGCTTAAAGCTCGAATGGAAACAAGATTAGGGTAAGTCTGCTTCGGTTTTGCATCGTGAACTTCGATACAGGTGGACTCTTCAAGGGGCTGTTCAGCATCGACTGCTTCAACTGGATCGTCGAGTTCATCTTCACTAGCTGATTCTAACTCATTCTGCTCGGTAATGATGAGAACTCGGCGATTTGGACACTGGGCTTGAAAGTATCCCCATCCTTTGCACTTGTGACATTGAACGTCATGTGTTCTTCTTGGAGTACCATTCTGAGAATGGTTAGGCTGCATAGGTCGATTCTGGGCATTTCTATTCGGTGCAGGCGAATTGTAGTCAGGTCTGCGAGAGGGCTGTGGTGCAGACTGCTCAGAACGGCGAACAGGCTATGTGGACTGGCTAGGAGGACGTGTAGGGGTTGTCCTAGGCGTGGAAGAATTACCTCGAACCCAGGGGGTCCTAGAAGGCATCGACTGGAAGGATCGACGACGTTCATCTCTAAGCTACCGTTCTACAATAGTTGCATAATGGACCATTGCTTCAACAGATTTGAAGTCCTTCAATTCGACTTCACAAGCAATATCAGGGATCATTCCTTCAATGTACCGGTTTAGTGTAGCAAACAGTGTCTCTTATTTTCCAACCCGGTTCAGTGCTATCTCTAACTCCTTGTGATACTCCTCAATTGATCTGGACCCTTGACGAATCTGACTGAGCTTCTTTTCCAATTCTCTTTCATAGTGAACTGGAATGAATATGCCTCTCTACACATCTTTCATTTCTTGCCAAGAGTCAATTGGAGGATATCTATCTCTTCTGCGCCTATTCTGCTGAAACTCCCACCAAGTTGCTGCATATCCAGTGAACTCAAGGGAAGCTAGTTGTACTTTCTTAGGCTCTGGAAAGTCATAACACTCGAAAATCTTATCAACTTTGCGCTCTCTGTCTAAATAGGCATCTGGATCATGTTTGTCGTCAAAATCTGGAATGGTGGTCTTAATGTTGCTGAGTAGACCATCTGCATTACCATATCTATGCTGCTCTGGGTAGACATTCCTGCGAGCTTCCTGAAAACATGGCTGGAATTGATCACCACGTCCCCGGCCTCTACCTCGAGCTGCAAAGCCGTTTCTGTCTCTCTGAAGTGGAAAGAACTGAGCTGTATTATCCTCAACTCGTTCATCCTCAAAGTGTTCTGACTCTGATGCTTCTTCATGCATTTCGAACCCATCTGTTTGATTAGCAGGTGCTTGCTGTGGGTGTCGAGCCTGTGGTGGCGTCTGAATTGTTACTGTACTGAACTCCTCAAATTTGGCCAACAATTATGCCATGGTGTTCTGAACTTCTCTGATCTGGCCCTGTACACGACCACTCAAAGCATCAAAGTGGTACTTGGCGTCCCAATTGGACTGGGTGCCTGAAAACTGCAGTGACTTCCCTGGATCCATAAAACCTGCACAGTGAACAAACGTAAAGAAATAAAAGGGACCTCACAGTTCATCACAATCACTCGCTTGTTCTCTCAGATTTTTACCACTCGTGTATGTCACTCAGTGTATAAGTATGAAAAAAAGAAAACTAAATTAACTGCACAAGATTTCCCGGCAGAATTTGTCGTCAACTCTTTAGCTTTAGTCAAGGGCTCGGACTTGACTTCCAGAGGACCACGGGATAGCAATGAGACCATGAAGAGGGCGGTAATGGTAAGTGTAGGCAAGGTGGGGTGTAGGAAGAAAGGGTTTTGAACAAAAAAAATGAAAAAAATTCAAAACTTAGAAAACTGGAAAAAGTTCGGAGGGCGATTTCGGCTTGAAGATGAAGGAATTTAGCCAAAAAAGCCTATATGTCACAGGCTGTGAGTCTTGCTCAGAGCGTCGTTCTGCTTCTGGAACGGTATTATGGGCAGAAATTGGATTTCTGGAGCAAAAGTTATAGTGAAAAGATGAAAAACTGAAAATTGGAGAGGAAATTGGATTGGGATGGGATTTTCGATACCAAGGGATGTAAGATGCTCGGTTAGGCAAGGAAAAAAGGTAGGGAGAACCGAAAATTAAAAGAATGTGGATGAATTTTGGATGGACAGTTGTTACTAATTCAATTCAAATTAGGAAACAGATTTGAGCCAAACTAGGAAAGCAATAAATCCAAATCCTAATAGAACTAGGAAAACACAAATTAATCCTATTAAACCAATATGACCGAATATCTAAGCCACCCAAAACTTCGACAACCCAACCAAGACTCTAAAAACAGGCGAAAATAAAATGCAATACGACGTTCCCAATTGTTAGTCAACGAAGGACAATAACTCTACCCAATAAAGAAGACACACGATTGAAAGAAGGAAATAGACAAACTGCAATCAAAATTCCCAAGATGCAAACCAACAAAATTTCAGAACTCGACTTCTTTTTTTTATCGTTTTTTTAAAACTAGTCGATCACTTTTTCCCCTAGAACGTCACACCAATTTGGATTGAACCACGACCAGCAAGAGCTGACGTGGCTCTGATACCAAAATTTATGATACGGCCAATGAATAAGCGGAAGCAAAGATTCGAACACACGTCAACAGAAAGGTTGATTCAATCCAATTACAACTGAACAAATAGATATCAAAAACACCTAATAATCTGATCTAGATCGAAAATCGAACAAGAAATAGGCAAAACACAGAACAAAGCCAAAACCAACGACTAAAAACCCTAGACTGAAACCCGATTAGAATCTATCGCAATTCAAATCCGATTAAGCTCAAATTTTAACACAAATTATGAATTGAAGTCAGGAACAACATATCCAAACTTCAGCTAATTCGCACGAGGGGTTTGAGATTTGACACGGGCTGACTTTTGGGTCGATTTAAGTTAAAACTTGGGATCGATGGGTTTGCTGATGGAAATCTGGACTGAGCGTGGGTTTGGGAAAGATTGGTGATTATCGAAGGTGGTGATGGTGATGTTGAGGGTGGCGGTGTGGTGGAAAAACAAAGAGAACGAAATTAGGATGAAGAACTTACCCGAAACGAACCCCGAATCTACTTGAATCCGGAACGCGCCTGTGGAGCAATTCTTCGTGGCTTGATTAACCCGGATATGACTGGATATCACGAACGAATCAATTGATTTCAAGCTTGAAGTTGCCAACAACAAACTCTACCAAGTCTATCATCGTCGAGTCCGTCAGTTTGTCCCATGAAGCAAGCATCTCATTCTTGTTCATCATAGGCCATAAGTGCATCTTCCTCTGAGTCTAAGAAAGACATTTCATATTCTATTTTGTTGCACTCGGACTCCTCGTCAGCTATGTAGCTCTCCTTCTGTCAGCTGCCTTGGCCTTCAGAAGGTCTTTATTTTTTCTAGACAGTTTGGGACAGTCCTCCTTGAAGTGTCCCAGCTCCTTGCAATTGAAGCAACTGTCATCTGTCATCTGTGATGTATCAGCTGACTTCTCATCAGCTGTAGCGTACATATCTCTGTAGGACCTGGCAAATTTATTGTATTTGCCCTTGCTGGTGTTGAGTCTGTTATAATTCTTTACCAGCATAGCAATTTCTTCGAGCAATTCTTCTTTGCTCATGTCCTTCTTGTGCTTTTTCTTCTTTGAAGACTTAGCTCTGAAAGCAGCTTCTTTTGAAGATGGGGTCAGCTCTTCTTCGTTTTGTTTGCTTGAAGATTCTTCCATGGTATCTGTAAGTTGTACTCGTTTGCCTTGAGTAATGAGAATAAGCTTTCTGATTTGAGATCACTCAAATTACTTCTGCTCTGATGGACCACTTTGTATGTGTTCCAGTCAGCTGATAAGGCGGAGAGAACTTTCAAGTTCTTCTCCCGCTGGGTGTATTTTTCAGTTCTGATGGTCTCGATCTCTATGATGATTCCTGAGAACCTAAGCTCCATCTGTTCAATGGACTCATTTGGTAGCTGCTTGAAGTTGTCAAACTTCTAGCATGCAATAGTAAACTTGTTCTCTTGGATCTCCTTCAAACCCTCGCATAGCTTGGCTAGGGTTTTCCACATATCTTTTGCGGTCTCGCACTTGATAATTTTGATGATGTAGGCATTTGAGACTGTAGAAGAGATGACATTCCTCGCGTAGTTGTCGAGTCCAGCATGCTTCCTTTCTTCTGAGGTGTACTCAGATTTCTACTTCAGAATCGACTGGTAGACGGGTTCTCCACCGGTTGGGGATGGAACAAGCTTATTTCCGTCTTTTTATATGATGATAGACCCGTCAGTGATTACGTCCCACATCATGTCATGATGTGCGCACATGAAGCTCTTGACTCTGAACTTCCATATGGCATAATCATCGACTGAGAACGTTGGGAGGTTCATGCTATAAGAAGAATCCATAGAGAGAAATGTGCAGGATGCAGTAAGGTGAGTTTTTCAAGAAAGATCTGTTCAGTTGACCACTGACAGAATGCGCAATACTGATATCGTGACACAGAAACAACGGTCTATTGAACCACTGCTCTGATATCACTTGATGGTCCCAAAATGAGTTCTCGGTGTAGAGAGGGTGAATACATCGAGATGAAAACTTTTTTAAGTTAAAACTTTAGATTGTGAGCTCAGTTATAAATCCTACTGACTTCTCTAAGAAGACGGCTAGCTGGACTGATAACTCAGCTAGCTGTGCGGAATGTGGTGGTTTTAAAAATTTAACTCGTTGACTTAGAAATACTCAGCTGAAAAAGTTATCTTTCAATTTTCAGTTTAATCAAGTTATGCAGTTTGAAAACACAGCTGGCTGGGTTACTCAGCCAGAAACTTAACTTGACAAATAATGTGCTTGATGAGTGGTTACTTCTTTAACAAAGAATACAGAAAATAAACAAAGCAATAAAGAACACAAGGTTTTAACGTGGTTTGGAGAAACTACTCCTACGTCCACGACCAGAATTCTCTGGTAAAATCCACTAGGGATAACCACTTGTTTTCATGAGTAACAAGCAATTTCACAGCTCAAACTAGAGCTGTGTTCTAACAGTTTGCGGGCACTGTAGAAGCCTTAACGTTTCAGTTTGTGGGTACTGAAATGACCTAAGCACTCGAATTATGAGCTTTGAGCTGGCGTACCTTAACCTAAAATTTTCTTGGAGAAGGGTTTGGATTTGGGGTTTCCAACTAAGAACAAGTTCTTACAATGATGAACAAGAGTTAGATGAACTCGTTCAAACTAGGCTTTGGATGGGTATGAATATGTGCCTAGATTACATACAAAAAACTGGTGCAGTCGAACTAGGAAAATATTGCAGAATGCTAGAGCTTGAGAGAAGCTGGAGAATTTTAGTGTGCGTTGAGAGCTTGTAGATAGTTTTTCGTGTATGAATATGTTGTTGAAGACTGGTATTTATAGGTGGAGATTCGAAACTAGCCATTGGAAGAGCCGTTTGAATTTCACCTACTTTCTGACATAGCGATCTGCCGTCTGCAAATCTTAACATGTCTTCTTCATTGTGTCAGATCCTAAGTTCACCTTTCTAGGGTGCTGATTTGTCGATCCCTCATTGGTCGAGATTTATTGAATCTTCTGACACGGGGATTTTATCTTTGGAGCTGCCTTATGACTTAGAGCCGGGACTTCCGACTTGACTGATCTGATGTCTGCTGGAGGCCTTCAAGGGTCAACTCTGTTTGTTCTGCTCAGCTGGATCTACTCTGCTGGATCCTCTAAGCACGAGTCAGCTCAGCTTTCTTAGCTCCATTGGATTTTCTTGGCTGGATCCATTCTGCTTGACATTCGTAGCTTGAGTCAGCTCAGCTGGGTCCTTCGGCTGGCTAAACTCAGCTGTTAACTCCTCAACTGTGCTTCACTCAGCTAGGTCTTCTGCTGTCTTCAGCGTCTTCTCCTGTAAACTTAGAAAATCTATAAGCTTAAACATGCGAGCTGGAAAAATACTTAGGCCTGTGCAATCATCTACTAGATTGGGATCAGTTGGGTTTTGGTATCAAATCAAAACGAGCCTCATGTTAATTACTTCTATGCCCAAGGAAAATCTACTAGCCGAGGTGGTAGACGAGACGATGGTGGAGTGAGTCCACATCTCTACAGCAAGGTCGAGACAGAATGCTTGGCTCATTGCTATTAGTCACGATCCTATTGTGGGCAACGCTAAAAAAAGGAGAAATATTGGCTTCGAATCTGTGAGCGCCACAATGACATTTGCACCAAGGGAATGGTCGAGAGAAATGATTTGCAATTGCACCACTATTGGAAGCAAACTCAGGAGTTGTTGGTGTTCTTCTAACAACTCTACAAGGAATGCTACGAAGAATATTGTAGCGGCAAAAATGGCGAAGACATTTTGTCGAGGGCACTAGGCACATGGCAGACCACCCATGGCCATCCATTCAAACACTTAGAGACTTGGAATATAGTGAAGGATACGCCGAAGTTCCATGTTGTCATATCTTTCAGGAATGTCCTCATCAATGCCAACAAGCGAGCAAAGACAGGCGAAAACATGAGCCATACCATTATTGCCTCTGCAAGCACTCGGAGCATGGAAACTCTGAGCGACGACGAATTCACCACGAGGAACAGTCACGCTGCACGGCCAATGGGTACGAAACAGGCAAAGATGGTAAGAGGAAAAAAGAATGTTGGGTCATCTTCGCGTAGCGCCGCTACAGACGAGAGGATAGCATCAATAAATAAGCATCTGTAAATGCAAACGACATACGAGATACTCACGAGAGACACAACAAACATGCCGCCCAATGTGCTCTAAAACCACATTGAGTATTGTGAGTATATACCTCAAGGACAAATTCAGCATCGGAAAAAAGTAGTTGAATTTTTAATTTTCTTTGTAACCTTTTTTATTCCATGTTTTTTAATTAATGTAATGTTTTTTCTTTATTTTAATTCAATAAACTTTACATTTTAATAATAATTATTATTTAAATTATTAAAATAATTGTAAAATGAAAGAAAAAAGAGTAGAGTATACTTCTAATTTGAAGGGCACCAATGTGAACAAAAAAAGAGAGCCCCACTATGGCCCACTTTTAATATTGCAATACTGGAGTGCTCTCTTACTTGGAGGGCACTATTATGGATGCTCTAAAATACTAGCTCTTACCATTATAAATAGAGGTATTTAGTTCTCACATTGAATACACATAATTTACATTCTCTTCTACATTTTCTCTTTTCTCTCTAGGGCTCGTTTGGTAGACATATTAGGATATGACAAGATAGTTTAAGTCAAGATACGTATCGGAGATAAGGAATGATTGGTTTCGTATGTTTGTGTTTGGTAGATAAGATATAAAATGTAGGTAAGATAAATTAGTTGTTTGGTATCATTGTTTAAAGTTAAGATTAAATTTTAACTTCCAATTATAACCCTATCACAATTAAAAAATAAAATTTTCAACTGATGATAATTAAAAAATAAAATTTCCAATTTAATGATAATTAACATATAAAATTTATAACTTGGTAATAATTAAAAATTTCTGCCTTGTGGTGATATAATTCAATAAAATTCTAACATTATTTTTAATCCTCTCCCTCTCTCCCTCTCCACTCACTCATTTCTTGTCTCTCTCTCAACAGAACAACAACACACCTACCACCGCCACGGCCGGCCACCACCACCAACTGGGTAACTACATACAATCCACAAACTTAAAATCCTCTACACCCATCTCTCTCTCAATTCACATTCTGGGTTTTCTTCATAAACATTAATTTAGTAACGGATTGTTAATTTGGTTTAGGCAATATGCTTTTGATGAGAGTTTCAGCGAGTGTTGACCAAGAAACTCACCCTAAAACCCAAGCTCTGTACCACTATAAATAAAGACCTTTAGTCCTCATATTGAAT
The DNA here is from genome assembly GCA_031470985.1 of Agastache rugosa. Classification (NCBI taxonomy): domain Eukaryota; kingdom Viridiplantae; phylum Streptophyta; class Magnoliopsida; order Lamiales; family Lamiaceae; genus Agastache; species Agastache rugosa. The sequence goes on from CM062605.1 coordinate 5,870,155, forward strand.
ACACAGAATTTACATTCTCTTCTACACTCTCTCTTTTCTCTCTAGTTTATAACAGAAATAATAAATATTGAGATTTATATTCTTCATAAAGTCAACATAGAATAGTTATCTCACTGTGAATTCGGTTAAATGTAACAAATGACTAGTATAAGCTTTCAGCCAACACAAGTAATTTACAAGTTAATACTATAATTTTAATCAATGAATTGTCCGAATTCATCTAAGTTGTGAGCTTTATTTATATTTATAAAGAACCATCAATATATTCTTATGTGATACACTACACTCTATATTATCAACAATATAGAGTAAAATAGTAGTTGACGAGCACTGTCACTAACACTCGGCAAAAATAAATGTATGATCCTATACTCACAATACTGTAGAAAGTTATTGGAAGTACAGGATCGATCCTCAGGAAGTTGATTGCCACTATCTTTTGAATCCTCCACAGCCTGGTTTAAAACTTGGGTTTGGTACTGGTCACTAGGTCTAACTTGCCCAATAAGCAAACAGAACTAATACTGAAAATAAACAAGTAACTTCATTAATAATGAAAAAAACTTGACCTGGACAAACTAATTAAATAAAAATACTAGCTTGATCATTGGTGCATTAATTTTCATTACATGCATGTATCATTGGTTATAGGACTTGAATGCCGAGATTCCTTTTTAATCGTCACGCTCTCAACAAACCCTTCTCTTACCTATCCTTACTGAGTTGGCAACGCACCGCCTGCTTCCTACTCTGGGCAGTATCTCTGTCCCCGAGTCATCGTCCAGTTTCTTGCCCAGAGAGTATTAATCACTAGAAATGCCCAACAAGGAATAATCACGCCTGTCTCGCCAAAGACAGACACCTTCACTCACTGCTTATTAATTTAGACCAAGATAAGTTGAGAAAATTCTCCCTAAACCTCTTAGTCAATTTAGTGATCTAATATTGCCTAAGTAATTAATGGCCTATTAACTACCTCGACAAATTAAACCGTATTGGAACAAGAACATAAACAGATCTAGAATGAAACAAGCAATTACTTTGTCCAATTCGACCTCATGAGCTTTGGTTCTTATTCAACTAAATGTTACCCAAATCAAGTATAGAAAATTAGCTAGACATAAAGTAAATCGAACAAACACAAATCTGGGGGAAAATCATAAGAACTATATCAAAAACAAACTTATGAAATATCAAAGTATTAATCAGCCAAAAGTGCCGATCGGGAAATAGCTACTGGAAACTAAAAAGCATAAACTAAATTACCCTATGGGACTTGTTTCTTCCTCACAACTCTCGAAATAAAACCAAGCAGAAGTGTAGAAGAAATCGTGAAAGAATATCATAAAAGTATATGGTGATGGCTGCGGCCATGCACCATATTTATAGGCTGAATCCATGAGCTACCTTGGAGTGCAAGTAATTACTTGATAAGCACGAGCTTTGCATGGTAAATCCATGAGCTACCTTGGAGTGCAAGTAATTACTTGATAAGCATGACCCCAACATGGCATATCACGTCGATCTTCAAGATCCCTTACGGATCCTCCACCTAATTCGATTAGGAAAGAAACTTAGGTTAGATCTTCTTTTCCTTTTCCTAATAGGCTTTGGAGAGAAATACGTCAGTTGCCCCCGCCATCTTGCCAGCACGTCTTCTGCTATGCTTCCTGCCCAATATGTCAGACAAGGCCAACACTGTATCTGGTATTAAGATTGAGCCAGTTCCCACAGCTACGCGTATGATACCATCATTCCTACCTAAGTTGGAGATTCATTCATTTCCTCGTATCGGTTCTCGTACCATTTCAATAGATTTCAGCCCTGTCTTGCCCTCTAATGCTCCTGCCATGCCCAGATCCAGAACTCTCATCATAAAGCTGCCACTGGTTCAAGGTTTGAAGTTTTGAGTGGTGGTATAAAAGGGGCCGACCCCATTGCCTTGCTGTTGTCCAAATAGTGCCCTCCCAGACACCAAAACAATACAAAAGAACAACAAAAGACTCGATCTAAACTACCTAAACACACACAAAATGAACACAAAATATGGATTCATCACACGCACACACTTAACTCACACTTGTCCCCAAGTGTGCACAGGTGACTTTCCCAAGACTCAGATAGAAAGCAAAACAAAAGACTCAACAAAGAACCAGCAACCAACAGAGTTAATCAAGATATGCAATCATTTATTCAAAATCAGCAAGTGAAGGGAAGAAATCATGCACAGCTATCAAACATGTCAAGATAGAATCGTGAGCAATAAGGATATCATCTCCACACTCATCACTCTTGTGTTTAGGTGTATCATGCAACTCTCTTAACCATCTCAACTTCGGTTTCACCATAGGCTTGCCTTTCCTTTATGTCTTAACTTCCTAAATCAGATTTCAGAACTCATCATCAGGTCTTTATTGGGTTGTAAATTGGCTTAAGACAACAGATAGGAAATATTTAGATCTGGGCTAAGGTCATTCGAACTCATGTTGGGCAACAGACACATCCCAGCTCATTCTTTTGATTCATTGCCTCAGTTTTCCAGGGTCCTAATTCACCAGCTACAATGGGGAACTTATTTTTAATTATTATTTTTTTTTTCTTTTTCTGTCCCCTTTTTTATTCAGGACTATTTGATCTTGGGCAATAAACCCAACTATCAGCTCAGGAATTTCCATCTTGCCCCAAAATATACCCCACCATTTCCTTCCTTCTCTTTTCTTCTTCTTTTACATTGAGTTCCCATGACCAGGTAAGGTTATGTTCATCAAGACAAAATTTAAGTGATAGAAAGAATTAAACAAGCTCAAAAGGGGTTAATCAAAGGTTCAATGATTCAGGTAGGATAATTTGGCTCAGTGGGCTAGTGAAAGAAACTGCCGAAATCATCTCAAGTCCCTAAATCCAATTCAGAAAACCAATAACCAAAGTACAGACAAGTTCTAGTTATTCCTAATCGAGAGGTCATATTCACACATAAGAACTGAAATCATGTATTGGTAAATACATCATTTAAGCTAAAATCCTCACAAGGTTTGCTCACAATTCATTCCATCATACAAGTCATCTTTTAGCTAGCATGAATCCAACACTATTCTACATGCATTCAATCAAGCTCAAACAATCACAATCTTGACCTACTCTAGGCATACTGGTCAACACAACTCAACTTATATATATAAAGAAAAAAAAACTTCGGTAGAGACACCCCACACACACACTTTGCCCCAAGCAAAGGGTGTCTATGGAGGCCTCAACCTGACTCTTAAAACATTTTAAACGACCAAACCATCCCCTACCCATACACACACACTTTGCCCTTGGCAAGGATGGTGTGTGAAAGGGAATCGACTCAACACAAACATTCAAAACAGACTCAACTCTTTATACAAAACTAAACACAATGAAATTTACAAAAAACACAAACTTAAAATGAAAAACCTAATCTAAACACACATGGGAGGACGATATTTAAACAACAAAAGGGTCAGCTGTAACACTAACCTTTAGACGTTGGGCAATGGCATTCACTGTGCCTTTGAGCGCATCTTGCCCTGCCTTCAACTCCTTGAGCAAGACTTTATTCTGGGTTACCTTCTCGAGCAACTCCGTCATCTGGGCACCGAAAGTTCCTGCTTCCTCGTCCTCCTCCATATTGATCGCTGCCTTCTTGGAAAGACGAGCGGACTTCTTAGGCGGCAGGGACGGTTCCTTCTCAATCTCCTCCAGAATCTTCCAACTATCTTCGCTCTTCACCACCTCACGCATCCTGACTAGATTATCCATATCCAAAACAGCCCCTAGAGTCAAGACGTACTCCTTCAATTCAGGCTCCATCTTCAAAGCCTTGATATACTCCGTGACAAAGTGACCACAGAAGAATTTCTGTTCCGTCTTGCCCAGGACTGTCTTCAAATGCTCCATCAAAAGGCCACCAAAGTTGAGCCTTTTTTTATTGGCCAAGGTATTCCCACTGTCTCCATTGCCATACATGTTGTAGGCAAGGATTCGGTGGGCAATGCGTAAGGCAGACGTCTTCAAGTCAGACCCCTTGTTATCTCCAAATCTCCACACTGCTCCAGCAGAAATGACCCCTCCACATCTTTCTCCATTTCTCATCCTTCACATTTATGGGCAACTTCCTTTCCGCCCTCCTAAACTCCGGACTCATCACATCCTGTAATGTCGCAAAACCCAACAATTGGTTCAGATCATTGACCTGAACCGACTGCGCTTGCCCATTGATATAAAATTTAATAGACATTGGGTTGTTGTTCCCGTCCACCGCAAATTCGATGGTCCCGTAAACTTCCCTCACCAAATCTTCATAGATGTCAGTAGACATCTAAAAAAACCTACCCCAACCACAACCACAAAATAAATCCCTAACCTCCGCCGCTATACCCAACATCTCCAAATCCTCCATATCGGGCTTGCGGGGCAAGTAGACACTCCGAGCAGACAGATCCTTCTTCGCTGACTTTCCCCTCTTCTTGCCTTCTGAGGTAGAGTCCTCCTTCTTCCTTTCGGATGCTCTCGCACCCACTCCTCTGTAACCTCTACCACATCCTCATCAGACTCAACCACCCTCTTCCGTTTATCTTTCATCTTGAAAGAAGGCATAACCGCTTTCGTTCCAACCAACGTAGATTCGCCGACCGGAGAAGATCCGGCATCACTGGCAATCACCTTAGCCTTCTTGCTCTGTTTCTCACCAGAGGTAGAAATATTCTTCCTCTTAGCAAGATCGGGAACCTTCCCGGCGTCGACCTCTGTGAGGAGTTCCGCAAAAAAATCTGCGGAACCCTCCTTCTTGTCCTCCTCAGCCAACGACTGCGTCGCCGTCTCTTCTCCAGGTATGGCCTCACCGCCATCACATTCTTCTTTCTCAATATTTCCCCCAGTGGCCTCCGCTACAGGCTCAATGTCGCCAGAGTTTTTCTCATAGGGCTGCGATGATGTTGCAACGTTTCCTTCTGTTGGACTCGCCGGCGACGTCTCCTTGGGCAACGTCTGCACTGACTCAGGGTTGATATCTTTGTCCGCCATGGCTGCTTGTATCTCCGCTTCAATCTGGTCTGTAAGAGGGTAGGGTACTATTAAAGTGCAAACTTCTGTAAGAGGGTAGAGTAGATCTATTTTATGAAAAATAGACCTAATTTTATCCTCCCTTATACTTTTTTTTTGTTTTTTTTGGGGGGAGGGGGGGGGAGGAGGGGGAACAAAACTATATAAAAAAAAACATACCAGGTTGCCTCCTGGTCAGTGCCCTATTTATTGTCGCGGGCACGACACCTTCCTCGTCCAAGTTAGGGCTCTCCTTCACAGAGGAGTTTGAGATACTCATCTGGCTTCTCAATTTCCTGGTCATAATAGGCCTTTAATCTCTATCCATTCACCTTGAACAACTTATTTGACTTGGGATTCATCACCTCCACTGTTCCATTAGGATAAGAAGCTTGGACCACTAATGGACCAACCCACTTGCTAGTTAGCTTTCCAGAAATGAGCTTAAACCTGGATTGATACAACAAGACTTGTTGCCCCGGTTCAAACTCCTTGACCTTGATAAGCGCATCATGGGTCCTCTTCATCCTTTCTTTGTACAATGCCGAATTATCATAGACATTGAGCCTAATTTCTTCAAGCTCTTGTAATTGGAGCTTCCTTGCCTGACCAGCTTCATCCCAATCAAAATTCATCCGCTGTACTGCCCAATAAGCCTTATGTTTCATTTCCACAGGCAAGTGGCAAATCTTGCCAAAAACCATTATGTATGGTGACATCCCAAATGGTGTTTTGAAAGCCATCCTATACGCCCAGAGTGTTTCATCAAGACGCATACTCCAGTCCTTACCTGTTGGGCTTACAGTCTTTCTCAATACCGCCTTCACTATACGGTTAGACAACTCAGCTTGCCCATTGGCCTGAGGATGGTAGGCTGTTGAAACTCTATGGTGAACACCATACTTGGCCATCAATCCTCTAACTGCTGCATTGCCGAAGTGTGTCCCTTGATCACTAATAATCGCTCTGGGCACGCCAAAACGACTGAAGATATTTCCCTTCAAAAAATTCACCACGATCGCTGAATCATTGGTGACTGATACACGAGCCTCTACCCACTTAGACACATAATCCACCGCCAAGAGAATACACGGATTGCCCTTGGAACTGGGCAATGGACCCATGAAGTCCATCCCCCATATATCAAAGATTTCCATCGGCATAATAGGGGTCATGGACATCTCATTCCTCTTGGAGATGTTGCCCTCCATCTGGCATTGGGCACAACGCTTGCACCATTCGTAACTATTTTTGAACACACTTGGCCAATAGAAGCCGCAATCCAATATCTTTCTCTCCGTTCTTTTAGGACCAAAGTGTCCTCTACACACCTTGGAATGGCAATGCTCAATGATTTTCAGTTGTTCTCGTTCCTCTACACATCTCCGTATCACTTGGTCCGTACACCTCTTCCATAAACACGGTTCATCCCATATGTAGTAACGGCTTTCCACCTTCAACTTATTCTTTTGGTCGTGGCTTAGATCACTCGGTACCTATCCCAAAATAATATAATTACAAATGTCAGCATACCAGGGTTCGAATTGATCTTTGACAAGAGCCAGTTCCTCATCAGGGAAAGTCTCCTTGATCAGTTCGTTCTCCTCCTCTTGGATTATCCTATGTTTGGTAGTTTTTTGTGTCTATTTTCTTATAATTTTTATCGTGTTTCTAGTTGTGTTTTGTATCGTCTTATTCGTATTTTTATGTTCGGGTTTATGTTTTTTTTTTGTATTTTTGATGGTGTAGTATTTTTGTTATAAAATAGAGCTCTTTAGACCGATTTTGGGAAAAGAAGATATGATTACCACCGAAGTGGAAGAGTCGCCGATGCGGGTAGCATTGGTTTGAAGACCGCCAAAGCGGACAACCCACAAAAGCGGCAAGGAATGAAGAAATTGGGCAGAACACTGTACCCCACCGCGGCGGGTTAGCCGCGCTCGCGGGTGCACCCGCTTTACAAAGGAAACCCACTTCGGCGGGTAACCCGTCGAAGCGGTACGGAAATTTTAAGTACGATTTCAACAGCATAAAAACGAAAAAATAAGGGATTTTGGCATTCTTTTTGTATTCTACACTTTTCATCTAGATTAGAGACTTCTCTTCTTCTTTTATACTTTCTTTTGGATCTTTATACAATATTATTCTTCTCAATTCCATTAATCCATAAGAATTTCTATTCCCATTTTTAATTGTGATTGTGTTTTTATGCATTATTTATTCTTGTTTGTGAAATATTTAAATATGAGTAGGTAAATTTCTAATCTAGGGATTGGGGGAATTCGAATCTAAGTGTTTGATTGATCTTTGCTGATTATTATGTTTACCCGATTGAATTATTCTTATTTCAATTACACAATTGACCGTTGTTTGATTGCTTTGTGCGACAATTGAGATCGATAGATGAAATTATTGTGACCTAGGTTCAATTGGGGTTGCGCTTAGTCGGAAACGCATAGTGCAATGATTAATCTTCTCGAGTAATTCTAGTAATTTAGGATTCGACCATCGTGCGAGAGTGGGGGTCGATGTCTTTAATTGGTGGAATTTCTAGAGTTGATTAATCTATTTAATAATCTTGTGATATTAAACTCTTAGAGGAGAATAATCCTATCCCAAGACGTTTCTCTATAGTTATTTATTTTCTCATTACATTTAGTATTGTCTTTTATAAATTAGCGTGATACTTGATGAAAAATATATTGTTTAGAATGTTTAGGACATTTTTCGTTTATTGTGAGTAGCGTAAACACCAAGCCCTTCTAAGCATTCCTTAAGAATACGACTTGGAAAACCTTATCACCCTTCAATCGACCTCGTACTATTGCGAGCAACCTTAGGGGTAACTTTTAGGTTGAACATCCTACTCAAGTGATCTGCCACCAAATTTTGAGCTCCACTCTTGTCCTTGATTTCCACATCAAATTATTAAAGCAAAAGAATCCACCGAATCAAACAGGGTTTGGTCTCCTTCTTGTTCATCAAAAACTTCAAGGCAGAGTGGTCAGTGTAGACTATGGTCTTGCCCCCGAGAAGATAAGAGCGAAACTTCTCAAAAGCAAACACCAACGCCAACAACTCCTTCTCCGTGGTCAAATAGTTGATTTGGGCAGCATTCAGGATTTTTGATGCATAATATATAACGTAACTCCCCTTACCTCGCTTTTGTCTAAGAACTGCTCCCACTGCATACCCACTTACGTCATACATCACCTCAAATGGCATCCCCAATCTGGTGGTTGAATCACAGGGGCTGTGATCAAAGCTTCCTTTAGTATATGGAAGGCTTTCTTACAATCATCATCAAAATTCCATTCGACTTCACTTTGAAGTAACTTGGTCATAGGTTGGGCAATCTTAGCAAAATCATTCACAAATCTTCTATAAAATCCCGCGTGCCCAAGGAAACCTCTTAACTGCTTTATGTTAGTGGGGTAAGGCAACTTAGCAATGATGTCGATCTTGGCCTTGTCAACTTCTATCGCACGCTCCGATATCACATGTCCAAGCACGATTCCCTCCTTGACCATGAAATGACACTTCTCAAAATTCAGAACCGAACTCTTATCCACACATCTCTTAAGCACCGTCTCTAGATTCTTCAAACATGAATCGAAAGTCTTGCCTTAAACAGTAAAGTCGTCCATGAACACCTCAATACAATTATCAAGCAAATATTAGAATATGCTTATCGTACACCTTTGGAATGTACCAGGAGCATTGCACAGTCTGAAGGGCATCATTCGATACGCAAATGTACCAAACGGGCAAGTAAAGGTTGTCTTGCCCTGGTCTTTTTCAGCGATCCAAATCTGTATATAACCTGAGTATCCATCCAGGAAGCAAAATAACTTATTGCCCGTCAACCGCTCTAGCATCTCATCAATAAACGACAATGGGAAGTGATCCTTCTTGGTCTGCAGGTTAAGCTTTCTATAGTCAATACATACTCTACATCCTGTCTGCAACCTCGTGGAAACCATCTCCTTATTCTCATTCTCCACCACTTGAATTCCTGACTTCTTGGGCACGACATGGACTGGACTAACCCATCGGCTATTAGAAACGGGATAGATGATTCCTAGATCTAATAACTTCAGGATCTCTTTCATCATAACTTCCTTCATAGCCGGATTCAACCTTCTCTAGGGATCACGAGCATGCATTGCTTCCTCTCGAGCAAGATATGATGCATACACACGGTAGGGTTGATTCATCTTATATCTGCCAACGTCCATCCAATAGCCAGCTTGTGTTCCGCCAGCACTCCATGAACCTGCTCTTCCTCCTCAGTGGTCAACTCTGAACTAATTATTACTGGAAGTGTTTCCCCTTCTCCCAAATACACATATTTCAAGTGGCTAGGCAATGGCTTCAATTCGATCTTGGGTGCCCGCTCTATCGATGACACCAACCGGTCTTCTGGTCGAAGCGATGGAATAACCAGTGGCTCTCTCCTTTGATTCAACTCCATATTAGCTCGCATGTAACTCGCTGCTTCCACGATATCAAAACCTCCGTCTTAGGCAACATCAGCATCTAGCCCGTCTTGGATCAAAGCATCCAATTGATCTTCTAGGGCAATCTGGGACCAGTTTTCTTCCACTGCTTGCTCAAAAACATCAAGACTGTGGACCTTCTCCTCATTGTTAGCATGTTTCATAGAGTTATAAATGTAAAAAAAAACTACCTCCCCTGCAAATTCACATGTTAACTTTCCAGTATCACAATCTATACGAGTTCTTGCCGTCTTGAGGAATGGCCTCCCCAAGAGCATGACTGGGCTTTTGACGTCTTTCCCATATCAAGGATGTAAAAATCAGCAGGAAAGATTAAATTTTGAACTCTTACCAACACATCCTCTAGTATCCCCTCTGGCCATACCGTTGATCTATCCGCCAATTGAATTGCAACCCTCGTAGGCCGGAGCGGGCTTATGCTCAGATCATCATACATAGACTTGGGCATGACGTTGATAGACGCTCCCAAGTCTAGCATAGCTTTCTCAACCTTCATATTACCAATGACACAAGGAATATAAAACATACCCTGATCCCCACACTTGGTGGGTAAGGGACCCGACTGGAGAACTGCAGAAATGTTCTCACTCACTTGGAATCGAGCATCATCCGTGTACTTGACCTTCCTTGTGCACAACTCCTTCAGAAACTTTGCACATCTTGGCATGGATTGCAAGGCAGTCAACAAGGGAATGTTGACCTCTACTTCTGGAAAATGTCCACCAACTCCTTCATCTCCTTGTCCTCCTTATCATTAGCAAGACGATTTGGATAAGGGGCCTTAGGCTCATATGGTATTGGCCCTTTTGTCCCTGCCTTTGCTTTCATCTCTGCTGCCTCCCTTAATGCCTTGTTCCTTATATCTTCAGCTTCTCGCTCAGCTTTTTTTCTTATCGCCTCAAATTCTCTCTCTGCTCGGTCCTTCATTTCTAGATACAACATATCCCAGAGCTCATCAACATCACCATTCCCCATACCAACTTCCTCAAACCTGTCAGGTCCTTGATCTTCTTCTTTTTGTTGGTCTGGAGTAGTCTGTTGCCCAACACCCTGTCTTCTGGGAACGTACCCTTCTGGCAACTGAACTTCTGGCAACTTAGATCCGCTTCTCAAAGTGATAGCATTGACTTGACCCTTTTTTATCTCCACTTGCGGTGGCAACTCTCCTTTAGCACCTACCAACATCTCTCTCATTTGGGCAATAGTCTCAACCAGGTGACTGAGCTTCCCTTGCACATCCCTCATGGCTCCTCTGGATTCCATACGGAAGTTGTCCAACTCCTGATATTCTTTCCTATGCTTCGTTGCCAGCTTCTCAACTTCAGTTTTCAGTGTATCTGGCCTTGGCTGCTCTCTGTTAAGAGGTGGTACGTAGGGCTGCTGTTGTTGCCCTTGCTGTTGTTGTGGGGCTCCGAGATAGTTATTGTTGCCATACCTCAGGTTATCATTAGGCTTCCATGGCCCATTGTTGAAATTCCTCCTCCGATTACCATCTCCATATTGGTATCCTTGTTGCCCAACAGCGTGGACCTCTTCTTCTTCGTATATCGAAGGACATTGGTCAGTAAAGTGATTCGTTCCCGAGCACACTTCACACTTCATCACTTTCCTTTTCATGACCTGGGATGGGTTAGCAACATTTGCCGCATTAGCGTTATTCTGAGCCATTAGCTCTTTCACCATGGTTAATAATGCATCATACTTAGGATAACCACTGCCTGAGTCACTACTCCTAGGCATTAGGAATTTATCTAGGTTCCTCTTCCGATCCTTCATTTCAGCAAATAGCTTGAAATCTCACTAGGGGGTTTGTTGATCACATTGCCCCCGCATGCTGCATCTATCCAATCCCGTTCTCCTTGCCTTAGTCCGTTCATGAAGGCATTGATGAGGTCCTTATCACTGAGTCCATGCTGGGGGCACCTGGACTTCAGCTTTTTATACCTCTGATGGTAATCATAGATTGACTCCACATTACCCATTTTCAAATTCTGAATAGTCGCTCTCCCATTTTGGATCCGGGCAAAGGGGTAGTATCTCTCTAGAAACTTATGTTTGAGCTGTTGTCAACTCTCCACACTGCCTTCAGGCAATTGGTACAACCACTCTCTTGCCCCATCCTGTAGGGAAAATGGGAATGTCAAGAGATGGATGTACTCCCTTAGAGTGTCTTGATCTTGCCTAGTGTGCACAGTCCGCACAGCCATCTCGAAGTCCTACAGATGTTGTTGAGGATCCTCCCCGGGCATATCACTAAACTTGGGCAAGATCTGAATGAGGGAATGCCTCATCTTCCAAGTTTCGTCAATTCTGGGCAAAGTGATGCCCAAGGGGTTCAGATTGACATTTGTAGGAAACATCATCTCCTTCAAAGTCGGTTACACATTGTTCTGCATCTTGCCCAACACAGAACTTTCACTATCGCATGATTGCGATATATCACTCGGTTCACCCGAAGCTTCTTCCTCTGCTCGTGTCTGCTGGTCCCTAACCTTCTTTCTTTTCCTTTGCTCTCTAGCGTACTTCTCAATATCTGGATGATATACTAGCACACCACCAATCTCGACTGGCTCAGAACCAAACATGCACAGGGTCTCTCCCACAAGAGACAGTTACAAAATCAGCTCCCCGGCAACGACGCTAATTTTGATGAGCGCTGTCGTTAACACTCGGTAAAAATAAATGTATTATCCTATGCTCACAATACTGTAGAAAGTTATTGGAAGTACATGGTCAATCCTCAGGAAGTTGATTGCCACTATCTCTTAAATCCTCCACAGCCTGGTTTCAAACTTGGGTTTGGTGCTGGTCACTAGGTCTAACTTGCCCAATAAGCAAACAAAACTAATACTGAAAATAAACAAGTAACTTGATTAATAATAAAAAGAACTTGACCTGGACAAACTAATTAAATAAAAACACTAGCTCGATCAATGGTGCATAATTTTCATTACATGCATGCATCGTTGGTTATAGGACATGAATGCCGAGATCCCTTTTTAATCGTCACGTTCTCAACAAACCCTTCCCTTACCTATCTTTACTGAGTTGGCAACGCACCGTCGGCTCCCTACTCTGGGCAGTACCTCTATCCCCGAGTCATCGTCCAGTTTCTTGTCCATAGAGCATTAATCACTAGAAATGCACAACAAGGAATAATCACGCCTGTCTCGCCCAAGACAGACACCTTCACTCACTGCTTATTAATTCAGACCAAGATAAGTTGAGAAAATTCTCCCTAAACCTCTTAGTCAATTTAGTGATCTAATATTGCGTAAGTAATTAACGGCCTATTAACTACCTCGACACATTAAACTGTATTGGAACAAGAACATAAACAGATCTAGAATGCAACAAGCAATTACTTTGTCCAATTTGACCTCACGAGCTTTGGTTCTTATTCAACTAGTTGTTGCCCAGATCAAGTATAGAAAATTAGGTAGACATAAAGTAAATCGAACAAACACAAATCTGGAGGAAAATCATAAGAACTATATTAAAAACAAACTTACGAAATATCAAAATATTAATCGGCCAAAAGTGCCGATCAGGAAATAGCTACTGGAAACTAAAAAGCATAAACTAAATTGCTTTATGGGACTTGTTTCTTCCTCACAACTCTCGAAATAAAAGCAAGCAGAAGTGTAGAATAATCGTGAAAGAATATCATAAAAGTATATGGTGATGGCTGCGGCCATGCACCATATTTATAGGTTGAGATGCGCTGGGGTTTGGGCCCCCGGTCCTTTGCATGGTAAATCCATGAGCTACCTTGGAGTGCAAGTAATTACTTGATAAGCACGACCCCAACATGGCATATCACGCCGATCTTCAAGATCCCTTATGGATCCTCCACCTAATTGGATTAGGAAAGAAACTTAGGTTAGATCTTCTTTTTCTTTTTCTAATAGGCTTCGGAGATAAACACGCCAATTGCCCCCGCTATCTTGCATTCTCTTGTCAGCACGTCTTCTGCTTTGCTTCCTGCCCAATATGTCAGACAAGGCCAACACTGTATCTGGCATTAAGATTGAGCCACCGAATCCTTCCCACAGCTACGTGTATGATACCATCATTCCTGCCCAAGCTGGAGATTCATCGGTTGCTCATTGCCTCGTATCGATTCTCGTACCATTTCAATATATTTCAGCCATGTCTTGCCCTCTAATGCTCCTGCCATGTCCAGATCCCCCTATTGCCCAAATAGTGCCCTCCTAGACACCAAAACAATACAAAAGAACAACAAAAGACTCGATCTAAACTACCTAAGCACACACAAAATGAACACAAAATATGGGTTCATCAGTAGTAAATGGACTACTTGCATTAAACGTAATGCAATTTAATATGCAAATCAATACGACAATTTTATTCATAAAACAAAAGAAACAAGGTTTTATACATTAGCAAAATAATGCTTTCTAGTATACAACCCTAACATCTAAAAGTTATAGCCTTTCAAAGTAACCTATGGAAGCTAAGTAAAGTCATGGAAGAGGTTTGATAGGTAGACTTACTCTTGTCTATATCCATTGAATCGTTAATCTTCTGCTTAGTATGGTTGTGCTGAGAATGAAATATACTCCTTCAGTTCTTAAAAAAATATGCATGGAGGAGGAAGTGATACGAGTTTTATAAAGTCTTGTAAAGTGATTGTTGAGTGAAGAAAGTGTCTAACATTAAGGATAATGTTTATATTAAAAAAAATAAGGGTAATGAGTGTGGGCCCGCCCTGATATAAGTTGTACATAACTTGAAAAGTAAGGGTAATAAGTTGTAGTGCAGTATTTAAATAAGAAAAATGCATATTTTTCGTAGACGAATGAAGACGAAAAATGATAGAGGTGCATGTTTTTCGCAGACGGATGGAATATGATATTATCAAGTTTGAAAATAAATTTCTTATTATTTTAAAATTCCACTAAAATGTCGAATTTAGCATTTTTATTGTTCATCATCTCTCTATTCTGTTCCCAAACTTAACCTCATTCATTTGGTATCTGGAGCCAGAATACTCCTTTAGCCTTTTCCATTTACACCACATTATTTCACATTGTATCATAATAATGAACGATGATTTCTTAAATATTCTTTTAGTATTTATTTTGGTAAATATAACATTAAATTTAAATATTAACCACGTACTAATCAAACAAAAAGACAGGAGAAGAAAGGGCAATTGAGGTCAAACAACAAGCGTTGGTAGTTGGTAGGCCACGAGGGGGCCAAAGTATCTTGTCTGGTTATACAAATTTCTTCAAAATGAAAATCATTATTTGACTCTGCATTGCGAATTCCGGAAAACAAAATTATCGTTACAATCAAAATATCGCTACTAAAATCATCCAGTCATACTTACTCTCCACTCATTGATAATTTTTATGCAAACTCTGCGTTTCATTTTTCACCGCTCTCTCATCCCCGTCAGTAGATTCGTTTTGCCGCCGACCCATTTGGGTTTTTGATATACTGGTGGTTTTGTGTGTGAAGGGAATGGGTTAAGATCACCAGCGATACAGAGAAAGGAAGAAAGATCCAATCTTTGCGTTGAATCCGGTGTGAAAATGGTGGAAATTGAAATGTGAATCTTGTGTAGTTGGTTGTAGGAACAATGGGTTCTTGCTTGAGTGTAGAAGAGGACGAGCACTCGCAACCACGGAACAAACTTTCAAGTAACAGAACAGGTTTCTTAAATTCTTCTTACGGGATCTTTATAGTTCTTTTCGTTTGTTTTAATTATCATGTGTAGAAAGCCTTCCTTTTTCTTAGAGAGAGAGAGAGAGAGAGAGAGATGATCTGCTTTGCATTTAATGACGGTGGACGGCTTGCTACCGTTATATTGTTCTAGAGATTATCTAATAAGTTATTCTGCGTGTAACATAATCGAAGATTCCGGGTTATCCTTATCAAAATGAGGACGACATCAAATTTAGTCGCTGGCAAGAGTGCAATTGAATCTTAATTTGGTTTGTTATTTATTACATGTGTGGTCAATGATGGTAACTTGAACTTATGAAATGGGATAGTATTCAAGAATTTGTCAAGTTGCTGCGAGGATCGCATCGAGATGATTAAAGTGAGGTTTTGGTTTTGAGTATCGAATCTGTTCCTAGCGTTTCTTGCCTTAAATTGGGAGATTGTATTAGTAATCCATCTTGTTGTCTTGAATTGTTATAATGTTGGCATGCTTTGTTTTTGGTGAACTTTGTATTTCGTTTTGGGTTGCACCCCTTGTGCTTATATAAAGTGTTTATTTACCAAAAAAATAAATCTTGAACTTATGAAATGAAACATAGAAATGTCGAAATGAAGACTTGATGAGTTATGTCAGGTATGCAGAGTCGGCAGATTTATTCTCTTTCATGAAAAAAATGTCTTGTCTCTCTTTTTAAAAATCATGATTATGCACCTCCTCAATTATAGGGAGTAAGTAAGTCGACGTAACCATCAGTTGGATACTCTGTATCATGGTCTCTAGTGCAGGTTCATTGACAAGTATAGTTTCTAGTTTATGTGTTTATTCCTTTTGTTTAACATTCTTAGATGCTCTTACAGATTCCAATCATTCGAAAGGAGGCTCTGTAGGTTCAAATACCGTTGTGATAATTCCCAAAAATGTGAAGGATCTACGTCAAAGTCCGGGGAATGGTGATCTTGGTATCTTCACATATGAGGAGATGAAGTTGGCAACGAAGCACTTCCGCCCAGATCATGTACTTGGTGAGGGTGGCTTTGGTATTGTCTACAAAGGTGTTTTAGATGACAACTTGCGGCCCGGCTGTAAGATGACTCAAGTTGCCATTAAAGAGCTTGATCCTGAAGGTCTACAAGGGGACAGAGAATGGCTGGTAAGTTAATGTCACTTGATTCAAACTACACGATTCATGGAAACTTTGAGTATCTATATTTAGTTTACTTTCACCAGTGAACATGGATATTTTCACTTTAGAATTAGATGACAAACGTTTTCCTTTAGTCCCTCCTATTGCCTAAGAGAGAGAAGAACTTTTGTTGGTAGGACTAGTGAACTAGCAGAATCTTTGATTAGTTGGACTTGCATATACACATTTAGAAATCGGATTTTGTGAAACTATCGTCAAAGAGGAGGATGGAGCAATTTATGTTGAAACAGACGGCTTCTCATCTTGAAGAGGACACTGACTGAATGATAAAACCTTCCTTTCCTCGGAATATCAGAACTTTATCCTTTTTTACATGCCACCCAGATGCTTTTGAGTTGATTGATATTTTTGAAGGGAATAGGACAAATGCACGTTTATTATAATTCATACTTAAATTTTGATCAGATGGATGAAGCAAGGTACTAAACTATAAACCTTGTAGTAGTTGCAACATGCACTATCTGGGCCTTTGTTGGCTGGAAGGTTGGGCCCCCACAAACCACAATATTCTTACCTTTAAAGTGTCTGTGCCTCACTAATTTCTACTGATATTTTACTATTGTAATACTTACAATTTTTCCTTCATTTGAAATGCTTGATAAAAATTGATGTGTCTTCCCTGTCTCTTTTCTTTCACTTCAGTAATCTTCTAAATCTCTCCCTCTTTTGGACATTTGCTGATGTGCCAATATCGCTAGTATAGTGGTGAAATTCTTGAAGTGCCTTGTCGGTACTCTTATCAGTTTGTTTGCTCTGTCAGCTTTGTTATCCTCATTTTATGTTCGATGACAGTGAACGAATTGGTTAAAAACTTAGCAAAAGCCAACAGATTGGATTGCTTTTACTGACAGAACCTTTATGTGTATTCAAAAGCCTTTTCTTGAGTTGAGAAATGTTTCCAAGCTTTTCATATAATATGCACTAATGATGTAACTTGACGACATGCCTTTGCTCTGGAAATTCTTTCCTGTTGTCTGTCATCTGTTAAGTGGTAAAGAAGTTACATATTTTTATCACAATTATAACTTTAATGTGTATGTACCTAATATATGTAAGTATGTATAATATGAATATTGCTTAGAGTGATAGCTTTATTGTTTTTATGTTCTTGCTAGATGAACATTATGCTTACTCCATGGAAAAGTTTTCTGAGCTACAGAATTTTATACAATCTGCTGAAAACTATGAAGGTCTTCAAATGCAGAGACGGTCTCACCATGAAGTGTTCACTTGCAGGCAGAAGTAAATTATCTAGGGCAACTGCGACACCCTAACCTGGTGAAACTAATTGGTTACTGCTGCGAGGGTGACCATAGGTTGTTGGTCTATGAATATATGGCGTCTGGGAGCTTGGAGAAGCACCTCTTCTTAAGTGAGTAGCAAAAAAAACACTTCCTTATGCATGTTGTTGAGAATATTTCTCATTTGTGGGGGAATAAGAACATGCTATTATTGTTTTAGCTGAGTTTTTGTGACAACTACCTCACAAATAGCAACATTAAGTTAGCCAACGAATAGCCATCTGATCTGACTGCATCTTGAACAAATACAGTTTTTCTGGAATAGACGATTTGACTGTTTTTAATCTACCAGAAGATTAGTATGTATTCAACAAATGTGAATCGAAGCTAAACACTAATATCATGAATATTAGTAAAAGACATGTTTGGGATTGTTGCTTAAGGCATATAGACTATTTTTCTTTCATTATCTGATTCATTTCTATTTTCTAAAGAAATTGATTTTTTTTAGGGAACCACTTATCTGACTCTAGATTTTGTTCAACTTTTAAGAGGAGATTGGTATGAAGAAATGAAATTACAAATGAATTGAATGATATTGAATAAAATTGGAAAAGGAATGGTGTAAACATGATGATTCCATTGCTTGATCAAGGGATAAAGTGAAACAAAATAGTGATTTTTATTCATCATCAAAAATACTTTTAGTTATCATTCTGACCAAATAGTCAATCCAATTATATCATCATTATATTAGTTTGTAAGTTTGGATGAAATTTGACATGTTATGAGGATATTTATGATAATAATCAAGATAAAAAGTCTCATCATCTTATTGCCTATTAAAGCTTATTAGATATTAAAATGATACTTAACACAACTTTCGAGAGAATTTTTTTCAGTAAAATACTCCCTCCGTTCCATCCATAACGTCTCGTTTCCATTTTAGTCCGTCTCATTCATAACGTTCCCTTTCTAAATAAAGAAAATAATTAGGGCCTTAATCATCTAGTATTAGTTTCCTAATTATTTAACCAAACTAATATTAGATGATTAAGGCCCTAATTATTTCCTTATTTAGAAAGGGAACGTTATGAATGAGACGGACTAAAATGGAAATGGGACGTTATGGATGGGACGGAGGGAGTATGAATCTTGATAGCAAATGTTCATTTTATTATAATAAACAATAATAACATGAAGCTATTATAGCTTAATATTCAATTTATAAGGTTTATCCTTTTCATGTCAATTCATGGATTATGTCCAATGAGAACTCATTTTTAATATCTTCAGAATTTTTATAAGCATATTTATGTCTTAGAATTTATTTTTACCTTTAAACAAATATAGAAACGTTAAAAATATAACTATCTTTAGATTTTAGCCAAGTCAATAAATTAACAATTTTTGTCAAGTTTAAAGAATCATAATATTAATGATAGATGTGGATCATAATAACAAAGTCAAATGAAATATTGATATGCTCTCATAACTGGTTATGATTACTAACATAAAAAGTGACTCAAGGAATGGCTGATCCCATATTTTTGGGATGAGGAGTCCTTGAGGAATGATAATTTCCAAGTTTAAATTATACCGGTCATGGGATTAGGATTTAGGAAACACGAGAATGGTATTTCCTTCTTACCCATTCTGGTATGCTCATTAATGTTTGTTTGTTGTAGGAGTTCGTGCCACTTTAACATGGCAAAAAAGATTGAAGATTGCTTTGGATGCTGCAAAAGGTCTTGCATTTCTTCATGCAGTGGAGAAGCCCATTATCTACAGAGATTTTAAGACTTCAAACATTTTGCTCGATCTGGTTAGTCCTATATTCTGTAAATTATAAATGAATTTTCCCAATATTTATAAGTGAAGAAAAATGATTTTTGATTCAAGTGAAAAGTTACATCATGATTTTACTTTTAGTCATGCATTTTTATTTTTGGAGTTTGCACTAAAGTTCATGGCTAAGGTGAAACAAACAATCTGCAGGATTTTAATGCAAAGCTTTCTGATTTTGGACTGGCAAGGGTTGGCCCCACCGGGGATCAAACTCATGTGTCAACACGGGTTATGGGCACGTATGGTTATGCTGCTCCGGAGTATGTCATGACTGGTGAGTCCTACGATATCAGACTTGTACTGTGTCTAATGTCCAAGTTGTTTATGGCACAATCTTTTAGCATTATACTGAAACCAGTTCATGATAAGGTTGCTCAACTGATCTTCTCTTTCCTTAAGAGTACAAGATGGCAACATTGTACGACTAATTTTCTGATCATCTTATTCCACTACTTTCTTGAACTTTCGGCTGTCTGTTACCTAAGAAAGTGAATATACTTCTTCTTTCTACTGTAGTTGTTCTTTATTGGATATATGTGGAATATGATCAAGAAATACCAGTTGAAAAAAATAGAGTGATCTCCTTTGTTGCGGTTTGTCATAAAAGCTTCTATTTTTGGGTCTTAGGAATGTCTCATTGTTGCATTGTGCATCCTTTCATTTCTGACCAATTTCTCCATCGCAAGTGTTTACTTATTATGATCTTTTTGTTTTGCCAAACCATTTGAGTGACGCTTTGTTTTGTTTGTGACAGTAGAAAATTTTCTGTAATAAGCAGTTTAATCAATGTCCAATGGTCATGACTGCATCATCTCTAAATAGAGTTATTTTTGTCATGACTGTACTGGTTCAGGACATTTGACAGCAAGAAGTGATGTTTACGGCTTTGGAGTAGTTTTGCTGGAGATGCTGATTGGTCGACGAGCAATGGACAAGAGCAGGCCGAGCAGAGAGCACAATCTGGTGGAGTGGGCCCGACCCCTACTGAACCACAGCAAGAAGCTCATGAGAATACTT
Organism: Agastache rugosa; assembly: GCA_031470985.1. Taxonomy (NCBI): domain Eukaryota; kingdom Viridiplantae; phylum Streptophyta; class Magnoliopsida; order Lamiales; family Lamiaceae; genus Agastache; species Agastache rugosa. Next base: position 5,890,747 of record CM062605.1, read on the forward strand.
GATCCCAGAATCGAGGGGCAATACTCGGGTAGAATTCTTATGAAGGTGGCCAATCTGGCATATCAGTGTCTGAGTCAAAATCCAAAAGGGCGGCCTGTAATGAGTCAAGTGATCGAGATACTTGAACCCCTCGTGGCTCAAGAAATGAACCGAGAAGAAGTAGTTCTGCACAATGGAGGTGGCAGCGTAACGCTCTATGAAGTTCCAAAGACGCCCAAGGAAAAGAGTTCACTCAAAGGCGAGAACGAGAGTGAGAGAGAGAAAGAAGCTCAGCCTGTGAAGAATAAACCGTTTAACGGGAGGAGCAAAAGTGAACCTCCGAAGGAGTGCGACCGTTACGATCAGTCTCCAGATGATTTGCTGCTTGAGAGATCAACCTCTGGTGGACATTGAACTGCATTTGACTCGTTGTACACTATTTTTGAAACAAATGCATCTTTGCTGCTGCAGCTCTATTCTTGCTTCCATTTGTGTACCACAGGTACATATTTTTGCACCTCATTTTCATTAATAAAGTTATTGCCATGCAAAACTTTGACATTTTTGTATCTAATGCTGTTTCTTAGGGCCCTTGTTATATAGGGTAAATTTTAGTTTAAATCCTAAACTATTGTTTTTTTAACAAAAATATCCTGAACTATCGATAATTATAATTACAGGCATGACCTATCTGTAAATTAATAAAAAATATCCACGGTTTGATTTCCAGCAATGAGTTATGATAAAGCAAAAGCAAATTGAAAATCATTTTTTTTTAAATTTAAATATACTCGTATAGACTGCAGCAGGAGCGGAACCAGATTTTTTTTTCGAGGGCCTCATTATTGTGTGTTGGGATGATGTTAATTTTTTTCTAGACACGTTACATCGAACTCAAAATAGGGGGTCATAAGCGTCTATACCGTAAAATTGATTTTCAACAGAATGAGACATATTGTAGAATCGTAACCATAGAATACGGCCCTGATCGAAATGCATACATTTGTCTACTACAAATAGTATTACACCCTTGATCGTGAAATATCGGTTGCTTGTTGAACCCTGTGAATTGCGTGAAAGTAGGATTCCGTTTCTCTTTCTTGGGCGAAAGAGAGGATATCTCGGTCGGGGGAGAGAACGGGGAAATTCCATATGACCCAATATATGTGACAAGTCGCACTATACGTCAACCCAAGATGCATCTTCTCCTTTTGGTGCTTCGACTCTTACATAAAGTGTTGGGAAAATTAATAGAGTTTTGATTGGATACCAAAACCCAGCTGACCCCAACCGAGTAGATGATCGCACAAGCCTAAGCGTTTTTCAGCTCACCTGTTTGAGCTTATAAGAGTTTTTTAGTTTACATGTAGAATCGCTGAAGACAGCAGAAGACACAGCTAAGCAGACAACTTAAGAACTCAGCAGAGCAGACTCAGCAGAGCAAGACCAAGCAGAGTCAAAGATCCTACAGTATCAAGACCCAACTCAGTGACGGAAACCCAGCTCAGTGTCAAAGACCTAGCTCAGTGTAAAAGACCCAGCTCAGTGTAAAAGACCCAGCTTAGTGTCGATGACACAGCTCAGGTCTAAAACACAGCTCAGGTCAGTGACACAGCTCAGGTTGATGATATAGCACAGGTCTAAGACACAGCTTAGAGTCAAGACACAGTAGAGTCCAAAATGCTGAAGATACAGCAGAGACGCTTAGCAGCTCGAAAACGAAGACCTTCTCAAAGACAAGATCCCGATGTCAGAAGATCTTATCTGACGCAGACAGATCAGAGAAGAACTAGCTTCTGCAGATGCAGACCTACTTCGTAGGTAATGGCTAGAAGTCAATGAGAGTAGGTAAGATTCAAACGGCTCTCTTCCAACGGCTAGTTTGAATCTCCACCTATATATATCTCCTCACCATTGAAGAAGAAAAGAGGGTGAGACGACTGAAGAAATAAAAGAGCAAACAGAAAAATGAACAACGATCTTCAAAGCCAAATCTTTCAAGAACACCCAGCCAGTCAGCTGTGTTCTTAGTTGTTCACATATTCAGTCTTAGGCAGAATAGATCAGAATAGAAATATCTTAAGTCTAGTTTGAACGAGTTCATCATACTCCTTGTTCTTCATTGTAAGAACTCGTTCATAGTTGGAAACCCCATACCCAAACCCAAACCCAGAAAGGTTAGGTAAAGGTACGCCTGCTCGAAGCGTGTAATTCGAGTGGTTAGGTTTTACAAGACCGTAACCGTAGGAAGGTTCTTCAGTACCTGCAAACTGAAGGTGTTGGCTTGACAGTGCCCGTAAACTGTGGAACACAACTCAGGTTCGAGTTGTGAAGTTGCTTGGTACTTGGAAACCAAGTGGTAGTGAATTACCAGTGAACCTGGTCGTGAACGTAGGAGGTGTTACTCCGAACCACGTTAAAATTGCTTTGTTCTTTACTGTTTTATTTATGCATTTAGCTAACTTCTCACGCATACATCTCAAGCTGCATAAACTGACTAACTGAAAAGTTAAACAAAGATTTGCAATATAATTTGAAGCAATAGACGGACTTTCCAAACCCACCAACTTCCGCACACACTCACACAGCCAGCTGTGTCGATCAAGCTGCCATCCAGCTAGATCGAACACAGCCAGCTCACTGAAAAGAGTTTTAACTTGGAAAAGTTTTAAACCTTGGTGTATTCACCCCCCTCTACACTAAGATATCCGTCTTGGAACCAACATAAAGTTTTTTAATATTTTCCTTAAGAAATCGAGTCGTTTTCCCTTAAAATATTTCTCCATTTTTTACGAAACACAATTTTTATAAGTGAGAGCTATGTGTGGTTCCGCCCCTGCCCTGCACAGATATAGCACGAACACAATTACAAGAAACATGATTGGTTTTTTAAATTTATTTCCTTTTCAGATGCTGATTAACTTAATTAGACCTCTAGAGTTGATTAAGACTCCTCAACTTGACAAATAATATTAAGGTCTCTTTCCTAATTGGCTCAATATATTGAAATAATTTTTTTTAACTAATTGCACCAGCAGAAAAAATATAAAATCTTTTATCAGATCTCCAAATCCTGTTATAGTTGTTGTCGAGTGATTTGTCAGTTTATATTATATAAATATATATGATTCCCGTGTTAACTAGAAATTAAACTAAACAATAATAATTTTAGAGATTGATGTCCATGGATATGACTGAATTCCAAATTTATGTCATCTTTCTTTTCCTTTTATAATTTATAATCCTAAAGGGTAGGATGGTAATCTTTACTAGACGTGTAATTGTCATATCTCTTAATTTTATTTATGGTAATTTTTATACTCCCTCCGTCCACAATAAATTTGCCACATTGTGGATGTCACGAGTTTTAATAATTTGCTGGTTGATTGTATTGTGAGTGGAATAAGGGTCCCACTTTTATATATTTTTAAATTGTGTTGTGAGTGGAAAAGTAAGTGAGGTGTGTGGGGTCTATTACCATAAATGGAAGTGGCAAATTTTTTGTGGACAGACCAAAAAGGAAATTGTGGCAAATTTATCGTGGACGGAGGGAGTATGTTATTTAATATTTTTAATTATATCACCGAAATTTCATATCTCTATTGGCTCAATGATTAAAATTTTCTAAGGAAGGCAATTTTAGTTTTCATTTTCGTAAAAAATTTCACGAGTTTGTTCGCACAACTTCTTTAAGACTTTTAAGTGTGCGTTGAAGCATATTTTTTGTGATAAAAACTTGGGTGGAGATGATGTAGAGTACAGCCGGGTCAACTCGACCCCGATTGACCGGTCAACATTTGAACGTTGACTTTTTTGAAATTCAGTTTTTTTTTTTGTTTGTTTTTTCACGTTTTTAAATTAAATTTTTTTTTTGAAAATATTACTTTTGTTTACAATAATTGTTACTTTTCATAACATCAAATGTTACTTTCGAAAATGTTATTTTTGTTCACGACAATTGTTACTTCGAAAATGTTACTTTTGTTTACAATAATTGTTAGTATTTTTCATCACATCAAATGTTAATTTAAAAAATTTTACTATGTCAATTGTTACTTTTGTTCATGATAATTGTTACTTTTGAAAATGTTACTTTTTCACGATAATTGTTACTTTTCATCACATCAAATGTTACTTTCGAAAATTTTACTTTTAAAAAACTTACTTTAATTTGTTTACGACAATTGTTACTTTTATTAAATGAAATGTTACTTTTGAAAATATTACTTTTATTCGCAACAACTGTTAATTTAGAAAAAGTGATGCTATTCGACCATAATGTGGCTAACCATAATTTGGTAGATTAATTGAAAATAGATCAATGTTGTTAAATATTTGATTCATATAAAAAGTATAATTATATATTTTATGTTAGTGTTTATATTTTTTACTTAAATTCTATCATGATTAGTGTAAATATAATTCTTTCTTATTTTTTCGACAAAAATATTTGTATTGTCTTTCTTATATCTATCGAGATTTATATTACATCCAAATCCAAATAGATCAAGATAAATTTGTATAAATTAAATGTTTCAAATATTAAAAGTCATTTAGAACCAAAAAATTTAAATAAATCAATTTTTTTGTTATTGAATCAAATTATGGCTAGCCATAATGTGGCTGCATAGATTTATTCATTTAGAAAATGTTACTCCCTTCGTCCCGTTATTTGTGGCTCATACTTTTTGGGCACGGAAATTAAGAAGGTGTAAAAGATAGAAAAGTGGTAAAGTCCACACTTTTTAATGGGTTAATTTTTGCTATTTTGGGTCCGAGCCACTAATAGCGGGATAACCCAAAAAGAAAAATTAGCCACTAATAGCCGGACGGAGGAAGTATTTTTGTTTACGATAATTGTTACTTTTTATCACATCAAATGTTACTTTTGTTAACAACAATTATTATTTTGGAAAATATTAATTTTATTTACGACAATTGTTATTTTTTATCACATCAAATGTTAGTTGGGAAAATGTTACTTTTATTTATGACAATTGTTACTTTTTATAACATCAATTGTTACTTTTGACATTTATATTTAAATGATTTGTTCCTTAAAAAAAATGAAAAAGTAAATAGCCAAAAGTTGACCGTTGACATGTTCAAACGTTGATCAGGTAGGATTCGGGTTGATCAACCCGGTTGTACATGCAGTTGTATGCACATGAGTGCAACAACTCCTTTTTTGTTAATTTTTTGGATATTGTTAATTTAAAAAATGTTACTTTTATTTACGACAATTGTTACTTTTTATCACATCAAATGTTACTTTCGAATGTTACTTTTGTTAACAACAATTGTTATTTTGGAAAATATTACTTTTGTTTACTACAATTGTTATTTTTTATCACATCAAATGTTAGTTTCGAAAAGAGAATCTATGTAAAATAGCCACTTAACTTAATAAAAATAAAATTTTAGCCACAAACTTAAAAATATATAAATACTAGCCACTTTTCGTGTAATTTGTCTAATGTACTCTTAATGAATATGGAACATGAACAAAGAACGTTCTGTCCCGAACCGCGCATATTGGCGCGAATAGATCTTGTTCGCACCATTCGAGCCATTTTTTTCTTGTTTGTTACCAAAGCGCGAATGGATCAAAATCATGTTCACACAAGGGAGTTGCGAATAGTGCGAACGGAGCCCCATTCGCGCCATTAACGCCTTGTAGTGTGTCGTTATACAGTGTTTTTATTTCGATTCGTTCTCTCTCGTTCTAGCTCCGATTTTCGATCCGTTTTTTTTCTATGAACTCCTATCGAACCAATCTTCAAATATATTATATTTCTAATTGTATTTGAAGTCAATATGTACTAGAAATTCATATTTAGAATCAAATCTTTGTGTTTGTTATAATTATTTTAAGAATTTGATACTTGTACCTTTTTGCCAGTTCTCGGAGAAAAATTTCTAACTCGAAAAAATTGAACTTGATTGATCCGAACAAAAAATAGCCCGGATCCGACAGAGCTAGCTCGAAGACCGAGTGAGTTGACTTGATTAATACTATCTCAAGAATACGTTTTAATATGTATATTGTAACTTAAGCTCTTCTTAGTTTATCATCTTCTTAATTATTCTTAATAAATCAAAATTAAGTATACTAGTATTGTTTAATCTGTAAAGTTCGGGTTTTAGTGACGGATAACCTATTAAATATTGTAACTAACTTATATTTTATTATTTAGATATTTTATAAATATAAACTGGTTTGGGCAATTAGCAGGTATTACCATACGGGATTAGAACGAGAATGAGTAGTAAAATAGCTTTTTAATTAGTTTGAGACACGTACGAGTATATAAATTCTAAATGGGTCGTCCGAACATTAATGACATGCCTACGTAAAATTTTTTCTTTTTTCTTATTTATATTATTTATTATTAATATTTATTTTTTAATGTTCCGATTTTTATTGAGATTGATAATCAATTATTGTAACAAATAATGTTTATAAATTTAAATGGATTTGTGTTATTAGGGTTATTACTATATGGGTTTGAGACGAGAATAAGTAGCAAAATAACTTTTAAATTGGATTTGGAACATGTACGAGTATATACATTCTAGACGGAATATAAATTATAATTTACTTTTTAATAAATATGTTTAGTTTAAGTACTTTTTAAGTTTATTCATATAAATTTTAGCATAAAATGATTCAGATGGGATCCTCTATCCCAACTTGTGTCTCACTCTCCGTGTCCCACTATTAATTTCACTATTTTAAAAAGATTTATTTAAAAATAAAAGTTTAGTAATATATAATGAACCTTAATTAATATTTATTATAAAAAACTAAAATTTGAAAAAATTATGGAACCCTAATTTTGGAATAATGAACCATATTAATCAATTATAAATTAAAAAAAAATGCAAATTAAATATAAAAATACTATATAAACCCTATTCGTATGGATGAATGGTGGACGTCGTATACCACCAAATAATTCCTACAACCTGCTCAGAATTAAATTAGTATAGCAACAAGCAGGATCGAATCACAGAGAACGGGAAATCACTTATTTTCCTATATATAAATCGGTTTTTGGTGTAGCCACCATGTCTTAAATTTAGAGAATTTAATTAAAAACTAAGAAACAATAAATTAACTAAATAGCAAAAACAAATATAAATCAGAGGAAAAGTATTCGGCTTCGAATAAATCCACACTAGTCTAGGGCTCTGATCATAGACACAAAGATAAATTAATTTCCAAGAACCAACCAGTTATAGGGTACAGTGAATGCAACGAACATACCCCAATTCCTACGTACTTTATCGATAGTTAGCTGTAGACGTCAGACCTAACTATTGCTCTTATTAAAACACAACCTAGCTGAAGACGCCAGACCTAGATTTAATGCTCTAATAGCTTTTAGATTTGAAGGAACCCAATTTAGACGAATTACCCAATAACTCAAGTAATAACTCGTTTACCAATTTATTCCTACTACGAACACGGTAGTTTTATCACTAATTAGCCATATTCCAATAATTACGGATTGGGTGAACTAATTGACTGTAATCCAATTTCATCTAAGTTGATCAGGCTTAAATAAAATCAGAATTAACTTTAAACACAAGAAATAAATCGAAACCCTAGGAAATTAATTATACGAACAATTAAGTCTCACAGATTATTAGACTAGTGCTTTAATATTCTTGTCGAATTAAAGAATTAGCTACTCATAATAGAAAACTCAAACATAATCGAATAAACTAAATAACCCATAATATTAATATAAGAAATTGAAAACGGAAGTAAAGAATTAACCCTAATTAATAATTGTAAAATTATACTAATACATTATAGATTGAAATTAAAAAAAATAACAAAACCTAATTAATTAAATATGGATTGTGGGACACCAAAATTAAAGACAGAAAATCCCAAGTGAAAATAATTTGCCGTTATGGTGCTATCAATTAAGTAATTCGTTTTCGTAAATAACAATTATCTTGATTCTCCGTATCACTATTTACAGAATTATTGCTTGAAATGATTGTCTTTTGTTATGTGAATTATTTTTAAGCAATGCCAAAATACTATATATATAATTATTGGCAATGCATTTTTTTTTTAGTTATCACAATTGTATCATGCCAATTTTTTTTTATTTGTTATCACAATTGTAGTGCAAAACTAAATTAACAAATATTCATTTTTAATTTCTCTCTATTTTTAATACTTTCTACCATACAATTTTTTAATATTTTGACATTAATATTTCAAAGTAAAATATTTGAAAATAATTATACCACCGTCATCGCCCCCGCCCGCCGCCCCCGCTCCCGCGTACCACCCCCACCCCCCAATTCGAGAGAGAGTGATATACATGTTTAATATATTTACGTTTCCTTCAACGTGGTCCTAATAAATGTTGCATGATAATACAAGTTATTCATGTTGTGACAGCTCGCCTAAATCAATGTTTTTTAATACATTTTGGATTTGGATGAAATGCACATTGTCGCTCTACAAGTTGAGTAGCATTATTATATAATACGTAATCTATAGGAGGCGAATAAGCCTTTTTTGTCGACTTGGACTTCATGTTCCTTTTTTTTTAATTATAATATTAAATTTAAAAATCATGTCACGGTAGATTCGAATCTGACATTTTTTTAATTTCGGACATTATTATAGCTAGGCCAACACACGCATACTTGAATACTTGATGGCCCGTTTTATTGGTGTCTCATTATGTGATGTTTTTAATTTATTTTTTCTCTAAATTTTCGCGCGTTCATTTTTTTCACTCAATATCAATTTCACTTTTTCGTAATTTAGTTTAATTGTTACTTGTTAATTAGGATTTATAGTACTAATTAGGATATATAATTATTTTTTGTATTCAATTTTAATTTTTAATTAATAATTTATCATTAGAGTTCATTATTCTATAATTAGGGATACAATTTGTAAGTTTTAATTTTTAGTATTAAATGTCAACTATGATTCATTACATTATTATAATTTCTATTTATATAATAAATATTACTCCCCCGTCTCTTTTCAATTGGTCTCCTTATCTTATTTGGACGTCTCATTTCAATAGCTACCTTCCTAATATAGAAACCAACACATAACAAACACTCTAAACATAACTCATAAATTACACAATATGCCACAAAAAGTTATTCTCTCCATTCTCTCTTTCTCTCTCTCTCTCTTATTTGGTTTGACATAAATACTCCCAAAAAAGTTATTTTTTATTTCCAACTTTATTATAAACAACTCATTTCTTTAATATATGTGCCCGAACATGAAGGCTTATTGAAATAGAGGGAGGGAGTACTAAAATTATAAGTTTAATGGGATACGAGTGAGACAAAAACTATTGGCCTGTGATATATTATTCGAACCTCTTTTCGTCATATTTATATCATTTGGGATAATCTATTGCACTTGTCCCACCCATGTTCCACAATCTTTTATTTTTTTTCATTATTCTCTTCAATATTTATCTTTTCGATTTTAGTTTCATTTTATAATCATTAATTAGAATTCTTGAAACCAATTAGGATTTATACTTATTTTTGACATTTAATTTATATTAATTTAATTACTATGAGTGGGAGACAAGTTTAGTGGGACGAAGTATTAATTTAGTGCTCATTATATAAAATAATTTTTATTCTTATATGAATATTATTCGAAATTAATAGTGGAATACGACGGCAAATAAAAAACTGCGGGATGGAGGATTGGAACTGCATCTATATATTAATATACAGTAGCATGCATGATTCGTGAAATTCAATAGTTTATAGTTAGAGAATTGAAATAAGAGAGTAAGGAAAAAAGTAGAAGAAAATGTGGAGACTGCAACTGTCCAAAGGTGATGATGATCCATGGCTAACAAGCTTCAATGATCACACTGGAAGACAGTTTTGGGAATTCGACCCGACCCTCAGAAGAGATGAAGAGCAACTTCTGAAGGTCGACAAGGCTCGTAACGACTTTGAGAAAAGTCGTTACGGGCTCAGACACAGTTCTGATCTCCTAATGCGGATTCAGGTGATCACAGTGTGTGTGTGTGTGTTGTTTTCATGCATGGGAGATTAATTAATGATGCGTGTTTTAGTGATTAATGTTTAGTTTGTGGAAGTTTTTATTAGTTTGCGAAGCAGAATCGTTGTGAGGTGGAGGCGGTGGCGCAGGTGAAGATAGGAAACGGAGAAGAAGTGAGTGAGGAAAGTGTGGTGACGACGTTAAGACGGGCGTTAAGATTCTACTCCACTCTTCAAGCTGAGGATGGACACTGGCCTGGTGATTATGGTGGCCCTTTGTTTCTCCTCCCATTCTTGGTACAATTACTCTTCTCTCTCTTTTTTCTGTTTTCTCATACTCCCTCCGTCCACGATAAGTGTGGTATTCTTTCCTTTTTCGTCTAACCACAATAAGTGTGGTCTTTCATTTAATGAAAATGACTCAACTCATAATTAGAGGTGGCCAAAAGAACCGGAACCGAACCGACACCGAACCAAAACAGGCGGTTCTGGTTCCGGAACTGAACCGCCGGTTCCGGTTTGGAACCGAGAACCACATCGACGGCGGTTCAATTTCGGTTCCAAAGTTGTGGAACCGAGAACCGCCGGTTCCTCCTATTTTTTTTTTTTATATTTTTATCTATATTTATGTTACAATTCATATTTATTTCACCTAAATGTTATGTTAGAATGCATAAAATTACAATTAAACAAAAAAAAGTAGCAAAAAACAAAAAAAATACAAAAATTGAACCCCAAAATATGCGGTTCCGATTTGAAACTGCTGGAACCGCGGAACCGAACCGAACCGAACCGAAACTTACGGTTCCTGTTTGGAACCGAAACCGAAGAGATCGACGGTTTGATTCCGGTTCCCTTGGGATGGAACCGAGAATCGCCAGTTCGGTTTCGATTTCGGAACCGAACCGAACCGCGGTCACCTATACTCACAATAAACATATTTCTCATTCTCCCACTCTTAAAACATGTGTCACTCCCTATGGATCATACTTATCGTGGATGGAGGGAGTATCAATTATATATAATAATGAGAAAATGTGGGAAAATAACCACTTTTTAAAGACAAAGATAAATTCTAACCAATAATCTTTAAAAGATAAATAATAACCAACTTTACTTAAATGCCCTCCCTTACCTTATTTTTGTGAATACGTACATGACATTCATGAATATATGAATACATACACGAATACATATATGATATACTCATGTATGATACTCGTGTATGCTTGAAAAAAAGTCAATGGAAAATTATCGCCAGAGTTGACTGCCGCCGCCGGAGTTGTCTGTGCTGCCGGAGACTGCCTCATGTATGCTAATCATTTATACTAATCATGTATGATGATAATTGATAAAGTAATGATAAAATAGTAATTTTGTAGAAATTTTGGTTACTATTTATCTTTTAAAGATTAATGATTAAAATTTATTTCTGTTTCTTTGAAATGGTTAGTTTAACTTTTGATCTTATAATAATTCATTCTATTGCTTAGTTATGGATGAGATCATATAACTAACCATTGATATGAGATGAGATCATGCATGCATGAGAGGTAGACTAGAGACTGAGAAAATCTATATTTATTGAAAACAGAATGAGAGAAGTTTCTAAATGAGGAAAATCCAAAACATTAATTTAATTATTGTTTCAGGTTATTTCTTTGTTCATAATGGAAGCTCTAAACACGATCCTACCAGACGAGCACCAGAAAGAGATACGGCGTTACCTCTATAACCATCAGGTTAATTACTCTCATCTCCTAATTTAGTAATTAATTATTGATGAGGTAATTAATTAATTTAAGCAAGCTAATTATAAGGTGCAGAATGTTGATGGAGGGTGGGGATTGCATATAGAAGCGCGGAGCAGCATGTTCTGCACAGCCCTTAATTACGTCACCCTAAGGCTGCTGGGAGAAAGAATGGACGGTGGAGATGGAGCCATGTGTAAAGCCAGGACATGGATTCTTCATCATGGTGGTGCTACTTTCATTCCCTCCTGGGGAAAGTGTCTTCTCTCGGTATGTATATATATACTCCCTCCATACTCGAGTATGTGTCATATTTGAAAAAAAAAATTGTCTCCGAATAAGTATTGTATCATAGATTTCTATGCAAAAGTTTTGTTAAATTTTCATGTTTATCTTTTGACTTAAGACAAGAAGATTACTTTTCAATTTTTCATGAATTATTAAGAGTATAGAAAATCATTTTGTCCATTATTTTGATACATGCGTTTTGACAGATCGTGACACTTATTCGCGGATGGAGGGAGTATATTTTAGTAATATTCTTTATAGAGGTGGGCGTGGATTAAGTTGGCCTTATTGTACCGTTGGATCTGAATTGTCACTTTTCTTCATGATAATTATTACTCTCTCCGTCCCAATATTCATGACCTGTATTCCTTTTTGGGCCGTCCCATGTAACATGGTTTGTTTCTTTTTTGGGCTAATCTAAAGCTTACTTAAGTCCTAATTAAAGCACTTTATTGACTAAAAGATTAAATATTGAGTAAAAACTATACTAAATATGTGGGTCACACATTTTATCATTCTTAATTTTCTTTTCCTTAATACCCGTGCCCAAAAGAAATAGGCTATAAATATTGGGAGGGAGGAAATATTTTTCTTTAAGATAATTGTTAATTTTTATCCAATTGAATCCAACTTTCTGCGTTCACTTTAGTTTCTTCTCTCGGTATGTATCTTTGGGTTAAGTTGGCCTTATTATATTGTCACTTTAATTTCTTCATAACAATTGTCTAATGTGTTCTTTGTACTATATATTCACATAGACATGTGTGTGCATAAGGTGTTCTAACATAGGAATTTTTTTATTTTTTATTTGTTTTGTGTGGCAATTTTAGGTACTTGGCGTGTACGAATGGGGCGGGAACAATCCTCTGCCTCCAGAGCTGTGGCTTCTTCCTTATGCTCTTCCGATGCATCCAGGTTTGATATTAGATATTTCAAAAAGTGTTTTGTCTTTGGCTTCTTAGTTTTGTAGTAGGAAAAATATAGGACATTTTCCCAACGTTTAAAACTTCTTTCAAAAATATCTTAGTAACATTTTGGTGTCCACCATTTAGGTAGTATAAAAAAACCCGAGTAATATCTTGCGGGATCGGAAAAGCGTGCTCACCAGTCACCAGAAGGTGACGTGAATTTGTCTAACACAACCTTTATAACTAGCTTCTACAAACTATGCAGCACACGTCGATTTTTTATTAATCCCGAAAATTGTGACTCGGTGACATTCACTATGTAAATATTTGGACAACTTCGGAAAAGATCTCAAAATAAATATTTGAACAAAGTCGTAAACTTGAGTTGAATTGTAGGTTGTGTATGATTATTTTTTTATTAAAATTTTGGGTTAATTAATTTGTACAATGTAGGGCGTATGTGGTGTCACTGTCGGATGGTGTACCTGCCTATGTCGTATTTGTATGGTAAGAGATTTGTGGGGCCAATCAATGGCCTTGTTCTATCACTTAGGCAAGAGGTGTATGCTCAACCCTACCACCACATTGACTGGAATTCAGCAAGATTTCAATGTTGCAAGGTATATATCTATACATATATCCTCTCAACTATATTATACATATGTTTTTAATAGTTCCAAGTTTTATATATGAAATAGAAATTGAAATACTAAGATCTAGAGGCAGACTCACATCATTTTGATTTGATTAGTCTTTGGTGAAGGGACATTATCGTAAATGAGTCAAGTTACTCGTGAGCTATTCATATTACGGCTTGATTCATTTGAGTTCATTTAGTGAAGCGCGTTAGGTATACGAGTCAAGCTTGAGTTTGGTAGAATTCGATTTGTTAGCTCGTGAACAAGCTTGTTAGGTGATTTAACTTTAAAAATATATAATTATTTACTTCATACAATCTATATTTTTGTGCTATAAAATTAACTCCATCCTATAAAAACATTCCACATTTTCTTTTTCATCCGTCCCATAAAAACATTCCAATATCATCTCTTTCCTTTTTTAGACACTAATTGTTACACAAATACCCTCAATATGACAATTTATTTACATATTATACCTTGATGTGGGACCATTTCTCCACTCACAATACACTCCACTATAATTCTTAAAACCCAGATCAATACAATGTGGAATATTTTTATGAGACGGAGGGAATATAACTAACTTTTTTTTGAGTAACTAACTTTATTTGTTATAAAAATAATAATTGAAGTTTAATAACTATATTATACTATAATGAATGCAATAATTACTTTTAGAAGAAGCTAATTAAATATTTAAATGCAAACCTACATTTGGAAAGCTTGTTTAGACTCGAACAAGCAATTGAGCCTCAAAATATTTCATAAATAAAGCTCGAGCACGACCCAATAATAGAAAAATCAAGCTTGAGCACGGCTACGTATTCGCCTCGTTTGGATTACACCCCAGGCCAACCTCAGTATTATTGATTCCTCCAGTCAATTTTATGCAGGAGGATATGTACTCCCCACATCCAGTGATGCAAGATATTCTGTGGAAATGTCTCAACACTTTTGCAGAACCTCTTCTTACAAAATGGCCATTTTCGAAGCTCAGGCATAGAGCTCTACGCTCTGTTGTGGAACATATGCAACACGAAGACGAAACCACAAATTACCTATGCATTGGACCTGTAAGCAAGGTAATGTATCATGCAATCTGTTTTCATGAATTAATCATTCATAAAAAATATAACCGCTTTTTGTGTAAATGTACAAGTTTACCCTTAATTCTGTGGCAGTTTCATTCAAATTGTCATAACTTTCACACTTAATATTTTCTAATATCGTTTTTTTTTGTTGGAAACTAGACTCATTTGATTTTATAATGGTATATATTTATTTTAACTTCCGAAATATGTTTGTGGTACAAAAAAATAAAAGGTACTGAACATGCTATGCCAATGGATAGAAAATCCGTCTTCACTGGCAGTAAAACGGCACCTTTCAAGAATAAAGGATTATCTATGGATGGCTGAAGATGGCATGAAGATGCAGGTGCCAAATCAAGTTCATGATATGATAAATCGAGTTTCTTGATTCTTGTTGCATGTGGATAAATAATGGAATGGCTGCTTGTAGGGTTACAACGGCAGTCAGCTGTGGGACTGTGTTTTTGCTGTGCAAGCAATAATCAGAACTAATCTTCCTAATGAATATGGAGCAATGCTCGAAAAAGCTCACAACTTCATCAAATTGTCACAAGTAAGAGCAAGAAACTAACACCTCAACTTCTGTGTTGCCTAATGTTTGTTTTGTCATTGTAACAAATCTTGTGTTTTTAGATGAGAAACAACAGCTCTGTAGATTTGAGTTCTTGGTACCGCCATAGCTCGAAAGGCGGCTGGCCCTTTTCGACTGCTGACAATGGCTGGCCAGTGTCTGATTGTACAGGAGAAGGCCTCAAGGTCTCATCCTCCTCCCTAATTACACATCAATAGTTCCTTTCTTGCTTTCAACATAGCTATTTAACAGCTAAAATCCCAGTTAATTTTGAAGGCCTAGAATTTTCAACATATATGGTTAATTTTGATGTTTTTTTAAATGCAGACAGCCCTCATGCTGTCACAGCTACCCTCAGAGATAGCTGGACAAGCATTAGAACCGGAGAAGCTATACGATGCAGTCGATCTAATCTTATCCCTTCAGGTTCTATCTCTTGCCATCAAAACATTTCAAGAAACATCTGTTTTTTTTTTCTTTTTTCTTTTTTTGGAATTGCATCAGAATAGTATTAGTGAGTAACTGCCATTTCACTTCACCTGATGCTGCAGAATAGTAGTGGAGGTTTTGCATCGTACGAGCTCACAAGATCCTATCCATGGCTAGAGGTATATTAACAACTTGAAACAATACATTTATTGAAGATATGTTTTGAGATTAACATAATCTTCTTTGCTCCTACTCAGATGATCAATCCTGCAGAAACATTCGGTGACATAATTATCGACTACCAGTAAGCTCAACCCTTCACCTTTATAGTATTCTGTAAAATCATGTACAAAAGATAAATGATGAACACAAAATTGAGAGAGAGAGAGAGAGAGAGAGGGTGCTGTTATAGTCATTTGGTGCAAATTGTTAATCCATCTTGTAAAGATTCTGAGATTTATAAACCTAGGTATGTGGAATGCACATCTGCAGCAATCCAAGGCCTGAAACTATTCAACAAGATGCATCCAGGATATCGAGCAAACGACGTAGAAACATGCATAGAGAAAGCTCTTAACTTCATTGAGAGCATACAGTTATCAGATGGCTCATGGTATGGATCATGGGGAGTATGCTACACCTACGGAACGTGGTTCGGGATAACCGGACTCATCGCAGGCGGCAAGACCTACGAAAACAGCTCATCTGTGAGAAAAGCTTGTGAGTTTTTACTGTCTAAGCAACTTACCTCTGGTGGCTGGGGAGAAAGCTATCTTTCAAGCCAAAACATGGTAAAAATATTTCAGTTTTTCCATTTTATTTCAGTTTTACATCATATTACGCTCCCCTTAAATTGTTGTTGTGGATTTTGAGACAATTTGGTTCATTGCTAAGTGATAACTGATGTTGCAACAGATGTACACAAACATTGGCAACAACAAATCCCATATTGTACACACTGGATGGGCTTTGCTGGCACTTGTTGAAGCAGGGCAAGTAAGTTCTAACACACAAATCACACACTATAAAGTGAAAAAAATGATGCTATGTATCTATTTCTATTTGGGAAAGTAGGATAATAGCAATTTTGAGGAAAAAAATATTAATTATAACACTTCTTGAAAAAAACTACAAAAAATAATACTTTTGGACATTTTTGCCCTTCCCCGAATTTCATGTTAGTATAATATGTGAAATAACATATGTATAAATATGTGAATCACATCTCTATAATATGTGAAAAACACAAATGTACATTTGTGAAATCACAAATGTACATTTGTGTAGATGTACTTTCACAGAAAAAAAATTGTGAAATCACAATTACGTGAAAATCACACGTATAATAATATGTGAATTCACAGTTTTGCAAATGTGAATTTGTGAATTCACCTTTTTTTCAAATGTGAAAATGATACTAATGTTGGTTTATATATGTGCTTTCACAGAAATTTTTTTTGTGAATTCACAATTATGTGAATCACATGTATAATAATATGTGAATTCACATGTTTTCAAATGTGAAAACGATACTAATGTTGGTTTATACATGTACTTTTACAGAAAAAAAAAATTGTGAACTCACAATTATGCGAAAATCACACGTATAATAAATGAAAATTCACATTTTTGATAATGTGAAAACAATATGATATGGAAGTCATTAAATAAAAGAATTAAGGATATAAATGTCCTAAAGTGCTATTTTTGTAGTTTTTTCAAGAGATGCTATAATTAGTACTCCCTCCGTCCACAATAAATTTGTCACATTGTGGATGACACGCGTTTTAATAATTTGTTGGTTGATTGTATTGTGAGTGGAATAAAGGTCCCACTTTTATATAGTTTTAAATTGTGTTGTGAGTGAAAAAGTAAGTGAGGTGTGTGGAGTCTATTACTATAAATGGATGTGGCAATTTTTTTGTGGACGGACCAAAAAGGAAATTGTGGCAAATTTATCGTGGACGGAGGGAGTATTTCTTTTCTCCCCTGTTATGTTCCTACAATTCTTCTTTCTATTTTCATTCATTTCATTCCTTAAAAATTTGCATTTACAATCTCAGTTTTCACCGACACAATGTGTGGAATCAAGAAACTATTTTCAAATGATTTATTATCTTTTGATATATGAACCATCTTTTGTTCATCGTTGGAATAAGTAGGCGAATAGGGACCCGGATCCGCTTCATCGTGCAGCTAGAGTGCTCGTTAATTCGCAAATGCCAAATGGAGATTACCCACAACAGGTATAAATAACACTATGGTGCGGTGGACCGTACCAAACGATTGGTGTGGTCAACACTATATATATTTTTTATTTTTATTTTCTCTAGTTAAATTTTAATTAATACTAATTGAGAATTAATAAATTCTAATTAGAAATTAATAAATCCTAATTGATGATTAATTAATGAGGAGTGTCAATATAGCCACTTTAAGTGTAAAAAATAAAATATAGACACTTTCTTCAAAACATAAAAAATATAACCGCTTTTTGTGTTAATGTACAAGTTTACCCTTAATTTTGTGGCAATCTCATTCAAAGTGTAACTTTCACACTTAATATTTTCTAATATTGTTTTTTTTTGGAAACTAGACTGATCATTTGATTTTCTAATGGTATATAGCAAGCCTCATAATTCATAGCCAATAACAATAGTTTATTTATTGAAGTTGACCGTTTTGCAACTAATACATGATTATACTATGGTGTAATCATGAAATCATGTTGCAGTCTCCATTAGAAGTATCATAACTTTTTTCACACTTGATATTTGTGAGTGCCATTTTCTTGTTGTCAACTCAATTCCCTTGACTTTCTAATGATATATGACACGCCTCATAATTAAATATGAACACGTGACTTCCTAATGATATATGATACGCCTCATAATTTATTTATTTTTTAGTTGGCTAAAGGAAAGCTATATAGGGTTTAATCTTAGAATCCTAGACCTCTCTGTTTACAAAAGATCAGATCTTCATCGCTTGGATGTCTCATAATAATTCATAGCCAATAAAAAGATATTATTTATTGAAGTTGGTTGATCTCCAAGAACTTCATATGAATACATGGTTACACGATTACAAATTTGTGTAATCGTACGTGTATTTATGCATTCCCATTCCGAAGTAGGTAAGAGTGGCAAGTTAATCTATTTTTTATTGTACACTTGAAAGTGGATATTTTGATATAATACCTCTATATATATATTTTTTTTGTAAAAATGGCATGTGTCTCACACAGATATATGTTTTAAACTTATAGTACTTTATTTTATTTGCAGGAAATAATTGGTGTGTTCAACAAAAACTGCATGATAAGCTACTCAGCTTACAGAAACATTTTCCCAATATGGGCGCTTGGAGTTTATCTCAATAAGGTGTTGCGGTCATGAAGGAAAAATATTTACATGGACTGAAATAAAATATCAACATTCATATGCTGATGATTTTTCTTTTGTAGAAAAAAAATGTATATACATGCATAATGTTGGGGTGCACTCCTCAATTTCAAATTATGTTCCAGCTCCATTACTCACAACTCCTATGTGCATTTGACAACATAACAATTTTCAAGAATGTATTCAAAAAATCATCTATATCCTCATGGCTCAAATTAGTGTATGTGTGTTAATTTAGCGGTAGAGTGGTTAATGTCTGAAAGTCTAAGGTCTCAGGTTCAAGTTCACCGAGGTCTTTCATTTAATGTTGTAAACTCATGACACAAATTTGTGATATCCCGTCTTTCTTGCGTATTAAAATTTATTAATTTCATGAGAAAGATAAGATTTCAGTAAAAGAAAATTTTTCATTTCAGAAAATTTTATCCGGCAGATATATTTTGCCATAAAAATGAGTTTTAATTAAGAATGATCGTCTCGCTTAATCCGAAACGAAGAAGTTTTTACATTTATTAGTGAGTGATAAATGTTTGGTCATAAATTGACTGAAAGTTGAATTTAATTTATTTAAGTGATTTATTGCGTGATTAATCGCTTAAATTTTTAGCTTCGGTCGATTTGAAAATATTTTGAATCTCCGATTCTTTCTGTAGAATTTTTATCTAAGGTTCGTGAAACCTTAAGTTAAGTTCCTAAGTTGAGAAATTAAGGGTTTAATGGAGGATTAGTTTGTAATTAATTAATTGAATTGATTAAGAAATTAATTAATTAACTTAAAGGTTACTATTCATAAAATATCCTAGATATTTATTTCTATTTCCCTCTATATAAACCATATGATCATCACCTCCCTCCTCCCTATCTCTCTCGATACATACATACTGCACACACACTTTACGCTTTCTCCATTGTTGTTCTTCATTTCAAAGCTTGAAGCTTCAAGATTCAAGTCTGTTGGGAAAATTAATAGAGTTTTGAAGTGATACCAAAACCCAGCTGACCCCAACCGAGTAGATGTTTGCTCAAACCCAAGTGTTTTTCCAGCTCACCTGTTTGAGCTTATAGAGTTTCTAAGTTCAGGTGGAATCGCTGAAGACAGCAGAAGACCCAGCTGAGTACACAGCAGGGTAAGTCAAGTCGAGTAATAAGGAACGTTATCCAGATCCAAAACGATAAAGTTCTTCCAGACACAGCTGTAGGAAAGACCCAGCTCGTGTTACAACTCAGCTCTACGTCAAGACCCAGCAGAGTTCAAGACTCAGCTCAGCGTCAAGACCCAGCAGAGTTCAAGACTCAGCTCAGCGTCAAGACCCAGCAGAGTTCAAGACTCAGCTCAGCGTCAATGATCCAGCAGAGTTCAAGACAGCTCAGAGTCACCAACACAGCAGAGTCGAAGTGAACTTTAGATAAAGTCAGATCTGATCTGGACCATCAGGAACTCGACACCTCAGCACCTAGAAGTCAAACCTAGGATTGCTTTACGAGGAAATCAAGGAAGAAGACAAGTCAATCCTGTCAGAAGTTAGGTAAAGATTCAGAACGGCTCTTTCCAACGGCTAGTTCTAATCTCTCTCTATAAATAGAAGTCTTCTTCATCATCAGAAAGAGAGGAGTGATGAGAGAATATATTCAAGAGAGATCAACATACTTCATTGAAGGAAGTCTAACCAAAGATCAAGAGATCTCTCAGAAAAGCTTCAAAGATCCAGCAGCCTTCATTCTTATGAGTTATTATTTATTCTCAGACTGCTGAAGCTCTCTCCCACTAGTATCTAGGCATAGAATCCTTCCCATCTTAAGCCTAGTTTGAACGAGTTCATCATACTCAAAGTTCTTCATTGTAAGAACTCGTTCATAGTTGGAAAACCCCCCAAACCCAAACCCAGAAAAGGTTAGGTAAAGGTACGCCTGCTCGAAGCGCGTAATTCGAGTGTTGGTTCTGTAGTACCCGTAAACTACAGGTTAGGCTTTAGCTGTGCCCGTAAACAGTCTGGTTACGTTTCGATACAGTACGCGTAAACTTGTATCCAGCTTGAGGAACTAAGCTGCAACGCTTGCTAACTGAGCGAAAAGTCAGTGGTATCCTTAGTGGATTACCAGAGGTTTCTGGTCGTGGACGTAGGAGTAGTTTCTCCGAACCACGTTAAGTTGCTTTGTTCTTTCATGTTTATTTATGCATCCAGCTAACCCTTCATAAGCATTATTTCAAGCTGCATAAACTGATTAACTGAAAAGAGAAACTAAGCTTTGCAATATATTTGAAGCAACAGACGGACTTTCCAAAATCCCACCACATTCCGCACACAGCCAGCTGTGTCGATCAAGCTGCCTTCCAGCTGGATCGAACACAGCCAGCTCACTCAAAAGAGTTTTAATTGGAAAAGTTTTTAAACCTTGGTGTATTCACCCCCCCTCTACACCAAGGTATCCGTCTTGGGACCATCAATTGGTATCAGAGCAGTGGTTCAAAAGATCACTTTTTCTGTGTCAAGTCAGCCTCTTTGCTGATAGTGGTCACCTGAACAGATCCTTCAAAGTTTCAAATTTTTTTTTTAAAAAATCATTATATTGCATACTGTCATGGAATCTTCCCTGTGCAGGAATCTTCCGACATTCTCTGTCGATGATTATCAGATCTGGAAGTTCGCATCACGACATGATGTGGGATGTTATCACTGACGGACCCCATCATCATGAAATCAGAAAGACAAGCAGAAACCTTACCTGGAGCTGAACCAGTACTCCGGCAAGTTGTGAAGCCCAAAAGGGAGTTCTCTCCAGAAGAAAGAAGACAAGCTGGTTTGGACAGCTACGCTCACAACGTCATCTCCTCAACAGTGACGAACGTTTATCTCAACAAGATCATCAACTGCGAGACAGCTAAGGGGATGTGGGACACTCTAGTCAAGCTGTGTGAAGGCTCAGAGGAAATTCAAGAAAACAAATTCTCAGTTGCATGCCAGAAATTCGACAATTTCAAGCAACTCCCCTATGAGTCCATCGATCAAATGGAGCTCAGATTCTCCAACCTCGTCATCGAGATCGAGACGATCCGAACTGGAAAATATACAGTTCGAGACAAGAACTTGAAAGTTCATCACGACAAGCAACTCTACCCAAAGAGCAACCCAGCTGAGTCATCCTCCCGGAGAGAGGATAAAAGGATCGAATCGAGCGAAACGGATGATGATCAATTCTCCTTCTCCGACTCAGATGAGGATGATTGCTCTGATTAAGATGTCTGAAACATCTTATTGAATCAACCGATGAAGAAAATAACGAAACCCAGCTAGCTGACTGGGACCAGCTGTGAAATAAAAATAGCTGGATACAAAACTGAAGATTCAGCCAGTCATACAGCTGAGTACATTGGTCTCAAGAGATGATTAGAGAAGCAGCATTTGAATCAGCTGAATTTGGGACAGCTGTCTACTTGCTATACAAACTGAGATCTCATCAAAGAAATGAACTGATGTAGGATGCAGCTGAAGAAAAAGCCACCTACTATCAAATCAAAGGGGAACTCTACGCAGCTGGAATGAGTGCAAATTCAAATAGAATACCCAGCAGGATGCACTCATCAAGAAGATTCAGCTGGAGTCTTCAGCCGAAGAGAAACCTGATCCAGTGGTAAAATCAAGATAATTCTCTAATCCAGCTGACAACTTAGAAAGCATCCAAGAGACTTCTCAACATCTGAAGGAATCCATTGTTGGGAAAATTCACACAAAAGCACAATCTGCTGAAATCCAAGTCAAGATGATGTGTGAATTATTTGGACTGCTCAATCCGGGTGAAGAAAAACCATCCAGCTGAGGGGGAACTAACTCAGCTGGACATTAGTCGAAGAGCTAAAGGGAACTCAGCTGACTAAAATTCAAGCAAAATCTTCAAATACTCAGCTGAGGAGAAGCATCAATCAAGCAAAGGAGAAGACCGCCGTGATATCGAGTGGATCGTGTCCAAGTGACCGGTGCATCTCATGCAATAATTGCTCTGAGGAATATGCTATATAAAGTCCAATTATTTTGAATTCATATGTTAAGCGGACAGACATTCCTTAGTTAAATTGTTTGATAAGTTTCCTTTCCCATCGCATTAATTATAAAGTCTGCATAGTACTGTAGCACGGCAGGATCGAGCGTTGCGTAACGTCAAACGTTTGAAATGCCTCACGCGCGGTTGTAATACACTCGCCGAAAGCACGTCAGCAAAACGTGATGAGTGAATCTCTCCCAGCCGTTGATCAGAATATCAACTGATTCAATCTCAACCGTTGACCCTATATGGCAGTTGATATATATGGAAAAGTTACGCGAATCCTTTCTTCCTTCATCTTTATCTCTGCAAATTTCAAAGATTCAAAATCTTCATCTATTCTCTGCAAGTTCTTCGCACAATCAAATTCTCCAAGTTGCAGAAATGGCGCCCAAGAAATCAACCGCAGGGATGAACCAGTTTGAAGCTTTAATGACTAAGCTATCATTTGAGAGTATTCTGTCAACCTCCAACCTCCATATTTCAGAGTTAAAAGAGATGGTGGATCTAGTTGCAGACTCCGGTCTCCTGCTGTGGGCAACCTCCATGCCCAAGCATTTGCTAAAGAGAGATGCCGCACTGTTCTACCTCAACATTATTGACGAAGACGGCTTCTACTCATCTTCATTTGACATGAGCGTCAAAGGCGAAGACGGAAAGTTTGATACAGCAACCGTCACCATCAAACTCAATAAGATGCTACGAAAGGTGTTCAACCTTCCCAGAGAAGGAGGATTCATCCCAGATGATTACAGTCGGGAAGAAGTAGATGAATTCCTCAGCAGAGAGATGCTTATCTCCCCAGAGCCGTACAGAGCAAGCATGTCAAAGCTCCTGCTCAAGCCAAAGTACAGGCTGCTGCTGGATATTACACAAAAATACATCTTAGGGATAGCAGGATCTCAAGGAGAGATCAGCATTCCAAAACTCAAGCCGATGATTGCCATGATCAAAGGCGCAAACGTCAACTGGTTTGATTTCCTACTCAATCGACTGGTCAAGGAGTCAGAGAAGATAAAGTTCAACTCCACCAGGACGATGTTTTCAGCTTCAGAGCCACTGTATCTCTGCTCCAAAATTTCTTTCTTAATAGAGCAAGCAGTGAAAGGGCACACAGTAAAGTGGGCTGATTCAGAACCGTTTCCAGAAACGAAGATTCTTTTCCAAAGAATAAATCAAATCAATGATCTTCTGAAGAAGCAGCCTGCTGTGAGTAAAGGCAAGAAGCAGCTGGAAGGAACAGAGGCAGAAGTTCCAGCTGAGAAGAAACAAAGAAAGAGGAAGACAGCTGACCCTAAACCAGCTGGAGGTCCAGCTGAGAAGAAAAAGAAAACAGCTGTCATTCCAAATCAAGCAATGGTGATTCTCTCCCCACAGCCAGTGTCGGCCTTCGATCAATACGGATCAAACATCCTGGCCGAGATGGGATTGAATGATGGATTGTCATCCAGCTCAGAGGACGAGCTGGATAATCCAAGAAGCTCACCCCAGCCCTCACTTCCTCTCAGCTCTCCGCCGAAACAGCCTTCCCCTCCACCCAGCTCTCCAACCAAAGAGCCATCTCCTGCAAGAGAGCAGGAAGATATTCAACTGGCTGAAGCTCCTTCATGCCACCGACACCCATGCCGAACCCTCTTCCACGAATCCCAGCTCACCCCCAAAACAGCCATCACCCAAAGCTCAAATTCCCACACAATTGGCTGATACTTCTTCACAGCCAATTGTGAACCCTTTTGAACCTGCTCCTCAAATCTCCACAGAAACAGAGGAGAGTGATTCTACTACCTCTCCTTCTCTCAACTCTACTGGCTCAGCCTTTATGGAAGCCATGTACGAGGACTTGCGCATTGCAGGGATCAAGAGTGTTCTAACTCAGCATCCAATTCTGGCGCACCTGCCCATTGCCCTTGTCAAAGTTGGAGATCTCAAGTTCTATCTGGCTACCAAGATGGCAACTTGGTACCAGAATGAGCAGCTGATAGAGACTTTCTCCTTTGAGAAATTGAAGACGGATGAAGCACGCCTCCAGCACTCTTTTGGCTTTGAAAGCCTGGAGGATGCATACTTACACCAGAATGATCTCATCAGAGGAATTATAGAAGTGTCTCAGCAATACCCCAAGCCGCACCCAGCTGAAGTCTGGGAATCTGCCAACAAGCTTCTTATAGCAGCGGGATGGGAGACACATTCTGGAGCTGACAATTCTAAAGAAGTCTCAGCTGAGAGTACCAAGGAAGCTGTACCTAATGAAACAGCTGAGGTAATGATCATTGAAGAACCAGCTGTTGCATCCACTGAACCAGAGGAAGCTGCCCCACAGAGTCCAATTGCCGATGACACTCGCTCTCTGGTCGAGATCGAGGCAGTAAAACCCAGCCAAGCCGAATCCGGAACCCAGACGGATCATGTTGAGCTCTCTGATGCAATGAAGAACGAGATTGCCAAACAAGTCGAGGAAATCCTTTTTCAGGATAGACTCAAATCAAATGTGGATACCCTTCTGTGCATCACAGCTATAGAGTCGCAAGTCTAGAGCAATGGACTGTCCATTGACGACGTTCACAGATTCGCTCTCAATCTGCAGGAAAGCACCAGCAGAGATCTCAAACAATCTCTTGTTTCTCAACAAATTGATCAGTCAATTCTTCTAGAGAAGAGAGTCCCTGAGATCATCTCAAACCTTCAAGCTCCACTGGTTGACGACATTGCAAATATTTCAAGCCGGTGGAAGCTCTCAAAAAGACCACTCTCTCCAACGGCTCGACATCCGCCAACTCTTCAACTTATATAAAGATGCGGATGCTCGGTTCGGAGAGGCTGACGGCAGCAATGCCCAGCTGAATCTCGTCACAGCTGACAACTCAGTCAAGATCGCTGATGTTGAAGGTATTCTCTCCAAGCTCAGCGCAACAGTTGCCAACCTCTCTACCTCCCTTGTTGATAATACCAAAAAGGGGGAAGATCATAATGAAGCTGGAAAAACAAGTGAGAGGGAAGCTGCAGCTAAGGGGAAACCTGTGCAGCAAATACAGAGGGAAATCGACGATTTTGCAAAAGAGCTGGATGAAGAAGAGACAGAGCCAACTGCTCCAGCCAAAGCAGTCAAAGAGACATGGAGAGAGAAAATGGTTGCTCTTGCCAAAGCATGTGGACACAAGCCTGAAGAATACAAAGACTATCACTGGCTGTGTAACTTCCACAACGAGCAAAGAAAAGAAATACAAGAGCTGGATAAGATCATTAAGAAGAAAGCTGAATCGCTCAAGCACAACGAGAAAAAGCGAGAAGAAGAAAAGGCGAGCTACGGGCAAGCCAAGAAGAAACAAATCCAAGCGGCCTCGGTGACAAGAAGAACCCGGATGATATAAATGAAAAGCAGGAAAGATGCAAATCAGAATTCATCAAAGAATTCTACTACTTGAATCAGTTCAAAGGCATGGATCCGAAGGCGCTTTCCGAGGACTATTTCCTCGAACTTCATGAGACGAGATCCAATGATGGCAAGGTCAATTGCTCTCTATGCCAAGAGTAACAACATCCACCGAAGGCTCCAAAAGTCAAACGGCTAAAGCCTCCATTTCTAGCCGGAACAAACCTTCGACAAGGCCCAAATCATCAAAGAAATTAATCAACTGAAATTTGGTGAAAGAGGAATTTCAAAGTCGAAGAATCAAGCTGAATGGAAGGAGCTGGAAGAGTTCATCTTCAATAGATATGGTCTAAAGACTGACCATCAAATTGATGAACAAAGGAAGCAGCAAAGCTGAAGACCCAGCCAACTGGGAATTTTATTTTTGAACTTTTGTATTTAGATATTTGTACAAATTCTTCCTATTAATGAAAAGTTCATTTTATCAAAATCAACCTGAAGACAATCTCTCTTTGTCCAGGCTCTGAATATGTTTACCTGCTGTGAATGTTTAATTCGTTGAATCCCGTTTCCTGTTAAGGGAAAGCAATTTTTGTTTTTCCAACTTGGGGTTTTGGCATCATCAAAAAGGGGGAAATTGTTGGGAAAATTAATAGAGTTTTGAAGTGATACCAAAACCCAGCTGACCCCAACCGAGTAGATGTTTGCTCAAACCCAAGTGTTTTTCCAGCTCACCTGTTTGAGCTTATAGAGTTTCTAAGTTCAGGTGGAATCGCTGAAGAAAGCAGAAGACCCAGCTGAGTACACAGCAGGGTAAGTCAAGTCGAGTAATAAGGAACGTTATCCAGATCCAAAACGATAAAGTTCTTCCAGACACAGCTGTAGGAAAGACCCAGCTCGTGTTACAACTCAGCTCTACGTCAAGACCCAGCAGAGTTCAAGACTCAGCTCAGCGTCAAGACCCAGCAGAGTTCAAGACTCAGCTCAGCGTCAAGACCCAGCAGAGTTCAAGACTCAGCTCAGCGTCAATGATCCAGCAGAGTTCAAGACAGCTCAGAGTCACCAACACAGCAGAGTCGAAGTGAACTTTAGATAAAGTCAGATCTGATCTGGACCATCAGGAACTTGACACCTCAGCACCTAGAAGTCAAACCTAGGATTGCTTTACGAGGAAATCAAGGAAGAAGACAAGTCAATCCTGTCAGAAGTTAGGTAAAGATTCAGAACGGCTCTTTCCAACGGCTAGTTCTAATCTCTCCCTATAAATAGAAGTCTTCTTCATCATCAGAAAGAGAGGAGTGACGAGAGAATATATTCAAGAGAGATCAACATACTTCATTGAAGGAAGTCTAACCAAAGATCAAGAGATCTCTCAGAAAAGCTTCAAAGATCCAGCAGCCTTCATTCTTATGAGTTATTATTTATTCTCAGACTGCTGAAGCTCTCTCCCACTAGTATCTAGGCATATAATCCTTCCCATCTTAAGCCTAGTTTGAACGAGTTCATCATACTCAAAGTTCTTCATTGTAAGAACTCGTTCATAGTTGGAAAACCCCCAAACCCAAACCTTAAAAGGTTAGGTAAAGGTACGCCTGCTCGAAGCGCGTAATTCGAGTGTTGGTTATGTAGTACCCGTAAACTACAGGTTAGGCTTCAGCTGTGCCCGTAAACAGTCTGGTTACGTTTCGATACAGTACGCGTAAACTTGTATCCAGCTTGAGGAACTAAGCTGCAACGCTTGCTGACTGCGCGAAAAGTCAGTGGTATCCTTAGTGGATTACCGAGGTTTACGAGTCGTGGACGTAGGAGTAGTTTCTCCGAACCACGTTAAGTTGCTTTGTTCTTTCATGTTTATTTATGCATCCAGCTAACCCTTCATAAGCATTATTTCAAGCTGCATAAACTGATTAACTGAAAAGAGAAACTAAGCTTTGCAATATATTTGAAGCAACAGACGGACTTTCCAAAATCCCACCACATTCCGCACACAGCCAGCTGTGTCGATCAAGCTGCCTTCCAGCTGGATCGAACACAGCCAGCTCACTCAAAAGAGTTTTAATTGGAAAAGTTTTTAAACCTTGGTGTATTCACCCCCCCCTCTACACCAAGGTATCCGTCTTGGGACCATCAAAGTCTATCAATCATCTCCAATCCATAAAGTAAGAATAATTCTTTGTTCTTTCAAGTTCTTAACTTCCTTTTCATGGTTGAATCTTCTCCCTCAATATATATATATTTCGAAATTTTTGAGAAGAAATTAGAAGTGATTGGATGATATTTTGATCTTCATGCATGTATTATGATTATTTCATGCTTAGAAGATCATTTATGAGATTAATTCATGAAAATCAAAATCCTAACCATAATTTTCAAGAAAGTCGAAAATTATGGAAATTGAGGAATTTTTTATTCATGTGTTGTATGATCAATTTGATGTTATATTTGAGCTTAGTTAATTATTCTAAGCATGTTTCATGTTGGAACTAAGCATGAATTATCAATCCTTCAATTTATTTTGAAATGGCCGAAAATATGAAGGTTAAAATTTGGGTTTGAAGTATTGATGATATATGATGTATTTGATGGATGATTTGATGGTATATGATGTTAATGGTGTGTGATTAATCAAGAATTAATCAAATGAGATCATGATTAACCCTAGAAATTGAAATTAGGGTTCATGAATTAGGGTTTTTATTGATGATTAATTGCTTGAAATTGATTAAGGAATTGAGTTTATGTTAATTATATAAGCATGCCAGAAATTAAAATGAAGAAAAAAGAATCCTAGAAATGTTAATTTCAAAATAGTCAAAATTTAATGAAGAAAAATAAATTATTATTTGATTTTTAATAAATAAACTAATTGCATTTATGAACTTCTCGAAATTAAGTGTTGTGTGATTTTTTGGAAATTTATTTCAAAATAATAAAGTTTTTCCATTTTTGGTTGATTTTTCGAGTCGAGAGTCTATATGTTTAATCGAGTCGAATTTGTGAATTGAATGTGCAATTGTGTTTATTATGTTGGAAAATGTGTATGGTTTTAATAAAAGAATTTTCTGAACCCGTTAGATGGGTTAAAATCGACTTAGTCGATTAAGGTGAATAGTATGTGAAGTATGTTTTATATTGAGTGTTAAATTGTTTGAAGTTAGATGTTTAATTAGAAAGTAAGTTAGATTTGAGAATGTTTAAGAAAGGTTAAGTTAGTATTTCTCGGGTTAAGCCGTAGAAATCCGAAGCGAAGTAAAGTTAAGTGAAACGAAGTCGTTTCTTTGATAGTCATTAATTCTCGTTCTAAATTTGTGAATTCTTTTTTCAAATAAAGGATCGAGCGGAAATGTGAATCCGAGAATTCAGGATCGATAAAGGTTAAGTCCAAAGCTTCAGTTATCAGATGGGCTTTCTAATCAAAGAAATGATGAATGATATATATATGTGATGTTTTTAAAGTAATTGGTTTGTCAAATATTTAAGTTTTGTATGATACCGTCTACCAAAGGAAGACGAATTCGGTCCTACGCAAGGTAGGATTTGTGTACACTATTTTGTAATCGGGAGCCTTCGAAAGGAGTGGACGATTACAAGTGTTTGAGAAGGAGGCCTACTTCTCAGCACTATTTTATTGTAGACATGGTACATACTCTTATATATATATTCTTTTGAACATGCACAAGTTTGATTTCAAGAAAAATACTCGTGCTATGTTTTCCGGCAAGTCAAATTTATAGCTGTATTCAGCAAGTTTTCAAATTATTTTGGCATGTGTCTACTGAGAGTACGAAGTACTCAGCCCTGCATGTTATTTCTAAAATGTGCAGGTTAGCTGGGATGAAGATGATCGTGTGCTGGACGGACTTGATGTTGTTGTTGTTGTTGTTGTTGTTTTGATTTGATAAGAGTCGTTGTTGATGAGATTAAAACCTAGATTATATGTCTTCATACATATAATCTCTTGTTTTTCCGCTGCAAGATTATGATGTTGAGTTTTATACAAGTTTGATGAAGTTGTTTGAATTCTGAATTCTCGAACGAATGTTCGTTATCTTATTTTGAAACCTAGCCGACCTGATTATATATATATATATATATATATATATATCAGTTGCTAGTTATTTTGGAAACCTCGGTCTTATTGCAACTATTTTCTATCGTATTTTCTTGATCCTGAAAATCAGTTCGTCGTTTTCTTGTTATTACTATTGATTTGGTTAAGGAAGTTTATTGATTTCCGGGCCGAATTGATTGGTGAATAATTGATATACATGTTTTTGAAAAGAGATCAAGTGTTCGTTTCGTTCATCTCGAGTTATGCATGTCCTAATTATTCCAAGAATGATTGTTGTCGAGCATGAGTTGTTCTTTGATCAATAGTCGGGTCGCTATTTAAATCTTTTGTTAATCATAAATTGTGTACGTCGTGGGATCCACCAGCTTTGTTATCTAAATTCTGAGCGGGCTGCGACAAAATTAGTGTGATGTCACGCGTTAATTATGGGGATAGTTATTCCATGGTGGATCCTCATCCAATGAAGTCACCGTCAAGATCATGCCACATGGAATTTTGTTTATGAATTTTTAATTGCTTATTCTTACTTTTATATTTACTAGCAGGGTATTACGTGTGTTGCACGTATAACCTCTCA
Organism: Agastache rugosa; assembly: GCA_031470985.1. Lineage (NCBI taxonomy): Eukaryota > Viridiplantae > Streptophyta > Magnoliopsida > Lamiales > Lamiaceae > Agastache > Agastache rugosa. The sequence goes on from CM062605.1 coordinate 5,921,892, forward strand.
TTTAACATATTTAATTTATTATATACTCCCTCCGTCTCGGGATAAGTAGCCACATTTCTTTATTGAGTTGTCCCGAAATAAGTGGTCACTTTCCTTATAAGAAAATATGGTTCTCTCACAAAAAGTTGTGGGCTTCACCACTTTCTATCTTTTTACCCTTTAAACACCGTTTTCCTTAATGCCGAAAAGAATGTGGTCACTTATTGCGGGACGAAAGAAGTGATAAAATATATTTGACAACAATTTTTTTAAGTTATAATATCATGAATTATTAATTATTAATTATTAATTACTTCAACAAAATGTTAGCAAGTATGTGTAAAGAGTAGAAAAAAATAAAACTAAATTTCTTATATCATATTTATGTACAATTATCAAAATTGTATGTAACCGATAGTAATCGTCTATTATAATATATTTGTTCTAATATGAATGAAGGATCATATATATAAAAAAAATGGAGAGTTCGAGAACCCAAACTATATGTATAACATGATTATACCTCAGAGACGAACCTCATTAAAATCTTTATGTGTTAAATCCAATATTAAGGTTTATTTTTAGGTCGTTAAATGTGTTCTCTTGATGTATGAAGAAACAGCCTTTGATATTATTATTATAAACTATTATATAACTTTTTCTTTCATACGAAGAGTGTTTGTCGTATATGTATACCATCTCGTGTTATGTGAAGGCATTCAGCTCTTATCTTATGTTAACACACAACAAACTCAGTCTTGTAGCAAAACCAATGAAAAAAAATTAAGGAATACATTTATCTTTTAAATGCTCTAATATATTAATTCTAAATAATACGAATTACGTATATGTCTATATTCTAAATTAAATTACCATCCATGAATACATTAACTAATATATTAGTATGCACTGGTTGCTACTATATATAGTGATAGTTTTATTGACAGACTATATATAATGATTAGTTAATATACTATTAAAAACCTTAAATTTTTATACTATACATAATTATACATTTAACATATGGTTAATTATCGAAAAATATGTGACATTTGTTTGAATTCTACACATAATTTTTTTAAATTGGAACAACCACCCACCATCACTACCCACCACTATAACGTGTTGCGGCTACCAACCCCGCCCTCTCCTCCATCTCCCTCACCCTCGTATTTTTTTAATTTTTTTCTTAGAATCAATTCTATACGATTGAACTTGAATAAAATCATTAATAAATGAATTACGCTTGAGCTTGATGGTGCTCGGCTTAATTCGACTCGACGAAAAATTATCAACAAATAAGAACTATAAAATATAATAATTACATAAATAAATAAAATATGAAATAACGTTTTGTGAAGAGATATTTCAATGGTAAAGTGAAAAAAATGAAATATAAAGTATGAAATTTAATAATAAAGACAACATGTTAATTATTAGAGATAATAATTATTAAATTGTTAACTTAATAAAAATATAAACGTTTACCAAAATTAATATACAACTACATTAATATCTAATAAATCTTAGCACTACAATCAAAAAAATAAATTTTAGCACAAGACAACATGTAATAATTATTAAATTGTTAACTTAATAAAAATATAAACTTTTGCCAAAATTAATATACTAATATATTAATATCCTTGAAAATCTTAGCACAATTATCAAAAATTATGTTGTCTTTTTTTTCACTTATGTTGTCTCTTAATTATTTTTTTGCTAATACGCTCCCAAGCATCTTCGTATCTCTAAACCTCTTGCAACAGAAGAAAATCATGGCACCAAAGAAGACGACACCAGGAGCAAGCCAGACTGAGAACTTGATGTTAAAATTTCATTTTGAGAGTTGCCTAACTCTCAAGAACTACCAGAACTCAGAGTTCCAGGAAGTTCTGGATCTCATCGAAAATGCCGGACTTTTGCAGTGGGTGACTACAAGACCGAAGAACATCTTCCTCCGGGAAGTGGCAGAGTTCTTCTTAGAGATGTCTAACCGTGATGACCGACTCCGTTCCAATGTCTCTCTGCAAATCAAGGAAAAGACTGGACATACAACACCGTGGGACGTTGACATCAACATCAACCGGATGTTGAACAAGCTGTTCGGCCTGAAGACTCTTGGGGACCGCTCCCCAGATAATTACTCCAGAGAAGAAATCCAGATCGAATTGGATAAGATGCTATTCAAGCCAGAACCATACAGGGCGAGCATGTCCAAGTTACTGCTCAAGCCCAAGTACAGATTACTTCTGGATGTCACCCAGAAGTGCATCCTCGGTATCGCTAGATCTCAAGGAGAGATCAACATACCCAAGCTGAAACCGATGATAGCCATCCTAAAAAATGACCCTGTGGATTGGTTCTCATACTTCATGGGAAAATTGGAAAAAGATTCTAAAAAGATTCATTTTGAAGATGACAGCTTCACCCGGTACAGCTGTAGGGAGACAATCTATCTATGCACCAAAGTAGCGTGCATAATAGAAAGCTACTCTACCGGAAGGCAAATCAAGTGGCATGACGCAGAAGAATTTTCTGTGTCCAGAATACTGTTCGAAAAGCCAAGTCAGCTCACTGACTTGTTGAAGAAGGCAGCCCCTGAAGGAAAGAAGAGGGCGCAAGAGGCAAAGCATCAGACTGCCTCTCCCTCTCAAGCAAGAAAAAGGAAGCAATCAGAGGAGACACAGCCAGCTGGATCTCCACCTGCCAAGAAGAAGCTGAAATTCAAGGTAGCCAACAAACCAGCTAAAGAGACAGCAGAGAAACCAGTTGTTGAGCCAACTGGATCGGAATCCACTCCCACAGACTCCCCTGTTCAAAAGAAGAAAACTGAGTGGATACCAGTCACTGAGGAGACAGCTCAAGGATCCTCCTCCAACTCAGACAATGAAAGGGAGCTCGTGATTACATCATGAGAAGCTGAAGAATCACAGATAGTGGTTCCTGACCCAGACCCAGAGGATGCTATTCCCCTTCACCAAATTCTTCAAGCATCCTCACAACCCGCTCCAATTGATTTTACATCAGCTGGAATCCCTCTTCAACAATCTCCTCTCCTTCCACTCCATCCTCAGGTACACATCTCAGTTTTCCCTTTCAATTCTTCGGTACCTGAAACCTCCCTGCTCCTTCACACCCAATTTTCAGCACCCAGCTCTCCTCCCAAAGAACCATCTCCTATAAAAGAACATACAGATATTCAGTTGGCTGAAACTTCTTCACAACCAGCTGACTCCCAAGCTGAACTCTCTTCTTTTCCCAGCTCACCTAAAGAGCCCTGTCCAGCTGACGCTCCTTCGCAGCTGGATAATGAAAACCAAGCTGAACCTTCAATTCTTCTGAGGAAGTTGAAATCCTCAGTCCCAGAACTGTTGCACGTGCTGCTACTATCATGAGGTTCGATGACCTCAGACTTCAAGGATTAAAAAGTGCACTGCAACAATACCCATCTCTAGTTTCACTCCCCGCCGCACTAGTCGCCGTCAGCGACTTCAAATTTTACCTTGCTACCAAGATGACTACTTGGTACCCAAATAAGGAACTGGTGGAGTTCTACTCTTTCGCTAAGCTCAAAGCCGAAGAAGCAGCTCTGCAAGAGATCTTTGAATTTGGAAGTCTTCAGGATGCATTCATGCATCAAGACGAATTGATTCAAAATCTTATCCAGAAGACTAAGCAAGATGAAGTACCTCCATCTGAGGAGGTAATCGCGAGAGCCAACTCGTACCTCCACACTCTCAGCTGGATTGTTCCAGTTGAGACTGCCAAGGATGATGTACATGCCGACACAGCTGAGGCAATGGTGATTGAAAACGAGCCAACTTCTGCAACAGTTGAGCCCGCAGAAACTGCCCCACCTAGTCCAATTGCCAATAACACTCGCTCACTGGTCGAGATCGAGGCAGTCAAACCCAGCCAAGTCGAATCCGGGACTCAAACGGATTCCGATGTCGTGCTTTCTGATGCAATGAAGGAAGAAATAGCCAAACAACTTGAGGAAATCCTATACCAGGATAGACTCAAATCAAATGTTGACACTCTTCTGCGCATCAGAGCTGTAGAATGGCAAGTCTATTGTAACGGACAGTCCATTGATGAAGTTCACAGATTTGCCCAGAATCTACAGGAAAGCACCAGTCAAGATCTCAAACAATCTCTCGCTTCTCAACGCATTGATCAGACAATTCATCTAGAAAATAGAGTCCCTGAGATCATTTCAGAACTTCAAGCTCCACTGGAAAGCAGCTTCAGCGACCTATCCAACCAGATGGCAGCTCTTCAAAAACAAACGCTCTCCAACAGAACTGACATACAAACATTGTTCAACCTCTACAAGGAGCTGGACACTCAGTTCAAAGCTGGAAGTAACTGCTCAACACAGCTCAATCTAGTCACAGCAGACAACACAGCCAAGCTTGCTGAAGTTGACAAAGCCCTGGCCCAGCTAAATGAGACAATCGTGAACCTATCCTCCACCCTTGTTGATAATGCCAAAAAGGGGTAAAGAAAAGAGGAAGGAAATGACAAAAGAAAAGAGGAAGGAAATGACAAAAGAAAAACATCAAGGGCAGGCAAAGGAAAAGCTGTAGCTGAAGATGAAATCCAAGTGCTGCAGTCTGAGATTGATGAAGTTGTTGCTGAGCTGGAAGCAGAAGAACCAGCTGGACGGAGAGGAAAATGGAGCAAAATGATCATCCCTCTTGCCAAAGCTAGCGGAGCCAAGCCAGAAGAAATGAATGATACTCAATGGCTCTACAACTTTGTAAATAAACAAAAGCAAGAGATGAGGAACTTTCAAGAGCAGCAGAAGAAGAAGGAAAGCTTGCTCGATGCTGAAGAAAAGAAGCAGAAGAAGAAAAGAGCAAACATCAGAGCATCGAAGAAAAAGACTCAGATGCCAATAAACTGGAGAAGAATAGATGAATGAATCCCAGAAGAATTAAACGACGACTGGGAACATACAAAATTCGAGTTCATTGAAGATTACTACTATCTGGGAGCCTACCCAAATACGCCTCCAGATGGTGCTTTCAAGATGCATCTAAATGAGCTCTTTCATCAAGATAGGATGACTGCGAAAGCATTCTTCAATGCTGCAGAGACCGCAAAGATCCAATTCTCTTCTCCCCAGTTGTATCATCTCCAGCCTCCACTGATACCTGGAACCGATTTCCCTGACAAATCACAAATAATCGCAGAAGTGAATAAATGGGCAATCAGGAGAAAAATTTCCAAGGTAAGTAATGAAGAAGAATATAGGAAGCTGGAACGGATGATCTTCAACCGGTACAGGTTGAAAACGGATGAACAGCTTGAAGAAGAGAGACTGAAGAATCAGCAGCAAAGGAAGCAGCTCAGTTGAAGACCCAGCCATCTGGGAATTCTGTCTTTTGAATTTCTTTTGTAAAATTGTAAAATATCCTTTATTAATGAAAAGCTCGCTTTTATCTCAAGCTCACCCTGATGACAATAACTCTTTGTCCAGGCACTGAACTCTGAATTTTATTTTCCTGCTGTGAATGTTTAAACTTTTGAAAACCCGTTTTTTTGTTAAGGGAGAAGTAAATTGTTTTTCTCAGTTAGGTTTTGGCATCATTAAAAAGGGGGAAATTGTTGGGAAAATTAATAGAGTTTTTTGTTAAGGGGGAAGTAAATTGTTTTTCTCAGTTAGGACATTGTGATGACCGATTTCTTGAGTTCTTCCATACATCTTGTAGGTCCATTCTACCTTGAAAAAAAAAGAAAGGCAAAAAACAGTTAGGATATGTTACTAATATAAACCATTTCCTACCAATATATGGTGCGACAAGTACGAACACAAAATATTCGTACTAACGTACCAACGTTAGGCCCCGCGATGTCATGGTACGCTAGGAAAAACTTACTTATTCGTACTGTGTACCAGAATACGCGATGCGTCCGTATGGTACACTATACGATCTAACCATTGTCATCCCAAGTTTGCGTGGTACTCTGGTACGAATATGATATTTTCTCACCAGCTTACCATGGCCTAACGTGAAACTTTGGTACAAATATGATGTCTTCGTACTGGCGTATTATGCCCTAACATGGTCACAAATTCAAAGATTCGATACTTTGGTAAGAATATTATGTTTTCGTACTAGCGTAGCATGCCCTAACGTGATACTCTGATACGAATATTGTATTTTCGTACCAGCTTACCACGATCTAACTTGATACTCTCGTACGAATATGGTGTCTTCGTACCGGCGTACCACGCCTTAACAAGGCTGTGACACGGAAAATAAAATAAAAAATAAAGAGATGAACACACCAATTCATATCACGACAGCGTGCTACCAACATGTCAATTCGCACCGTAGCAACATGTTATGGTGTGGTACGCTGGTACGAATTCACCATATTTGTACCAGATTATCACGTAAGCGTAATAAGCTCGCATGGTACACTAGTACCATCTCACCATTTTCGTAGCGACGTACCAAGTTTGTGCCCGCGCATGCATGGTACATCGGTACGAATATACATATTCGTACCCACGTACAGCGCCGTGTTGCACTGGTACGCAGTACGAATATGTATATTCATACCAGAATACTGATTAGAATTATCCCCAAATGAAAACAATCAAAATTTATACGAAGTACTAGTTCAATAATTCATACCAACTGAATATTACATGAACAAAACTTTCAGACGAAAAATTAGATCTAAATGTACCATTAATTCAATTATTCATCCACCAGATCGTGAAAAGAAGAATAAACTACAAAAAACACCATTACCTCCATTGGAATCAACAATTACATAAACATCGTCGGATATATAAAAGTGGCACCAATATACATATTCATACCCGCGTACAGTGCTGTGTTGTATTGATACGCGGTACGATTAGATATATTCGTACCTACAAATGGGTACAACGCAGTGTTGCACTAGTACGAGGTACGAATATGTATATTCGTACCTACAAATGGGTACGAATATACATATTTGTACTCTTGTACAACGCAGTGCTGCACTGGTACGCGGTACGAATATGTATATTCGTACCCACAAATGGGTATGAATATATATATATATATATTTGTACCCGTGTAAAGAGTCATGTTGCAGTGGTACGCGGTACGAGTTATTACGAGGTATGAGTAAGTGATTATATAACTTCTAGAATTAAGGTATGTTCAAATTCTCTATACCGTGCTTTACATTGTTAATTAGCAGATGATTTAATTAATTGCGTGGGTTACAAATTCTTATATTATTAATTAGCAGATTGTACAGTCCAACTAGCACCATGAAAATGCGGTATTTATCTTTGAATGTATTGGATATGTTTTTATTCATTTCTTTGGGCACTACATGAAACTTTACCCAGAAATAGGAATAGCATTTGTGATCTTTACCACCTCATGCGGCTTACCCTTATGCCTCGTGTTGGGAAAATTAAAAAAGTTTTGATTTGATACCAAAACCCAGCTGACCCCAACCGAGTAGATGATTGCACAAGCCTAAGCGTTTTTCAGCTCACCTATTTGAGATTATAGAGTTTCTAAGTTTACAGGTAGAATCGCTGAAGACAGCAGAAGACACAGCTAAGCAGATAGCTGAGGTATTCAGCAAAGCAGACTCAGCAGAGCAGACCAAGCAAAGTCAAAGACCCAGCAGTATCAAGACCCAGCTCAGTGACGGAAACCCAGCTCAGTGTCAAAGACCCAGCTCAGTGTAAAAGACCCAGCTTAGTGTCGATGACACAGCTCAGGTCTAAAACACAGCTCAGGTTATTGACACAGCTCAGGTTGAAGCCATAGCTCAGGTTAATGATACAGCACAGGTCTAAAACACAGTTCAGAGTCAAGACGCAGCAGAGTCCAAGCCGCTGAAGACACAGCAGAGAAGCTTAGCAGCTCGAAGACGAAGACCTTCTCCAAGACAAGATCCCGATGTCAGAAGATCTTATCTGACGCAGTCAATTCAGAGAAGAACTAGCCTCTGCAGATGCAGACCTACTTCGTAGGTTAAAGGCCAGAAGTCAATGAGAGTAGGTAAGATTCAAACGGCTCTCTTCCAACGGCTAGTTTGAATCTCCACCTATATATATCTCCTCACCATTAAAGAAAGGAGGGGACTGGAAAATAGACGACTGAAGAAATAGAAGAAAACAGAAAAATGAACAACGATCTTCAAAGCCAAATCTTTCAATAACACCCAGCCAGTCAGCTGTGTTCTTAGTTGTTCACATATTCAGTCATAGGCAGAATAGATCAGAATAGAAATATCTTAAGCCTAGTTTGAATGAGTTCATCATACTCTTTGTTCTTCATTGTAAGAACTCGTTCATAGTTGGAACACCCATACCCAAACCCAAACCCAAATCCAGAAAGGTTAGGTAAAGGTACGCTTACTCGAAGCGTGTAATTCGAGTGGTTATGTTCTTCAGTACCCGGAAACTGAAGGTGTAGGCTTGACAGTGCCCGTAAACTGTTGGAACACAGCTCGGGTTAGAGTTGTGAAGTTGCTTGGTACTTGGAAACCAAGTGGTAGTGAATTACCAGTGAACCTGGTTGTGGACGTAGGAGGTGTTACTCCGAACCACGTTAAAATTGCTTTGTTCTTTATCGCTTTGTTATATGCATGCTACTAACCCCTCATGAGCATACATTTCAAGCTGCATAAACTGATTAACCGAAAAGTGAAACAGAGCTTTGCAATATAATTTGAAGCAACAGACGGAATTACCAAACCCACCAACTTCCGCACACACTCTCACAGCCAGCTGTGTCACTCAAGCTGTCATCCAGCTGAGTCGAACACAGCAGGCTCTCTCAAAAGAGTTTTAACTTGGAAAAGTTTTTAAACCTTGGTGTATTCACCCCTCCCCCCCTCTACACCAAGGTATCCGTCTTGGGACCAACTTCTCGTTAAAGCTCAATTATCTAATACTCAATATTTCTTAACTTAATTTTAATTTAAATAGAGCTTTTTTGGGACTCACTTCTAATGCTTTGTGTAATGACCTGGCTTCCGAATTGACGGCTAGCTCCATAAACCATCATAAGTCTTTTCTAGCGTGCTTTGTTCTCACTCACACGCTTCCTAGGAAAACTTTCCAGGAGGTCACCCATCATAGAATTGCTCTTTTCTAGCGTGTTTTGTCCTCACTCACACACTTCCTGAAAAAACTTCCCATGAGGGTCACCCATCATAGAATTGCTCCAGGTCTAGCAGGCTTATTCTTGAAAATCTTCCACAATGAGTCTTAGAAAAGAAGATGCATCTTGATGGTATAAGTAGCCATACCAATTCCTTTAAGCTCTCCTCGAATAGGCGTCTTATTCCGACATATTCTCGAAATCCCTCTCATTCGGGTGTGTTTCGGTTCGTTCTTGTCCCTCCACTTTGAAGTCTTATCGGAGCTGCTCCTTGTCCGTACCTCTACACCGCGATCACTCCATACTTCCGCTCTGGGCGTCATACTTTGCTTCACAATTTTGCTCTAATAGTTTTTCCTACGCTTATCCCCAGTTTACACTTAGAACTTAGTTTAAATGTAGCTGGAAAACTTTGTATATCCTAACTGACACACCTCCGATGATGTATCTTCTTAAGTTTTCTGTTTTATGTTGTATATTAATTTGTGTATTGTAAAATTAAGTTTAATTTTAATCATGACATGCATCTGATAGTTTGAAGATGGAGTTTAATTATAATTGGTTGCAAACATTTTTTATGAAATTATTTTCCATGTTTCATGTTACCCAAAATTTGATATATCATGATGAATTTCAATTGAACATAATTGTAAAAGTATTAACGTAATATTGATGGATATGACTATTGATTGGAAAGTATGTTTGGAATCGGATAATCCCTATGAGGAGGCTGAGGCTGGAAAGGATCAAAATCCTGACTTGGTTCTAAATGAGAAGAAATTATCGGTGGGAAGTATTTTGCCAAGTATGAAAAAATTTTATTTGTTATATTGTGAATACGCATATTGTAAAGGCTTCAACATAAGAAAAGGGCGAGCAAATGTATTTTGGTAGAAGTTCAAAAATTCAATGGAAAGAGTTCAAGTGTTCATGTGCTGGACTTCCTGACGCCAAGAGTTTGAGGTATACGGCTGCAGTTTATAAGAAATTGGTTACTAAAACTGATTGCAAAACGAAGTTAAGGGTAACAAGAGAAGAATTAGGTCCATTTTGTGTTATAGTATTTGAAAGTGGCCACAATCATGCATTGGTTCCTATTGACCAGTCCTCTACTACGATCCACTCATAATTTGAACTATGCTAAGTGGTCAGTTCTAGATGAGATGAATTCAGTTGGCATTGGTGTTAGTCACGCATGTGGTTTTATGGAAAAAAAAATCTGGTGGAGTGCAGAATGTAGGTTTCACTAGGAAATATGCATATCATCATATAGAACGTATGAAGAGGGCTACAAAAGTTGAGGATGGTGATGCTATTGCACTTCTTCAATATTTTGTGACTAAATCAAACCACGAGCCATATTTTTATTGGAAGTATCAATTGGACGACGACGGACGAGTTATGAATTTATTCTTTAGGGATTCCCGATGTGCGGTAGACTACGATGTCTTTGGCGATGTTATGTCTGTTGATACTACGTATCATACCGACAAGTACAATTTGACCAATACTTTCTTTGTTGGTATCAATCACCACTCGAGTAATGTCATGTTTGGAATGGCTTTTATGTTGGATCAGACAACTGCATCTTTTATATGGTTGTTTGAAGCTTTTCTAGAGTCTATGTACGGGAAAGAGCTAAAAAAATTTTCACTGATCAATGTCAGGCGATGATGAATGCTATAGATATAGTACGTTTCTAAAAGCCAGACATTGTTTATGTCAATGACATATTAATAAAATACACCATCATATTTTGGTAAATAGAAAGGTGATGCTTCCTTTAAGAGTTTGTGGCATAAATGTATAAACCGTGTTGAAAGTGAGACTGAGTTTAATGAGACATGGAATTACATGATGCAAACTTATATGTTGATTGATAATAAATGGTTTGCCAGAATGTACTAGCTTCGCCACATGTGGGCTTTAGTTTTCATATGGGGTGTATTCACCATGGGCTTTTGGCAACCTCGCGGAGTGAATCAACAAACAAAGTGTTGAAAGATGCTACTGGATCAAGCAACTCATTATATGAGTTTGTCCAACAATATGAGCAAATACAAATGAAATGGCGAACCAATGAAAGTGCAGAAGACACATTTTGCTTATGGTTGCTTGGATAGATTGTGCCAAATAATAAATTGTTGAGTCATGCAGCGGTAGTTTATACACGAACAATTTTTAAATTGTTTGAGTTGGAGGTGATTAACTCCCTCAACGTACTTATTGCTGAAGATCCGTGATACATTGGAGATGAAAATCTTGAGTATAAGACATCATCAAAAGTAGTTGGATCACGTGTGCGGACAATTGTATTTAACAAGAAAAGCCATCACACAAATTGTAGTTGTAGTATGTGAAAAACTAAGGGAATATTTTGTTGTCATATTTTAAAAGTGTATAACATTAAGAATGTCAATGCTATTCCAATAACTTTAACAATTGTTCATAAACAAAATGCTCACTGTGCAAAGTGGCATCGGATGTTAGTTCGATGATAGAAATATTCATAGGGTCCTTTAAATCTTTCATCAGAGCCCTATCAGAAGCTCCACACATTTCAAAAAAATGAGTTTTTTTTTCTGGTGTTTCTGATTCAACATGATCATCATCATTAACATCGTCAACCCCCACTCTATCTTGGCCGCAAGTTGATCCAGTCTTTCCACCGGGCATACTAACTACACAATGCTCATGTTTTTTCATCCACTTCATTATGTGCTCAATATTAGCATACCTTGGCCGCAAGTTGATCCAGTCTTTTCACTCGGCGTACTAACTATACAATGCTCATGTTTTTCCTTCCACGTCATTATGTGCCCAATATTCGCATTAATGATATTTGTTATGCTTTCAAGAGTAGGGAACGTCCCAAAAGTTCATTTTCAAATTGTGAACGCTTACATTTACAAAAAAAAAAGTTACAATTTGCATTAGTTATTAAAAAATAAAACACTTGAATATATAAATCCATTATATCATATTGGATGTGGAATTTATCAGAAAGAAGTATTAATCAAATCCTTACAGATGATTGGACCGGAGGTTAAATGGAATGTACGAAGTCTTCTTTTGTATCATTAAAAGAATGATTCTTTGAATATGAACGTAATTCGTTACCGAGTGACTCTTTATTGGTACATGAATTGAATCAATTAAAGGCTCCAAATGAAAGTGATCACAAAGAAAATCGGTGACGATTTTTGAAAACCGCTCGGGTTATGGATCGCCGAAAATTTTAAATGTTTGAGAGGAGAATTGAACTTATGATCTCTAGATTAGGAATAGAGGCCTTTTCCATCTCTACCAACAAGCAATTTGTTACTAATTTGACTATTTTTATTATTATAGTTACTTCTAAACACTAAAGCGTATTCCAAACTCCAATATTAGTGATCTCTTTCTCTCTTCGATTCTTAATTATTTGTGTATTATATAATATTAATACATAATGTATATATGTAAAAATAAATATATATTATATATATTCTTAATATATATTATAATTATGAATTTTAATGTGTATTTATGATGAATTTTTATTTTATTGGTTACAAAATGTGGATATTTTATATTTAACATGTATATAATTAATATTTTTATTTATTTATTGAAAGTTCGATTAAACGGTTCAACCGTGGTTGAACCGGTTGAACCGATTGAACCATGACCCGGAGGTATCACCGGGTCGATCTTCGGCCCGATTTTTAAAATATTGCTTCTAAAGCAATAATATTTATATATTCGTGAAATGAAATATATTGGTAATATTCAATGTTTCTCATCACACGGATGACAACATCCTCATCGAAAAAAATTTCTTTCAAATCCTTAAAACGACAAACTTTACTTGCCGACCATCGTAAAACACATGGGAATATAAATTCACAGCCTTCAACTCACGTAGCACATTGTTCTCCTATGTCTGGAAGAACTTCATAAATCCAAGCTTGAAGCACAAACAAGAAACCAAACACATCAAATCTACTTATTTGTTCTATACTCAACTTTCTTTGCATTCAATCATACGAAAGAAATAACTCCGTAGCAAGATACTGGTACGATATTAAACCCCATAGATATGTGTTAAAAGTTGAAAGATCATCCACGACATGAAGATACTTGATATCCAAACTTTTTTTGTTTGCATCTCTCACCAAAAGTACACCACATAAAAATAATAAATTGACAAGCTCCAAACATATATCACCACTTCCTTGAAATTCATTGCAAGTGTCAACAAATACTATTTTGATATCCTTCAATTTTATGATCTTCTTACTACTAAATATCTTCTCTTAAATATCGGATCGAGTCGGGGTTTCTTTCAATGGTCCGAATGCTAGACCAGACATTATGAAGAATTCTTTAGGACCAAACTCGATTTCATTATCATTCAAATCAAACATCACCAAACCTTGCGACCTTTTCCGGATACTTAAATGATGAAGCATGAGATATACCATTTGACCATGAAACTGCAATTGTCCTAGGTTCAACAGATGACCAAAACAAGATTGCTTAAACTGAAATAGATTGTGTTCATCTTTGCAAAGCAACGAGCTGAGATATCCGCACATGTTAAACAAATAGAAAACTTACTTTCACGTTTAATAATCTCAAATAATAAAAATTATATATCTATAAGTCGCAAAATTCACATATGTATATAGATATGCCACTGCATGCCTGATTATAAAAGTAACATTGTTGCTTTAGAAAACATCTCAGCACCAGAATAACTTAAGAGTAAATGTATTTTTAAATACCAAACCATAAAGTTAATAAATAAGTTATATATCCTCATCCATAAGAGTATAAGTTTTTTATACCAAAATGAGTTAAAAGACTAAAATACTCTTAAAAAGTTATTGATGTTGACTTATGTTTTTTTTCTTTATTATTTTGGTCATCCCTTCCAAAATTTCTGAAATATAATTAGAAAATATTTATAAAATCAAATCAAATTTATTCATTCAATTTTCCATTTAATTTCTTCAACTTCAAACTATCACATTCAATTTTGTGTAAGAGAGGTAGTTTCTTCTCATTAATATCCTATAACAACTTGCTGCCTTTTGTCACAAAGGAAAGAAAGAAAAAACACAGTGCTCTCTTTGTAAAATAAACGCACACACGCAAGTTTTCTGGGTCTCCAAAATTCAATCTAAAAATCACACGATAGTTCGAAAAGAGTAGGAGTTGAAGTTGAATATTCTTGCGACATGTTTCTAAGTTCATAGAAAATGTATGTTGCAAAGTATCATCCTCCTGAAATCATTTTTTACGCGAGTTCTTGACCACACGACCACTGCACGCAGTAGTCCTAATCTTGCACACGATGGTAGAAATAAAGCATGTAATAGGAGAAATTGTTGATATTTAGTTACAAGAAAGTATATTTGCATGTTTAGGAATACATTTAGGAGCAAAATAAGTCAAAAAATATTTCCATGATCGTGGAAATTAGAATCTAGGGTTTAAAAGTGATGGCTACTCACCGTGGACACGTCTTCTGTGCAAGATCGTGGGTACGAAATGCACCCACGATCGTGTACCACCGTGGGCACGTCTTCTGTGCAAGATCATGGGCACGAAACATACCCACAATCGCTGCACACGATCGTGTACCACCGTGGGCAGCGATCGTGTACAGGGCAGATGATGTCCTAGAACTATTTTTGGACATTTTTTGATGTGTTCTTGATCGTTTTGTGATTCTCAAATGTTGTGGCAGTGTGTTTTGATACATCACGGCGGTCATTGGGATAGATCAACATATGTAGACGGAGATTTATTTTTTCTCTACATCGATGCAAGTCAAATTAAGCGAGCTAACCTCATGGAGGTTATTAGAGAGGGCTTGGGCCGTCGAAAAGAGACCGAATACGTATTGTGGTACTTGACACACATGACCATCGACAACAAAGTAAGAGTTTTACTGCGGAGCGATATCGAGTTACTTCGATTGCTAGTGAAACACAAAGAGGATCAGGAGGTTTATGTTGACAACGGTGGTTCGACCATTCCCGAGGTTAATATGGGTGGTAGCAGCTCTGGAGTAGAGCACGATCACGTAGATCATAGCATGCCGTCCAATCATGAGAAAGATGAAGAAGAAGAGGAATATGAGGAGGTGTCTACGTCTGAAGATGAAGATGAAGATCGTCGTACAAATTTGCTTAAGTCACTGACTATAGAGTTTCTTGCTTGGGTTCGACAGCCGACATAAATGGACAGGATTTTAGGTCACCGGAACTTCTCATCGGACCATCAGTCTGGAAGCGAGCCTAGGCATGAGCATGCAATGCGCAATTGGATTATTTCATTTCTCGAATGTGACAATACTGGGACTTTGGGCTGGGTTGAGCAGCCTCCACCAGTACGTGGTGAGCTCGTATTGGGGTCCATATTTCGATCAAATGAAGAGTTGAGAATAACTGTGGGAATGTATCATTTGGAGAACTTTTTGGAGTGCACCATTGATCGTTCCGCTGCCAAACGAATGGTCTTCATCTACAGGAATGGTAGAGAGAATTGCACGTTTAGGGTGTGTGCTGTTGAAGGCGCAACCATTTGGAAAATTACTAAGTTGAACATGGATCACACATGTCACATGGATTTGAATCGTCATGTTGCACGGTCGGTTACTTCTGAAGTTGATGTCTTTTATTGACCAGTGAGGGGGTCACATTGAGGCCAAAGGAAATGATAGCAGAGATGCGTAGAGAGTTCGGTATTGACATATTGTACAGTTTCGCTCTCCGAACGAGTAACATAGCCATAGAAAATACGTACGGCAAATTTGACACGTCGTATCAGAGAATACCTTCGTATCTTATTTGTTGAAGCAACGCAATCCTAGGACGGTTTATGACATGGAGACGAATGGTGAAAGTTTGCTCTGTCACATGTTCGTTATCCTCGGACAGAGTATTCGAGCATTTTCTATTTATCTTCAGCCGGTGATTATAGTAGTCGGGACTCACCTTAAGGGGAGGAACCATGGAGTTTTACTTGTCGTCGTGACATTGGATAGGAACGAGCAAGTCTTTTCTCTTGCAATTGGCCTGGGTCGAAAAGAGAATGATGAGATATCGACTTATTTTCTCTATAACTTGAGCAGATGCTACAGTCCTCCACAAGATTTACTTATTGTGAGTGACCAACATAAGAGCATTGAGAATGTTATTAAGGCCGTATATCTGACTGCATTTCACGGGTTGTGCTATCACCATCTTCAGAAAAATCTAACGTCGTACGGTACTCATGCAGCCGCACTCTTCAAGCAAGCAGCAAACTGTCATCGTCATGAAGACTTTGAAATGCACTTTTCAAAACTGCAGGTTGAAAGCCCAAACGGGGCTCATAGACGGCTTTCTAAAATTGGACTTGAAAGGTAGGCTAGGTCGAAGTGTCCGGTACGACACTATGGCTTCTTGACCTCCAATGCAGATGAATGCTTGAACTCCCGTATGATAGATGATTGAGATATTTCGTTTAATTTTGGAGAATAATTGGTTCGATGACAAGCAAGCAGAAGCTGCATCGAGAGATCATGAGTTGATAGTGAATGCTTTCAAAAAGCTTTCTTCATCCGTGCAAGCCAGTGTTCGTCTTAAAGTTCGAGGTATGACCTCAAATATTTATAAAGTCAAAGAAAACAATGTTTCTTAACAAGTCGACCTTAGGAAGTGGACATGTGCGTGTCGGGAGTTCGATTTGGATATGATTCCATGTCGTCATGTTGTTGTTGTTATAAGGTAATTGTTCATTATTTTATTTATCTTAAATTCGTGTTGATAATTTTGTATGTGTGTGACGCGATTGCTTATTGTAACAGGCGTGCATAAAAGGCTTGTCAGTGTATGATTTTGTCGGTCCTTATTTCAAGCAGGTCGGCTTCATAGAGACTTACAAGGAGCATATTCATTCAATACCACATCCGGATGAGTGGAATGTGCCGCCGAAGATCTCTTCAGTCGTCTGTCTCCCTATGGAGGAGGTTCGTCAGGCCGGACGGCCAAGGATGAGTCTTGCACTGTCCGCAGTTGAAAAAGTGGCGACAAGTAGACGTCCGCAGGTGTGCGGTAGGTGTCATTGTAGGGGCCATAACAGGAAATCTTGTAATGCATCAATCCTCATAGGTGGTGTAGACTTGAACATCCCTCCTCAAGAAAACACAAGAGACGGAAGGAACACAATCGAGGCAAAGGCGACGCCGGAAAAAGAGACCATGACAGCAGGGGATGTCCCAACCGCCAAGACTAAATATAGTTTTATGGCAATGGATTGATATTTGTGACTCTATTTATCAACTTCATCTATATTTGTGACTCTATTTATCAACTTCATCTATATTTGAAAAAATAGATTTTTGTTTACTATTTTAGAGGTCACTGACTGAATAACACGGTGGCTGCCAACGGTAGTTACCATCGTGTTCATCCACCGTGGGCACGATGGTAACCACCGTGTGCATTCACTGTGTCCGCATAAGACTCACACGGTAGAAGCGATGCCCACGGTGGCGGCACATGGTGGTGTACATCCGTGGGCAGCCACCGTGTCCACAGTGTCAGAACACAGCAGCCACCGTATCTACCGTGGGCGGCCACAGCTGCCAGCAAGTCATGTGCCACGTGAGCACACTATGGGCACAACGACCGTGGACATGATGGTGGCTTGCACAGTGTGCATAAGAACACGTACCATTTGACAGTAAAATACATAATAAATCACCAATTTCCATGTTATTTAGTGCTTAATAACTATTATTTGCTAACAATATACATGTTCACAATGTTATGGAATGAATTAATAAAATTCATTACATGTTGTGTACAACTTATAAATTTTCAAGATATAAATACATAGTGATATACTACTGCATATGAAGTGCCTCCTACGCAAATGAATTAGACGAACGTTATATGGTTGCGTATTGATGAAATGTTGTATAGTTATTAATGTTTAAATAAGCTAGGCGAGAATCAAAAAATACACAAATCGATAACACAAACATCCAGAACGAACCTATAATAGTTGTTCTTAAGCACACGGTACAGGCCACGACCGTGGGCACGGTGGGGCGACCATGGGCATGGTGATGAACATGATCGTGCCTCTCACCGTGGGCACGGTTTTGCACACGATCGTTGCACACGATCGTTGCACACGATAGGCCCACGACCGTGTGCTTAAGGCAGTAGCCTATTTTTACCCTGTTTTTTTTTTTTCAGTTTATCCAATTTATGCACACAACACACCACAACAGCTTCATTAACATTAAAATAGTTTTTGTTCCTAGATAGTTACATATATCAATACATAATTATACTACGCACGTATCCAAAGATACCCAAAAGATCTTACTAGATACAAAATGTCGATATTTGGTAATATATTTGGAATCAATTGTTGTTTGATGCCTTCCTCTAGGGTTTGAAGATATGAGACGATCCAGGTACATGCAAGCGAAGGGGCCATAACTATGACTGTCCGTTTGTATAAATTGTACCTCCGGTGGCATCATCTTGAACGTCATCTCCTCGTCATGCTTTGTCAACCTCGCGTTGTTGTGCCGAAAACCAGTAAGAGCAATCACACGAGGCATGAGACGTGTCATGGGTCTCGTCTGGTAGACTCGCTCCATATTGACCTTTGCAAAAAGCTTCCGAGAAAAGGTAGCAAAGAAGCCCTTCTCAGACTCGTCAAACAAGACCGCCTTGAGTCCACGATCGAAGTAGTCATCCCTGCTCGGATCCTGGATGTGATTCGGACAAGGACTTCCGTGCACATAACAAACTCTATCTGCTTGTCTCTCCTGATAGACCGGCTCTAATGTATCTGATCCAGCTATTGGTGGGGAACTCTACCGGCGTCGCTTCAGCACTTTTTGTGCCGACCCAGGTGTAATCATGTTCGCCACAACTTTCTTCAACTTATCCATTCTCTTCTTTTTAGGCTTCGACGCAAGCTCTTCAATCTTCTTCTCTGCTATCTTCACGGGGTTTTCAAACTTCATATGGGACGACGAATCAAGACTGTGCCAATAAACCTCAAAGGTGTCTTTTTCATAATATGTCATCGTAGTATGTACATCTTGCTGCAAAACAAGTCATGGAGAGTTACTGTTAGCTATTTATTCATTAGGTAAATATATTATCAAACAGAGATAAATTTTTTTTAAAAAAAGTACGTACTTGGAGGTCGAAGAAGGTGCTGAAATCAATCTTGATAGGCCTTGTGTGCCACATGAATCATCGGGACATCGGGGCACTGTGACACTGCTGTCTCGACTTCCACAACAGCGCCCCAACTCAGGAATAACCTCACAAGACTAGGGGTGCTTCGGTACGGTATACCGAATTTTTTTAGCCATACCGTATACCGTACCGAAAATTTCGGCATCAAAAATTTTAGGGGTAATAGCCTGTAAATTCCTCAACTTTCAGTAATTTCTGGTTTTGCTCTCCATCTAAAGATTCTGCCTGTAAATTCATCAACTTTCAATTGTTTCTGATTTTGCTTCCGACGATGGGATCCGGCAAAAATAGTTTTGGAAATTTATAGACGTGGTTTAAATTAATCTATGTGGCACTCTCGTGGCATATATGTAAATTAAAAAAATAAAAATATTTCATGTCATCATCTCAACCTCTCTCTCAGTCTCAATCTCCCCTGCTTTCTTTCATTCTCGCAGAGATAATTCAACCGAGAAAATACAGATCATGCGCTAGAAGACACCCATAAAATCACAAGAATTTTAAATCTTACTCACACCCATACAATCTTGAATTCATTAATTTAATGTCGAATTTAAAAATTATAATAATTATAATTAATTTAATATATTAGATATATGGTACGGTAATTCGGTATATACCGTAAATTTGATACATACCGAATCTCGTTACATACCGAATTTACGGTATATACCAACTTTACGGTATATACCAAATCTTCGATACGGTACGGTATATCGCCGGTATAAGACAATTCATATTGTTATTGTATTGAAAATAGTCGGTACGGTATCATACCGTACCGGAAATTTTGGTATACCGAAACTTTCGGTTCTTTCGGTATTTTCTCGGTACGATAAGTGCGGTATACGGCAGTTTCGGTATTTTTTTTCCACCCCTACATAAGGCCACAACTGTAAAACCCAAACAGGGCCGTAAAAGTGGTAGTCTTTTTCTTCCTGTCTCAGCTTCTTTGCAACATCTTGTATGTAGTGACAAAGCGCCCCATAAGTATAAGCACCCCATGAAAAGTCATCCCAAAGCTCGAAATCTTCAACTAATGCACAGGCCCATGTCTCGACCGTCATATCATCCCGGCATAGTAATAAGTAGTAGTTAACCAAAAGATTAGCCACCTTCAAATAATCTTCGATGTCTTTGCCCAATTTTCGTTCATTGAACTTCTTGTGCAGTTCACTAACCATAGTTTTTTAGTATTTGAATATTTTGTGGAAAAGACTATCAGGCCGAAGGAGATGTATGTCGTGTGGTTGGAATTCAGAATTTTCGGAACGAAGTCTAGTGATGCAGGCATAATCCCGTGCGGTAAAACGAAGGGTCTGCCCGGCAACCTGGAACCACGACTCATCCGGAGGCATGTGATCACCCTCCAATTGACGGGCTAAAAGGTGATGTAAAGCATTGTTTGATGGTCTGGACTTTCTCCTCAAATTAATCAAACGACCAACATTCCCGGCGGTAAATCTAGTAATAGTTTGCTCACCGAGTCTAGGATTGCCACAAACTTTCCGTAATGTACCAGTTATCTCTTTAAACACCACCTCATGTATGTAAAGATTGATTTGACGTGTAATATTATGCAACGTAGGCCTCATCCATACACAATCATGCTGCAATATGAACATACAAAGCACAAGGATAATGATCAAAAACATAAACGAAAGAAAAGAAAAAAAAAAGTTTGGAGGTCATATGCCTGCACATAGTGGCTGCACACTGTAGTGACCACCGTGTACAACGATCGTGGGCACGCAGATAGCCCACGATCGCTCACCACCGTGGGCGAAATTAGGGCAACTTCCAACCGTACCCACGGTGGTCCTCCCCCGTTTCACAACCGTGCCCAACCCCATTTCCACCACCGTGCCCACGGTGGTGTTATCTTCTCACCGCCACCGTGGAAAGAAAAACACCCACCATGGGCAGCAACCATGAGCTTTCAAACCACACCAATATTCAACATTAAAATTTTAAATTAACACTACCCAAGCGCATAAAACTCTATACATTCATCCCAAACTTCAATTAAGCATGCTTAAACATGTATATGAACAATTTCATTCTAAAAAAAATATTGTAGGTTAGGGCACTCACCGGCGGTTCATTTACGAAAGGTTCTTACTTGGACGCCGATGAAGACGCCGGTGACTCCTCTGGATGGTCGGATTCGGTCTCGCTTCCACTCATAATTGGTCGTCGATGGTGGAACACGGGGGTTGCTGTCGTGTGTTTTTTTTCAGTGGTCGAAGAGAGAGAGAGTGTGGGGTTGGGGGTGGTGGGGACCGATTTCTTTTAGGATTTGTTTTTTTTTTAATTTCTTTTATTTTTTAGTGGATGAGTAAGGGTAGTTTAGTCTTTTTATTTATTTTGGTATAAAAAACTTATAATCTTACAGTTGAGGATCTATAACTTCTATGTTTTATAGTTTGGTATTTAAAAAGAGTTGTCCCATAACTTAAACTGTTACATCCTTTGCATAAAAATTAGTTTCAAGTATATATATATATATATATATATATATATATCATGCTTTTTCTTAGAGTGAGGAGCTCAAGATGTATAACATTTTCTGTTTTTCATACTGTAAAAGTATAGTTATTAATTGAAGCATGTGGCATCGGCTTTAGTTGATGGGAAGAAATATCATTACTCAAATGTAATTACTATGTAACAGATTGTGATGATGAGCTAGGCACGAATTTTTCATTGACAAAATTAGTTACTTTGAAGTTTGAATGTACTATTTTCCTCGTTTCTGACAAGTTGGAATAACGAAACCAACATAGAATGATATTTACGTTGTTTTGCATCTTAAAAGTTGTGTTATATTGCATTAAATGTATCGTGTAGGGATACAAAAACTAAACAAAATTAAGAGACTCGTAAAATATTGGGAGTTTTGCAACCCCTTGGTTATACAGATACTCTATTGATGATGAACTCCTATAATAATTTGGTGTTCAAAACAGAAATACTCAACGAAAAAATTCAGTCATATTGCATTATCACAAATACTTAGAATTCTATATCTTTAACGTTTAATTACTCACAAAAATCACAAAAATTATGTACTACATGTATGATTCTTGCAAGTAATTATTAAAAAAATCATAAATTAAAATAAATTACCTTTCGTCATTAACAACACTGTAACAAGCACTCGACAGCAACACTGCAACAAGCACTCGAAGGAGTCTGAACAAGAGGGGGGAATAATTCAATATACAACATTATTATATTTTCAGGATAAAAAATAAATTATTTTATTTAATAAAATATAGATATTATTAAATAGATAACAATAAATCATGTATGGATCCCTTTTTATCTTTAAAGATAAATACTCTGTCCCTCTCCGATAAGTGTGGTTCGGATGGAGTGGCACGGGTTTTAAGAGTGGAGAGTATGTTAGATAGATGTATTGTGAGTGGATAGTGAGACCCATGTTTATTGTGAGTGGGGTCGTTTCCATTTAAGGAAAAGTCATACGTATTGTGGACGGACGAAAAAAAAACCACACTTATTGTGGACGGAGTGAGTAACAAATTCTCCCCGAAAATAGTGGTTCGATGATTTCATAATTCAATTACTGAAATCGAACTCTGTTTCCTAGCAAATAGCCCTTATATTCTATGCCGAAAAATATATACTCCGATGATCTTTTCCTTTGTTGCCAGTGAAGTTGTGAGACCCATCAAAGATTTTCCTCTTAGCAAATAGTGCGGCAATTTGTTAGGCGATTGAGCCGTCATTAACATTTAACTAAACCTAACCTTGATTAATTAATAAGTATAAAAGTAAGATGAAGCAATTAAAAAATTCAAAAACAAAATTCCACATGGCATGATCTTAACGGTGGCTTCAATAGATGAGGATCCACCATGGAACTAACCCGCATTATGGAATGGTCAACTCATTTTGCCATCATATTCGATGGTTTTGAAGTTGAGGTGCTTCGGTCTCTTCTCTTGTGCCACAACCACTTTGTATATTCTTAATTGTCTTCCGCATCATATTTTTCTAGTATAGTTTTCCTCTCGTGTGAAGTCTACATTCTATTGCTCAGGAGCATAGGTTTACCATTGCGCACTTGGAGCACTTCCAACAAAATTCTCAAAATTTTGTTCATAAAGCTTCCTTATACTCCCTCCGTCCCATTTATATAGGCGGATTGAAATTTTCACAAGGATTAAGAAAAATTATTGGAAAAGTAAATTATATAGTAAATTTCTTAATATGCCCCTATTTATTATTTGACTATGTACTCCCCCATGTCCCCCAAAAGTGTGGTCCAATTAATATTTTATACCTCACATATAATCAAATTTGGACCACACTTTTGGGGGACGGATGGAGTATTTTTTATGAGTTAATCAAAGAATTAAATAGGAATATATTACTAAATTAGCTAAAAGACATTACTTTTTATAGAAACAAGTCTATATATTTGGGACATCCGAAAAAGGAAAACAAGCCTGTATAAATGGGACGGAGGGAGTACTATTTTTAGCCCATATTTTACAAATGTATACATTTTCCCTATTTTCCATTAATTATTTTATAAAAATTGTGGCCAACTCAATTTGTGACATGAGAGTAGGTCTAAGAAGGTGTAAATTTGATAAAAAATTTAGGGAGGTATAAATATTTTTCTGGACCCACTCAATTTGGAAGATGTGTTGGACGAACTTTTTATTTCACTTTTTATTATTTTAGCCTAAATTCAAAGTTAAAAATAATTTTGAGTAAGGTGATACGAGTGCTCATATGATAACGATAGCAAATTACCCTCATAATTTTTTTATTTTTTTTATCTATTTTCATCAAGCACGGCTTGGGAAGAGGTTTTTCTTTATTTAATAAACATAACACATTTGTCGTTTTGAAAGATGAGGGCTTGAGTTATGCCAACGAAAATATTGAGAAGACATGATGTAATGGTGTGGCAGCAGATATTTGAATTGAGTATAAGATGGAATTAATTGTATTTAACTGGTTCTTTCTAGTAGACCTGACATTATATTTGTTCTCTTCAATTTTTTCTTTCTTCGAGGGTTATGACGAGAGTAGCCCACAAAGCCTCAAATATTATTCAAGGTGCACATTATTCAAACTCAGTTCCTGTATAATAGTATGCAAACCACAAAGAATAAGTAATAAAACAAGCTACGGGGATGATTGAAGGGCATCTATTTGTATACTGCTGTAATTATACTACGGTAATTAAAATGCCACGAGGAACACAGACCATGAAAGCTGATCGAAATCAGAAATTAGGATCATCCAGCCCTATCAGACAAGAATCTCACACTATAGCATCCAAACCAAAAATGATTTGGCCAAAAAACAAGTCCAATTAAGTGATCAATTTTCGCTCCCGTTGTCATCATGTTATATATAATCTGTAATCATGCTAACATATTCGTGAAATATCGAACTTAATTGACATTCTGTCGAGACACTAATTCTTCAGAGCAGGACTAGACATGGCGCACCGCAGAGTAAGATGAAGCATCAAAGTAATCAGCAACAATCATAAGAAACAAGCAGCTGTAACCAAAAGTACTTAATCCAAGACTATTGACCTTCATCCATCGCATCACTTCCTTGACAAGTCTGAGATCTTAAATCACTGCCGCCTTGTGCAGACTCTTCAGATTCATTTTTACTAGCAACCGAATCTTCAAGGGCCTCAAGAAACGACAGAACAGTGAACTTATCTGCCAGAAGATCAAAATCAAAAACAAAAGCAACTTGACTGTGAAGGCATGAATCGTTGATTAAAGCACAAATACCTCAGAAGACAAGGAGAGTATTTCCCCATAGGGATCTAAAAGTGATTAGAATTTGTGCACTGGGTTAGTTTTCTCAAATGCCAATAACATGATTTAATTCAGTTAAGAACTTAAGAGTCTAAATTTGTTATAAAAGAATCTAAATAAAGCAATATATGAACAACAATGACAAATTTTCCAGAGAGCAGATCAATTTGAACCGTGAAGAGGTAATATATCTTGATACTTACATTTGCTGGGATCTATACCAAACTGGGTTAGATCCACCTGTCCTGTGCGCAGCACCTAGAATAAAAAATAAACGAACATTAAATTAAATGCAACATTCACTCAAAAAGTAGGAAGCAAGGAATCTGTCAAGCCAATTTTCCATTTTTCTTCTGCCCCCCCCCCCCCCCCCCACCCAAAGGAAACAAAATCTGGATTAAAGAGAGCCTCACATAAGTAAATGAATCTAGTTGTTGGCGGAACGGAGGGCTCTGTAGCAATTCTAATAAGTCCTCTGGGGTCCATTTTCCCTGTAACTACAGAGGGATCTCATTATTAATGGAGCAGATAGAATGAATTTATATACTGAAAGAACTGTAGTAAAAAACTTACCTCAGGTAAATGTGAAGCCAATTCTTGATCTAAATGTAGCTCTTCAATATGCGGCAATAAAAATTCCGGCTTTAAAATATCACCTAATCCCAAGCCTAGATAACCAGAAGATTAGAACGTCTTCAAGCTGGAGAGGGGTTATAATAACCAAACACCATAACTCAAAATGCAAACTACAATTTTTTAAATAAGAAACAAAATACATGACTCAGATATATCCATCTCACAAAGAAGTTTTTAGTCCTGACAAAAAACCAAGATCTTTACACAATTTGATGAGCTTTTACATTACCAACAAGGATTCCTACATCTCAATGGTGTGCAGAGTTTTTTTTAGAACATTAATTCTTTGGTAACATAAAAACCTTGAGACAGACAACAGGCAATGGATTGTGATAAGCTACCACTTTGCAATATATTCTCAGCTCATACCATCATGCGTCAACATTAAGAAATATCATACCTGCATCTGGGTCTGCCGATTCATCTACATCACGCAACAGGAATATATAAGTTTTCATTGGTGAGGAAGCAATGTCACAAAGGATGAAAGGAAAAACAAGTATTCATTCATCCTAACTTAACCAAGAGTACCTGCTGATCCTATGTTGCTAAGTATTCGTTGCAGATCAGCCAGCTTTACAGGTCCTGCAGATGTTACATCACTACTTGCTTCTGCACCCATGCTAGGACCAACCAAATCTCCAGCCCTGAAAGTAGAAACAAGACAAAGTTACAAACTCCAACAAGCTCCTAGGAACATGGAGGCAACAATTTTACTTTTCTTATTTAATCCAGTCACTAATACTTCGAGAATTTCAAATTAAATTAAGAAGAGTATCACAGTGCTCAGGGATACAGGTACTCGTCATATTCAAAAATAGATAGGAAGACTCAAGGATCTTATCCATGTGAGCTATCATAAAACAGGCTTCTATATACTTTTAAATTTACCTAGATGAGATATCATCCTCAACAACTTCTGAGCTTTGTAAAGGGACAGAAGCATCAGGTTCATCCTCAATAGCTAACTCTGTTTGACATTAAAGAAGGAATAAGAAAATGATTATAGAAACTAAGACACCTATATTTCTGGCACAGATAAATATTATATAAGGTCGTGTCCAAATACCCAAAGGTTGATTCAGGAAGAAATTGACAGAGTTGCATAACTGTGTATCACTCTCAGCTTTGGGCTCCTAAAACAGAATAAAAGCAAAGAAATTATATAAATTGTAAACAATCTGAGTACCCAATTATGCAGATAACGCCAACTCATAACTTAACCTGCATCCAAAAGAAGAACTTTCTGTCATCTGTGCGAAACTTCAGGATGTATACTCTTCCAGAAGATTGATTAACCTAAAAAATACACGGACCAAGGGAAACAGATACAAAATATTTTTTAAAAAGTTAGTAAGGAAATCCTTGGGTATGATACACCAAACAATGCCAGAAAGATGTACCTTTTCAAATCCTGCCTCATCAGGAAAAACAATTTGGTCCTACATCCAACTTAATTAAGGAATAAAAACTGAAGATTAGATTGAAGATGAAAATAGTGGAGATAAATAAGGTGTGAAGAACAGGCAATCAGCCAAATGAAAGATTAGACAAGGATACATCTTCAACTATGTTTAGGGATCTGTCAAGCCATTGGAAATGGACAAGCCCTTCTTCTCCCTGTAAAAGATATGCACAGATGATGGTTAAAAAAACAGGAACTTACACAGCAATAAGTCACTAAATCAGGGGGAAGTTCTTTTTAGGTTTAAGAAGAATGAATATAAGAGGCTAGAGAGTTAAGTATCAAGATGTGTAAAGTTATTTCTTCCCTTACCCTCCCAATACGAACAAGTCCTTTCCGGGAATCAGGGATCACACGAGTTCCATCCACAAGCATTTTCCCAGCACGAAATTCCAGAAAAACTTCCTAAAAACAGAAGCATCTCATTTATATTGCAAATCAAAATATATTTCGTTAGCTTTAAAACAGAAATAAGAGGTTGTCAGGTCTAGTCAGACTAAAAACTGTAGCATATTGTGAAATAGATTACAATTAGAAATTACAGTAACATAGACAAATTAAAACCCTCATTTATAGGTCATTTTGAAAAATTAATTTCAAATAATCACAATTCTTGAAGAGAAAAGGATGGTATCAAGCTTCCCCAATATATTATTCTTTTTTTTAATAACAAGAAGAAGATCTACTCAAAATACTCTAGTCAGACATCAGATATCTCAAAAAACACACATTGTCGGTATAAATGCTTGACCAAAATGACTTTGAGATTTTCATAAGTTTTAGTTCACTGATGGAATTGAATAACACCACCAGAAATGGATCTCTCTACTCTCTAGTGAAAGAAAGGGAATGTGCCTTAAGAAGAAGTCTCCACCACTCTCCTTGATAGCTTGCCAACAGCATATTGGCATCTTCATGATTTTCCAAAAATAACCATGACCACATATGTTCTTTGATTCTTTCTCTTCTAGTGTCTTTTAGCATCGACAGGGGTGTAAGAGATAGGGTTTCAGATGAAAGGCTCGGATGCAAGAGAAATGGAGGAGAAATAGGAGATGGTATAAGAAAATTGATGAGTAGGGATTGGCTTCACTTCTCTCAATAACATGGAATATTGAATTCTGTTTCAGGCCTGTGGGCTGTGAGCCTTAAGAAATGTACTTCCTCCGTCCCCCAAAAGTGTGGTTCATATTTGATTTGTTGTGAGGTATAAAATATTAGTTGAACCACACTAACCAGGAACGGAGGGAGTAGCATTCTATGTTAATTAACTTGGATTATATTATATTTTGAAGCATCCCATATATTTTCAATAATTTAAGAGCATGTTCTTCATATTAAAAACATTTAATGGTTTAGCTAGTTTATGTATAAGTTCGTAAAAATTGTCCCCGATGCACCTTTAATCATACAGCGACAGAAAAATGCATACCAAATAATCCCACACCCTTTTACCATAGTTGTCAATAGCGCTCGCGATCGCGTATCGCGTCGCGCACCTAAATCGGGTCGCATCGCTATTTCCCTCCCAATTGCGAATAGCGCTAGCTATGGGCGCTATCTGGGCGATCTTCCTGTAGCGCATAGCGCTAAATAGCGCGCTATTGTACAATTTGATTTCATGGGCTTGGGCTTTTAATTTTAATTAGGGTTTAAAACTTATAATTATAATTTGATTGATAACTATTATAATTAGAGTCAGTCAGACTCAGAATCATAACAAGACTATAATTATATTTATTACTTATGTATCTTCTGATCTTCTAAATCCTAATCGTGTTCCACAAGGCAGAAACCAGACCTTTCATTCATCTTCCTTCTCTTATTTATATTCACGGTAATCAGCAATATTCATCTTCTCTTAATCTCTTCTTCTTTTGCAATCTGCCTATCTACTACAGTACTTCTCATAATCTCATCTCATCTACTTTGCAATCTTCCTATTCTAAGCGCCGGACTGCCTTCTTGTATTCATCACCAGTAAGTTTTAATATTTCCATCCTGCCATCTTTTTTCTATTCAGCGGCTTCTGCCATCTTTTTCCAATCATATTCTGCCTGCGATTCTGCCTATCTTTTTCAGTTTCGATAGCAACTTCAAATAGTGAAAAAGAGAAGGATGTAGGGTGGTTACATGGAGATATGATCGAACCAAACAATACCAAAAACATTAAATGCAAGTATTGCCCTAAAGTCTTGAAAGGAGGGATAACGAGGCTGAAAGATCACTTTAGAGCTATTAGGTGTTATCTATTTTCATTTGAAATTAAGTTTTTATGAGTTTATCTTTATTAACTGAACATATTATGCATATTTTTCTTATGATTATGATATATATATATATATATATGTTTTTATATGATTTTGCGCTACATATTCAAATAGCGCTCGCAACGCGATGCGCGATGGCACTAGGACAGGTTTTCGCGATAGTGCACGATGGGCGATTGACAACTATGCTTTTACCGATTACTGGCCAAAGTGCTACTGCACATTTCCCCTACCAGGATTACACCACAATCAGAATAATTATGTTTTTACTTCACCAATATACGTACTATGTAAGAACACATTCATATTTTTGGAATTAATTATTAAATACTCCCTCCGTCCCAATAGCATGGTCTCACTTCTTTTGGGCACGGTTATTAAGAAGAAGGGATTTAGTGTATAAAGTAAGTTTGTTCCACTTTATTAAGGAGTATTTTAATTAAAAGTAATACTCTTAACCAACAACTATTTCCCCCTTATTACACACTAATTATTTCCTTATTTGGACTGAGACCTTGCTATTGAGACAGCCAAAAAAGGAAAGCGAGACCTTGCTATTGGGACGGAGGGAGTAGTTTACTACTTTTCTGTTCTAACCTCATGTTCTATAATACCTCTCATTTTCTGTATTTAACGCTGATAAGGTATTAAAGTAACCTACTACCCTTTTGTCGACCTGTATCCTCCAAGTAATTAATTTAAGCATTAGTCAAACAAATGTAAAGTCCTAGTAAACCACAATGAACAAGTTCTCTAGAGTAACCCACGAACTATATGCTACGGGACTATGCCAGCTTAGTATGAAAGATGGAGCATAATCGTTGGCCTATCTACTCAAATTTGGTTAACAACTCGTTACTATTTGAAATTTCATTGCTTAGTTTTAAAAGCAACTAAATAAAAAAAGAAAAGATTAAAGAGAAACAAAAAACGCCCAATTTCACATTCAACCTCACCAATCAAGCAACTTCCACATAAGTCTAGTCTAGCAGAATGCTAATTAACAGCAAAAATGAATACGATAAATAGAAGTCCCTGCTTATTGTTCCAATAAGATCATATTATAGAGAAAAATAAAGCATCATTATGATTGCCCCTTTGCACCATCACAAACAAAAATGAAGACTGCCCAACATAAAAGTTCTATATTAAATGATATAGCAGGAGTGACACATACCTGTATATTTGCCAAAGAAGCCATGACCAAAAACCTCTTTATATCCCTTGTATATCTCTTTCGCTTAAAATGACTGCCACCCATAACAGAAAATGATTAATTAAGAATCATATTATACTGAGCAAATACTTTGATGTAAAGCATTAGTACTTCCACTATTAGTAGTGTTCTAAAAGTCCCAGCTAAACGGTCCTTGGCCGCTTAGATCTTTAGCCAAATGAGCTCTGTCTAATCCTGTCTAGGCATTGCATAACCCCGCCTAAGCCCCATCTAAACACTAGGCCTCCTTTGCCATCTAATTGTCGCCCGCGACTTTTAGAACACTGCTTTGGCGAAATTCAAAAACCAGTGCATATTTAATTTTAATTTGCCCCATAAACGATGTTGTGCACAGCAGATGATCCTAATCCCATCTGCTAAGTGTGTGAGATCAATATAGCAGGAGTAAAATTCAAGGTGTAGATGATCCTAAGGAAAGGCCTTTTAATTAACTCAATCAACCCACTCTTCATGCAATTTATTCAACTCAATCGAACACAACCCAAACTACTTTATCCACCCCGCAAAGAATAAAGAGAAATAAAACAAACCACCAATTTTTTAATCTATCGATTATCTCAAAGCATTTTAACAGTTTACTTATTATAGATACTAAAAACGTTTCATCTTCGAATCAAACAGAAATTGCTAAAAAGTTTCAATTTTAAGCGGATAAAGCATTCAAGATTGACAACAGGGATAAATTTCTAAACCCTAAGTATTCGCAAGGATAATTAAGAGATAGCTTAATAAAAAAAGTAGCGGCAAAAAGTTGATAGTATCAAAATTTTACCTATTTTGCTCTGTACGCTTACGTTGAGAGAGAAGACAGACACAGATGCGAGAGAGAGAGAGAGATTTAAACGAGAGATTTTGAGCCGACGTTGACAGTGAGAGGTAGGCCGGGCCAATTCTAACTCGAAATTGGGCTTTCATGGAATCCATAAGGAAAAATTGGACTAAAATATAAATATATAAAGAGGTAATCATGTTGACTAGCAAATTAAGTTAGTGGAAATTAATAGTTGGCCATCAATTGTGGCCAATTTTGGGATGAAGTGACTTAAATGCCCTCCATATCACTTTACAGCTCTCTCACTTTCTCTCTCCCCCTCCCCGTACTCTCTCTGTCAGAATTCATTTTCAGATTCAAAAATTTTCTCTTTCATCTCCATCATTCTTCTCCCTTCCGTCAAGCCGTCTACAACTTTCGGCGCCGTCTGCATCTTCCGTCGTCGTCTTCCTTACAAAGTGGCGTCGTCTACAACTTTCGGATCTCGCCGTCTCGCGCTCGGATCTACGGCACATCATTTTGGAATTCAGATCTATAGATCTACAGCTTCTGTCATCTGAAAATTTGTTCTTTGATGGTGTATTGTAAGTTGTTGGTTTTATGGTTGTAATGTATATTGTATTTTGGAATTTGGCTTGTTTGATGGTTGTATTGTAGGTTGATGGTTTTTAATCTAAGATATCAGTTTTGAATTTAGTGTATTAATTTTAATTGAGTTTTCTAGATCTAGTCTGTCATGTTCTTGTCGTATTTTCCAGATCTTGATGTCCTCTTCGTGCATATGTGTTCTTTCTGCATTTTTCACGTCACTGCGCGTCGCGACTTGGCACACCTAGTACGAATGCAACATATTCGTACCAGGTGTGCCAAGGCATACCGCGCCTAGACTTGGAACACCTGGTACGAATGGTGTATTCGTACCAGGTGTTCCAAGTCTAGGCGAGGTATGCCTTGGCACACCTGGTACGAATGCAACGTATTCGTACCAGGTGTGCCAGGGCATACCGCGCCTAGACTTGGAACACCTGGTACGAATGGTGTATTCGTACCAGGTGTTTCAAGTCTAGGCGAGGTATGCCTTGGCACACCTGGTACGAATGCAACGTATTCGTACCAGGTGTGCCAGGGCATACCGCGCTTAGACTTTGCACACCTGGTACGAATACACCATTCGTACTAGGTATGCCAAGGCATACCGGGATGCGGTTGACCAAAGACGAACATCATCCATGACATTTGTTGGGAAAATTCTAGAGTTTTGATTCAATTCCAAAACCCAACTGTTCTCCAACCTAGTAGATGAATGTACAAACCTAAGTTAAGCTTACCAGCTCGCTTGTTTGAGCCTTAGAATTTCTATGTTTACAGGTAAGGAAACTGAAGACGAAAGAAGACCCAGCTGAGTAATCAGCTGGACCCAAAGTCAGCTGAAAGGTTTCTTAGCTGAACAAAGTTCAAAGACTGAGCTGAGTCAGACTGACTCTCAAGACAAGAAGAGTGGATCCAGCCAAGGAGATCCAACGGAGCTGAATCCAAGAGAGTCAGCTGAGCAGACAAAAAGGGAACTAACTCTGAAGTCGTCACTTCAAGTCAGTTTACCCAATCCAGCTCTAAATTAAAAAACCAGCTCGAAAGACAGAAATCCCGGTATCAGAGGAAGTCAATATACCTCGACCAATGAGGGATCGACATCTCAGCATCCTAGAAAGGCGAACCTAGGATCTGACACAATGATGAAGACAGGTGAAGATACACTCAACGGCAGATCGACAGATCAGAGAGTAGGTAAGATTCAAACGGCTCCTCCAACGGCTAGATTTGAATCTCTACCTATAAATACCAGTCTTCAACCTCAGAATCAGACACGAAAAACTCTCTACAAGCTTTCAACCTCTCTGAATCTCTCAAGTTTTAAAAAGCTCTCCAGCAGTTATCTAACTCTTTGAAGTACAGTTAAATTCTTAAGTGTTTACTTTCAGAAACTGCTTTAATTTTTCGTCTGATCAATAGGCAGAAATCATAGTAAATCCAAAGTCTAGATCTGAACGAGTTCATCTTCCAAAGTTCTTCATTGTAAGAACTCGTTCAAAGTTGGAAACCAAAACCCTCCTTTACCCAGAAAAGGTTAGGTCAAGGTTACGCCCTCTCGAAGCGTGAAATTCGAGTGTAAGGTAGTTCAGTACCCGAAAACTGAAAAGAGATAGACTTCTACAGTACCCGTAAACTGTTAGAACACAGCTCGAGGTAGAGCTGTGAAGTTGCTTGGTACTCGTAAACCAAGTGGTTATCCTTAGTGGATTTACCAGCTAAGACCTGGTCGTGGACGTAGGAGTTCTCTCTCCGAACCACGTTTAAATTCTGTGTTCTTTATTGCTTTATTCAGTCTTTGCATTTTATATATTTTAAAGAACTGACCGCATTTGCACAGCACAAGTTTTCAAAGCTTAAGTTCTCTGGCTGTGTGACCCAGCCAGCTGCATCTGTTTCAAACCTGCTTAACTGAAAACTGAAACTAAGTTTTTCTGAGATTTTGTAAAGGGAACGAGCTAAGTTTTTCTTTCCACCACTTTCCGCACTTCCAGCTAAGTTATCAGTCCAGCTGATCACCTTCTTTAGAAGTCAGCTGAACTCATAACTGAGCTCTCACTTAACTCTGTTTTAATTTGTCAATCGTTTTCAAAAATCCCTCTTCGGTGTATTCACCCCCCCTCTACACCGAAGACCTCGTTTCGGGACCATCATTTGGTATCAGAGCAGTGGTTCAAACGACCTCTGTTTCTGAATCAAGAGATTTGTCTTGAAACTCTGTGTCAATGGTCAACTGAACAGATCCGTTTTTCAGAAAAACTCATACTAGTGCATCTTGTACATCTCTTCATGGATTCTTATCTTAACAGGAATCTTCCCACCTTCTCAGTTGATGATTATGCAATCTGGAAATTCAGATTGAAAAGCTTCCTGTGTGCGCATCATGACATGATGTGAGACGTCATTACAGACGGACCCATCCTCATTTATAAGCAAGGAAATGAACTCGTACCAGCTCATGATGGAGGACAACCAGCATACCAGCCAATTCTCAAACCAAAGAAGAAATACTCTTCAGAAGAGCGAAAGCAAGCTGGATTGGACAGCTTTGCAAGAAACACCATCTCATCAACAGTCTCAAACGCCTACCTGAGTAAGATTATAAAGTGCGAGACAGCCAAAGAGATGTGGGAAACACTTGCCAAGCTATGTCAAGGGTCAGAAGAGATCAAAGAAAACAAATTCACAATAGCTTGCCAAAAATTCGACAACTTTAAGCAGCTAGCCAACGAGTCCATCGAAGCGATGGAGCTAAGGTTCTCAAACATAGTCGTCGAGATAGAGACAATCAGAACTGGGAAATACACCCAGCGGGAAAAGAATTTAAAGGTTCTTTCAGCTCTTTCAGCTGAATGGAACACTTACAAAGTAGTTCACCAAAGTCGAAGTGACTTGGGTGATCTATCTACAGAAAAGTTGTTCTCACTCTTAAAAGCTAACGAATACAACTTGAAGATCACCCAAGAAGAGTCTTCAAGTAGACAGAATGAAGGAGAACTCACCCCAGCTCCAAAAGAGATAGCGTTCAGAGCCAACTCTGAAAAATCAGCTCATGTCAAGTCAGCTGAGTCCTCCAAGAAGAAGAAGGACAAAAAGGATATGAGCAAAGAGGAGCTACTCGAAGAAATTGCCATGTTGGTAAAAAATTACAACAGACTCAATACCATCAAAGGCAAATACAAAAAATTTGCCAAGACGTACAGAGACAAGTACACTGCAGCTGATGAAAAGCCAGCTGACTCCTCAAAACGGACAGAGGAAGGCTGTTTCAATTGCAAAGAGCCGGGACACTACAAGCAGGACTGTCCCAAACTGTCAAAGAAGGAAAAAGATTTTCTGAAAGCTAAGGCAGCTGACAGAAGAAGAGCATATATAGCTGATGAAGAGTCCGAGTGTAACAAAATAGATGATGACATGCCTTTCTCAGACTCAGAGGAAGATGCACTCATGGCCCGTGATGATCAAGACTGGGATACTTGCTTCATGGGACAGACAGACGGACTCGACTATGATGAGGTAACTTCTAAAACTCAGGACGTATCTAACCCATCACCATCACACGAACACTCTACGCAGGTCTCTGAATCAGAAGGACAACCTGATTGGAATCTGGTGGAGAAAGTCATGAATGACTTCAAGGATTTACAAGAAATTCTTGATGTCATAATGTGTGAAAATGCTTGAAAGTCGAAGATAGAACTGAAAAAGAAAGAAGCATCAGAAGCAGCTGATGCCACACAGCTCAAAGAGGAAATAGTGTCGCTCAACGAAAAGATAGTCAAACAGGATCAGCTGATGAAGGAATTCTACTATGAGAAAAAGCAGCTGGTGGACAACTTGGAAAAATCCACAGCTGAGTCAGACAGAAAGTCAGCTGAGATCTTGGAACTAAAAAGGTCAGAAGACACACTAACCACAAAGCTGGTTGCACTTATCAAAGCTACATCAACAATGGATGAAATAATTAGTGTGCAACGACCAGCAGCATTAAAGACGGGATTGGGTTATGATAGGTCTAAGGATTTAACAAATGTTGCAACTACAAGTGGAACCAAGGTAACTTTTGTGAAAGCAAAAGAGAATCCAACTCCAGCTGCACAACAGACTGAGAAAAAGAAGACACAACAAGGTTCTAGAAGACCAGCTGTAAGGCAACCCCAGACACAAATTAAACATCATTGGATTCAACCACAACGAAGGAATGACGCTGGACAATATCGACACCAGCATCATCAGCAGCAAGTGGCAAAATATCAACCGAGATATCAGAAAAGATATCCAGCTGGATATCAGTCATATGATTACCAGCTGGATTATCAAGTCCAGCCGAGATACCAAGTTAAACAGCAGAGACAGAGACAAAGAAATGTCTCAGCTGTACACTCAGCTGGAAACCAAAGAAGAACTGAACAATCAAGAAATCAAGCTGGGAGACGACAGAGATCAAGACCCAACCAACAGAGTCAAACAAAGAACACAAAGAACGTGTTCATAGACACAGCTGGGAGAATTATCAGAACAAATGATCCAATCAGAGTCATCAAACAAATCTGGATCGTAAAGGGATCTCTAACTAACCAATAAGGACCCAATCACAACTGGGGACCTAAATTTTGATTTCTGTGACATAGATAGTGGAATTTTGATTTCTGTGACAGACTACAAGAGAAAGACGCATCATAGAGGAATCAATGAGAACACTGTGGTACATGGACAGCGGATGCTCAAAGCACATGACTCATCTGAAGCATCTACTCCAAGAATACGAAGAGCGTCCAGGCCCTCAAGTAACGTTTGGTGACAACTCCAAAGGTTTAACCAAAGGTTACGGTACATTTGAAACCAACAATGTTAAAATATCTAACGTTTCATATGTACAAGGATTAAAACATAACTTGCTTTCCATTAGTCAATTCTGCGACAATGGTTTTTCTGTCAAGTTTGATGCACATGGATGTACAGTGAAAAACAGGGAAACCAAGCAGGTATTACTGAGAGGGAAAAGAGAAGCAAACAGATACTTTGTTGACTGGAATAGCAGCCCTCCAGACACTTGTCTTGTATCAAAAAGCAGCAATGAAGTCAGCTGGTTGTGGCACAGACGGCTGAATCATCTCAACTTCAAGACAATCAACAAGCTGGCCAGAAATCAGCTCGCTAATGGAATTCCAGATCAAGTTTATGACAAGAGTCATATTTGCAGTGCTTGTCAACAAGGAAAACAAATAAAGATTTCATTTTCTCTCAAGCCGACGCCCTCAACTGATCGAGTCCTTCAACTCCTTCACATGGATCTTTTTGGTCCAGTAACACCAGTGAGTTTCAACGGCAGGAAATACACTCTGGTCGTAGTGGATGACTTCTCCAGGTTCACATAGGTTTCTTTCCTGTACCAGAAAAGCGAAACAAGATCCAAGCTGCCAGCCCTGCTGGAAAGGTTGACGACTAAAAAGGAATGCAAAATTATCTCGATTAGATCAGACCGAGGAACTGAGTTTCTGAATGAAACTATATATGAATATTGTAAGAAGAACGGAGTACAACATCAAACCTCAGCTGCACGTACACCTCAGCAGAATGGTGTAGCTGAGAGGAGGAACAGAACACTCAAAGAAGCAGCTACCTCAATGTTAGCAAGCTCAGCCATTCCAAAGAAATTCTGGACTAAAGCAATCAACACAGCTTGCTTCACTCAGAATAGATCGCTACTCACATCCAGACAAGGAAAGACTCCATACGAACTATGGAATAATAGGAAACCCTTCATCGGGTACTTCAAGGTTTTCGGTTCAAAATGCCATATCCTAAATAATGGAAAAACCCAGTTGAAGACGTTCGACGCCAAAACTGACCGAGGAGTATTCCTTGGCTACTCAGCTGTAAGTAAAGCTTACAGAGTCTTCAACAGGAGAACACAAACAGTCGAAGTGACCCCTCATGTCACCTTTGATGAAACATCTTTCGAATTCAGAGAGTCTATCAAACAAAGAAACACAGCTGGAACATCAAACACCTATCCAGCTCAAACAAGATCTCAAGAAATTTGAATCCGGAATCTAGCCGAACCATTGATTTGGGATGATGAACCTGGAGAACCTCAAATCAATTCAGCAGAGGCAAATCAACCAGCTGAAAATCCAGAGGGAACCCCAGTATCAGACCAAGGGGGAATGCCGCCAGCTGGAAATCAAGGCCCAGCTGACTCCCCAGCTCCCTCTCCAGCTGAATTCACTCAGTCTACGCCTCAAGATCAATCTAATTCTAATCCAAATCAGAACGAGTCTCAGGATATGACTCCAGATCATCTCCAAGCAAGACGTGACTTAGCAACAACAAGCATCAATGAGCTAGAAGAAGAAATTAGAAGAAGACGAAGATGGATCGAAGATCATCCAGCTTCAGCAATCATTGGAGAACCTTCAGACAGAGTTAGAACAAGAAATTCAATTGCTCAAAACCCGTCATCAAACCCTCAAGAAGCAGCTAATGAAGCTCAAGTCTCAGTAGAGCTAGAACTGACCGTCTTCGACGAAGACACAGCTCTCATGGCATGTTATGTAGCTCAAGTTCCAGAGCCTCAAACAATACTCGAAGCCTTAAAAAGCGTGCCCTGGACAAATGCAATGTAAGAAGAGTTGAATGAATTTCTCAGAAACTGCGTCTGGGAACTGGTCGATAGACCAGAAGGAGTCAAAATAATAGGACTTAAATGGATATTCAAAAACAAGCTGGATACTCTTGGAATAATAATCAGAAATAAGGCTAGATTAGTCGCCAAGGGTTATACACAGCAAGAAGGAATAGACTTTGAAGAGTCATTTGCTATAGTAGCAAGATTGGAAGCCATCAGATTATTCCTTGCATACGCTGCACATCACAAATTCAAAGTATACCAAATGGACGTGAAGTGTGCATTTCTGAATGGGGATGTTGGGAAAATTAATAGAGTTTTGATTGGATACCAAAACCCAGCTGACCCCAACCGAGTAGATGATCGCACAAGCCTAAGCGTTTTTCAGCTCACCTGTTTGAGCATATAGAGTTTCTTTAGTTTACTGGTAGATTCGCTGAAGACAACAGAAGACACAGCTAAGCAGACAGCTTAAAGGACTCAGCAGAGCAAGACCAAGAAGTGTCAAAGATCTTGCAGTATCAAGACCCAGCTCAGTGACGGAAACCCAGCTTAGTGTCAAAGACCCAGCTCAGTGTAAAAGACCCAACTTAGTGTCGTTGACATAGCTCAGGTCTAAAACACAGCTCAGGTCAGTGACCCAGCTCAGGTTGAAGACACAGCTCAGGTTGATGATACAGCACAGGTCTAAAGACAGCTCAGAATCAAGACACAGCAGAGTCCAAGCCGCTGAAGATACAGCAGAGAC
Source organism: Agastache rugosa (assembly GCA_031470985.1). Classification (NCBI taxonomy): domain Eukaryota; kingdom Viridiplantae; phylum Streptophyta; class Magnoliopsida; order Lamiales; family Lamiaceae; genus Agastache; species Agastache rugosa. The sequence goes on from CM062605.1 coordinate 5,961,451, forward strand.
GCTTAGCAGCTCGAAGACGAAGACCTTCTCAAAGACAAGATCTCGATGTCAGAAGATCTTATCTGACGCAGTCAGATTAGAGAAGAACTAGCTTCTGCAGATGCAGACCTACTTCGTAGGTAAAGGCCAGAAGTCAACAAGAGTAGGTAAGATTCAAACGGCTCTCTTCCAACGGCTAGTTTGAATCTCCACCTATATATATCTCTCCTCCACCATTGAAGAATAGGTTGGCAAGACGACTGAAGAAATAGAAGAAAACAGAAAAATGAACAACGATCTTCAAAGCCAAATCTTTCAAGAACACCCAGCCAGTCAGCTGTGTTCTTAATTGTTCACATATTCAGTCATAGGCAGAATAGATCAAAATAAATATCTTAAGCCTAGTTTGAACGAGTTCATCATACTCATTGTTCTTCATTGTAAGAACTCGTTCATAGTTGGAAAACCATACCCAAACCAAACCCAGAAAGGTTAGGTAAAGGTACGCTTGCTCGAAGCGTGTAATTCGAGTGGTTAGGTTCTTCAGTACCCGGAAACTGAAGGTGTAGGCTTGACAGTGCCCGCAAACTGTTGGAACACAGCTCGGGTTAGAGTTGTGAAGTTGCTTGGTACTTAGAAACCAAGTGGTAGTGAATTACCAGTGAATCTGGTCGTGGATGCAGGAGGGGTTACTCCGAACCACGTTAAAAATGCTCTGTTATTTATCGCTTTGTTTTATGCATGTTACTAACCCTCATAAGCATACATTTCAATCTGCATAAACTGACTAACTGAAAAGTGAAACAGAGCTTTGCAATATATTTGAAGCAACAGACGGACTTTCCAAATCCACCACATTCCGCACACACACACACAGCCAGCTGTGTCGATCAAGCTGCCATCCAGCTGGATCGAACACAGCCAGCTCTCTGAAAAGAGTTTTAACTTGGAAAAGTTTTTAAACCTTGGTGTATTCACCCCCCCTCTACACCAAGGTATCCGTCATGGGCCCAACAGGGGAAATCAAAGAAGATGTCTACGTAGAACAACCTCCAGGATTTGAAGCAGAAGGAAATAAAGTTTACAAGCTAAAGAAGGCGCTTTATGGTCTGTAGTAAGCACCTCGAGCTTGGTATGACACCCTATCAGGATTTCTTGTATCCAAAGGATTCAAGAAAGGTTCAGTCGACATAACCCTCTTCACCATCAAACTAGGTGAAGATATATTAGTTGTCCAAATTTACGTGGACGACATCATCTTCGGCTCAAGATCAACTGTCTTATGTGAAAAATTCGGAGAGTTGATGTCAAAACAATTCCAATTGTCAATGATGGGAGAAATGAGTTTCTTTCTAGGACTTCAAGTCAAGCAATCAACAGAAGGAATATTCATAAATCAATCCAAGTACGTGAAAGATTTGATCGCCAAATACGGAATTCAATCCAGCAAAACGGTGAAGATCCCTATGAATACCAACTGGAAGATTGAACCTGGAACCGAAGGAAAACCAGTGGATCCCAGCAAATACAGAGGGATAATTGGTTCCCTGCTGTATCTCACAGCTAGCCGCCCAGATATATCATTTGCAGTCGGAGTATGTGCCAGATTTCAAGTTGATCCTAAGGAGGCACATATGCAAGCAGTCAAGAATATTCTCAAATATCTAAAGGGTACTCAGAGCGTTGGGCTGTGGTATCCAGCTGAAGATAATTTGCAGCTGACTGGATACTCAGACTCAGACTTTGCTGGAGATCGATTAGACAGAAAATCAACTTCAGGAACATGTCAGTTCCTAGGAAGCAAGTTGATATCATGGTTTTCAAAGAAACAGACGTATGTCTCTACATCTACAATTGAAGCAGAGTATATGGCAGCTGGAAGCTGCTGCTCTCAAATTCTCTGGCTGAAGCATCAGCTGGATCACTATGAAGTGAAAACTGGTCAAGTTCCAATCTTCTGTGATAGCTCAAGTGCTATTGCAATATCTGAAAATCCAGTCCTTCACACAAGGTGTAAGCATGTTGACGTTCGACATCACTTCATCAGAGATCACGTGGAAAAGAAAGAAGTCATTGTTGAGAAAATTCACACAGATATCCAACGAGCTGACATTTTAACAAAGCCTCTGATGGAAGCGAGATTCAAAATGCTGTGTGGATTGCTTGGATTGCTTAATCCAGATGAAGGAACTTCATCCAGCTGAGGGGGAATAAGACTCAACTTGATACCTTTGGGTTATCAAGTTGGAAGAATCCAGACCTAGTCGGTTCGTGAACTCAATTCAAGAAGGGACACCAGCTGAGGGGGAATCTAGCTCAGCTGGTTAATAAAACTTAAGGAGAAACTCAACATAAAGAAACACAGCCGAGGTATCAGCTGACTACAAAGATCAGCTGACAGGTTTGCAGTCTTTCATTTAATTCCCTGAGGAATATGCTATTTAAGGATAAAATTATTTGAATTTAATTCAAATACCCAGACATTCCTTAGATGGATTAGTTAATAAGCCATCCATCCAATCGAATCCCATCGCATCCAGTCGAGGCAGAAGTCAGAACGTTTTGACTACCTCACGCGCGCGTGACCTACACTCTATTTACGCACGTCACTTAACGTGTAGCGCAAATCTCTCCCAGCCGCAGATCTTAAAGTCGGATGCCAAGATCTCAACCGTTCATCAAAATAAGCGGTTGATATATATATATATATATCAAAGATATGCAAATCGTCGCCATATTTTCTTTCATATCTCTGAAATTTTAGATAACAAGTTCTTGCTTATCTTTCTGCAAAACTCTTTTCCTTTGTATCTTCTAACTCTTTAACACAGAAAAAGATCATGGCACCAAAGAAGATAACACCAGGAGCAAACCAGTCTGAAAATCTCATGTCAAAGCTTCACTTTGAGAGTTGCTTAACTCTCAAGAATTACAAGAACTCAGAGTTCCAGGAGGTGCTGGATCTCATCGAGAAAGCCGGCCTACTGCAATGGGCGACTGCGCGACCAAAGAACATCTTCCGCAGGGAAGTGGCAGAATTCTTCATGGAGATGACGAACAGAGATGAACGTCTCCGCTCCAACATCACTCTTCATCTCAAGGAAAAGACAGGGCATACAACTCCTTGGGATGTCGACATCAACATCAACCGGATGTTGATCAAGCTGTTCGGACTAAAGACTCTTGGGGACCGCTCCCTAGACAACTACACCAGAGAAGAGATCCAGGCCGAACTGGACCAGATGCTGTTCAAACCGGAACCCTACAGGGCGAGCATGTCCAAGCTTCTGCTCAAGCCCATATTCAGACTACTTCTGGATGTCACCCAGAAGTGCATCCTCGGTATCGCTGGATCTCAAGGATAGATCAGCATACCCAAGTTGAAGCCAATGATAGCCATCCTCAGGAATGATCCTATGGATTGGTTCTCCTTCTTCATGGGAAAGTTGGAGAAAGAGTCGAAAAAGATTCACTTTGAAGATGACAGCTTCACCAGGTACAACTGTAGGGAGACAATCTATCTATGCACCAAGGTGGCGTGCATAATAGAACACTATTCCACTGGACGACAAATCAAGTGGCACGACACAGAAGAGTTTCCTGTGTCCAAAATTCTTTTTGAGAAACAGAGTCAGCTCTCTGACTTGGTGAAGAAAGCAGCCCCCGAAGGGAAGAAGAAGATGCAGGAGACAAAGCAGCAGACTGTCTCTCCCTCTCAAGCCGGGAAAAGGAAGCAGCCGGAGGAATCACATCCAGCTGTATCTCCTCCTGCCAAAAAGAAGCTCAAATTTAAGGCAGCCAGCAAGCCAGCAGAGAAGCAAGCTGATAAGCCAGCTGGATCTGAATCCACTTCCTCAGCCTCTCCTGTCCCTCCTTGACCCGGAAGATGCTATTCCCCTTCGCCAAATTCTTCAAGCATCCTCACAACCCGCTCCAGCTGATCTCACATCAGCTGGAACTCCTCAACAACACTCTCTTCTCCTTCCTCCTCAACAACACTATCTTCTCCTTCCTCTTCATCCTCAGGTACCACACCCAGCATCCTCTCCTACTTCTTCTGTACCTGAAACCATCCAATTCTCAGCACCCAGCTCACCTAAAGAGCCCCATCCAGCTGACGATCCTTTGCAGCTGGATGATGAAAACCAAACTGAACCATCTAGCCCCTCTTCCTCTGAGGAAATCGAAATCCTCAGTCCCAGAGCCGTTGCACGTGCTGCCACTATCATGAGGTTCGAGGACCTCAGGCTTCAAGGAATAAAGAGCGCACTGCAACAATTTCCGTCTCTTGCCGCATTAGTCGCCGTCAGCGACTTCAAATTCTATCTAGCTACCAAGATGGCTACTTGGTACGCAAATGAAGAACTTGTGGAGTTCTACACTTTTGATAAGCTCAAAGCTGAAGAAGCAGCTCTACAAGAGATATTTGGATTTGGAAGTCTTCAGGATGCTTTTGAGCATCAAGACGAGCTGACCCAAATCCTCATCCAAAAGGTTGAACAGGATGAAGTACCACCTTCTGAGGAGGTCATCTCAAGAGCCACCTCCTACCTACACAATCTCAGCTGGATTGTTCCAGTTGAGACTGCCAAGGAAGCTGTCCCTTCCGACACAGCTGAGGCAATAATGATTGACGAAGGGCCAACTAATGCAACAGTTGAGCCTACTGAAGCTGCCCCACAAAGTCCAGATGCCGATGATACTCGCTCACTGGTCGAGATCGAGGAAGTAAAACCCAGCCAAGTCGAATCCGAGACCAGACGGATCCTAATGTGCTTTCTGATGCAATGAAGGACGAGATCACCAAACAAGTTGAGGAAATCCTATTCCAGGATAGACTCAAATCAAATGTTGACAACCTTCTGCGCATCACAGCTGTAGAACGGCAAGTTCATTATAATGGACAGTCCATTGATGAAGTCCACAGATTTGCCCAGAATCTACAGGAAAGCACCAGTCAAGATCTTAGGCAATCTCTCGTTTCTCAACAAATTGATCAGTCAAATCATCTAGAGAAGAGAGTCCCTGAGATCATCTCAAACCTCCAAGCTCCACTGGAAAGAAGCGTCAACGACTTATCCAGCCAGCTGAAAGCTCTCCAACAGCAAACTTTCTCCAACAGAACTGACATTCACCAGCTGTTCAATCTCTACAAGGAGCTGGACAATCAGTTCAAAGCTGGAAGCAACAGCACATCACAGCTCAATCTCGTCACAGCAGACAACTCATCCAAGATTGCTGATATTGACAAGGCCCTGGCCCAGCTGAATGAGATAGTTGTCAACCTTTCCTCCGCTCTCGATGATAATGCCAAAAAGGGGGAAGGTAATGACAAGAGAAAAACATCAAGGACGGGCAAATGGAAAGCTGTAGCTGAAGACGAAATCCAAGTGATACAGTCTGAGATTGATGAAGTTGTTGCTAAGCTGGATGCAGAGGAACCAGCTGGACGGAAAGGAAAATGGAGCAAAATGATCATCCCTCTTGCCAAAGCTAGTGGAGCCACGCCAGAACAGTTCAATGATACTCAATGGCTCTGTAACTTTGTGAATCAACAAAAGCAAGAGATGAAAAAGCTTTTAAGAGCAGCAAAAGAAGAAAGAAAGTTTGCTCAATGCCGAAGAAAAGAAGCAGAAGAAGAAAAGAGCAAACATAAGAGCAGCAAAGAAAAAGTCTCAGATGCCAATGAACTGGAGAAGAACAGATGAATGGATCCCAGAAGAGTTAAACGACGACTGGGAACATACAAAATTTGAGTTCATTGAAGATTACTACTATCTGGGAGCTTACCCTAATACGCCCCCAGATGTTGCTTTCAAGATGCATCTCAATGAGCTTTTTCATCATGATAGAATGACTGCGAAAGCATTCTTCAATGCTGCAAGTACCGCAAACATCCAATTCACTGCTCACTGTATCATCTCCAGCCTCCGCTGATACCTGGAACTCATCTTCCTGACAAATCGAAAATTATCGCAGAAGTAAATAGATGGGCAATCAGGAGAAAAATTTCCAAGGTAAACAACGAAGAAGAATACAGGAAGTTGGAACAGATGATATTCAACCGGTACAAGTTGAGAACAGATGAGCAGCTGGAAGAAGATAGATTGAAGAATCAGCAGCAGCAGCAGAAATGAAGACCCAGCCAACTGGGATTTAATTTTGTCTATTTTGTCAGTTTGTTAATCCTGTAATTCTTGTAATCATCTTTGTGGATTAATAAAACTGAAATGTTTTTGCTCTCAAGCTCACCCTGATGACAATAACTCTTTGTCCAGGCACTGAACTCTGAATTTAATCTTCTGAAATATTCTTATCATTTTTTTGAAACCCACTTTCTCATTTTAGGGGGAAGTAGGTTGTTTTTCTCAGTTAGGTTTTGGCATCATCAAAAAGGGAGAAATTGTTGGGAAAATTCTAGAGTTTTGATTCAATTCCAAAACCCAACTGTTCTCCAACCTACTAGATTAATGTACAAACCTAAATTAAGCTTACCAGCTCGCTTGTTTGAGCCTTAGAATTTCTAAGTTTACAGTAAGGAAACTGAAGACGAAAGAAGACCCAGCTGAGTAATCAGCTGGACCCAAAGTCAGCTGAAAGGTTTCTTAGCTGAACAGAGTTCAAAGACTGAGCTGAGTCAGACTGACTCTCAAGACAAGAAGAGTGGATCCAGCCAAGGAGATCCAACGGAGCTGAATATATTGAGCTGACTCAAGTCCAAGAGAGTCAGCTGAGCAGACAAAAAGGGAACTAACTCTGAAGTCGTCACTTCAAGTCAGTTTACCCAATCCAGCTCTAAATTCAAAAACCAGCTCGAAAGACAGAAATCCCGGTGTCAGAGAAAGTCAATATACCTCGACCAATGAGGGATTGACATCTCAGCATCCTAGAAAGGCGAACCTAGGATCTGACACAATGATGAAGACAGGTGAAGATACACTCAACGGCAGATCGACAGATCAGAGAGTAGGTAAGATTCAAACGGCTCCTCCAACGGCTAGATTTGAATCTCTACCTATAAATACTAGTCTTCAACCTCAGAATCAGATACGAAAAACTCTCTGCAAGCTTTCAACCTCTCTGAATCTCTCAAGTTTTAAAAAGCTCTCCAGCAGTTATCTAACTCTTTGAAGTACAGTTAAATTCTTAAGTGTTTACTTTCAGAAACTGCTTTAGTTTTCGTCTGATCAATAGGCAGAAATCATAGTAAATCCAAAGCCTAGATCTGAACGAGTTCATCTTCCAAAGTTCTTCATTGTAAGAACTCGTTCAAAGTTGGAAACCAAAACCCTCCTTTACCCAGAAAAGGTTAGGTCAAGGTTACGCCCTCTCGAAGCGCGAAATTCAAGTGTAAGGTAGTTCAGTACCCGAAAACTGAAAAGAGATAGGCTTCTACAGTGCCTGTAAACTGTTAGAACACAGCTCGAGGTAGAGCTGCGAAGTTGCTTGGTACTCGTAAACCAAGTGGTTATCCTTAGTGGATTTACCAGCTAAGACCTGGTCGTGGACATAGGAGTTCTCTCTCCGAACCACGTTAAAATTCTGTGTTCTTTATTGCTTTATTCAGTCTTTGCATTTTATATATTTTAAAGAACTAACCGCATTTGCACAGCACAAGTTTTCAAAGCTTAAGTTCTCTGGCTGTGTGACCCAGCCAGCTGCATCTATTTCAAACCTGCTTAACTGAAAACTGAAACTAAGTTTTTCTGAGATTTTGTAAAGGGAACGAGCTAAGTTTTTCTTTCCACCACTTTCCGCACTTCCAGCTGAGTTATCAGTCCAGCTGATCACCTTCTTTAGAAGTCAGCTGAACTCATAACTGAGCTCTCACTTAACTCTGTTTTAATTTGTCAATCGTTTTCAAAAATCCCTCTTCGGTGTATTCACTCCCCCTCTACACCGAAGACCTCGTTCCGGGACCATCAACATTAGATCTGGAATGTGACGTCATGGATTCCGGATAGAAAGCTGTCAATATGGCCGGATCTGGTGCGGCGGCAGATCTGGAATATGGCCGGCATAATGTGAAAGTTCAAGGCGGCGCGGGGACTGGACTGGAAGTACGAAGGAGGTGCGGCAGAAGGGAATGGAAGTACGACGACGCGGCGGCGGAATGAAAGTACGACGGCGGCGACGACAAAATGAAAGTACGACGGCGACGACGGAGAAATGGAGAAAAATAGGATTTCTAGAGAGAGAATATTTTGCAGAAATAGAGAATATGAAATTTGAAAAATGAAAAATGAAAAATGAAATGAGTAGATGGATGGTTAATAGTGGTTCTAAGGGCAAATTGGTCCAAATTTCCAAAAGTTGGCCAGAATTTCTACAAATAAAGTTGGTGGCCAACTATAATTTCCACTATCTATATTGGTTATCCCAAATTTTACCTCATATATAAATATAGGAGATGGATTATATAAGAATAGATTTTAAAGTAAGAAATAGGATTAAATGCACCAGATAGCATAACGGAATGCATTAGACAATGCATTAAGATGTACCAGACAGTATTTTTAGTCAAACCCATTTTTTGACTTAAGTAGCGTTAATACGGTTTAATAATCAGATGCATCAGACAGCATAACGGGATGCACCAGACAATGCATTGACTAAAAACATTGTATGGTGCATCTCAATGCATTGTCTGGTGCATCCCGTTATGTTGTCTGGTGCATTTATTCTTATTCTTAGGATAAGGATTATTTGTACAAGAATCACTCCATATATATATATATATATATAAGGTGTGGATCTGGTATGAACTCATCCTTATATGAGTCCGTAGGAACCATGCATTTTTATCACTTTGGAAATGCACAAAATACAGTACTTTAATGCACAAACATGACAAAGTACAAATTCAGTAATTTAATGCACATATTTAATACATTTTTAATGCACGGTGTGCAATAATTTAATGCACCAATTAACCTCGACAATGCATAAAAAAAATCAACGGTCAATTTTTTCATTAATATATATTTGTGGATTAAAATAATTCAATTTGTACGTTAACCGATGAGATATAAATGTATGGTTCCTACGGACTCATATAAAGATGAGTTCTTATATGATCCTCTTCCTATATATATATATATATATATATATATATATATACATTTTTTTTACTTGGACAAGAGGAGCGGTAGATTTTGTAAAATGGAAACTTCAATACACTCAACATATAATAAGCACCCTCAACTTAAAAATTATACATCATGCTACCAAAAAATTACTCTATCCTTTTTCACTCCTATTTGGTTTGATAATAATACCATCCAAAAGTTATTTTCTATTTCCCATTTTATCACAAACAACTCATTTGCTTAACATCTATGCTCGGGTCTATAAAATGAACTCAATTCTGTTCGTCAAAAATAAGGATGGTAGTTTGAGGATGTGCATCGACTACCGAGAATTAAACAAATTGACCTTGAAGAATAGATATCCTTTGCCGAGAATAGATGATCTTTTTTATCAGCTCAGAGGAGCGAGTGTATTCTCGAAGATTGATCTAAAATCTGGTTATCACCAATTGAAGGTTAAGCATGAAGATATTTCCAAGACGGCTTTCAGAACAAGATATGGCCACTACGAGTTTGTAGTAATGCCATTTGGTGTGACAAATGCTCCAGTAGTATTTATGAATCTCATGAATCGAGTATTCCATGAATTCTTGGACAAGTTTGTCGTAGTTTTCATTGATGATATTCTCGTGTATTCAAAGAATGAATTAGAACACGGGGAACATCTCCGAATTGTTCTGGAGAGGTTGAGAACCGAAAGATTGTATGCCAAATTTAGTAAATGTGAATTTTGGTTGAAAGAAGTACATTTCCTTGGACATGTTGTATCTTCTGAAGGAATCAAAGTTGATCATTCAAAAGCTAATATGGGACGAATGGAGTATAATATTCTATTGAAAATTGCTTGTATTGCTACAATTTATTGGAAGAGGTGTTAATGAACAAATCAAATTATAGGGAGAGAGTGCAAATACTCCCTCTAGGTTTAAGCGAAAAACACTTAACTCCTCGATGTTCTATTTTGTGCAATTACACTCTTTACCTCCTAAAATAGGTGCAGATTCGTCTGAACACTGACGGAGTGACGGAGATGTTAACTTCCGTTTAGAAAATACTCTCTCCATCCCATCCATAACGTCCCGTTTTTTTGGGCGCAGAGGTTAAGAAGAATGAGTTTAGTCCATAAAGTTTATCTATCTCGCTTATTAAGATGTACTTTATTGTTAATTATAATCAAGTACACTTATTCATTTTCCTTTTCATATTGTGGGCCCAAACTAATAGATGATTAAGGCCCTAATTATTTCCTTATTTAGAAACGGGACGTTATCAATGGGACGGACTAAAATAGAAAATGAGACGTTATGGATGGGACGGAGAAAGTACTAATTTTTAATTTGATCTGAAATAGTTAAAATATGATATAAAATAGTTTCTAATATGAATTCTTTTACTGGTTGATATATTTTTTTTAAATTTGAATAGACAATTGATGTGCTTTTCTATTTGTCGCAGCCCGGCTTAGAATTTAGATGACCAAGCCGGTGGGTTCCACGACGTACACAATTTATGATTTACAAAAGAATTAAGATAGCGACCCGGCTATCAGTCAATAAGAACAAAGGACACTTATGCTCAATGATTTCTCAACTTAGAATAAATATGACATGCATGTCTCAAAATCAACGAATACAACTCAATCAACTCGAAATTCAATAGACCTGCTCAACCATATTATCAACAAGAAACTAGAAGATGATGAGTTGATTTTAGGATCAAGATGCATGATAAAGAAAACTGTTTCAAGTTCGACAAAACTTTCTTAAAACAACGAACAACTTATGAACATATGATTCAAGTGGTTGAGTTTCAAAAGTACTTGACAAGAAGAGTTCGACTTTAGCATAATTCGACTCTAGTATCCAACATCATCAACAACATTATATATTATCAAACTTCATAAATTTGCAGCTGAAAAACGAGAGAATATATGTATAAAGACATATACTCTAGGTTCTAAACTCCTCAAAATGATTCTTAAACAACAACAAATCTGCCCAGCACACGTTCACCTTCATCACAGCTAACCTGCACATTTTAAAAAAATAATACGTGGAGCTGAATACTTACTTCTTAGAGTTAGAGATTTAACTTGCCATAAAGCATAAGCACAAGTGTTTTTTTTCAAAAACAAACATGTGCATGCTCAAACATTTTCTTTTCTGTAAATCATGTTTGTCTGGCCAGACACATATACTTTTGGATGTAAGTACCAGATCTACAATCACATAATGATAGTGTTGAGAAGGAGGCCTCCTTCTCAAACACTTGTAATCGGCCCACTTTTTCGAAGGCACGTGATTACAACTAAGTGTATACAAATCCTACCTTGCGTAGGATCGAATTCGTCTTGCTATAGTAGATGGTATCATACAAAAACTTAAAACATTTGGCAAGTTAATCAACTTAAAAACATCACATATATATATAATCATATATACGTATCATTCATCATTTCTCTGTTTAGAAAGTCCACCTGATATACTTTAACGCTCAATTAACTCTTACTTCACGTTCCTGCTTCCAATTGCTCCTTTAAATCGAAATGGAATAGCGAACTTCAAAACGAGAATAATTTCTATCGAATAAACGACCTCGATATTCTTAACTTAATTCGCTTTGGAATTCTACGTCGAAACTCGACGAAACTCGAGAATTTTCTAACTTAACTTCTTAAACGCTCTTAACCTATCTTAATTCATCATAATCATGAAACATTCAAACAATTCACATTCATCCATTACTATTCATAACTATCGACTAAGTCGAAATTAATCCATCTAACGAATTCAGAAAATTCTCAATTTAATTCTATGCACTTATTTCAACATATTTAACATAATTACACATTTACTTCACACATTCGATTCGATTAAACATATAAACTCCCGACTCGGGAAAATAAACTAAAAATAGAAAAACTTTAATATTTTGAAATAAATTTCTGAAAAATCACACAATACTTAATTTTTATTGACAAGTTCATAAATGCAATTAGTTTCTTAAATAAAATTCAAATAATAATTTATTTTATTTATTTATTTTTCAGTCCTTTTTAAAATAGGTCTTCTAGGATTCTTTTCTCTTCAATTTAATTTCTAACATGCTTATATAATTAACATAAACTCAATTCCTCAATTAATTTTATTCAATTAATCATCAAATTAAAAATCCTAATTTTCAAATTAGGCTAGGGTTTAGGTAATCATGATCTCATTTGATTGATTCATGATTAATCATATACATTAACATCATATAAATATATTTACATCATCATTTGGATTTTTAAAACATCCACATTTCAAAATCTTAATTTATCCCTAAATATTTCGAAATTAAAGAAAGAAATAGAAGGGTTGGGAATTTATGTTTGATTCCAACATGAAACATACTTAGAATAATTAATTAAACTCATTTTTAACATCAAAACATTTATACAAGTCATGAATCAAAATCTCATCATTTTCTCATTATTTTCGAAAATTGCAAGATTGGAACTAGGGTTTCTCATGCTTCATTTAACCTCATAAATCATCATATATACATGAAATAAGCATCATATTATAACATGAACATCATCCAATCACTTCCTCACTTTTTCCAAATTTTCGAAAAATATATACATATATATATAGAAAAGATTTCCACCATGGAAAGGAAACTAAGAACTTGGAAGAACATAGATCCAGCCTTGATTATAGATTTAAGGATGGATTGGTCTTGATCTTCAAGTTTGAATTTGATAAAAAATGGAGAAAATATATATGTATATGTGTGTGTGTGTGTGCAGTCGGCTGTGGGAGGGAGAAGAATGAGGATGAAAAATGAAGATGGCTAGCTATTTAAAGAGAGAGAGGAATCTTCTAACTGAGGGATTAAGGTAGGTTTTTAATTAATTAATCAATTAATTGTTTAATCAATTCAATTAATTGCTAACTTATTAATCCTCATCTTAACCTCTAATTTCTCAACATAGGAAATTCAATTAGAGTTTCACGAACCCTAGATAAAAATTTCACAGAAAAATTCAGAGAATCAAATAGTTTTCAAATCGACCAAAGCTTAAAATTTAAGCGATAATTCACGCAGAAAATCACTTAAATAGATTAAATTCATCTTTTAGTCAAATAATGACTAAACATTTATCATTTACTGATAAATGTAAAAACTTCTTCGTTTCGGATTAACCGAGACGATCAAACTTATTTAAAACTCATTTTTACGGCAAAATATATCTGCCGGATAAAATTTTCTGAACGAAAATTTTTATTTCTCTGAAATTCTTATCTTTCTTACTAAATTAATAAATTCTAATATGCAAGAAAGATGGGATACTACATTAATTAATTAAACATTATGCATATAAATATTAATTAAATTGATTAATTAATTCTCTAATTAATTAATCAAACATCAATCAGTCAATCATAACGGCTTTAATTAAAAAGCTCTCGAACTATAAAAATTATTAGGATTTCTCAAACTCTAATATAAACTTTCTTTATGAATTTCCGGAAATAAAATCTGAAAACAAAATAAATTGCCGAAGAGATTTTATGATTTCCGGGGAAATCAAATCTTTCAAAATAGCATACATTTCTCAAATAACTTCAAACATATAAGCACATAGTCATAAACATGTTCACTATCTCATTCCGGATTAACCGGAACTAGAATAAATCTTAAATTATTAAAATTCGGTAAATTAAGGCTGCCGAAAAAAAAATTAATTGCCGGAACTTATTTTCTTTTTAAATTCTCACAACTTAATTCTTTTAGACGAGCTCTTAATTAATTACTAAGATCGGTTATGAAAAAGCAGGGTATTACACTATTAATATTTATTTTTTAAATACAATGCATTTTAATGATTATTAAAAAATTTTATATTTACGTTATAGTTAAATGGTCCTTATATTACTATTTTCCCTAATTGACTTGAAGTGAAAGAAATATATATTTTATTATAATTTTCAGTTATATAATTATGCTACTCGATTTCAAATGATCTAAAATTTCTTTAATAATATAAACTCCCTATATGCTTATAATCTAAATGAAATTGATATTTATGAATATGTTAGTCCATATATTAGATTGCACTTGTTGCTACTATGTATAATGATGATAGAAGGTACCAAAGAAAAAAATATATATGATTTCTAGAGCTGGCAATTTTCCGGGCCGGCCCGGCCCGGCACGAGCCCGCCGGGCTTTTTGGAAAACTCGGGGCGGACTGGGCCGGCCTGAAAATCCTCCGGGGCAAAAAATATGAAGCCCAACCCGGCCCGGAAAACCATTTTATAGTGTAATTTACCGGGCGGGGCCGGGTTGGCCCGAGCCCACCGAGCTTTTACCCATTTCGGGCCGGCCCGAAATTTCACCGGGCCTGGATTTGTGGAGCCCAGCCCGGCCCGAAATCAGGCCGGGCCGATTTTGACAGCTCTAATGATTTCCCAGCTTGGCTGAGGGAGATTGTCTTGTCTGATGTTTCCTAATTCTATTAATGAAATTCCTTTTGAAAACATATATATATATATATATATATATATGATTTTGTAGTATCCCGTCTTTCTTGCGTATTAAAAATAATTTATTTAGTAAGAAAGATAAGATTTCAGTGAAAGAAAATTTTCGTTTCCGAAAATTTTATCCGTCAGATATATTTTGCCATAAAAATGAGTTTTAATTAATTTTTATCGTCTCGGTTAATCCGAAACGAAGAAGTTTTCACATTTATCATTAAGTGATAAATGTTTGGTAATAAATTGACTGAAAGAGGAATTTAATTTGTTTAAGTGATTTATTGCATAATTTATCGCTAAAAAATTTTAGTTTCGGTCGATTTGAAAATATCTCGAATCTCCGATTCTTTCTGTGAGATTTTTATCTAAGATGCGTGAAACCCTAAATTAAATTCCTATGTTGAGAAATTAGGGGTTTATTGGAAGATTAGTTTTTTATTAATTAATTGAATTGATTAAGTCATTAATTAATAAAATGACTTAAGGATTAAGTAATTAGATATTATATATATATATATCACTCCATCTCCTCCCTCATTCTCTCATCTCTCTCTCGACAGCATACACACACATATATACATATATCACTTTCCACCATTGTTGAGCTCATTCCAAGCTCCAAGAACAAGATTCAAGTTAGCAAATCCTTTCCAATCCATTAAGTAAGTGTATATCCTTGTTCTTCCAACCTTTTAGCTCAATTTCCATGGTTTAAACATCCTCTTTCATGTATATATATATAAATTTCGAAAATTTGGAAGAGATTGAAGAAGTGGTTGGATGATCTTGATCTCATAGTATGATGCTTATTTGATATTTATATGATGATTTATGTGATTAAAGCATGAGAATCAAACCCTAGCCCTACTTCTTCATATTTTCGAAAATTTAAGGAAATGGTCAAGATTTGAATCCATGAATTGTATGGTTGTTTTGATGTTAAATATGAGCTTAGTTAATTATTCTAAGCACAATTCATGTTGGAAGTGAACATGAAATCTCAAACTATTTGCATATTATGGAAAAATTCGAAAATATGAAGATATAAATTAGGGTTTGATGTGTTTATGAAGTATGATGTATTTGATGATTAATTTGATGATATATGAAGTTAATGATATTTGATTAATCAAGAATTAATCAAAAGAAAGCTTGATTAACCTTAAAAATCCTAGAAAATCGAAATTGGGGTTATTAAATTAAGGTTTATGGTTTAATGATTAATTGAATGGAATTAATCGAAGAAATGAGCTTATGTTAATTATATAAGCATGTTAGAAATTGAAATAAAGAGAAAAGAATTTTAGAAACCCTAAATTTAAAATAACCAAAAATTGAATAAATAAAATAAATAATTATTTGATTTTTAATTAATAAATTAATTGCATTTATGAACTTCTCATTAAAAATAAAGTATTGTGTGATTTTCTGAGAATTTAATTCAAAGTAATAAAGATTTTCTGTTTTTGATTGAATTTCCCGAGTCGGGAATCTATATGTTTAATCGAGTCGAATGTGTGAAGTGAATGTGTAATTATGTTCATAATGTTGGAAAATGTGAGTGGATTTAATTTAAGAATTTTCTGAATCCGTTAGACGGATTAAAATCGACTTTGTCGATTATGATGAATAGTAATTAATGTATAGTTATGTTAAATGTGATTTTGATGGATGTTTGATGATTAATGATGATCTAAGATAGATTAAGAGCGTTTAAGAAGTTAAGTTAGAAATTCTCGAGTTTCGTTTAGTTTCGATGTAGAATTTCGAAGTAAATTAGAAGTTAAGAATATTGAATTCGTTTATTCGATAGTAGTTAATTCTCGTTCTGAATTCGTGAATTCTAGTTCGAATGAAGGATCGAGTGGAAGTGTGAATCCGAGGATTCAGAATCGATAAAGGTTAAGTCCAAAGCTTCAGTTATCAGGTGGGCTTTTCTAACCAAAAGAAATGGCAAATGATATACATATATATGTGATGTTTTTAAGTTGATTAACTTGTCAAATGTTTTGTATGATACCATCTATTATAGCAAAACGAATTCGATCCTACGCAAGGTAGGATTTGTGTACACTATTTTGTAATCGGGAGCCTTCCGAAAGGAGTGGACGATTACAAGTGTTTGAGAAGGAGGCCTCCTTCTCAACACTATCATTATGTGATTGTAGATCTGGTACATACATTGAAAAGTATATGTCTGGTCAGACAAACATGATTTACAAAGAAGAAGATGTTGATCATGCACAGGTTTATTTTTTTTAGAAACAAAAATTACTCGTTCTTATGCTCTATGGCAAGTTTAATCTCTAACTCTAAGAAGTAAGTTTCAAAATATTTTGGCATGGGCCCACTGAGTACGAAGTACTCAGCCCCGCCTATTATTTCTAAAATGTGCAGGTTAGCTGGGATGGAGATGATCGTGTGCTGGCGGACTTGTTGTTGTTATTATTTTATTGATGTTAAGAGTCATTTTGATGAGCTTAGAACTTAGAATATATGTCTTCACACATATATTCTCTCGTTTTTCCGCTGCAAGATTATGATGTTGAGATTTGTATAAGTTTGATGAAGTGTTGAAGTCTGAAGTCTCGAACTATGTTTGTTATCTTATTTTGAAGTCTAGCCGACCTAATTATCTATATAACAGTTGCTCGTTATATTAGAAGTTTCATTCTTATTGCAACTAATTTTTCTATTGTATTTTCTTGATCCTAAAATTCAGCTCATTTCCTTCTCGTTTGTTGCCATTGATTTGGTTAATGAGATTATTGATTTCCGAGCTGATTTAATTCCATTCTTGTTGATATGCATGTTTTTGAAAAGAGATCAAAGGCTCGTTTCGTTAATCACGAGTTATGCATGTCATAAATATCCTAAGTTTGATGTTTTGTCGAGCATAAGTTACCTTGTTTGTTCCTGAATGATAGCCGGGTCGTTATCGTAAATCCTTTGTTAATCATAAATTGTGTAAGTCGTGAGACCCACCGGCTTTGTCATCTAATTTCTAGGCCGGGCGGCGACAGAGTGGTATCAGAGCAGGTCTGTCTGCTCTGAATCATTATTTCTTAAAAGTCTAGTCTAGTTTGAATCCCTAGACTAGTTAAGAGCAAGGTCTAATTGCTCTAAGTTCTGTTTACTCTAAGTTAATATTTCAAAGTCTAGTCTAGTTTGAATTCTAGACTAGTCAAGTTTTAACAACAACAAAAGTCCAGCACCTCATCTCATCCGGCAAACCAGGTACGCATTTAATAGTTCCTATGTTTAAAAGTTTAAAATTTGAAGTTCCATGTGACTGACGGACTGTTATGTGGACCTGATCAACCCACATAACTAGAAACTCAGTAATATGGTCTTCTGCCTCCTTAACGGAGTTAATTAATTAGATGAAGTTAGAAAGTTTAATATATATAAAATTGTGTTGCGGATTTGAGATTTTATTGAGGTTGTTTTATAATTGAGTTGTTTAAAGTAAGTTTTAACAATTGCAAGCAAGGCAATTGTACGTTTTTGGAAAGTATAGTGAGCTTGGAAGCGAAATTAGCTTCTTGAATGACGAGGCCATGAAAAGGTTTCAGTAAATGCATATGAGCTATGCAGAGATGTTAGCAGAGTTTTAGCCGTTTTCATCGTGTTTGGATGTATATTAATAAGAGTAATATTTCGAGAATTTTCGGAAAAGTAAGGTTGATTTTTTCCGACAAGTCGCAGAAATGGGATGCGTCGCATGCATCGAGGTTCTTAATGAAACAATATTGGGATCGTATGCTTTAGGACGATTTCCGTGGATTTATAGCCGAGATCAGCTCTCGCTATATGTGCTACTCTGCACCACCGCCTGGACCGTATCAGTCGTTGATCCGAGTGGATGGAGCAGGACTGCAGAATTCAATGTCTCAAGATGACCCAATTCCTTTTTCTCATTTCTCAAGAGAACCCTGAAACCATTGTTTCTCCTCATCTTAATGATTATAGGTTTGATGTAAACTCATTTCTTTCTCAGCCATTGTCAAATGGCTATGTTTCATCTCCACCCTTATCAAATGTTTTGCTTCTGTTTCCGAGCCTTCTGCTTCGGTGAACAACTTGATTTCAGCTCCCTCTATTGATGTATTTCCATTGAATCCTTGTTGGAAACTCTTCAAGCTTTGAATTCTTTAGAGCTTGAATATTTCTTTGGAACTCAGCTTGTTTCTTTCGTTTCAACGAGAGGAGTACGTCTGGACCGCGTCGTCATGTCAGTGACGAGGAGATCATTGACCCCGAGATCAGAGCAACCGAAGGATATTTTTTATCTTCGTTGTATGCCGTTTAGTCATCTAGAATTTCAACCTAGTTTAAGACCTTTTTCGGGTGTGGTCAACATGAGTGTTGTCCGTTTGACGTTAGATGAAGTGGAGAAAGCCGAGGAGAGTACCGAGTCTGAAAGTGAGGAAGAAAAAGAAGAAGAAGATCCATTAAAGAATGACCAGTGAGAGAGAGAGAGAGTTCGAGAGTGGCGTTAATTTAATAGATTGATAATCGAACAAATTTTACGCTTTGTCGTTTTAAAGTTTTATGTTGTTAGCGAGATTTCGTAAAAAGATGCATAATATGTTAGTTCTAAAAAGATCCAGTAGCGATTAAGAATTCCGCTCCGAGAAAGTAGTTTTGCGTGAGGTCCTAAAATTACGGTTAACGTGGGAAGTTTTTGTTATAGAGAAAAATCCCTCGTTTTTGTGAAAAAGTCCTCGAAGAGGTTATTTTTCCGTTATAAGAAGAAATATGGCCAAAGCGATCATTTTAAGTAAATTTCCGAGTTTTGTACTTATGTCAGAAATATTTCTTAAAAAATGAATTAATGAAAAGAGAATTTTTGAAGTAAAATGAAGTTTATTTTTAGTAAATAAAAGCGTTAAAACAAGGATTTAAAGGTAGAAAGTTCGTTGAACGCATAAAGAATCGAAGGAGAAATTTTTCAGCCATGAAAGTGAGAGACAGCTGCACTCCAGAGATCGCTCAAAATTAATACAGGGATGGAAGTGAGAGACTGCTGGAAAGTCAGAGACGGCTGAAAATAATACAGGACGAGAAGTCAGCCATCTCCTAGACTCAGTGGTCGCTGAAGAAAGTAGGACGCCGGAACTCAACGTCCGCTGCGGTTGAGCGGTCGCTGACCATGGGAGGTCAGCCGCGGCTGAGGCCCAACGGTCTCTGACCTGGGCGGCGGCAGTTCTGCCACCTTTTACTCCAGAAGCCATAACTTCTTGCTTGTTTAACGGAATTCAGATCCGTAAATTGGTTTGGAAACTAGACATCCGTGGCTTTCAAATGATACCTGGAACTTCTCCTGGTGTCAAGTATTCTGTTCTAAAATCGAGTTAGAATCTGATGCAGCTGTGCAGATTTTTCTGCAAGTTGTTTCTTTCAAGTTTAATCAATTTATTTTGATTTCTTGAAACTTTCTAAATCAAATTTTGCTCATTGTTATGAGCTTGAGATCCTTTATGTGACGAACTTTAGTAAGCGAGATGATGAATTAATTGCAAGCATGGCGATTGTTTGTTTTTGGATAGTAAAGTGAATGCGAGATATCGTTGGGAAACGACAACGAGATGAAATCGACTGAAGAAAAAGAAGAAAAATGGGTATGAAGAAGAGATTTAAAATAAGTAATGAAGAATGAAAATATAGCTTAAAGTATAAAAAAAAAATTCGTTGTTTGTTCATCATTCGTCGTCCGTTTCATTTTTGTTTGTTTCGTTCGTCGTTCGTTATTCTTCTCTGTCGTTAATCACATTCTTGTTATGTTTTAGAACGAGATTGAAATGAATTAATATCTCAAAAGAATTAAACAATGAACTTAATGTCTCGGGATAATGTTATTCCTTTCTGTTTTGTTAGGAATACCTGAGCTAAAATTTTATTTAACCTCAGTTATCCGATTTAATTAAGGTTTGGGATTCTATCATTACCCAACCTACTTCTCGGATTATTAATCCTGTGATTTCCTTATTCAGTTAAATGCGTCAGTTTTGACCTCAGAAATTTTTATTTTAAGGATTTGATTTGATTTAAGTCTTTCGCGCAGAGGTGATTTATTCTCTCTTTTCGAGGATCCTTAATATTCTCAACCCTCCGAATATTAAATTTTCTTCCGTTTCCAATTCTCCGTTCTAGTAAATGAGCATGAAGCGGGATCATTCTCCCTGTATCATGAGAATAATAATATAATGACCTCGACAGCAATCCAACTACTAAAAGGATGGATTGTTTAACTAACATCAACGTGTTCCTCTCCAAAAGTCAAGTTCAAGGCTAGTTTCTCGTCGACACCAGTTACGGATATTGAAGATGAAGTCAAGCTTACCTTGGTCTGAGATGTGATCGTCAAAGAGGAAGTAGCAGAAGAAGACGATGTAGAAATCGATAGTGTAGAATTCGATAATGAGTTTAATAAAGAAGAAAAGTTTTCCAAGGATGACCAATAGAGAGTCGACCTTTTTAATTATTTTGAGAACGTGAAAGAAAGAAGTAGTATAAATGCGGAATTGTGAGTTTTTAAGTAGAATATATGATGCATAGTTTAACCATAGATTTTTCGGTAACAGATTAGTAGTCTGTACCGTCGCTATTACGTTTTTGTGATGCTAAAACATCACAGTTGAGATAAGAATAATTTTCGGTAGAAAGGTTCCTTATCTTGAAAAGATCTCAAAGAGGAAAATTTTCCAGTACATGAAGAAATGACTGAAGCTGTCATTTAGTTCAGTTGATGAGTTCTTGTATGCTTAAGAAAAATAAGAAGTTATGATGCTTTGTTAAGCATAAAGTAAGATTGACAGTAAATTGTCAAGATGAAGTTAGAGTTAGAAGAATAAGAATTTTATGAATAGAAGCTAAGTATGAAAGAAGTAAGTTGTTTTGCCAAAAGTTATAAGTATGTTAGGTTATTTTGCGAATTGTTTGAATGATTAAGAAAAATTAGGAAGCTGAGTGCTTTGATGTTGATTGTCAATATGAGAAAAGTTTATGAAGCTAAGCTGTTGTGCTATTGCTTAAGTATTGAGTTAAGTTATGAAAGTGATTATATTATGATAAGATTTGATTTACATGAATGTTAAGTTCCATGTTTGGAACTATTATTTTGAGAAGTAACTACTTTTATATTAAAGCTTAATATGTGAAAGTGCTTAAACTTTCAAGTTAAATTCTTGATAATGTGATTGTATGATGATGAGAATAAATCGTTTGATTCATTATTTATGATGAGGATGTTATGTGCTAAAGATGTGAATAAAAATTTTATTAAATTTTAAAAATCAAGGAAGTTTTATTCCGTTTAAAGAAAATAAAATTCTTCGGAAAAACCCTTGCGCGTGTTAATTAGAATGCCTTTTAGAAAAAGAAATAATGTAGGAAATTAGAGCAGCAAGAACCTTTTTCCGTCTCCTCAACCTGAAAAGAGGATAAAAGAACTTTTTCTTCGTCAAAATCCCCAACTCTAGACGGGAGAGAAAATTCGTCAGAAGCTGAAGAGTGGGTTTGATCGTTAGAAAGAATTTTTTTTCTTTTTTTCGTTGTATCGATCAAGAGCGTCTTACGTGCATGACCTACCAGCTCAAAGAATCTGCAGATCATTGATGGAAAGCTCGAAAGAGGATGTATACCCCGAACAGCTAGAGAATCTAACATGAGAGCAATTCAAGAATGCTCTTTTCGAGAAGTATGTCCCAAGAAGTTATCGCAAATAAAAGAAGAGTGAGTTTTTTTTTCAATCTTAAGTAAGGAAAGAAATTAATATCCAAGTATGATTGAGAATTTTCTTATCTCGCTCGTTTTGCCCAAGATAAAGTAGACACTGATGAGAAGATGTTTAAGCTCTTTCGAGTCAAACTACGTCAAGAAATAAGAGTCGTGCTACTCAGTTAGAGTGCGTTGACCTATTCAAAGGCTTTAAATCGAGCTTTGGATATGGAGTTAGCCATGCAACCAGAACTATCGTTGCAGTTGTCAGCACCATCTTCTCAGCAAATACAAGCTCTATCTGCAGTGAGCCCTCAATCTGCAAACCAAGGTTAGTTCAAATAGGAAAGAGAAAGTGGAATGATGGTTCTCAATCGAATAAGAGGCCATAGTAAGATCAGCAGCATCAAGTAAATCCAAGAAAATTTAAACCGCCTTTCGTTAGTCAAGGCAGTTCATCGCAAGGATATCAAGGAATTTATCCATGCCCTAAGTGCAATAAAATGCACCAAGGAGTTGTAAAGCTGGAAACAACAGCTGTTATACGTGCGGGCAAGTGGATCGCTACTCCTATCAATATTCAAATAAGCAGCAAGGACCAGGAGGAAGTGGACCTAGTCAGAATCAGCCCAGCGTTTGAAGGCGATAGAAGAAGTTCCTCAAACGCCGCAGTAGTAGAGCAATCGTCAAGGATGCTGTCCTCGGCATTATTTTCAGAAGATAGAACCTTAGCAACAGTATCAAAGGATTTTTTTTTCCTTAAGCAGAAGCTGTGCGTTAAAGACCAAAGAAATTTGACAGATTTGAGTCAATTAAAAAGGCGTACCTGTTATAATCTTACAGGTACATCGCATTTTTTATATAAAATGCATGCGTTAATAATCTTGATCTAAAACGTAGAACGTGCTAGGCGAAATCTAAGAATAGTTACTCCAGTAGGTGAACCTACCTCAGTTACTCTTGTTTGTCCTAAATTAGAGTTGAATTAGGACTTCTCAAAATGATAGTCAAAGCCTTAACCTAAATTAAAATGTGAAATGTTGATATCATTCTAGGAATGGATTAGTTAACCGAGAATTTTGTAACCATTCGATACAAGTAGAGACAAATCTCTTTTCAGCCATCTAGTCAAGAGTAATCTCTATCCTTCGGAATAGAAAGAAGTCATAAGAAATCGCCGATTATCTCGGCAGTTTAAGTAAAGAAATTGATGAAAAGAAAAGATGTAACAACATATCTCATCTATCGCAACAAAAATGAAGATCGAGAAAAAGTATTGAAGATGTAGTTATAGTTAAGAAATTCCAGGAAGTTTAATCAGGATCAACTTCAGTTCAAAGGCGCCGTATAGGATGGCCCGAAAGAGTTGCAAGAACTAAAGATTCAGTTGCAAGAGTTTCTTGTTTTAGGTTTTATCCAACCTAGTGTTTTCCCCTTAGGTAGCACTAAATAAATGCGAATTTTAGCTACGAAAAAGTATATTTCTTTAGAAATGTTGTTTCCTCTAAAGGAATCAAAGTCGTTTCGACAAAAGTGCAAGCAGTCCAGGAAAGGAAGTTTCCAACTACGCCACATGAGATTAGGAGTTTCTTAAGTTTAGCAGACTACTATCGAAGGATTCTCCAAGATAGCAAAGCCAATGACCCAACTCCTAAAAAAAGAATCAAAGTTTGAGTAGTCTAGCAGTATGAAGAAGGTTATAAAAAACTCAAGAAAAGTTTACCATTGCTCCAGTGCTAGCATTTTCAGAAACAGATAAAGATTATACCGTTTCCACGGATGCATCAAAGAATGGACTAAGTTG
Source organism: Agastache rugosa (assembly GCA_031470985.1). NCBI lineage: Eukaryota > Viridiplantae > Streptophyta > Magnoliopsida > Lamiales > Lamiaceae > Agastache > Agastache rugosa. The sequence goes on from CM062605.1 coordinate 5,985,570, forward strand.
TGTCCTGATGCAAGAAGGAAAAATCATTGCTTATGCTTCTAGATAGTTTAGACCTCACGAAGTAATCAGAAAGAACCATTCGAATCCTAGAGGATATGTTAAGAACTATTGTTCTTGATCGAAGAGATCATTGAGAGCAAATTTTACCTCTTGTTGAATTGTTTATAACAACAGTTACTAAATGACGGTAGGCATGACACCCGATGAAGCCTTCATGAAAGAAAATGTCGATCTCCGCTCCATTAGAATAATGTGGGTGAGAATAAAATGTTAGGGCCGAAGTAATTAAAGAAATGATAAAGATTGTGCACCAAGTCCAGCAATGAATCAAAGAAGCACAAGATCGTCAGATATTATATGAAGTACGCATAACGTGTTTCATGTATCTTAGTTGTGTTAATACATGTTTGATCCAAAGCACGTTATCCATCAAGAAGAAGTAATCTTAAATCCAGATCTTAAGAAGAAAAGCCAGAAGTAATTTTGGATCGAAAGATCTAACAGCTTAGATTAAGTCGATCGTGTCAGTAAAGATTAAGTGGAATCATAATGATTTAGAAGAAGCCACTTGAGAGTTAGAAAGTAAGATGAAAGACAAGTAACCCGAGTTATTACAAGAAATAAGTAAATTTCGGGACGAAATTTATTTTTAGGGGGAGAGAATGTAGTATCCCGTCTTTCTTGCGTATTAAAAATAATTTATTTAGTAAGAAAGATAAGATTTCAGTGAAAGAAAATTTTCGTTTCCGAAAATTTTATCCGTTAGATATATTTTGCCATAAAAATGAGTTTTAATTAATTTTTATCGTCTCGATTAATCCGAAATGAAGAAGTTTTCACATTTATCATTAAGTGATAAATGTTTGGTCCTAAATTGACTGAAAGAGGAATTTAATTTGTTTAAGTGATTTATTGCATAATTTATCGCTTAAAATTTTAGTTTCGGTCGATTTGAAAATGTCTCGAATCTCCGATTCTTTCTGTGAGATTTTTATCTAAGATGCGTGAAACCCTAAATTAAATTCCTATGTTGAGAAATTAGGGGTTTATTGGAAGATTAGTTTGTTATTAATTAATTGAATTGATTAAGTCATTAATTAATAAAATGACTTAAGGATTAAGTAATTAGATATTATATATATATGTCACTCCATCTCCTCCCTCATTCTCTCATCTCTCTCTCGACAACATACACACACATATATACATATATCACTTTCCACCATTGTTGAGCTCATTCCAAGCTCCAAGAACAAGATTCAAGTTAGCAAATCCTTTCCAATCCATTAAGTAAGTGTATATCCTTGTTCTTCCAAGCTTTTAGCTCAATTTCCATGGTTTAAACATCATCTTTCATGTATATATATATAAATTTCGAAAATTTGGGAAGAGATTGAAGAAGTGGTTGGATGATCTTGATCTCATAGTATGATGCTTATTTGATATTTATATGATGATTTATGTGATTAAAGCATAAGAATCAAACCCTAGCCCTACTTCTTCATATTTTCGAAAATTTAAGGAAATGGTCAAGATTTGAATCCATGAATTGTATGGTTGTTTTGATGTTAAATATGAGCTTAGTTAATTATTCTAAGCACAATTTATGTTGGAAGTGAACATGAAATCTCAACCATTTGCATATTATGGGAAAATTCGAAAATATGAAGCTATAAATTAGGGTTTGATGTGTTTATGAAGTATGATGTATTTGATGATTAATTTGATGATATATGATGTTAATGATGTTTGATTAATCAAGAATTAATCAAAAGAAAGCTTGATTAACCTTAAAAACACTAGAAAATCGAAATTAGGGTTATTAAATTAAGGTTTATGGTTTAATGATTAATTGAATGGAATTAATCGAAGAAATGAGCTTATGTTAATTATATAAGCATGTTAGAAATTGAAATACAGAGAAAAGAATTTTAGAAACCCTAAATTTAAAATAACCGAAAATTGAATAAATAAAATAAATAATTATTTGATTTTTAATTAATAAATTAATTGTATTTATGAACTTCTCATTAAAAATAAAGTATTGTGTGATTTTCTGAGAATTTAATTCAAAGTAATAAAGATTTTCTGTTTTTGATTGAATTTCCCGAGTCGGGAATCTATATGTTTAATCGAGTCGAATGTGTGAAGTGAATGTGTAATTATGTTCATAATGTTGGAAAATGTGAGTGGATTTAATTTAAGAATTTTCTGAATCCGTTAGACGGATTAAAATCAACTTTGTCGATTATGATGAATAGTAATTAATGTATAATTATGTTAAATGTGATTTTGATGGATCTTTGATGATTAATGATGAGCTAAGATAGATTAAGAGCGTTTAAGAAGTTAAGTTAGAAATTCTCGAGTTTCGTTTAGTTTCGACGTAATTTCGAAGTAAATTATAAGTTAAGAATATTGAATTCGTTTATTCGATAGCAGTTAATTCTCGTTCTGAATTCGTGAATTCTAGTTCGAATGAAGGATCGAGTGGAAGTGTGAATCCGAGGATTCAGAATCGATAAAGGTTAAGTCCAAAGCTTCAGTTATCAGGTGGGCTTTTCTAACCAAAAGAAATGACAAATGATATACATATATATGATTATATATACATGTGATGTTCTTAAGTTGATTAACTTGCCAAATGTTTTGTATGATAATACCATCTACTATAACAAAACGAATTCGATCCTACGCAAGGTAGGATTTGTGTACACTATTTTATAATCGGGAGCCTTCCGAAAGGAGTGGACGATTACAAGTGTTTGAGAAGGAGGCCTCCTTCTCAACACTATCATTATGTGATTGTAGATCTGGTACATACATTCAAAAGTATATGTCTGGCCAGATAAACATGATTTACAAAGAAGAAGATGTTGAGCATGCACAGGTTTATTTTTTTTTAGAAACAAAAATTACTCGTGCTTATGCTCTATGGCAAGTTTAATCTCTAACTCTAAGAAGTAAGTTTCAAAATATTTTGGCATGTGCCCACTGAGTACGAAGTACTCAGCCCCGCCTATTATTTCTAAAATGTGCAGGTTAGCTGGGATGGAGATGACCGTGTTCTGGCGGACTTGTTGTTGTTATTATTTTATTGATGTTAAGAGTCATTTTGATGAGCTTAGAACCTAGAATATATGTCTTCACACATATATTCTCTCGTTTTTCCACTGCAAGATTATGATGTTGAGATTTGTATAAGTTTGATGAAGTGTTGAAGTCTGAAGTCTCGAACTATGTTTGTTATCTTATTTTGAAGTCTAGCCGACCTAATTATTTATATAACAGTTGCTCGTTATATTAGAAGTTCCATTCTTATTGCAACTAATTTTTCTATCGTATTTTTTTATCCTAAAATTCAGCTCATTTCCTTCTCGTTTGTTGCCATTGATTTGGTTAATGAGATTATTAATTTCCGAGCTGATTTAATTCCATTCTTGTTGATATGCATATTTTTGAAAAGAGATCAAAGGCTCGTTTCGTTAATCACGAGTTATGCATGTCATAAATATCCTAAGTTTGATGTTTTGTCGAGCATAAATTACCTTGTTTTTTCCTGAATGATAGACGGGTCGTTATCATAAATCCTTTGTTAATCATAAATTGTGTAAGTCGTAGGACCCACCGGCTTTGTCATCTAATTTCTAGGCCGGGCGGCGACAGATTTACATAAGGATAGTACTCCTTTAATCAGTTAGAAGCTAAATATAATTATAGATTTTAATAAATAAAAGTTTTGCTTCATCTGATTCATTTTTGCCTATTTTTGACACTTTTAGACATATCGTACATTAAAAATCTCTTTATGAGTAAATTTTAGTACATGTACTTCAGATTTCAATTCTTTTTTAATTTATACTTTTTTATTATCAACACTCTTATGAATCATTTGGTATTTATTTTTGAGTATTATTTATGTATATCCAGTATGATGATAGTGTATACTCCCCATAACCAGTTTTGAATGCATGTATAACACATAACCACCAAGACTTTTTGACTTTTCTAATTATATCTATTGTGACATTTTCTAAAAAAGTGTCATTTTGTGTGAAAAATGGGGAAAAATTGGACTAGTTAACCAAAATCATATAAAATCATGTATTTACCCTCCTATTTTAGCTATTAAAATGATAGCTACGTATTTCTTTATTACATATTTTGCTAATCGATCCTTCGCTTCTAAAATGGTATCAGAGCCCTGGTTTTATTAAGGAATTATATTTTATTTATTGCTTTAAGTATTATCCTAACGGAGGAGACATCAAGAAAAACATGAATCCGGACAATTGTCCGAGATGCGAGTGTTACAGGAATTATCTCCAAGATTTGGAGATAAAAAGAGAAAGAAACCAGATGTTACGGACAATCTGGAGAGAATTGTTCGACTATATAGTCGTACGGGAAAGAAGGCTGGAATACATCGAGCCTTTTACTCAAGAAATTGAGGCAAGAAGGAGATATGATTCAGATCTGAGCGATCTCCTGTTCGAGGTGACAAATACCATGAGAAGGAACCATCATAACAATCATATCTGATGGATCCAGAAGAATGTCCAAGGTGTGGACATTTCCAGGAACGTCTCCAAATTTTGGAGAAAAGAAGGACGAGACACCAGAATGTTCTTACAGGCTGGAGAGATATGCTGAATATCTTAATTCAGCATAACGAGGAGAAAGAATTAATTGATTCCTGTCTCCAAGGAATCAAAAGAAAAGAAGATCTTCTACATAGGTGTATATTCCTTGAATGGGAGATAGAACATGCCATGAGAAGAGACCATTGGAGTCATTTGGGAGTAAATTGGAATTCATATACTACTCCGCTCTGATGGAACAAAAGAAAGATAAAGGAGTATCATCTACTCTTTTATATCAAGAGATTTCTCCAGATTCCTCCAAGATATCGGCGGATCTAAGAGAAATTCAGAAGACAATACAACATTATGGCGATAGCCTGTATGGTGTACCACGCGATCTATACAAGATTGCTATGAAACAGGATGAAATATACAATATCCTGAAGGAGATCCAATCACGGATCGAAAGACTGGAGCAACAACCTCGTTCCAGTCAAAGGAGAAATCATTTTGGTAATGAACCCACTTATCCAAAGCCAGTGGGAGAAACCAAAATGGATCCCAACATGGAGACCTTGAAAAGAATGATTCGTGAAAAGAAGAAATGAGTAATCTTGAACGAATCAAGCTTGACGACCTCCAGGAGTTAGCAGAATCTTTTGCTAACATGACGATGGTGGACTTAAAGATGAACCAGAATGTGGTCCAAAACCCACAGCCGGTGAATCAACTACCACCAGGAGCCATCATTGGAAATCAACAAGATTTTCAAAATGCACCAGGAGCCATTAATGCAGTCCAGGATTTTCAGACTGGAGCAAGGTATGATCAACATACCCCAAATGATGCATACATGGCAGCAAGAATGACAAGGGCAAGAAGGCCGCATCCAAAGGTGCAAGATACACCCTATGGAAAAGCGACCCTAGATCTCATCCATCCTTACGGAGTGATGCTTGACCTCGATGAAGTTAATTTCAGAGATCGAGAATCAGTTATTGACGAGTGGACGTCAGCCCTGAGAATTGCAGCAGCAACTCTCGATTTGAACAAGGAAGGATTCGTAAGAATTCTCGAAATGAGTCTTGCAGGAGTTGTCAAGACAGCATGAGAATTCTTTCCCGTGGATATCAAGAATTCATGTTTTGAGAGTAATAACTACACAGAACATGTCCAGAATATGGCCGTTCTTTTTAAGAACTATTTTCTGGGAGAAGGATATTTCGAAGGATATGATCAAGAGAAAAGAAAGAAATACTTGATGGCATTGTATAATCTAAGACTTGCTGTCTTGGATCAACAATCGCTCAACAAGTTTCTACAGCTCTTTACTCTTTATCAACATCAATCTAAAGTTGATGATAGAGTGGCACTGGAAATTTTCTTTCTAAAATTTCCCAGCCCATGGAAAGAGATGCTGATTCGGGATTACGAACCAGGTGATCCTGAAAACGTCGCAAGAAGGATGTCTTATGTACATCGAAAGCTCTCAGAGTGGTGTCAACAAGCAACAGCTCTGAAGAACTTGAAGAAACTGAGGAGGATTAACAAATTTGCTCCTCTAAACTGTGAAGATAATGATCTACTAACGATCATTGGGGAAGAACCACCAAGGCTGAAGAAATACAAGAAAAATAGGTTTCAGCCCTATCATAAAGGTGGAGATCCAAAAAGAAATTCTTGGAAACCAAGAACCAGATGGTCAAGACAGAAAACCAGATCTTATAAATCAGGCCAAAGAAGTGGACCATCAAGAAATAGGTATCCTTTCCAAGGAGATAATAAATCCCAAGGAAGGACACCGGCCAAGAAAACTTTCAGGAGAACTCACACTAGAGTCAATGAAAGTTTCAAGGATTGCAACTGCTGGACGTGCGGTGCAAAGGGACATATTTCTACAAATTACCCTGACAACGAGAGAAGAGGTATCAACAAATTCGAATCTACTCCGGATATCGAAGATGCCGTCTACTACCAGGAACTGGTGCAAGTATATCAGTTCGAAGATATACCCTCGGATGAGAGTATATATGAACAAGAAGAAGTCTTCAGCGGAGAAGATTCAGAATGGTATGATGGAACTAGATCGGAGTCAGACTAATCCAGAGATTGTTCATCAGGAGAAAGAGGACAGGACAGGATTTTCCAGTCACACAACTCTCTCTCAAAGCCTGATTGACAAAATCATGAAGAAGAGTCTGAATATACAAAAGTATCAAGGCTTTTCGGCAAGTAATATAGATCAAGTTCTAAGGAACTTTAATCTAAGAAGCAGGAAACAACAAATCGTCTATGGAATTTCTAGGCGAGAAATGTCGCTTCCTATAGAGCTTACAGGGAATCAAGTGGAGATGCAGTTGATTCTAGCCAGTGACATCCGGGAAGATTTATCAAAAATGAAGCCTGAAGTCGCTGAAAAGATGAACTGGATTCATATTGGAGCAATCCAGTTGATGTTAAAATCAGCTCTCTTTACCGGAGTTCACACGCCGATTGATATCGCTATATGCGATAAAAGAGTCAGAAATTTGAAGGATTCCGTATTGGGAACAATAGCGGGAGATCTTTGTGCAGGACAAGTAGTGAGAATCATTTATTCAAAGATTGCTTACAATCTTAATGATACCCATTTCAGCAAAGCCCTAACGCTTTATCAGGACTTTAAACGCAAGGATTTACTGGAGGAAGGTAACAGGCCTCACTCCATTACTTATCAGGTATCATATGCTCTTTCCAACTCACATCACACTGAGTTATTTCTGGGAAAGAAGTTTATTGAGATACCAGATATCTTCAACAAGGTGACAACAGCTGTTTGTCCCGATAGAGTTGAAATTGCTCGGTTAAGGAATGTGGATATTCAAATCCGAGATAGAGAAGTAATGAGGCACGATCAAAGTCTCAGGATAACTTCAGGAAGATTATCCTTCCAAGAAGACAGAATTATGTCTTTACCATATGGAAGGATTCGGAGTCTCATTCGAGAGGCGGCACACCCTCAAACATCTCAGAGTAACAAAGTTCCAGTGAATCTGAAATGTCCAGAGGGATGGAGAGAAGTGATAGTAAAATTTGACACTACAAGGTGGGAAACCAACTTCCCTTGTAATATTCTTTACTATCTGCAGCAGCCGGAGATTAATCATTACAAAGGTACCCTGGAAATTGGGGGACAAGTGATGGAGATCAAGGGTAGAGCTGGAAGAGAAGCAGTTTTGCTTTTGGGACTGGATTTTCTCGAGGATCACAAACCTTGGGGAAATAAAGAGGACGGAATGGAAATCATGATTAATGGGAGAAAACTATTAATCGAATGACAAGTCCATTCTCCATATACATCTTTATAGGGATGTTATATAAAAATTATAAGGCATAATATTTTGCTGCTTATATTGACTCAGGTGCAGGAATTTGTATTGCAAAACGAGGAGTCTTCCCGGTAGAGGTAGAAGATGATCTACCCCGAATTGCAGGAAGAGATTTCTCAAAGAAGATTTTGCTCCTTGCTAAAGGAGTAAAAGAGACGGAAATTCTGATTGGAGGAGCCAGAGGTACATCCTGGTATAAGGTTAAAACTCCACCAATTTATTTCCATGATACAGGTGCAGACATTCTGCTAGGAAACAATTTCCTACAGATGTTCAAAAGATATATGCAGGATAATGAAAAAAGGCAATTGGTTTTCACAACCATTTGCGATCACAAGATCATTGTCTAGAGGCTCAAAGGGGCTTTTAATCGCCAGATACCATTGAGTTTTCGCAGCAAGCGTGGTGATGAAGGAAAACTTTGACAACCAAAAATGAAGGATCAAAGGAGATTCAGTGAAGCAGTGCTAAGCTGTATTAGAGATTGGGATCTCAATGATGAAGAGGTCCAGATCCTCAAAGCATCTTTAATATCTCATCAAGATATTAAGGAAGAAATGCAGGTATCCCTAGAAGATGTCAAAAGGAAAATCAAAAGGGATTACAGTGAGAATCCTTTGGCATGGTGGGATAAAAACAAGCTCAATGCAACCTTGAAGGTGAAGCCAGAAAAGGAGTATGAGTTTGTAAGATACAGACCAATCCTGATGAACCTCAAAGATCAACAGGATATGAAGGAGATAATCAAGGAACACCTTGATTTAAAGCTGATCGAACCAGGGAACTCGCCCTATAGCGATCCGGATTTCTGGTAAGAAATCATGGTGAGATCAAACGAGGTAAACCTAGACTAGTTATTAATTACAAAGGAATTAATGACATTCTAGAGTTTGATGGATATTTTATCCCAAGTAGGGAACACCTTATTAACTGCATTAGGAATGCTAAGGTTTTCTCTAAGTTTGATTGCAAGTCAGGTTTTTACCAGATTCGCATGGAGGAAGGGAGTAAGAAGTTTACAGCCTTCTCTACTCTACAAGGGCATTATGTTTGGAACGTAATGCCAATGGGGTTAGCTAATGCGCCTCAAATATTCCAGAGAAAGATGGATAATCTATTTAAAGATTATTTTTCTTTTATATTCGTCTATATTGATGATATTTTAATAGCATCAAAAAATATGGAAGAACATATCAAACATCTTGAGATCTTTGCAGATGTTTGTTATAAAGAAGGTTTAGTACTGTCTGAAAAGAAGGCAGTCGTTGCAACTCGGAAAATGGAATTTCTGGGTATTGAGATCGATGAAGCAGGAATCATTCTGCAGGACCATATTGTTCAAAAGGTTCAGAATTTTCCTGAAGATCTTATGTTGGGAAAATTAATAGAGTTTTGAAGTGATACCAAAACCCAGCTGACCCCAATCGAGTAGATGTTTGCACAAGCTCAAGTGTTTTTCCAGCTCGCCTGTTTGAGCTTATAGAGTTTCTAAGTTTACAGGTGGTCGCTGAAGACAGCAGAAGACCCAGCTGAGTACACAGCAGGGTAAGCCAAGTCGAGTGATCAGCAACATTATCCAGATTCAAGACGATCAAGTTCTTCCAGACACAGCTGTAGGAAAGACCCAGCTCGTGTGACAACTCAGCTCTACGTCAAGACCCAGCAGAGTTCAAGACTCAGCTCAGCGTCAAAGATCCAGCAGAGTTCAAGACAGCTCAGAGTCACAAGCACAGCAGAGTCGAAGTGAACTTGAGATAAAATCAGATCTGATCTGGATCATCAGGAACTCGACACCTCAGCACCTAGAAGTCAGACCTAGGATTGCTTTACGAGGAAATCAAGGAAGAAGACAAGTCAATCCTGTCAGAAGTTAGGTAGAGATTCAGAACGGCTCTTTCCAACGGCTAGTTCTAAGCTCTCCCTATAAATAGAAGTCTTCTTCATCATCAGACTATGAGAAGTTACGAGAGAATATACTCAAGAGAGATCAACATACTTCATTGGAAGAAGTCTAACCAAAGATCAAGAGATCTCTCGTAAAAGCTTCAAGATCCAAGCAATTCGGCCTTATGAGTTATTATTCATTCTCGCCGCCGAAGCTCTCTCCCTCTAGTATCTAGGCATATAATCCTTCCCATCTTAAGCCTAGTTTGAACGAGTTCATCATACTCAAAGTTCTTCATTGTAAGAACTCGTTCATAGTTGGAAACCCCAAACTCAAACCCAGAAAAAGGTTAAGTTAAGGTTGAGGTTCTGTAGTGTCCGTAAACTACAGGGTAGGTTCTTCAGTACCCGTAAACTGAATGTAGGCTTCAGCTGTGCCCGTAAACAGTCTGGTTACGTTTCGATACAGTACGCGAAAACTTGTATCCAGCTTGAGGAACTAAGCTGCAACGCTTGCTGACTGCGCGAAAAGTTAGTGGTATCCTTAGTGGATTACCAGAGGTTTCTGGTCGTGGACGTAGGAGTAGTTTCTCCGAACCACGTTAAGTTGCTTTGTTCTTTCCTGTTTATTTATGCATCCAGCTAACCCCTCATAAGCATTATTTCAAGCTGCATAAACTGACTAACTAAAAAGAGAAACAAAGCTTTGCAATATATTTGAAGCAACAGACGGACTTTCCAAAATCCCACCACATTCCGCACACAAACGTGTTGATCAAGTCGTCTTCCAAATTTGGATCGAACACAGCCAGCTTACTCAAAAGAGTTTTAATTGGAAAGGTTTTAAACCTTGGTGTATTCACCCCCCCTCTACACCAAGGTATCCGTCTTGGGACCATCAATTGGTATCAGAGCAGTGGTTCAAAAGATCACTTTTTCTGTGTCAAGTCAGCCTCTTTGCTGATAGTGGTCACCTGAACTGATCCTTCAAAGTTTCAAATTTTTTTTTATCATTATATTGCATACTGTCATGGAATCTTCCTTGTGCAGGAATCTTCCGACATTCTCTGTCGATGATTATCAGATCTGGAAGTTCCGACTCAAAAGCTTCCTGAGTGCGCATCACGACATGATGTGGGATGTTATCACTGATGGACCCATCATCATCATGAAATCAGAAAGACAAGCAGAAACCTTACCTGGAGCTGAACCAGTACTCCGGCAAGTTGTGAAGCCCAAAAGAGAGTTCACTCCAGAAGAAAGAAGACAAGCTGGTTTGGACAGCTACGCTCGCAACGTCATCTCCTCAACAGTGACGAACGCTTATCTCAGCAAGATCATCAACTGCGAGACAGCTAAGGGGATGTGAGACACTCTAGCCAAGCTGTGTGAAGGCTCAGAGGAAATTCAAGAGAACAAATTCTCAGTTGCATGCCAGAAATTCGACAATTTCAAGCAACTCCCCTATGAGTCCATTGATCAAATGGAGCTCAGATTCTCCAATCTCGTCATCGAGATCGAGACGATCCGAACTGGAAAATATACAGTTCGAGATAAGAACTTGAAAGTTCTTGCAGCTCTCTCCTCAGAATGGTGTACACACAAAGTGGTTCACCAAAGCAGAACTGATCTTGGCAGCATGGAGACGGAAAAATTGTTCTCCATCTTGAAGGCCAATGAATTTGATCTGGGGATCTCAAGCAGAGATTCATCCAGCCGAATGAATGAAGCAGAGCTGAGGATCAAGCCATGGAAAGAAGCTCAATCAGCTCAGTTTAGAAGGACCAACAAGGAGCACAGAAATATGAGCAAAGAAGAATTGAACGAAGAAGTTGTCATGCTTGTACGGAGCATTAATCAGCTGGAACAAAGCAAGGAAAGATACAAGAATATCGTGAAGGTTCATCACGACAAGCAACTCTATCCAAAGAGAAACCTAGCTGAGTCATCCTCCCGGAGAAAGGATAAAAGGTTCGAATCGAGCGAAATGGATGATGATCAAATCTCCTTCTCCGACTCAGATGAGAATGATTGCTCTGATTAAGATGTCTGAAACATCTTATTGAATCAACCGACGAAGAAAATAAAGAAACCCAGCTAGCTGACTGGGACCAGCTGTGAAATAAAGACAGCTGGATACATAACTGAAGATTCAGCCAGTCATACAGCTGAGTATATTGGTCTCAAGAGAAGAATTCAGAAGCAGCAGTTGAATCAGCTGGATTTGTGACAGCTGACCTTATCAAATGAATGAGCCAATAATGAGAAAATCCGCTCAAGGAAGTAGGATGCAGCTGAAGAAAAAGCCACCTACTATCATATCAAGGGGAATTCTACATAGCTGGAAAGATTCAGAAAAATCAAGTAGAATACCCAACAGGATGCACTCACCGAGATAAAACTCAGCTGGTATCACCAGCTAAAGGGAAACCTGATCCAGCGGAGCATTCAAAATGATGTGTAGATTATTTGGACTGCTCAAACCGGACAAAGAAAAGCTCATCCAGCTGGGGGGGAACAAACTCAGCTGAATCCCAAAGCTCAGTTCAGAAGGATTTCCCATCCAAAAAGGGAATCAAGCTCAGCTGGACATCAGTCGAAGAGATAAAGGGAACTCAGCTGAAGGAAATTCAAGCTAATCTCAAAATACTCAGCTGAGGAGAAATGTCAATCAAACAAAGGAGAAGACCGCTGTGATATCAGCTGGATACTGTGTCCAAGCTGACCGGTTTGCGTCTCATGTAATAATTGCTCTGAGGAATATGCTATATAAAGTCCAATTATTTTGAATTCTTATGTTAAGCGGACAGACATTCCTTAGTTAAATTGTTTGATAAGTTTCCTTTCCCATCGCATTAATTATAAAGTCTGCATAGTACTGCAGCACGGCAAAATCGAGGCAGAGCGTCAAACATTTGAACTGCCTCACGCGCGGTTGTAATACACTCGCCGAAAGCACGTCAGCAAAACGTGATGAGTGAATCTCTCCCAGCCGTTGTTCAGAATATCAACTGATTCAATCTCAACCGTTGATCTTATATGGCAGTTGATATATATGGAAAAGATACGCGGATTCTTTCCTCCTCCATCTTTATCTCTGCAAATTTCAAAGATTCAAAATCTTCATCTATTCTCTGCAAGTTCTTCGCACGATCAAATTCACCAAGTTGCAGAAATGGCGCCCAAGAAATCAACCGCAGGGATGAACCAGTTTGAAGCTCTAATGACAACGCTATCATTCGAGAGTATTCTGTCCACCTCCAACCTCCATATTTCAGAGTTAAAAGAGATGGTGTGGATCTAGTTGCAGACTCCGGTCTCTTGCTGTGGGCAATCTCCATGCCCAAGCTGTTGCTAAAGAGAGATGCCGCACTTTTCTACCTCAACATCATTGATGAAGACGGCTTCTACTCATCTTCATTTGACATGATCGTCAAAGGCGAAGACGGAAAGTTTGATACAGCAACCGTCACCATCAAACTCAACAAGATGCTACGAAAGGTGTTCAACCTACCCAGAGAATGAGGATTCATCCCAGATGATTACAGTCGTGAAGAAGTGGATGAATTTCTCAGCAGAGAGATGTTTATCTCCCCAGAGCCTTACAGAGCGAGCATGTCAAAGCTCATGCTCAAGCCAAAGTACAGGCTGCTGCTGGATATCACGCAGAAATGCATCTTAGGGATAGCTGGATCTCAAGGAGAGATCAGCATTCCAAAGCTCAAGCCGATGATTGCCATGATCAAAGGCGCAAACGTCAACTGGTTTGACTTCTTACTCAACCGTCTGGTCAAGGAGTCTGAGAAGATCAAGTTCAACTCCACCAGGACGACATTTTCAACATCAGAGCCACTGTATCTCTGCTCCAAAATTTCTTTCTTGATAAAGCAAGCTGTGAAAGGGCACACAGTAAAGTGGGCTGATTCAGAACCGTTTCCAGAAATGAAGATTCTTTTCCAAAAAATAAATCAAGTCAATGATCTTCTGAAGAAGCAGCCTGCTGTGAGTAAAAGCAAGAATTTGGAAGGATCGATACGAAGTTCCACTGAGAAGAAACAAAGAAAGAGGAAGGCGGTGATTTTAAACCAGCTGGAGGTCCAGCTGAGAAGAAAAAGAAAACAGTTGTCATTCCAAGTCAAGCAATGGTGATTCTCTCCCCACAACCAGTGTCGGCCTTCGATCAATACGGATCAAACATCCTGGCCGAGATGGGATTGAATGATGGATTGTCATCCAGCTCAAAGGACGAGCTGGATAAGCCAAGGAGCTCTCTCCAGCCTTCACCACCTCACAGCTCTCCGCCGAAACAGCCTTCTCCTCCACCCAGCTCTCCAACCAAAGAGCCATCTCCTGTAAGAGAGCAGGAAGATATTCAACTGGCTGAAGCTCCTTCACAGCCAGCTGACACCCAAGCTGAACCCTCTTCCACTAATCCCAGCTCACCCCCAAAACAACTTTCACCCGAAATTCAATCGCCCTCGCAGTTGGCTGATACTTTTTCACAGCCTACTGTGAATCCATTTGAACCTATTCCTCAAAACACCACAGAATCAGAAGAGAGTGATTCTACTGCCTCTCTTTCTCTCAACTCCACTGGCTCAGCCTTTATGGAAGCCATGTACGAGGACTTGCGCATTACAGGGATCAAGAGTGTTCTAACTCAGTATCTGATTCTGGCTCACCTACCCATCGCCCTCGTCAAAGTTGGAGAACTCAAGTTTTATCTGGCTACCAAGATGGCAACTTGGTACCAGAATGAGCAGCTGATAGAGACCTTCTCTTATGAGAAGCTGAAGACGGATGAAGCACGCCTCCAGCACACATTTGGCTTTGGAAGCCTGGAGGATGCATACTTACACCAGAATGATCTCATCAGAGGAATTATTGAAGTATCTCAGCTGTACCCCAAGCCGCACCCAGCTGAAATCTGGGAATCTGCCAACAAGCTCCTTACAGCAGCAGGATGGGAGACATCTTCTGGAGCTGTCAAATCCAAAGAAGTTGCAGCTGAACTTGCCAAGGAAGCTGTCCCTACCGACACAGCTGAGGCAATGATGATTGAAGAAGGGCCAACTAATGCAACAGTTGAGCCAACCGAAGCTGCCCCACAGAGTCCAATTACCGATGACACTCGCTCACTGGTCGAGATCGAGGCAGACAAACCCAGTCATGTTGAATCTGGAACTCAAACTGACTCAGCTGTCAAGCTCTCAACCGCAATGAAAGAAGCAATATCCAAAGAGGTTGAAGAAATTCTCTTTCAAGACAGACTGAAGTCTCAAGTCGACGTCGTTATGCGATTCTCAGCTCTCGACTGTCAAGTTCGAGAACAACAGCGGACAATCGATGAAGTCCATAATTTTGCTCAAAATCTTCAAGAAAGCACCAGTCAAGATCTCAGGCAATCTCTCGTTACTCAACAAATTGACCAGTCAATTCATCTAGAGAAGAGAGTCCCTGAGATCATCTCAAACCTTCAAGCTCCACTGGTTGACGACATTGCAAATCTTTCAAGCAGCTGGAAGCTCTCAAAAAGACCACTCTCTCCAACAGCGCTGACATCCGCCAACTCTTCAACTTATATAAAGATCTGGATGCTCAGTTCAGAGCTGGAAGCAGCAACAATGCCCAGCTGAATCTCATCACAGCTGACAACTCAGTCAAGATCACTGATGTTGAAGGTATTCTCTCCAAGCTCAGCGCAACAGTTGCCAACCTCTCTGCCTCCCTTGTTGATAATGCCAAAAAGGGGAAAGATCAGAATGAAGCTGGAAAAACAAGTGAGAGGGAAGCTGCAGCTAAGGGGGAACCTGTGCAGCAAATTCAGAAGGAAATCGACGATTTTGCCAAAGAGCTGGATGAAGAAGAGACAGAGCCAACTGCACCAGTCAAAGAGACATGGAGAGAAAAGATGGTTGCTCTTGCCAAAGCATGTGGACATAAGCCTGAAGAATACAGAGACTGTCACTGGCTGTGTAACTTCCACAACGAGCAAAGAAAAGAAATGCAAGAGCTGGATAAAATTATTAAGAAGAAAGCTGAATCGCTCAAGCCTGCTGAGAAAAAGCAGAAGAAGAAAAGGCAAAGCTACAGGCAAGCTAAGAAGAAACAAATCCAACCAGCCTCAGCCGACAAGAAGAACCCAGACGATTTCAATGAAAATTGGGAAAGTTGCAAATCAGAATTCATCAAAGAATTCTACTACTTGAATCAATTCAAAGGCATGGATCCAGAAACTGCTTTCCAGGATTATTTCCTCGAACTTCACGAGACAGATCCAATGATGGCAAGATCAATTGCCCTATATGCCAAGAGTAACAACATCCAGCTGAAGGCTCCAAAAGTCAAACAGTTAAAGCCTCCATCTCTAGCTGGAACGAACCTTCCTGACAAGGCCCAAATCATCAAAGAAATTAATCACTGGGCTGGAGAAAGAGGAATTTCAAAATCGAAGAATCAAGCTGAATGGACGAAGCTGGAAAAGTTCTTCTTCAATAGATATGGTCTCAAGACTCACCATCAAATTGATGAACAAAGGAAGCAGCAAAGCTAAAGACCCAGCCAACTGGGAATGTTCTTGTTGAACTTTTGTAATTAGAGAGTTGTAATAATTCTTCCTATTAATGAAAAGTTCGTTTTATCAAAATCAACCT
This sequence comes from Agastache rugosa, assembly GCA_031470985.1. Classification (NCBI taxonomy): domain Eukaryota; kingdom Viridiplantae; phylum Streptophyta; class Magnoliopsida; order Lamiales; family Lamiaceae; genus Agastache; species Agastache rugosa. The sequence continues at coordinate 6,002,058 of CM062605.1, forward strand.
GACGACAATCTCTCTTTGTCCAGGCTCTGAATATGTTTACCTGCTGTGATTGTTTAATCCTTTGAAACCCCGTTTTCTGTTAAGGGGGAAAGCAATTTTTGTTTTTCCAACTTGGGGTTTTGGCATCATCAAAAAGGGGGAAATTATTGGGAAAATTAATAGAGTTTTGAAGTGATACCAAAACCCAGCTGACCCCAACCGAGTAGATGTTTGCACAAGCTCAAGTATTTTTCCAACTCGCCTGTTTGAGCTTATAGAGTTTCTAAGTTTACAGGTGGTCGCTGAAGACAGCAGAAGACCCAGCAGAGTACACAGCAGGGTAAGCCAAGTCGAGTGATCAGCAACGTTATCAGATTCAAGACGATCAAGTTCTTCCAGACACAGCTGTAGGAAAGACCCAGCTCGTGTGACAACTCAGCTCTACGTCAAGACCCAGCAGAGTTCAAGACTCTGCTAAGCATCAAAGATCCAGCAGAGTTCAAGACAGCTCAGAGTCACAAGCACAGCAGAGTCGAAGTGAACTTGAGATAAAATCAGATCTGATCTGGATCATCAGGAACTCGACACCTCAGCACCTAGAAGTCAGACCTAGGATTGCTTTACGAGGAAATCAAGGAAGAAGACAAGTCAATCCTGTCAGAAGTTAGGTAGAGATTCAGAACGGCTCTTTCCAACGGCTAGTTCTAAGCTCTCCCTATAAATAGAAGTCTTCTTCATCATCAGACTATGAGAAGTTACGAGAGAGAATATACTCAAGAGAGATCAACATACTTCATTGGAAGAAGTCTAACCAAAGATCAAGAGATCTCTCAGAAAAGCTTCAAGATCCAGCAGCCGTCAGTCTTATGAGTTATTATTCATTCTCAGGCTGCTGAAGCTCTCTCCCTCTAGTATCTAGGCATATAATCCTTCCCATCTTAAGCCTAGTTTGAACGAGTTCATCATACTCAAAGTTCTTCATTGTAAGAACTCGTTCATAGTTGGAAACCCCAAACTCAAACCCAGAAAAAGGTTAAGTTAAGGTTGAGGTTCTGTAGTGCCCGTAAACTACAGGTTAGGTTCTTCAGTACCCGTAAACTGAATGTAGGCTTCAGCTGTGCCCGTAAACAGTCTGGTTACGTTTCGATACAGTACGCGAAAACTTGTATCCAGCTTGAGGAACTAAGCTGCAACGCTTGCTGACTGCGCGAAAAGTCAGTGGTATCCTTAGTGGATTACCAGAGGTTTCTGGTCGTGGACGTAGGAGTAGTTTCTCCGAACCACGTTAAGTTGCTTTGTTCTTTCCTGTTTATTTATGCATCCAGCTAACCCCTCATAAGCATTATTTCAAGCTGCATAAACTGACTAACTAAAAAGAGAAACAAAGCTTTGCAATATATTTGAAGCAACAGACGGACTTTCCAAAATCCCACCACATTCCGCACACAGCCAGCTGTGTTGATCAAGCTGTCTTCCAGCTGGATCGAACACAGCCAGCTTACTCAAAAGAGTTTTAATTGGAAAGGTTTTAAACCTTGGTGTATTCACCCCCCCTCTACACCAAGGTATCCGTCTTGGGACCATCATCTTAAAGAAAAGAAACAACTTCAGAGTTTTTTGGGAGTTGTTAATTTTGCGGGACCATTTATTAAAGATCTCGCAAAACATAGAAAAGTTTTCAGTTCATTACTGAAAAAGGATGTTCCGTTCATCTGGACAGAAGAACATCGACAAGGGATGCGGGAGTTAAAAGAGGTTTGCAAAAATCTCTCAAAGCTCGCGATACCGCAGGACGAAGACGACTTGGTCCTGTATACAGATGCAAGTGATTATTGGTGGGCAGCAGTCCTAACCAAGATCACTCCTAATGGAGAAGAACCCTGTAGATACTGCAGTGGTTTATTCTCAGATGATGAGGCCGTGAGATGGCACATCAACGAGAAAGAGTTCTTTGCAGTTAGAAAGGCGTTCAAAAAATGGCCTTTATTTTTACTTGCAAAGAAATTTACTTTGAAAGTTGATAACACACAGGTTAAAGCTTTCTTAAGAAACAAGATGGAATCTAAGCCTGAAAAGGCTAGATTAATTAGATGGCAAGCTGAATGCCAATATTATATTTTTGATATTGTCATTCTGAAATCTCACGAAAATATTCTTGCAGATTTCTTAACAAGAGATGGAGCAAACTGACGTGAACTCCATTCTACTAGCCCATAGACATCTCAGAGAAAATCTGGAGATGTTATCCGGCGAGTGGGACGAGTGCATTCAGAATGCTGAACAAGCAGGAAGATTGCAAACTCTCGATAAGATGAAAGTCACCGAGAGAATACGAGCTTGCATACGGTCTCAGAGTCAACTCTGGACTGCATGTCAAACACCAATCCTTCGGGTGGCCAAAGATCCTTTGGTAAAAGAAGAGTTTCGAGTACAGGGCTCTAAACCTGTAGCAGAGGATTCAAATACCTCTTGCCCAAGTTCTAAGGTGGTGGTATCTTCGGAACCATTGCCCCAAGAAAAAGATGATATTCAGGGGTCACACTCTGAACCATCATGTCAACCCAGCACCTCTGGGGAAAAAGAGGGAGAGATTAATCTTAGGACAATGACTGGCATTTCTAAGATTAATACTGATAAGATTGAAGTTTCTTCTTCGTGGCAAGTTTATCAAGCCAATTGGGAGAAGCTCAACACAAGGACTGGTATCAACCCCGAAAAAATAAGGGTTGATGTCTCGGGGAAATATCCTCGGGTGTGGATGATGCCAAATTCAGATCCACACGAAGTCAAGAGATGGTATGAATTCGGAGCACTTGCTTCAGTTTATACCACATCCCCATCATTCGCCGAAATCAAGAATCTACCCAAGTGGATTCAAGAAGCGGTGTATGATACCTGGGCTAACAATCTGCAGCTTAGCTGAGGTGATGTTTTGGAGTTGTATTTCATCAGTGCAGCCCCAGAACCAGCAGGGAAAGGAAACCATGAAGCCTTCCACTATATTAGGTTTCGAAGACCTGATGCACGCGCCCTTGAAAAGATCAAAGCGCCTGCAGAGAAAGAGACTACTCTAATTTCAACACTACCAGAAGATCTCATCTCCACAAGAAGAGCATGGGGTTTATGGGTCTGTCTCACTGAGATGGACAAAGTCAAGTTCCCGTTCAAATTCTTTCAGAATTCGGTGAACGGGTCATTCCTGTTAAACACCATGACAGGAAAATCTACAAGATTCGCAGAGGAAGCTTTCGAAAGAAAGAGATCATTGCTCTGGGAAAACAAGATTACGACGAGTAAAGACACTCATCGTAAATATTGCAACATGGCTCATTTTGGAAACTGGTCCGAGCACATTTGTTCGGATTGTCAGAACCAGAAAGAACCAGAGTTCGGGAAGGGGTTCATGCCCAGAAAGGGGAAGGAGAAGGCTCGGTCCCACGAGCATCTCGAGCAGAAGGCGTTGCCAAAAGCAAGGACGCCAAGGGCCCCGGGAAAAAAGTAGATTCCCGATACAGGTTGTTGGAGTCATGTGACTCTAAGCTGGAGCACCCGCTAAAAAGAAAACGACAATAGTGGGTGGGAGGGAAAAGTGATTACCCACTAAAATACAAATGGGTAAAAACACAGGAGAAGCATTATTGAACAAAGATAATGCGGTATGATTAAAGTAGCACCGAAAGTTGGGTGTCCTTATTCAATAATGGACGACAGAGGTGGTCCTACGCTGAGTCAGACACAGGCTGGCCACGGAACAAAGGAATCTGAGGCAATAATGAAGGAAGGAGGTTGAGATTTGAGACCTCTATATAATCCACAAGTTTGAAGAGCAGATGATTATCGAAAATCGACACCAGCAATCTTCTACACCATCTCCTCTGCTCTCAAAATAAAAATTTGTTATAGTTCTTAGCTTAGTATAGTATAGTTTATGTATTTTAATTCCGCTACCATAGGTAGCTAAACAAGTCTGTCTCCTCCCTAAAGGAGATATACTTATGTTGTAATAAGTTTTATATAATTCCTAAATAAAGTTCGGGCTTTTGCTCATTCCTTCCAGTGTCTATTTATTCTATTATACCGACTAAATACCCTACGCCCCGAGTAGGAAACGAACGAGGGTTGTGCTGTGTGCTGCTGAAGGAGTCTGCGTCTGGAAACCATCGGTTGCGATCGTGTGGTTGGACGAGGTCCCTAAAACTTCCGGCGGAAATACCCGGCAGCATTCCGGTCAAAAAGGTATGAAGTTGGTATAAGTAGAATTTATTTATACGGAAGTGTGATGGGCCTGATAATATTGCATGATTTATCTCCATATTGAAGAAATGAATTGATAAATCAGAGTATGTAATGAAGAAATTTAGTAGAAGGGTAAAAGAATGGTGCGTATTGTATGATTATAAGGTTGACTAGGTTATATCAATATTTCCCCTTATTTTATACAATATTTTATACACAAAAATGGATATAATAATCTTATTGGTGGGTCAGTGGGTACTGCTTATACCCGCTATCAAAAGTGGTCGTAGGAGGTACACACTATCTTGATACTGGATAGAATGGATTTCCTCTCTTTATTTTTCTTAATATGCTAACTATTGTTTGTATTTTTATTCAATTTTTAATTATAAATAAATATAAGTAACTAAAAATTAAATTTTTGCAAAATAAGATTCTTTTTATAGGTATATATATAGATTTATGAGACAATTAAAAATTTGCCAACTTATTTACCATAAATAAAAATATACTATATAATCAGGCAAGTAATTTAATATATATATATAAGGTAAATTTAGTTCCATAATGATTATTATATTTCTCATAAATATAATATATTATATTACATTATTGGCCTTACGTTAAATATATAATAGGGCTATAATAGCCAAAGTATAAATTTTGTAAAACATGATTCTTTTTATATAAGTATTGTATTTCATTCCTCCAATACATGTGTTTATTAATGATATCATCCAATAAATTGAGTAATTTATCCAATATACATGCATGGCATGCAATATTATACTTCTGAAAGAAGTTATATATAATACAAAATTGTAAAAAACAGCATCATATTGTGGCCCACGAGTACATGTGTGATGTGTGTAAGACCAAGGTGGTATATGATTATATTTTCGTGTTACATGCATCTTCTATTTTCTTATTAAATTTCATATTTTTCTATCACATATGGACACCACGTATATTGAATCACATCCATATATTATTAAAACGTTCACACATTCGAGATCTCCCCTTAATTTTAGATCCTACGTGGGGCAATCTCCATTCATTATTCTTATTTATCTTAAATTCTCATTTTAAGTATTTTATTTATATATTTATTATATTTAATATAAAATTTTCTATCCCACATCGCTTTTTGATAAGACTCTACTCTTGGAGAGCCTATATAAATACTCAAAATTCATATCTATTTTCTCATCCCAAGATTATTTTTCATAATCAATTTTTTTTGACCGATTAATTAGTTGGCCAAATAAATAGTTTTATTTTTATTAAAAAAATAATTTTGAGCTCATCCCAAGATTATTTTGCATAATCAATTTTATTTGACCGATTAATTAGTTGGCCAAATAAATAATTTTTTTTATTAAAAAAATACTCCCTCAGACCACAATAAATTTGCCACATTGTGGATGACACGGGTTTTAATAATTTGTTGGTTGATTGTATTGTGAGTGGAATAAGGGTCCCACTTTTATATAGTTTTAAATTGTGTTGTGAGTGGAAAAGTAAGTGAAGTGTGTGGGGTCTATTACCATAAATGGATGTAGCAAATTTTTTGTGGACGGACCAAAAAGGAAATTGTGGCAAATTTATCGTGGACGGAGGGAGTAATTTTGAGCAATTATTAAGTTGTATATAGTAATTTGTTTAATTTGATGAATTATTAAGAAATATAATTAGGAAACCGTTAAATAATAATGATGATATCTATATAATAAACATAATCTTCACAGAAATAAATAAATTAATATAGTAATAGTTATTACTTTGGTATCTCTATAAACTAATATAACAAAAGAATAATATTTCTTAATCTCGATCTCTCTTATTTTAAATATTTTTATTCATATATTTTATTACTATATTTAATATACTTAGTATTTTCCATATTTTCATAAACAATGGATGGAAATCTATATAAATACTAAAATTCAATGTATATTTTCTCATTTTGCAATTATTTTGCACTAGCAATTTAATTTGAACAATCAATTAGTTGTCCAAATAAATAGTCTTATTTTTATTGAAAAATATAATTTGGCCAATTATTAAGTTGCAACTATATTATCTATATATTTATAAAGTATTATATATTTGAATTCTATTATTTGGTATTTAATATTTAATATTCTTGAATTCCATATTAAATTTGTAGTGATCTTTACTTCTTGGAGAACATATATAAAAAGATTTCATTTACCAATCAAAATAGATTCTTATTTAATCTGACCAAATAAAAATTAATTTTGAACAAATAAATATTTTTTTCATAATTATTACAATAATTAATGTAGGACGAGATGATAAAAGCTAAACATGGTCAATAATACATTGCAATCTCATGAGTACACTAGCGAAAGAGATCTCACAATTTTAATTTGTGACGAGATGATCAGACGTACAAAACAATTAACATCATATACAATGAGGTAAATAAAATGGAATAAAATTCATATCCTAAAGTGGGAAATTTTATAAAATTAATTAATTCATTTTTTTTCTCAAATAAAAGCAAAATATGATTATTTTAATAGAACGGACGAGATAATCTAAACAATGGTTGATTGAAATAAGGTAGGTACAACCGTCAGAGAAGCGTTACCTCTCATTGATCTATTCTTTATATGAATTTCTTCGTTAGATCCCACCATCGTTCGTACAATTGATGACAAATAGTATATATATATATATATATATATATATATATGTCTTTAATCTGATGCATTTGATGAATGAAAAATGATGCAAAATAATTTCATAAATTTATAATAACATATAATTATCGTCGAATTTCGACGGGTCATACAATAGTTATAAATATAATCATTGACACGTAGGCAATTGGAATTTCATCCCTTTGTAAAGGTGCCCAATCCCCAGCCCCCAAAAAATTAAAAAAACAAATTAAAAAACAAAAGAAAGACACCATAAATAGACAATAATTTGTGATGGCCTAGTGGGTTACATGAGACTGTAAGGTCTCAGGCGGCCACTAATGTCTCTATAGGTCGAGCTCATCGCATCTGTACTCGAAAAATATGGTTTACTTATTCTGTGTGATTTGCAGACTACTGCACATGGACATGATTTACCCAGTGCGCATGCACCAAGCAGTTGCGTTTTCCCGCAATAATAATAATAATAATAATAATAATAATAATAATAATAATAATAATAATAATAATAATAATAATAATAATAATAATAATAATAATAATAATAATACAGTGATGTTGACACGAAAAAGTGCAACATATAAATAAATCACTTGCATTTTGGACATTACTACCATTTTGAACACTTTGTGTACATATACTATGGATAGGTAAAAGCTCTTTTACTTAAATCAATAGATGGGTTCTTAAAATTTTAAAGTTTATAATGCAAGATAAAAATATCATCAAAGAGACAAAAACTTTGATATGTGAACATTCAATTCATTTCATTTCTATAGATTTATGGGTAAACATGCTGGCAAGAGAACATATATATTAATTCCAACCAAACTGGCCTAAACCCTAATCCAAAAAAATAAAGGCGCAGCGGAAATTTCTCATGCAAAAAATATGCAATAAAATAGTGGACATTATCAACATGCATGACTCTAGCATGTCACTTGTCACACACTATTATTGGCAAACCCCTCTCCCCTCCACAACCACAACCCTCCATGTTTACCAAATTTCAATACAATCTCCTTCATTCTTTGCCCTCAAAGAGGACATTCCCAATTTTAGGTGTCCCTCTAGGCAGTGCGCGCACTCACAAGTGCGCGCACCACCACCACCCAAGATGGCTCGAAATCGCAACTTCCTTTCGGAGACGCCAATTTTCCTCTTCCTCTTCCTCCTCCTCCTTCTCCTCCTCCTCTTCCTCAACCCTGTCGTCTCACTCAGTGACGAGTCGGACGATGGCCAAGTCCTCCTCAAGTTCAAGGAATCCCTCAAGAACACGGCGGCATTGGCCAATTGGAGCGGCTCTCGGCCCCCGTGCAGTGGTTGGAAGGGCGTTTTGTGTGCTAGAGGGCATGTTTGGGGGCTGAAGCTTGAGAAAATGGGTTTGCATGGCGTGATCGACGTCGAAACCCTAACCAAATTGCCTGATCTGAGAAGTTTGAGCTTCATGAACAATGATTTTGAGGGTCCTTTGCCCAACCTCACGCGCCACGGTGCACTCAAAACCGTGTTTTTATCCAACAACAAGTTTTCCGGTGAGATTCCGGACAACACTTTCTATGGGATGCAATCGTTGAAGAAACTTCACTTGGCTAACAACAAGTTCTCCGGCCCGATTCCGGCGACGTTGGCTACCGTGCCTAAGTTGATCGAATTGACGCTTCAAGACAACGAGTTTGAAGGTGAAATACCCAATTTTCAGCAACAAGGCTTGAAAATGTTCAATGCTTCCAACAATAGATTGGTCGGCCAGATCCCTCCAAGCCTCAGCCATTTGGATGCTTCCTTATTTTCTGGTTAATAATTAATTCTATATATAGTTTCATTAATCAATAGTAGAATTAATGTGTAATTAAAATATCATCACCATCATTTTATTTTATTTTATTTTTTTGCAATCAGGCAACAAAGAGTTATGCGGCGCGCCGCTTCAGGCATGCTCCGCCTCTACCTCTAACTCAACGGCCGACGGCGCTGGCCACCACCAGTTTCCGCAGACGACAATCATTGTCGTCGCGATATTGTTGGGGGCAGCCCTGATAGCCCTTTTAGCAGTTTGCATCTTCTTCGCCTGCCGCAAGAAAAAGTCCCGGCAAGCGGACGCAGGGAGCGCCGCCGCCGCGGCCGGCGGCGCAGCCGCCTCCGCCAGTACCGCGGCGGATTTAAGCAAAATGGAAAGAGGTACGGGAGCGGCGGAGAGCGGGAAGCCAAATGTGAGGCTAACTTTCCTAAACGAAGAGACGGAGAAATTCGAGATGCAGGAGCTGCTCAAGGCATCGGCGGAGGTGCTCGGCGGCAGCATTTTCGGGTCGACGTACAAGGCGGGGCTCAACGGCAAGAGCATGGTTGTCAAGCGATTCAAGCATATGAACCAAGTGAGCAAGGAAGATTTTAATGAGCACATGAGAAGACTTGGCCGGATGAGCCATCAAAATGTGCAGCCTATTGTCGCTTTCTACTACAAGAAAGAGGAGAAGCTCCTCGTCGCCGAGTTCGCCGAGAACGTCAGCCTCGCTGCTCGTCTTCATGGTATTTCATCTCGTATTTCAATCGAATCAAGAATCATCTTTAAAACTTATCATATTATCCTCACCTTTTTGATGTGTATCAATTCTATCATCAGAACTTGCCTCATGCCCCAGAATAGTGACTTAAATGGTCAATTACTTGGGACAATCCTAATGTACCATTGGAAACTCATGATATGGGGCCAGAGGAAAATTTATGATGATAGAATTGATACATATTTAAAATGTCATGATAAAACTGAAAAAATGCCAAATGTGATACTGTTAATTAACCCTTAAAACTTAAACATCACTAGTGTTAAATGACATCTTATTTTACGACGTTTCTCTAATTAATCCTTTTTTTAATGTATATCAATTCTGTTATCTAAGCTTGCACAGTCCAGTCAATTACTCAGTACAATCTAATTGCACCATTGAAAAGCCGCGCCCATGACATGGCGCCGGACGAAAAGCTCCAATGATGGAATTAATACATACTATATCATAATGAAAAAATAAAATCAAAAAGTCACACTATTTCATTGACCTGTAAAAATTTAACTATATATCACTGGTATAAAATGACATCATTTTTTCTTACGGCGTGTCTACATCAGGCAACCAATCCCGTGACCATCGATCACTAGACTGGACGACTCGACTGAAAATCGTGAAAGGAGTGTCGAAAGGGCTTCTCTACCTCCACAACGAGCAGCCGAGCCTGACTCCGGCTCACGGCCACCTGAAAGCGTCGAACGTGCTTCTCGACGCCGCCTTCAAACCCCTCCTCTCCGACTACGGGCTCATCCCCATCGTCAACAAAGAGCAAGCGGAGCAGAACATGATCGCTTACAAGTCGCCGGAGTTCAAGAACAGCGGCAAACTCACCAAGAAAACCGACGTCTGGAGCTTCGGAATGCTCATACTTGAAATCCTAACCAAGAAAACATCAAGCAGCTTCGAGCAACAGGCGGAGGCGGCGGGTGCTGACCTCGCCACGTGGGTGGAGTCCGCCGTCCGCAACGAGGGCGGGGCGGCGGTGTTCGACCAGGAGATGGCCGGAGCTAGTCAGAGTCAGGGTGAGATGATGAAGCTGCTGCAGATAGGTTTGAGATGCTGCGAGGCTGACGTGGACAGTAGGCCCGACATAAAAGAGGTGGTGGAGAAGGTCGAGGAGATTAAGGAAAAGGAATTCGATGAGGATTTCTACTCATCGTACGCCAGCGAAAGTGACATGCGATCATCAAGAGGATTATCTGATGATTTCAAGTCCATCAATATATAGATAGAAGAAATAATCGATAGGGTGTGTATATATTTATTTATTTCTCAATATTCTTCTTCCCTTTGATTTGCTCTTATAATATTATTTATCTGTGGTTGAATTTTTGTTTTTGTTAATTGGTGTCAGAATCGAATTAATCTTAACTGAGCAATCAATTGATAGGAATATTTGATGTAATTAGCATATATCTAGATGCTAATTAATCAATGCTGTTTGTGTATGTATATATATATATATATGAAGCTCAACTGTAAGTAATATGAAACAAATATGATCAGCACAAGCATCTTTATGTACTCCGTCCACGAAAATTGTAACTAGTAATCTATTTTCTTCTGTCTACAAAAATTGTAGCTAGTTTATTTCTTTCCATTTTAGGACATGACTCCACTCATTTTATTATTTTTTTATTCATTTCTCTACTCACAAAGGTGGTCAATTTCTCCACTCACTTAACATATTAAAACTCGTGCCACACAAAATTATATACAAATTTGATGAACGGAGGGAGTATATATATGTAAGTCTTACGTATATGTGACGTTCGTTTAATTTTTGGTTCTTTCGCACGACTACTATATATGATTTTATGGATGTGTTGGATTTTGGTCGACCTCAAGCCGCATCCTCTATTTTATCATTCTGCAACATCTTCAATTGCGTTAATTTAAGGGAGCTAGGAATGTTAAACTAGCTATTTTTAGATACGAGAATGTTTTTCTCTTCACTTAGAGCATGCGCATCAGTGGGCGCTTGGGGGTGGGCGCGGCGTGGGCGGGCAGGCGCGAGGTGGGCGGCGGGCACTAGCGCCCGGATGCGGGCGGACGAGGTGGGCGGCCTAGTGCCCGTTTGCAGGGTGGGCGAGGGCGGCGGGCGCGGGAGCATTTGGGACACGTGACGCGCTCCTATTGGTCAATGGAATTACCGTTTGTTGACCTTTTTTTTATTCATAATTTTTATCTATATATATTATCCCTATTTCTCTTCATTCTTACATCTATCTTCATATTTCTTCCTCAATATTCTTTCTTTGTTGCAATTTTCTTCGTCTCTTCATTGAATCATGTCGGGCGATGATCGTTTCCACAGAAAAATAAAGGAAAATAGGTGGCTCGCTCTCAAAGTAATTAAATTATACGCAGAACTACTCGAAGCAATTAAATTATACGCTTCGATCGGGATTAATGTATTTTTTAATTTATTTTTTTATGTAATATTTTTTTTCAATTCAATAAAATTTGCATTTTAAATTATTATTTAAATTATGAAAATAAAAACAAAATTAAAAATAAAATCATTATAAAAATAAGAGTGCCCACCAATGTGGGCAAAATTCTAGTGCCCACCCTACCCCACAAAAACTAATACTCCCTCCGTCCTATTTCAATAGGCGGATTGAAATTTTCACAAGGATTAAGAAAAATTATTGAAAAAGTAAATTATATAGTAAATTTCTTAATATGCCCCTATTTATTATTTGACTATGTTTTTTTTATGAGTTAATCAAAGAATTTAATAGGAATATATTAGTAAATGAGCTAAAAAATATTACTTTTTATGGAAATAAGCCTATATATTTGGGACATCCAAAAAAGGAAAACAAGTCTATATAAATGAGACGGAGGGAGTATAATATTGGTGGGCACAAGTTTTTTGTGCCCACCATTATGGATGCTCTTACAGATTAATTTAATTTAGGATAATAAATGTCACGTGTGAAAGAAATTTAATAGCACTCTCAGATTTTGCATTTATAGAGAATAATTAAGAAATTTGATGAAGAATATTTAATACTCCCTCCGTCCCATTTATATAGGCTTGTTTTCCTTTTTCGGATGTCCCAAATATATAGGCTTGTTTCCATAAAAAGTAATATTTTTTAGTTCATTTACTAATATATCCCTATTTAATTCATTAATTAACTCATAAAAAATACATAGTCAAATAATAAATAGGGGCATATTAAGAAATTTACTATATAATTTACTTTTCCAATAATTTGTCTTAATCCTTGTGAAAATTCCAATCCGCCTATATAAATGGGACGGGGGGAGTAGATTTTTAGATTAATTTCCTTGACATATGGTAATTGTTAGTAAGTGTAATAGGATTTTGTTTTAGGATGATGCAAGATATTAATTTAGCCCGAAGTCAACAGGTCGATCCGAATGGATTGAAAAAAAAAAAAAAAGGTTATGGCCGAAAATTTATAGTCCAAAAAATTTTTAGCTTGATTGACCCGAACCAAAAATAGTCCAAGTCCGATAAGTCTAGCCCGAAAGCCCGTGGGTTGGCCCGACTAACCGAAATTTATTATCATTACTTTGTTTATAAATTTGATAACAAGTCTTCTTTCAAATATTTGTGGAATATGTTTTGGATTTTTATGCAAAATGTATTCATTTCTCTATCTTTTTACTCCAAAACACGGAGTACTAAAACGAATTGTTGGGAAAATTAATAGAGTTTTGATTTGATACCAAAACCCAGCTGACCTCAACCGAGTAGATGATTGCACAAAGCCTAAAGCGTTTTTCAGCTCACCTATTTCAGCTTATAGAGTTTCTTAGTTTACAGGTAGAGCAGCAGAAGCCAAAGCAGAAGACACAGCTAAGCTAGACCCAGCCTAGGTATTCAGCAGAACAGACTCAACAAAGCAAGACCAAGCAGAGTCAAAGACCCAGCAGTATCAAGACCCAGCTCAGTACGGAAACCCAGCTCAATATAAAAAAAACCCAGCTCTGTGTAAAGGACCCAGCTTAGTGTCAATGACACAGCTTAGGTCTAAGACAGCTCAGGTTAATGACACAGCTCAGGTTGAAGCCACAGCTCAGGATAAAGATACAACTCAGGTCTAAGACACAGCTCAGAGTCAAATCACAGCAGAGTCCAAGACGCTGAAGACATAGCAAAGACGCTTAGCAGCTCGAAGATGAAGACCTTCTTAAGAAAAGATCCCGATGTCAGAAGATCTTGTCTGACGCGGTCAAATCAGAGAAGAAATAGCTTCTGCAGATGCAGACCTACTTCGTAGGTTAAAGGCCAGAAGTCAATAAGAATAGGTAAGATTCAAACGACTCTTTTCCAACGGCTAGTTTGAATCTCCACCTATATATATATCTCCTCACCATTGAAGAAAAGGGGGAACCGACGAGACGACTGATGAAATAAAAAGAGCAAACAGAAAAATGAACAACAATCTTCATAGCCAAATCTTTCAAGAACACCCAGCCAGTCAGCTGTGTTCTTAGTTGTTCACATGTTCAGTCATAGGCAGAATAGATCAGAAAAGAAACATCTTAAGCCTAGTTTGAACGAGTTCATCATATCCTTTGTTCTTCATTGTAAGAACTTGTTCATAGTTGGAAAACCCATACCCAAACCCAAATCCAGAAAGGTTAGGTAAAGGTACACTTGCTTGAAGCGTGTAATTCGAGTGGTTAGGTTCTTCAGTACCCGGAAACTGAAGGTGTAGGCTTGACAGTGCCCGCAAACTGTTGGAATACAGCTCGGGTTAGAGTTATGAAGTTGCTTGGTACTTGGAAACCAAGTGGTAGTGAATTACCAGTAAATCTGGTCGTGGACGTAGGAGGTGTTACTCCGAACCACGTTAAAATTGCTCTGTTCTTTATCGCTTTGTTTTATGCATTTAACTAACCTCTCATGCATACATTTCAAGCTGCATAAACTGACTAACTGAAAAGTGAAACAGAGCTTTGCAATATGATTTGAAGCAACAGACGGACTTTCCAAACCCACCAACTTCCGCACACACTCACACAGCCAGCTGTGTCAATCAAACTGTCATCCAGCTAGATCGGACACAGCAGGCTCTCTCAAAAGAGTTTTAACTGGGAAAAGTTTTTAAACCTTGGTGTATTCACCCCCCCTCTACACCAAGGTATCCGTCTTGGGACCAACACGAATTATGATGTGAAATAAAAAGTAAAGATAACCATTTATGTAGGGATGGCAATTTTACCCACGGGTTCGGGTCCCTGCGGGTACCCGCCCCTAATGGCCCGGATTCGGGTGAAATATTTTGGGGTCGGGGATGGGGACGGGTTTGAACTATAAAACCCGAATCGGGTTCGGGTCAGGTATGGGGGTATAGATCCCCGCCCCGAACCCGACCCGATTAATTATTTATTAAATAATAAATTATTAAAAATAAATTATTAATAAATTACTAATAAATTATTTTTTTGTTATAATAAATTATTAAAAATAAAATAAATTATCTAACGGGTACCCGATGGGTATCCTTTTCCCGATGGGTAATCCCCGCCCCGCCCCCACCCCGATTTAAATTGGGATGAGGACGGGGACAGGTATGGAATTTTGAAGCGGGTATGGGGATGGGGAAGCAACACCCGGCCCCACCCCGACTCGAGCCGTTTACATCCCTACATTTATGAGAAAATATATGTCTAATTCTTACTTCTACAGACTTATTTATTAGCTCTATTATAAGTTAGAGTTGGAATAACACTCATTTGCATCTAATATGAGGTTAATTATGTGTCTTGGATGAAAAAAATGATTGGAGCCTGATATAAGATTGGCCCGAAAACCGAATGGTTTAACCGATTGACATCCCTAGATGCCATAGAATATTCAACTTGAGTAGGCCGAGCTTGATTTACTAATTAAATAAATTGATAATCTGCTAAAATTATAAAGATAACTAGCTAGGATAACTTAGTAAATATGAATTTATTGTTGTTTGCTTTCTATTGAAGTTTAAATCAAAATGAATTTAATCTATAGTTCTTTCATCAACATGCAACATTATATTAAACGTACATATCAAGTTTTAACATACATTGAATAGCTATATTCATGTTCCTAGTATTTAATACTCATGCATTTTTCTATGTAACAAAATTAAAGTTCTGTGAATTCCTAAGTTATTAAATTTAAGTTTTCTGAATTACTATGTAATTAAATTTAAATTCACTGAATATAAAATACCTCTTTTAATTAGTAAATTATTAATTTATCGATTAAGTAACACCTCTCTAAAATAATAAAATTATAGTCTCGATAATATTAATTTATATAGGTTCTACTCTATTTTATTTTGACGTCAATCTACTTATTGAATAGCCATTGTCATTTTGAAGTTTTAGTTATTATTTCTTAGGATCTCCAGTTTGAGTAGAATCTTTTATTTCCCAGTGCTTCTCATCCTATAACTAGTTGTTTTCTTATTACTTTTAAGAGTTGTTGAATTCTGTAAAAAGTTTGGAGTTTATTCCTTTTCATCAAGGTGAGAGTCTGATGGAAATCCAATAAAGGTTTACGTTAGGAGGAATAAGAAGAAGCGTGAAGAATAAGAGTCCTACTTAGATGTTATCTATTTTTATTATTATTTCCTTATTATAATTTGTTTCCTTTTTCTATTTTATTTCCTTTTCCTAGTAGGATTATATAAACCCTTTTAGTGGGCAGAGATTGTATCTAGGTTTTATTATTGAATACAATTCCAGCGTTTATTCTGGATACTAGGATAATTCTGGGGATTAAACCCTAGGGTTGCTAGAGTTTCTGCAGGAGATCTCATCAATTGGCCTCAGAGCCAGGTTGTGATCAAGTTACTGCGCTTCTGCAAGATGGTTTCGAATTGGCAAAGGTTTGAAAACATCTAATCTTCGATTGAAAAATTGAATACCATGATGCAAACGATTTCTCTACAACTTGATGATCGAGAGCGTGCGAACAGTCAAGTTGATGGCCGACAGGAGCGACGTCAGGGCCAACGGAGACATCGCGAAATCGGAGAGAGTTCCAGTCGCGATTACTCAGGAGATCAGAGGCGTCGAAATCGGCGTTGGGATGATGATAATGATACAAGAGCAAGGCATCACTATGTTCGTGATCAATCTGGTCAATAACAAAATCATCAACGTCGCAGGCAACATGAGCATCTGCGAGAGAATTCTTGGAAAATGGACAATCCATTTGCGACACACCCTGACCCATTCCATGGAGATGGTTCTGAATCGAAGTATGAGGAAGATGAAGCGGACATACCCGAAGACTCAGGATCTGATTCCCAAGAGTCAGTCTATAGTAGACGAAGGGGACGACCCTAGGACCATCGTTCAAAGGGAGTTCGTCTGGAATTCCCTAAGTTTGGTGGTGACGATCCGATCAATTGGGTGGATAAGGCTGAGCAGTATTTCGATTTAAACGAAATAAGATTAAAAAATTGCGTTCCAATTACTTCCTATTATCTCGAAGGCGAAGCAAGGCAATGGTGGCGATGGTTTGAACAAGTTAATGAGGGCACAATAATTTCGTGGATTCAGTTCAAGAAAGGTTTGCTGCTTCGTTTCGGAACCTCACAACTGGAGGATGCTAACGAATCCATGAAGAAGTTACGTCAAACTGGGAGTTTTCGCGAATATTTGTGGGAATTTGAGAAATCAGTGAGCAGAGTTCCCCATTGGCCTCCCAGCGCGTTACTTGGGGCATTTATGGCGGGATTGAAGCCAGAGATAGCAGTGGAGTTGAGAATGTGGAGACCACGCGACCTTCAAGAAGCTATTGAATTGGCAACAAGGAAGGATGAGTAGTTACATATAACACGGGCTATGTCGACAACATCTAGGAGTGGTCCAACTGTAGTAAGTCGAAATTTTCAGCCAAGAACACATGTCGCAAATTCTATTGCCACAAAACCCACAACTAACATTCCGATGACTGGCAGATGGCGATTCAGCTGTCTAATGAGGAAATTAATAAAAGAAGACAAGCGGGTCTGTGCTTCACTTGTAATGAGAAATGCATGTGGAACCACGTGTGCCCAAACGCGAAGGTGATGAGTTTATTGGTGGAAGACTTAAATCCGGAAGTTGAAGAAGAGTATGCTGATACTCCAAAATTTGACGAAGAGCCCAAGGCCGTGGCAACTAAGAGCAGCGAAGCGTAAGAATAGAGTTTAATCAATTGGAAGTGGAAGAAATACAAGAAGCAGAAATATCTTTTAGCCGATTAAATGATAATGGTGGTGAGCGAGCATTGAAATTAGAAGGCTGTATCGGGAGGGTTCCTGTTCGAATTTTGGTGGATAGCGGCGCCACTCTTAATTTTATATCCACTCCGTTAGCAGAATATCTACGTCTTCCGGTGACTCGCGGGAAGTCTGCTTTTAGGGTCACCACTGGGAGTGGCCACACACTTATGTGCGACACGAGCTATGAAGAGGTACCCATTGTTATTCAAGGGGTTCGTTTTCACGTGACATTATTTTCAATACCTCTGCCGAGGATGGATGTAGTTTTTGGGATGTCTTGGCTGAAAATGATCAGTTCCTTAGTAATGGATTGCAAGGAGTTATGCTTTAATTTCTGGTGCGACGATGAGCTGATTTTATTAAAAGGAATAGGGTATGAGCCACCTCTACCCATCGATGTTAATATGTTGGATAAGGAGTTGGCCTCGGGAGGCGAATTGTACTTGCTGACATCACCGGGGTGAGTTGTGAGGGAGATCGATCGGAAGCTGAGAGTAGTGAAATTGTGAAGCTTCTGGGTGAATTTGAGGATGTTGAAAAAACTTCTGTTTCGTTACCGTCCCAGCGAGAGTTCGACCACCGTATTCGTTTGACTGACGAATCAAAGCCTGTGAACGTAGCTCCCTATTGCTATGCACATTTTCAGAAAAACGAGATCGAGAAGCAGGTTAAGGAGATGATGAGCGCCGGATTAATAAGATACAACACCAGTCTGTTTTCCTCTCCTGTTTTATTAGTGAAAAAGAAGGACGGATCCTGGAGGTTTTGCATAGATTATCGGGCCCTTAATGAAGCAACAATCAAAGATCGGTTTCCGATCCCGACTGTGGACGATATGTTGGATGAACTCCATGGAGCATCTTATTTTTCTAAGATTGATTTACGGGCTGGTTATCATCAGATTCGAGTACACCCAGATGATGTGCATAAGACGGCTTTCCGAACCCACAATGGTCACTATGAGTCTCTGGTAATGGCTTTTGGGTTATGTAATGCACCTTCTACTTTTCAGTCAATTATGAATCATATTTTTCGACTTTATTTATGAAAGTTTGTTATGGTGTTCTTCGATGATATTTTGGTTTATAGTAAGAGTTGGGATGCTCACTTGGATCACTTGAGTAAGGTTTTGGAAATTTTACGAGAGCACAAATTTATTATGAAAGCTTCTAAGTGTTTCTTTGGGGTACGAGAAGTAGAGTATTTGGGTCACTTCATCTCGGAAGAAAGAGTCAGAGTTGATCCGCGGAAAATTGAAGCTGTGGTAAAGTGGCCAACCCAAACTAATGTGACAGAGTTGAGAGGATTTTTGGGCTTAGCGGGGTATTATCGAAAATTTTGTCCAAAGTTCGGAGAGAAAGCTAGACCATTGCACCAGTTAACTAAGAAAAATAAGTTCAAGTGGTCAGAAACGGCACAACATGCATTCGATGCACTTAAGGAAGCAATGAGCTCGACTCCAGTTTTGGCGCTGCCAAATTTTGATGAAGAATTTGTGATTGCAACTGATGCATCTGGGTATGGGATTGGGGCTGTACTTTCTCAGAATAGTCGGCCGATAGCTTACTTAAGTAAGGGAATTGCAGAAACCAAGAGATCATGGTCCATTTATGAGAAAGAGATGTTGGCAATATTAGAGGCTGTTCGTTGTTGGAGGCCGTATTTAGTAGGAAGAAAGTTCAAGATTATTACTAATCAGCATAGCTTGCGTTACTTGTTGGAACAACGAATTACCACGCCGGAACAACAAAAGTGGATTGCCAAATTGGTGGGATTCGATTATGAAATTGTGTATCATCCGGGAAAGGAGAATAGTGCGGCTGATGCTTTGTCTAGAAGGGGAGCAGACAGCAATGTGTCAATGATGGCTTTATCTTTATCTGCGCCTATTGCGGAAATTTGGGAGGAAATTGCCGCTGCAACTAAAACTGATGCAGAGCTCGGTCCATTACTGCAACAAGTGTGTGAAGGAAATCATGGTTGTGAAGGGTTGACAGTTCGTCATGGTTGTTTGGCGCGAGATGGGCATGTTCAAGTTCCGAAAGGCGAGTTGAGAGACCGCCTCATTCAAGAATTTTATTCTTCTGTTTTTGGTGGCCACTCAGGGATATTGCGTTCTTTCAAGAGGATTTTACAATTATTTGGGTGGCCTGGATTGAAGAAAGACGTTATTAAATTTATCCAGGAATGTGATGTGTGCCAGCGAAACAAGGCTGATAATAGGAGACCGGTGGGATCATTGGCACCGTTACCTATTCCAGAACAGATATGGGCCGATATTTCTATGGATTTCATTACGGGGTTGCCTCGATCAAAGGAAAAGGATACTATTTTGGTGGTGGTTGACAGATTGACGAAGTATGCGCATTTTATTGCATTAAGCCACCATTTCTCTGCAAAAGACATTGCTGACTTATTTGTTCGAAATGTGGTGAAGTTGCACGGAATTCCAAAATCAATTATAAGTGCATTTTGGCGCGAGTTATTTAAATTGCAAGGGACGCAATTAAAGATGAGTTCGCCGTATCATCCCCAAATAGACGGGTTAACTGAAGTGGTGAACAGATGTGTGGGGCAGTATCTTCGTTGTTTTACTTATCAACAACCGAAGTTATGGGAAAAATATTTAGCATGGGCAGAATATTGGTATAATACTACCTATCAATACTCGATAGAAAGGACGCCGTTTGAAGCAGTATATGGATGGCCGGCGGTACCGATTCCTGCGCATGATCCTGCCTCCACAACCGTACATGAGGTTGACATGCAATTACGCGAGCGCGATGCTCTACTGAAGGAATTGCGTTTTACTTTGGAGGCTGCCCAGAATCGCATGAAGCAATATGCCGATGCTAAGAGAAGGCCGGAGGAGTTTGAGATTGGAGACTGGGTTTATTTAAAGTTACAGCCATACCGCCAGAAGTCAATATTCAAGAGGGTAAACCAGAAACTCGCTAGCAAGTTCTATGGCCCTTTTCAAGTTAGTGAGCGAATTGGATCGGCCGCTTACCGTTTGGAGTTGCCCATTGAATCTAAAATTCACCCGGTGTTTCATGTTTCTTTGCTGCGACGAAAGGTAGGGGAGGCTGCTGTTGTTCGTCCGACATTACCACCTTACTCATCGGAGGGGTTATCTGCACTTGAACCAGAGCAAGTACTTGAGTATATGTGGAAACCAGAGCGAGGAAGTCAAGTGAGAGAAGCTTTGGTTCAATGGAAGGCACTTGGACAAGAAAACGCCACCTGGAAATCTGTCGAAGAGCTTCGAGTCCAATTTCCCGAGCTTAACCTTGAGGACAAGGTTCAATTTGAAGGAGGGGGAGATGATGGAAACCCAATAAAGGTTTACGTTAGGAGAAATAAGAAGAAGCGTGAAGAATAAGAGTCCTACTTAGATGTTATCTATTTTTATTATTATTTCCTTATTATAATTTGTTTCCTTTTCCTATTTTATTTCCTTTTCCTAGTAGGATTATATAAACCCTTTTAGTGGGCAGAGATTGTATCTAGGTTTTATTATTGAATACAATTCCAGCGTTTATTCTGGATACTAGGATAATTCTGGGGATTAAACCCTAGGGTTGCTAGAGTTTCTGTAGGAGATCTCATCAGAGTCTTTGTATGAGATGGATGGTCTCACGGTGAAACTATATCACACAAAGTTTTTAGTTCTGATCATTTACAAAATAAAGAAAATAGGATAGACTATCACATACATAAAGAACTTACACTACAAAAAACACGCGATTTGCGAAAAACTATTCTGTCGCAAAATTCGTAGATTCCATTGTGAGTTTCACCTATGACCTAACAATGGAATGGCAACGAACACAAACTGATGATGATTTCCTCATCGCCAAACACTGTTATGACGGAATTATGTTCGGTCACAAAGAGCTAGCAACGAATGACAAAAAGATCTGTCTCTAAGGAGTAATTGTTTGTCTCTCTAAGGCCCGACAGATGGCGACGGAAAGGTCTATCGCTAAATGGTCGTTTTGCTCTCTAAGGTCCGACGGACGGTGATGGAAAAGTCTGTCGCTACGTAGTGGCTGAATATTGGCTCAAACTCTCTGCGCTTTAGTATGTCGTAAGTCCATCTTAAAGTCCATTGTTTTTTTTTAAATAGAAAGTTCGTTGTTAATCTCCGTTAATCTCGAGAAGAATAGTTCGTCATTAGTCAGATGCAAGTCCATCACCAATCTGTCGCAAATACGCGCGTGTTATAATTATACTTTCACAAAAAAATCACATAAAGTAGTCACATATTTAATCGAAGATACCAATTTAACTTAATCATAAGCATAGAAGGAAATTATATTATTTAAGATATATTATATCATTTAGATTTTTTTTTTTTTTAAAGGTACATCATTTAAAATTGAGTGGCATAAATATATACATGAAAAATGTAAGAAAATATGCATTTCTATCATTACAGTTTAAATATAAAAACTAGTAATATAAGGAACATGCATTTTATAACGTAAATAAATAAGCTTTCGAATCGATCAATTAATTTTATCGTGTTCGAAAATTAATATATTAGAAAAGTACATCAAGTGCATATTCAAATTAATAATTCATATTGGAAACTATGTGAATTCGGTACAATCGAGTCTTGTGTTGGCAACGAAACGGCACATTAAAGACAAGCAATCAACCTCCAAACAAAAAAAAAAACAGTCTTACATGTCTACTCGTGTGAATAAATAAAATCTATATATAATCCAAAACATAAAACCGGAAAATTAATATCAACTGTCAAGGTTTTATCAGCTTCACTAAAGCTGTTGTGGCATCTAAATTGTATTTACATTTGGAAATTATACTATACATCCCTGCAAAAGCCTTAGTATAGCTAACATTAGTTACCCCAACACACTCACTTCCTAAATACAACTAGGTAGAAATCAATTTTTACAAGTGAAATAGAGAAATGAAAACAAAGTGCAAAAAGAAAAATCCCCAGCAACTACATCTGTTTCTAGCTTGAAAAACAGTCGCACAACCGCAATGCACACTACCTCTTCTCATAAAAGTCGAGGCTAAGCTTCGCCTACTGGCCTATTTTCCAATGAATCGATCTTTCCTTATACTGCTGATCTTCTAATTCTGCTCTTTATATTCAAGAATATTGCAGGTGTCAATGATGGGAGCTTTCAAATTCTGCTCTTTCTATGTATATTGCAATGAAGTCCTACTTCACGGAACTCGCATTCAGCACTGAGCAAAGAGTAAAACCTAGCATAGTCCAACTAGTTGGCGCCATTGTCGGAACTGCTGCAAGCTTGATTCGGAAGAACATTGTCACCAAAATCTCCATCCAAACTCATTTGTTGGACCTCCTGAGGAGAAAGAATCTTGATGCAACGCACACAGCTCACAAATTCCCTGAATGCAGCAATTACAACTTGTAAATTGGAAAGTAATGCAAGAGAAGTTTCATAAGGAAAAATAAGTTTAAAGTAAGCGTTGAAGGAGAATTTTGATTATGCTAGAAAACAGTATGAGGGTTTGTGAACGTACTCCCAAGGATCATCTCCAACAAGCAAGACATCATTCTCATGATCCACATATACTAGTTTCCATCCAATTCTCTGCCTGTCTTCAAGTTGTCCCTCTATACCAAACCTACGAGCCAGGTCTTGATTGAGCTCATCATAACCTGAATAACGTCCAATATCGATTGACCTTCCAACAGCTCCTCGCTTGTATACCTTCAAAAAACTTATAGGTTAGTGTCATGGTTACTGGAGTATGATTGGACCAGCAATAATTGCATCCATGATACAACAACATTATGCATCACTGGTAAAAAGCCAACCTTTGTATATGTCCGCAATCTAGGAATCTGTGGTGCTGCCCAAGCACCTCTGTTCACGAAGCTACCATCATTTATAGTGGAATCAATGGAATTGAATGCCATATCTGGCACCCCAAATGACTGAGACACTATTGATGATGAGAGTTCAGGTCGACCATCCTTGGGGTGGTTTTCATAGTTGGAAAGCTCGCCTCCTCCAGAAGAGAGATCATTTGCAAAGTCTTTATCTGATCCTACCATGTCTTTTGTGACCAATGGATGAGGCATCAAGGGCATATCCAACTGATTGTCAATATGAGTCCCGAAGGGAGCTTTGCTCCTTGGATCTCCGAGGACTTCTGTATCTTGGCTTGCATTTCTAAACAAGACTGACTGAGAATTAAAAGTTATGGAGTTGTTTTGCGGTATCTGACCTTCATTCTGAGAAAAAACTGAGGTTACCGAAGAGGAACTATCCAAATAATCTATCTGTGTTCCAGCAGCATTAAGGAATGTCTGGGATGCAACGAATCCATGGTTCTGATTTTTGGACACATTCAACGAGGGCTTAACGTTAGACTTCTGATGTAGATCCTTAACTATGTGACTGTTAGAAGACATCTGCTCCAGACCACTTGAATTCAGAAGAGAGGCAGAAGATTGAGCAATCTCATTCCCTATTGTTGTAGCAACTGCATTAGGACAGTTGTTTGTGGATACTGAAGTCGAACAAGATGGAACATCATCCGTAACCGCAGACTGGACCCAACCCGCAGCTCCAGTCAATAAACTAGCGCTCCCAGCAGAAAGCTGATTGGTTATTGATTTTAAAGTAGCTCCAAGATGTCCAGGAAAATCAGATAGGCTTCCAGATTGCTGCTGCTGTTGCTGAAGTTTAGGTTGCTGAGGTAGCTGGCTGCACTGTGGATTAAATTGGCTATTACTTCTTACTATTTGCTGACCCGTAGCATGTGACTGAGGATGCATACTACTGGATGCTGTTGCTTGAGAGGAGTCCGACATTTGGTTTGTTGTCATCGACCTCAACAAGTTTGGTGGGATTTCCAGAAGCTGCTTCTGCTGGTCTTGGAGTTGCGTGAATTGGGGAGAATGCTGCAATCCAGACTGTCGTGCTAAGTGTGATTGCTGATGCTGATGAAGCTTTTGTAGAAGTTGAAGCTGAACTTGGTTATCGGACATGTTTAGCTGCTGGCTTGTATGATCAGGGAGCTGGCACGGCATTGGATTTTGCTGTTGAGGATGAGCCGGAATCTGCTCCGGCTGTTGTTGATGTTGTTGTTGTCGTTGTTGTTGTTGCTGCTGCTGCTGCTGCTGCTGAGACAGATTTTGCTGGAGATTTTGCTGAAGCTGATGGTTGAGAAGTGATTGTTGATGCTGCAGAAAATCCTGAGCTTGAATAGGATTCTGGGACTGGACTTGGCTTGTTTGTGAAGTTTGACCACCCAAATTTTGTCTTGATGGATGAGTAATGTCAGTCAACTGCTGTTGTGGCTGTACAGTCGAGCTCATATTATTTAAAGAGGACGGCGCCTTTTTGACCTGGTCTAGTTGTTGGAGCGACTCGGTTGGCCTCTGTGCATTTAACTGTAGGTTGTGCGGATGGGGAATCTGAGTCGTGGGCAGGCCAAGTTGACGTAAAATATCTGAACCAGCAAAATTCTGCATCACAGAACCGGGTAAAGGACTGATATAGTTGGACTGCATGGAATTAGCCATGGAGGAATTTGGTTGCATGTTCATCCACTGGACTAAGCTCAAACCATGCAGCGGTTGTGAATCTTTTAAGCCAAACTCATCACCTGCCCATGGCATTGTCCTCCTAAATAGATTGTCGAGATCAGACGAGTCGTCATCTGCAGAGAGAAAAAGCAACATATAGTTCTTGAATGTGTTTATTTAGTCATGTATGCATTAATCATAAAACCAACATAAAAAGAAGACGCAGTATCCAAGGCCCATAACAGAGACAGTTCCTTATCTGTAGGCAAACTTTGTTTAAAGACAGGAGAATATAGATAGGTACATCTCGACCGATAAAGCGTGTCCCGACGTGATATTCCATTTCTTTTCTTTCCTTTCTTTGATTATTTTTTTGAATGAATAAATTTGATCAAATTTTCTAGAAATATTACCCAACTGCATTTAATATTTTGCATTGCATCATTGCAGAATCATCTCTATTTACCTGGCATTCCTGGCTGCCTAGGGCGCTTTGGGCGGAGGAACGGAGGTGTAGGACACATGAAAAATGGAGCTGTAACAGGTTCAATTTCCCAAATGGAGACACGGTTACGTCTTTCACCAGTAGTGGACTCGTCCCAGCCAACCTGCTCATAAAATGCCAAGTGAGTATCCAACAAATCTCCTTATAGCGCAGGACCTTTTCAGATGAAACTGGGAGCATTTTCAGCGATTACCTGTAAGTTGCGCCACTGTGAGTTCTTCCATCTCGCAGGATCCAAGTCATTGATTCCTGTTATCGTACCCATATATCTGCAGCATCACAACTAGTCAATATGTAGTGGGGATGAATGGAGTAGCATATGAACTCGTAAAGCATCATCAGTACCTTCTTGTCCCTGATTCGTCTGTTTCAAACGTCATCCGGAAGCGCATGCCAAGGGATATTTGGTTACTGCAGGCGGCTTTGTAGTACTTAGCTAGAGGGATGACAAATTCCGATGGACTAGACCTGCTCTTGAGTTAAAAACAAGAATCAGAAATCTTGGAAAGAAACTAACACGAGATGTATCATATCACGTTTAAGCAAACAACAAATTCCGATGAATAAATATCAGTCATTACCTTGGGTTGTAGAACACAGTGAAAAGGCTACTGTTTGCAGCAGCATGGGCGGCTGCAGCTAGAACCCCGATGTGCATGCTGTCACTCGACAATACTGATGACGACAAGTTAGTTGGTTGCCTGTTGGCGCGTCTTATTCCCAAAAGAAGCTGCTGTTTTTCATCCCTGATTGCGAAGGTGAAATGTTTGTCATTTCGAAAGAAATCCTCTTGAAAAGGAAAGCTCATATTATTCAACTTCTTAAAATCCAAACAACTTCACCTCTTACCCTGCATCATTACCTGATAAATAAGACGGAGTCGCCGGCAATCAACCTCTTTCCACTAACAAAAAGGCTCCATCCGGTTGTAAGCAAGTGACGCTTTGGTTGTCCTAAATTGCCAATTTTAAATAAAATTGAAATGCTCGGGAATAACTTGCTGAAGGTTCTCTATAGCATAAAAAGAAACGAAAATAACCAGATCAGCTTACCCCGGAAAATATGACGAAAAGTCCACACAGTATCATGCAGATCTCTAGCAACAATCTCTTGCGCAGGTGGTTGCATTGAAAAGTCCTAGAGCGGCACGAGTCGTCTTAAGCATCACATATTTCCAAGAATTCATGAGAAGGTAGATAAAAGCTCATGAGAATCGAGACTAACCAGAGAAGGAAAAATCTTTTCTGCAGCACGTCGAGGCACAGAAAAACCACCATGTGTGCTGGTATCACTTGCAGTCAAGGTTTTACAGAAGAACTCAGTCTGTGGCTTATTAACTTTCATCGATAGATCTGATCTCAGAAGAGAATCCTTGTCAAACTGCAATCAAATGGAGGTTGGCACTGATGATCAAATGCTATCCTTATCATAAGTTTGAACATAATTATCTCCATCATCTCTTCAAATTGTCTCATATAAGTAGTAGAAATAAGCACAATATTTTTCTGAAACGGAAACATTGTTCAACAAGAACAGAAACCTACCAATGGCACTGGTTGCAGTGTCATTTGCACGTATACTTCATCCGTTTCTGGATCAGCCTAGATGCCAAAGTAACAATTGTAGTAGCTATTATATGTGTTCAAAGAAGTTGGACCAAAATAGGCGGCATAAGTAAAACTAAACCAAGCATACGTACAAGCAATGTGACATTGTGAAGAAGGCATATTAGCTTCGATGGAAGGTTAGGGTAGTTTGGGATTTGTGCATTGACATCCTTTTTCATGGAAGCAGCAACCTGAAAATCCAAATTTACAAGTGTAAGAGAACAAAAAAAGGATTACAAGAAAAATCAACTTAAGTCGAAACTTATACGGCCCTTTCTTTGTGATAACATTTTTGCAGCCTCTTCTTACACTCAAACAAGAAGTCTAACAAGTTTAATTAGTACAGCACTTTATTTCCCAGATTCATAGTGACATCGAATTAGGCGAATGCAACATTAGCATCCAAATATCAAACAAAAACTGTCCCAATAAATCGACAAATTCATATTAGTTCAAGTAAATAACCCTCTTCTTGGCTTGGCTCAAGAAGCAACTTCCCCACAAATAATTCAAGAACCTCCTTTACCAAATTTACTGCCTCACCAATACCATGTAGAGGTAAAATCATAACTAATGTATACCACAGGTAACAAGTAACAACTACATGGTGAAATATTGGTTTAATTAATAATGACACAAATTGCAAATTAATTATCCTAGCTACCAGCTCACACTAGCAAGGATTGCCCCATATTAAACTATTAAAAGGGTGGCCATCATCATTGAATAAATCTCGGCATGTTACCAAAATAATGCTAGTTATAGAAATCAAATCAACACCACAGAGGCGCAGGTTAGCAGCCTCCACTCAGCAAAAGGAGGAGAATCTCGATCTCTCCATACAAAATAATGCTAATAAATAAAGAAATAAAAATAAAAAGAAGAAGAAAGGGGACCTGTTCACTGTGGCCTTGAGGAAAGTAGACGACGTGGGTCCCAGCCGCCGGCAGGTTTGCTAGTGGTCCGGCGCACGCTTGCCATAGCTCACCATTTATGCTCTTCTTCTCACCTGCAATTCGCATATTCATTACACACGTGTCGGGAACTTAATTTACTTCTTTTTTTTTTCTTCGACAAACGAAACGACGATCAATTTGTGTGGAAAAAGATAAGCTCAAAGCCCCAAAACAAAATTAAATCCAGTACATGAAGATTGGTTCTCGGATTCAAATACAGGCTCATTTTCTACGTATGTATGGACTCTAAATTAGAATGCAGACAACTATCAGAGAGAGAGAGAGATAGAGATGAAGCGAGTGAGTAACCTTCAGCGCCGGAGACGTTCGCCGGCGGAGCTCCGCTGCCGGAGTTTGGTGCCTTCATTTCTACCGGAATCCTTCTTTCTCCAGCTCAAATAAATGGCCGGAGATTCTCACCAGGTCTCATATTTCCGGAGAATATTCCGGCAACGAAATGCGTTTCTCCTCCCTCTTTCTTCTCAGCTAGCTTAGCTCTACAAAAGAGATGATTCTTATCTTTTGTTGATTCGAAATAGGGAAACAGGAAAAGAGGATTGCCGTTTTGATTAAGAAAATGATAGGGGTAAATGATGGGGGCGGCGCCGGAGGGAATATTTTCCGGCGAAAAGGCGGTAGAGAGAGATAGTGAGTGTTGGGAGACAAGTGAAGCTTTGGAATAAGAGGAGATGTTGAGGATTGCTGAGACCAGATGCTGCGTTTTGCTTTAAATTGCCCCCTTCTACGCACTACACCTTCCAGACACACGCACACTCTCTCTCCATCCCATTCTCTCTCTCTCTAGATTTGTAATAAGTGTGTGTGTGTGTGTGTGTGTGTGTGTTCTGCACTGGATTTCTTTCTCTTAATGTAATTATTGACTTCAGATTTGCCCTTTTGCAGGCACCAGATTTTACTCTTATTCTCTCTGTTGTTCCAAGACTCACAGTTTCACTTCCCTTCCCTCTCTCCCTCTCTCTCTCTAAATATATATCTCCCTCTGTTTCTCTTTCTTCCCAAAGTTCTCACCCTTTCCTGTTACTTTACTTTATATGTATGTATATTTAAATTATACTTGTGCATATAAAATGAGATTTGCTCAAGTTACCCTCGGTTAATACATGTGCTCTCTCCTCTCTCTCTCTCTCTCCCCTTTCTTTGCCCTGCCCTGCTTTGCTTTGCTTGTTTTTCTTCCTCTATCCTACCTGTATCCTCTTTCTTTCTCTCTCTAGATGGACTGTTACTTTTTCTCGCTTAGAGTGTGGCTACACAAAGTTGACCTGCAGAGAAGTAAGAGGTACGAGATTCATAGTTGCTAGCCTGCTATTATTACCGAGGAGAATTCTCATAATTACACGATTGTGTGTGTGTGTTTATGCCCCTCATTGATTAAGAATTCTCATAACTATTAAATTCTCATTAAATAGTTATTTCACATTTTTATTTAATTTTATGTATTTAATTTAGGGGAAAATTTATTTTACACACTTCCATTTTACACAAATGAAAAATACACATCTCATTATAAACAAATGAAAAATACACAACCCTACAAAAGTAACCCTACAATGGCCCACAAAACATCACTCCATTCCACAAAAAAACAAGGTCCATGCCTTGGGAAAGGAAAAAAAAACTCTGTGCGCGGCAGAAGGAGGAGAAGAAAAAAACGACCAAGATTCGGTCATAAGGATTTTGAATAAAAAACCACTTTTTGACCCACTTTCCACATTAAATAACCCCCAGGTCTCCCACCATCTCAAAAAAAAACAACAAACCCTACCCCACCCCTTCAAATCCCGACAGCCACCATCTCTCTCTCCCCACCCAATTCCCAATTTCCCGACCCCTAACTTGTGCTGGTCCCTATTTCATCCCAAAAACCCCGACGCCGGTGATCCTAAATTGCACCGTAAGGGATCTTGAAGAGTATCGAGAGGGATCTTCAAAGTTTGGTGGATACAAAATTATGTCGGGACAACAAGTTAGCGGGATCTATATTAATTTTATTTCCCTCTCGCATACAACAATTTCCCGCTCAAGAACACACAATTCCCGCTCGAGCGGGATTTAGTGTGGTCGAGCGGGATATAGGTTATGTTAATTTCTTAAATTTTGTTACTGATTAGGTTAATTTTGAATTATTTAGTTAACTACTTGACGCTTGATTTTACCTATTTCCCGCTCGAGCGGGATATTATATAGTCGAGCGGGATATAGATTTGTCGAGAGAAATAGGCTTAAATGCATGATACTCATTCTTAGTATTATTTTCGTGGAATTTCCGTATTAATTAGGTGAATTTAAACTATGTGCATAATTGTTTCGTGATTTTTAATATTATTTCGTTAAAGTAGGCATAATTATTTTGTGTTGCGTGATTTTTAGAATTCAGTAGGTAATATCATGATTCATGTAGATAGAACTATTTCCCGATCGAAATGAACTATTTCCCGCTCGACCGAACCTATTTCCCGCTCGAGCGGGATATTGTTCTCGAGCGGGAAGTTGTCTTAAATGCATGCTATTAATTCAGTCATTTTTAGTATTATTTTCGTGAATTTTAGTTTGAATTTGGCGAATTTTAAATTGTGTAGTTAATTTCACGTGAATTTTAGTTAAAAAATTGACGTGAATTTCGTAAATTTAATTTTCTAAATTTTAAGTAAATAATTACTGAGTCAAATTTTGATTGATTTTATGTTGATTCAGATTACGTTCAAGATGGCGGATACGATTAATCGTCAGTCGACAATTAGCACGTACTACAAGACCAAGGTTTTAGAAGATGTACGTAAGATATTATTATTCGTTTGTGGGCAGGAGCTACTGGATAGGTTTTGATGCGGCCAATAAATACGCGGAAGCAAGGACTCGAACAACGTCAGCGATAAGGTTAATTCAATCCAACTTTAAACTGAACTAACAGAGATAAAAACACCTATTATATTGATCTGATTCGAAAATTGAACAAGAAATAGAACAAAACACGAAACAAAGCCAAACGCGACTAAAAACCCTAGACTGAAACTCGATTAGAAACTATAGCAAAACAATTCCGATTAAGCTCAAATTTTAACACAAATTATGAATTAAAGTCAGGAACAATATATCCAAAATTCAGCCAATTCGCACGAGGGGTTTGAGAGTTGGCACGGGGGCTGATTTTTGGGACGATATAGGTTAAAACTTGAGATCGAAGGGTTTGCTGATGGAAATCTGGACTGAGCGTGGATTTGGGAAGGGTTGGTGATTATCGAAGGTGGTGGTGGTGATGTTGAGGGTGGCGGCGAGGTGGAGAGACGAAGAGAACGAAAATAGGATGAAGAACTTACCCGAAATGAACCCCGGATCAACTCGAATCCGAAACGCGCCTTTGGAGCAATTCTTCGTGGCTTGATTAACCCGGATACTACTGGATATCACAAACGAATCAATTGATTTCAAGCTTGTAGTTGCCAACAACAAACTCTACCAAGAACGATGGAAAAGGCGTGAACCTAA
The DNA here is from genome assembly GCA_031470985.1 of Agastache rugosa. NCBI lineage: Eukaryota > Viridiplantae > Streptophyta > Magnoliopsida > Lamiales > Lamiaceae > Agastache > Agastache rugosa. Next base: position 6,033,897 of record CM062605.1, read on the forward strand.
GCACGATGTGAGACAAAACGATCAATAAGATTTCTGATTCAAAAGTTGCCTGCTGAAAATAGTGTTCTCGAAAGACCTAAATACTAGGGCTAATCCCTTGACCAATTCGAACTAGGCCTAACAATTGGGCTACTAAATTAAATTAAAAGAAATACTAACTATTGGGCTTTACTACTGAATTAAATTTCATACCACAAAGTAGGGCTGGCAAATTTCCGGGCCGGGCCGGCCCGAAAAATTAGTTTATACCATATTTGTACCTGGTCGGGCCGGGCCGGCCCGAGCCCACCGGGCTTTTGCCTATTTCGGGCCGGGCCAGCCCGGTCCGAAAGTTCATCCGGCCAGAATTTGTTGAGCCCAGCCCGGCCCGAAAACAGGCCGGCCCGTCGGGCCGAGCCTATTTTAACAGCACTACCACAAAGTCTGAGCCCAAATAAAATAAAACATAAAACAATTACACAAACAAGAGCCCAATTTTCGAAACTTGACCCATCATAAACATTAATCCTGGGCACTGGTCAAGTTCACCAACTTGGACTGCTTACTCCCGATATCTTCATCTTCCAGTTTCTTCCGGACAATGCACTGAAAATAGCCTTGCAGCTTCCTGGCTCTCAATCTTGTAACTGGACCTCTCAGCTGCAACTCCGGGTTTGATTCATCAGTGCTGGACCCGGGCTCATCATTCCCCCCTGCTGAAAAGAATTCGTCCTCGAATTCGGCTCCTTCTCAGCATCGAAATCATCTACAGGAAAATGAGATAAGTCAGAAACATTAAAAGTATTAGAACACTTATACTCACCTGGAAGATCAATGCGGTATGCATTGTCATTGACTTGGGCAACGACAGTAAACGGTCCATCTTCTCGAGGCATCAACTTAGACTTTCTCAAGTTAGGGAAGCGCCCTGGACTGAAGTGGATCCAAACCCTATGGCCTGGTTTGAATAACACTTGCTTGCGATGTGCATTAGCCTTGGTTGCATTTTTCTGTCCCTGAAGTTCGATCCTGTCCTTGATCTTCTTATGCATCTCTTGAACCTGTTCAGCTCTACAAGAACCTTGCAAACTCGAAAGATGATCAATAGACAAAGGAATAAGGTCTGTAGGAGTAAGGGGATTAAAACCATACACAATCTCAAATGGAGACATGTTAGTGGAAGAATGCACAACACGGTTATAAGCAAACTCAGCAAAAGGTAAACACTCTTCCCATGACTTCAAATTATTCTTCACTAATGCACGAAGTAAAGTACCTAAAGTCCTATTAACTACTTCAGTCTGACCATCGGTCTGAGGATGACATGCAGTAGAAAATAAAAGTTTAGTACCTAACTTTCCCCAAAGAACACGCCAAAAATGTCCCAAGAACTTAGTATCTCTATTAGAGACAATAGTCCTATGCATGCCATGCAGTCTAACTACTTCACAAAAGAACAAATTAGCAACATGAACAGCATCATCAGTTTTTCTACATGCAATGAAATGAGACATTTTGGAAAACCTATCTACAACCACAAACACATAATCTTTGCTATACTTAGACTTAGGCAAACCAAGAATAAAATCCATAGAAATGTCAATCCAAGGTGCAGATGGTGCAGGCAGTGGAGTGTACAAACCAAATGGACTAGAACTAGATTTAGTCTTTCTACATGTAATACATCTAGCACAGATTCTCTCTACATCTCTCTTCATGCGAGGCCAATAAAAATGCTCATGCAATAAACTCAAAGTCTTAGCAACACCAAAATGACCCATCAGACCACCGGCATGAGACTCTAAAACAAGTAAATCTCGCATGGAACAAGTAGGAACACACAACTTCGCATCTTTAAACAGAAAACCATCAGTCACATAAAATGAATCAACAGATCTAGACCTAGACTGACAATTCTCGAAAATATCACCAAAGTAAGGATCAGATGCATAAAAACTCTTCAAATTCTCTAACCCGAAGTACTGGGCATGCATCACACAAAATAAGGTATACCTGCGAGAAAGTGCGTCAGCAACCACGTTCTCCTCATCTTTCTTGTACTTAATCACATATGGGAAAGATTCAATGAATTCAACCCATCTGGCATGTCTCGAATTCAATTTTTGCTGCCATTTCAAGTGCTTCAGTGATTCGTGATCAGTGTGAATCACGAACTCCTTCGATCTCAGATAATGCTGCCAAGTCTCCAAAGACCTCTTCAATGCATACAGCTCCTTGTCGTACGTAGAGTACCTAAGGGCTGCTCCATTCAGCTTCTCACTTAAATAGGCGACCGGCTTCCTATCCTGCATCAAAACAGCACCAATGCCTATACCAGAGGCATCACACTCGATCTCGAATGTATTAGCAAAGTCAGGTAAAACCAAAACAGGAGCATTACATAATTTTGACTTCAACAAATTAAACGCATGCTCTTGGACTTTACCCCACTCAAACTTCTTGTCTTTCCTACTCAACTCAGTCAATGGTGCAGCAATGGATGAAAAATCACGCACAAAACGACGGTAAAATCCAGCTAAACCATAGAAAGACCTAACTTCAGAACTAGACTTAGGTGTTGGCCATTCCTCAATGGCTCGCACCTTAGCTCTATCAACTTCTACACCACGACTACTAACAACAAAACCAAGAAAAATAACCTCATCCATGCAAAATGAACACTTAGACAGGTTGGCAGACAACTTAGCATCACGCAACAACTCAAAAACATACCTAAGATGTCTAACATGCTCGGAAACACAAGTACTATAGATAAGGACATCATCAAAGTAAACAACAATATATTTCCCAATAACATCACGCAACACATGATTCATCAAACACATAAAAGTACTAGGACCATTAGTAAGTCCAAAAGGCATCACAAGCCATTCATACAAACCATGTTTAGTCTTAAATGCGGTTTTCCACTCATCCCCTTCAGACATTCTAACTTGAAAATATCCAGAACGTAAATCAATTTTAGAAAAGACAGACGCTCCAGACAACTCATCTAGCATATCATCTAACCTGGGAATGGGAAAACGATATTTTACCGTGATCTTATTGATAGCTCTGCAGTCCATACACATACGCCAATCATTCGTCTTCTTCGGCACAAGGATCACAGGAACTGCACATGGCGACATGCTCTCTCTGATTTGCTTCTTTTCCAGCAACTCCCGAAGTTGTCGGTCTATTTCTTTGGTCTCCTCAGGGCTGGTCCTGTAAGCTGGTCTGTTGGGAAGAACGGCGCCAGGCTGAAAGTCTATCTGGTGCTCTATTCTCCGAATATGCGGTAGACCACTTGGTATCTCTTCTGGAAATACATCCTTGAACTCCTCCATCAATGGCTGCAAAACAGAAGGAATAACAATATCAGGAGTATCATTAGTCTTAAAAGTATATCTGAATCTGAAGCACTACGTTCAAAACATACAGAGCTCGCCGAAGTACCATTTCTACGGTTCAGTGTGGGCTTTCCAAGTATGGTCCCTAGAAGTACTTCCAGATTTAGCTACCGCTGTAGGGAGTCTTGCTTCACCGAATGCACGACCCAGATGCCTTAGATGGAAATTTCATAGCAGAACTGGAATGGAGCTTGAGCCTATATTTTCTCTACATGTATTTAATTATTTAATTAATTAAATTTATATGGGCATTTATTCTGTATTTAATATTTATTTTGTATTTATTGTAGGTCCCTCGTGTCACTCTGTTGGAACCATATGGCGACGAGGTGCAGAGTTTGTACATGTAGTCTACTTTGTACCCAAATGCCCTTGCAGTGGACTTTGTGGTGCCGCACAATTCTTTACGGTACGGGGAACAGTTCTTCCGTCATGAGCATCAGGCAAGGCAGTTTCAGGAGGCTGCTGAGGAGGCCGATGAGGCAGTGGAGCATGTCACTCGAAGAAGAGGAGCACAGAGATAGGCGCCTGATTATGTTGAGCATGAAGATCATTCTGAGGATGAACGTCAACCTTCTCCTCAAGATAAGAGGAAGCGTACTAATCATAAGGGATCATCATCTTCGAGCAGCGGAGGAGATCACCACCGTCGATACAGTTATTGTCGGTGGATGAGACAGGAGTTGGAGAAATCTGAAGATCGTTTGCTCGAGAAAATGGATAAGAGATGGTTGCCTCGATTTCAAAAGTGGTTTGAAGATTTGTTTGAGAATATACAATGTGGATCTTCACGGCGTCACAGCCCCGTATACGAGCCCACTTTTCGTGAAATGCCTACTCCTGCATCACGCCGACCATCTGTTCATGAACCTGTGGACGACACTGCTCGACGTCAGTTATCTGTTCATGAACAAGTTCCTCCACGAGAGCTGTCTGTTCATGAACCTGTTGATCCACATCAGCCGGAGGTTCCTGCCCGTCATTCATTGCCTGAGCTTGGATCTTTGTTTGCCCCGATTGAGCAGTATGGTAGTTTTCTGCACGATCCATATCGTCATTCGATGGAAATCCCCAGTGGTCGTGATGAAGCCTTGTGGCAGAGTCTTGGGCAGGTAAGCATTTTATTTAATAAGCACATAGTTTTCAATTCTTTATCATTTAATTTAGCAATTGTACTAATTTAATTTTCCGTATAAATTTAGGCAATTTGAAAAGCATTTCAGAACGTCCAAGCATCATATGCTGGACAAGAAGCTGTGATGAGAACGCCCATCGGTGCAGTGCCTATTTCTCAGGTGGGTGCTTCGGTGGATGAAGATGATGAGCCGTTCCGGGTACCTCGAAGAGGAAATAGGAAGAAGAAACATACAGCAACAGTCCGTACACCCATCATTGCCAGTAGGGCACCAACGAAGCTTGATATCCAGTTGGTTCAGGCGTACGAGTTGTTTCTAGGTGGCCCACCTGACCAATTTATGGTTATGACTGCGAGTGGGGGTTATCTTCCACAATAGTGGTGGAGGGTGTTAGAAAATCCACACACTGACATAATCGTTGCGGTAAGTAAATATAATTATTATATTTACTTCACTTGTTTATTTATTTATTTATTTTGGTTATGTTTGTTGAATAATATATGAATTGTATTTGTGTTTGTAGGTTTTAGACATGTACCTGCTAGGTTGAGGAAACGGATTGCTCACCGCTGGAGAATGTCACGGCTAGAAACACTGTACTCTTGGATTGTGATGTCTTCGTAAGTTTTATTTTTTGTATTTTCTAACTAATATTCATTTCTTATTTCCAATTTGTTTTCTATTTTCTGTCTATAACTAAGATGTGAATTTCAAACAGCTCAAACTCAGTGGTGAATGGGAAAAAAAGATTTTAAGCATAGAGATCGAGACGCCGATGAGGGGAACTTGGGCTATGTATGCAGACTGGGAGGCTCCTAAGAGCATATGTTTTGGAGCGCATGGACTCAATGCAGGTGACGAGCAGTCGTCATTTTTTGATGCACATCACGTAAGTAAATAACTTCTTTATTTTTTATTTTCTGCAATTATTTATTTTTAAATTAACTATCATTTGTACATTTAATGCAGATCATTATGGTATGTCTCATAGGTGGCCATTACGTAGTAGTCCGAATTGATATGTTAGCATGGACTGCCGAGTTGTATGACCCCCTCTATTACAGCAAGGATAGGAAAGTGCAAGAGGGGAGAGTTAATCAATTAGCACCACTTCTGAAGTTGTGGGCTCGGGTGCTCGATTGTTCATTTTATTGGAGGCATAACCGGATTGGAAGAGCAGTCGAGGAAGATCCATTGAAGCTCGTTGTCCCTCCTGCAGTGGATCAATTCAAGCAAATGGACAATTACAGTTGTGGGCTATATGTATTGATGACTATTGAGCGATTAATTAGTGGTTCGCCCACTATACCTTGAGGTAATACACACACCAAACAGTATAGGAAGAGGGTAGCAACCGCAATCTATGGCATATGTCATCCACCAACGAAGCAGAAACGGGAACAATATCAAGAAATATGTAGGGCAGCAGCTTTATCTTCCAGAAATTAAATTTTGTAATGGCACTTATCTAAATTGATATGCATGCAGACTATTTATTATCTTCATGCTATTTATTTCCACTTTTCTTTTTTTTTAACTGTATCTTGAATATATGAATCTAGCTTAACAATTTTCATCGCCACTATTATAAATATTAAGAGAAATTGAAAACTGACTAAAAACCGACCGCAAACAGAATATTCCGCTCGAAAATGTGAAGATCCCTCTTAAGAGGGATCTTCACATTTTCGAGCGAGATCTTCATATAATCGAGAGGGATATTAATATGCACTAGCGGGATCTTTATATACACTCTTTACATATTAAAAGCCGACCGCAAAGTGAAGATCCCTCTCGAGAAGGATCTTCACTTTGCGAGCGGGATCTTTACATTTTGTGATGTTAATTATTTTCATGTTTTTCATGCAGACTATTAATTATTTTCATGCGATCTTCGTAAGTTTTTTTAATTATTTTCATGCAATAACTTCTTTATTTATTCTTTAAATTATATCTGACGCATTCAATTATGTGATACATGACTTCGGCGAATATGGCCATATTCATGACATACACTACATCTCTTACGAGCTTAACTCTCCGTAACAGCGCGTCGCCGGTTAACTCTCGGACGTCCGGGAAGATAAGTGATAGCTGGAGGCAAGACCAATGTATTGTCTACTTCAATTGGAAGAATCCAATCTTCTTTGTGCGGAACACGAAGTATAGGATATTTGTATGCGTCTATCCAAGCTTCTCTTTTGTTGTACAATTGCACGTAATCATATATCGTCTCTCCATTTTTGCTGCAATTTCCGATCACACAATTAGAGATTTTAAGTGATAAAATTATCAAAATCAATGTGATAAACTTACAGTATTGCAGCAATAGCATGAGAACAAGGCATTCCATCCAGTTGAAATTCACAGCAGGTGCATGTCTTCATATGGAGATCTACTTTGAAATATCTCTTACCATCATGCACTTTGAAGGTCAAGCCCGGTGCACGAGCTGCATTGTACCTCAATGCTTTATTCATCTGTTGAGTCAGTTTTTTAGATGCTTCAGCAGTTAATATGTCGTCATCGCCATTCGTCTCTCATCAAACCATTTCTCGATGACATGTCTGATTGCATCAATCATTGAGAATATGGGAAGCCGTCGAGCCCACAACAATCTGCCATTCCACGACTTTGTTGTATTTGATGTCAGTTGGCTGTAACATGGAACTGGACAACAGCTCCGAGCCCATTTCTCCGGTCCAACACTCATTAATTTCTGGTATGGAGCTTCGCTCTCTCGACGGATTTTGTTCATTGCATTTTCATAAACTGAATGGCAATATGCATATGCAGCTTGTTCATACAAGGTAGTAACCACTTTTCTGAACCGCTTCAACTTATTGAGTAAGTGATAGTAGCACAGACCGTGAACTGCATTAGGAAACACTTCACTAATAGCGTTACCTATCGAGACATGAGCATCAGAGACAATGACTGTATCCGTCAGTTCCCTATATGCAACTCTAAAACGCTCGAGGAACCACTTCCAAGAGATATCATTTTCGATTGGTCCAACACCTATCGCCAATGGGAATACCTGCTCATTAGCATCCTTCGTCACAACAACAAACAAGATACCTCTATTTCTGCCCTTGAGATGAGTGCCATCAATTGCGATCACATGTCTCATGTTCAGTGGATAAGCAAGTCTGCAAGAGCCGAGAGCCACAAATAGATGCTGAAACTTCCCATCATTTCCAACTGCCAGATCAGTAACCGTGTCAGGATTTGATTCCTTAAGCATGTAAAGATAGCCAGGCAATATCTGGAAGGACTCAACATACCCTCCGTATATCATCTGTATCGCAATGTGCCGTGCTCTCAGGGCCAAATCATATTGGATTGTGATACTGAACTCGAGGAGCACCTGCTCCAAAATGGCTTTCGGCTTCATGATTTCACACTCCCTCAGTATTTTTCTGGCAACGTAGGCTGCACTTACGTCCAAGATGACGGGTGCATGCATGATCGTCATTAAATTAGCGGACTATCCAAGCATCAGAGTTTCTGCAGGATGATGCTCGCAACTCGAAAGGGCAATTTTGTAAATGCCTGCAAATCCATCTGAGACGCTTCGTATCAGATGATACAACTTTGTATTCAGCTCCAATCTCCATGTGCCACAAGCCGGCTACAATATTTAGATCATCTTTACTTTCAAAAATAGAACCAATCTTTAACTCAGCATCATTTGTCGGGTCATTTTCTCGTGCAACGAGTGAAATCGTAGCATCGAGCGGAATCACCGGAACCAACCAACTGGCGAGATCCTCGGAATTCACTCATTCATCCCTACGAATCCATGCTGCATGCTCCGCAATCGTGGATTCTGTCATGTTATCCTCCGACGCTTCACTATCGGATTTGGGTTCAGATTCTAGAATATAACTTTCATCATCTCCTTCATTTGTATCTTCATCATCGTTGCTTTCTTGTTCATCATTGCGAGAAGTTGCTCTCCTTGGGAATGAGGTCTCTGGAACAGGCATTTGGGGAATAGAGGAATATTCAGGTGTGGATGCCGATCCGTAATTATCTCCAGCGGAATATGGATTATCAAACCAATTTGAGGAAACCATCTGTCTTTGGATATGATCCATTTCATCCGAATATGTTCCGCCGAAGTCGTATCCAAAGAATGAAGAGCGCGGTTCTTTAAAAAGAAGGAATATATACGTCCGTGTTGTTGTGAATCACGTATACAGTTGGGAAAGATTCCATCATGCATAACTGATCAAATTGGTGATCGGTGCGCAAGAGGGCTTTCATGGTGCGTCCTGTACGAGACCGCGATAAATAATACAGCTCGTACTGTGTGCTAATCGAATTTCCATTCAACATAATATCGATGTTGTATCTCAAATTTATGAGAGATTGAGAGGCCGCCATAAGTTGAATAATCTGTTCAAATCCGTCCACGTACGTACAATCGTGCCATTGTCCGCCGTATTTGATAGTGAAGTACTTCCATTCATCCATCTATATAAAATTAAAAATGAAAAATGATTAATAAACAGAATTAGAATACAAAACACCAAAATCCCTCTCGGTATACCTATTTTCCGCTCGAGCGGGATAATGATGTACCGAGCGGGAAATGAGTTATGCGAGAGGGAAATAGTTCCATTTAATGTGTTGCATAATTTATATCTTAAAATGTAATTTTCGATCATTATAGATTGATCTAGTAACAAATCCCGATTTATTTTGTATAATTACTAAATAGATTAATAAAAGATGAACATTAGAAATTAAATGAAATATAATGTTGTAAAAAATTATCTCAATCAACAACCTCCGAAGATGAGTGAATTTGTAAGTCAATTCTCTAATTTTTTCGTAGATATTTGTAGTGAATTTTCTAATTCTTCGTAGATGTGTTTTGATCTTCGCTTCACTGTAACAAATATATAGAAGTGAAAAGTGAAACTGGTATGGATTCACGTGAAAATTGTACATAAAATGTACAATTTATTTTACAGCTATACTACAGTCCAAAAAGAATAGGTGTGGCGTGTCTGCATTGTGCAAGTAATTCACGCGGTGCACATACAAAAAATTGAAGATCCCTCTCGAGAATTGAAGATTCCACCCGACAAAACTGAAGATCCCGCTCGAGTATATGGATATTCCGCTCGACAAAATAAAGATCCCGCTCAGGAAATTGAAAATCCCTCTCGGACGGGATATTACATTTTTCGAGCGGGATATTCATTTTGTCGAGTGGGATCTTCATTTTTTTGGCTTTTCATGAGATTATTGTCTTTTTTGGTATGATTTCTATAGTTTTCGCCTTCGTTTAAATATGCAGCAGGTATTTATTAGTATTAATAATATATATAAAATAATATTAATAACCAATGATTAACTACTTTATCAAACTTTCATGCAAGACACAAGTACACTTTTCTTACAATGTGTAAGTGATTAGCAATCATTAGTCACTTTTTGATTAAAATAAATCACAATCAAGGGTCATGTTGGCTCTTCAAACGAAAAGTGTGTAAAATTCATTTGTTTTGGAGGAGGTGTGTATTTTTCATTTGTGTAAAGTGAAAGTGTGTATTTTTATGGATTACCACTTTAATTTATATAAATAAAAATCTAATAAAAATTACTTTCTCCGTCCACCAAGAGCGTAGTTTTTGGTGGGTGAAACAGATTTTAAGAAAAAGTAAGGTAGATGTTATTTGAGTGGAAAAATGGACTCACTATTTTAAATTTCTGTGAGGTTAAAATATAAAAGAGTGTGTGGAGTCATTTCCTTAAATGGAAAAACACACTCTTAATGGACGGACGATAAGGAAAATATGACCACACTTTTTATAGATGGGGAAGTATAAAAGAACAATATATTTTATATTAGATTCATATCATTTAAACAAAGATAAAAATATACATATTTTGATATAAATACATGATCACATTTCACCGTAGATGATGAAAATTGCCATACGTTCTCTAGTTCAAACTTACAAGTAGTAATATTTAAATGTTCTATGTCGTAGTCGTGTGGTTTACGGATGTATTTATTATACTAACGTTTATACTCCCTCCGTCCCTCAAAAGTGTGGTTCAATTAATATTTTATACTTTATATATAATTAAATTTGGACCACATTTTTGGGGGACGGATGGAGTATATTATATACGTATGCATTTATATTTGATAAAATTTATATTATTATTTTATGATTTTAATAAAAAGTTAAAATAATTATATAATAATTCTAAGTATTTTTTATTAATTATTCAATATTTGTGATATGTTAATGGATACTTCCTCAGTTCCCAAATAAGTGTCACGAGCCGTCAAAATACGTATACTAAGATAGTGGTCAAAATGACTCTCTATACTCCTAATAATTGCATGGAAAACTGAAAAGTAATTTTTTTTGTCTGAAGTCAAAGGGTGTTTCATGTTGGAGTATGGAGCCTCAAAGGAAATGAATCGTTTTTGGGTTGTCGTACAAGTATTTTTTGGACCATACGCGGTTTCTTAGTTTTACTAGGATTAAGACTCGATTATTTGCTATATATATAGTTGTTCTCTCATTTTAAATTATATCCGAAAATATAGTGAAATCTCTGTCTTGGCATTGCCCCCAGACGTAGATACACACCGTATCGAACTGGGTAAATAATTCTTGTGTCCTATTTCATTTTCGTGATTGTGTGTGTTTATTTCCTAACAAAACATGAAAATTTGACATAATTTTTGCATAGAAATCTACGTTACGACACTTATTTGGGGATAAATTTTTTTCCAAAATATGACACTTATTCGGGATCGGATGGAGTGTTAAATATTGACGAGTGTCAGTTTATAAAAAAAAAAGAAAAGAGAGATAACACCTAAAACTCTGCGTCAGACAAGCTCAAGAACAAAGTCACGCCTAGTTAAAACCCTTATGAGTAAAACTCCAGAAGGGAAAACCCGCGGCAGTTACGAAAGATGCCACCTGCATGCTGAAGAGACGCAACCTTATTTATACATCTCAAGTCTTAAACTTAATTGTGAAACTGCCACAATTATTAATAATAATAAAGACATTATAATAAATAAGTTCTAGAACACTCGAGATTTGCAACTATCAAGAAGGAAGCGATCATATTTGTCCAGAAATAATAACGCAGCTTCATCTCCATCAGATGACCATCACAACCAATTCTCTAGAGAATTAATAACGAAAGTTAAAAAAATGTAAAAACGTTGTCTGGTGCATCTCAATGCACTGTCTGGTTCATCCCGTTATGCTTTCTGGTGCATATAATTTTTGAACCATATTAACCCTACTTAAGTCAAAAAAGTGAGTTTGACTAAAAAAACAGGTTTGACTAAGAAAAAGCGGGTTTAACCATAAGATTAAGTCATATCCATTAGTTCTAGTAGGATTGATGGTTAAGATCTATTCTTATTTGTCACTTTAAGATCTATTCTTATATAATCTATGTCATATATATATATATATATGGTTGGAGAAGATTTCTAAAATATACTCCCTCCATCCACGATAAGTGTGGTCTTCTTTCATTTTTCATCTGTCCACAATAAGTGTGATCTTTACTTATATAAAAATTACTTCACTCACAATAAACATGGGTCTCATTCTCCACTCACAATAGATCTATCTAACCCATTCTCTCACTCTTAAAACTCGTGTCACTCCCTTCGGACCACACTTATCATGTACGAAGGGAGTATAATACTGCATTTTAGAATATAGACTATTGTAAAAAAAAGTTTATTGTTGTTGGATAATATTGCTGTAACATCCCTATTTCTCCTGTCCTATTAATAATAATAAGTAAATTATTTGGCCCAAAATATTTTATTTTTAGCCCAAACTATTTTTCACGGAAGAATCTGTTAATCAAAAATATTTTGATATGTCGAGAGTTTTGAGTTTTCCAAAAAGAAATTTTAAAATTTTACTTTTAGTTGGTAAAATAAAAAGAAAGAAGTTATCTCTACTTGTATATTAAAATAAAAATAAAAATAAAAATAAAAGAATAGTTTTATTTGTTGTTGTTCTTATAGAACAAGTAAAAGATATATGTTAAAAGATGGACATGTTTTGTATATAACTAGTTAAAAAAAAAGGTGTCTTTAAAGTATATCAAAATATCTCGATAGCATATGTCTTATCATTTTAGTTCTTTCGTCCAAATTATTTTATGGAGATAAACTTCAATTATCAATTTTTTATTTAAGAACTTTAATTTGTTGTGGATCAAGTAAATCGAAGAGAAAAGAAAAGAAAAGAAAAAGAGATGTACTTAGTCTTCTAGAGATAAATATGTTTCTTGAGAAAATTTACGTCAAAATCTAGTCAATGAAGATAAATTTAGAATAAATTTATGTTTATCCAAAACCATCAAATCCACTTATATAATAAGGGGTTGTTTCCAACGTTTTGGGAGCATTCTGAAAAGTTTTCAAATATTTTGAGAGTTAAGAAAGGTGACACGAAGTTTTTAATTAATAATTTTATTTTTTAATTTTGTTTTTATTTTTATAATTTAAATAACAATTATTTTTAAAATGTAAATTTTATTGAATTGAAAAAAAAAATATTACATGGATTAAAAAAAAATATTAATTCGCCCGAGTGGCTTGATCCCCAATTGGACCTTGAGATATTCACAATACTCAAGGTGATTTTTGAGGACGTTGGGTGGCATGTCTCTAGTGTTTCGAGTTAGGATCTCGTAGTTCGTCTGCTTCTGCAGTTGAGCTTGAATTTCATTAAACTTCTCTTCTATATCGATTGAAGAGGACACAACTTTCTTTTTCCCTCTTGCCGCTGCCTTCGCTTTTTCCGTTCCCATTGGACGTTCGGTGTGACTGCTTCTTGAGGTGAATTCACAACCGTTCGGAGTGCTCATGCCCGGAGTGCTTGGAGTGCTCGTAGAGGCCGTACTGGCGTAGCTCCTGTCTTCCCGGATCTTGGCTCGCTTGGCGGCATTCTCTTTGACTTTGCTCGAAGAGGCGACAATATGGAACTTCGGCGTATCCCTCACCGCTTTCCAAGCATCCAAATGGCCAAAAGAGGAGCCCCAAATATTTTGCCATCTCACTAGTGCCCTCACCAGAATGTCTTTGCCGCTCTCGCCGCTATGGTATTCCTCCGAGCATTCCTTGCAGTATTGTTGAAAGAGAATCAACAAATCTTATATTCCCTTCCAATGGCAGCGCAATTGGCCATCACTTCGCTCCGACGTTCTCTCGGGACGGAACCTATTTTAGCACTCCGTGATTCGATCCCAATATTTTCCAAACTTTTGAGCATTGCCGACAATAAGATCGTGGCTAATGTCGACCCAACAACAAGCCAAGCACTTTGTCTTGGCCTCGCTATAGCCTACAGGGCCGCTTCCCTGGCCACCGCGTGGTCTGCTGCTGCCGCCGCCTCTCTTACCGTCTCGGGTGTTGGCTTTTCCTCGGCCTTTTTTCTTGGACGTAGAAGTAATCGGGGCCTCCTCGTCCTCCAAGTTGACTTGGTCGTCGGACGAGTCCAAATTGACGATCGATTGGAAGTCGTCGGGAGAAGGTGCTGGATGTGTAGGATAGGAGGAGAAAGCCCCCGACGAAAATTGAGGGACATATGCGAAACTCTGTAAATATTGCGACACCGAGCCGTAACCCGCCGGAAATAGAAGACGGTTGGGGGTGGGGGTGGAGACGTTTTGGAGGGATGGAGGTCGAAAATTACAGTAGAAATTTGGATTATTGAAATCGAAACTTGCATCACTAGAACCGAACCAAGACTAATTTTGATTGGAATTCATTTGTAACACAAAAATAAAAGAAGTGGAAGAGAGCATTTAGAAGACATTGACAGAGAAATATAGAGAATATGTGTGAAAATGAATGAAATAAAGTATAATATTTATAGGTAAAAATTAGAATTAAATTTAATAAAAAAATTTACCGTTTGAAAGGACAACGGCTAAACCGTTGTCCAATCAAATGGCGCCACGTGTCACTCCACTAGAGCTGTCAAAAAAGGCCCGGCCCGGCCCGATTTCGGGCAGGGCTGGGCTCCACAATTTCAGGCCCGGAGAATTTTTGGGCCGGGCCGGGCCGGCCGGTAAAATTACACTTCAAACATGGTTTTCGGGCCGGGCTGGGCTTCATATTTTCAGGTTCGGAGAATTTTCGGGGCTGGCCGGCCCGACCCGATTTTTCCAAAAGGCCCGGTGGGCTCAGGCCGGGCCTGTCCGGTCCGGAATTTTGATAGCTCTACACTCCACCCTCCTGTGCCATAGCCCGGAAACGGGCGCATGTCCGCCCACTCTTTCCGCCCGCATGCGGGCTCCAACGCCTGGCGCCCACCCGAGCGCCCACTGCTACTCATGCTGTAAATAACCCTTTCAGAATTCATTTCCTTCACATCATTTCTCTACTTACACAATTTTTATCTAGCCCTAGTATTCTAGAAATACAATTTTAAATTTCTAACTCTTTTAAGTAGCTCTTTTAGTTTTTAATACTTTGATTTTTCTCAACTCTCAAATAGTCCACTAATTTCATTTAAGAATGTCAAGTTCGTCCCATCCATGTTAATGATATCTGCACTAATACAAATGTAATGTTCATTTTAAACTTACTTCATTCGTTTTATGTTCATTTATATAATGTCTTTTCGTAATCAAAATAATACATTTATATTAGTATAATAATATAAAAAATAATAATAAATAAAAATAAGTAAAACAAAAAATCAGCGGACGAACCTTGAACCACCGGGTTTAACTCGGAACCAAAACCACTGGGTCTAAGCCCGACCTGGAACCGAAAAACTCTTAGGCTGGTCGATTACGGTTCAACCTTGGCGGTAACCGTAACCGGCGATTCACGAACCGAAACCGGTAGTCGGTGAACCATGGGCACGTCTACTCAATAGTGACAAATTCTTAGTAAGGTTCATCACTATTCAAGGGCCCCACTATCTCAAATACATCTCAATTATTTAATACATCTTATGATTTAATATTTTTTATTTTATTAATTACGTAGACATATATTTTATATTTTTAATTACAAAAATATTTAATAAATTTAATTATCGTAATATTTAATTTAAATAATTAAAATGAAGTGAAAATTAAGATAATTTCAATATTAAAAAATGATCGAAAATACATAGAAACAAGTAAAAAAAAATAATTAAGCCAAAACACTTAGCCTACTCAAACATCATTGTTGAAACGTTTCCAAACATGCCCAATTAAATGGTTTTGAAGTTGTTTTTTCAAAAAAAAAATTTAAAAATGGTTGCTCATATATTTGCTTATCACATAGTGATGCATTTCTCTTCATATATTTGTGGAATTCATTAGTAGAACCTTGGTGTATTTGGGGGCATTTCTCGACAAGCTGACGTCTTGATCATCTATCCAATCAGATGTCGTTTCTCCTTCATCATCAATTATCATATTATGTAAAATAATGCTAGCAAGCATGATATCTTTCAAATGATCTCTGTATCAAAGACATGTCTTTCAAGTAACAACATTAATTATAAGTTATTACAATGTTGTAATTCTTACACCTAGATAGATATACCCATGTACTTGACATTTCAAAATAAAACAAGTAAATTTTTATAGTTTATCCACCAAAAAAGCATGACCTCCTCTTCTAACAATTGTTACAACTCAATTAAAATGGGAAACAAAATATCATCATTCATCAATATATAGGACCACACAAACTTAATTGTAGGGACCAATCTCCATGATATATAAAATATATTCATTTGGCATTTGATTGTGCTACAATTTTTCCAATAAGAAAACAGTGAGCTTGAATGTTTCCCCATGTGAAGCCATGCCAACTTGAACCTTAACAACAAATGAAATGAAGCACATATTACACATATCAATAAAGTTATCCAGTCACACTACTGCAGGAAAACTTGCGTATGCATGCCCCGATAGTATTTTAATGTTTAAATTTTATTAATGTAATTAATATTAAATTATATTCAATTGGTGAAAAATAAATTATAATTAGAGATTAATAAATTCTAATTGAAAATCAATAAATTAAATGAAGATTTCTAAACACTAATTAGGATTAATAAAACTTAA
This sequence comes from Agastache rugosa, assembly GCA_031470985.1. Classification (NCBI taxonomy): domain Eukaryota; kingdom Viridiplantae; phylum Streptophyta; class Magnoliopsida; order Lamiales; family Lamiaceae; genus Agastache; species Agastache rugosa. Next base: position 6,050,524 of record CM062605.1, read on the forward strand.
TTAGAAATTAATAAATAATAGTAATTGGGAAATAAACTCTGATTGGATTTGATATTAATTAACAAAATAAAAAATTGTAAAGGATCCTACAGTGCGGTCCGCAATCAAATTTTTGCCTAACGACTATATGTATAAACATTATGTGTGCCACATACGATGTCAGAGAGGGAGAAATATAAAATGTGAAGTATCTTGTGTGAGATCATTTCACTCTAAACAAGTGAAGATTCAGATCTAAATTCATATTCAGTGACATAATTATAAATCATTATATATAGATTTAGAATCAAAATTTCACCTATTTAGGCATGAAACGATCTCAAATATATACTCTCTCTGTTTACGAAAATTGTGGTTTTTCTATTTTTGAACATGATACTATACGCTCATTTATTTTTTAAACTTTATTCCATTTACTTATTTTAAAAACAAAAAACAACTTCTGGCCCACAATAATAACATAAAAAAAATACAAAAATAATGGAATTATTTATACACTCAAAAAAATCTATCAACTTTTATTAAAATCCGTGTCATTTCTAAAAAATTACATCGTGGACGGAGGGATTAATTTTTGAGTGATGCTATTCGAACATAAATGTCCGGACATAATCTAGCTCGTTTAGGTAAAATGAATCGGTTCGATCCATTTAACTTATTTATTTAATTTTGTAATTTCTCCACATTCATTCAATTTAGGAAAAAGGTGCAAATACCCCCCTCATGTTGGCAGCGCCGGGCAAATACCCCCCTGAACTTTGTTTAGGTGCAAATTCACCATTCCCTAAAGTTTTCGGGTGCAATTACCCCCTCGCCGTGACGGAAACTACACTTTCGTTGGCAAAAAAAATATTTTTGATTCATTTTTATTCTTGTGGACCCTTACAATTTTCAAGAATTAATTGGTGCTAAAAACTTAAATTAGGATAAAATTTGTTTCGAATCCTAGCTCACAACTATCAAAACTCAGGCGAAGCTCTCTAATAATTTGCAATCCAAGCCAACTATTTGTTGTTGACATTGATGATCTCATATTCTTCAAGTGGTCCGTCATCCTTTTTCGTGCAAATTATTGGAGAACCTCACCTGAATTTTGATAGTTGTGAGCTAGGGTTCGAAATAATTTTTTTCCTAATTTGAGCTTTTAGCACCAATTATGTAGTATATAACCGTTGGAAATTGTAAGGGTCCACAAGAATAAAAATGAATCAAAAATATTTTTTTTGTCAACAAAAGTGTAGTTTCCGTCACGACGAAGGGGTAATTGCACCCGAAAACTTTAGGCAATGGTGAATTTGCACCTAAACAAAGTTTAGGGGGTATTTGTCTGGCGCTGCTAACATGAGGGGGTATTTGTACCTTTTCCCTTCAATTTATTATTTTTTGAGTAATCTAATTCAAGTGAATGCATAAATATCTATTAAGTAATAGTATTTCCGAAAGATTAGTGAAAATCACAAAATAACTTTATTAGTTTAATTTCGTATTTTTTGTATTCATATTTCTCTCTCTAAAAATGGCGGTTTAGATTAATTAAGTAAATCATTAGAGTACTAACCAATACCATTATTTTATTTGATAAATTATAAATTAAGATTATTAATATATTCATTTTATGTCCGGACATACGTGTCCAAAAAATATTAGTGTTAATTTTTTGTATAAAATGTGTTGCTTCTTTTGCACTGGTCCAACAAGCATACGATTTTGTTGACATGTCTCCAGTCTCCACCAGGTGGGGTCATCATGTTTCCTCAGATGTGGACTAAAAGTGAAATTGAACTTCAACCAATTATTATACGCCACGTGTACACAAAAAGAAGTAGGGTTAAGTTCATGTGCTCGGTCGTTCGTGATTGTGATGGAAGTGCATGTCTACTTCGAAAAATATTCTTATTTGACTTTATATATTAGAATTAGAATGTCGAATTTTTCTCGAATAAAACTGATCGTTTTCGCGTTATACTTTAATATGTATATATATCTCTATATAAGTCGACTGCAATAATAAAATATTCAAATATTGAAGTCTAAAAATATGTCTTAAAAGTATTTTATGGACTTTAAAATATTTGAGTTGTGAATTTAATTAGTTGGCCTATAGTAAACGCAAGTTTTTTTTGAGGAACACGTAAGATGTTAGATGATGAATATAAATAAGAGGGGTCGGGAACAAAGATGCTTTTGGTATCTAATTAATTTTGACTGATTACTTGATTTTGATTTTGATGTTGATGTTAAATTTTTGTAATGTAGTTTTTCCTTTCTCCCTCTCGAAACGTTTCGAAGGTCAAATACCAAATTTAGCGCAAAGTTTCAAAATCATGATTAACATGAAGTAATTTCTATAGTTCTTTTTGTACATATGCTTTTTAGGGTAGTTTTTGGACATGTGCTTATATATATTGAGATCAAATACAAAAGAATAGATATGAACCATTGATCCTTTTATGATTTACGTTTCATATTAAAATGCATCAAAGTAAAGCACTCAGTGCATCAACTTTATAATGCATCATAATAATGCATACAATGCATGCGTGAGAATCAATCCACGCATTATGTGAAAATCTACGGATCAGATTTATTCCTATGTCTTAGAATAATGATGGTTCTTACTAGAATCCCTCCATATACTTCCTCCGTCCATGAATATAATGCATTTTTTTCATTTTTCGTTCGTTCATTAAAAGTATGCACCTTTCATTTATAAACACCACCCTCATATGTGGGAACCTTACTCCATCTCTTACGAGACATTCTCTTTGTGAATGGAGGGAATATTATATATTAGAAGGAAATTATGAGATAATTAAGGGGATTATGGATAATTATGGGATAATTGTTAACTAGGGGCAATCTGCAAATTTAAATATGGGGACTAGGGTTTATTCCACTCAAATAGGGTATATAAATATTTTCAAATCTACACGTGTCATTAATCTAACGGATGCAATAGAAGATGTCATACCGTTAGACAATAGAAGATCCAATCTCATATATATTAGAGGACAATTAAGGAAATTATGAGATGATTAAGGGAATTATGGGATATTTGTTAATGAATTGACTTGACTCTCTTAAATTTAGGCTGACCCCGGACGGTTCAGACAGAGCTTACAACAACATAAATTAAACATAATAATTGGAGACAATAAATCATGGCTTGATAAATAATCTTGTGTTTCTAGGCCTAAATATATGGAAGAAAGAAACACATGCACATGCATGTTAATTATACGCCTCAAGTGGAGAGGATCTTTACACATGACATGACAAGAATGCTTCAATCAATTAAGAGTCTTCACATTTTAAATGTAACAAACCGACAAACAAAATGGGGAAAAAAATCACATGATCCAGATTCTATATAGTACTATCATATATAATTTTTATATCATTTGCTATTTTTACAACAAAATGAATATATACTCGACTCTTTCAAATAGAGAAATAGAAAATGTAATACTCAAAATAGCCAAATTCAATTAGAGGATTAGGTTGTGTTGCTTTTTATCCCTCTAAATAGAGGGATAATATAATGAGGTATAAATTTATCTCAAATAATGGGGACCACAAGTTTTTTATCTTGTTTGGTAGGAATGATAATATATTTATCTCTATCCTTAAGGGGGGGTCACAATTTTTATATCTTGTTCACTTTGAATGAAATTGATGGATAAAAGAAAAATGTCTAAAATATATGGTAGGTAAAATGTGGTATAAAATTATCACTCCATTGCGTAGGTATAAAATTATACCTTGGGCAAGGATCAATGGGCTGCCCGAAATTTTCCCTCATGGCCGAATTTTTCTTGAAATGAAAGCAAATAAAATATAAAGTGGTAAAATAATATTATCTCTCATTTTCACTCAAAGTGAACGATGCACCTTAGGGTATTAGAAATAAAATTTATGAATTGGTATACAGCAAGGTTCTTAATCAATGTGTTCTATTTTGTAGAGTCCAACTTTTTTTTAGGACCGTAACTTTTGACGTTTTGCAAAAATAGGACAGATTTTTTCGGGCTTCCAATTTAAGGACAAAAGTTTTAAAATTGATCAATCACAAGACAGATTTCGGCCCGATCGAGCTAAGTTGCACGTGTCTATCACGTGAGGTCGATTTGTCGGCCCATTCCTACATGGCTACCAATTGAGCTGTCCATTCATCTCTTCATTTTACTTCTTTTTTTATTTTTATTAATTTTTTATTAAAATAATTTTAATTTACCTATTTTTATTAATGTATTATGTGGCAACCACCTAAGCATTAGTTGGCAGCCACATATGCATCGGGCTGCATAAATACAAAATAGCCCGAAACTTAAAAACCAGGCCCAAATATGTCCTGGAAATGATCAATTTTTAAATTTTTGTTCTATAATTAAAAGCCCGAAAAAATATGTCCTATGTTTGCAAAATAGCAAAAGTTACGGTCCTAAAAAAACGCTCTACTCTATTTTGTAACACTTTTTTTTTCTGCTTCAAATATCGATTAAGTAACTTTAAGATGTAATGATTACAAGAATATTAGAATACATAGTATCAATTAATAGTTCATAATTTTGTTAAGAAAAAGTCTTCAATAAATCATACCCATTTCATATTTCACGTCGTAGTAGCTAGTATTATGGACCTTTATAGTTATATATGGACATAGCATTCAAATAGTTCATTGATTTAAAAAATACTTAAATACGTAACATCATATTCTGAGGGAATAAATGGAACTTATCGTGATAAGAAATATTTATTGCTTTGTCTAGATAAAAAATTCCAAAATTTATTAACTTGAGTATTTACTAATAATAATATTAAATATATTGCAGTAGATTGGGGCTAGAACGTGTCTAATCACAAGTCATATATTCTTGCCATATCGAGAACAAAATAACCTTAAGCTCCATACCACAAATTAACGAGGTGGGATCGATTTTTTTAGTGGGATTCCCATTTATTTTATTTTGCTATTCGCTTTATATATATTTTATGCCTGACTTGACTGACAAAGAAAGCTGAACCATATCGTTCAATAATTTACTATATTTAGTAAATGAAAATGAGTTCGTTACATATAACTTGGAAATAATAAATAATTCTCCCAAAAATAATCAATGTGATTTATACTCACACATGTTCTTTTGCTCGACTATATATACTCATTACATTTGAATGGAATAATTTGGAAGTGGCGTCGATGAAAATAAATGTCATTAAGAAAAGGGTGAATCTCCTGTAAATACACGTACTTGGACTATTTTCTGATTTTTTACATGATCTTTTAATTAGTTTGTAAATACATGAATTTTCAATTTGTTTCATTTCTGTTGTAATTTTTTACTCTCTCAAATCAAAACTGACCTGACAAAATTGAAACAAACATGGCAGTCAAAACGAAGTCGTTTTGATTTAAAAAAAAAATATATATATATATATATTGATATTAGTGACACGAAATGTTTGGGTCGAGCATGAAAGGCTTGCGGTGCAAATTTTAGATTTTTTCCCAATGTGGTTGGGGCTTGAGGATTGTATAGACCTTTATAAATAGACGAAAATCGTCTAGGATTTAAGAAGTTGTCTTAAATTGCTTATAACCCCTTTTTCGACATATAGTGAAATTTTCTCATCCGCCCGTGTTTTTCTCCTGTTTCGGGTTTCAACGTAAATCTGTGTTCTTTATTTTTTGTTCTTCGTATCCTTATTGTCTATATTTTATAACAATATATATATATATATATATATATATATATATATATATATAATACTCCCTCCGTCCCTAGCAAGGTCCCTATTCCTTTTTTATCTGTCCCATTAGTATAATTTCATTCCAAAAATGGATACAATTAACTACTCAAAAGTTGTGTGACACATTACTTTTTATCTTTTTACTCTTATTTCTTAATAAACGTGTCCAAAGTAAGTAAGATCTTGCTATTAGAAGGGAGGGAGTATAAAACAAATTCCACCCCGTAGATATCATTATAATAGAAAGTGAAGTAGCAAATGCAATCCACCATTTTGTGTAAGAAATGCTAACGTTGCTCCTAGCTAAAGAGAGAAAATACCATATCTTGTCATAACGTTTGATATTTTTTCAATAATTTCATATATTTTTTTAAATTTTAGGCAAAATTGGTATACAATATTTCAACAATTTCTATAATGTTACAATGCCCAAATTCCCAGATTGATAAATCCACATGGCACACCGAATCTGATGTGACATCATACGTGTATTTTCACATCATATCTAAGGTACTGTGCGGAATCGCCAATGCAGAAATCGTGAAATTATTAAAAAAATATATAAAATATTGTGTACTGATTCACCAACAAATAAAAAAAAAAGTGACATCATTGAAACAAGTCAAATGTCGACAAAATGAAAATATGTATTTTCTCAATTTGATACTACAGTAGAACCTCTTTAAATTGATACTCGATAAATTAATAACTTTTCTAAGATAATAATTTCCTCCGGTTCTGAGTTGGGTCCCAAATGTAAATTAATAATTTCGATAAATTAATAAGATAATAATTTGGGCAAAGTGCATTTAAATTCCTGACCTTTTTTGAAATTATATTTTATTTCCTAACCTTTTAATTTTTCGCGTAAAATCTCCACATTTCAATTTATTTGATTTTTCTCCCGTGTTCAATTTTTTTCCCAAATTGAAGCTGAGTTGGACGTTGAAAATGCTTACATGACAAATCACCCCGACTAAACAAATGACGTAGTTTCAAGAATTTCAAAGCATCATCTTTTTTCATGTCTAACAAACACTTGTATTTATAGGATTATAGCACAGATCGATTTTAGCCTAGAATTTTCTCATCTTTTCCCCTCCTTTACTCCATCTTTCATCGTCCATACCTCTTGAAAAATAACTGATAAATCACTTTAATTTGTGGAAACCCTTGAGAATTTTCTACTTTAATTGCACCGGAATATTTCGTCGGGAGAAAAATCAAACCAATTGAAAGGTGGAAATTTTAGGAGAAAAATTAAAAGATTAGAAAATAAAACAGAATTTCAAAAAAGATCAGGAATTTAAATGCATTTTGCCCTTATAATTTTTTAGAAGATCCTTATATAACATGGTCCATCAACATCATAAATTAATAATCTCCTAAAATTACAAATATAACTATGATAACTTAGTAAGATACTCAAATGACATTTTGAGTGTGTTTGCATAGAGTATTCGTTGACTAACTTTCAAATGAAAATATTAATCAAACCAGCACTAATAATGTTAATCAAACCAGCACTAATAATTCATTTGGGCGCATGACGGGTGTTCTCGTTTATACACACATAATACCTCGTGTACTTAATTTGTCATAGTTATTTTTTCGACATCTTTTAGATTATAAGTTATTGTATTATTGGGTATGACTTTAAAACCTTTTTGCTTTGTATATATAATAGTCTATTTATCAATATACAATATATATATATATATGTATTTTTGATAATATCAATATGCAACATTGGATGTACATATCTAGTTTTAATATATTGAATAATAGTTCTTAATATTTAATATTCATGCATGTTTTTATGTATATTAAAATTCAAGTTCGTTGAAGTATAATTCTTCTGTAACTAATTTAAATTCATTGAATGTGATGAAATACCTCTTTTGATTAATAAATTATTAACTTATCGATTAATTAATACCTCTGTAAGATAATAAAATTCCATGGTCCCAACATTATTAATTTATAGATGTTTTACTCTTTTTTTTTCGGGCAAGATAGGATAATGGCATTTATTAGTATAAAACATGTTTGTCGGGTTAATTCACATTCTTAAATAATGCTGTATCATTTGCCTGAATTAGAGAGAAACAGCAAGTGGAGAATGATTTACTTTTCTGAAATCAAACTCACAAATATTGAGTATCAAGGATGCCTCAATCAATAACATTCATAAGCTAGAGCATTAGTAGCACTTTCATGTACCTGCAAATTGTGCTGGCATGCATGTTATGCTGTTCATAAACCGAGACGATCTGGTCCACGTTTAGGTCAGGCGCGATCTGTTCTGAGGCGTATTTTCAGATAACCGAACTTTCCAGCTCCAGGCGAAGAGCCCTCAAAGACGTGCGGCAAGAAGCCAGTGATTGCTTTGTACTTCTGCTGAATCTGCACAGCCAAAACTTTTTAATACTTGAAAAACATAAATGCTTTGCTAGAATAAATTACTACTCCCTCCGTCCCAATAGCAAGGTCTCGCTTTCCTTTTTTTGTTGTCCCAATAGCAAGGTCTCGGTCCAAATAAGGAAATAATTAGTGTGTAATAAGGGGGAAATAGTTGTTGGTTAGGAGTATTACTTTTAATTAAAATACTCCTTAATAAAGTGGAACAAACTTACTTTATACACTAAATCCCTTCTTAATAACCGTGCCCAAAAGAAGTGAGATCATGCTATTGGGACGGAGGAAGTATTTAATTAAATAGCGATCAAATGCTTTTCATCCTGATATGCAACTTCACCAATAGGAAGAACAGAGCTACAAGCAAAACTATCTGTGGAAGAACATGGTTCAAATGTAAGGACTGGAATAAATAATTGATTTCGAGTTCGAGTTAGAATAATATCATAATAGCCACTCAGAATGATAGAGCACTAATGGTAATTTTACTTTATTACAGTTGCTATATACCAACATTAAGCAATATATAGATTTCTACATTAAACCAATATATGTTGCCTTGAGAACAATAAAATATCAAACAGGAATAGAAAAGTCTAGTGGCTAGGTATCACATCGACTCAAGTTTGAAAAGAACGAACATATCTGATAGATATATGTTGTAAAACACATAAGAAAACATGAAAGTTACCTTAAGAATTTGTTCTCTGCTTCTTGATATGTTTTTCCCCATGACACAAACTGTTCCACCCGAACCTCCACCAGTAATCTTTGCCCCAAACAGAGTCCCACCGTAGGACTTCAACGATTTACTATGCTGCATTTCTTGTACCAGCTGGACTAACTTATCTGTCCCATCTGAACCAAGTCCACAGGCACTGTAGCTGTAGTGACACTAGCGTATTTTTTGAATTAGTATTGTTTGAACCAAGTTCCAAAATGCAACTTTATACTTCTTTTGTACTAGTATTTTTCATGCAGATGATTTATTTAATTCATTTGCATCCGGTAATTTTTTCTGTGCAAGTACTAAATTTCAGAAGATATTGGTTTGGGTGTCAATTCCTAGCTGGATGGATGAGATCGAGAACAATAGATCTACTTGACAAGTCGAATTCTCTAATATAAAGAAATGCAAGAATATGGAATATAGTTGCAGATACCTGATACATGAGTTCTCCAAGTGCAGAGAGTTGATCATCTGAAGGAGCAGCAGATAACAATACTTTGAAGGCCTAGACAGCAATAATAACATTACATGACTACAAATACTGGTAAATTAATATATTAGTTTAGATCATACCACATTGTGTAGGTAGCAGTAATCAAAACATAGGCCATATCTTGAAGCAAGATGTGATCACACCATTCAAAAAATCAAAAAAAGCATATGATATACCACAGTAACTACAACTGAGATCACTTTGACGTCAAAGGCGTACCGATTAAGGCCTGAAGATCAAGATGTCTCTTACTACAGCTTAAAAGGACTAAAATTATGGGGCATAATAGAGTGTCTACAAATAATTATGCAGGTCTGATACAGGGAAGGTGCATTACATCCATTCACAAGATTGTCATAAGCTGCTAGCAAATTTTCCACAGTTTTGAGTTCACTAATTGAAAGATTTGGTTGTGAAAATCTTCTTTTTGATAGAAATTCTTATCCAGGTCCAAGACTGTCTAGATAGGCAAACAAATACAACATTAAATTGATAACACAGTCACATCCATGGCAGGACAATGATAGTCACATCTTCATATACAGGAAATTCAAGCCACGAAAAGCATTCTGTATAATTCACTGACCTTGACTCGAAAATTTTCATAGACTGGATGTCTTGTGGGTGCTCTTACTGCATAACTAAGCTTTTTATCAATTGTTGTAACGGAATCATCATGATGGTCGTAATTCTCCATAAATTCATTCCCCAATACAAATTCCGGGAGCTTATGTACATAACATTCCTCATAGCTGGGAAGAAAAAAAAAATTGTATGAGCTGAAGCTGGATAAAAGACTCCACATTAACAATTCCATAAGAGTTTTATTTTCTTTTTTTTCTTTTTTTTGGTTAGTATCTAGTATCAAAAGTAGGGAGTAAAATAACCGGTGTGGGGATATGTTGCATAGATAATCCGTTGCAGCTTCAGATTCAAGTAAATCCATGCCATCTTCATTCTTTTCATCATTGTTAAGGCCGTTGACTTTCTTTGAATTATTTTTTGATGTGTACAAACGCAACTGCTCAGATGCCATGGATTTAATCATCTTCCTACCCATAAAGGTGCCAATTCTCACAGAACCATAATCTGCACCGCCCACACTGTAGCATTTTATAGTCAACAAGGGAATGAACTAGACTAGAGTACACCATAACAATCTGTATGCCAGTTAAAATACCAAAAAGAAAAATCAATGTTCAGAGAACTAGCTTGTGCTGACATAAAAGAAGAGTTACTTTTTCAAGACGATCTTATGCTTGTATACCTCGAGAAACATATGTTCAGAGTAATGTGTCATAGACTCATAATAGGTGACTGCTTAATGCATCATGGCCTAATGGCTAACATGTCTATTGGGAAGAAGCTTTATAAATGGAGGATATTACAGACACATTAGCCGTTAGGCCATGATGCATTTAGCAGTCCATTAAAAGCATAATATAAACCACTAAGTTAGCCGTACAGACCACTAAGCTTAATCCACTGGTTTATATATAATTCTTCCTGTGGAAACTAGAATTCGTCAATATAAACCAAGTGGTCTGTACTTTCAGAAGAATTCTTGTTTCCACGGGAAGAATTATATATAAGCTTAGGCCATTAAATATAGGAAAAGTTAATAGGTTCAAGAGTTGTAGCAAGCCCAAAAGTTCATCTCAATAGTTCATAATCTCATTATAAAAACTTCACTTTGTCATGGAGTATCATAAAATATAAAACATATAGCTTGTTACATGTTTCTTCCTTTTTTAAACATATATTGATCAAAGACCACCAGAAGATACGACAACATTTGTGGAATGGAGTGAATAGTGAATACCTTCATAAATCAAAAAGTTCTTCATGAACGCAGAAACTCAAAATATCAAATATGGAAAATGATCTAAAAATGTAGAGGCATTAATCTTATACCTGTGACGTATCCCTGAGTCTATCCCCCAAAATTGTATATGAGGAGGGATTTCCACGTGGCCTAAGATTTCAGCAGGCTATAGAGACGAGAAAAAAAAAAAATCAGTCTTGCAGTACCTTCCAAATTTATGACAGATATGTTTTACTTGGTTCACACCTGACACAGCATTGCTAGTAGTTTGTTTGCTTCACCACATGCAGAAGCCATCTGATCCATTACTCCACAAGGAGCACCGACAACGAGATTCTCAACCTATTACATGCAATAGTCGATTAGTTTTAAAATGGAACACACAATGGAAATATTTGAAAGAACACAAAGGAAAATGAACGAGGAGAGTAACATGCCTTTTGGCAAAGCAAAGCAAGATCTCGTGGCGCAATATCTAGTCCTGCAAAATTGAAGGTGGTCAAATATTCCGTTCACCACGCAGGAAACAACCATATTCACAGAATTGGATGGGTTAATATGAAGGAGTGGAGGTTTTATGGATCTATATCTCTTGATTTACATGTCTAGTGTAGGATATCTTAAATTTATCGGAACGATGGGAACTTTTCCATCTATAACATTTTAGTTTCTCAAAAGCTAAATAGGAGTTAGGGGGGATGCTTGTAATCAGACCATCCAATTTGACGTCAAAATCTCAATATTATACGATTGTACACAAAAGAAGAACAACAACCTTATTTATTTGAGGCACAGACTCATGTTGAAACACCTTTGTCATGCCCCTTACGGACACATTAGCAGGACCCTCAAGTAGATGATGTCTAGATATCTATGTGGTGCTAATTTGATTGATAGACAGCAAATACTGAAGTTGCAGAATTCAACAATACCATGAGAAGCAGCCACAGCAGACATTGTTGCGACTTCTATTGCAGCAGAAGATGATACACCTTTGCCCTCTGGAACACCAGAAAATACCTAGAGTATTTACAAATTTAGCTTTTATGAGAAGTTCTACTTGCATGGAGGCCACAAAAGTCAACAGAATAAACTGAAAAACAACACTTTCTATTAAAAAAAATTCCACTTGTACATTGTATCTGCTACAGAATGTCTTGAGAAAATAGATAATAAAGTAAAATAGATAAATCTTCAGCAACCAGCAACTCCACAGCATTATGCTAATACAACCAATTAGCAATATTAGAATTGGGCCATCACCCCCCCCCCCCCCCCCAACAAAAAAAAATGCCTTATTAAGGGGAGAGTGTTATCCAACTTATATCCAATTTAGAATACAAAAAATGCAAGAAAACTATATCTAAGAATCTCATTCAAAATATGTTAAGTAGCTACAATAATTAGGTGATCACCACTTTATATCAAGACTTTCAATTAGCACATAATGTATAACTAGATTTTTAGAATATCTAAATATTGGCCTATTTGTAGAGCACAATCATTTAAGTGATTAGATTCATGGTATGCCGGACACCATCATTATCAAATCTTCTAAATCACCAGTCCAAGCAGCAAACAACAGCATTCCAGTAGAAGTTGTTATGCAGTAGAGCTTTTCTGAGCAAGGAGTATGTGCTATAAAGCTTCAGTGCTCACATGTCTTGAGAATACCAAGGTCATGTTCAAATGATGTTGATCTAAATTTTTAAAGCTTTATAATGTTCCATTACCAAAATAATTCCCAATGGACTGAGAAATATTTTGACTAAGATAAGTTAATGAAAAGCCACTAATTAAAAGCTTTAAGAAAACCAACAGGGAAACATCAATAAAACTCGTAAAAGAGTAAAGCAACATGAAAGGAGGATACTTGAGCAGTATACTAATAATGTCCAGCGAGTGAAAACAAATTCCTTACCAGTATACTCATACTGTCTTCAAATTGAATGCCCAATTCAGTCATCAATACCAGAATCGTACCAGCAACATATGCTGCCCACCTAGGAAGGTATCAGGATAGTGACAAACTAGTTTTATGGAACAAGTAAAAATAACTTAAAACATGAAAATAGGATTACTTCTGTGATGGGTCCTGAGCAAAGTAGAGTTGTGCTTTCTCATATGAAATAGGATGCCCATCTTCCACAAATTCAGACAAGTCCATGTCAAAAGTAGGAGCTCGGTTACTCAGTTCTGAACCAAATGATACCTGCATAACCAACACCTTAGTGCTTATTTCTGAAAGCTTCAGATACCCTATTAAGTAACTATAGGGCGCTTAATCTTTCGAGCTGCCAAAAATCTGATAATAGAAACTTTGACCAAAAGAAGAATCAGGCAAGTGTTCCTGCATTCTACATAAAACAGATTCATTGAGTGGCATAAACTTCGATTAATTGAAGCGGACACCTGTAATTGTTTTCCACATAATAAACAGATACTTTATGAATTCTAAGATTGATTGAGAAACAAAAGGTCATATCAAGTAAAGTTAGACTTCATATTTACTCAACCAGAAAACATAGCTGAAAATTGTAGAGCAGGTTTATTGTCAATCGTAAAGGGACAACAAGATTGCTATGAAAATAGTAGCCCTTGATTAGCTACAGTTAATCAGATTTGCCTTTACCCTAAGGGCTGATTAGCTACACAGTATGGGTCCTATGGAATGAGGCGTGATATTTTTTACTGAGATGTCTTTTACCATATAAGGTGCCAATACCATATTTGCTAGGATTGTACTAGAAGTCTAGAATATTTGCAATATATAATCCATTGTTTGGTAGGACGTATTAAAGTTATATATAAATTTTCACTTCCTAAAATGTCCTAATTTTATATTTTTAAGTTTTAATTGATATGATTAGGGTTAATTTAATCTAATATTTGTTTTACTTATTGTAATTTTTAATCCCACCTCCTAGGTGGTATACGTATGACCACATATCTGTATGATACATATCGGGCCCTTGCTTTATAAGCAAACAAGATATTAGGGTGTCATAACTATCTTATACACCCTTATCACTGGTAGCAAACGAGCCCTAAGTGGTAATCGTGTGCAGCAACTAATTATATGGAAAATTCCATTTCCCTGTTAAGAGGTCAAATTGATTTCGAGGGTTTCTCATGGATTGTGTTAGACCAAGGCTCTACAATTATATTGACCTCGTACGATCGTGTCGGGTGAGCAAGAGCCGCTTCGTCGATTGGACAATGAACAACCTTAATTGAAAGTTCTAACTAATTGGTTTTATTAATGCTGGCAACTGCTTGCATAAAACTAAAGCTTCTTTGTTTAAATATTTACATAATTAAGGATTATGTTTTAAGGTGGTTTTTTCCGGAGAGATTTCATGGCTACGTACAACTTGGAGAACTGGTGTAGAGCCTTGTCCTTTATTTGGCTGCCTGGCCTGAGCATGTTTCCACAACTTCTGCTTGTCTGGATGACTCCGCTGAATAGCAACATGGCATGCCTCTTTAATAGGCATCTGCAAGTGAAATCATTAAAGATGTTTGCAAATTGCTAAGAAGCAATATAGTAGTTACAAAGAAATTATTAATTTCATTGTCTGGATGAAAGAAGCATCTAATGGAAAGATATGCACCTGCAGGACTAAGCTTCCTGAATAATCTGCAATTCCTCCCATGACATCTAATCTCCCTGGTGCTCTAGCTACAATAATTTCTTCCTGCAAAAGCGGATAAGGAACAGAAAACTCAAATTCGAAAAGAGCAGTATAACAAGTACTCCCTCCATCCCATTTGAAGTGTCTCATTTCTTTCTTTTGGGCACATGTATTTAGGAGAAGAGTGATTAAAGAATAAAAGGATAAAAAGTGGTGAAGGCCCACACTTTTTTGTCAGAGAAAGTGGTTTCCTGAAATGGAATGGGACACTTCGAATGGGACGGCTCAATATGGAAAGTGGGACACTTCGAATGAGACAGAGGGAACATAAGAGATTGAAAATTGAAGCAATTATAGATTACCCATATCAAAGGAAAACAAGACCGGAACTATGGAACATCTGAAGAGACCGAAGAGTTTCTGATGATTATGTACCATCAGAAATAATATGTTCAGTCCGTTTATCAGTTTTCAGATTACAACAAAGCCTTTATACTCAAGAATACTTTATTACATATGATCTTTTTGAAATTAGAAAAGAGAACTTGTATTGACGGATTGCTGTTACCAAAGCACATTTTTAATGAATGGAGACCTCTTGTTGTGTGAATCATAGACATCAGTTTAAGCTCTATAGCTTTCAATCTACTATACAAAGTAATGTACAAGCACATAAACAATGTAATCTCCAAACTCGGAACTGATGTCTATCCAAAATTAATTTGCACAATTCTAGTCCTATATGTTGACTCAGGTTTCAAATATTGCCACTAATTAACTCCCGATACTTATATGAGATGTCATAATATTCGGGTGCTAAATACCTACGACACTGGGCAATAATATCTCCACTAGATAATTGCAAATTAACCATGGACAATTTGTTGAATCAGATTTTAAACCTTATTTCCTTTATGACTAATATTATCCCTTGCATAGTCCTTGTTGAATTAGATAAAATATATTATCCACCACATACCCAAACTTTTTTACAAGAAAAAACGTTTAACACAATCACAATATTACCAAGCACGTGATTATTAGAAAAACATTATATTCCTTTACATAATGATTTAATCAAGGTATGAAATATCAGTAGATTTATATGTATACCTAATATTAGTAGACTGCACAGATATACACATAAAAGTTTAAATTTCCAGCTTGAACGGAGGGATGGAGAGTCTAGTCATTAGAAACTCGACTAATTAGTAGACCTCTATGAAAAATATATCAATGAAATACCATATATTCCAGAATTCCAAAAGACAATATTCAAATGCATTTGCCAAAGCCATACTGGATTTAAAGTACCTCCCAGTTAAACATTGCAGCCGCAGCAAGACTCTCCCGCGAGTGATGCTTGCTACTATTCCTAGTGCTGGTTAAGGCATACAGTTCCGCCAAGCTCTTTAGGAAACCTATTGTATCTGAAAGACTGTGATGATCTCCATGCAAGATTTCGAAGTCTTCAGTCCTAAACACAGAGAAGAATAGAAAGAAAAAAAAATCATAATATTGTCAAGTGATCAAGGATTTAGAAACAGCACAGGCCAGGCAACCGATATAAAGTCCAAGACAAAGAATTTACTCTCTGATCAAGGTACTCCGGATATTGGTCTCATCTAACGATGGTGTGCGAAAGCTAAGCTCATCTTGTGCAAGTGCATACCACCCAGGAACACCTATATCTTTCCCAGAAACTCTCTGGAGCTGATACCCAAGGACAATGGCATCCTGCAGCCTTCTTGATCCACTAAGCTGCACCACATGAGAAGTCTACAAGAGTAAGAAAGATATATTGCAAAAAACAAACAAAACTATTGGAGAGAACTTTATATAATCGAAATGATAGATCATGATAACATTGTTTTCTGATCATAATTTTATTTCATTAATTGTTCAAGTGGTGTTCGGATGTAATCAAACTTTTATTATGTACTTAATCATATCTTTTAAATATTAGTGGCACTGCATTTCAAAAATATAACTGATCAAGCATCAAATGAAGTATGAAACTGAAAGACAATATTTTACTCCGGCCTCCTGGCAAAGAATAAAATGTCATATTATGATGCTTGTGATAGAATATTCCATCAAATCTGGAATAGCAAGCTTAGCAGTTTTTTAATGAAATTATTCATGAAACTTCTTCCAAGCAGAATCAGTTTTTCTTAGCATCTAAAGGAAAGTGGCTTCATGCAACACCTAGAGTATTTCCTCTATTCTTCACTTCTTTACTGTCTTTTTGTAATTCCATTAGGAATCAATATAAATTGATGCAGAAGAAAATGCATCCCGTACCAATTCACACCTAAGTGGATCAAGTGACATCAGTACGTTCGGGACCAGATAATGTCTCTCTGACTGCATGGATGCCAATCACCACACTAGTCCATACACAGAGAGACTCTAGCATCACTCTCAACTACCACATTAACTGCCTCATCAACATTTTATTTGCATATCATCCTCCAAGATACTAACAGATGTTATTTGTAACACCCCGATTTTTCATACATGTTCAAATGATATTATTAGTAAGAAAAGAAATTGGCCAAAAATATTTTATTTCTAGGTCAAGCTATTTTTCATGTAAAAACCTTTTCAATAAAAAAAAAGAGATATTGATATGATATAAATTTTAAAATAGAGAAGTTATCTCTAATTAATTTCGTAAGATTTCATATGTAGATATCAATTTCAAATTTCAACATGTTATGAGAATATTTATTGTAGTTCTTGGGGAGCAAGTAAAAGAGAAATAAAAGATTCTTTTATTATTATTATTATTATTTCCACCTAGACTTCCAGTACAAATAGAGAGTTACATTAAAATAATTTAATTCACTATAATTTGTAATATCACGTGAATGGAATAACATGAGAGCATCAATTTGTTTCAAAATAGAACTTTATCACTTCTTTTATTTTTAGATTTATCTATTCCATGCCTTTATCTTAATGATAGACTTCATTAATACTCCTAATTATTCAAATCACACGTTTTTGCAGTGTATAAATAGGAGTGCTTATTCATTATCATAGATATCAAAATATAAGATTTCGAGATTAAGATTTAGAATTATTTATTTTTTAGAGCTGCTTTCAAGTTTCGTCCAAGTTTTCACAAGTTTAAGGTGGGGAATTTATGCTCGTGGTTTATTTATCCGTGCATGTTAATTATGTTAATGCTTCATGTTTCATTGATAATTCATGATTTATGATATACTATGATCTCACGGTTATCAAGTCAGGGCCACGTCTCTACCCTCGATTATAAAGTCAGGGTCACGTCTCTACCCTCATGGTTATAAAGTCAGGGTCACGTCTCTACCCTCACGGTTATCAAGTCTTTATGATCATGAATATTTATGTATATATGATATTATGATTTATTAGAATGTTTAACACGTTGGATAAATGCATTGTTTCTCACTTAGTATATTTCAATATACTCATATCCCCTTTTAGATTTTCAGTTTTTTTTTTCAGGACTTGGAGCCGAAGCAGTTGTGGAGGCCGAGAATGACGAGTGCGAGGATTTGAGATATCAAGATATTATATATTTTATTTACCTAGTTCTTATATATAATTAGATTCGATTTTTAAATCTTAAGTATATACTCAAAGATCAGCTTTAATACTTAGTTGCTGCTTTAAACTTGTCATGGATTCGTTTGTTAGTTTCAAGTTTTGTTTAGTAATTTTCTTAATCACTTTCAAATAATTTATTGTTAAAAACTTATCTTTCTTTTATTAATAGCAGCAAATTTATTATGCACATTTTTCCTTCCTAATCAATAGATATATTTTATTACTGGTAGTTAATTAAATTGGGTCTAGGAATGATGTTAACAATAAGGATACATGTATTAAAATATTAAATCGCTAATTTATAGTTGTGCGGTTAATTGAAAGGATTCTTGAGTTTTTAAATAAATTTAATTAATATGTTTATTGAAATATACATTAAAATATATATATATATGACATATTTAAGTAATACTCCCTCCGTCCACAATAAATTTGCCACATTGTGGATGGCACGGGTTTTAATAATTTGTTGGTTGATTGTATTGTGAGTGGAATAAGGGTCCCACTTTTATATAGTTTTAAATTGTGTTGTGAGTGGAAAAGTAAGTGAGGTGTGTGGGGTCTATTACTATAAATGGATGTGGCAAATTTTTTGTGGACGGACTAAAAAGGAAATTGTGGCAAATTTATCGTGGACGGAGGGAGTATTAGTTTCGCTTAAAGTTCATGTTGTAAGTTTTATTGTAACACTATAGTTAGTTATGAAATAGGGTGTTACATTATTAACTGTTTCTATGTTTTGGAAAATCTAATAAATTAGGATATAATTCTTTATTACGGGTTCGAATATATTTTAATCCTAACAGCATTAATCTCAATCTAATGAACAATGAACACAAACATGCGAAAGAAGAGAGAAAGGGGGTATAAGAGGTTGAAAAAACTCACCTTAGAAGGAGTAACATTCTTCCCCAAAGCTGTATCCTGAAGTATATGAGCAACCACCTTAAAATTCATAAGAATTGAGAACATGTTAGCTGAAGCTAAAAAACCATTGAGTTATACCATTATAAAAATGCCAAAGAGTATATAATTGTAATCGACAAATTTCAGATGATGAGAATATTGTCAAAAACATTATGAACTTAACGAAGCTTAGCATCTAATCCAAAATATAAACTACTTAAAAATTAACTCCAAAATGTCACAAGTCCAGAGAATAGAACTTTAATATATGTAATAAAAAATGTAAACAAATTAACTTTATGTTGAACAGCTAAAAACAATCTAGAGAAAAAAAGATAGTATAAAAGTTGTGGAGTGCTAAAAGGCCACAGAACCATACCACTCATGAAAAAACTTTTCAGTTTGCTACAGGTTATTAATTTTGAGCTATAAAAGTCAGCTTGTATTTTTGGATACCATCAAACAAAGACTATTTCCCAGCATCAAAACTGAACAACTCATGTTTGCCAGTGTGAGGGTATTGTATGAATATGTTGATGTAGTTCTATTTTCTAGGATTAAAGGTAAAAAGATAAGATACCTCACCACCATTAGTGCCTGCATCATAAGACGGTCTTAGGGAAATCGCATGTTTGATATAAGGAGCCCAACATCCAGTGAGCAAATCTCTCCTTATTATCTCCACACCACATTGATAGTACTGTTTATGCAATATGATATTATTTTCACTTCCACATCGCAAGTGAATATAATAAATATACAAGGCTATGAAATACCTCAAGCATGTTCCTTACAAACGGTTCCTCGTTAAAATAATCTCTACGTACAAAAATGAAAGGCACTTTGTATGCCAAGGCTTCACTCACTGTACCATATCCAATTTTACCTGAGATATGAGAGTCATCATAATGTAAGTTGAAAATATTAATAAATTAAATTATTTATCAGAAAAAATATAAGAAGAATTTCAAGAAGTCTGATTTAAGGTTACCAAGCATGCAGTCTGAAGCTGCAATTAAATCAGGTGTATAAACATCCTTCGGAAGCTTCATAAAATTTTCTGGAAGCTCCTGCCCTTCTGATGCTGATGCTCCGCAGACCTAGATCAAGTAACAGTATGCATACCAGAAAAATCATAACTTGTAGCAAACAGCAACACGCAAACATGTAGGCATAGTACTGTCAGGAGACGAACCAAGCATATCCATCCATCAGGTAGGTATTCCTTCTGAAGCTTCCACCCAGCCGGCTGTGAGCAATGGATAGTTCTACGATTAGTAATTGTTTCAGTAATATAAGTTACAAACCATCTAAAACTGGTAACGGAATCATATCTTATCTGTAGAAACCTGGAATTCCTACTGAAGTACTTGGACCTATGACAAAACACTAGGCATGAATTAAACTGAGAAATTCTTTAAATTGGTTAATGAAAAGAGACAGACCACCTGAACCTAGTAGTAATGCATTTCCGAATATAACGACTGAAAACCTAAGATGATTATTAATATGGAAAGTTTATAATTAAAAAAAAATATATATGATAAATAGAATGGCATTCTTGATGTCTTCACTGACAGCAGAATTTTAAAATGCAGAGTTACAATCTCTACCTGCCCGCCAAAATTATAGATCAAAACTTTCATGTCTTCCTGAATTCCAAGCTCTTTCCTAACCTGATCATAAGTAAAACAATTAGAAATTCATTCAGAAAGGTAACTCACACCCTAAGAACACCTTAAGTAGCATAAGCCAACCTCAGCCCTTGACCTGCGTGATCTCCGTACAACAAGAGGTACATCAACAGCATCTCGAAAAGCAGGCACTGCAGAGTTGGAGCATGCGTGAGAATTAGTTGCGTAAGATTTCAACTATTAAGTAGCCTATTACACACACACACACACAAAGATAATCCAAGCATCAGCTACACAGATTACATTGGACCTCCAATATCCCGACTATTTAGTTCTGAAGACATGCATGGGGATTTCAATGAAATTTTGGTGATTGGTCAGAGGATTATTGAGAAACTGAGAAAAAAAATGGAGCAATTATTTAGACCATCTGCTCAGCAAACTCCATCGGTATGTGCCGAATATTATTTTATATTCCATCCAGCTAAAGATGTACCATTTCATGGTACTAAATAATAAGAAACAGTTGGTTGATTTGACCATAAAAGGCATAATAAGTTAGTACTGTTTGTAGTATTTAGCATAGTAAAAAATTGAAAAGAGTAGTGGAAATGAAATCAAGGATTATATTATAAGGTGACAGCGGTTAGTATAAGGATTATATTATTACATCTGATTCAATATAAAAGAACAAACATTGTGCATGTGCATAAGCTGTCTCCGGAATATACATGGAATTTTCAACCATACTCTTGGAGGCAGTGCCCACATGCCTCCCCCATGCAAGAACACCTGTCCAACAACTTCGGAAATATATAAAAAAAAAAAAATTGTGCGCGTCAATGTAGAATGGGTATAAGTAAATGTTGTAAGGTGTAGGGGTTGTTTTATCCCCTACATTGACGTGCACAAATTTTTTAATTTTTTTTTCACGGTTGTTGGACAGGTATTGCATGGTGGAAGCATGTGAGCACTGCCTCCACTAGTAGGATCAAATTTTCTAACATATACACCTATATTATATGGAAAAAAAAAATTACTAACAAGAGTCAGAAGGTACAAAGCTATGAGGAATAGTAAAATAAGACATATATACTGCAGCACCATACTCCAATCTCTAACAATGTCAGAGACAAGAAAGGGCTTCTAAATTCTTGTGAATCAAACCAAACAAGCAACCATGAACATAAACCCATCCCACACCTTCTAAAGGGATTCCTCACAATTGCAAAGGTCTTCCTCTTCCTTCCTAACCAAAGAGACCAGCACACTGCTTGAACAATAACTCTTATAACATGCCTTCTCTGCTATGTAGCTAACAAAATTTTGGACTAGTAGGGAGCCAACAAGAATATAGCATTTTAGTGTATATGTGTGAGTGTGAATATTTTGGAAGATAAAAACACAACTGAGGAACTATCATACTTGGGCAGTATCCTGGGAGACGAATGACGAAGTCGCAATGAGAATAATCTTCAGCTATCTGCAAAGAATTTAATGAGCAAAACAAGAAAGATGGATTGTCAAGTTCTTGAAAGGAATGAAAATTCTTCCAAAAGGAAGTAAGCATATAAGCATCAAAGTGTACAACTAATTAACAAAAGTGATAAGGACAAACATGTACAATAAGCTTCGTGTTTACTGAAAGTTATTTGCCAAAGTGATTGAAGTGTATCTAAGAGTTTCTTCATGTAGAATTAAGACAATATGTATGATCTATGCTCTCAACAATAACAACACAAATTATTTGCCAATCCTAGGGTTCATGACTATGACCAAATCAGGACTGCTTATTCTACATTTTCTTCTTGCTCTCAATTGAACTTTTACTTTTTCTCTGGGGCAGGGGGACGGAAAAACTAAATTGATTAGAATATGAACGAGTACAAAGGGATGAGGAATTCCATACTGATTATTCAAACTATCTACAGTGTAATGGTTCAATGTCTAATCAACTTAATAGATGAGAAATTAGTTTGAAACTTTTCATGGACTGAGACCCACCAAAAAACCCTAAGAATCCTATCACATAATTAGGACTCTCCAAAGTAGACATGTTCAATGGTTACATGGTTATGGTTGACCATTAGTAACCACTAATCATTCAATCTTGGCGAGGCTAAGCGAAGCTAACCGTAAACGAACTGCCGGAATCACGGTTAGGGTATGATTATGTTTATTAAACCACCAGTCCTTTATTTATTAATTAATATTTTTGCAAGAAATCGACTTTTCGATTATAACTGCCGGTTTTTGGCTAACCACTAGGAGTGAGCATAAATCTTAAAAAACCGAAAATGGAAAACCAAACCAATCCATTTTTTTTTTTAATTCATTAAGTTTTGTGCTGAGGGACTTTACACCTCAGTTTTAAAAGTGGATCCACATTTGTTGTCTATAATGGAAGGATACCATCTCTTTTTGTAAATGCAATGTAATAATAAGTGTAATATCTCTTATACAGAATTTTGATTTGGTGGGAAGTAGTGACAATGATGATTCATGGAAGTTGGCTAAAATAATCATAACTTACCTGCCAAATGATAGAGTGGCTGTGACGTCCAGCTACCATAACATATTCGGCATAGATGAAGTCCCAACTAGAAAAATACAAGATTAAAAGAGAAAAGGCAGAATACATATACAACGCAAATCAACCCTATATAAGACTTGGATGTGAGAAGCCATTCATCCATAACACTTTACCATTTTTACAAGTGAAACTGCTAGGATTAGATAGAAATAAATTATTGAACTAACATGGCAGAATCCACTGTATGGCAAATTCATTTAGCACTGTCATAGTCTGAGGGAGAAAAAGCTATATCGAAAGACAATGTCAAGGTCTTCAGACTAATATCTGTATGAGACACACCAGTTTAGGATAAAATAATGTGTCGGAAACGTCTTTGTAATGCACAACGAGTGACTAACTTCCCAAAGACCAATAACCATGAAAAGACCTGAACCTTTTGAGTCACAACAGCCTCCCATATTGCTTTAAAAAAGTGTAAAAGAGATAATGAACCATAGGAGAGAAACACGGATATGCAAGAAAACTTTACTGGAAGTTTGAAAATCCACCACCTAATGTCATCCTGGCCCTCTATATGTTTAAGTCCTTTAAACAGGCTAAGCAAAGAGCATAATTCGTGCAATTCATAATTTTTAAGATTACAAATCAGATGTAAGCCCCAAGAAACAAAAGAGTAGGGGACGGAATTATGAATGTAAGAGGAAAAGGAAAGAATAGGTTTGTGATGGAAAGAAGAAATACAGTATAAAGAAATATATAACGAGTATAACAAATTGTTACCCACCCAAACATGAAACATCCTCCAGAATCTCACTTTATTACCACCTCTGACAAGTGACATTTCTAATTGATTAAAATCATTATAAACTTTAGTTAGTAATCTTTGTTAGAAAACTATTTTGCTGGAAATTTAAGTTTGGTTAAATAATTTATCATATCCCACAAATATCAGAGGGTGAGAAATATGAAAACCTTGGATTCTTTTCTATCTCTTTTTCCATGGGATTTTTTCCTCTCTACAACAAAGTATATTTCTTTTACTTGTAACCACGTTTTATTTTACTAGAGACAGTGGCATTATTTGGTACTGCATCAAATTTCACATAGAGAATTTCGCTGCACAGTGTACCATTAACAAATTAATTAGTAAAAAAACCTTAAATGACTCGATTAGTCTAGCTCATTGTTGGAAACTTGGTCGTCTAATTGGAAAAACCAAAGAAGGCAAAGGATGACAGTCCAATATGGAGAGCTTGGAGTCGGAGATCAAAACTTTCTCTAGTATGCATGTCTCAAATGATTGCAAAAGAAGTTTGGAAGGAAATTATACATAACGTTATCGGAGAGGAAGGCCTTGGAATCAAATCAACTACCAAGATCCCTATAGCAAGGGTCTGATGGGAGAAGAAATCCCGGGGCATCAGATAACCCAGAGTAATCTTATTTCTTCTTTTACTTTAATTACCAATAAAGTTTCAGCAAATGATCTAAAACAACATTACACTGCTCTTTCCTCTATTAGGGGCCATTGTATGACCTATTCAAATCTTGAGAACTCTTCTCAAAAATAAGAATGAAACCCAACTATATTGAAGTTGACTTTCAGAATAGAATTAAACTAGATTTTAAGATTGGGAATACCTGCAGACATTTCCTTTATATGAAAATGGAGAACCAAAAAGTCCATATTTTTCTTGGAAGACTTAGCAAAAGATAGAGGAAAGGATCAATCGCATTTCTAAAGTGACATTATCATAAATTATGTGATAGAGTCAAGGACATCTGCCGAGCAAAATAAACTAGCAGATGAAGTTGATTGAGAGACCACAAAGAAATATTAATCCTTAAAGCGAAAGAAACTAGAAACTAGAAGAGGATACTTCTGGCTCAGGTATTTTTGACCAGCCTAGCAATGTCTGCTGTGGACCAAACTAACTTGCCATACCCTAACTAAAGGGGTTTGAATCCCCTATCAAATCGTCATATTGCATCTTATGTTTCATTTGTTCAACGGTTACCGACAGCATTTAGCAACTGTCGGTTATTGAATCGTGGAGAGACTAACCATAACCGAACTGTAGGAACCACATTTTGGTTACGGTTTATAACCGTCCGCCACGTTTACCCTTATGATTAAACCGCTAAGTGGCTCAACCCTTGTTAAATTTTTATATTTTTGGCTGAAAACAATGTCCAATGCTGTTTATTATCCAAAATATAATTTTAATATTTTCAATAACGTTTTTATTCAATATTTATGGTATTTGTACAGTTCATAAACTTTTAAGCTAGATTAATAATTATGTTGAACTTGATTAAGACATAATAATTAAAAATTAATATAAATAATATTACTGCTTCGAACCATATATTTCTCTCACGTGAAAATATGTTTTTCATCATATATATAGAATCCATAATAACCTGAAGTTGGTCACACAAACAGCACGAACTCCAGCATCTGCTGCTGCTTGGCATGCGATAGGAACAGCATCAGATACCTATTATTATTCAGTGCATTTAGAAAGAGCATTTTTCCCATCCACAATCAAACTTATAGTAGATGATGTCACAATGTCTTATGAAAAGAAAGCTTAATTTATATAATCATGGAGACAGAGAGAGAGATTTTGAGATGTCATACCACTAAACTAGCATTGATGGATTTTAGCCATTCAATCTCAGTTGACAATATAGAATCCCGAGGTACAACAGCTATCTGTACATACTGTTGAAATGTGAAAGACAAGAGTCACTAGACAATTCAAAAGTTGAGATGGCAATATGTAAAAAGTGAATTAATTAAGTAGTACCTTCTCCAAGGACGCAAGACGATCAACTGTCAAAGCATCTGCTTGCACGGCTCCAATATCTAATAGCACCTGCAGACAAATAAAATTAAATTTATTATGCAGTCTACATTTATTTGGCATCTAATGGGTCAATGATAGTATTGTATTAAGAGAGAGAGATCAACTAGCCCCATAAAAGCCATCCCGAAAATGAAAACAAGACCTAGAAACAGAAGGAATATAAGGACAATTTTGCTAAGGATATAAAAAAGAAATGGAACAGCAACAACATGCAGTTCAAAGTTTTCAGCACCAGAATACAAGGAAAAATCATTCTTATGAAAGCAGATATGTCAAGCTATTATGTGAATGCTCTCAATTGATTGTAGAAAACAGCCCACTCCACGATATCAAAGCAACAATAGTGTCCAACAAACAAGTTCAGATTGTTATCCAAATGCACTCTCTATAGCAACGGTATCCACAATTTTCTAATTTTATACCTCCAAACATATTAATGGAACAAATACATTAAAAAAAAAAAAATGGGCGTGGGAGGGGTTGGGGGGGGGGGGGTGTTGGGGATTGACCTTTCGGATGAAGAGTTTAGGTGACTGTATTTCGGTGGTAAAAATGTATTCTGGAGCAGCAGTGACGACATGAACTTCATGTCCCACCAGGATGAGATTACGAACTACCTGCACACAAGTAACATTCTAGAATTATCAGCATCAATTTCCTAATCTTTCAAAGTAGACATAAATGCTAGAAACAATATCTTATGTGGGTAAAGCGAAGAAGATATCTTTCAACTTTCAAGAAAAGGAAAAAATTTCTTCTTCTCTTTTTGTAAGGAAATAGATGATATTTTATTATGAATCAAGCAAAGAAAGAAAAAACAATGTACAGATTTAGTACAACCAGTGGACAAGCCATCCACTCCAAGGACAGCAAATGGAAGCAAAAGACTAAAACTCCGATCTCAAAGTAAATTCATTTAAACAGATGCTTTAGATCTTCATACATTTTGTTTTATAACAAGTATATTATAAACTCAAAATGAAGGAACTGACAAAGATCTTTATACTTATGGGCACCGAAAGGTACCCAATATTTGATCGTTCCCTAACAATTTAAAATGGATTCCTGTATCAGTAATGTACTTCTAGCGCATTAAAAGTACCAACTATGAGAATACTTGAATCTTTGTTGACTACCGCTCATTTCAAATAAACTAAAGAAGGAAAAGTGAGGAACTAGGTTGCAGGAAAAAAAATATTTGCAGAGAAGACAGTTCCAATCCTCACCCACCTTTTGAAAGTCACCACCATTACAAGCCGCCCACACTTTCAAGTAAACTAAACAAAGCACGCATCTGAAATTTCTGAATTTCTCAGATAACATGAAGAGTGATGAGTATCCTCATCCATTGATACCCCCGAAACCTCACCACATTTCCCCCTTTAACTGGGGACAGGGACATTCACATTTTGAGTGAAAGCTGGGAAGACTCTAGAAATGAATTTCCATGGAATCCTAAAAGTTGTTGCAATCACCAAGCTTGCATTCATTTTCTTCTCTCTTTTTTTCATAAATCCTATCAACTAATAATCGTTCTTCGTCTTCCCATTATTATTTATGATACATACTCAATCGTTCCTAGCTCCAACTTTACTAAGCCTAACCACAAGATGGTAAGCATTAGTGAATTGTTAATAAGAAAAGCATAACACACAAGCCATCTGTTTCGTCTGCGCAACTAATATCTGTCGTAAGTTCGTAGATAGATTTCATACCCTGGCAAGAATGAGATGCTGCAAATCAACCCTAAGAAATATTAATGCACATTCCATCATTGAGGAGAATTCAACCAAATTAGGACTGATGGCGCATACTAAATCCATGAATGTATAAAAACCAGCCCCAGAAACTTGCTAATTGTTCGGGGCACTCATAATCTAGATTCAAGAAACAATGATATATTCCAAAAACATTCTACATTATAATGTGACTATGTCTGATTAACAAATAATAATAAATAAAGGAAAATGCGACAGTCTAAAAGAGAACCTCAGCAACACGGGTGGCATGGCCAAATCCATGGCCAGAAACATAGTAGGCAAAAACAAGAGGCCTTTTTCCCATTTGTTCCTCCATTCTTGGCTTCTTGATCTCGGAGTCACTGCAGAATTACAACAAACTTGCTTCTCTCTCTGTCTCTTTCTCTCACGCGAAATCTCCCTCTAGTCAAACACCTACCGACTCGTCCTCTCACCATCTATTTTCCTTATTAAGTCAGATATTCATTATCATTAAATTATTCTTAAATTATTCTTACTCATAATTTTCGACAAGACACCATAACCCAACACGAAATTAATGGGTTTGCATCAACTTTTATTGGGTTCGGATACTTATCGGGTTGACCCGATAAGGACCTGAAAATTTCGGGTCGAGTTCGGGTTGGGTTTGGGTTGGGTTCGGGTCACCGGATAAGATATTAAATTTTTAATATTATATTTATTTAATTCATATCAAGCTTTTAAATAGATTACATATTAATTTTTCCTTCCAAGTCATCAAAAAATATTAAATTTTTGAATATTTATTTATTTTTTTCTTATTAAGTTTTATTTTAAAACATTTTTTCTCTTATTAAATCTTTTAAATTTGGGTTCAGATTATTATCGTGTCGGGTCGATCCGAATTTTATCGTGTTAATTTCGTGTTCATGTCGTGTTTGTATCGTGTTCGGGTTGGGTTCGGGTTGGAGTTGAGCATATCCTTAACAGGTAGAGTTTGGATTGGGCGTTAACAGATCAGGTCGAAATCAGGTCAATCCAACCCGACTCGATTGCCACCCTAATTATTTTCTATTTCATTTTCCTCTTCTCCCAACTTCCATTAAATTAATACGGATTTTAAATGATTTTGCACGTGTTATTTTCAGTACAAAAATAAGGTAACAACACTTAATCGACAAATGCTCTAAAAAAACCACTTAGAGCTCGTTTGGTAGGTATGTTAGGATAAGTCAACATAAAATAAGTCAAGATAAATATTGTAAATAAGAGGTGATCATAGAACACACGGGAGTGGGAGAGAAGAATATAACTTTTTTAGGTTTTAATTGAATAAGGGGCTGCATCGTAAAAAAATAAATTAATATAGATTAGTATTAGGTATACCACCTAAGAGATGGTATGCGGAACAACAAAAATAAAGATGATATATATGGGCCCGAATTTTATAAAGGGTCCTATCATTTCTACCAAACAATATATTAGGGTGTCATACATATATATTATACACATTAATCATCCCTACCAAACGAGCCCTTGGTGTTTGGTAGATAAGATATAAAATGTGAAATATATAGGCTAGTTGTTTGGTACGTTGTTTAAAACTCAAGATTAACCTTGAAACTACCAATTCTACCCCTACCATAATTTAAAAATCACAAAGAGGCCCAACATCTATAAAAAAAATTGAAATTATAATTATAACCCCAATCAACATTTCATGTAGTGTAATTAAAAAATAAAAAAGGAAAATAAAATTAATTTAATCTTGAGTGTTATATGTTGTTATTAAAATACTAGTAATAAATATTAAAAAATTGTGTAGCATTTCAATATATAATCCAGTTTTGTTTTGTGCAATAAGAATAACGCAATATATATATAATATAATATATATATATATAATATATATATATATAGGGTTTAGTTTTATTAGTTTATATAAATTTTAAGAATATTTGTTCATAACAAAAGATAAAAAAAAATATACTCTCTCGGTCCCGCTCATACTGTCTTGTTACTGTTCGGTAGGGAGATTAAGAATAAGGGTAAAAGATAGAAAGTCAGTAGGTCTCATCACTTTTGAAGTGTTACTTATTTCCTTATTTGGAACAAGACAATTGGAGTGGGACAACCCAATGAGGAAAGGAAGACAATATGAGCGGGACGGATGGAGTAGAATTGAAGTAACAGAGGTTCGAGAATTCAATCCATGCAAGAAATTGAATTTTTAGCCACACATATTTTGCCACACATAGTAATGTGTGGTAGTTTAGCCACACGTAATTAAAATATGTGTGGGTGAAATAAGTTGACACTTTTTATTAGTTATTGACATTTAATATGTGTGGCTAAACATATTTAGTCACATTTATATTTTAATATGGAAAATGGATACAAGCTATTAGCCACACATAATTATAAATTAGTTGTGTGTAGTTAATTGTTCGTATAGTTACTATTATATTGACATTTAGGGCTCGTTTGGTAGTCATGTTAGGATAAGGCAAGATTGTTTAAGTCAAGATATGTATCGTAGATAAGGTATGATTGATATCAAATCTTTGTGTTTGGTAGATAAGATTGGAAATATAGATATAAAAAATGACTTGTTTGGTACCCTAGTTTAAAGGTAAGATTAAATTTAAATTTACCATTTTAACCCTATGTATAATTAAAAAATAAAAAATCAGATTAAAATAATTTACCTCTCTCCTCTCATTCTAGATTCATTCATCCTATTCCTCTCCACACTCTCTCTCTCTCTCAACAACACACCGCCATTGCCGACCACAATTTTCTACTCTTTCTATTCTCTCTCTCTTCCCCTCTCCCTCTCATTTTCGTGTTGCTTCCTTCTTGATTTTACTTTCTGCATTTGGGATTGATTTTTAATTGAGTCAAAGATGGGAATAATTCCTTGCAAATTGAGAACACCAGCAAATTTAATCAAGCTTCCTCAATCTTTCATCTCATTTTCGTGAATTCCATCTTCTCTCTCTCTCTCACACACACACACACAATCCACCACCGACCACACCACCACAACCTCCTCTATCACAATCACCTCTGCCGTCCGCCGACTCCAACCCAAGCAGCGCCACCTCTTCTCCGTACAACCACACCTCACGAAATCCCCATGGATTCATCAGTAAGAATGTGAGAGAGTGTGTATCTCAAAAAAGAATGTGAGAATGTGGAAGAATTTGCAGAAATTTCTTAGTATCAAATTAGATTAGAATGATGGAAATTTTTTTAGTATAAAATCCCAGAGAGCGTTTTAGCAAATAGGAAGGTGGAAAATCATCTGTGGCGATCGCAGTGGGGCTTGCCGCCGTTCTCTGGGCTTGGCTGTTCCTCCACCTGTAATTTTCATCTGTTTTTCTCCCTCTGCAATTGCTTTCTATGTTTTTTTTTTTCCTTTTCTTTTCATCCAATAATCTCTACTGCATTATCTCTAATCTCACCTCTCTTTTTCCTCAGTTTACATCAGAATCCATGGAGGTGAGATTGTAGTTTAGTTGTTCTTTGGGTTTGCGTGAGAGAAGATATGGTAGTTAAGTTGCTGCTGGGTTTGCAGAAAAGAGAAGATGAAGAAAAGTGGGTAGGGTAATTTTGTCTTTTCAATCCTTATCTATGTCACTGTTGAAGTGAAGCATACGTATCTGTGGGTAAAGGTGAGATTTGTATTGTGAAGAGAAACAGTAAAATTAGTGCCAGGCTTTGATTAGTAGAGGGCTCAAGAGATTGTGTATCTAGGATACCAAATACTAGTTAAAGGGAGATACCTATCCTATCTTGACCTTATCTAGCCTAGCAAACATGACCTTAATATGTGTGACTAAACATATTTAGTAACATTTATATTTTAGCATTAATTTAAATATTTATTTTTTATTTTTATTGAACTAAGTCGTTTCCAAACTTTTTACATATAATGACGTTGAAATTTAATAGTACAAGTTATTAGCCACCCATAAGTTCAGATTATTTATGTGTGGTTAACTAATCATATAATTACTGCATAACAATTAATTTTTAAATATAATAACATATAATTAAAAAATTTGCTAGCAAAATAAATAGATTTAAAAACTAAAAACTCAAACTTAAAAGCATGTTTCAATTTGACCGCCCCCTCCAAATATAATCCTTCTGAAATTCAACCGCGTAAACCAAAAATTCAAAGAAGAACTAATGCCGCTATTTTATTTACCTCAATGCCTGATATAGTTCGTGCCATATTCGTCTCTTGTGTCTCATATTAAGGGCTCATTTGGTAGGTATGTTAAATAAAGTAAGATAAATAATGTCAAGATAAATATAGTGAATGAGGGGTGATTATTTAGTGTATCTTTGTGTTTTGTAAATAAGATATATAATGTAGATATGATAAATTCGTTGTTTGGTATCTTAGTTTAAATTCAAGATTAAGTGGGAAATGACAATTCTACCCCCAACTATAATTAATTATTATTTTTAATATATCTCTCTCTCTCGCCCTCTACCCACCTCTCTCACTCTTTCTATCTCTGTAATTAATTTTTCCTTTATCTCTCTCATTATTTCTTTCTCTCTCTTTCTCACCCATCTCTCCCCCATCTCTCATCTCTCATTCCAGCCACCTACCACCACTCCCCCATCTCTCTCGCACTTGCTTCCATCATTTCTCTCTCTCCTCTGTGGAATCCGCCGCCTTCGCCCTCCACCCGCCGCCGTCGCCCGCCACCCGCCTCCGCCTACTCCCACAAAACGGCATCGGCCCTCTCGCTCTTTCTTCTCTCACTTCTCTCTCTCTCTCTCTCTCTCTCTCTCCTCTGTTCAACCACCATCCGCCGCCGTCGCAACCACCACCGCCACCTGCCGCCGCCTACTCCAACAAAACGGCATCGTCCCTCTCGCTTTCTTTTCTCTCACTCTTCTCTCTCACTCTCTCTTCTCTCAACCCTCAATCTCTCTCTCCTCTGTTCCGCCGCCGTCGCAACCACCACCGCCACCTGCCGCCGCCTACTCCAACAAAACAGCATAGTCCCTCTCGCTTTCTTTTCTCTCACTCCTCTCTCTCAATCTCTCTTCTCTCACCTCTTAATCTCTCATCTGTTCCACCACCATCCGCCGCCGTCGCAACCACCACCGCCACCCGCCGCTGCCTACTCCCACAACCAGTCTGATGTCCCTCTCCCTCTCGCCCTCTCTTCTCTCACTCCTCTCTCTCTCTGACTCTCTCTTCTCTCACCCCGCCACCATGGGTAATTTTGTCAATAAAAACTTAGTCTGGGTTACACCCTCAATCCACATAAATAATCTTACCAATTTCAGCAGATTAATAAATTGGATGAAACAGTGAAATAGCAGCGGGTTGGAGCTTTGTAACGGGCTTCCACTATTATCTATCTTACGTACCAAACATAAGATAAACCCATATAAATAAGCTAGTAGGGGTTTATCTTTCCTACCAAACGGATCCTAATAGTTCTGATCTTCTAATCTTCTTCCCCAATTTTTTTCCCCAATAAGATTATGTCATCATCTCAACAGCCTTGGCGCGCGGCAAAAGAGATGAAAGCAGAGGTATCGGTGGCAGCAGAAGTCGATCGTCTCTGAAAGCTTGCAGACAGTGAGAGCGACCTCCATAGCCGCTAGGTTAGCAACTTCCTTCTTGTCGTAAATCCATTCCACCAATTCTCTCCTTATCTTTTACTCCATTTTCGATCTAATTGATTTTACCATCACTATTTCGTTTATGCTTTAATTTGAATAATTATTTATCATCACTATTTTATTTATGTTCTAATTGAACGGTTTTTCCTATCTTTAACATCGATGAATTTTGCTGCAGAAAAAATGAGAGAAAGGAAGGAAGAAAATTGGTGTCGGATATTTAATACAAATTTCGTCTCCATTTCGAGGTATACCTCATGGACCTGGAGCCAGGGACGATGGACTCGGTCAGATCCGGACCCTTCGGACAGATATTTCGGCCGGACAACTTCGTGTTCGGTCAGTCTGGTGCGGTGAATAATTGGGCGAAGGGGCATTATACGGAGGGCACAGAATTGATCGATTATGTGCTCGATGTTGTTTGTAAGGAAGCGGAAAATTGTAATTGCTTGCAAGGTTGATTTCGTTCTTTGTTTGGATTGGTCTTTTTTGTCGTTGTGTTGGATCTGTGATTGGATAAAGATATATGGTGCGATTTTTGTGTGGATTTGATTGAATTTTGTGATTATTTTAAATTCAAGGAGGCAGTTTTGGTTTGAGTTTTGTCCTTCAGTATTCCACATTGTGCATTTTATTATGTGATGTAGGGTTGATTACATGTTTAGCGATCTGATTATACTATGATTCACTGCTAATTATTTGTTTGAGCTAGTCTTTTTTCATTTTCTTTTAAATTTTTGAGATAATTATCCGATTATGTTGTGTGAACTTAAAATATCTCGATCTAGATGTCTTGGTAGAGTTTATGTGAGCTTATTAATATGCTAAAACTGATTCTTGTGTACGTAATGGTAAGTTTTGTAAGTTAGAGTTTTCTCAACATTCCGATCTCTGCTGCTAAACATGGATGGCATATTATCTCAACCTCGACCTATGAGATGTTAGTAGGATTCGTGTGAACTTGATGTGCTGTAATTGTTCCTTATGTTCGTAATCTAACTCGGTTTCTAAACACTATGATCCCAAGTTGTGGTTTTGCATCATATAATAGCCTTGTGCATGTTTCTTTGATCTTGAATGATTATAGACGAACCATCTTTAGCTAGCGAAGAGAATTAATGCAATGTGGATTGTTGTTGGATCATATATATATATATATATATATATATATATATATATATATATATATATATATATAGGGAGTGGATCTGGTAAGAACACATTTTATATGAGAACGTAAGAACAACACATTTTTATTATATCGGAGATGCATAAAATGCAGAAACTAAATGCATAAATATTTTAATGCATAAACTACAATAACTTAATGCATTAGCATTGAAATGCATAAATTAGAGTAATTAAATGCACGGTTAAATCTGGACGGTAGATCAACAAGGATCAAGGGTATTGATCTACGGTTCAGATTTAACCGTGCATTTAATTACTCTAATTTATGCATTTCAATGCTAATGCATTAAGTTATTGTAGTTTATGCATTAAAATATTTATGCATTTAGTTTCTGCATTTTATGCATCTCCGATGTAATAAAAATGCATTGTTCTTACGTTCTTATATAAGATATGTTCTTACCAGATCTGCTCCATATATATATATATATATATATATATATATTTGAGTAATACCTTTCTTCCACTGGGTTTTGATTATGTTGCATAGTTTTTATCATTAGGATTTCAAGTATGTCACTCATTAGGCCGAGGAACTGGATCTGGTATGGGCACTCTTCTCATTTCCAAGATCAGAGAGGAGTATCCTAATCGTATGATGATGACATTTTCGGTCTTTCCTTCTCCAAAGGTATCTTTAAATGGTACATTATCTGAGCTCTTAATGTTGTGTAAATTCTTGAGAATTGGGTGAGCTATGCGTTAGTTTCTTATTTGATATCTTGCAGTAGACAATTTCTTTATCATCCCAAATACTAAGAAATTGATTACATTATTATGTGCATCACAGCACCAACACTAAAGTATGAGTTTCAGAAAGGTTGGAACTATATATTGTCTTTCACTTGTTAAATTAAGTTATTAATATGGATTTGGATTTTGAAGTTGTTGGGGAGAGAGGTAGGTGATGAAGAACTCGGTGTCAGAGTAGAGCTTCTATAAAGACAATGAGGAAGATGAGGTGTCCGGAAAATTTGAAGATGATGAAGATATTGCGACCTTAGTTGTTTAGAAAATTAGAGTAATTTTTTGTTGTCATTTTAATTGTATACTCTAAATTTATTGAATAATGTTTAGTAACATTTATATATCAAAATCTTATTTTATTTACATTTGTTATTCGTATTTATATTTAACTTTTTTGTGTTATATATACCGAATAGCAATATAAAAAAAAAATGCTATCCACGCAAAAATTTATTTATAAAATTTAAATACCAAAAAATTAATACCTACACATAAGTTATAGTATTTAACTACACATATAAATTTCTACGTGTCAAAATATTGATGCCATA
Source organism: Agastache rugosa (assembly GCA_031470985.1). Taxonomy (NCBI): domain Eukaryota; kingdom Viridiplantae; phylum Streptophyta; class Magnoliopsida; order Lamiales; family Lamiaceae; genus Agastache; species Agastache rugosa. The sequence continues at coordinate 6,086,793 of CM062605.1, forward strand.
TCATCATCCATGTCATTTTCACCTTGTCGTTACACTATAGCAAAATTATATTTATCCACACATCCGAAATACATTTAGGGACATATATATGTGTAGGGAATAATTGATGATTTATCCACACAAATATATATGTGTAGGTAAAACTCTTTTTCTACAAAATTATAGCGACACATGTTGACATTTACGTTATGTATGGGTAAACATCTGTACTCACACATAATCATGTTTTTAGCTACACATTCATGTGTGGGTAAACCCCCCTTTTTTTAGTGTCTCAAACATCTTATTTCTGACAAATTTCAAAAATTAAAACCAATCCCTAAACTTTTTCACCAACAATTTTTCAGATCCATTTTGAACCACCATCATTCAAATACTATGATTTGCCATCTTCACCGCCATGCCCCGCAATCTCTCAAATTTTCATTTTCAGGTCAGAATCCGTCGGGGTCGAGGTTGGTGCCGGCGCCGACATCTTCATCTCTGTCATTCTCAACAACGTCTCCATCCCCTCCACCTTCATATTAAAAGTGGGCACGTATTTCGCCTATTTGAAGTTCGATTTGGTTATGAACCCGGATAGATTTCATCTGAGTTACCATCAACACCAAATCATGATATATGTGGATATTGATCTACTTTCTTCAACTCAAAAGAAAAATAGAGAGCTTTTCAAAAATAAAAAATAAAAAATTGAGAGAGTGAAAAAACAGAGAGAGAAAAGAGTGGAAAAAATGAATACTGAGAGGTTAGTTTTGTCTTTTAACTTTTCAATCAGAGTTACTGTTGAAGTGAGGCTACTTATATGAGGGTATGGATGAGTTACGTAAGATGAAGAAGAATAGTGTTTTACCGTGATTTAAGAACGGGCCTTGTATAATCAAGGGCTTGAAGTATTAGATGTCTAGCCTACCAAATAAATATATAAGTCCAGATATGTGAATTCATGCTCTACATACGTTAATAAACACATCCTAAACATTCTAATCAATTAGTTTAAGGTTTAGGCTTCAACGTCAGTCAAGAAAACCAGCCGAGGTTGGATATAGCTTAGCTTTACTTCGCTCTCGTTGGTTTTCTTTCATCGATCATCAGCACCGGTCACTCCATTTTCAGCCACAAAACCTAACACAAACTAACTTGACACACATTAGCAATATCTAAACTAAAAATGACAAAAATAAATCAAACGACCAACAAAAACTACACTAAAAATAACGAAAATAAAACACAAAAAATGACTAAACAATATGTATCCAATATGGGGCTTATCTCCCCTACCAAACAGCCCCTTAATCGGCAAATACCAAGAACGACAAAGATTGGCAAATACCACTTTAATGTGTCACACTCTTGTGTGTGGCTAGTCACACATGTGATCGGATTCGGGTTGAATCTAATTTGATCCGCGCTCGACCCGATCAACACTTTAAGTTGATTTTTTCTATAAAAAATAAAAATTAAAAATTTTAATTAATTAATAAATTTTAATTGGAGATTAATAGAATGAAGATTAGTATAAACTTTAATTGATAATTAATTAACCCTAATTGGTGATTACCAAATCCTAGGAATTAATATAAACCTTAATTGAAGATCAACAAATGCTAAGAAATTTATGTAAACTTTAATTGGGGATCAACAAATCCTAACAGATTATATAGAGGCAAATATAAAAAATAGTCATTTATTTTGGCCACAACTTAAAAAAACTATTATTTTAGCCACTCTTGCCAAAATACCTTTCTAGATTTGCGTGTTCGTGATTTGCCGCTCAATTCGTGCATTTGCACATCATCATCGCACATTCGCACCTCACGCAATAAGCATCATCTGGAAAAATGATGATTTCGAGCAGGAAACATCAACGCACACAGATGTGCAAACCCATGAATAAATGAATACACGAAGAGACCAAATCGCATAATAGTGTATTTTGTTGGAAAAATTCTAAGTGTTTTGATTTGATACCAAAACCCAACTAACCCCAGCCTAGTAGATGATTGGCGCAAGCCTAAATTGTTTCTCCAGCTCGCCTGTTTGAGCTCGTAGATTTTATAAGTTTACAGGTGAAGCCGCTGAAGACAGCAGAAGAGCCAGATGAAGGATCAGCTGAGTGGTCATCAACTGAGAGAGAAGCACAGTTGAACAAGTGCTAACACAGCAGAGCGGATACATCAGAGAAGCCCAGCAGAGCTGTATAGATATTACAACAGACAAGAGAATAAAGACTCAACTGACCAAGTTGAGTACACAGCATGACAAATCAAGTCGAGTAATATATTCAGTGATATCCAAAGCAAAGACGATCAAGCTCATCAAGACACAGCTGTATGAAAGACTCAGCTTGTGTGATGACTCAGCTCAGCGTCAATACCCAGCAGAGTTCAAGACTCAGCTCAGCGTCAAGACCCAGCAGAGTTCAAGATACAACTCAGAGTCAACGGCACAACAGAGTCAAAGACAACTTGAGATAAAGTCAGAGCTGATCTGGACCAACAGAAACTCGACACCTCAGCACCTAGAAGTCAAACGTAGGCCTGTAATACGAGGAAAACACGGATGAAGACAGGACCTAAGTGTCAGAAGTTAGGTAGAGATTGAGAACGACTTTCTCCAATGGCTAGTTCTAAGCTCTCCCTATATATGTGAGTCTTCTCCATCAAGAGAAAGTGAGATAGAACAAGAGACGAGACAACAGAAGACTACATAGAAAGAAGACTACTTAAGTTGACATCAAGCAATCTCTCTGAAAGCTTCAGTTCAAGCAGCCTGCACTCTTCAAAGTTCATTTATGTTCTTAGGCTGCTGATGCTCTCTCCTACTAGAATCTAGGCATATAATTCTTCCTTATCTTAAGCCTAGTTTGAATGAATTCATCACACTCATATGTTCTTCATTATAAGAACTCGTTCATAGTTAGAAACCCCAAACCCAAACCCTCAAACCCAGAAAAGGTTAGGTTAAGGTTTGCTTGCTCGAAGCGGTTAATTCGAGTGATAGGTTCTGTAGTACCCGTAAACTACAGGTTAGGCTTCAGCTGTGCCCGTAAACAGTTGGTCACGTTCTGATACAGTACGTGTAAACTTGTATCCAGCTCGAGGAACTGAGTTGCAATGCTTGCTGACTTCTAGGAAAAGTCAGTGGTATCCTTAGTGGATTTACCAGAGGTTTTTGGTCGTGGATTTACCAGTATTCCATCAAGTTGTGAAGCCTAGGAAGGAATACTCTCCAAAGGAAAGAAGACAAGCTGGATTGGACAGCTATGCTCGCAACGTCATCTCCTCAACGGTTATAGACGCATATCTCGGCAAAATCATAAATTGCGAGACAACTAAGGGGATGTGGGACACTCTAGCCAAGCTGTGTGAAGGCTTAGAGGAAATTCAAGAAAACAAATTCTCAGTTGCATGCCAGAAATTCGACAATTTCAAGCAACTCCCCTGTGAATCCATTGAGCAAATGGAACTCTGATTCCTCAGTCTCATTGTCGAGATCGAGACGATCTGAACCGAGAAATATACGGTTCGAGATAAGAACTTGAAAGTTCTTTCAGCTCTCTCCACGAAATGGAATACACACAAGGTGGTTCACCAAAAGCAGAACTGATCTTGGCAGCATAGAGACGGAAAGATTGTTCTCCATCTTGAAAGTCAATGAATTTGATCTGGGGATCACCATCGGAGACTCATCCAGCCGGATGATTGAAACAGAGCTGAGAACCAAGCCAAAGAAGAGAGCTCAATCAACTCAGTTTGAAAAAACCAACAAGGAGCACAAAGATATGAGCAAAGAGGAATTGCACGAATAAGTTACGATACTTGTACAAAATTTTAAAAGGCTAGAACACAGCAATGAAAGGTACAAGAAGATCGTAAAGGATTATCAGAACATGCAATTCAACTCTGAAAGAAACCCAGCTGAGTCGTCCTCTCGGAGAAAAGATAAAAAGCTCGAGACGAGCAAAATGGATGAAGATCAAATCTTCTTCTCCGACTCAGATGAGGAAGATCATTTTGAATAAGATGTCTACTTCTTGGGACATCTTACGGACTCAGCTGATGAAGAAAATGATCCTACCCAGCTAGCTGGGAGATAAATACAGCCGGACACAGGAATGATAATACTCAGCTTGTCACACATCACCTTGGTCTCAAGAGATAAATCGAGAAGCAGCAGATGACTTAGCTGGATATGGGACAGTTAACTACCTACCAAGCAAACTGAGACCTCATCGAAGAAATGAGCCAATGTTGAGAAAATCCGTTCACTGAAGGAAGTAGGATGCAGCTGAAGAAAATGCCACCTACTATCAAATCAAGGGGGAACTCCACATAGCTGGAAAGTATCAGCAGTAAAATTCATCCAGCAGAATCGAGTGGGGTACCCAGCAGGATATACTCAGCAAAACAGACTCAGCTGGATTTTTTAGCTGAGGGGGAACTTGGTTCAACAGAATTATTAAGCTAAGCATCCAGCAGAACTTTTTCAGCTGGATTATCTCTAAGAGTTTTCAAGAAGAAAACATACACAGTGGGTTGGACCAACCATAGAAGGAATCAAAAATTCAGAAGGGTTATCAAGCTGAATCACCTACCCAGCTGACGATGTGAAAGCTTCCAAGAACTTTCTCAATATCTGAAGGACGTCATTGTTGGGAAAATTCACACAGAAGTACAGCATGCTGAAATTCAAACCAAGAAGCTGTGTGGATTACTTGGAATGCTCAACCCAGATGAAGAAGGATCATCCAGGTGAGGGGAAACAAACTCAGCTGGACCATAAAGCTCAGAACTCAAGGATCATCCAACTGAGGAGGAATCAAGCTCAACTGGACCATATTCGTAGAGCTCAAAGATGACTCAGCTGAAGGGAAATCAGTTCATCATCTTATACTCAGCTGAGGGGGAAAACTCAGTCAAGCAAAGGAAAAGACAGTCGTGGTATCAGCTGGCTACTATGCCCAGCTGACAGGTTTGTGTCTCATGCATTTATTTCTCTGAGGAATATGCTATTTATGTCCAAATAATTTGAATTTTTAATTTCAGCCGACATATATTACTTAGTTAAATTGCTTGATAAGTTTAATTTCTTCTTTCATCTCTATCTCTGAGAATCCCAAATTTTCCTTAAGAGCTAATCTTTATTCAAATTTTCCTATCTATTCTCCACATATCTTTCTCTGTTCGAACTAACCCTCTGCAGAAGAAACAATGGCCTCAAGGAAAGTTGCACCCGGAGCTGACCAGTTTACAACACTCATGTCGAAGCTCAACTATGAGAGCTCCATCACTCTCAAGAATCACAATATTCAAGAGTTCCAAGAGGTGTTGGATCTCATATCCAAGGCCGGACTCATGCTGTGGGTCACCTCCAAACCCAAACACATGCTCAAATGCGAAGTCGCAAAGTTCTTTCTAGAAGTTGAAGACAACGACGACCTTATCTCCACCACCCTCCCGCTGAAGGTCAAGGGAGCAGACGGGACTTATGAAGAAATGGACCTCATCATCAAGCTCAACAGAATGATGAGGAAATGCTTCGAACTAAAGAGGCTGGGAGACTTCTCTCCAGACGAGTACACCAAGAAGAATATCCAGCTGCTCTGGATGAGATGGTTATCTCTCCAGAACCCTACAGGGCGAGCATGTCCAAGTTGCTCCTTAAGCCAAAATACCGTCTTCTTCTGGATATAACCCAGAAATGCATTTTGGACATTGCTGGATCTCAAGGAGAGATCAACATCCCAAAGCTGCATCCGATGATTGCCATCTTCAGAGGCGACCCGGTTGACTGGAATTTCTACCTTCTTGGTTGCTTTCTGAAGGAAGCGATGAAGATCTCCTTCGACGACTCCAACCTCCACTACTCCTGCAAAGAGGTCATCTATCTCTGCTCTAAAGCCACCTATATCATTGAGCAGGAGACAGCCGAAAACCGTGTCAGATGGAGTTACACTGAAGAGTTCCTTGCATCCAGGATCCTCTTCAACAAATTCAACCAGCTAACAGATTTGTTGAAGAAGCCGACTCTTGAAGGGAAGAAGAAGTAGCAGGCTGCATCACCCTCTCTAGCTGAGAAGATGAAGCAACCCGAGGAAGCCCAGCCAGCTGGACCTCCCTCTGCCCGCAAGAAGTTGAAGTTTAAGGTGGCAGTCGTTCAGTTGTGGAACCAGTTGACTCGGAGTCCACTCCCTCCGCATCACCTATTCGAAGGGTGATCTCACAGGCAAGACAGCCAGCTGGAGGAGCTGCTCAGGGGACACTTCTTCAAGCTCATGTAGAGCTTAGGAGTTCGTAGTAGCTCCCGTCCCCCACAGAGCTGAAGAAACGGCGCTGGTGACTTATGGTAGAGCTGAGGATCAAGCCGAAACCTCTCCAACCCCTTCTCAGGTAATCACCCAAGTAATTGGTGATATACATGCTCCCTCCTCTCATCCCTCTCGAGCCAAAGAGCCTTCCCCTTTCCACCCATCTTGTCCAGATGGAACTTTTCTCCCTAACCCTGAGCCAGAGGACATTGAACCTCTTCAGATGTTTTCTCAAACCGCTCCCCAACCCGTTCCGGCTGAACAACCAAGTTCAGATCCTGCATTAGCTGGAACCACCTCTAACCAACCAACACGCCCTCTGTTCCTACCCCAGTGTTACGGGTCGCCCCCTTCTCCATCATGGCGCGCAACGCCAAGCGACCGTAATACGGACTTTTGCCCAAGCCCCACCCATGCGGGCATTCCAATCACCAAGTGCCGTAAGCCCCGACGCATCTCGTAGGTGACTATCAAGCTGCCCGATATGTGGAGGAGCCCAAGTGTTAGGTGTTAGGACTCTTTTGCTTGTAATGTACATATTTTAGTTTCTTTACCTTCCTCAGCCCTTTCATGTTTAGTGCTGTTGCTAGTGCTTTTTGTAGTTCTTGCACCTATAGGGGGAAAAGAGTTGAGCTAAGATTGAGTGCTAGTATTGTTTTGGGGCCCCCCTCTCCAAGCCAATACATTGTAAACGTTGCCTATTGAAACCATAATGTACATCTTTTATGCATTAAGGAGACGATCTTGAGGCGGAAGTAATCGTTGGAGACGATTACTAGCCGCACGGTGCGCTAATTTACGCTACCACTACGAGCGCCCCGTGACAGGTGGTATCAAAGCCTTGGCTCTTGATCCACAGGACCGAGGCAGAGGCTATGGTGACTTCGGCATCGAATGCAAATGTGAACGTCGACCCGCGATGCGGATTGAGCACCAAACCTAGATTTGAGGTGTTGGAACATGACTACGACATATTAAGGTTCAATGTGGAGACCTTAGAGGAGAAGGTCGAAAACCTTGAAGTGTGGACCCAAGACCAACATAATAGAATTGAGACGTTGGAGACTGAGAATGCTGGGCTCCGGGACACGGTTGAAGAGTGCCGCCAGGCGTGGCTAAGAATGGCTGAGGCCGGACACACTGTCGGGACTGGCGAGGCAAGCATGAGAGAGCTATACTGCACTATTAAGGGTCTTCAATACGAAGTGGCAGTGCTACGTCGAGCAACCAATAATCGCCGTGATATAGAAGAACTCCAAAATACGGTAGCAACTATCAACCGCACATTGGCTAATGACACTGGGCCAAGAGCAACGGGTGGCGGGTCTAAGAAAAGAGTTCCTGAACCACGCCCCTTTGATGGAGTCCGAGATGCTAAGGAAATTGGGAATTTTCTTTTCAACATCGAACAATACTTCGGAGCCGCAAACATCCGAGATGAAGCAGAAAAGGTGCTAACAGCCTCCATGTATTTAACTGAAAATGCCAAATTATGATGGAGGGGAGTGTTCGAAGACGTGCAAGCGCAACGACACACAATGGACACTTGGAAAGAGTTACGGGAAGCCCTTACGGACCACTTCTTCCCCAACAACGTTGCCCTCAACGCCAACATGGCCTTGCGGGAGCTTAAGCATACTGGGTCGATCAGCGATTATGTGAAGGCGTACGCTGATATCATTTTGAATCTCCAAGAGATGGATGAGGCCACGAAGGTCAACCAGTTCATAGTTGGCTTGAAGCCGTGTGTGAGGTCTGAGTTACAACGGCAACAAGTCACTACCATATCGGCAGCTCTGGCAGCAGCAGAGCGATTGAACGACTACCAATCGGAGCCACAGCAGAGGACCGGTGCAGCGACCGCGCCCCAACAAAGGGGAACAAGGTCATTCAACCCGAACTTCACAAGAAGTAGCGGGGGCAGACCACCTCCCTCCCAAGGGAGCTCACAATGAATTTCAAATCGAGGAAAATTTCCAACAGACAGCAAGACAGGTAGTGTGCCTCCGAAACCCAGTGGCTGTTTTGTATGCAATGGACTGCATAGAATGGCCGGGTGCCCAAAGAGACAATTATTGAATGTCATGGAACAGTGCTTCGGATCAATGCAACTCCCTAGTCGGAAAGGGAATGAACCAAAAACTCTGCCAGAGCCCGAAAGTACAGGCGAAGAAGAAGAAGAACACGAAGATAGAGAAGAGAAAAATCTCGGGTCGTTCTCCTACCGATGCAATACCATGGCGAGGGTTGCTGCGAAAAGAGAAGTAAGACTGAAGAAAGGGACAAAGACGGCCCCTACATTAACAAGTCAACATGAGGAAGGGCAAACGGCTAAATTAACAAGGCATAAAGAACTGATGTTTGTTGATGTAAAAATCAACGGGAAACCTGTGAGGGCAATGGTGGACACCGGAGCTACACACAACTACCTGGCTAGTTCAGAAGTCGGGAACCTTGGCCTTGTACTCGAGAAAGGGGTAGGACGCGTGAAAGCTATCAACTCGGCTGCTCAACCGATAGCTGGAGTAGCCAAAGCCGTGCACATCAAGATTGGTCCTTACGAAGGGCGGACGAATCTATCCGTCATCGTGATGGACGATTTCAAGCTCATTTTGGGATTGGACTTCCTTAGAGATACGAAGACGGTAGTGATGTCGCACGCAGATGCTCTCATGATGATGGGGAGTAAACCGTACGTGGCACAGACCATGTCGCCAAAGATCAGCTCTAAGCCGTTGTCCGCTATGCAGTTTGTGAAGGGGTGTAGGAAGGGCGAACCTTCTTTCCTATGCACCCTTCGTTTCGAAGAAGTTGAAGACAAGTCGGGTCCGATCCCCGTGAGTGTGAAGAACCTCCTTACGGAGTTTGAAGACGTCATGCCAGATGAGTTGCCCAAGAAACTCTCACCTAAGCGAGTCGTGGACCATGAGATCGAACTAGTGCCCGGTACGAAGCCCCCTGCTCGAGCTCAATATCGAATGTCCTACCCCGAGCTCGAAGAGTTAGAAAACAACTAAAGGAGCTGATTGAGAGTGGACTCATCCGGCCCGCTAAATCGCCGTTTGGAGCTCCCGTGCTATTCCAGAAGAAAGCAGATGGCTCCTTGCGAATGTGTTGTGACTACCGAGCTCTCAACAAGTTGACAGTAAAGAATCGATACCCAATCCCGTTGGTTGCGGAGTGTTTTGATCGCCTTAGCCGAGCAAAGTATTTTTCGAAGATCGACTTACAATTAGGTTATTGGCAAGTCCGAATCAAGGAAGGTGATGAGGCAAAGATTGAATTTCTAGTGATGCCGTTCGGTCTGACGAATGCCCCAGCCACATTCAGCACCCTTATGAACCAAGTACTCTGCGGCTTCCTAGACGAGTTCGTGATGGTGTATTTGGACGATATTGTTATCTACAGCGAATCCCTAGGAGAACACCTAGTGCACCTGAGAAAGGTTCTTGCACGCTTGCGGAAAAATGAGTTACACGCAAAACTGTCGAAGTGCTCGTTCGCCCAAGATAGGATTGATTTCTTGGGGCATATTGTCGAGAGAGGTAAGATCAGAATGGATCCGAAGAAGATTACGGCCATCCAAGAGTGGAGGCCGCCAAAGGATGTATATGAAGTACGCTACTTCTTGGGTCTAGCCAACTACTACCGAAGATTCATTCAAGGATACTCTAAAATTGCTCGACCCCTGACGGACCTTACGAAGAAAACAGAGGCTTGGAATTGGTTGCAATCACACCAAGAAGCCTAGGAGAACTTGAAGAAAGCGATTTTGACTGACCCAGTGCTTGCGCTGCCGGACATGTCAAAGTCATTCGCAGTGGAGACTGATGCATTGGATTTTGCTCTAGGGGGAGTCCTTATTCAAGATGGACACCCCATTGCCTTCGAGAGTCAAAAGCTTAAGGATGTGGAGAAGCGCTACCCCGTACACGAGAAAGAGCGTCTTACCGTGGTCCACTGTTTAAGACAATGGCGACATTACTTGTTTGGCCTCCCATTCATAGTCAAGACTGACAACACGGCGGTGAGTCACTTCTTGACTAAACCCAAGTTGACAGCCAAGCAGGCGCGATAGCAAGAATTGCTCACCGAGTTTAACTTTGCGTTGGAGTATCGTGCTGGCACTAGCAACCGAGTTGCCGACGCTCTCAGCCGCAGAGCCGATTTGGAAGACACACAGGTGATAGCGGTTCTTGCCGCCAGCAGGGTTACTACTCCCATCAAAGACCAAATACGCGAGCTCACCCTCAAGGACCCGACAGCTCAGTGTCTGGTTAACCTCGTCGAGCAAGGCAAAGCTCGACAGTTTTGGATGGAGGATGGTATTCTCAAAACGAAAGGCAACCGCCTTTACGTACCAAAGGGCAGAGAATTACGCAAGACCATCATTGTTGAATGTCACGACACCTTGTGGGCAGGCCATCCTGGAGAGGACCGTACTTTGGCGCTAATCCAAAGAGCATACTACTGGCCACAGATGCGCGACGACATTGAAGCCCACGTCTGTACTTGTCTCGTTTGTCAACAAGATAAGGCGGACCGTTAGAAGAAAGCAGGCTTGTTGGAGCCTCTCCCCATTCATAAACAGCCATGGGAAAGTGTATCCATAGACTTCATCAACGGTCTACCAAAGGTCGGAGAATTGGATGCTATCTCGTCGTGGTGGACCGGTTTTCGAAATATGCCACCTTCATTCCAGCCCCCAGGGTTATCACCGCAGAAGGGACAGCCCTGCTCTTCTTCAAGAATATAGTCAAATTATGGGGACTGCCGAAGGACATCGTTAGTGACCGGGACTCCCGATTCACATGCAACTTCTGGACCGAACTCTTCAAACTCCTCGGTTCTAAGCTCAACATGAGCTCAGGTTTCCACTCCCAGTCCGATGGTCAGATGGAACGCTTCAACTCGATGCTAGAGGAATATCTTCGGCACTTTGTGAGCGCAAATCAAAGGGACTAGGTGAAGCTGTTGGATGCTGCTCAACTGTTCTTTAATGCTCAAAAGTGCTCCACCACAAATCGGAGTGCTTTCAAGATCTGTACTGGACAGCAACCGCTCTTCCCACATGCTTTGGATGCGCCTTAGAGAGGAAGAGACTCTTCGGCGAAGAGCTTCACGCAAGAGTGGGAACACAACATCGATTTGGCCCGGAGTTATCTGGAAAAAACCCAACGGCGAATGAAGAAATATACAGATTAGAAGCGCCGGTTCCTGGAGTTTCAAGTAGGCGACCAGGTGATGGTCAAGGTCCCTGATCCACGACTCTCTAAGTCATCTCGCGGGCGAGTTCCTCGCTTGATGCAAAAATATATCGGACCACTGACAATTTTGCGCATGATTGGTAAAGTTGCCTACCAGGTGGATCTTCCCCCTTGGTGGAAACTCCACAATGTCATCCACGTAAGCTAACTCAAACCATACCGCGCCGACGAATAGGACGCCAGCCGCAATGAGCCCAACCGCCGCCAGCTCCGTCTGGCCAACAATACAGAGAAGCAAGTAGCTGAAGCCATCTACAACCATATGGATACTGGACCAAAGCGCAACCGTCACCGAGAATACTTGGTGAAGTGGCAAGTCCGACCTGCTGAAGAGAGCACCTGGGAGACGCCGGCCAAGTTACTAGCATTTCACCCGCTCCTCGACACCTACCTGAGCTTAATGGCGCCGAGGACGTCGCCAACTTAGGTGGAGGAGAGCTGTTACGAGTCGCGCCCTTCTCCATCATGGCGCGCAATGCCAAGTGACCGTAACGCGGACTTTTGCCCAAGCCCCGCCCGTGCGGGCATTCCAAGCACCAAGTGCCGTAAGCCCCGACGCATCTCGTAGGTGACTATCAAGCAGCCCGATATGTGGAGGAGCCCAAGTGTTAGGTGTTAGGACTCTTTTGCTTGTAATGTACATATTTTAGTTTCTTTACCTTTCTCAGCCCTTTCATGTTTAGTGCTGTCGCTAGTGCTTTTTGTAGTTCTTGCACCTATATGGAGAAAAGAGTTGAGCTAAGATTGAGTGCTAGTATTGTTTTTGGGCCCCCCTCTCCAAGCCAATACATTGTAAACGTTTCCTATTGAAACCATAATGTACATCTTTTATGCATTAATGAAAGTTGTTGTTGTACAAATGTTTCTTGTTTCGCGGGACCACTAAAACACCTTCGGGTGCAATTACATCGTCTCCGCACAAACCTTCGAATGAGACGATCTTGAGGCGGAAGTAATCGTTGGAGACGATTACTAGCCGCACGGTGCGCTAATTTACGCTACCACTACGAGCGCCCCGTGACACCCAGTCACCATACCAATTATCTATTCGCCCAGCTCACCCAAAAAGCCCCATCCAGCTGACATTTCTTCGCAGCTGGATGATGAAACCAGAGTTGAACCATCAAGCCCTACAACCTCAAAGGATGTCCAAATCCTCTGTCCTCAATCAGTTGTCCATGCCGCCACCGTCATGAGGTTTGGAAACCTCCACGTGGAAGGAATCAAGAGCTCCCTGGCTCAATATCCCATTCTCACCAAGCTCCCCAATGCCCTGATCTCAGTCAGCAAATTCAAGTTCTATCTCGCTATCAAAATGAGCACATGGTACGAGAATGAAGAACTTGTGGAGTTGTACTTCTACGATCGGCTCAAGGCCGACGAAATCAAGTTGCAGTAGGCCTTTGGATTCGGCAGCCTCAAGGATACATTTCTTCATCCGGACGAATTCATCCAGGTCATCACCAAGAGAACCCAATTGAATCCTGAGCCACCAAGTGAAGATGTAATGGCCGTTGCTAACTTTTTCCTTCAAGCAGCTGAGTGGGAAACTCCAGCTAACATTACCAAGTACGTTGTGTCCCCTGACACAGCTGAGGTAATTATAATTGAAGAGTCAGCTAATGAAACATCTGAGATGGAGACAGAAGCTCCAGCAAGCCAGATAGCCGATGAAACTCGCGTACTGGTCGAGACCGAGGCTTACAAACCCAGTCAAGCTCACTCCGCTGCACAGACGGATCCTGCTGAACTTATTTCTGAATCTCTCAGGCAGGCCATCCAGCAAGAAGTAGCAGAGAAAATGTTCAAAGCTCAGCAACAAATGGAGACAGAAGTCATACTTACATTTTCAGCTCTTGCAGATCAAGTCAAAACTCAAGCGGACACCATGGACGAGCTGTCTCTGCTGTCTACTCCATATCCTCCAATGCATCAAAGGCGTTCAAGAAATCTCAAACTCAGCAGGATGACGCCTGGTCAGCCAATCTTGAGACGAGGGTGCCTACAATTTTGACGAAACTCCAAGTTCCCATAGCTGACAGCTTCAAGGCTTTGTCAAGTCAGCTGAAAGCTATCCAAAAGTCCAACTCCTCCACCGCCTCTGACGTCCGTCAACTATTCAACTTGTTCAAAGATCTGGACGGACAGCTCAAGGCTAGAAACTAAAGTTTTACCTAGCTGGACATCACCACAGCCGATAACTCAGCCAAGATTGCAGCTGTTGATCACGCCTTGGCCAAGCTGAACTAGACCGTCGTCGACCTCACAACCTCCCTTGTTGATAATGCCAAAAATGGGCAAGAAGACATGAGAAAAATAGCCAAAGGCAAAGCTGTAGCTGAGGAGATCTATGTTCAACAATCAGAAATTGATGAAGTGGTTTCTGAGCTGGAAGCTGATGAACCAGTTGAGAAGAGAGGAAGATGGGATAAAGGCATGGTCATCATGGCCAAAGCCTACGGAGCCAAGTCAGAAGAATATAATGATATAAACTGGCTCTGCGCGTTTGCTACACAGCAGAAGAAGGAAATGAGAAAAATTCAGGAGTAGCAAAAGAAGAAGAACAGCTCGCTCAAGCTAGCTGAGAAGAAGGAGAAAAAGAAAAGAGCTGGATTCAAAGCTCAATCCAAGAAGAAGCATCATGTAGTGATGAATTGGAACAGAGTTGATGAATGGATTCCCGAAGAGTACAATGACTACTGAAAATCCACCAAAAATGATTTCATTGAAGAATTCTACTACTTGAGAGCCTACCCAAACATGAATCCAGACGAAACTTTCAATGAGTTTCTCCTCGAGCTGCATGAAGACGATCGGATGTTTGCCAGAGTTTTCTTCAATGCTGCCAAAGCTCACAAGATCAAGTTCACTGCTCCAGCTCTGAAGCAGCTCAAGCCCCCAACAATCGCTGGAACAGAACTCCCTGACGAGGCCGCAATCATCAAAGAAGTCAACTTTTGGGTCCTCAGGAGAGGAATTTCTAAGTTGAAAAATCCAGCAGAGTTCAAAGAGCTTCAAGAGACAGTCTTCAACCGTTATGGGTTGAAAACTGATAATCAAATCGAAGAGGAAAAGAAGCAGCTCATGAAGAAGTGAAGATGCAGCCAACTAGGACTTTTATTTTTTGAACTTTTGTAATCTCTTAAGAAATTGTAAATTTCTCTATATAAATACAAAGTTCATTTCCTCAGATCAACCTGATGACAATCTCTCTTTGTCCAGGCTCTGAATCTATTTATCTACTGTGAATGTTATCTTTTCAAACCCCGTTTTTTCTTAAGGGGAAAGTAATTTATTTTTCTCAGTTAGGTTTTGGCATCATCAAAAAGGGAGAAATTGTTGGGAAAATTATAAGTGTTTTGATTTGATACCAAAACCCAACTGACCCCAACCTTGTAGATGATTACGCAAGCCTAAGTTGTTTCTCCAGCTCGTCTGTTTGAACTCGTAGATTTTATAAGTTTACAGGTGAAGTCGCTGAAGATAGCAAAAGATCCAGCTGAAGGATCAGCCTAGTGAAGATCAGCTGAGTGGTCATCAGCTGAGTGTGAAGCACAGCTGAACAAGTGCTAACATAGCAGAGCAGATACAACAGAGAAGCCCAGTAGAGCTGTACAGAGATTACAGCAGACAAGAGAAGAAAGACTCAACTGACCAAGCTGAGTACACAGCAGGGCAAATCAAGTCGAGTAATATATTCAGTGATATCCAAAGCAAAGACGATCAAGCTCATCAAGACACAGTTGTATGAAAGACCCAGCTTGTGTGACAATTCAGCTCAGCGTCAATACCCAACAGAGTTCAAGACTTAGCTCAACGTCAAGACCCAGCAGAGTTCAAGACACAACTCAGAGTCAACAGCACAACAGAGTCAAAGAAAACTTGAGATAAAGTCAGAGCTGACTTGGACAAACAGAAACTCGACACCTCAGCACCTAGACGTCAAACCTAGGCATGTGATGCAAGAAAAATATGGATGAAGACAGGACCTAAGTGTCAAAAGTTAGGTAGAGATTCAGAACGGCTCTCTCCAACGGCTAGTTCTAAGCTCTCCCTATATATATGAGTCCTCTCCATCAAGAGAAAGTGAGAGAGAACAAGAGACGAGAGAACATAAGACTACATAGAAAGAACACTACTTAAGTCGACATCAAGCAATCTCTCTAAAAGCTTCAGTTCAAGCAGCATGTACTCTTCAAAGTTCATTTATGTTCTCAGGATGCTGATGCTCTTTCATACTAGAATCTAGGCATATAATTCTTCCTTATCTGAAGCCTAGTTTGAATGAGTTCATCATACTCATATATTCTTCATTGTAAGAACTCGTTCATAGTTGGAAACCCCAAACCCAAACCCTCAAATTCAGAAAAGGTTAGGTTAAGGTTTGCTTGCTCGAAGCGGTTAATTCGAGTGATAGGTTCTGTAGTACCCGTAAACTATATGTTAGGATTCAGCTGTGCCCGTAAACAATTGGTCACGTTCTGATACAGTACGCGTAAACTTGTATCTAGCTCGAGAAACTGAGCTGCAACGCTTGCTGACTGCGCGGAAAAGTCAGTGGTATCCTTAGTGGATTTACCAGAGATTTCTGGTCGTGGACGTAGGAGTAGTTTCTCCGAACCACGTTAAACTCCTTTGTTTTTATGATAACAAAGAAAAAGCATAAGTTAATCAATCAAGACCATATACACAAAAAGAAAAATATAAAAACTTCTAAACTGCCAGCACAAGGGCACTCACTCGTAACAACCCATGTATGAGATACATGGCAATCAGATGACAATTCTAATGAATCAAATGGAAGAAAGAAATATCGGCCCTTTCAATACTTGTCACAATTCTTCAATTTTGGGATCAAAGAAGTTTGGACAGATCTAGAATTCAATTAGTACCTCCCAATATCCTTGTTACACTCTTTCAACTTGTAAGGCGTAAGAACTTCATCCCTGAAGAACTCTATTGAATTTATCTCACAAAACAACTCAATAGCAAGAAGGACTCGTCAAGCATTTGGCATATATTGAGCTGGCGATATGCAATAATAGTCACAAACCTCTGTCACAAGTCTAGGAAAAGGGAGTCTGAAACCCTCCTGAAAAGAAAGCTTATATAGACATATCATATCGGGCAAATCCCATTCTCTCGTACTCCGATGAGGGGGCATGAAGACTTATGTGATAGGAAATATGAAACTTAAGACGAATTTTTCTCAGATCTAGGATAGTGAGCTTTGACTCAGGAGTATCACTCGAAAGCATACCAGTCGTCCTGTAGCCTTTTATCGACCCATCAGTCTCTATACCAATCCCAAGCGTCTCGCCAGAGGCATCTTTTTGTCCTTGCCCAACCTCCAGACCATAATAAATAGGTGTATGGTTATTACCATTACCGATCCCCTCACTAAACTGTCCATTGGTCATATTAGACAACTCGACTGAGTCGTCCCTGTTACGAGAAAGCATGCTGAAATAACGACATTATCTAAGCTTGTGGATCTTAGCATACTAATGCCATTTATCCATCTAAAAGATGATTCATGAATCCAATTGTTGGATTTGAGCAAGTAGCTCAATTGGTGTTGGCAAGTTTATGTAGAAGCAAAATTGACCAAAGTGTTTTGAGTTGTGTGAAAACAAAGATTGACATCTTAGCTTCAGTCTGAGCTAGTATTTTGTGGAACATAATTAAGGATTCTTTCCTTATCTATACAGATTTTGTGGTGATATTTTCATTATCCTTGTTTGACGCAGAAAAGATATTATATTAATGATATACTTAATTGTTCCACAAAACATATTTTCAACGGAAGTTTCCATGCATAAGGAAACTAGGGCAAAGGTGGTGGAAAGTGTTTCAACTTAAAACACCTTCGAATTGACTCGCAAGAGAACGAGGTCAATGTAGGGCGACAAGCTGACCCAAGTCGTATTTTCAAGGAAGGCTCAACAGGGCTAATGCCGCTTGTATTATTCACACATAAAATAAAATAAACCTAAACATTCTAAACCAAGAAATTCGAGACGATAAGAACTAAACTAATCAACATAATAATAAAATAACAAATAAATAACAAGAAAAACAAGAAGAAAGAAAGTGTTAGGGATTAGGTTATTCTCATCGATTTCTCACCAAGCTTATTACCGATTAATTCTATTAATTTATCACGCATAATCAATTTCAACATAGGGTTAACATCAATAGCTTTCGCGTCAATCCGAAAAACCATAAAGACTAAATTATACGATCCAGATTAATTATTAGACATGCATTTCCGGTCAATCTAATGTTGAGAGAACCATAATCGAGCAGTAGAATCATCCATCGATCTCATCCACCACTTATAATTATTGAATAGTGATCAATTATTCAATAAGAAGAAAATCGATTCACTCAACGGAGAATTAATCAAAGAACAAGCATGGATCGAAAACGATTTGAATATCAAAACCCTAAACAAGAAATTAGCTAAGCATAGAATAAATCATCGAATAACATGCTTGGGATCGAACATGTATCGGCGCAACTGGGATACATGAAATACGTTATGCGAATTTCCAAAGCTTGGCTGTAAAGCCAGCTTGTACGTAACTTGACCTATCCTTTCCAGAATTTCATACGGTCCTATGTAACGGGGCTTAAACTTTCCTTTCACACCAAATCTATGAATTCCTCTCGAAGACGAACATTTTAGGAAGACTTTATTTTCAACTTTTAATTCTAATTCTGATCTTCGAGTATCCGCATAAGACTTTTGGCGATCTTGCACTTCTTTTATCCGTTGCCTGATTTGGCGAACAATCTTGATCATTTCTTCAATAGAATCGGGCCTTAATACTTTTCTTTCACCTACTTCGTCCCAATAAAGCGGGGACATACATTTTCTTCCATAAAGAGCTTCGTAAGGCGTCATGTCGATCGTCATCTAGTAACTGTTGTTATATGCAAACTCTATGAGAGGCATAACTTTCTCCCAATGGTTTCCTTGATCTTAAACAACATTTCTAAGCATATATTCCAAAATTTGAATTGTCCTCACGGATTGACCATCCGTCTGAGGACGAAAGACAGGACTGAAATTTAAATTAGTACCCAATTCACTTTGCAGACTCCTCCAAAAACAAGAGATAAACTTTAAAATCTCGATCTGACTTGATCAATTTGGGCACGCCGTGCAGATTTACGATTTCACAAACCTACAGCGGAGCTAACTTGTCTGATCCATACGTCTCTGGAATTGGTATGAAGTGAGCAGATTTTGTCAATCTATCCACTATCACCCAAATAGCTATATTTTCTCTTTTAGACTTTGGTAACCCAGTTACAAAGTCCATAGTAATATCATCCCATTCCCACTCTGGGATGTCCAACGGCTGAAACTTTCTATAAGACCATTGATGTAAAGCTTTAATTTGTTGACACGCTAAACATCGCTCCACAAATGAAGCTAAATCTCGCTTCATTCCTTCCCACCAAAATTTATACTTCAAATCTTGATACATTTTGGTAATTCCTGGGTGAACGATATGAAGTGTTTCATGAGCTTCTCTCATGATCTCAGTTCTCAATTCTGAACTCAAAGCCTTTCTTTAAACAAAAGAGTGTTATCTCCAGCTTCGCAAAAATCTTCTACTTTTCCTTTGCGAATCTTAAGTCGCGAATTCTCTAACTTCTCATCTTTTCTTTGAGCATTCAAAATTCCTAATCTCAAGTCTGGAGTTATTTCCAAATCTGCAATTAACTGCTTTGTAGATTTGTGGGGGTAAAACCACTTCTATTCTCATTTCTCCGAGACTTTTAGTAAGTTTTTCTTTTTCTTGAGTAGAAATCCTAACTCGGTTATGCTCTTTCTACTCAAAGCATCGGCTACTACGTTCGTTTTTCCTGGATGATAGGAAATTTTGCAATCGTAATCCTTTACTAGCTCAAGCTATCTTCTTAGCCTCATATTTAACTCTTTTTGCTCGAAAAAGTATTTGAGGCTCTTGTGATCCGAAAAGATCTCACACTTGGCTCTATAAAGATGGTGTCTCTAAATCTTCATATCATGCACAAC
Organism: Agastache rugosa; assembly: GCA_031470985.1. NCBI lineage: Eukaryota > Viridiplantae > Streptophyta > Magnoliopsida > Lamiales > Lamiaceae > Agastache > Agastache rugosa. Next base: position 6,106,423 of record CM062605.1, read on the forward strand.
TGCTGCTAGCTCTAAATCATGGGTTGGATAATTCTCCTCATGAGGTCTGAGCTGTCGTGACGCATAGGTGATAACTCTGCCATCTTGCATCAGAACACAACCTAGTCATTTCTTTGATGCATTAGTATAAACGGTAAAATCCTTGTCTGTTTCTGGTACTGCTAGCACTGGAGCAGTGGTCAGCTTTCTCTTAAGCTCTTGGAAACTTTCTTCGCATTCAGGAGACCATTTAAACTTCGATTCTTTCTTGAGAAGTTGAGTAATTGGCCTTGCTATCTTAGAGAATCCTTTAATGAATCTTCGATAGCAACATGCTAGACCCAAGAAACTACGAATCTCATGGGGGGGACTTTGGCGATTTCTATTCTTGAACTGCTTATACTTTGGAATTGTCTACTTTAATTCCTTCGGAAGAAACAACATGTCCGATGAAATTTACTTCTCTTAGCCAAACTTCATACTTGCTGAATTTTGCATACAACTTTTCTGATCTCAACTTTTCTAAGACAATTCGAAGATGCTCTTCATGCTCCTATTACTTATTGAATACACAAGAATGTCGTCGATAAAGACTATGACCAATCTATCCAAGAATTCATGAAGAACTCGATTCATGAGATCCATGAATACTACTGGAACATTTGTCAATCCAAACGGCATTACTACAAACTCGTAGTGGCCGTACCTCATTTGGAACGCGGTTTTTTTTTTTGGAATATCTTCTTGAAGAATCTTTAGCTAATGATAGCCAGATTTTAAATCAATCATTGAGAAAATACTGGCTCCTCTGAGCTAATCAAACATATCATCTATTCTTGGCAAATGATACTTGTTCTTCAACGTCAACTTGTTTAGCTCCCGATAGTCTGTACACATCCTTAAACTACCGTCTTTCTTCTTGACAAACAAAATTGGTGCTCCCCACGGGAAAACATTAGGCCTAAGAAAACCAAGATCAAGCAATTCTTGCAACTGAATCTTCAATTCTTGCAATTCCTTCAGGGCCATTTTATACGGCACCTTTGATATTGGAGCTGAACCAGGCTCAAGATCGATGGTGAACTCCAATTTCCTATCTGGGGGTAAATCTGACAAAACTTCAGAAAAAAATCTTTGAACTTTTGGACTACTGCTACATTATCAACATTATTCTTGTACTGTCTTTCTCTATTCTGAAGAATAAGATTGGCTCTGACAGGTGTCTGGAAAGAAATTTGTCTTTGCTTGCACTGAATGGTGGCAAAGTTCTAGGTTAACCAATTCATTCCCAAAAGGATGTCTACGTCCCATTCGAATTAGATTCAGGGTTTTAGTTGACATCTTAAGGGATCCAAACTCAAATTCTAGATTAGGGCAAACATGCGTGACTGAGGTAGATTTACCAACTGGGGTCGATACTCTTAAGTTCTAGCTAGCTCTCTCTATTTTAAGGCCAAGAGTATCTACGCATGCACTTGATATATAAACACGATGCACCAGTATCAATAAGAATTATTACAGGTACACCGCTTATCTGACTTATACCTGCCAGAATGCCCTGATCCTTCACGCATACTTTCTGATCGATAGCAAAAACTCTCTGATGCTGATGATGTTGTTGCTTCGGCTGAGGGACTTCTTCAATGGCCTTTAGATGCTGGGGCTGAGACCTATTAGGTCTTTCTCCACCAGTCCCTTCCTACTTATTTGGGCACTGATAAGAGTAATGACCAGGTTGTCCACATGTATAGCAGCTGTTATTTCCTGCTCTGCACATTCCCTGATTTTTTTCCGCTATTAGAGCATGGAGAAATTCCTTGCTGTCTCTGAGAAGAACTGTTTTGACCAACAAAAAGCAATTTACACTTTTCCAGAGTTAATTGCTACTGACTTTGCACTTGCCACGACTTTTTGCTAGATTGATTTCTAGCATTTCACTTTCTTTTTCTCTTCGAATTCTGGCCTTGGTGCGAAGATTGCGGGATACGGGGAAGGCGCTGGAGTTTCAACTGGCTTTTCTAGCTACATAGCCAATGTTGGGAAAATTAATAGAGTTTTGATTGGATACCAAAACCCAGCTGACCCCAACCGAGTAGATGAATGTACAAACTTTGTGTTGTTTCCAGCTCACCTGTTTGAGCTTATAGAGTTTCTTAGTTTACAGGTAGATCAGCTGAAGACAGCAGAAGTCGCAGCTAAGCAGACAGCTTATAGAACTCAGCAGTGCAGACTCAGCAGAGCAAGACCAAGCAGAGTCAAAGATCCTGCAGTATCAAGACCCAGCTTAGTGACGGAAACCCAGCTTAGTGTCAAAGACCCAGCTCAGTGTAAAAGACCCAGCTTAGTGTCGTTGACACAGCTCAGGTCAGTGACACAGCTCAGGTTGAAGACACAGCTCAGGTTGATGATACAGCACATGTCTAAGACACAGCTCAGAAGTCAAGACACAGCAGAGTCCAAGCTGCTAAAGATACAGCAGAGACGCTTAGCAGCTCGAAGACGAAGACCTTCTCCAAGACAAGATCCCGATGTCAGAAGATCTTATCTGACGCAGTCAGATCAGAGAAGAACTAGCTTCTGCAGATGCAGACCTACTTCGTAGGTAAAGGCCAAAAGTCAACAAGAGTAGGTAAGATTCAAACGGCTCTCTTCCAACGGCTAGTTTGAATCTCCACCTATATATATCTCTCCTCCACCATTGAAGAAGGGGACTGGCGAGACGACTGAAGAAATAGAAGAAAACAGAAAAATGAACAACGATCTACAAAGTCAAATCTTTCTAGAACACCCAGCCAGTCAGCTGTGTTCTTAGTTGTTCACATATTCAGTCATAGGCAGAATAGATCAGAATAAATATCTTAAGCCTAGTTTGAACGAGTTCATCATACTCCTTGTTCTTCATTGTAAGAACTCGTTCATAGTTGGAAAACCATACCCAAACCCAAACCCAGAAAGGTTAGGTAAAGGTACGCTTGCTCGAAGCGTGTAATTCGAGTGGTTAGGTTCTTCAGTACCCGAAAACTGAAGGTGTAGGCTTGACAGTGCCCGCAAACTGTTGGAACACAGCTCGGGTTAGAGTTGTGAAGTTGCTTGGTACTTGGAAACCAAGTGGTAGTGATTTACCAGTGAATCTGGTCGTGGACGTAGGAGGGGTTACTCCGAACCACGTTAAAGATGCTCTTGTTATTTATCGCTTTGTTTTATGCATGTTACTAACCTTCATGAGCATACATCTCAATCTGCATAAACTGACTAACTGAAAAGTGAAACAGAGCTTTGCAATATATTTGAAGCAACAGACGGACTTTCCAAATCCACCACATTCCGCACACAGCCAGCTGTGTCGATCAAGCTGCCATCCAAATTTGGATCGAACACAACAAATTTCACTCAAAAGAGTTTTAACTTGGAAAAGTTTTTAAACCTTGGTGTATTCACCCCCCCCTCTACACCAAGGTATCCGTCTTGGGACCAACAGCCAACTTCATATCCAAGGCTCGGTTTAACGTTTCAGCGTAATTCAAAGCACCTTGACTTGTTAACATTACTCTTATCTCTTGCCTGAGTCCGACACTAAAAATGCTATGACATCTTTTCATCTATATTATCCTTGTCAAGGGCGAAACGAGCTAAATTTACGGTCATTTCTGCCACCTTCTTCTTTTCTTGCTTTAAATTTACGAACTCACTTTCCTTCTGTTTACGATAACTTTTTGAAACGTACTTCTCAAGGAGGGCTTCCTTGAACTACTCTCAAGTAAAATTCTTGAGTTGCTCAGGAGTATAAGTCTTCTGACGAGCTTCTCACTAATGGTCAGTTGATCTTTTCAACTGATAAGACATGCATGCGAGACGCTCGTGGTCATCACATCGAAGAAATCTAAAGATTCGCTCTAGCGCACGAATCCAATCTTCTGCCTCTGATGGATTTCTTTGTCCGTCAAAAGTCGGGGGATTTTATCGAAGAAAAAGTTCTTCGATTCTCCTTTCAGGCTGAGGAGATAGGGTAGATTCTTGCTGATCTTCTTCTTCTACCCTATTTCTTCTTCTAGGAGGCATTCCAATTAATACGCGCAAGGGATTACGCGAGAATTACTTTGTTCAAGACGTCAAGAATTTAACTTGAAAATTTGAGCAAATTTCTCATCTTAAACATTAGCATAAAAGCAATTACTTCATAGAATAATCATTCCAATCATGGAACTTAGCATTCAAGCAAATCAAATCTCATCATAACATAATCACTTTCATAACTTAACTTGATAATCACGCAATAGCATAACAACTTAACTTCATAAACTATTCTCATCTTAGTAATAAATAGCAAACACTCATCTTCATAAACTTTTCTCATCTTTCAAATAGCAGCAAGCTAACTTGGCTTATAAACTTAGCAATTTAACAATTGCCAAAACAATTAAATTTTCTTTCTTAACTTAGCTTAACTTTAAACATCTTACAAAGAAATCTTAACTTCTTTCATACCTTAACTTATTTTCATAAAATTCTCCTTCTTTACTTTCTAACTTCATCTCATTAATTAACTTCGTTATGGAGGCGGAAGACCCATATTACTGAGTTTCTAGCTATGTGGGTTGATCAGGTCCACATAACAGTCCATCAGTCACATGGAACTTCTGTCTCACTCGGCGATCTTGTCATACGGGATTACAAACTCTTCAGGAAAAATCCAAGGTTCTTTTAGAGGTTTGCATGAAATTGCTACTCCCACATTACTTCCTGATTTCAAAGACTTCAGTAAATCGAGTCTTAACTTAAAATAACGTCTTTCTCATCAAAAAGGGTAAATGGAAAGTCTATACTTTACTCTTCATAAGACATCAAAACTTCACTTCTTACTTAAGCATGTATCATTAAGAAAACATCAACTTAATTTAAATGACCGCTCTGGTCATTCTTTCATATACTGGAAAATTGCCTCTTAGAGGTCTTTTCCAAATAAGGGATTTATCAAAATTTACCCTATGTCGGCTGTGACGTCTTAGCATCACACATAATAATATCGACGGTACGGACTACTACTCCGTTACCGAACCATCTAAGGTCATAATATGCATCATATATTTTCATCCTTCACCTATTTTACCTTTACTCTTTATTTTATTTTAAACTTACTTAAATAATTACAACATACACATTTTTATATTCATACTACTTCATTCTTTACTTGCATACTTATTAATATTACCATTTTTACTTTCTCACTCTCCATACTAAGGCCGACTCCCTACTGGTCGTCCTCTGAAGGCTTCTCCTTCTTAGGATCATTCTCCTCACTTATAAAATTTTCAAAGTTTACACTCTCGTCATCTACATCCTCTTCTGGTGCTCATTTTTCGATATTACATCTTCGTCCAAAGTAAGCTTGACTTCATCCCCGGTGTCCGCAACCGGCATCAATAGAAAACTGGCCTCGAAACTCGACTTATGAAAAATAATACGTTGAGGCTTTGTTAAACAAGCCGTCACCTCGGTAGCTGGATCGACGTCGAGGTCGTCATCATTATTCTACTGGTACGGTCGGGATAATTCTGCTTTAAGTTTCTTTGCTGGAACGAGATGGTAGAAACAGAAGAAAGACTCAAGGTTCGGAGGGTTGAGAATACGAAGAACCCTCGGTACCAAAAAGAATTACCTCTGTATGAGGTGCTAAAAATGAATCAAAACTAAATAGGAGCCGTAGACCAAAACTGATACATCTATCTAGGCACAAAGTGACAGAACCAGTAGATGGAAAAGTAGGTTGGGTAGTGAAAGAACCAAAACCAAAAACTAGATCAATGAACTGGGGCTCAACAAACACCGACTCAGGATCTAATGGCATAATCAAGAAAGGAATGGGGTCGTCCTGAGACATCGGCTCCAACATGAGCCCTTCTGAGTGAGGAGGTGGTGAAGCTGAATGACACATGTAGTGAGAACTGATTTCTGAAGTCTGGGAGACACGAACTGCGGTATGAGCGAAGCCGTTCACTCACGCCACTCTACCAGAAGTAATGGGATCAAAAGGATGATACCCTATACTTCCAAAAGTCCCGTCTCAAACATATTCATCAAAACACGATGGAAAACAGACTAGAAACTCTGCTAAAGTCTCATGATAGCTCATCCTATTGTGCTAGAATTCTCTCAGAACATAAGGAAATTTAAATTAATCATACTGAAACTAAAAGCGTCTCCATGAATTCACAGTCTTCACATATTCATCTTTGCCTCTCAACGGTGGTATCAAACTCACGTTACTTTCCAGAGGCAAACAACCGACTTGCTTGCATGATTGTTCCAATATCTCACTTACGAAAGCTCATCACATAACAATCTCGACAGGATCTCAAGCTCATATCGACAAGCAATAATATAAATAAACATATTTAAACATTTTCATTTAAGCATTTCTCTTCTTATTCTTTATTGAAAAAGCATATACTGCACAAAGCAGTTACTTTAATCATAAAACTTAGCATTTAAGAAATTCACATCATTTCATATCATAGCATATCTCAAGCTAAATTTAAACTTAATTCAAACTTTAAACTTTTGAATACATACCTGATTTGTTGTTTAAGACTTAACTAGTCTAGAGATTCAAGTCTAGACTAGACTCAAGAGAAAAATTTTAGACTTAGAGCAGACGAGCTGCTCTGATACCACTCTGTCGCAGCCCGACTTAGAATGAAGATGACCAAGCCGGTGGGTCCCACGACGTATACAATTTATGATTAACCGAAGAATAGATAACGACCTGAGTTATCGAACAAGTACCAAACATACAATAAGTCATACTTTCAAGACAACCGAAGTTGAATCAAATATCAAACAACGGCATCAATACTTAGAAATAACAATTCACACTTTAAGTCCAAGTGAAAATAAACGAGAATGGCCAAAAGATTTCACTATCTCGTATCAGAGTTTAAGCAAACTGAAACCAAAGTTTACCAGTTCTTATCATAAGTGACATAACAAACACGACAAAAACTGAAACAGGTTCAGAGTGTTGCAGCGGAAAAAACACATCTTTGATTATATGTATGAAGACATATTACCTTGCTCAAGTTTAAATATTATCTCAAGAGGTCAACAAACAAAAGTCTGCCCAGCACACTCCATCCTCATCCTAGCTAACCTGCACATTAAAAAAAAAAAAAACATGCAGGGCTGAGTACTTTCTCACTCAGTGGACACATGCCAAAATAATTGAAAACTGCTTCTTAGAGCTATAGATTGAATCTTGTCATACAACATAGCACAAGTAAACTTTCATAAAACAAACCTGTGCATGCTCAAACATTTTCTTTTAATAATAGCAATTCGCGAATCTTATACTTTTCTCATGTATGAACAAAATCTACTATCATAAACATTAGTGTTGAGAAGTAGGCATCCTTCTCAAACACTGGTAATCGTTCCACCAAAAAGAAAGGCTCCCGATTATCACATAGCGTACACAAATCCTACTTTACGTAGGACCGAATTCGTCATTCTTCAGTAGATGGTATCATACAAAAACTTCAAACATTTGGCAAGTCAATCATTTAAAAACATCACATATATAATCATATATTCTCATTCATCATTTCTTTGGTTAGAAAGCCCACCTGGACTGAAGCTACTTTAACTACACTTTTGCTTCTCGACTTTTTCCTCACTTTGCAGCGATGCTCGATCCTTCATTTAAGAATTTGATTTTAACATAAGAGCGAGAAGAATTTAAATAAAGAAATGAGGGATACTGCTGCCATAATACGAATTCTCTACTTCGACTTGGCTTTTTAGGATTTTCTTCCCGGCCATGTAAAACTTAACTTTTCTAATTACTTTTTCTACTTTACTTAACTCTTTAATCGATCACAACTTCAGGAAACACTTAGAAACATAAAATCACATATTTCATCATTTAATCTCATACTTAAGCATATAAACACTTAATTAACATTTAAACTCATACTATTCACATCATTAAACACTTAAGCTTATCATATCATTCATAGCATCATATCATAAAAAAAATAAACATTTCATTTCTTCATATAAGCATCTCATTAACCAGTAAGCTCTTTCTTTATTTATTTAAGCACATCAACAATGCTTAAGCTTTTTGATAACCTTTAAACTTAACATTATATTATCAATATATGTCTTTGACATATAAGCTCATTAATGACGTATCATTAATACTTATTCTCATCATTAATGTATCATTAGGAAAAATAGCTAACATTTTAATTTTTGGGTTTACAAAAGAAACAACTGAAAACAAGTTGAGCAAAGATCAGCTGGATAAATCAAGCTGACTGGAAAATCAAGCTAGCTGGAAAACTGAGCTAGCTGGAAAACCGAGCCGGCCGGAAAACCGAGCCGACCGGAAAACCGAGCCGGCCGGAAAACCGAGCCGATCGGAAAACCGAGCCGGCCGACTAAGTTAATCCAATTGGCCGTGTTCAACAGTAATTCCAGTGGAGTCTAGCCGGGTAAATCCAAATTGGCCCAGGTCCAAATTTGGGTAAATCAAGCTGACTGGGTCCAGCTGTGTTAATCAAGCTGGCTGGATCCAGCTGACTTAATCCAGCAGTTAAACTCTAGAAACTCTCAATTTCAAGACCTTTAATTTCGAATTTCTTACAAATTAGGGCCATGAAGTTTCAACTCATTTAATTCATGTATAAACATGCTCAAAAATATCATATAAGCTCATATTAAACATCAATTCAAACATGTAAGATCAAAATCAAAAATCCTTATTTTTAGCCTTTAATTTCGGCCCTTTTTAGATTAATTAACAAATGATCAAATCTTGCTAAATTCAATCACTAAACATGCTTATATACATCACATGAACTCATATAAATCATCAATTTGATCATGAAATTCAACAATAAAAAAACCCCTATTTTATTCATTAATTTTCGGTAATTCCAAAATAAATAAAAGGGTCATGAATATTTGATTAATTCCAACATTAAACATGCTTAGAATAATTTTCTAAGCTCAAATAATCCATCAATTTAATCATCAAGCATCAAAATTAAAAAGCCCTTATTTTTCCATATTTTTCAAAAATTTTGAAAAAGAAAAAGATGGATTTTATGCTCAATCTTGAGCTAAGAACTTGATTAGTGAAAGATCTAACCTTCTTGATTAATTTGAATGCTAATTTCTTTGATTTCTTGAACTTGATGAAGCTTCTTCAATGAAGATTGTGTGTGATTGAGTGTGTGCTGCCGTGTGTGTGTCGAGGGTTGAGTGAGAGAAAATGAGGATGAAGATGGATGCTAACACACTTAACTAATAGCTAAGTCCAAATATTGAACTTAATCACACATATGTAGCATGCTAATCTTGACTAATCTCTTCATCATCATTGGATGTTGGATAAGGTGAGGTGTCGCTTCCTTATTAGTTAGTAATTTGACTTTAGTGTTATAATATCTAAATTAAGATATTATAAATTAAATTTAATACTAACATTATCTTATCATATATTCTCTTAGATATTGTTAGATTTAAATTAATTATAAATTAATAATAAAGCTTATAAGACAAGCTTTATTTCCTAGGAATATTATGCTTAATTAATTAATTAATTAAATATTAAGCATATAAATCTTACTTTAATTGATTAATTAATTCTCTAATTAATTAATCAAACATCCAATAAACAATCATCACATCTTTAATTAAAAAGCTTTCGAACTTATAAAAATTATTAGGGTTTCTCAAACCCTAATATAAGCTTTCTCGAAATTTTCGGAAATAATATCCGGAACTAAAATAATTTGCTGGAGAAATTTTATGATTTCCGGAGAAATCAAATCTTCCAAAAATAACACATACTTCTCAGATAATATCAAACAAATAAGCACGTAATCATAGATACCTTCATTATCTCATTTCGGATTAATCGGAACGAGAATAAATCTTAGAAACTTTAAATTCGGCAAATTAGTACAGCCGAAAAATTTTAATTGCCGGAACTTATTTTCTTTCTAAGTTCTCGCAACTTAATTATCTTAGACGAGCTCTTAACTAATTACTAAGATCAGTTATGAAAAAGTGGGGTATTACATAATTCAACCAATAAAACCGAGCCCCAAAGCATATCAATCCGACATTATTAAAAAAATTCAATCCAGTAAAGTCAAAATCACATAATTCAATTGCATAAAATTTAACCTCAGCTAAGTCAAATTTGGGCAGAAAGATGGACTCACAAATAAGCCAAAACAAGCAAAAATTCAAAATCCACAAATCATGCATCCCACCCAAGCAATATAAACATTTCCCCCTCCACACTTAAAACAAAGCAATGTCCTCATTGCACAGAAAATAAGAAAGGTAAAGAACTTGACTGCCCTGATTTAATGGCTTGTGTGATACTTGTAGTTCTTTTCATTTTGCTTGATCCCCTCAATTCGGGGTTTGTCGGCCTCCTAGAGCAAAATAGGAATTAAAGAACAAAACAAAATATCTTAAACAAAATAAAAACAAAAATAACAAGAATAAAGCAATTGAAATCGTGGGTTGCCTCCCACGCAGCGCTAGGTTTTAAGTCGCCAGCCCGACTAAGACGGTGTTATCCGAATTCTTTTTCAAGCTTGAGCCATTCCATTATTTGGATTAGCTCATCTTCATCATTCACGTCTATCGGTCCTGAAATAATTAATAGGACAAAGATTGTCCTATCTTCCCGTGTGGAATCTCCCTCCACACTTAAATCGGCAGCGTGGGCTGGTTTCACCACTCCTTCACATAAATAATCCTGCCATAAAATACGAAAGAAAGTATCCGAAGTAATAATATAATGGAAACTGATCAACTGGAGGTAAGGGTTTAGAAATTTCACAAATCATAGCATCACAGAGTATATTTATTATAGCCATAGACAGCTCCTCAAACCACTCTGTGACTTCCTCCAAGATATCCATTCCACTACTCATTGCATCGTGCTCATGCTCATAATCATCCTCCTCTGTAATTTGCTCTTCCTCTCTATTATGTTGCACGAATTTGCCCACAATGTCAACCAACTCTTCAACACGAGTTTCAATGCGTGCAATGGACGCATCAACAGACTCAAATCTTTGTGTGGTCGACTGGATGAAAGATTGGAGAGTATCTTCTAAAGAAGATTCTTGAGGTGCATGTTGTAGTGAATTCAGATACTGGGCACTTTCATTCCAACCAAAATACGGGTTGGAAATCCAACCAAAATCTTGGCATGTATTAGCTCTATGCCCATGTTCTCCACCTAATGCACCTTTCTTTTATCAAATCTCAGAGATATACGCTACCGAACACTCCGTGTAATCATAGCTCAGATGTCTCTCTATCTCAGGATAGGTGAAATCTCACATATCATCCTCCAGTTTCGCTAATCACTGCGCAAACAAAAACACAAAACCGATCAAGCGCACCTGAGGAATAAGTAAAAACAACAAAAATAAAATTAAAATAATTACAAAAATAAATACGGAAAAAGAAAATAACACAAGAAAATAATTCGCCTAAAGCCTTCCCCGGCAACAGAGCCAAATTTTGTTTCAACTCAAAACACCTTCGAATTAACTCGCAAGAGAACGAGGTCAATGTAGGGCGACAAGCTGATCCAAGTCGTATTCTCAAGGAAGGCTCAACAGGGCTAATGCCGCTTGTATTATTCACACATAAAATAAAATAAACCTAAACATTCTAAACCAAGGAATTCGAGACGATAAGAACTAAACTAATCAACATAATAATAAAATAACAAATAAATAACAAGAAAAACAAGAAGAAAAAAAGTGTTAGGGATTAGATTATTCTCATCGATTTCTCACCAAGCTTATTACCGATTAATTCTATTAATTTATCACGCATTATCAACTTCAACATAGGGTTAACATCAATAGCTTTTGCGTCAATCCGAAAAACCCTAAACACTAAATTATACGATCCAGATTAATTATTAGACATGCGTTTTCGGTCAATCTAATGTTGAGAGAACCATAATCGAGCAGTAGAATCATCCATCGATCTCATCCACCACATATAAATATTGAATAGTGATCAATTATTCAATAAGAAGAAAATCGATTCACTCAACGGAGAATTAATTAAAGAACAAGCACGGATCGAAAACGATTTGAATATCTAAACCCTAAACAAGAAATTAGCTAAGCATAGAATAAATCATCGAATAAAAACCACAGAATTCACCGATTAATATCGCAACGCCGGCGGAAAGAACAACAACCTCTGGTTTCTTCTTCTCACTTTCTTCACTTGCAGCACATAATCGACTAAATACTCGATAACTAGCAAATAACGACATGCAACACCAAAGAGAACAAAATAAATCAAAATGCGAGAAATATAAACGAGAAACACAAAATTACGTACATAAAAACGACAAACAAAACATATAAAAATGACACAAATAACGACTAAACAGAAAGCATATCTAGGGTTTCTCAAGACTTATATATATATCTACACCAAGATACGTTGAAGATAGAGGCCGCCGCTGCTATTGTTATTGTTCATAGCCATATACTTTCGTGAGAGTATTTTTCTTATTGTTCTTGAGAGAGTTTATTTCATACATATGTAAGGGGGTTGGGTGTCGAGTTGCGACTCGAACTTAGATTGTAGGTGGTGCACTTGCAATCATTAATTCACGTATATCGGGATGGGTGTGAGTGAACGGGTAGCATAAAGTGGAAGATTTGTACGCGTAAGATCCTCTGTAACTATAATTTATGATAGTGGATTGATTATCTCTTAGGCGTGGCCCTCCAGACGCAGGTTGATTAACCGAACTGGGTTACCATTCTGTGTGTCATTTACTTAGCTCAGTTATTATATTCTGTATTATATTTCTTGATAAGTTTTGTTGTGACAGATTCGTACTTTATATGCATAAAGTGCTGGCCTACGAAATTTCACCAATTTTTTCCAAATTCAAAATTGGAGAATATTTGTACACAAAAAGTATATACACGTACCTCAATTGTCTGATTGCTTGTTACCACTACCATTTCGAAAATTAGAATTACTTGTCTGATTACTTTATTTGCCCTGACTTAGCTACCATATCGGTTTGCTATCTGGCAAGGCAGCCGCCATATCATTTGCATCTGTAGCAGTCGCCAAACGGGCCGGACGACAACTTCATTCTGTAAAACAACCACGACAGCCGCGGCAAATCCCTCAATCAAACTATCAGACAAGGAGGACTAATTCGACTGCACCCTCTTACAAAACAAGAAATGAAAGTTGATTTACTGTATTTCTGGAGCGTTGCGTTACTACCCAGATATATTCATAGACCCACCAATTAAAATATATTGGCGTATGAAAAGCCTCATATCCGGACCGACCTCAATAATTTCTTTCTTTGAATTATTGGACAAGGTAGTCATTGCTATCATACGGCTAGATAATTTCATGGGCTATTCTCCCATTTCACATGATAGGCCCAACACTTTAATTAATATATATTATATATCTATATTCTTCCATCTACAAATAATGGCACATCTAATCGGCCCCTCGATTTAAGTCTAATGTTGTGAGTCAACATGATAAATTCACTAAGAGAACTTTACACATATTTTCACTTTATGCCTCTCCAAGGAAAAAAGAACCAACCATCTCAATATGTTGAAATTTTTGTATCTTCACCAAATTTATGTACATGATGTCGATTTACTACTCTCCAATTAGAATGTGTCTAACTCGAGAGTGGGGGACAAACTGTGATGGTCCCTGAGCTGGGTCTTTGATGTAAAGGGGGGTGAATACACCAAAGAAAAACTTTTGAAAACTTTTTCACAATTTTAAAACAGAGTGTGAGAGCTCAATTATGAATCCAACTTAGGAATGCCAGCTGGGTTAATAACTCAGCTGGCGGTTCGGAAAGTGGTGATTTTAAAACTTAGCTCGTTTGTTTAGAAAAACCCAACTTGAAAATATTGTCTTTACGTTTTCAGCTTAATCAAGTTATGCAATTTTCAGTGAACACACAGGTGTCTTTGGAGAGCAGCTGAGTATGCAGTTTTGATAAAAATGCAAAGTGCCAATGGAGTTAGTATAAAGACTGAAAATAACGAGAAAGAAAAGAACACGAGATTTTACGTGGTTCGGAGTAACACCTCTTACATCCACGACCATATTCACTGGTAATTCACTACCATTTGGTTTCCAAGTACCAAGCAACTTCACAACTCGAACCTGAGTTGTGTTCCAACAGTTTACGGGCACAGTCAAGCCTAAACCTTTCAATTTACTGGTACTAAAAAAACCTTACAACCACTTGAATTTCGCGCTTCAAGCAAGCGTAACCTTGACCTAACCTTTCTGGGTAAAGAGGGGTTTGGTTTGGGGTTCTAACTATGAACGAGTTCTTACAATAAAGACCTTAGACTTAGATGAACTCATTCAAAATCTAGGTTTAAGATATACAATAAATTCTGCCTAGAAATCAGACGAAAAACTTGGCAGTTTCCGAACTAGAGACACTTTAAGATAAAGTGTTCGTTTAACTGATTAGAACTGCTAATGAGCTTTTGAAGGCATGAGAAATTTAGAAAATGAAAGCTTGTAGAGAGTTTTTCATATTTGATCCTGAGGTTGAAGACGGGTATTTATAGGTAGAGATCCAAGACTAGCCGTTGGAGGAGCCGTTTGAATCTTACCTACTCTTCTTAAATTCATAATCTATCTTTGGGCGTTTCTGCACATGTCTTCATCAGTGTCACATCCTAGTTCCTGAGGTCTAGTACACTGATTTATCGATCTCTCATTGGTCTAGGTATATTGACTTCCTCTGATACCGGGATCTTTGTCTTCAAGCTGTTTTACGAATCTTGGAGCTGGATCTGATACTCTAACTTAAACTGATGCTTTCAGAGTTATCATTCATTTGGTCTGTACAACTGGATCAGCTGTGTCTTGAACTCAGCTCGAATAATCTTCAGCTTGATCCTGCTCTGTTTTGAACTCAGCTCAGTTGGAAAACTCAGCTAATAGTTGACTCCTGCTGGAACCACAGCTGGATCTCCTGCTGTCTTGAGCTTCTGCTGTCTTCCGCTTCTTGAACCTGTAAACGTAGAAATTCTAGAGCTCAAACAGGTGAGCTGGAAAATACTATTTAGATTTATGCGATTATCTACTCTGTTGGAGTCAGTTGGGTTTTGATATTAAATCAAAACTTTATAATTTTCCCAACAATTTCCCTCTTTTTGATAATGCCAAAACCTAACTGAGACAAACTATGAAGCTTTCCCCTACGATTTAGAGGGGTTAAAAAAAATTAGCAGTTTTAATAAAATTCAGAATTAGAGTCTGGACAAAAAGTAATTGTCATCAGGGTGAGCTTTGAGCAAAAAAAACTTTGTTTTATTAATGTGAGAAATTACAGCAGTTAGAGAGATTAATCGAAAAGAAAGAAAAAAAACATTCTTCAATCTTCAATTGTAATACCCCTGATTTTTTTTTATTCCAAATAAGTTTAATAACTAAGAAAAGTCCTAGAGAATAGAAATAAAAATAGTTGGATATTTCTAGGATTTAAGAATAAGAAAAGTAGCACCTCGGAAAAATCCTTTAATTTCAACAAATATATATATATATATATATATCCTGATTTATGTAGTATATAATGTAATTAGTAAAGTTTTATATATAATATATTGTCCATGAAGTAATTAGTTAATTAATTATATAATTATGCAAGTTAGAAGTCAAATTATATATATATATATAGTTTTTACGTTGTATACATATATGAATTGATAGTTAGTAATTAATACATATATAGGAACAAAAATGATGACTGAAATTACTTGTGCGTTTTTTTTACTTTTACAAATTACATACCCTCATTTACTAAAAATAGAAATAAAGAAAAACGTGACTAACCTAAGCTACCATAGATAGGTGATTCAGCAAGCCTATAGTTGCCTCTATAAATACTTCGATACTGAAGCTGCAATCACACCTTTTCCTTCGTCCATATACTTTCTCTCAAATAAGGTTGATAGTTGTTGAAATCAAAATAGTTTCTTTAACTTTTCGGCAACAGTCTTAAAGGTATACTGATATGTTCTTATCTTTATTTTGATATCTATTTATTTATTTAAATATAGATTATATAATAAATTTTCGTTTATGTGATAAATTCGAGTTAAGGGTATTGTTGGTGCCCTAGCCAAGAATTATTTTTATCAAATTATTTTAAAACCCGAGGCTGCGAAAAATAGATTTGAATATACTAGTATATATCTTCGTGACTAAGCTTAAGGCTTGTATTGTAGGTCCAGACACAAATCAAAATACTCCGACGCATCCCTGATCTATCAGGTGGGTTTTATTTTATGAAAATTATTTTGAGTTAATAAACTCTGATATTTCAGGTAAAAGAAAATGGTTATCCATGGAAATGTTTTAGTGCGCTCTATGTGTTTAATGTTCCTATAATACCGACCGGGGTCCTTTGTTGGTCTAACACACTAGCATTGGGCTGTGTACACGTGGCTAGAAGTTCGGTGGGTTGATCACCATCGTTTTCTAACAAGGATTTATGTTCTGGATCCGATGGGTTAAGACCGGGATCTTATTACTGTGGTTGAAACGGGAAATGTAACCGTTCCACGATAGGAATAACACTATAGAACGGCATTGATTGGCGCGCAAATGAAAAAGGTTTGACGTATCTTGGAAGTGACTTTATATTTTAAAACCTTCTAAGCTTACGAGTAAAACTTGGATATACCAACTGTTTAGTTTTTATTAAAATTAATTATAAAATATTACTCACAGGGTACATTAGTACTCACCCCCAAACTCTTTTCAAAATATTTTCAGGATGAGAAGTCGGAGTGATCGGGCGGAGCTGAGGAATAGAGAATGTTGTTGTACTGTTGTACTTTTTATGATACTGCTTCCGCCTTACGGTGTTAATACTCTAATAATTGATTTGTGTCGTGTTTGAACTATTATGCTTTAAATAAAATGGACCTCTTTTTGGAATTATTATTTATCGCGGGTTGTACGGTTTTCCGACCCCGTTTATTTCTTTACTGCTTTTCGATAAATGCTTCAGACTAGCCGGCCCCTCTTGGACGCTCAACTTCCCGACCGTCGTGGTGTAGTACGGTTTATCCGACCACACGAGTGAGTTGGTTTGGTTGACTCGATTTGGCAAGCATAGGCTCTCTGGTTTTATCTCTGACTGTGCTCTGATTGTTCAACCCTTTGTGGTGTTGTTTGGTTTTACCAACCCCACTTGGCAAGTTGAACTCTCCGACTCCGTCATTTGTGTTTAGCATGGTAGTTCGGTTCATCCGACCCTGCATTATTTATTTTTGCTAACGGTGAAGTTCGGTCTATTCCGACCCCATTATTTGATAATTGTTTAATTATAATTGATCTATTTATCTCTCGTATATGTCTATATTATTAAGAATATGTTGCCTAAAATATTGGACATATTATTTATTTATCCGCAAATTAAAATCCCCTATTTCTTTCCCGCTTCTTACTTCCCCGCCAGTCATGTCCTGACATACGTGTCTTCCCTCGGGAATTGGGGCGTGACATCAATCTTTAATCTTCAATCCCAGCTGGCTGGGTCTTCTCTTCATCCGCTGCATCTTTATTTTGACTCCGTTTCTCTTTCAGCTGGTTCCTCTAGCTCAGCAGTTTTGCCTTTGCCTCTTTGTCTCATTATTTTCCCCCTTTTTGGCATAATCAATAAGGCGGGAGAGACAATCGTCTTATTGAGTTGTGCAATATCCTGAATTGCGTCAGCGATCTTCACTGTGTTGACAGCTCTTGTTGTGCTGCGGCTGTAGGAGAGATTCCTTTGATCGATGACTTCCAGCTGGTGTGAGTTGAGAAATTTTTCATCCAGCGGAGTCTGGAATCTTGGTGGCTCAGCTGTTGTATTGGCTGGCTCTTCTTAAATAGCAGTAGCCTCAGCTGTGATTGCAGGCACAGCTTCCTTGGCTGATTCAGCTGGAGCGGTCCAGCTAAGTGCTTGGAGGGACTAAGTATTCCCCTTCCACTTCTGAAGTGGGGGTAAAGGGTTCAACTCTTGTTTTCATCATCCAGCTGCAAGTGATCATCGGCTGGATGATGCTTTTCACTTGAGCTTGATGCTGGGGCTTGAGCTCCAACTTACATAAGTTGATCTTGAAGTTGGTGTCCCTGTCGAGCTGAAGGAAATTGAGGAGAAGGCAGTTGAAGTATTCCATCTACTGTGAGGTTTAAGCTTAGTTGATTGGGGTCTAAGCTTAGTTGATCAGCTGGAATACGTCGTTGGGGTGGTGGCGATGATGATGTCCACGCTGGCACATGAACTTCTTCTCCACAGTAAGAAACCATCGCTTGTAGACCTTCTACTCCTCGGAGAGTAGTTACGAATTTTCTCTCAATGTCAGCTGGCTTCTCGACTGACTGGCTGTACACCTTGAACTTGAGTCTTATCTTTGAAGATGGTGCTTCAGCTTGTTTTGTCTCCTCACGTTGTTTTCTCTTCCCAGCTGGGAAGAGAATAGATGCATGCTGCTTTGTCTCCTGCATCTTAATCTTTGCCTTTTGTGGCGGAGCAAGAGTTTTGACATGATTGCTCAAAAATACTCCGGCTACAGCAGCATCTTGTCCAGTTCTGACTGGACTTCCTCTCTGGTGCATCTCTCTGGGAAGAGATTCCTGTATGTCTTCAGATTGAATTCCTTCGTCAGGATCCTGTTGACGTTGATCTCCGCATCCCAGGGAGTTGGGTGTCCCGTTTTCTCTTTTGTTTTGAGAAAAACATTAAAACGGAGGCGGTCCTTTTCCTTTGACATTCCCAGGAAGAATTCTGCAATTTCCTGGTGAATGACGTTCTTGATCTTTGCAGTCACCCACTGCGTTAGACCGGATCTGTCAATAAGCTTCATAATCTCCTGGAACTCCGTCTTCTTGTGGTTCCTTTAACCAATTCTCAAAGTGAAGCTTTAACAAAACTCTTCATGTTGATCGGCTTCTGGAGATATCTTTTTAGATTTCATATTCTTTTTCTGCAAATTTTGTTAGTAGAACAAATAATATATATATATATATGTGTGTGTGGAAGGAAGAAGAAAGAGTGTCGGATCAAAACTTTTTAGGGTTAAGGCGAATGCTTGCGTATTTCTTCTAGCATATATATATCAACTTTCTTGATGAATGGACGATCAAGATTAGTAATTTGATATGAAGATCTACGACTGGGAGTGATTCTCGCATCATGTCTGTTTCTTGTTCAGAAAATGCAATTTAATGCGTGCGTGAATACGGTTGAGGCGTTTTGACTTATGCCTTGAATTCCCATGCTTCATATCTTTACAGACTTTTAATTAAATTTGATTGGATATGACGTGATATGATTTGACTGAAGTCTGACAAAAATAGAATGAATAGGTAAGAATTGATGTTGCAAACCTCTCAGCTGATCATAGTAGTCAGCTGATACCTCGTTTATGAATAGTTGTGTTGAGTGAGCATTTTTCCAGCTACATTTTGCGTTGGTTTCCCCTTAGCTGAATAATCCTTCAGCTTAGGCGTCCGGTTGAGCTTGGTTCTTCTCAGCTAGGTTCTCCTTTGAGGTTAATTCTGAATTCCAGCTGGGTCTGCTTCCATTCAGCTGGATGTGGCTTCGTTTGGGTTGAGTAATCCAAGTAATCCGCACAGCATCTTGAATCTTGCTTCTACCAGCGGCTTTGTGAGTATATCAGCACGGTGTATGTCTGTGTGAATTTTCTCAACAATCACACCTTCTTTTCCACGTGATCTCTGATGAAGTGATGGCACACGTCCACATGTTTGCATTTTGTGTGATGTACTAGATTTTCTGATATAGCAATAGCAGTTGAGCTATCACAGAAAATTGGAACTTGTCCAGTTTTCACTTTGTAGTCATCCAGCTGATGTTTCAGCCAGAGAATTTGTGAACAACAGCTTCCAGTTGCCATATAATCTGCTTCTGTTGTGGAAGTTGCGACGCATATTTGCTTCTTTGAAAACCACGATATCAACTTGTTTCCTAGGAACTGACATGTTCCTGAAGTTGATTTTCTGTCCAACCTATCTCCAGCGAAGTCTGAGTCTGAGTATCCAGTCAGCTGTAGATTGTCTTCAGCTGGGTACCACAAACCAACATTCTGAATTCCTTTGAGATATTTGAGAATGTTCTTGGTTGTTTGCATGTGTGCCTCCTTTGGATCAACTTGAAATCTGGCACACACTCCGACTGCGAAAGAGATGTCTGGACTACTGGCTGTTAGATACAGTAGGGAACCTATTATCCCTCTGTACTTGCTTGAATCAACTGATTTTCCTTCAGTTTCGGGTTCAATTTTCCAGTTCGTGTTCATCAGGATCTTCACTGTCCTGCTGGATTGAACTCCATACTTCGTGATCAAGTCTGTCAAATACTTGGATTGATTTATGAAAATTCCTTCTTATTGTGTGTAACCCTTGGCAACGAGTCGAGCTTTGTTTCTGAGGATGACTTCAAGAATATCCAGCTTGTTTTGAAGATCCATTTGAGTCCGATGACTTTGACTCCTTCAGATCTGTCGACCAATTCCCAGACACAATTTCTGAGGAATTCATTTAGCTCTTCCTGCATGGCGTTTGTCCAGGGTACGCTGTTTAAGGCTTCTAGAATGGTTTGAGGCTCTGGAACTTGAGCTACATAGCACACCATTAGAGTTGTGTCTTCATCATAGACAGTCAGTTCTAGCTCTACTGAGAGTTTAGCTATGTCAGCTACTTCTTGATGATTCGATGGAGCTTGAGCAACTGAGCTTCTAGTTCTGACTCGGTCAGATGGTTCTCCAATTATTACTGATGATGGATGATCTTCGATCCATCTTCTTCTCCTACGAATTTCTTCTTCCAACTGATTGATGCTAGAAGTGGCTAGATTTTGTCTTGCTTGGAGTTGTTCTGGAGTTAAGTCTTGAGAAAGAGACTCTACTTGGATTGTGTTTTGAGGTGACTTCTGTAGTGGCTCTGCTGAAGTTAGAGATGGGGATTCAGCTGTGTCTAGATTTCCAGCTGATGGCATTCCCCCTTGATTTGGCTTTGGAGGTTCCTCTTGATTTTCAGCTGGTGGAACTTTCTGATTGATTTGAGGTTTCTCCTCTAGCTCATCATCCCATATTAATGGTTCGGCAAGATTCCTAATTCGATTCTCTTGAGCTCTTGTCTGAATTTGCCTTGAGGATTCTCCTTCATTTCTTCGTTTGATAGAATCTCTGTATTCGAATGATGATTCGTCAAAGGTAACATGGGGAGTTACTTCAACCGTTTGAGTTCTTTTGTTGAAGACTCTGTAAGCTTTACTCACAGCTGAGTAACCAAGAAATACTCCTCGGTCAGTCTTCGCATCGAACGTCTTGAGCTGTGTTTTTCCATTGTTTATGATATGACATTTGGATCCGAAGACCTTGAAGTATCCAATGTATGGTATTATGTTATTCCATAGCTCATATGACGTCTTTCCTTGCCTTGATGTGAGTAGAGAGCGATTCTTAGTGAAACAAGTTATGTTGATTGCCTCGGCCCAGAACTTCTTTGGAATTGCAGGCTGGCAAGCATCGATGTGGCCGCTTCTTTGAGTGTTCTGTTTCTCCTCTCTACTACACCATTCTGCTGGGGTGTGCGTGCTGCTGAGGTTTGATGTTGAACTTCGTTCTTCTCGCAGTATTCATATATAGTTTCATTTAGAAACTCCGTTCCTCGATCTGATCTGATTGACATTATCTTGCACTCCTTCTGAGTTGAGAGTCTTTCCAGCAAGATTGACAGCTTAGTCCTTGTTTCGCTCTTCTGGTACATGAATGACACCCATGTGAATCTTGAGAAGTCATCTACTACGACCAGAATATATTTTCTGTCGTTGAAGCTTGCTGGAGTAACTGGACCAAAAAGATCCATGTGTAGGAGTTGAAGAACGCGATCAGTTGACTGTACTGGCTTGAGGGAGAATGAAATTCTTGTTTGTTTTCCTTGTTGGCATGCGCTGCACATATGACTCTTGTCATATACTTGATCTGGAATTCCATTAGCGAGCTGGTTTCTAGCCAGTTTGTTGATCATCTTGAAGTTGAGATGATTCAGCCGTCTGTGCCACAGCCAGCTGACTTCATTGCTGCTTTTGGATACAAGACACGTCTCAGGAGGGTTGTTGTTCCAGCCAGCAAAGTACATATTTCCTTCTCTTTTCCCTCTTAGTAGTATCTGTTTTGTTTCTCTGTGCATCAAACTTGACAGAAAAACCGTTGTCGCAGAATTGGCTAATGGAAAGCAAGTTATGTTGCAGAGATTTTAACATTTTTAGTTTCAAATGTACCATAACCTTTGGTTAGACCTTTGGAGTTGTCACCAAATATTACTTGTGGGCATGGACGCTCGATGTACTCCTGGAGTAGATGCTTTAAGTGGGTCATGTGCTTTGAACATCCACTGTCCAAGTACCATAGCGTTCTCATCGACTCCTCAATGATGCATCGTTCCCTTGCAACCTATGACAAAAATCAAAATTTAGGTATCCAGTTTTAATTGGGTCCTTATGGGTTAGACAGAGATCCTTTCACGACGTAGATCTGCTTGATGACTCGAATTGGGTCATTTGATCTGATGATCCTTTCAGCTGAGTCAATGTACACATTCTTTGTGTTCTTTGGTTGTTGCTGGTGGGGTCTTGATCTCTGTATTTTTCTTGTTTGATTTCTTTGTTGATGTCCATGTCTTTTTCGATATCTAGCTGAGTATCCAGCTGAGACGTTCTTTTATCTCTGCTGTCTTTTGTGATATCTCGGCTGGGACTGGTACTCCAGCTGGTGATCATATGAGTGATATCCAGCTGGGTATCTCCTTTGATATCTTGGTTGATATCTCTCGACGTGCTGTTGCTGATGGTGGTATCTGAACTGTCCAGTCCTGCTGTCTCTGTTGAGTTTGAGCACGTTGCTGTCTGATCTGTGCTTGAGGTTGTCTCACAGCTGGCCTTTTTTATGCCTGATGTGTCTTCAATGGTTGTCGCTGAGCAGCTGGAATTGGATTTTCCTTTGCTTTTATAAACATTACCTTTGTTCCACTTGTGGAGGCGATGTTTGTAATGTCTTTAGTTCCAGTATAACCCAATCCTGTCTTGAGTGCTGCTGGACGCTGAACACTTATGATTTCGTCCATTGTGGTGGTAGTTTTGATTAGCGTTACCATCTTCATAGTTAGCGCTTCTTCAGATTTTTTCAACACTAAGATCTCAGCTGTCTTTCTTTCTGATTCAGCTGTTGTCTTTTCCAGTTCTTCCACCAGCTGTTTCTTCTCATAGTAGAAGTCCTTCAACAGCTAATCTTGTTTTACTATTGTGTCATTCAGTGAGGCAGCTTCTTCCTTGAGCTGTGTGGCATCAGCTGCTTCTGATGCTTCTTTCTTTTTCAGTTCCACCTTCAGCTCGGCATTCTCACACATCATGATGTCAAGGATCTCTTGAAGCTCCTTGAAATCTTTCATAACTTCCTCTACTAAACTCCAATCAGGTAGTCCTGATTCTGAAACCTGTGTAGAGTGTTCGTGTGATGGTGAGGGGTTAGATAGATTTTGAGTTCTTGACATTACCTCATCCTCATCGATTCCGTCTGTCTATCCCATGAAGCATGTATCCCATTCCGGTTCATCATGGGCCATCAGTGTTTCTTCTTCTGAATCTGAAAATGGCATGTTATCCTCTATTTTGTTGCACTCCGACTTCTCATCTGTGATGTAAGCTCTCCTTTTGTCAGCTGCTTTAGCTTTCAGTTGGTCTTTTTCTTTCTTGGATAGCTTGGGATATTGTAGCCTGTAGTGTCCCGGTTCCTTGCAGTTGAAGCAATCTTCTTCTGTTCGTTTGTCAGCTGACTTCTCATCAGCTGCTGCGTACTTGTCTCTGTAAGTTCTTGCGAACTTCTTGTACTTTCCCTTGCTGGTGTTGAGTCTGTTGTAGTTTTTGACCAGCATGGCTATCTCTTCAAGTAGTTCTTCCTTTCTCATGTCCTTCTTCGACAACTCAGCTGACTGTATGTATGTGAATTTTTCAGAGTTAGCTCTGAACGCAATCTCCTTTGGCGCAGGTGTCATCTGTCCATCATTTTGATTGCTTGAAAATTCTTTCATGCTAATCTTCAAGTTGTATTCGTTGGCTTTGAGTAGGGAGAATAATCTTTCAGTTGAAAGATCACCTAAGTCACTTCGACTTTGATGTATCACCTTGTATGTGTTTCATTCAGCTGTGAGCGCTGAAATGACTTTTAGATTCTTTTCACGCTGGGTGTATTTCCCAGTTCTGATGGTTTCAATTTCTACCACGATATTTGAGAATCTGAGCTTCATCCCTTCGATGAACTCGTTGACAAGCTGCTTGAAGTTATCAAACTTCTGGCATGCAATAGTGAATTTATTCTCTTTTATCTCTTCTGACCCTTCGCATAGCTTGGCTAGGGTTTCCCACATCTCCTTTGCGGTATTGCAGTTGATGATCTTGCTGAGGTAGGCGTTGGAGACATTGATGATATGGTGTTCCTTGCGAAGCTGTCTAATCCAACTTGTTTCCTCTCTTCTGAGGTATATTCAGTCTTTGGCTTGGGAATGAGCTGATACGTTGGTTGTCCCCCATCTTGAGCAGGTACAAGCTCGTTTCCTTGCTTGTAAATGAGGATGGGTCAGTCTGTAATGACGTCCCATATCATGTCATGATGCGCACAAAGAAAGCTTTTCAATCTGAATTTCCAGATTGCATAGTCATCAACCGAGAAGGTGGGAAGATTCCTGTTAAGATAAGAATCCATGGAGATATGCACATTATGAAATGATATGAGTTTTTCAAAAGAGGATCTGTTCAGATGACCACTGACAGAGTTTCAAGACAAATCTCTTGATTCAGAAGCAGCGGTCTTTTGAACCACTGCTCTGATACCAATTGATGGTCCCTGAGCTGGGTCATTGGTGTAGAGAGAGGGTGAATACACCAAAGAAAGACTTTTGAAAACTTTTTCACAAGTTTAAAACAAAGTGTGAGAGCTCAGTTATGAATCCAGCTGAGGAATGTCAGCTGGATTAATAACTCAGCTGGCGGTGCGGAAAGTGGTGGTTTTAAAACTTAGCTCGTTTGTTTAGAAAAACCCAACTTGAAAATATAGTCTTTACGTTTTCAGCTTAATCAAGTTATGCAATTTTCAGAGAACACACAGCTGTCTTTGGAGAGCAGCTGAGTATGCAGTTTTGATAAAAATGCAAAGTGCCAATGGAGTTAGTATAAAGACTGAAAATAACGAGAAAGAAAAGAACACGAGATTTTACGTGGTTCGGAGTAACACCTCTTACATCCACGACCATATTCACTGGTAATTCACTACCACTTGATTTCCAAGTACCAAGCAACTTCACAACTCGAACCTGAGTTGTGTTCCAACAGTTTACGGGCACAATCAAGCCTAAACCTTTCAGTTTACTGGTACTAAAAAAAACTTACAACCACTTGAATTTCGCGCTTCAAGCAAGCGTAACCTTGACTTAAACTTGAACTCAGCTTGAATAATCTTCAGCTTGATCCTGCTCTGTTTTGAACTCAGTTCAGTTGGAAAACTCAGCTGATAGTTGACTCCTGCTGGAACCACAGCTGGATCTCCTGCTGTCCTGAGCTTCTGCTGTCTTCCGCTTCTTGAACCTGTAAACGTAGAAAATCTAGAGCTCAAACAGGTGAGCTGGAAAACACTACTTAGATTTATGCGATCATCTACTCGGTTGGAATCAATTGGATTTTGGTATTAAATCAAAACTTTATAATTTTCCCAACAAACTGTAATGGGCAAAATTTGTATTTATATTTTAAAGCTCAATTCACCTGCTTGACAAAGCCCAACGAACCAGACTAGACAGACCGATCTAATTCATTATAAAGTAAGCCCAAAAGTCATGATTATAAACCAAACTTCCAAGCCCAATGATTCGACACATCAGCCAACTCGATTGAAACAGTCAAGAAATTGTCAAATAAGATTGGGAGACGGAAGAAACAAATTCAGTTCCACGAAAATAGGAACAAACTAAGTAGACGAATATGGGTGGCTGGTCAAACCCTAAGGGGTTAGCTGGACGAAACCCTAAGTGGTTGGTTGTCCTATATATACGCAGTGACGAAGCTAGAGGGTGAGGGGTCACTGAACCCCCTGGGGTTCTCTAAAAAGTTAGGGATATAATAGTCATTTCATATATAATATAGACAAAAACAAAAATGTTACATATAAAAACATATTCAAAAATTTAAAGTCTATGTTGTTTGGTTGAATTGGTTACTTGTTCCTAGTAAAATACTGACTTGTCTCATAGTCTTGTGATCGACCCTTCATTCTCACAATTTTGTTTTAATTTCATTTCTTTTCTCCTTTCCATTTGTGCTTGCATTTTAGTCTCATTTTTTTCTCCTTTCCATTTGTGCTTGCTTCCAAATGAATCATTTTACAATTCTTTTTTAATTTCATTGTTTTTTTCTTTCCATTTGTGGTTGCTTCTAAATGAGTCATTTAACTAAGTTGTTACAATTTCCTTCTCTCTTTTAAACTTCAAATTCAATTATCACAATTTCATTTTAATTTTATTTTTTTCATTTATACTTGCTTCCAAATGAGACATATATATTTAACTAAGTTTTCACAATCTATTTCTATTCTTTGTTTATTGTTCTAAACCTTGAGTTTAATTTAAATTTCAAATTTTTATTGTGTAGATCGAAATGGTGTCTAGTAATATTTTGTTTATTAACTCGTCATCTTAGAACATCAATATATTTATTTAACTTGTGTTTGAAAACTTTTTATTCAATATATTTCATTTGATTTTAGTGTTGTTATGTAAGTTAAATGTCATTATGATTGTATTAAAAATTACATTATTTATTTTTAAAATTATTTATATATATATATATATATATATATAATTTTGATTAATTGCCCCCCCTGACTCGAAAGTTTGGCTTCGTCATTGTATATACGGCTCGACTAGATCACAAGCAAACACATTCATTCACCATCTTCTCTCTACTCTTGCCGCCTTACCTTTTTGCTCTCACTCGTCGGACATAGCCGACCCGTGCTATCCTCGCCGTCAGCCATCCACTAACTTACTCACTGTCATCTTTTCCATCCTCCAGACGCTCCCGACCATCCAGACAGACTCAACCATCTGGACAGACCCGATCATCCGGAATATCCATCACTCTCAACTATCTCTCTTTAATTACTTGCTTCATTTAATTCCCACTCCCTCCGTCCACTATAAACATGCACTTATTTTCTTTTTCGTCCATCCACTAAAAATGTGCACATTCCTTTTATAGAGTATGACGACCCACCACATTTTCTTATTTATTACCCTATCCTTTTCAGCTTATTTACATAATTTACCATCTATGACCCACTATAATTTTCTCTTTCTCCTAACAATAACACTACAAAAATGTGAGTCCCTTTCTCCACTCAAAATATCTACTACTATATTTCTTAACACTCGTGTCATGGTCAACTGTGCATATTAATGATGGACGGAGGGAGTATTTTATTATGCCGTTACTAACCTTAGCGTCGGAGGCTCCACGGTCGACACACCGGTGGTCAACCTAGGGCTCTTACGTATTCTTGTGGTGATAGGTTGCTAGAGTTCGATCAACCCGACGTGCCTGATGTCATCATCAATTGTATATCTAGCCTCTACAAATTCTATATCACGCGAATCGTGATAGTTGTGCGAATACATCTATTCGCGCCTTCGTACATTAGTGTAAAATATGATGGTCCCGAGACGGATACCTTGGTGTAGAGGGGGGGTGAATACACTAAGGTTAAAAACTTTTCTGTGTAAAACTGTTTGAGTGAGCTGGTTGTGTTCGACCAAGCTGGAAGACAGTTGGCTGTGTGTGCGGAAGTTGGTGGGTTTTTGGAAAGTCCGTCTGTTACTTCAAATATTGCAAAACTTTGTTTATCTTTTCTATTAGTCAGTTTATGCTACTTGAAAACATGCTTATGAGGAGTCAGCTGAATGCATAAATAAAGCAGTATCGCAAAGGCAGGTGACTATAAGAGGATAAGGAAATTCCTTAGCCATTCAGAGGACAGTCAGGTGACTTGATATGGCTGCTTTGGGGGGCTGAAATTAAGCTCAGGGCCCAGATGATGGAAGACTTCCAAACGAGCTAGCTGCTACCTGGAATTCCGAGAAGATATTCGCTGATCGCGACTAGCTGGATCGGATCACTTCTTCAGAAGCCATTATGACTGAATATTTGGACGGTATCCTTGGCGGCATGATTTTTTTCATCCAAGTGCGTACATCTCATGCATTCGGAAACGATCAAGATGAGCGTTTGCATTGCACGTGCGATAGGCGTGTGCACTGGCGGGATAACGGGTCCCACCACCTACTTTTGCGGCTTAAGTTTTTTCTTTTTTCTTTTGTATTTTACGTTTTTCCTTTCTTTTATTTTCTTTTCTTTTTTCATAATTGAAGGGGAATAGGGGATAATTGAGCAGGCTTCATTCTCAATTTTGCGGTTTGCTTTCTCAAAAAAAAAAATTGCGGTTTGTTTTTTTGATGTGTTTCCTTTCATTCGATTTTATTTTTTTTACTTTGAAATTCAAATTTATTTTCTCTTATTAGTTTTTGAAAATTCCAACATAATTAAATTTATAATGTGTTATTAATCCATTTTCATAGAGCAAATTAGACAAATTGAGAAATCCAACCATGAATTTAAAAATACAATCTTGAATTTCATTAAATAAAATTAATTTCGTCGCGTGGGTCGGATGGTTAACTAGCTAAATATTTCCCCTTATACTAAATTAAATTAAATTTCCTATTGTATTTATTTAGTGACAGATTTTGAGTCAAGAAAATTTACTTGGAGGATACGCAGAAGTTTTCAAAGGTGATCCAATATGGTTAATATTATATGGCACCATTTATAACGTATGCAGTTTCATGAGTAGCCTCCACGTCTTGATACCCTATAAATTCCTCTATACAATCATCACCTTCTTCACAAACCTCTCTTTCACAATCATGGCTGTTCTCGTCGGCCCACCAGAAATCTACCAACAATCCTCCGCCGCCGCCACCGGTGATGCATCCGTCGACCTTATCGTCGCAAATTTAAAGAAAACTACATTAATTGATAACAAGCCTCTAATGGGCCTGACGGAAAACTGTTCTCCGACGTTTCTGTCGACGGGCAATCCCTGTTTGGATTTCTTCTTCCACGTCGTCCCCGACACGCCGCCGGAGACCTTGATCACCCGCCTGCAACTCGCGTGGGATCACGATCCGTTGAAGGCCCTCAAGCTCGTTTGCAATCTCCGAGGAGTCCGCGGCACCGGTAAATCCGATAAAGAAGGGTTCTACACCGCCGCATTGTGGCTGCACGATCACCACCCCAAAACCCTAGCCGCCAACGTGGCTGCCATTGCGGATTTCGGCTACTTCAAAGATTCTCTGGAGATTCTCTTCCGGATTCTGGAGGGGCGCGACGCGCGAGAATCGGCGAAGGCGATGGGAGAGAAGTGGAAGGCTTGGAAATCGGAGAAAATTGAGTGGAAGAGGGTGAACAAGGAGCTGTCGCGGGAGAAGGAAGATGCCAAAACGACGACGTCGCGGCACATGAGAAGGAGTTATGGCAGTACAATATCATCTTTGTTTCAGAAGAGGAAAGATCTGAAGACGCAGTTGGTAGAGAGGAGAAAAACTCTGCAAACCCAAAGCCGTGAAGAGAAGAGGGTGGGAAGGGCGAAACGGGTTGTGGAGAGGTTTAATTCGGATCCACATTTTACATTGCTGCACGAGCGCGTCTCTGATCTTTTCTCTCAGCGGCTGCGATCGGATATGGAGATGTTGAAATTGGGGAATTTAAACAAGATCAGCCTCGCCGCAAAATGGTGTCCCTCTCTTGATTCGTCGTTCGACAGAATAACGCTGCTGTGCGAAACGATAGCGAAGAAGGTGTTTCCGAGGGCGGAGTATGCAGAGTACGACGGCGTGGAGGAGGCGCATTACGCCTACCGGGTGAGGGATCGGCTGAGGAAGGAGGTGCTGGTGCCGCTGCGGAGGGCGCTGGAGCTGCCGGAGGTTTTCATCGGAGCTAATGATTGGGGCTCTATACCTTATAATAGGGTGGCGTCCGTTGCCATGAAAACCTACACGAGTATGTTCTTGAAGCACGACAAAGAGAGATTTCAGGAGTTTCTTGATAGAGTGGAGCGTGGCGAAGCAAAGATTGCAGCCGGTGCATTGCTCCCTCATCAGATAATCGCGGTTTTCCTTAACGACTTCGCCTCATGGGACGATGACGATGACGATGAGTGGAAGAGAATGGTGGAGGAGAGGGGAGCTGCCGCCCAAGTGGCGGAGCTGCAGTGGAAGAGAATGGTGGAGGACATGGCCAAGATTGGGGAATTGAAGAATTGTCTTGCAATAAGTGATGTCTCCGGGAGCATGTACGGTATTCCGATGGAGGTGTCGGTGGCGCTGGGGATTCTGGTGTCGGAGTTGAGCGAGGAGCCATGGAAGGGGAAGGTGATAACCTTCAGCGAAGATCCACAGCTCCATACGATTGAAGGGGAGAGCTTGAGGGCGAAAACCAAGTTCGTTAGGGAAATGGATTGGGGGGGCAGTACAGATTTCCAGAAGGTGTTCGATGTGATACTGCAGGTGGCGGAGGAAGGGAAGTTGAAGGCGGAGGAGATGATTAAGAGGCTGTTCGTGTTCAGCGATATGGAGTTCGACGAGGCGTCGCTGAATCCATGGGAGACGGATTATGAGGCGATAGTGAGGAAGTATAGAGAGAAGGGGTATGGAGAATGTGTGCCGGAGATTGTGTTTTGGAATCTGAGGGACTCGGGGGCGACGCCGGTGCCGGCGGACCAGGCGGGGGTGGCGCTAGTGAGCGGATACTCGAAGAATTTGATGACAATGTTTCTTGAAAAGGGAGGAGTTGTGGATCCGGAGGCTGTGATGGAGACTGCAATTTCTGGAGAAGAGTATCAGAAGTTGGTGGTGCTTGATTGATTGTAAGAGCACTCACATTGGTGGTTACAAAAAAGTTGTGTCCACCAATATTTAATTAGTATTTGTGGGGTATTGGTGGGGTAGGGTGGGCACAAAATTTTTCCCCACATTGGTGGGCACAAATGGTGGTGGGCACACCTATTATTTTAATGATTTTATTTTTCATTTTTATTTTTATTTTCATAATTTAAATAATAATTATTTTTAAAATGCAAATTTTATTTAATTGAAAAAAAAAACATTACATAAAAAAAATACATTAATCCCGACCGAATCGTGCCCACATTTCTTCGACGGCGAAAAATATCTGGGCCGTACGTTGGGTGATCTGCAAAATAATCGGCGTGGAGACGGGCTTCAGCCGCCTCCCGGTTTCTTTCCACGTACGCCCTCTTTGGGCGATTACGTCGTCTCTCTTCTTCGGCCTCTTCTCGCTCACGTGCTTCGAGTAGTTCTGCGTATAATTTTGTTGCTTCGAGAGCGAGCCGCCTATTTTCCTCCATTTTTCTATGGAAACGATCGTCGCCCGACATGATTCAATGGAGAATATGTACCGTCCCTCAACACAGTTTAAATGGCCCATTACTTTTCCCGCCTCCTGCATCGGGTATGGGCCGGGTAAATCGACTTACCGACCCAACTTAACCAGGCCCCTGATACTTCAGCTCGGCACATCAGCTAGGTAAGAGAAGCTCGTGCAGGTGATTTGCGCGATCAATCACCTCGAAAATAAGCTCTCACAGTCTGCGTCTACAAGTCTTCTTTCCTCTTTTTTTGGGGGGGATGTGATAGTACCGGCCTCATCCTGGGCCCGACCTAAGGCTATTTGGGCCTATATATTAAAGCTCGGCCCACAGAGTTCGGCCCAAACAAAGTCCACATCTGCCTTGAAGACCAAGTAACGAGACCCTACTTTGGAAGGAGATAGAATTCTACTACGAATGGGAATCGGATATGCATGTATCAAGCAACTAGATATGTATAAGGAGTCCGATCTCTAGAAGGATTAGGGCCTAACCCAAGGCTTATAAATAGATGCAAGATTAGAGGTGTAAGGGACATTCAATACCCATTGTACTCTCAAGTATAATAAAAGCTCTCTATACTCTCCCCCGTGGACGTAGATCACATCGATCGAACCACGTATATCTTTGTGTCATCGTGTTATTATTTCTTTCAGCTACTTTCGCAAACCCTAGATCTATCATTGGCGCCGTCTGTGGGAAGCTCATCAACGGTTCTTACGTAGCTGATTTATGATGGTAACGCGATCACAAAGCGTGCGGGAGGCTCAAAGCCAACGCGGGAATCCTAACGAAGCAGAAAGCTGCCCCATAAGTCAAGAGAATCGCCAGAAAGGCAGTTCGGTTCCAAAGGAGAGGCACGCTAGGGACCCAATAAGAGGAAATCCCTCCGAAGGGATGCTCGCGCTAGAGTACATCCCTCAGAGAAACCCGACGCAAAATCGGCATCGGAGGACACATAACGGACAGTCCTTCAGAACGGGTGATACCCCAGAAGGGTATGTCGAAGAAATCAATGACGAGTCGGAGCCGAAAGAATCCGAGTTGAAGGAGGATGGTCTTTCCAGAGACTTTGACCTTGCCACCACCTACGCTGCGGCCGAATTCGCCAAAGCGAATAAGGAGCGTTTCAAACGCTTTCTTGCGACGACCCGGATGTCTCCCATACCCGAAGCCAGGGAGAGTTCCACGCAAAAATCTCTGCCTAAAGCTCCTCGCTACACCGAGAGACCGGAACCGGAGCTAAAGGAGAGGCGCGATCCCCGGCGGGGTTCAGTTCGACGTCGGAGTCCAAGCTCGCAGAGTAGCCCCAGGCGACATCATATCCAAAGGCGACCTCGGAGCCCCAGAAGGTATCGAAGTCCGAGCTATAGCGAGAGTCGCAGTCCCCGGAGGAATCAACACCGACGTGAAAAGGAACCAGCCCTACTTGTCAGCCTGTTCACCGACGAGCTGCTTGACACCAAACTCCCCACGGTGTACAAGTTGCCAAACATCCCGGCCTACAATGGGCTGGATGACCCCCTTAACTTCCTAATGCGTTTCCGGTACAGCATGCACAACCAAGGTCTCAGGGAGGAATACATGTGCAAGCTATTCCCCGAGATGCTGATCGATTATGCCCGAGCTTGGTTTGACAGCTTTCCAACTGGCAGCGTGGGGTCCTGGACCTATTTGGAAAAAATATTCAAGCAAAGATTCCATACAAAGGTTCAGGCTCGCCGAGACACAGCCTACCTCCTATCGGTGAAGCAAAAGGACAAAGAATCTATAAGGGAGTACGCTTCCAGGTTCATGCAGGAAAGCTTGAAGGTCGATAAAATCGACGATGTCTTCCTCATCTCGGCCTTCCGAAATGGAGTTCCCCCGGGTCCCTGAACCAAGAGCTCGCTAAGCAGAAACCTGAGACAGCCCAGGAGATGTGGAAGATTGTATACCAGTTCGCCGATGGCCAGGATGCGGACTGATTGAAGCGGGAGGAGACCGAGAAGAAGAGAACTGAAGGGGATCGAGGTCGGAGCGATCGTGATCGGAGAAGTGCCCACGAGCGCCTCCAAAGAGGACCTATCCAGTCCCGGCTCGGATCAGGACCAATCCAGTCCCGGCTTGGACCTCGGGTGGGACCAGAGCTGTCCCAACGACCTCCTTTTATGAAAACGAATGCCGAGATCTTCGCACTCCACGAGGACTGGTTCGCTAAACCACGTCCCATGTCAAAGTCTAAACCTCGGGACATAAACAAGCACTGCTCCTTCCATGATGACCATGGGCACCACACGGAGGATTGTCGCGACCTCGCGGAACAGATAGAGAGGTTAGCCCAAGAGGGAACTCTAAAGAGATACGAAGCCGGGGGGAAGAAAAACACAAAAGGAAAATGGAAAGGAGGACAAGGTCGCTGTGCTCCCCACAATAAGCGAGCTAAGGTCGATCACGACGAGGAGGATGACGACCCTCCATACGACGCACAACAGTACGACGGAGTGGTCTCCACCATCACCGGGCTACCCCCAGGCAAGACAAAAACTAAGCTGAAGGCAGAAGCTCGCAGACCACCAGTTCCATCGGGTGACGAGCAAATGAAAAAGAGGTTCAAGAAGGGGGAAACCGTCACATTCTCTGAGGATGACCCTGTGCCTACAGCTACACCACACAATGACGCCCTGGTGATACAGGTCGGAGTGGCCAACAAGATGGTCCATCGCGTATTTATCGATGGTGGGGCCAGCGTGAGCATCATCTTCCAACACTGCTTGGATAGGATGGGCCTTGACCCAGCTCGGGTGAACTCCACACCCCTGCCTCTCAAGAGCTTTACGCAGCAAGAGACGCGACCTGAAGGGACCATTGCGCTCGATGTTGCCATTGGCAGCCCGCCGACCATTGGCAGCCCGCCGACCAGCGTCAATAAACTAGTTCAGTTCTATGTGGTTAAAGCGAACTCCCCCTACAACATCATACTAGGTCGGGATTGGCTGAATGCAGTCAGGGCCATCATTTCGCCCTACCATCTGCTGTTAAAGATTCCGACCTCGGCTGGAACCCTTACTGTCCGAGGTGACCAGATAAAGGCCAAGGAGTGCATGCAGGTTGCTCTACGAGGTCAACCCCAGGCATAGCAATCAAAGTATCCCAAGGAGCCGGACAAAATGACGTCAATCCCAGACACCCCGGCGGAACAGGTTCCCATGTCCGAAGCAGATCCAGCGAAGGTCGTCAAGGTCGGCTTTGCCGGGGGACCTCAAACACGCATGCAAGTAATCCATCTCCTAAGGGAATATCAAGACGTCTTCGCCTGGTCTCCAACGGACATGACGGGGGTGTCGTCGGAAATCATTACGCACAAGCTTAACATTGACCCGAACTCGACCCCGGTCAAGCAGAAACGGCGATCATTTGCTGCCGAACGAAATCAAGTTATCTACAACGAGGTGCAGCAATGGTTGAAGGCAGGGCTTCTTTTTGAAGTCAAGTACCCGATCTGGCTATCTAATCCGGTAGTGGTAAAGAAAGAAGAAGGAGAGTGGAGGATGTGTGTAGATTACACCGACCTCAATAAAGCTTGCCCTAAGGACTGCTATCCCCTCCCCAACATCGATGAAAAGATCGAATCCTTGGTGGGACAAGAAGTATTCTGCTTTCTCGATCTCCACAAAGGATACTATCAGGTTCTAATGGATGAGGGGGATGCAATCATGACAGCTTTCGCAACAAGCTTCGGGATCTTTGCATTCAAATATATGCCTTTCGGGTTAAAGAATGCCGGGGCGACCTACCAGCCGATGGTCGATTTCCTCTTCCGAGATCACATCGGCAAGATTGTCGAAGTATACGTAGACGACATTGTCGTCAAGAGTAAAGAAGAGGCCTCGGCGGTGAGCGACCTATGAACCACGCTCCACATACTAAGGCAGGCGAACCTCAAGCTGAACCCGAAAAAGTGCACTTTCAACGTGCGATCTGGAAAATTCTTAGGGTGCTGGATCTCGCCAGAAGGTCTCAAAGCCAACCCACTGAAGATTAGAGCCGTGCAGGAGATGAAGGTACCTCGGACTATCCGCGACGTGCATAGGTTGACAGGGTGCATAACCGCGCTAAGTCGTTTCCTCTCCAAGGCTGCCGAGAGACAGCTCTCATTCTTCAAAATTCTCAAGAAGGCCCCGGAATTTGGATAGGGACGAGAGCACGAGCTAGCTTTTGAGGAGCTCAAGCGCCACCTCGAGGACTTACCAACCTTGTCAGTCCCCCAGAAGGAAGAACCTCTCTCTCTATACCTCGCAACATCTAAGGAGGCAATAAGTGCAGTGTTGGTCCGAGACGAAGGAGATCGGCAACTACCGGTGTACTTTGTCAGTCGAGTTCTAAAAGACCCAGAGACGAGGTATCAGCCTCTCGAGAAGGTCGCTCTAGCCCTCATAAACGCAGCTCGACGCCTGAAGCCCTACTTTCAAGCTCACCCGATACAAGTTCTGACCGATCTACCACTTCGGCAAGTTCTCACTAAGCCAGAAGCTTCAGGAAGGATCGCGAAATGGGCAATCGAGCTAGGAGAACATTCTATATCGTACGGTCCCCGTCGAGCTATAAAAGGCCAGGCTCTGGCAGACTTCCTTGTAGAAGCTACGTATAAGGACCTCGTGGAGCCAAAAGAAATCAAAGCCAAAACCAGGCTCCATGAAGTCCCGGAAGACACCCGGACCGCCGGGGAGATGTACGTGGATGGAGCTTCAGGAAAGAAAGGAAGTGGAGCCGGCATACTCCTCATCAGCCCAGAGAAAAAGGAACTAACATATTCGCTGCGATTCGAGTTCTCCACTACGAATAACGAGGCGGAATATGAAGCTCTCATTGTTGGACTGCGTCTCGCCCAAACCCTCCAGGTACGAGCTGTCCAAGCCCATTGTGATTCCCAAGTCGTGGTCAACCATTTGTTAGGGAAATACGAGGTGAAAAGTAAGAAGCTGAAGAAGTACCTAGAGAAGGTCAAGCTCCTTGGACAGTCTTTCCAATTCTTCAAAATAGTCCGCATTCCCAGAAGCCAAAATACCCGAGCTGACGAGCTAAGCAAGCTGGCGAACTCCCCATCCAGCTCGACGCTAGTGGAAGAAGTCCGAAACAGGAGTATAGAAGAGGCAGAAGTCAATGCAATCATAGAGGACGACCCAAATTGGATGACCCCCCTAATCAGATGTTTGGGAAACGGGGAAGTGCCCGAGGACAAGACGGAGGCTAGAAAAATTCTAGCTAGATCCACGCAGTATGCCCTCGAGGGAGGGGTCCTCTATCGAAAGTCTTACTTACAGCCTCTCCTCAGATGTGTTGGACCAAAGGAAGCGGACTACATATTAAATGAAGTGCACGCAGGATCGTGCGGAAGCCACATTGGAGCTCGGGTGCTAGCTCAGAAAATCATGCGATGGGGGTACTATTGGCCAACAATGGCAAAAGATGCGGAAGAGTTCGTGAAGAAGTGCCTAAAATGCCAACTGCATGCCAGAGTGACGAGACTACCCCGAACCGACCTCTCTACTATTCAAAGTCCGTGGCCATTTATGGAGTGGGGCATTGACATCGTAGGGCCTTTCTACCCGGCACCTAAGCAAAAACGGTTTCTAATAGTCGCCGTCGACTACTTCACCAAGTGGGTAGAAGCTGAACCTTCCACAAAAGTCACAAGTGATAAAGCCGTTGACTTCGTCTGGAAAAACATCGTGTGCCGGTTCGGGGTACCAAGAGTCCTCATCTCGGATAATGGAACGCAATTTACGAGCAGGGAATTCAGAGAATTCTGTGAAGGACTCAATATCCAGCAAAAGTTCACCTCAGTCAACCGACCTCAAACTAATGGCCAGACTGAAGTCACCAACAGGACGATAGTGAATGGACTCAAGGCCCGCCTAGAGAAGGAGAAAACAGAGTGGATCCACAACCTCCAAAATGTCATGTGGTCGTACCGGACTACGCCCCGAACTCCAACGGGAGAAACCCCGTACCGTTTAGTATACGGGTCAGAAGCAGTCATACCTGTCGAGATCGGAGCACCCAGTCCCCGAACTATTAATTTCTCCGCCGAAGCTAACGAAGAGCAGCGCCGAACCGACCTAGACTTATTGGAGGAAAAAAAGGAACTAGCCAGCATAAAAGAAGCTCGGTACAAACAGCAGATGGCTCGGTATCACAACCAAAGGGTTAAACCCCAACAGTTTCAGGTCGGTGATCTTGTGCTTCGAAACAATGAGATCAGCCTCTCAGAGAAGCTCGGCAAGCTCGAAGCTACGTGGGAAGGACCCTACAGAGTACACGAAGTCCTCGGCAAAGGAGCTTACAAAATCGCCTATCTTTCGGGCGAACTAATACCCAGAACGTGGCACATCGCCCATCTAAAGAGATTCTTCGTATAAGCAGCAAAATCTTGCATATAGTGTCTTAGGTTTTCTTTTTTGTCTTTTTTGTCTTTAATGTTTTGTTTTTAACGAGCTCGTCAAAACTCTTTTTACTTTGTTTTTGGTCATTTTTAATAAAATTTCTTTTTTGTCTTGCATCTTGAGTCTTTTGATTTGCTTATACGAAGTATCCATAATATCAAAAATCCCCTCATAAGGTCAAACTACGGTTGCCTTGCGTGGTCAGTAATGACCCGACATGGGGTAATAAATTCCTATAATGCGCAAAGGAAACCCTTTCCGAGGTCCGAGCTCATATCCCTCCAAAAAGGAAGATCCCACGAGGTCCGAGTCAAACTCCCTCCTAAGGATAATTAGTTCTCAACTGGGGTCGGAACCAAGTTCCCCCGGGAGGATGAAATACAAGGTCCGAACCATGGTTCCCTTGTCAACACAAAGAGGTCTGAGTCCAACTCCCTCAAAGATGCAACATGCAAAAAACCAAGGAAGCAATCTTCACGAAGAACAGGAAAGTTCAAAATCCAATATATAAACTTTTATTTCTAACTCTTTGGAAAAGTTTGTGTGTACATAAATTACAGGCAGAATCGAGCTAATCTATGAGGGAGGGTGTTTCTTGCTAAAGCTGAGCCAATCTTCCTCGAATGAGGAAGGCCCCAGGAGATCATCTATCGATATTCAACCTCGCCCCCGACCTCGACCTCTTCCAGCAGGAAAACTTCGACCTCGCGGGGTAGCCGAACCGCGACCAACAGTTCACCTACCTTGGCTCGGACCGACCTGATGTCCCCACGATGCCGTTTTCACCTCGCGAGCAGGCATTGTCCGAACAGAAGAAGAAAGGTCTGCCCCCGGACCACGTGCCAAAAGCGCCCGTAACTTAGGTCGGCGGTCCAAAATACACTTATACCTGCCCGCACTCTCCTTCAGCATCTCAAAAGCACCCTGAAGCCCAAAAGACTCGGACCCGAGTGCTTCCTTTAGCGCGATATATTGTTCCAAGTCCTCTTTTGCCTTTAATTCCGCCTCGGAGATGGTGATACCACCGCCGCGACGGATAATATCTTCATACTCGGCATGCTCCTCGACGATCTTCTCGTAATCTTTGGGAACGCGGCCAGCTCGACCTCGGGCAACTTCCAACTCCTCCTCAGCCTGAAGAAGCTTGGCCTGAAGCAAGTCGGTACTCTCTTGAAAAGTGAGCCGCTTGACTTCGACCTCCTCACAAAGTGCCTCAAACTTCATCTGTCATCCCGTCAGCTCGGCTTCTTCGGATTTCAGCAGAATACACTTTTGGCTGAAAAGCTCCTCAGCTCGGCGGCATTTCTCCCTCCATTGCTGAGCCATGGACCGTTGGTCAACCACATCTTGAGAAAGGAGAGCTATTTGTATGCGCAAAGTAGAAATACCGACAGAATCCAAGCTCTTCACGCAAGAAGAAGAAAACAAATTCATTGATTCGAAGATGTTCAGTACAGACATACAATATGAAAAAAAAGAAGAAAAAAAAACAACTACACTAAAACATCGCCGACCTCCTTGTCCTGAGAAGGTGGCTGCTCGGAGGGGGAACCGTCCAAGTCCTTGTCAGCGGCCGGATCTTCACCAGCCCCAGCCTCCTGCTCCTCCTCCACTTCCTCTTCCGGGCCCTCGCCTTCTTCTTCCTCGTCGCGAAGGGAATCGAAAGCAGCATCCAGGTCGAGGTCCCGGTCTACCGAGCAGTCAGCAATCTGCTCGACAGATAGAAGCGTGGACGAGCCGGCAAGATTCTCTAGGAGGGGAAACTGGCCGAGGTGATCTCGGACCACCCTGGCATACCGAGAAGGTAGGGCTTCATCCCCTAGCCGCTCGAAGCCGTACTTGGATACGTCCAGGCCGGGGAAGTCCTTGGCAGCCTGCTCCAAAGCAGCCACGGCGAAGTTTCCATTGATGAGCATGGCCAGGTCATTGGCAAGCTCGGAGAAACTCTCCGACAACAGAAACCTCTTTGTGAAGGCCCGGAAGAGCTCACCTTGGCTAGCCGCAAGGTTGACCTCCCGGTCCTTCGCCGCAATCAGCTCGGACTCAAGCCTCCGAGCTTTCTCGGCCTCCGCCTCGGCCCTCGCGAGCTGAGCAACCAACTCGGACTTGGCAGCTTTTCTGCCCTCTTCAGCCTTCACCAGCTCGGCCTGTGCTTTCTTCGCCTGGGCAATAGCCGACATCAGCTTCTCGGAGTATCGGCTTTTCTCTTCCTCGTGTTTCGAGGACATCTCCTCGACGTTGTTCTTCAGCCAACTGACGAACATATCAAGGCCCTGCAAGTAGGAATACAGTTAGCTACACCGACAACAATTAAGAGAAACTGTGTAATGAAACAATAATTCTTCACCTCGGGAAAAGGCAGACCAGCCAGCTTGTTGGAGGGAGCTGCCGGGCTCGCGTCACTACCCGTTACATCAATGATGTCCACTTCGAGCTGGTCCCCGACCTTCAACCGTTTCTGAGGTGGTTTGGGGGAAGGAGAGCGAACAGTTGCCGCAGCAGCCCCAGCGAGCTGATCCTGATCGGAGGAGGAGGCAGATCGTCCAGATAGCTTCGCTCTCTTAGCCCCGCGAGCTGTAGCCTTGCCATCAGCCCCCTTGATCTTCCCGAACTTCACTGCAAATACAAATCACGAAAAGAGTTAGGACGATAAATAAAAAAAAGCACAACAATCCTAATAGCACTAGCGGGGCCTCACCCGTCGCCGGATCCACCATATTTTGAGGCTCATACGGGCTCAACCCCGCTTCAGCTAGGGAGTCTTCATTGTAGCTCGCCTCAAAAGGACCGTGATCCCTCATCGCTTTTACAGCGGACTCCAAATCCTTATCGACCTCTTCTATTACCCACTCGCAAGGCTTTTCTAGCCTCCAAATCAGGTCGATGAAACTACTGTGGCGGCAAAAGAAAAATTTCTGGTGCCACTTGTCCACCTTATTTTGAGTTCGCCCCTTGAACTCAGTCCGAGCTGCAGCGTAATACCAGCCCCCCGCCTTTTTGAAGACAAAGAGCTCGTGAATGAGCTCGGCGGATATTTGGTAACCCCTATCTACCGCTGCCACACCCAAATCCGTGAACTGCCTAAACGAGTTCGGCATTATCTGCCCTAACGCTAAGCCCAGCTTCTTCTGGAGTTTAGAATACGGCTCAGGGAGGGGTAATCGAAGACCAGCGTGCAGACTGTCCTCATAAATAGTCACAAAACCCATTGGGGGAGAGCAGGCCCTATCCTCGGGGCGAGGCTCTATTAATTCGGCGTCAACAGGAAAATTATACGTTTTGGCAAGCAATCTAATCCTAGTCTCATTTAAGGACGAAGGGTAATCCGCCACTTTCCCCTTTACACGCGGGGGTACTGTTAACGTTTCAACCGTAGGTACCAGGGATCCTAATGAAAACATGCTAAAAGCAACACTTCTACTCGAGCCAACTGACGGAGGCAATTCGATGTCACTACTACTACACTGAGAAAGGGAGGCCATACTTACTTGTTCAAAAAGAAGGTAAATGCTCCGGCGGATGATTTGCAACTGTACGCAGAGGAACCAACGGAGTAAACGCCGGCAGTACCGGAACAGCAGATTAGGGATTTTGGGGAAGAAGGACACCTTTTTTGGAGCAAGAGTTTCTTTTCTGCTAAGGGCGGCGGATGTGAAATAATGTGAAAAACAAACGTTTCAACCTCGGTGCATATACATTTGAATCCCGCTGTTGCATCCGACACGTGTGAACGTGGGCCCGTCCTTCTCGGAATATGTACCGTCCCTCAACACAGTTTAAATGGCCCATTACTTTTCCCGCCTCCTGCATCGGGTATGGGCCGGGTAAATCGACTTACCGACCCAACTTAACCAGGCCCCTGATACTTCAGCTCGGCACATCAGCTAGGTAAGAGAAGCTCGTGCAGGTGATTTGCGCGATCAATCACCTCGAAAATAAGCTCTCACAGTCTGCGTCTACAAGTCTTCTTTCCTCTTTTTTTGGGGGGGATGTGATAGTACCGGCCTCATCCTGGGCCCGACCTAAGGCTATTTGGGCCTATATATTAAAGCTCGGCCCACAGAGTTCGGCCCAAACAAAGTCCACATCTGCCTTGAAGACCAAGTAACGAGACCCTACTTTGGAAGGAGATAGAATTCTACTACGAATGGGAATCGGATATGCATGTATCAAGCAACTAGATATGTATAAGGAGTCCGATCTCTAGAAGGATTAGGGCCTAACCCAAGGCTTATAAATAGATGCAAGATTAGAGGTGTAAGGGACATTCAATACCCATTGTACTCTCAAGTATAATAAAAGCTCTCTATACTCTCCCCCGTAGACGTAGATCACATCGATCGAACCACGTATATCTTTGTGTCATCGTGTTATTATTTCTTTCAGCTACTTTCGCAAACCCTAGATCTATCACATTTCGACTCTGTACTCTCGATACAGAGACGTATAGTTGACCATATAAAAATAATACTTGGACTTGGTAAACGATTCCGCTGTATATATAGAATATCATCTAAAAGATTCTTCCAACACTTTTTCCAAACAATCTCCGATATGTTCATTGAATTGGCAAATAGTAGATTTGCAAACATATGTCACAAAGAATGTGTGGTACTCCAATGACTTGCCTCTATAATGTCGTCGATGTATTCTCTATCATCGTCTAACAAACCCTCTTACTGTTTGCCAAAATTTTTTTTGTATAATGGTTTCATCCCATAACCATATTTATACATAGCTTTTAATATATCTTCTCCCAAAAGCCATCAAATTCTTTATTAATTTTATTATGGAAAATTCAATACATTCTCTAAAAATAATTATAGGTCTTTATAATATGGTCTAATAATATAGAGTAGTTAATGAATTGTGTGGTTTCATTTGTAATATAAAATTGAATAATTTCGGATACTATTAATCTTATTGCTGAAAATTGATTCATCTCTCTACATGTGGTTATTTGTATTAATTTAATAATAAGGAGTAATTATTGGGTTGTGTTTATAAGCTAATAAGAGTGAGAAATACCAATACAATATGACAATCAACGTAAATTGAAGATATAAATAAAGTAAATTTTAGAATATGTTCATTAGTGTTTTGTTTTATGAAACAAATTACTTAAGTAGCACATTTTTTGGTAAGGAAGTCGTTTTTCATCGAGAATAATTTATTGAAAGATCAAACTTTTGCTCTAAGAATTTTTTTGTTTATTGATTAATTATTTGTATAATTTTAAAGTGAAAACAATCTTTTTGTG
Source organism: Agastache rugosa (assembly GCA_031470985.1). Taxonomy (NCBI): domain Eukaryota; kingdom Viridiplantae; phylum Streptophyta; class Magnoliopsida; order Lamiales; family Lamiaceae; genus Agastache; species Agastache rugosa. The sequence continues at coordinate 6,149,736 of CM062605.1, forward strand.
AACTTTAGTTTCTCTTTTTAAAAATGTTTGTTATGTCTTGAGTTGCAAAAATTAATATTTTTTATGCCAAAGTAAGTCTTATGTAAACAATAAAGACTCTAATAAAAGAACTTACTTTCAAAAATTAAAAGAATTATTTTATCAAAATATAAAATAAAAAAAAATAAAACTTGAGAATAACAAATTGATTGTAGATGAACAAACTCTAAGGTGCAAAAATGCTGAGAAAAACAAATCCTGCGTCATTTTCAATATAAACTCTAGTGGTAAAATATATTATTATGTATATAAGTTGATTGAATATGTGTATAACCTTTTGGAAATTAAAGTAAAACATTATAGATATCTAATTGAAGCTCTCAAAGGTATTACTTATTTTAAAAGAAGAATCTTACTGTTTTACATTTTGTTGGACCATAACTTCAATTTGTATATTCTGATTTAAAAACACTGAATACACAATAATCCCGATGTAAAATCGATACAAACCTATGAAACAACTACTATAGAGTGTGAATCTAAACTTCTTATATGTTCCATTTCCAAGTTTTCCTATTTCCGATAATGGAGTTCCTTCTTGGCTGCCGAGAACTCCAGTTCTAATTGCTGAAAATATTTTCATAATATTAATTAAAAATATGATTAATCATCTAGATATTTTTAGAACGTTACTCATGAATCATGATAACTTTAATTTTTAGTAAGATGCTAAACTTATTATTATTCAACAAGTTTATATAAATTCTATTATTATAATATGTCAATTTATTATAATATATGCGAACATAAAGGATTGGGTAGTGCCTACAATTAAATCTTAATATATTAATTATGGTAAGACGGTGAAATTATAGTAATTTATTCTTATATTTAGTTGTAGTATTATTTATACCACCTCATAGATGGTATTAGATAATAACAACAATAGGTATAATCCATACGGGCCCGAATTTTATAAAGGGCCTCATACTTTGTACCAAACAAGATATTAGGGTGTATAATATATATTATACACCCTAATCACCCCTAACAAACAAGCCCTAAATATAGATAAGATAACAAAAAATGTAATATAGGAACAATATTATTAATTTACACTACTACACAGAGTTTACAACAATATTACATAACAACTTACAAAAACAATCACATTAGCATTTTGTAGTAATTTCACAAACTTATACATTGAAATTGTATATTCTACTTAACCATTAACAATCTGAAATATATATACATAAATATTATTAAGACCTATAAAATTGTTATATTTATATGATATCACATTCCAATAATTCCAGCAAATTGAAATTTGGTCATGCATCAAAAAATTATGTTATGTCACACTTGCATAGAATTCTTGGTTAAGCTATAGACAAAATTGGTTACACTGTCTTACACAAGCCATTAACTCTCTCTATATATTAAGGGCTCGTTTGGTAGGTATGTTATGATAAATTAAGATAAATAATGTCAAGATAAATATAGTGAATGCGGGGTGATTATTTAGTGTATCTTTGTGTTTGGTAGATAAGATATATAATGTAGATATGATAAATTCGTTGTTTGGTATCTTAGTTTAAATTCAAGATTAAGTGAGAAATGACAATTCTACTCCCAACTATAATTAATTATTATTTTTAATGTATCTCTCTTTCTCTCACTATTTCTCTCTCTCTCTCTCTGGCCCTCTACCGTCCTCTCTCACTCTCTCTATAATTAATTTTTCCTTATCTCTCATTATCTCTTTCTCTCTTTCTCACCCATCTCTCCCCCATCTCTCTCCTGCTTCCCTCATTTCTCTCTTTCCTATGTGGAATCCGCCGTCGTCGCCTACTCCCACAAAGCGGCATCGTCCCTCTTGCTCTCTCTTCTCTCACCCTCAATCTCTCTCTCCTTTTGTTCCATCACCATCCGCCGCTGTCGCAACCACCACCGCCACCCACTGCCGCCTACTCCCACAAAGCGGCATCGTCCCTCTCGCTCTCTCTTCTCTCACTCCTCTCTCTCACTCTCTCTTCTCTCACCCCTCAATCTCTCTCTCCTCTGTTCCACCACCATCTGCCGCCGTCGCAACCACCACCGCCACCCGCTGCCGCCTACTCCCACAAAGAGGCATCGTCCCTCTCGCTCTCTCTTATCTCACTCCTCTCTCTCACTCTCTCTTCTCTCACCCCTCAATCTCTCTCTCCTCTGTTCCACCACCATCCACCGCCGTCCAACCACCACCGCCACCCGCCGCCGCTTACTCCCACAACCAGTCTGATGTCCATCTCGCCCTCTCTTCTCTCACTCCTCTCTCTCTCACTCTCTCTTCTCTCACCCCGCCACCATGGGCAATTTTGTCAATAAAAATTTAGTCTGGGTTACACCCTCAATCCATATAAATAATCTTACCAATTTCAGCAGATTAATAAATTGGATGAAACATTGAAATAGCAGCGGGTTAGAGCTTTGTAACGGGCTTCCACAATTATCTATCTTGCGTACCAAACACAAGATAAACCCTTATAAATAAGCTAGTAGGGGTTTATCTTTCCTACCAAACACCCGTAATGATGTTAAATTTCAATTGCTCTCTCTGTCACATCATGCATTTTTGGTAATTAATGAAAGATTCTGTCATCCCTCCTCCCATGCCATTCATTTTTTACAATTCACTATTGATATTGCTTTCTCATCTGAGTTTTGCTTTTGACAACACAGAACATCAAACCTTTGCTTTCTCATTTGAGCAAGTCTCCTGTGCGACCGCCACTTGTGTGAAACCGGATCCTTTGATCCTTTGACCCGACCCGATCAAAACAGGTCGGGTCAACCCGCCATTTTTTTTAATTTGATTTTTTAATTTATTTTTCTTCTCCGCCTTCGGTTTCGATTTTAATTTATAGATAATGATTGTATCAACATTAATATTTTTTAGCTCGTTCCTAGGCCTTCGGCTCCCCTCGCTCTACTCTTTAAAAAAAACTGAAAAAAGGAATAAAAAACTGTAAAAAAATCGGAAAAAAATTAAAAGTTCGGCGCGTGTGTTACATGCACCGAAAAAAAAAATTCATGCGCGTGTGATGCACGAGCCTGATTGCCACTTATGTGCAACCGCCTTACCCAAAATTTTGCCTTGTCATTTCAATTTTGCTGTATAATTGAACATAAAAGAAATGGAATGGCATAATTATTGGGCTGTCAACAAAATCCTTTTTATAACGTTTTTATCACCCTTTCTTAAATCCCCCATTTCCACCATATCTTATTATCCTTCCAAATTTAAAGGAATAATATTTTCCCTCCTTGGGAGTGATAAGACTTGATATATTTAATTGAGATATTTTATACGTATAGAAAATTAATACTATTCTTTTTGGTATGATGTATCAAATTCTCTGCAAAAATAGTAATTATGGTAATTTAGTGGTATAATTAGTTGCAATATTATTTATAACATCTCATAGCTGGTATACATAACAATAAAAATTAGTATTATTCACATAGCCCCGAACTTTATAAAGAGCCGTATATGTATACTTTGTACCAAACAAATATTAGGGTGTCATATATATATTATACCCCGTAATCACCCCCACCAAACGAGCCGAAAACATTTTATTTTAAAGATGAAAGTAGATTGAAACCTTTGCATAAAAAAAATAAATAAACACAGTAAATAAATAATTAAACCTAAGTGGGCCTATTGGGCTGGCCTCTTAACAAAGTCCAGTGTAACGGTTTTCCTGACGAGAAGAGAATTTGTGGTAAGTTTGATGAAAAATAGAACAAGTTTAAAGTAATCCCACAAAACACGTCTGCAGTCTGTGTGAGACTGAGGTGAGGGTATCTCCTTAATTCTGGATATGGTGAGTATTATTATTAACTATTAAAAGGCAAAAAATTTAATCATTCTGCATTCCACTGTCCCTCCCTCTCTCTCTCATCGCTGTGGGCTTATTTCGTTGTATATCAAACTCTTTTTATGCAGACCTTGAGCGTGAGCAATGGCGCTAACTGGGGTTTCACACTCAGCACAACACCAACAGTTTGTATTTCGCAGGTTGCTTTCTGAGCTTCAATCTTTTCCTTTTTTATCATCATTTCTAATTTTCCTTTCTTTTTAACTTCAATTCCCTGGAAAAAAGAGAATTAATTTTGAAATACCATCTAATCTAGGAACAATAATAAATATGGGTTAATTCGATTCTCTTTTGGTGAAGTACGCAACATTTTAATGTCTAAAATTTCAAGTTTTTATGGGTCCGTAACTACTGCAATAAAGAGATAAATTGTGAAATTATCAACAGATGATCGATGTTAACGAGTGTGATTATGATATGTCCAAACACGTTGGTTTCTTCTCAAACTGTGCCTAAGGAAGAGGCTGTCACTAACGATATGTCTTAGCAATACATAGCAGAGTTGCTCAATTTATTTGTAATATGCTTCTTTGGATTTATTTTTTATTTTATTTTTTTTCTCCTCATATTCAAAGAAGCATCAGTTCACTGATACATACTTGAATATGTCAAGAGATTAGAACTGTATTGTTACGTTGAAGGCACCAAAGGTTTTCGTGCAAAGGATGACTCGAGGTCGAGCTCAGTCATGAACCTTAGCTGTACTAACTGAACGCTGCTTGACATGATAATTCTGTCCAAATTTTGTTAAGATTGGAGTCATTAAGTCTAGGACGAATTAATCTGATATCTGTTACATATGTATCTTTCCTCTAACTAATCGAGCATATATATATTTCATTGGGTCAAAAGATTCAGTTATGTTAGTCGCTTTTAACTTGACTACTATAGTAGTATGCATTTTTCAGCAAACTCTCTGTCTAGCATTAGGGAACAAGAAAGAACACAAGGGACGTGGTGGCATTTTAGAATTCGACCCGACACAAGAGTTGGTCAAGAATGATTCTCAAAAGGTCCAGGAATGCAGATTCCCTCCTCTGGTTAGTGCATTAAAAGCTTCAGCAGAGGAAAATGCAGCCAGTTTTCACTTTCCCGGACATAACAGAGGACGAGCAGCTCCTTCGTCATTGACCCAACTGATTGGTACAAGACCGTTTCTGCACGACTTACCAGAACTTCCGGAGCTTGACAATCTTTTTGCTCCTGAGGGACCTATTTTGGAAGCACAAAAATTGGCAGCTGAACTTTTTGGAGCATCAGAGACATGGTTTCTTGTTGGTGGCAGTACATGTGGAGTTCAGGCAGCGATAATGGCAACTTGTATGCCCGGAGATGTTCTTATTCTTCCACGAAATTCTCATATCTCAGCAATATCTGCCATGGTATTATCCGGTGTCTTGCCCAAGTACATTGTTCCTGAGTATGACCCTGAATGGGACATAGCCGGTGGCATTACTCCATTACAGGCAAGAGCAACATAACATTTATGGTTATACGTCTCTGATTTATTAATAGGAAAAGTTTCCCTTCCCGAAGAATAAATCATCTTTATTAGTTTTGTGTTAGTTCAGGTAGAGGAAGCCATCAAGGAGCTCGAGATGGAAGGTCTAAAACCAGCAGCCGTTTTTGTTGTTTCACCTAGTTATCATGGTTTATGCAGTGACATTGGTGCAATTTCCGAGCTTTGTCACAAGAATGAGATCCCTGTAATCATTGACGAGGCTCATGGGGCTCACTTTGGCTTCCACCAGCAGCTGCCAATCTCAGCTCTTGCTCAAGGGGCTGATATCGTCGTGCAATCAACTCACAAAGTACTGTGCTCTCTTACACAGTCATCAATGCTGCATCTTTCGAGCAATCTTATTGATAGGGAGAGGATTTGCATGTGCCTTCAAATGCTTCAGAGCAGCAGCCCAAGTTATCTGCTGCTGGCATCATTAGATGCTGCTACGGCTCAACTAAGTGATAACCGGGGAAACATTTTCAATGAAGCTATTGAATTAGCAGTTGAAACAAGAAGTATGATCAAAGATATCCGCGGAGTCTCACTCTTTGACCTTGTGAACTTCCCTAGATTTCCTGCTATTGATCCTTTACGACTCACTGTTGGCACGCAGAAACTCGGTCTTTCAGGCTTTGAAGCTGATGATATCCTATGCAGGGACTTCGGGGTAATTCCTGAACTTGTCGGAACACAGTCTATTACATTAGCATTTAACCTTGGAAGCAAGAGGGAGCATGCTTTTAGACTTTTGTCAGGATTGAGGCATCTATCAGCAACTCTCTCTCACACCAATGAATCATCCGTAGAAAGAGAAATCAACATCACAGCTTTAGCACCCTTAGATGACTTCGACATGGTTTTGAGTCCAAGAGATGCATTTTTTGCTCGTAAACGAAAAGTAAGCTTTGAGGAGAGTCTAGGTAAAATATGTGGGGAGCTGATATGTCCTTATCCACCCGGGATTCCAGTGATGATCCCGGGCGAGGTTATTACAGAGAGAGCCCTCAATTACTTGTTGCATGTTAAAAGCAAGGGTGCCATGATCAGCGGAGCTGCAGACCGTCTCCTCTCCTCCCTCGTCGTTTGTGATGCCTGAGGTTAGTGAGGCCTCGTATTTTGCTAAAATGCGTGATTTAGGAGAATACACTTCACGGTGGCTTTTGTGGAAATGTTGTATAGATTGATCTCATTCTTTGTTGTTGACTATTTGCTGTTAAGATATTTTGCATTCTCATTTTAGTGAGAACTGTTCTAGCGTGATGCAGAAAAATATTTGTGCTCTCATTCCCTTTAGAATGTGCGAATAAACGGAAACATATATATTTTGCGTACGGGTATTTTTTTATTAGTCTTTTCTTAAAAAAAAAAAAAAAGGTTAGTTTCTTGTACTTGTACTTATCCAATATACAAAAGAGCATCCTTTCTGGTACTTATCGTTTATCACCATTTGGTATAAAGTTAACACCTCGTAATCAAAGTATTGATTTGATTCCTTATGAATTTGTTATGTATTGTGAAGAGTTTCCCAATAAACGTGTAATTATTACAGCATCAGAAGAAGACTTACTAGCTCTTTTAGCGCATTGATGCAGGAGAGAGGTGAGGACTAATTCACGTTTTTCCAGAGTTCGTAGGGTAGAATCGTCGATTCAATGATCTGAGATTCCCTGAAAGGAAGCCCAGTAACCGCGTAAACCATGTCAAACCAAGACCAATCAATATCCGAACGGAACGGATTCGAACTTCTCCTAGAATAGTTTCCGGTGCGAAATGAAATTCATAGGATATATATGAGAAATTCAAAGGAAAAATAGAACTACGACCGGCGCATCAGTTTTCTCTTTTTGAAAAAAAGAAATGAACCTCCTTCCTTCATCTCAGATGCACAGTGAATCGCGGAGCGAAGACCTTTGATATTAATGGAAATAGGAATATAATATTTCAAAGAGCTGTTAGCAGGGCTTGTTCAGAAAATTTGAGACAGTGGATTTTCATTATCATTAAAATTGGTTTATGTATGTTTGTAAAAATCAATTCTTCTTACTTATGTATTAAGATTAGGTTTTTGCATAGTATTACATTGATCAGAAGTATTGTACGAGTTTAGTTTGATTTAGATAAAATATATATATATATAGTTGATTACTGCAATTTTTAAAAAAAATATTAAATTTACAATTTAGATAAGCCATTATAACTTAAAATACAATAAAACCAAACTACAAAAACAAATAGACAAACTTTTGGGGCTAGAGAGTGGAAATAAAGCTGCATGTATAATATGCTGAAAAAACAAATGAATAAAATTGTAATATGAAATAGGAACTTTCACATTTTAGCCAAAGCTCAATAAAGAAGCCCCTATGTCACATCAAGCCTAGGGTGCTAACCTTCTATAATCTACCTTACAATAATACAGATTATATTTTTGTAAAATATTAACTTCTTAATTTGTTATACAAACTAGTGAGTACAAAATTGCCAAGGCTTCAAACAGTTTACAGCATATGCCTCTTCACCAACATCAGTAGCGCTTGCATACCTAAGACAGGGAATAAGGTGATAAGGGTGTTGAACATGACCTCGTACGCCGATCTCGACCCCCATCATTGCTGATCCACCTCTTCCGTTTTGAAATTAACTGGGTTATGAACGAAATCTTCATTCACCCTCCTTTTGGATTGTGTTTTTCTCTTCTTTGCTGATTGAGTTTCGGGCTTCTGATCAGGTGACTCTGAATAGTCAGTCGAACGGCCTGGCCTGCTGAGCTGCAAGTCTCTGTCCACATCAGGAGGGCTTACCCATGATATGGGCTCAACTGCAGCACACACAAGATGGTATCAACTTACATATAACACTGTTTGAATAAAAAAATAAGCGCAAACTAATTTTTCCAACCAAAGGGATGGTTTCTCGACAAAGTTAATAGTCAAGTCCGCTTGAAGGACGTATAATGATGTACAGGGAATCTTGGTTCAAAACCATACCTTTGCGAATAAAAATATTTAGAAGATTTGCACACTGCTCAAAGAAAATAAACTTATTCTACTCAGGACTGGGACACTGGAGATCGACTCATTTTATCAAGATTTCAAGTAATACTGTTCGTATTACTAAATTCACTTGATAAACAACATTTAAGATAATCAAAGGATCTCCACTCCAAAACAAAAATAGATAACTAAAGGATCCCATTTCCTTTGTGGGTTCAATGCAAAAGGTTAAAGTATAGTTTCAAGTCACCTGCCATCCCAAGATCATCAGCATCACTTGTAGGTGCAGCACGAACAGGACGCTTGCGCACATAATTATCTTGCAACGGTCTAGGGATTTGAAAGGAAAATCTTGACAAGCTAATGACTTGCTCTTTGTACTCCGGGTGCTCTTCAAGGTACCTTGACATTAATGCATCATACAATCAGACAATGAAATGTGAGGGAAAATTTCCACGAATCCAGTGATACACAACAAAGCTATTGATACCTCATGAAGACTATACCTTTGAATTTCCACAATTGAACGAAGTCTCTTGCCTGATGGTGCAACATAATACCTGCAAAGATTCATAAAAGTAAAATCAGATGTGTTTACTTGTTTACCATAATCATAAACATTACAAAAAGGAACACAAAAACCAAGTCTCAGTCAAGATCCACTTATTCAAGTAGCATACTAATTTCTCCTTATTTCCTCTTTCAAAAATTCTAGGTAAATTAAAATACTGAAAGGGTATGTATTGTACAGTCTTTAACAGTGAAGAGATTTGATTCTGTAACATAAAAGATTCACTAGGAATCCCAAATTGTTCTTGCAATTATCATTAACATCCAGAACTATCTAATGAATTTCCACCCAGGGTAGTTTCAATTATGTCTACACATAAAATATTTGCTACCTACCAAATGTTTTATCCTCCATAATCTAATTCTCAGATAACGAGAGCAAATTAAGTTAAAAAAAAAACTATGTATTCAAAATTACTGGAGGCAACTGCTCCTCTCACTTCTTTCAAAGAAAAAATTTCAAGAGCATCTACCTCTTTGATCCACTTGTATGCATCTTTTATTTTTAACAAAGACTCCAAAGAAAAATAAAATCAAAATTTCCAACTCTTATAACCACCCAAAAGATTAATCAAGAAATAATTCATGAGGTGCTAGAACCGGATCCAAAACTATACCCCTTAGGAATTTTAAATCAATTTTTTCAACTTTTCTTATCCATGACGAATTCGTTCAGCCCTGGTCTTATGAACCCTACATTGTAATTCATTCAACTCTTGTTGGCCTCTTATCACCATAGACTACACATTAAAGATACAATAACCCACATATGAAAAAAGAAACAAAAGAAATCTACTACTTATAGGTCTTTCATCCCCACAACTTATTATGAAAACCCGATATTTTTAGTTTCAACTTAATCATGCCTTCTAGATCCATTTATTCTTCGATGTTGTGTTCCTGAATTTCCGTCTCAAAAATCGACATAAAGAAGAAACAAAAGATGCTCTATTCTTATTAAATCACTACACCAAACATCTTTAACTATTAAAATTGGTATTCCAATATAAGAGAGATGCTACATTACTTTTAAGGAAATTCCTACATTTATGTTTAATATATTCAACTTGTAAAACTGGTTTTTGAATGTAAGAAAGCTGCTACAATACTTAAAAGGAAATTCCTGTGTTATGTTGCTTTCAATAATCTAGAGACTTTGTACACTCAGTTAGGCATTATTTTAGGCTTTCATTTAACTGATCAAAGTATTACAGCTACTCAGGGTAACAAATTCAAGATATATAGACTGAAATAGAATACGTACACATCTGCAAACTTGGAGCTTCCTTCACCTCTGAATTTTAGAAGACGCTGCCAACCTGGAGGAGGTCGAGCAATGCTAGGTTTATCAATTGCCCAAAGCCTGCTACCATCCTGCATTAGATCAGGTGGATCATCACAAGATATGTCAGGCCGCCATTCCCTACCTTGTCCACAGAGGAAAGGTTGTTCCATAATATGCTCTCGTATTTCTTCATACTTCTCCTGTGTTGGAATGAGCCTCCATTTAAAACAGTTAGCGCACTGAACAGTGAAAGCCCCTACAGATGGTAGAGCTCTTGAATGTCTTTGAGAAGATAGAGGTCGATGATTACTAATGGGATCTGGAATCTCAGCTTCACCAGAACCATTAGCACTAGGATCACAAAGTACCAATTCGTATTGAGAATTTTCAGAGGGGTTTTCTTCACCTTGCCTGCTATGATTTTCTAACCCTCCTGCAGATCTAACATCAACTGGATCTAGAGAATTGGTGGCCAGACTTCCTGTACGATAACTATTTGAGGCACTGGGCTTTTCACCCACATAACTCAGGTGATCAGTAGTAGTCAAAGAGTTCTCGACAGATTTTTCACTTTTCAACTTGATGGTAAGTTTCAGTGAATGTGGTTCCATCGCTGTCTCTTCACCACCTAATCTCCAACAATATGATTATCAAATCAAATCAGATTTGTGTTGAATAAAGCTTTAAAAACATCCAAAAGCTCAATGACCTAACCTAGTAAAAGTTGAGCATGTGAAATCTTTTATCCCAGGAACATCTCTAATCACTGCCAGTATAGAAAAAAATTATAAAACCATTTATTCAACCAACAATCCTAGAAGATGAAAAGGTGAATCAATTAAAGGAACAGTAAAACTTTGCAGATGAATCAAAAATATTGTACTTTGCAAAGCTAAGAAAAGAAAGAAATAGGTACAATGCTGACAGAAGCAAACATTTACTGGGAAGAAAAAACCCATGGAAAGATTAACATATGAACAATCCGTTGAAAAAAAAAAAAGGTTAAAACATAAAACCGCTCATGAGTTATAGTTTAATATAATCATAACATTTTGTTCAATTGTTGTACAAGCATTGACATATGACCACTGTGTTGCGGGAACTTATAAGATCATATTTTGTTTAAATTTCAACATCACGAAATAGTGTGACAGGTTTGTGTTAGGACTTATAAGATGATGATATGCATACAATAGCACTGTGGCACCAAAAGCAATGAGATATAGCTTATAAGTTGAAGAAATATGCAAGTGACATCAAATTTATAGTAAATTATGAACTAGTTTCACAGGCTTGAGCTATGACTCGTGAGATAACGAGCCCTCTACGTTCATATTTTTCCATATACAGTAGGGACACAGTGAAAAGTTTGACAATTATCATATATTCCTAGCATCCTTTTGAAAATTCAATAATGATACATGTTATTACAGTGTTAATTTCACAAAGTTGTTTGATGAAATAAATAACTGAGTGCGATTGAGAGATGGTACAAATCTCTTATCATATCAAATCATAATTCCATTAGATAAGAAAACAAGGACTAGGAATAATTTATATAGTTATTCAATATTATCCTCCAAATATCACAAATACTACTCCCTCCGTCCCAGGTTAGTGTGGTTCAACTAATATTTTATACCTCACAACAAATCAAAAGTACACCACACTTTTGGGGGACAGAGGGAGTATGACCTAAGTGAGAAAACTCACTCTCTACGCCTAGTCATCATATTCACATATTAGTTGATGACTATATAAATTAAGGGATGCAGACCAAGATTGAAATTCAGACTTTGCTTTGTCAGTTTGAAAATTCACCAAGATTTTATGGGATTTTTAAAGAGAAGAATCAGACAAATATAATTCTTCTTTACACAGCCACATGGTCAACGCCTCTCATAACCTAAAATTTTGGAAATAGTCACTAGTTAAAGGGAGAAGATGTATTCTTATCTTTTTCAGGATAATTAAGCGCAAGTGAAAATTAAGAGCTGTGCATGTTCTTCAAGTGATTGTAAACATCAATGAACTATATATCAATCAACTGCCAAAACAATTGAGGAGCAATAGTTGCACATTTGACCCATTACACATCCATCCATTTTTGTAATAGAAGGCTACTCTACTAAGATTATTCAGCACGAAAAACTTGGACTCGGTGTAACATTCTCATTCCTTTAGTTTCATAGACATTAAAATAAATTAATGCACACACAAAAACTATGAAACATATATATTATATAAAAAAATGACGAAATTAAGATGATTTTAAGAAGAATCAACTATTTTTGTCAAAACTCCAGACCATTAACCTAAGAATATATAAATATGCAATCAGTGGCACTATCCTCCTTTCTATCTCAGATGGTAGCATATATGTCTATCCATGCGGATATGCACATAAATGTGGTCGGAGATAGGAGTGGCAGGATATTTACTAGTTAGAAACAAAATGTTAAAAGCAGATATTGCTTCACAAGCAAAAAAACCATAATTTTTTCTTATTCTGACATTATTAGTGTATTTGGAGTAAAACTATCAGTGGGGCAACCAAAAGACCAGAAAGCATGAACGAATACAAAATCAGAACTAAAATTATGTAGTAGGTTTTTACAACTTCAGCTGCAATACATGTATGTATATGTTGAACATACTACACGAATGCCTGATATTGTGCTCACTCATATAGACAAGGAAATAATAACTACAGCAAAGAAATTAGAGATGAAGTACCGAACTACCAATATATTAGATAATCAGCTCGCGAATGAAAACATATAAAGATCTTATTAGCTTTCTTATAGTACTAGTTATATCACCAGTAGAAGGAAAAATTAATGTGAGAGGGTTCAATCATAGAGCAACTAAAGGAAAAGAAAACGGTATTAACAATATCCATAGCCAATAACTATGGTTCTCACATGAAAGTTTCAAGGATAGCAATCATGAAAGCCTCCTCTTTCAAATAAAAATATGAATTCTACTGGCATCATAATGGTGGCATATGAAAATACGTACCATGAAATGGAATGATACCAGAACAAATGGTGAAAAACCTTGAGTTCGCCTTCAAAAGAAAAGAGATCAAGACCTCATATAACACCAAAAGGCAAAAAGATGAAAGTAAAAAGCCTAGGATCAATGGAGGCATACACCTATTTTTTTATCGATAAAATCAAAGTTATTTCTAAAATGCTACGTCAAAAGCAATGATGTAAATCGACAACCATGTTTATTTCAAACTCTTGTACTAGAGTTTTGCCAATAAATTAGTATTCATTATACCAGATATGCAAAACATTTTTGTACTAATGTAAAGATCAATATGCATATATCTTTCAAACTGCAAATCATTCTTTACATATAAGCATAAGCTTATCATAAATTCATAATATAGGCTATAGCAAACTCAACGCAGCAGCAACACGGCATGGAAATATTACCACGTAGTAGATGAGGACTTGATAGAATTCAATTATTCACTTAATAATTAACCCCAGCACAGAAAATACAAATCGAAACATGTGGAGCATATATCATTTTTCCTTCAGACTGTTAAGAGAAAATTATGGAATACTAAATCAATCCATCTCCACAACACAAAACACGCTAGCAAGATACAGCCACATACACATATAAACTATATAGAGCTAAATAAAATAAGAATTAAATGTTAAATCTGTTTTTTTCTCACAAGAAATAGCAAAAGAAGAATTATGGGGTACTCAGTATATATTCTCGAAAGATATATCAATCTCCAGACCACGAAAAGGCTATAATAAAAACACAAACACATGTGTATCTATAAAAAGCTAAATAAAAGAATAATTAAAGGTAAAATCTTTTTTCTTTTCTCCCACAAAAAATAAGCAAAGGAAGGTAAGATAATCAAGAAAACAAAATCCGCGATCAATCTAATTACAGAAGGGAAAGAAATAGCAGCCAGACTACATGCAGACAGAAATGCAAGATAAATTGAATCAAAAGATCCGCAGAGAATCAAATAGTTCACGGTTAGCAAACACAAATGTCTTCAGCTGAATTAAAAAAAAAAAAAAAAAAAAAAAATTCCTGGCAGTGAGCAATGAAAGGATCACCAAGAAAGAAGCACGAGTTTGGGTGAGATATAGTTAGGAATTCTGCACATCTAACCAATTAAAAAGTAATTATATAGCTAAATGGAAAGTGGAAAGAGGGGTGAGAATTACATAGATGTGTATTGGGGAGATCTGAGCCGATTATTTACAGCGAAACCACGATCACTCGACGATTCCGATACAATTCATATATGTAAGATCATATGAGTGTTTGTACGCGCCTTTGCGGGATTGATGTTTCTGCAGAGGTTTTCTTCTCCTCGAGAAGTGAGGGAGAGAGGAGAAGAGGAGAGAGAGGGAGAGAGAGAGAGTCCAATCTTACATTTATTAAATTTTAGGTTTTTAAGACATATTTTAACATTTATGATAGTAAAAAATAAAGAACAAAAATCTAAAATGTCCAAATCTTTGTTCGAATGTTTCAAAAACGTCCCAAAAATGTTTCGAGTTCAATTTTCAGAAGGGTGCAGTCCAATGATGTTTTAATTAGTCATTTTTCTATGAGGATGGTGCAATGTTTTATCTGAGTGCATTAAGCATGTGCACGTCACACTTGTAGAAATGGACCCGATGAGGATGATTTTAGCATCCCCTATAGGGTTGAGCCCAATAAGGTTTACCCAAATAAAGTCATGTATTTAATCCTAATATAATAATATATTCTGATTCATCAAAGGTCTAAAATATCATTGTATTGATAAAACTCTCGAATAAGTTGATTTGAGCATGTATCCAGACGAAGAATACATCAAGAAGGCACAAACAGTTGGCCCAAAACAAGAGAAAAGGATAAATGAGACAAAAAATTTGTAAGGCCCATACTGAAGGAATTCAAATCAACCCTAAAGGAAGAATATTTGATTGAAGATATCAAACCCCAAAGAATGAAACATGCAGAGTCAGATATGAAAGGATCAAGATCGGAAACAAAGAAGATAATAAGTTCAAGTACTTTGACTCCAAGGAAGGAAGATCAAAGTTGAGGATCATTTACACATTAAACCAGATATAAGGACGAAGGAGGCTCGATTACTTATATTCTCAAGGAAGAGGATCGCAGCTGAAAAAAATGTTAAATCAAGTATGAAATAAGGCATCCATTCAAGGTTATCAGCACTAAAGCGTGGTGCTCATATCTGAGGGACTCGGACACTACAAGACAAAGATATCATTTTTCCTCCCTTTTGACGTGGAGGCCTCTCATTGGCTTATCCGAAAATATCCCTAACTAACTTTTTGCGCATGAGAATCCATAAAGATATTCATGATACATATACTAGCCCCTCACACCCATCACATGAAGGCCTAAAGAGACTAATATACCCCTCGACGTCACTCAAAGCAGACTTGAAAGGATGATTTTGCCCTCGACGGCTAGTATTGTCAAATTTATTATGATACACATGTAAAATGCCTATAAATAAAGGCACTCCATCGCATTTGGAGATCATCGATCATTCTCGTTATCACTCACGAGCTCACAATTGCTCTAAATCAATGTTCTATTGCAAAACACTCTATATTATCCCATAAGTCCTTTATGTTTCAATATATTGACGTCTTAGCTCAACTTTGCTAAGATAACTCATTATACCTCTTGTTCTAAGCTTGAAATATGTTCGTAAACTTTTCGTGGCTATAATCAAGTCTTTCCAATAGGTTTCTTTCTACTCTTTATAAATTCGTAGGTTGATCGATTTATTCGAAGTTAATAGGACCCTTTAGGAGTACTTTGTACATCGCATGTGCACTAAGGAGTGGTCATGATATGTTTTTCAAAAGTGACTAACAAATTCAAAAAATATGCACAACAAAACAAAAAATAAGTACATAATAATTGTATTTTCGATCAATTATAAACAAATAATACTCCCTTCTTCCCGCTCGAAGTGACATCATCGATCCCGACGAAGTTCATATCACTTTAAAGTGATATGATCTTCGTCGGGATCGATGATGCGGACGCAAGATCTACCTAGGAACAATATAACGGATGAGTATTCTGTAACGCGTAACCCCTGCCTTCAGAACTTTTGAAATCTTGGGTATATTAGACTCCCAAAAATCCCAAAAGATAAAGCAACAAAATTCTTGGAAAGGGTAGAAGATACCACAAATGAGTATGTCGAACTGTTTGCTAAGTTGATATGAACTTTCAAAATGAAGAAACAATGGAAATAAACTCACAACTTAATTAATCAAAGAAAAGTTAAGTAAACTCATTCATCTCGTGTCCTATATATAGGGTGAGAATCCTAATCCAATTAGGAAGAGAAAACCTAGGAAAATAACTCCTAATTTAATAAGGAAACAAATCTTTATTCAAAACAAAGTATAAAACTGATTTATTGACCCAACTAAGGCCCAAACTCAGTCACCCTATTAAAAAAATGAAAATAAATAAATAAAAATAAAATAAAAGTCTTCATAAATCAGCCCACACATGCGACTCAACTTAGGCCTTCATGGATTACATCAAAAATGGTGGAGCTCACACATTTTTGTGAGAAAGTATTTTTTTTTTTTTTGAACTGTGTCACTTTGAGTGGATATTTCAATAAAAAGTATGTATCATTTTGAGTAAAAAAGAGGGAGTATCACTTTTCTAACACATCATTCTTACACAATTGTACTTGTTTACTCATCACTTTCACTTTTGAAGGACAATTTAATCTCTTACACTAGGTGTAACGTTTTATGAATGTAGGTATTTTTTAAACATAAAAGCATGTACAGAGAGGGGCTAGGGGATAGAAGCTCGCTGTCCGCGAGCCCGACTCGAGCGATTCCTTGCCGTTGTGGTGGGTGGAGAGCGCACGCGACTGTCTCGCATGATTTTTATATTATTTTTTTAATTTTAATGGTAATATTACATTTTGTGTGTTTAAGTTTGTAGAATTGTAGTAGGAAGAAGAAGAAGTTGAAGAGGGAAGAAGAAGAAGAAATTGCAGAGGGGAGAAAGAAAGAAGAAGACGACGTTGTATTGGTTTCTGCTGAGGATTTTTTTAATTCTTTTTGGTGGGCTAGGTTTAGTGGGTGACATTAATAAAATTAGATTTATCCCTAAAAAATTAAAGTTGTATTTAATGTATGGATGATATGTAGTAAGCTTTTCTATTTTAATTTCCTACCCTTGCTTAATTAGTGTTATTTATTTTGTATTGTAATTTTTTAAGTAATAAAATTTGTTTAGAAAAATAAATATTAATTTAAATTTTCTATATATTAAATTAAAACTATTAAATATGATAAAATAAATTTAAAAAGTGAGGTCCATGAATAGTTTGTAAGTCTCAAGTTGTGAAGCCCCCACTGTAGGTTTTTTTTGGCTCGGGGGCTCAAGCTGTTGGGGCCTACCAAAAAGGTATTGTGACTTGTGAGCCTCATTTTGCAAGTCTCTCAGTATGAATGCTCTAAAGTGAATAATTTTAAGTATTGATACTTTTATTTTTCTCAATTTGTAAAATTTGGTGTGTGTTGTTGAGAAAAGAGTTTATGAAACTTTATGAAAATAGATTGAGGTGTTTGCTGTTGAAAATAAGATTTGCAAATATCATGTAAAAAAGGAAATTTTCTATAATATAAATGGGCTTTAAAATTTAAAGGATTTGCAAATATCATGTAAAAAAGGAAAGTTTCTATTATGCAAATGAGCTGTAAAGTTTCTATCATGTAACTGGCCGACGGGTGCGAGGTATGAGGTGAATTTTGGGAATGAGATGGTGGTTGCGCGCGTAGACAATGAAAGGGGAAAAGTGGTTCCTGAATTGGAGGAGAAGACTTTTTAATTTTTTTAATAATGTGAAAATTCACATCATTTTTTGAAAAAATGAGTTAAAATTCCACATAAGCATCCGACCAGCCACGTCGCCATTTCATCATCGAAAATTGAGCTTTGTGATATTTTCATTTCAAATTAGTATTGTACCCCGCGATGCTGCACGGGGAACACTTAATTTTTTTTATTTTTTATTTTTTTTGTATAATGCCATTTACTTAAAAATAGTAATAAAAATAAGATATACTTTAAGCTATTGAAATTTCATTATATACAACATTAATATACTAATAAATTATAACCATGAACTTTTATATATTTTACCGGTTTTATTTATTTATTTAACATTAATGGTTGCAAAGACCTTTGAATACCTAATAATAATTCAAAGCTATTACATATTTTTCATATAAATTCCAATAATTAAAAGAAGTTCAATAAGAGCCAATAAGGCAATTAGTGAGCGTTTTTACATTAAATTAGAATGAATAATAATAATAATAATAATAATAATTAAAAAACAAAGGAAAAAGCTAATGAGCGCAGTTCTTGTATGTATAAATTGGCCTCTAAGCAACAACCCACATATAAAAAAAAAAGAGTAATTCGAACCCAAAAAAAGTAATATGGCGAACAAAAAATACTAAATTAAATTAAAGAAATTTCAACGGAAAAAAATATTATAGTAGAAAACCTAAGATTTTGAGCGCCCCTTCTCTTCTTCACAAGACTTATGTTCTTCCACTGTATAAGAAAAAATGTATCAAGATCCCTCTAAGGAAACTTCTCGAGCTGAGAGCTTTTCGTCTCTTCCTCTTAGGTGCCGTTCGGTTTGATGGATGAGATAGATAAAATTGATAGCATAAAATAGGATTATAAAAGTGATTAATCAACCCAAGCTTGGGGTGATAAAATTATCACTCATTTGAATGATTGGAGCACGATCGCTTATCCATCACGGGCCTTATCATTCAATCCAAACATGTGATTATGTGGAATTATTTTATCAATCACCCCTTATCAAACAAATCAAACACCCCCTAAAGTGATAAAATGTATCCTTCCATTGGTAATACATCGACGGACCTCCTTGTCCAGCGCGACCGCAACATCTTGGGCCGTTGATATGGTTTCTTCGAAGATCCATGGAGACAAAAAAGTGCATCGTTACCATTAGCTTTGCACTGTGCATTCTACGATTTTTTTATTTTGTTGAGGGAGAAAAGAGAGTTGTTGAAGAGATTAATCAGGAAAGAAGATTGTAGACGGATTGACAACACAAAATGGCTGACTTATTTATAGAGGAATCGAATATAGTGAATGTGAAATTTTGAGATTTCCAATCATGCTCTGGCAGATGAAAAATTGCAAAAGCATTGGGAAATTGAAATCAATTGGAATAGTGAATAGACTGACTTGCAATATTGGGAATCTCAACGGACATGGGCGCCTCTTGCTAGGGAGGTTGGGACTTGGTAAACCGAAAAGTCTAACAATGAAAGTTTAGGCGGGAAACTTATATTCCACTACTTTGTTGTAGTATAGTTAATAGATTAGATAGTTAGGACCTTTTATTGATGTTATTGATCGTTCAAAATATTTTGGAAAACACAAATAGTTTAAGATTTAAAGTTATATTTATTGCAGATTTTAAAAATTGGAAATTATACTAATTTGGCATACGGAAAAATGACTTTTAGTTTTCCGATATCCTCCCCCTATGGATACTATCCTTTCAAACGGTAATTTTGATTTTTTTAATTTATTTTTTATTTTTCATCTATAAATACTATCCTCCTTTCACTACATTTTTCACACATTTCTCTACATTTCTTTCTCAATTTTGCTTCTTTGTTGCATTTCTCACCTTCAACTTAATAAAAATTGCATTTATAAAATAATTGTGATTTAAATTATTAAATGAAAACATAAACAAAGGAGAGTGGCCTCCAAATTTGAAGGGTACCATAGTGAGCAAACAAAGAGAGTTCACTTGAACCACAAATTAAGGTGGTGCCCTCCATTTTATTGTGGATGCTCTTAGACAGAGTTACCTTTTTTCACAATAAATATTGTTACAAATTTTTCTACTTTGTGGTAATAGTTTATATTTTCTTTTTCTTTTTCTTTATTTCCTTTTCCGGAAGATCCAATTGGTAGGTGACATCTTTTTATTAATTTATTATTTATTTATTTTGAAAGTCTTCCTCGTTTCTTCTTTTTCTTTCGTTTTTTTTGCTCATCTTCATCGCACTGGATAGTAATTAAATTACTATTGAATGCATTGGTTTGAACTTCGATAGGATTCGCTTGAATTTTCCCCATGTATGCTAGTTCTATACACACGGCATCTTTCTATATATAGGCTATCTTTAATCTTTATCTACCTATTATCAATCATAATTCATCTTTAGAATTTTTTTGGATTCTAATCTTACTGAACTTCTATCATCAATGCAAGATTAAATGTTGCAGCGTATGCTTGCACTAAAATAAATACAAGATCAGACTACCAAATGAAGTAAAGCTAAAACACGCACCCATCTTCAAATTGAGATATCGGGGCAAAAGTGAAAGGGACGGGATTATATTGACGGGAAAGAATAAAAAGGAAGGCAATACGATGGAATAGAAAGGAATGGAATGGAATCATCACTCCTAATGGAAATCCTGGTTTACAAGTAGAGGGAATAAGCATTCCTCACCCAACGGGTTGAGTCATTTCGTTCCTACCATCATTCTATTCCTCAACTTACTTTCCTATCAAATTCCATTAGTTCATATCAACACCTCTTAAAAGTGGCAACATAACCATCTACGTGTGATGTTTATTTCCAAGTGCTAGTAAATTAAAATGAGCACTAAATTATGTAAACATAGCAAAACGAAAAGAGTATAACTTAACATGTAAATACAAGTGCAGCATCGAAATGTCCAAGGAAACTTAATGTGCAAGAGGCTTCATTTCACATGCAACATGTATATATAACATAACCAATATTCACACATCTAAACATTAATTTTTTAATCCTCAAGCTATTTGTGAAGGCCACACAAACAAGAAAAGGAAACTGAATTTAGAAAACAAACCCCTTCACAAGAGAAGGATCACACGAACTATTCCTGCCACAGCAATGCTGTTCTACTTCAACAAAATGATCCAAAAGATGATCCTCCCTTCTCACATAAGCTAATTCAAAAGACACTATAAACTTAACAACTTCTCACATAAGCTATTTAAATGACTTTAAACATAATTAGCAACTAAAAAACTAATGTAGCAACTTAATAAGTGAGCTAACAACTTTTAAGATTAAACTTTTGCTGGCCCATTCTACTTCTTTCTCCAAGAGTAAAACTGCAACTATGCTCTTAGAACATCTCTATCAAAGACAACCACCATTTAGAAGAAAAGATTCCCTAGCGGAGCTTGTGGCCAAAGAATGAATGTCAATTCAATATATACCCAAACTTGGACAACATTCCAGTCAGGAAAATTCAGTAACAAAAGTGCAATCAAGAGTTTTTAAATTATGAAGTCAAATTCAACAGTCTTTATATGGTGCCACAACAATTTTATCAACAGAAAATAAAAACTAGAAAGAAACCAAGAATGAGTTGGCAGAATGCAAAATACTAAACTTGAGGGGCTAATATTAAGCAAACTGGGCATAATGTAGATAAGGCTGAAGCAACAGGTAGGAGATGACATGAACGAGGTCAAAACTGAGCTAAGCTCTAACCAGCCAATCCTGTTAAGATATTCCGATTTTTTCATTCTAATTGAATGAATCACAGCAATTTACGGACACTCCACCTCTGTTTAAATTTGAGAAGTGCCTGACGATAAAGAATGGCTAACAGTGGCATAAAGACCCTCAAATACTTGTTTTTCATTAACAATTTCTAAGGTAAAATATAATTATCACAAATATTGCATATCAGATACTTGAAAACATAGCCAAAATAGGAGAGAAGTCAGAGAACTATAAGTTTCCTTGTAATTACAAGAAAAGAACCAAACCATCCAAGAACTCTAAATGTAAAGATGTATCACATTGACTCTTCAAGCAATGTGATGCCACAAAGCTCCAAGAACAAGATTTCTGATATTATTTTTACATGAATTCCCCAATTATGTCAAGAGAGATCAACATCAGTAATTATTAAAAGTATAAGTATCTACAGTGAGATATCAATTCAGATGCTGTTGATAATATGGACGGACAAGACATAATCAACTAGAGACAGAGTGTGATTAACTCAAACACCAAGAACAACATGACTCTCTGTGGGCATTTATGCAGTCAGAAAATATGTAGCCATTACATCTGTTTACCAGTCAATTGAAGAGTTTAGATTTCACAACAAATTTTGAGTCAGTATGTAAAATTTGAACAGGCTACGATCCCCAAAAATCAACAATTATCACATATCATATATAAGCAAAGAATATGAGGCCTATATCTAAAAAATAAAATAAAACAATTATATAAAAAAAAACAACAATGCACAATGATATGTGCATAGATTATAAAGCCATCATCGAAATCAGATCGAAACAATAATCATCTATACATAAAATCAACATGTCATCCAGCATTCAAATCACAGCATAGAACAACGGAATTATTCACATGCCGATCCACATTCAACATTATTATCAAAACCACAAGCATTAAGAATCAGTAACCAAAATAAATTTGATTATTAACTCGCAGCATAGAACCATTAAGAAATTGTATAAAGTCCTGAAACTAACACAAAACGTATAAGCTACTAACTCGAAGTCCCTAATAGTGAAGTCGGCTGATGGACATAACAGCGAAGTGAAAAAAATAAAAAAGGCGAGGGCAAATCCAACATCAAATTACCCAAATCTGAACTGTGCTTATACGGGGCTGAGGAGCTGAGAGAGAGATGGCTTAGGCTCGGAGTTCATGCCGATGATGATAACCAATGGGATGAAGCCGTAATGAGTGACGACTTTGGCCTTCTTCATGGCCCAGGTGCTCCACTCCTTGACGAACTTCCCCGCCGCCGCAATCGAACTCTCCTCCTCGTCCGCCGCCGCGGATTTCCTCACGAGCTTTCCTTTGCCAGCCTTCAGAGACACCCTCGGAGCCATCTGCGATCGGTAAGATTCTGCGTTTTAGGGCTCGGATTTTCGCTTTGTTTCTTGCGGCTGCGTCAACCGGCGATATTTTCTTGAATATTTAGTAAATGTTTCTGCGTAATGGCCAATGGTCACAAATTAGGGGTTTATATAAAGAATCGAAATGCCCTAGAACTATTTACTACTATTAATTTTATATTTAAAATATTTTGTGAGAGGACAAGAATAGCCTCCGTCACTAAAGTGATCGGATTATTATTCACTTTTGCTCCCCACAAATTATGAATCCAAATCAACTTAAACTTGAATTTAATATATTTAATTAAATAACAATCTACTAATTAGATATTTAGATAGTTTGTTTAATGCATGTAGCTTAGAAGTAAACTGATCTAGATTCGTAATTGTACGGATTTTATGCTAATATTTTGATTATTTTATGATGAACAATTATCAGTGAATAATTTTTTTATTAATCTGGTTTTATAATATATATATATATATATATTAAAAATTATTTAGTTTTCTTGGTGATGGTCTAGTGGTAGAGTTGTTATTTGAGGTCAAAAGGTCTCGAATTCAAATCCCGGTCGAATTTGTCACACTTGTACATGAAAAGTGTGATTTATCTGCCTTGCACAAGAACAGAGGTTTATCCAGTGTGCACCTAAGATAGCGGCTGCGAATTCCCACGATATCAAAAAAAAAACAAAAAAACAATTGTCAATTAGCAAATTTAGTTGAATATTTGCATGTTTAAACCATATCTATTACTAATACAAAAATAAAGTTGCCCCCTCCACGGTGCTCCGTTCAGATTTTCCTTTATTCTGGTAATTTGTCTAATTTTAATTCATATATATTCTAATTTTTTTTTATTAATTAAAATTTTATTAATTTCATATTCTTGAAATATCACATGCTTATCTATTAATCACATCTCATATTTATCTTTCCCTCTATTTAATTAATTTCTTCTGTTATGCATGTTAAAATAATAACAATTTCAGAATGCATTCTTATAAATCATTATTTTATACATTCTTAATTCATATATAATAATATATAGAAAATTTGTAAATGAAAATCTCTATAAAGACTAAATAAATATATTTAATCAACATGTCTATATGGAATCCTTTTCATTTTTCATTCATGTTTTTTCTAGATTAGTGCTTTCTAGATTATATATACATTGAATCAAATGTGGGATAGGAAAAGAACAAAAAAACTTGAAGATGTAAACATTTTTTTTTTCTCATTTTGGCAAAGATTAGAGATATCGATTTAATATGAACTAACGAGAAGATTCAAATATACTTAAAAAGAAGGATTTTTACTAATTTTAATTAATATTAACTTTATTTAGATTTTTATCGAGTAATTTAGCATAAACCAACAAGACGGTTTAAATAATATACAAAGAATGATTTTTACTAATTTTAATTAATATTACTTTGAAGATGTAAACATTTTTTTCAGCATTTTGGCAAAGATTAGAGATATCGATTTAACATGAACCAACGAGACGGATCAAATATACTTAAAAAGAAGAATTTTTATAAATTTTTATTAATATTAACTTTGTTTATATCTTTATAGAGTAATTTAGCATAAACCAACGAGACGGTTCAAATAACATAGAAAGAAGGATTTTTACTAATTTTAATTAATTTTACTTGGAGTGTTCATATTTTTATCGAGTATTACTCAACGGATTTGAGACGAGTGTGTACAGTAAGGTCACTATTTTAACCGAGATTAGGACGAACATGTAGAAAAATTATAAACAAATTTAGATTTAAAAAAACATAATGAATGAGTATACTCGATCCATTATCATTCCTAATTATAAATTTAGATACGTGAAATAAAATTAATTTTCTAAATTTGATTAATAATTAACGCGAATAATATCCCAACTTTTAAATAAGATATAAACTTATTTTTAAAATATATACAAATAAATTAAAAGATAAAAGTTATTTCCCTTCGAATTTACTAATTTTAATTAATATTACTTTGAAGATGTAAACATTTTTTTTTCCGCATTTCGGCAAAGATTAGAGATATCGATTTAGCATGAACCAACGAGAAGGTTCAAATATACTTAAAAAGAAGAATCTTTACAAATTTTAATTAATATTAACTTTGTTTAGATTTTTATCGAGTAATTTAGCATAAACCAACGAGACGGTTCAAATAACATAGAAAGAAGGATTTTTTCTAATTTTAATTAATTTTACTTGGAGTGTTCATATTTTTATCGAGTATTACTCAACGGATTTGAGACGCGTATGTACAGTAAAGTCACTATTTTAACCGAGATTAGGACGAACATGCAGAAAAATTCTAAACAAATTTAGATTTAGAAAATACATAATGAATTAGTATACCCGATCCATTGTCATTCCTAATAATAAATTTGGATACGTGAAATAAAATTAATTTTCTAAGTTTGATGAATAATTAACGAGAACAATATCACAAGTTTTAAATAAGATATAAAATTATTTTTAAAATGTATACACGTAAATTAAAATATAAAATTATTTTCCGTCGAGTCTCGACGGGCTACTTACTAGTATATTATAATCAAATATTTACGGATCATCCCATCAAAATTAAAAAATCATATAATCAAATATTTACGGATCATCCAATCAAAATTAAAAAATGTGACTCATTTGGTTTGATGGGGTGTTCTCCGTTGGGTTTTACATTATTATTTTTATTTGGAAAAAGATGAACGGTGGAGTTTGAATCCTAGACTTCACTGCAAAGAGTCCAGAGGTGTTATGAGACTTGTTTCTCAAAGTCATTCTCAATCTTTCTTTTGTTTTATTCTATATGAACTCATTTGGTGTAACATTATAAAATAAGAAGGATTATATATAGTTCGCAAATTCTCTCGTGCGATCAGCCGCACAACTTACAACCGGATCCTACCCGACCCGAAACCCAACCTCTTTGCTAAGATACAAAAAAAAAAAAGTACAAATTTTCTCCACATTTTTCTTCTATTTTTTTTCCGGTCTCCATACTTTTTCCCACCGCCTATAACATCTATCTCTCACTTCGTCGTTGCTCAATTCTCTATTATACGTCGTCGGCCGACTCCGCCGGTCACTATTGTCCACGACGGTGGCGGAACCGATTCAGGAAACCCTCTCACCCATTTTTCTGATTTTTCTTTTCCTATCTCCTACATATCCCTCCACAGCACCACCATACTTAATTCGCTGCCACTCGCTCATCGTCGCCTTTCACCCATCGCCCACTGTGGCGGCGCAATGACGGTTTTGGTATCATCCATTCAAACGTTAGGTATGCCATTTCTTTCTCTGGTTTGAATTTTTTGTTTTTTGTTCATAATGTTTGGAAAATGTCATCTCAGAGTGTGCATGTGTGTGTTAGTTCATTAAATTGTTCTTGTATTTCATTAGGTTGTTGTCTGCAGCATAGTCTCTGCAAATGGTTGTATGATTGTGCTCGGAAGAGCTTCAAGTATATGGCTTTTTTTTTTTTCTAATTTAGGATAGGTGTGGCTTTATGCTATAGAATTGATCTTGACCTATTGTCGCCAATCGCCGTTTTGAGGACGCGTTATTGGTAAATCCCGCAACTAAGTGAGAGTTTATGAGGCACATGTGAAGTGATCTGTAATGCTGGCAGAAAAAGATTACTCTATTTTAAGATTGCTCTTGATGTTTTTCTTTTTTTTTAGATTTACATGTGAAGTGATTTGTTTGAGAAATGGACATTTTTATATTTGTATTTCTGTTTTTATGATTCATACTTTGAACTAATGCACTAAATTCTCCTCATGATTTGCTCACGTATGCGAATCTTGATGAGGTTATCTTTGTAGCTTGTGTGAGTAAGTTGATTCAGTATTTGGGGAAGTGGCTGATGAAGTTTGAAAGGTTTCCTCAAGCTGGTCCTTGTCCTAAGGGATCATCAACATTGGGGTTGGAGGTTTGTGATTGAATTCCAACTCTAGAAAGCGTTGTCAAGTATTTTAGAACTATTAACTCTTTGAAATACTGTGGCAGAACCCGTTTATGTTTGAACCTTGCTAATATTATATGCCATTTATATTTATGGAGAAAATTGACCACCTTCTGATTTCTAGTGTAGGTTTGTTGATGTTGGCTAGCATTAATTTATGATCTTCATGTTGTCTTTGAATATGTTTGTTTGTATATTATGATTATTGATTAGGTGAGAAAAATCGAATTCCACTAGTACTAGTGACATTCTAGAAAAGAATTCCACTCGTAGTAAAGGTGTAGTTAATGTAGCATTTTTGGTTGCTCACACTTTCCATTGTCAGCATTATATGTCTTCTTTTGAAGCAGAATTTATATAATGCATGCATGAAGCTTCTTTAATTTCCTCTGTTGAATGTTTTGACAGCAAAGGCTATAATTTCTTCCGGTGGCAATGACAATAGTGGAAAAGAAATAGTTTTATCTCCTTTTGGCGAATAGAGGTAGCATTTTTCATGTTACAAATATTAATTTTTTCTATATCAAATGATACTATTATATATTGCAAATGGTACTTATGTTTGCATATTATCAGAGAATTGTCGACTTCTGTTGAAGCTGCCAATAAAAAGAAGAAAGAAAAGAAAAAGATAATTGTATTGCCTGATGAGATGAAGAAAAGCAAGAAGAGAAAGCATGAAAAGAATCAAGCGGGTACTAATTTAATTTACTATGACAAACATATGCATGACTATGTTTGCATGCTCATTTCGGAGAAATATGTTTATGAATGCATGAATATTCTTGTTTATTTGGAGATATAGTATAAGATTTGGTTGTAGACCTGGTTGATTATGTGAGTTGATTCTTCATTTAAAAGATGCACAGAAAGCTACCATTAAATCTATTACTAGTTTTGGGAAAAATCTTAGTTTGAATGGTTAGAGTTATATTCCTTGGATGAAATTGTATTGGTTCATTGACCATTTTGATCCCAATAGACATGTATTGAAACTTAAAGGAGGTAGAAATATTGTTCTAACTGCAGCTCATGTTGAGGACCTGTTTTTGCTACCTAGGATAGAGGGAAATAATGTGTAGTTGTTGGGCATGAATGGTGATAATGAGGCCACTCATTTCTTAGAGGAAATTAAGTCAAGATATGGTTTGGGTAACAAAGTAAATGAAAAATCTATACATAGCCTCTTAAAGAACAACAAGTATGAGGGACTACAAGGTAATGGAGCAGACTTTAAGATACTTTTCGTTTTATATGCCTTTTCTACGTTTTTGGCGCCAACTCAAATTTTTCTTAATTGAGCTTCCTTTGATTAACTCATTGATTAACGTAGACAAGATCTCGTCATTTGATTGGTGCACTTTTATAGAAGAAAGGTTATGTAAAGTACTACGAAGTTTGAAGGAGAACAAAAGTAAGAAAAATGTGAATGGTCGTCTTCTTGTTCTTCCTTTGCTTAACTACTAGTGTGGTACGCGCATCGCGTAATATTGATAGATTTTAATAATATATATACATATCAAACATAAAATAATCATATGATAATAGATACTAATAATAAAATACTATAATAAGGGTATAATGGACAAATCAAATTTTGTAAACAAAACTTTTTTATAATAGGTATAGATTTTCATCAATTTATGTGGTTAGGTCTGCCCGAGAGGTCTACCCTATCACTTATTAAGCATTGGACATCTCACACATTAACAAAAAGGTTAGATAGTGAGATTGAGGGTTGCAGTAAATTTTGACAAAGGAAATGGGTAGAAGAAGGTACTTATCCTATTAGTGAGAAAACTAAATCTCCCGATGTTGACCATACTGAAGCACCAAATCACTTTGATGATGTCTTTGATGCGACATTTGTGAGTTTGGATGGCATTCCCTTCGATGAAGATCATGAATATGATAAAGATCAACAATACATCACTTACAAGCTGCCTCGGGACTAGAGGAACGATATGGAGATCAAAGTCATTTCAAAAAATTTATGCACTCATTTATTTGATATAAAATTATATTATGTTCTTTGTTTATTTAATTTCTCGTGTTTTATATAATCCTAAGGCCTTGCATATGTCATTTTTGATGTTGAAGAGGGATTTCAATATCATAATTTACAATCATATGGAAAGAATCAGGGACATAAAGAAAAATGGCAATGAACTAGCGACATCAACTACCACTTCATCTCCTTCTCCACCGCTTGAAATGTCCGATAGCCAAAAATTCTGGAGTGATGTTCAAATGCACAAATGCATTGATGATATGGTGGATAAGTTTATGCAAATGAAAAAAGAAAAGAAAAGATAAGTATCCACGATTTGAACTTCTATCTCAGGATGCTCACCAGATACTGAGGATGATAAGATCACTCCTAAAGTACCTCAAAAGAGTAAGTAATACTCCCTCCGTCCCCCAAAAATGTGGTCCAATTAATATTTTATACTTCACATATAATCAAATTTGGACTATACTTTTGGGGGACGGAGGGAGTATATGATATGATATATAATTTTTTTTTTAATTTCTTCATTGCATACGAACATTTTGTCTATATTAAATAATAAAGTAGTTGCTCCTGTAGGAACTTGTTATGAGCAGAATGATGAACATATGACTTCTAATTTTGAAATCCATGAACAAGTGAGAGATTATAGAAATATAAAGACATATGGAGGTACTCAATATTTAATATTAATTGATATTAATTCAGTTTTTAATTGTAATGTTTATGTACATGTAGTTGAGTATATTACGAGTATAGTTGATCCGATGTGTCGATACCTTGATGACGACTGGATCATTAATAACAAAGTATCTTTGAAGACAAGATTCTTGATGAAGAACTCTAGATACCTAATAGAGTTGAGCAGATGTGAAAAAGACATAGTAGATTTTTCTTTTCACTCATCATCCAATGATACAGTATGTAACTTTTAATGTTTATAGATGAATTTGTATACTGTTGAAAAATCATCTCATGTTGAAAAATTAGTAGATGATGAAGTATTGAAGTTCGTGTTTTGTTGTATACTTGTTCATGTGTGACTGAGGTGGCATACGCTTAAATCAGATAAATGTTGGATAATGTTTTGTTACTTTTCAAGAATCTTTTATATATGCTAGTTGTTAATTTTCTAGAATTAGTATAATAGAATAAGAATGCAGTCTCACTCACTTACGTGAACTTTACATTTATAGTATAGGTTCTCTTGTTTTATCATGATAATGCCTATTACAGTCAGTGTTGTAAAAAACGGTGAGGTAGTACGCCTCGAGGCGCGCCTCATGACGCTTTTGCATATTTTAGGTTGCCGCCTTAATAACAGGTTTTGAGGCTACTGTCTTTTTTCTATGAGGCGTACGCCTTGAGGCGGTTCGAGGCTTAAGCCTCAATTGTTAATTAAACCTAAAAATAAAAAACCCCCTACTCATTTCTCATTCCCGCTGCGGCTGCCACTCCTCCTCGTCTCTCATTTCCTCTCCACTCCTCCTCTCTTCACTCGGCCTCCCTCTGCCACCAGCCACTGCCGTCGCTGGCGACCGCCGTCAGCCGCCGCCACCCTTCACCTGCTACCCGTGTAACTGTAAGTGGTTAGTAATTTAGTATTGTGTTTTCTTTTTAACTTATAATAACAAATATTTATTGTTATTTCATTTATAATTAAGTAGTTTCACAATTATTAGGAAAAGGTACAAGAAGAAATGGCTTCAATTTGATCAATGAGGACAATGAGGAGGAGCCCGAGTGGATGGATGAGGGTGATGATGATGACATGCTACAAATGGATATGGATAGTGAATAGTGATAATGATCAATGTTGTAAAAAACGAAAGGCGTACCTGATACGTTTTGCCTTGATGAGGCGAGGCATAAGCCTCAAACTAAAGAAAAATAAATCACATAAAAGTAATAAAATAATTATAAAATAAAATAACAAACCACACATAAAGTTCCATAGTTTATAAGTCCTAAAAATTTAAAATCAAAATGCATGAAGTCTTCCAAGATAGGCACAAAGTCTTAAACATAGCAAATTAAACACATAAAAGATAAAAGTCTTAAGTCTTAATAGCAAATCAATAATCATTATCACTATTCACTATCCATATCCATTTGTAGCATGTCATCATCATCACTCTCATCCTCGTCCTCATCCACCCACTCGGGCTCCTCCTCATTGTTCTCACTGATCAAATTGAAGCCACTTCTTCTTGTACCTTTTTCTAATAATTGTGAAACTACTTAATTATAAATGAAATAACAATAAATATTTGTTATTATAAGTTAAAAATTAAAGTTTACCTCTTGCATTTGTGCTTTTCTTGGCCTTATTACTTCCTTGATGACCACCACGTCGACGATTGCTTGAACTTGAAGTGCCTTCATTTCTCATTGGCACTTCTTCAAACATAGTTTCAAGTTCATCATTAGTCATTTCACTAAATTTTAGTCTTTGCAAAGTATCACTCGATTCACCCTCCTCATCACCAACAAGCCATTCATCGTCGGAAGACAAATGATCTACTTCCAATGGATCAATGTCACCACTACGACTTTTCACCTTCACATGTCTATCTTTCAACCTTTTATTGTACATGACATAGACCAAATCGTTCAGCTTCTTAGTACTCAAACGATTCCTTTTCTTTGTATGCACCTATAATTTTAAATTTTTAACAATAAAAGATAAGTTATACAGTATAAGTGTATAACTATAAAAAACAAAGATCTATAATTAACTTTAACAAAAAAAATATAAAATACCTGATTGAACATACTCCAGTTACGCTCACAAGCTGAAGCTGAACATGTTAAACTTAAAACTTTGACAGCAAAACTTTGAAGCTCTGGAACTCATCTCCAAATTGAATCCACCAATTTCCTGTTGTGAAACAAAATACATTATACATATTTAATATAAGGTATTAAATTAATTAATCAAAAACAACATAAAAGATAAATCTTGAATAAAATATTAATCGGTCACTTATCAGGAGATCTGTGAAGATACGATTCTCGTGCTTGTCTGCAGCCAAAGAGTCCTACCTTATTTTTAAATAAATCCAAGTCCAAATCAGCTTTTACTAGGGATTCTGAAGAAACCAATTTCTACATGCAGCTGATCAACCCCTTCTTTATCT
Source organism: Agastache rugosa (assembly GCA_031470985.1). Classification (NCBI taxonomy): domain Eukaryota; kingdom Viridiplantae; phylum Streptophyta; class Magnoliopsida; order Lamiales; family Lamiaceae; genus Agastache; species Agastache rugosa. The sequence continues at coordinate 6,182,149 of CM062605.1, forward strand.
CACGATGGTTTGAAAATTCTAGATGATATTGATGTCTAGGATTTAAGAAGTACGCTGCAGCATGTATGTCTCGATGGAGCTGATTTTCCCACTTCGCATCGATAATATCCCATATTTCCTTGTACTTCCCGAGCTCACCTCCAAAATTTTTAGAAATCTCTTCTTTAGCTTCATCAATAGCACCATATATGAATCCCATTGCCGGCATTTGTTCTCCATCCACCATTCTTAAGACTTTTACCAATGGTCTCGTACTATGAAGAGTATAGAGAACACTTGGCCAAAAAGTCCTATCACTTAAGATAATCGCCTTTATCTTTTTTCCTTTACTTGAGGCTGCCCATGTACTGTTTGCCCATTCAGCAGAAGTGAACATAGCTTCTAATGGTTGCTTTGACTGAACCATACTCTCTAAAGTCAAGAAAGATGTGGCAAACCTAGTAGTTGCTGGACGAATAAGCTTTCTATTAGTGAATTTTCTCATCATTGCCAACACAAATCCATGATTGTAGATGAAATTGCTGACTTCTCTTGCCTTCAACAATGCATTCTTATGTTGGGGGTAGCTCTCCAAGTTTCTCAAGCATCAAGTCAATGCAGTGGGCAGCACATGGTGTCCAATAGAGACGTTGTCTCTTATCCATCAACTTCTTCCCGGCAGCTTTGTAGTTGCTAGCATTATCAGTCACGACCTGCACCACTAATTCCTCTCCAACTTCCTCAACAATGCCATCAAGAAGCTCAAATAACATGTTGGCATCTTTAACTGCATCTGAAGCATCAATACATTTTAGGAAGACTGTGCCATAAGGGTTGTTCACCAAGAAATTGATCAAACTTCTTCCTCTCATATCTTTCCAACCATCGGACAATATGCATACACCAGTTTGTATCCAAGTCTTCCGAATTTCATCAGCAAAAGTAGTGGTTGTGTTAACTTCTTCCTTAAGAATCCATCCGCTCAACTCATGTCTTGAAGGAGACTTCAAACCTGGACCATACTGACCAACGGATCTAATCATGCTCACAAATGAAGCAGACTCAATCACATTGAAAGAGATTCCATTCTCAAAAAAGAATCTTCCAATGTCCAAAGCTACTTGTTTTCTTGCTTCTTTGGGCAGAACCGGAGGAATTTCTTCACCATCTTTATTGATCCTTGTAACCCACTTATCGATTGCTCCTATCTTAGTTCTTTTTTCACCTTCAAAAGAAGTTGAATCAACATGCTGCCCACTTCCACTCCCATTCCCACTTCTAAAATATGCTCATGTTTCAACCCTCTCATCAAATTTTGCTTCAGCCATTCGCTTTGTCTTTTTTCGATTCTCGATTATGGCTATCATCTCTTTTTTTGCCTCCTCGATCACTGATAGACATGGCTGAACATTATTATGAGTGCCGGCAAGATGTTCTTTCATTCTACTAACTCCGCCGGTGATCACTTGTTCACAAAAGTTGCATCTAATGTATGCATAAGATGCATTCGGATTTTTGGGTGCAACTCGAGTCCCATACTTCCAACACGGATCTTTTTTTGAATTGTTTGATTGACTACAATCACGCCCTTGTCTTGGAGGAGCCATTAACCTAAATATTGTGAACAAATTACAATATTTAGTCCAAAGTCCAAATGACAGCCACATTAAAAAAAGGTAATCACAAAATAATTATAAAAAAGAAAAAAGAAACTACTTAACTGCTGCTATCAATCACAAAATCACAAAATAATAAAAAAAATCACTACTTAACTTAACTGCTACTTAACTGTTCGAAAAAAAAATCACAAAATAATTAAAAAAAAATGAAACTACCTAAGTCTGCTGCTATCAATGTTACGAACAGTAACTTAATATACTTAAATACATAACTTTAAGCTTTCAATTAAACAAAAATACAAGGGGGGAAGAAGATATATAAAAAGAAAACACAATACTAAATTACTAACCACTTACAGCAGCACGTGAAGGGTGGCGGCGGCTGACGGCAGTGACTGGTGGCAGAGGGAGGCCGAGTGAAGAGAGGAGGAGTGGAGAGGAAATGAGATGCGAGGAGGAGTGGCAGCAGCGGGAATGAGAGAAATGAGGTGTTTTTTTTATTTTTAGGTTTAATTAACAATTGAGCTTGATTTAATGTATGGGCTTTAAATTAATTTAAGAATGGGTAGCCCAAAAATAAAAAATAGACATCCCAAATAAGTTAAATAACACAAAAAAGCCCAAAAAATTGAGGCTTAAGCCTCGAACCGCCTCGAGGCGGTGCGCCTCAAGGCGTACGCCTCACAGAAAAAAAAGCGGTAGCCTCAAAACCAGTTATTAAGGTGGTAGCCTCAAGGCTAAAATATGCAAAAACGCCATGAGGCGCGCCTCGAGGCGTACCGCCTCACCGTTTTTTACAACATTGATAATGATTATTGATTTGCTATTAAGACTTAAGACTTTTATGTGTTTAATTTGCTATGTTTAAGACTTTGTTCCTATCTTGGAAGACTTCACGCATTTTGATTTTAAATTTTTAGGACTTATAAACTATGGAACTCTATGTGTGGTTTGTTATTTTATTTTATAATTATTTTATTACTTTTATGTGATTTATTTTTCTTTAGTTTGAGGCTTACGCCTCAAACCGCCTTGAGGCTTACGCCTCACCTCATCAAGGCAAAACGCCTCAGGTACGCCTTTCGTTTTTTACAACATTGATTACAGTTATAATGTAACATAAGATGCTCAACTATAGTGGAGTTGATTACACGCCCAAATAAATCGGGAAAATAGTTGAATGGTTGAGGAATGTTTTATTTTTAATATGGTTTATTTTTAAATGTTTCAGGATGAATGTTTTTATGCATGATCTTCGTCATTCTACATTTGTTGTCAACTTTAGCACGATTCAAAGCATGCATGATGGTAACTTCATAGATTCAAACATTGTTGATGCTTGGGCATTGTTGCTTAACAAGGCTGCTAAGTTCAATTCGTGGAAGAATTCAGCCAAGACACATAAATTCTACTTCAACACTCAACATTCGGTAAGCTTTCTTTTTAGTGTAATGTTATTTATCTCTTGTATAAATGTTATTTATTTTGCACTCTTTTTTCAGTGTTTTCATGCCAATGTTTTGGATGAGATTGATGGTGCTAAAGTTCAAAAAATGGCATACAATGTGAGAAGTTCTTGGCACTATTCCATGAAAGCAAATTGTTCAGTTGAATGATCTTCACACAATAGAGTTTGTAAGATATATGTATAATAATTAATATTATTGTACTACTTAATTGTCATATAATTAATCTGTCTATGCTTTATTATTACAATTTTTTATTCCTATTTGCTTCAATCAATGTTGTTGTCATAAATCTTAGTGAACGAACGATTCACTATTTGGACAATCTGAAGATAAATTATTATGGGAACAGTGTATTTTGGAAGCTTGTCCATATTTTGGTAATTACATTTTTTTATTTATTTTCTGTTTTGTATTATAGTTAAAATATTTTTTTCGGCAATTGAGAAAATTTTATTCAACCTTTAGCTTTTCTACAGAAAGAACAATTTTCAATATTTCTTCAAGATATGGGACATCCACGAGGCATAGAAGTTAACTCATATCCAATTGAAAATGTTGATTTTGAATGGCATAAAAAGAACGATAGTAATCACGATTGTGATGTGTCCTCATGAACCACATGGAGAATTTTACTCGTCATTCTTATGACTGTCAAGATTTATTATTGATGTAAAATTTGCATTTGTTTAGATGTTGCATTTTATATATTCGATTATTCTTTTGACTGTATTTCATTTTATTGGATGAAGCCTTCATCTAGAAGAAAACTGAGAGCACAATATTGTACAAGGATCATTTTGTCCAACCTTAATGAGTGTAGATGTGAAGTTTTAATTTGAGTCCTTGAATTTTCCAAAAGGAAAAATGACGCACGTATAATTTTTCTGATGCTTAGCCTGTTGATTGTTTCAAGTGTTTGTTTCTGACTAAATTTCTTGTTTTATCGTAAAATGCTCTTTTTCTTTTGTTTCTGACTTAATTTCTGTCAAATTGAACTCTGGTATGAGATCATCAAAGTTCTTCATCCTCTTTAATATATGGAGATTGTTGGAATTGTACTACATTACCGTGAAATGCCACTTTAACTGTTTTGATGAAGCATCCTCTTTTGGTGTCTGAATCAAACTCCTTTAGATCTATGCAATAGAAGAACATCTCACTTTCTGAAAATTCTAGTCCAGTAAAGTCAAAAATCAGTAAATAGGTCTATCTCTTCTAAAGGGAATTTGCTAATGTAGAACCAGTGCGTGTGGATGTATGTCATTCTTATTGGTATGACTGAAATTTGATGTATGATAGTGCTCTGAATGCTTTCTTCTTTACTATTGAATCTCTGCTATTGATGCATGCGACTGAGATTTCAAACATCTCATAGGCTTTAATGGGAACTTTCGTAGAGAAATCTAATCTAAACAACTTTGCTTTGCTCTTGGGTTGAAGGATTTTGAGTCATTTATGTGGAGTTGAAAATTTATTGATAGTTGTTTTCATTGACATTCCAAGTACCTCCTGTGACATGTTTGATCTCTTTGTAGACGGCGGTGACTTAATCTTAAGATAAAAACCACTCGGTTTTTTATTGCTAGAATATTATTGCAATAAAAGTATCATTTACAGTGAATAAGAGTAACATTTTACATGAATAAAAGTAACATTTGTCGATATTAAAAGTAGTATTTACACTTAAGATAAAAACCACCCTGTTTTTTATTGCAATATGGTGGACGGAGGGAATCTTTTAGTTAAGATTTTTTCTTTTGAAATCTTTTACTTGATTTTGAACAACCAGTCGTATACAATACATGCTCCCCAGAAATAGTAAAAGCTGTATTAATGACATGCACCATATAAACCCGTGTCACCCACCAAAAATTCAAAATAGTGGATCCCTTTCTCCACTTAAATAACATATACTTTACTTTTGGTGGACGGAAGTAGTAATTCTTATAACTTTTTCATGCTTCATCTACTAATTTATACCAATCCAGTTTTTGTGGCTTAGGGGCGTAATAAAATTTGATCGTTCAATAAAATAAAATAAAAATGTTGAACTTATAAATAAAAAATAAACAGTGACTATTATAACTGCTATTTTAAATGCCCAATGATAAAAATAATATGTTCCGATTTGAATTTGATTGTTAAATTGGATGGTTAAGCATTGATTAACAGACACTGTCTTTTATTCTGTCGATTGAAACTATTGATCTAATTGATCAATGATCATCAATTGGTGGTTAACCACCCATTATTCGAGCCTCATCAAGGTTTCGTTCGCTATTTTATTCACACACTGCAAGTGTACCGGTGCATAGAAAATAATATCATATTTCACAAGGATTGATTTCACTCGAGCAAATACTACTTTCAACTATTATCTCACTATTTAACTTTTGAAATTGAGAGATTTAATTCTAAGAACAATTTTAATAAATAAAAGCATGGAAAATTTAGAGATTGAAAGAAGAGAGAATTGATTATTCCATGGATTCGATTTCAATGGATTCATGGATTCAAACACATCTCAATTAATCAATCACTTTTGTTAGACTGGATTCTTCATAAAACAATCACAAGTATAGTCTAAATCTAACCTACAATTTATTACTCTACAGCCACCATCCATCCCACTCTCACTTTTCTCTCTTCTCTCAAACTATCTCTCCCCGTATACTCTCTCTCTCTCTCTTCTACAGTCACCGCCGTCGTCGCCCTTCCGCCATCACCACTGTCTCTTTTTTGCCATCGCCACCGTCACCGCCTCCTTCTGCGGACAACTTATTGTCTTCTCCGGTCATCTTCTCCGCTGCGACCCGAACAACCATTTGTCCACCATATCCGCTGCTTTCTTCTAGATCCACCGGCTTCCATGGCGTCGAACGTCGACTCCAGATCTAACGAATACAATGATGATGCTTCACAAATAGAGAGTTGCTTAGATGTATTTTCGTTCAAATTTTTATGCAGATGTGTTCTCTGGTTGCCTATGATCGTCTTCTGATTGTGGCTGAATTTCTGATTGGAGTTAGATTACACGTTGCTTGATTTCTGTGCTTGGGAGGAAGGCTGTTAGTGGGGTACTTTTGTTTCTATTTCTGCAGTTTTGCTGCTCGTTATTTGGAATAGCAGCAGATTCTGGCGAACTTGGTACGACATGTATGAACGAATCTCATTCGTTTCAAGTGTACCACGACACAGTGCAATTATTTTTTATGACTGGTACGAATGAATCCATTCATTTCGTTCGTACGAACTAGTTGTGATCCATTACTTGGTACGAATGAACGCATTTGTCCCGTCCGTACTAACTAGTGTTGCACCATAATTTGGTACGAGTGGTACAAATGAAATGATTCGTCTCGTTCGTACCATCTAGTGGCGCACCATAACTTGGTACGAGAGGGACAAATGGGTTCATTCGTCCCTTTCGTACCAACTAGTGGCGCACCATAAATTGGTACTAGTGGTACGAATGAATCCATTTTGTACCAATTTCACCATGATTTCGGCTCTCGATTTTCTAAACTGGCTCCGCTATGACTGGATCTAGATTTTTGCTTTTTTTGTAACAGCACGGTCATCGGATCTATGTTTTGGCGTTTGAATCAGGATCGGATCTAAGGTTTTGTAAGGCGGCGCCATCGCCGGAATGTTTGGATCTAATTTTAGCGCTGACACCGTTGTAATGTATAGTCAAGGACGGCATAGAGGCGGAGATTAGAGTTTTCAGTGAGAGAGAGGACGAAAGAGAGAGGACAATGAGTAGAGACGGAGAGAGAAATTTGACTGTAACAAAATCTGACAGAATTTATGTTAAATTAAGTTTTTAACAACTTTTATTTTCCACTATGCTATTTGACATTTTTATTCAACAATGAAAGTGAAAAAAACATATTCCTGTTTATTGGACCGATTAATTTGATTTTTTTTCACATTGTTTTATTTTTGGATAGATTTCACATTATTTTTTGGAAACTCGATTTTGGTTCGATTTGTTTTATCACGACTGAGAAAATGTAATATGTATATTTTTTTGGTAAATTGTATGTAAATTCCTGACCTTTTTTGAAATTCGGTTTTATTTCCTAACTTTTTAATTTTTCTTCTAAAATTTCTACATTTCAATGTGTTTGATTTTTCTCCCGCGTTCAATTTTTTTCCAAATTGAGAGTTGGACTCGAAAATTGCTTACATGGCAAATCGCCCCAAACGACGTAGTTTCAAGATGGAAATGCTTACCTGATTTAATTTGTGGGAACCTTTGAGAATTTGTAGCTTTAATTACACCGGAATTATTTGCCAGGAGAAAAATCAAACAAATTGAAAGGTGAAGATTTTAGACAAAAAATTAAAAAGTTAGTAAATAAAACAGAATTTCAAAAAAGATGGGAAATTTATATGCAATTTGCCCTATATATATATATATATTTTTTTTTTTGATGTTTTATCTATATTTTATCTAAATAATTTATTTCCTAACTCGAGTTATATATACATATCTCTCACGGTCTCAACAGAGCATAAATTAAAATCAACGCATTTGTAACCCTAATTTATAACTCCATCCATCTGTCTCTAAGGGCTCACCCCACTCGCCAGTCCTAGAATCGTATTTAAGCCAGAGACTCGCGCCTCCGTCAGCCCATCGCCTCGCCGCCGCTCGTTTCGCTCCCGTCGCTGCCGTCAGAATGGCTGTTGTGGAAGAAGACTTGCATCCCGGAACCGGAGGAAAAGGAGCTATGGACTCCACGAAGAAGAAGCGCAAGAGAAACAGAGACAAAAGCAAAACCCCAAAACCCCAGAAAAATGAAGAGGTAGTAGAAGAAGAAGACTTGAAAGAAGAAGACGGAGAAGCAGACAATGTTGAGGAAGAAGAAGTAGTTGTGGAGGAGAAGAAGAAAGAGAAGAAAAGGAAGAAGGAAACAGAAGCTGCGGGAGAAGAGAGAGAAGGAGAAGACGAAGAGATTGGTTTGAAGAGAGAGATGAAGGTCAATTCATCGGGGATTATGAGCGATGAAGCTTTTGAAGCGCTGCCGATGTCAAAGCTCTCTATGGATGCTATCAAAGATATGGGATTTCAGTATATGACTCAGGTAATAGAACTCCCTTTTATTGAATCGTTTTTATTTGGCTGCAAGATTCTACGTGATAAATGTTATATACGGAGATCACTACAGAGCTCATACAAAGTAGAGGAAAACTTTTGCTGATTGTTTGTGAATTTGTGTTTATTTATGTGTTGGGTTGTGAAGATCCAAGCTAGAGCAATTCCACCACTTCTGGAAGGAAAAGATGTTCTTGGTGCTGCAAGGACAGGTTCTGGAAAAACGCTTGCCTTTTTGGTTCCGGCTATTGAACTGATGTTTAACATACGTTTTACGCCTCGAAATGGGACTGGTGTTATTGTCATTTGTCCAACGAGGGAGTTGGCCATACAGGTACATGCCCTTTTATATTTTTTCATTTTGACCTAATATTGATAATTCACTGAAACTCTGTTATGAACTGTAGTCACCTTTTCCACTTAAGCTTTTCAATTGTTACACTCATGAATAAGCAATGCTTTTAACTATTTGTCCTTCTCCAGCTATGTTAAAGAGTGAAGGTTTTTTTTACTATAGTTGATTCCACATGTTTGTGGTTACTGAGACCATCCATAATAACATATTTACCATCATGGATTTGCCGTTGTCTGAGCTTGGGCAGAGGAATTTATCTTTTTAGGAACTATGCTATTAATTATGCTAGGTTATTGGGGGTTGGATTATCCTTCTTCTAAGTTATGTTTTTTTATTTCCCTTACTTGTCTTTGTAACTTGGACATTCATATTTTGTGGTATGATGGACTCACAATCTGATGGCTATGTTGAAAAGCCTCTTAGTGCACTTCAGTTCACCTAAACCAAATCTTGTCAGCTTCTTGTGCCCCTTTATATAACCTGATTTTTGAATTACCTTGGTGCATGGTTCTTTTATTCTCCACCTCCCCCAAACTTGTAACCTGAGATTTGACATCATTTAGTTGCAGGTAGATCCTTCAGTTTCAATGTTCACATTTATGAGACTTAACTTCATTACATGATGCAGACACATGCCGTAGCTAAGGACCTTCTGAAGTATCATTCACAGACACTGGGATTGGTAATTGGTGGTTCAGCACGAAGAGGAGAAGCAGAGCGTATTGTCAAAGGAGTAAATCTTTTAGTAGCAACCCCTGGTCGACTTCTTGACCATCTCCAAAATACGAAAGGCTTTATCTTTAAAAACCTGAAGGTAAGAGAAGAGCTTCCCCAAGACATATAGATCCTTCTAGTTGAGTCTATTTTGTTGTCAGAGGACTCTTGCCTTACTTAGTTACTTCTATGATATCTTTGGGATATGCAGTGCCTCGTGATTGATGAAGCTGATAGGATCTTGGAAGCTAATTTTGAAGAAGAAATGAAGCAAATTATTAAAATTTTGCCGAAGGTACATATTGCCATGTAATTGCTTTCTTCTCTGTAGTTCTTTCATTTATCTGCTAATTAAGTATTCCCTTCCACCCAAGATAAAGCCATTGCTGTATCTACTTCTGGTGTTTCTTGTAGCAAATAATTTACAACTTGTAGCTGATTTATTTTGGATCATATTCTTTTTTAATACCATTGGAACAATAACTTTGAAAGCTTTCATATAATTGCCTTGGTTATTAGTGCATATAATTGGTTTAGAATGGTAAGTCATGTCTGACTTTTCTCAAATGCTACCATGTGCAGGAGAGGCAAACAGCTCTTTTCTCAGCTACACAAACAAAGAAGGTAAAGTCTATTCCTTTTGCAGGAGAAAATCTCTATAACTGTTGTGTTCAGGAATAAAACTAAGAAATTGATAGAGATCAAACACAAAAAATGAATTGGTAATATGAAATTATTTACCTGTCTGGTCTGCCAACACTTTGACCGCAAATTTTTTTATTCAAATGTGGAATATATCCAACTATATATGCTAAAATTTCACTGCTAGTTAAAAAAGAGGATGTTTTCAGCCTATAGGATTTGTTATGTCCTTATTTTCATTTGCTCCTTGACAAACTCAAAAGTCTACTGCATATATTCGTTTCAGGTTGAGGATCTTGCACGGTTATCATTTCAGACAAAGCCAGTTTATATTGATGTGGATGATGGAAGGAAAAGGGTGAGCAATTACTTTCTCTTCTTGTTCATCATAAGGTCAAAATTTACGTTCTATACTAACTTATCTTTGAATGGTGTAGGTCACCAATGAAGGACTACAGCAAGGTTACTGCATTGTCCCTTGTGCGCAGAGATTTAATCTTCTCTATTCCTTCTTGAAGAAAAATCTGTCAAAGAAAGTCATGGTTTTCTTCTCATCTTGCAATTCTGTCAAGTTCCATTCAGAACTTCTTCGATACATTCGGATTGATTGCCAAGATATCCATGGCAAGCAAAAGCAGCAGAAAAGAACGTCTACCTTTTTTGATTTCTGCAAAGCTGAGAAGGGTATCTTATTATGCACTGACGTTGCTGCACGTGGTCTTGATATTCCAGCAGTGGTACGTTTTTTTACTTTAGGCAAGCTGTTCCTTATTCCCATAAAGACCTGATAAAAAAAAATATAGAATATCATAGAGAATTTATTTGTCTCATACATTGCTTGTGGTAATCTTGTTCCCCTTCTTTTTCTAGGACTGGATTGTGCAGTATGATCCTCCTGATGAGCCCAAGGTGATTTAATAACACATCCTGTCAAATTGTTTGCTGTATATCCGTAATGTTTTTAGTAACCTTTTCCACCCTCCCTCACCCGTTGTTTTATCAATGCTTTCAGGAATATATTCATAGAGTTGGACGAACAGCTCGTGGGGCAGGTGCAAAAGGGAATGCTTTGCTTTTCTTGATTCCAGAAGAGTTACAGTTTCTTCGATACCTTAAGGTACGAGGCCTATGTGATTCACATAATATCATACAACAATCAAATTGGCCATAGTAGAAATAAGCATGTACTGTACCCAATGCACTGGTTTTAATCTGGTTCTCTTGTTGCTGGGAGCCCTTAAATTTTTTAAGAAATGAAGACAGTTCTTTTACAAGGAAGATGTTCATGGGCATTACTTACCTATCTGAATAGCTATGTGAAACAGGAGTTGTTTCACTGGTCAGTTGAAGTCTTTTATGTTGATTAAGATATGCAACTGAAGTTTTCTGTCCTCAATCAATCATGATTATTCTTAAGAACTCTGATGGCTGAAGATCCCTATTAACTTTAGCTTGTGGTGCTCTGCTAGATTTCTATTATTAGTTTCAGAAGGATGTCATGTCACATAATGCTATTTTCTTATAATAAATACTTATTGTCTTATTTTTCTGTTATTCTCTGAAAATGTGATTACTGGAATTTCAGGCTGCCAAAGTGCCAGTCAAAGAGTATGAATATGATCAGAAGAAGATCGTGAATGCTCAGTCTAAGTTGGTAAGTTCTTGTGTACGAGGCTTTAATTTCATTATTTTTCTTGGAAACTGCGCCTCATTATCCTATTTTGCTTACACAATTGTCATTATGCTTGTTATTCAGGAAAACATTATCTCCGAAAACCATTACTTAAACAAGTCGGCCAAAGATGCTTACAGATCTTACATTCTCGCTTACAATTCACACTCTATGAAGGACATCTTCAATGTTCACAGGCTTGATCTACAGGTACTTTATATTTTCCTAACTGAGACAGATGTTATGAATTTACCCAAATAAATGTATTGTGGGATTTAATAAAAATTGTAGCAACAAATTACATTAATGTAGAAATTGTTCCAGTCAAAACTTTTGTGGTGATGTCTGTCATTTGTTATGGGTGGTAATTTGATTGTTTTCTATTGATGTACTATGGCAACCAGTTTCACAAAGCAAGGACTTATGTGCACAAATACTATAAAACTCCTCTTATCAAACTCGAGTTGATCATTTTCTTTTTTATCATCTTGCTGACTCTGTTTCCTGGCAGGCTGTGGCTGCGTCATTCTGTTTTAGTTCGCCACCCAAAGTACACTTAAACATAGACAGCAATGCCTCCAAGTTTAGGAAGAAATCACGCAATGTTGAAGGTAGCCGACATGGATTTAGCAAGAGCAACCCGTATGGGAAAAAAAGTGAAGACGACACACGACAGTTTGTCAGATATTAGTGTAAGGTGCATTATCTTTATCAAAATATACGTCTCATCAGTGAGTGAAAACCAAACCTGGATGAGCCACGGAATATCAGTTTTGCAGTGAGTTTGTGCTGATAGCAATTTTCCTGTTTGTTAGTTTGCTAAATCTGTTGCCTCACAAAAAAATTGAAGGAACTCATACTTCTGTATTACAATTTTTGAGCTCCATTTAATCATTTATTTCGAGTTTTCGGCTTCTTTGATCCTGGTAGTGTTCGCAACAACTGATTGGGATGGATCCCAATTTCTTGATTTTTCATTGAATTTGTCTCGTCTTGATTACACATTTAAAAGACTCTTTTGCCCGTGTCTTAATTTGTAGTCTTTTACATTTATTCTCCAGCCTATGCCCTTCCATTATAACGAAATATGTATGAAATATTACACTAAATTTGTGATCTCGTTGACTTCTCCGAAGTCTCATAAATCTTACTCTTCTTTTTATTCTATTATTATTATTATTGTCTTGTATTCCTCTTTTTGGGCTGTCCTGTTATTCTTGTTTTGTTTCTATACAGGGAAATATGCTTATCTTATAAAAAGTTGTGGGTTCCACTACTTTCTATCTTTTTACCCTTTAAATATTTTTTTCCTTAATATTCATGCCCAAATGAAATGAGACAAGAATAACGGGACTGAGGGCGTAGCTTATTTTGTTGTGTAATTGTGATGTTTAAAAAAGCAACAAATTATTAAACCACGTGTATATATATATATATGATTTGGTTCATATAAAAATTAGTTCTCATGTAAAAACTACAAACTAATCTCAACCGTTGATCATGGTATGATCTACGGTTGTTAATAATCAAAGCATGAAAATAGTATGTAAAAAACATAATTTTATATAAGCATAATTTTTTATACAAAAAGCATGAATCGAGAAAAATACTATTAAGCATCATTGTATATATTAAAAAGCATGATTATATATTGAAAAAAATATGGTTTGTAATTTGTAGGGGATGATCGGTTTTTATGCTAACTCATCCCTATATATATATATATATATATATATATATATATATATATAACCTAGTTTGCAGAAGACTTGCACACAATTTGTTGTGGTGAGCAAAATGAGGTTTCGACATGTGTTAATATAGCTAGGCCTAGACATCTGGTCAATGTATTTAAAGTGCAATAGATTTTGCACAGGACTAGAGTTTATCATTGCGCACCAAAAGTTGCGGCTACGAGTTAGTGCAATAGATTTAGGATTTATTCATTCAAAAATCCTTATTCGAATTTAGAAAAGTAAGTTTCATATATAATTTTATATTCTTTGAAGTTTTAAATATTTTTTTTGTAGCAATGGTTGATAAAATATTAGTTCCATCTTTTGTCTTTCTTTCGAGTACGAAGTAAAAACTAAAGAACATATTTTTGTGTAATGCATTAGAGTGTGTGGTGTGTTTGTAATTGTTACTTAGTTCTTCGTCAACCCTCGTTTAGAGTGTGCTAGATTGATTCTAAAGAGCTGGGGATTTACTAAACAGAAGATAAGAGGAAGTTTCAGTATGTGTAGTGTGCGTTAATAGCGTGAGTTTACACTAGCGTAGGCTAAGTATATTTTCTATTCCTACTTCTTGTTTTTTTATAAAACTATCCGGACTTTTGAAAGGGAAATTTTAAACATAGCCCCCATTTTACTCCACATAGCCTCCATAAAAAATAATAATAAAATTAATTATAAATATACTATTATGCCCTTATAGCCCCCAATTAAATTTTTAAATAAAATAAATCTTAAAACCCTTATAGCCCCCACTTAAAATTTAAATAACATAAATCCTAAAGATATATTATCGGTTTATAGCCCTTAGCCATCAAACAGAAGAACTCGTACGAAGCCATGAAAGAAGAAAAAAACTATCGGTATTTCAATTGTTACTTTCTTATTAATCTTTTTGTTCTTCTATAATTTGTTTAAGTTTGTCAGGATATTAAAAAAAAATATTGAATTGCGTGAAAAAATAATTGTTCGTGTGTTTAGCTTTCTCATGCGCCGCCTACTTTGGGAGTTATCTCAATCATTCATAATTTGATAAATCCCTTGTCTCCTATCTCAATTTCTGACATGATTAATAGTTCTCATGTATTAGCAAAGACTTAATTGCAAACAAAAATAATGGATAAATGTAAAAATATGGGAAGAATTATCGAGCTAGAGTTCCGAACTTTAGGTGCTTATAAATATTATGTATGTGTAGTGCAACTTGTACGGTAAAAATAGTTATTAATTAGGATCGAAGAACAACTGTGAAATAATTATGTTTATAATTAATTTCATTATTATTTTTTATAGGGGGCTATGTGGAGTAAAATGGGGGCTACGTAATTAAATTATTTAAAATTTAATTGGGGGCTATAAGGGCATAATAGTATATTTGTAATTAATTTCATTATTATTTTTTATAGGGAGCTATGTGGAGTAAAATGGGGGCTACGTAATTAAATTATTTAAAATTTAATTGGGGGCTATAAGGGCATAATAGTATATTTATAATTAATTTTATTATTATTTTTTATAGGGGGCTATGTGGAGTAAAATGAGGGCTATGTTTAAAATTTCTCCTTTTGAAATTTATCAATGATCAACATTTTCTATTTCAATTCTATGATCAAAGCAAGCTTCTGGGGCACAACATATATGATGTTGGGTTCAATTCTGCATGCATGTAATATATTATATTTCCCATTTTTGTATGCTGTAGATGTCTACCTATATGGTAGTGTAATGACTTATTTAATTATATATTATACCTTGTATAATTATCTCAAAAAAAAAAGAAAAACAATAATCAGGTTTAGCATTTCAATTCTTGATAAGCGCTTTTTATGAATTTATGTTCATCATCCTTTTTTTCACTTTTTTAAACGGCCCCCCATTTCCCCCTATAGAGGTACAAAAACTAAAGAAGAAAAAGAATTACAAATAACTCCTAACTAAAACTGAATGTCGCCTTTCAATAAAATTAAAACTTAATTTCGATATATTAAAAAAAAACAAGAAATTGAAAACCTAATTGCTGGGAGTAGCAGACGTAGATGATCTTTTACCGTTCAGTCACAAGTTTATCTAGACTAAATTAAGCATATTATCATACTACACGACATCTCAGGCTGAATTATACGATTCTTTCCAATTAATATTATATATATATATATATCTTTTAATATTTCGTAATTTTTAATATAATTTCCGTTTCAATTTTTTTAGAGTAGTTGCAATTTGAAATTTTGAATTATGGATAGGTGTAGGGCTAGATATTTGGCTGCCTGCCTAGTAATGCGCCATTATCTATATTTTTCCAAATCCTAATTCTATACCAAATTAACATCATTTATTCTAAAAAAAAAAAACAACATTATTTACAAATCATTTATCACATCCTTCCAATCCCAAAACAATTTTCCATTCTCTCTCTCTCTCTCTCTCTCAGAATGGCGCTACTGACCCCAGCTTTTCAGCGCTGCACGCACCCAAGACATGTTTTTCCCCCCGTTTTCAATCACCAAACCACCACCATCGTCAATCACAGTCCACACCAGGTCTCCGCAACCAGATGTCTCACAATGGCGTCGTCATCGTCAGCCCCTACCCGTCTCATCGGCCCGCCGGAACTCTACCAAAATTCCGCCGCCGCGGAAGCTATTAAAACATTCTCGCCGGAGATCCACCAAGAAAGTGAGTAAAATTTATCTTTGAAACTTCAAGGTGGGTAATTAAAATTCTGCATCTTTAATAAAACTACCGATGAGTATCATGGAGCATATCAAAACTACCGATTTTATTTATCATCTAATTAAAAGGGATCGCCAAATGTACCATATCGAAATCGAATCACGGAATTAAATTAGACGGAAATACACATGCATCTTTACAACACAATTTATTCATAAAAATATCTATTCAGTTCAACGTAATGAAGTTATACCTTTCCACACAATTTGATATATGAACTAAGCTTTTTTCGTTCACAACCCTCAAGTTTTATTCATACTTTTGATTTATAATAATTTACTCTGACACAATAGATGAGAGAGGATAAACTAATTTAAATTCTTGTCGTAGATATCTTGCAGTTAATATAAACCTAGAATAATTTCTATAGGTATATTCAGTAAAAATTTAACAAAATTAAAAATTCATAAATATTTACTTTTCTTGGCTATCACGTCACGCCTTAAAAAAAAAAAATTCGCCCTAACCTCTACTATGTATATAATTTAATTTATCTTTGCCAATTCCCATTTTCTCATCTCTCTTTCTCTCTCAAACACACACTCGATGGCAGCTCTACTATGCAGTCGCATGCGCCCACATACAATTTTCGCATCAATTTCAGTTCCAATTAGATCCTTCACCACCGCACCATCTCTCATCGGCCCACCGGAAATCTACCAGCATGCCGCCGCCGTGGAACTATCGCCGGAAACCCTCCAAGAATCCGCAGCCGCCACCACGAAAACCGATCCATTCATGGACCTCATGGGCGCCGAGTTTAATAGGACAGCAACCATGAAGGGCTACACCGAAAACCGTTCTCCGACATTCCTCTCGTCGGGTAATCCCTGCTTGGATTTCTTCTTCCACGTCGTTCCCGACACGCCGCCGGAATCCCTCACCAGCCGCCTGCAGCTCGCCTGGGATCAAGATCCATCGAAGGCCCTGAAGCTCATCTTCAATCTCCGGGGCATCCGAGGCACCGGAAAATCTGATCGAGAAGGGTTCTGCACCGCCGCCGTGTGGCTGCACGATCGTCATCCTAAAACCCTCGCCGGCAACGTGGAGGCAGTTGCCGATTTCGGATACTTCAAGGATTTGCTGGAGATTCTGTTCCTGCTCTTGGACGGCGGCGATGCGCGAAGATTAGTGAGAGAAGAATGGCGTAGAAGGAAATGTAGGAAAACTGGTTCTCTTCCGATCCAAGAACCGACCCGTCGGGCCAAGAAGATTGAAAGGGCGAAAAAAGTTGTAGAGAAGTTTAACAATGATCCCGTTTTTCGGTTTCTGCACGAGCGCGTCTCCGACCTCTTCGCGCAGCGCCTGAGATCGGATATGCAGATGTTGAAGTCGGGAAATTTATTCAAAATAAGCCTCGCCGCAAAATGGTGCCCCTCTCTTGATTCGTCGTTCGACAGAATAACGCTGCTGTGCGAAACGATAGCGAAGAAGGTGTTTCCGAGGGCGGAGTATGCAGAGTACGACGGCGTGGAGGAGGCGCATTACGCGTACCGGGTGAGGGATCGGCTGAGGAAGGAGGTGCTGGTGCCGCTGCGTAAGGCGCTGCAGTTGCCGGAGGTTTATATGGCAGCCCAGGATTGGGGCAACCTGCCTTACAACAGGGTGGCGTCTGTAGCTATGAAGTTGTACAAGAAGAAATTCTTCGAGCACGATGAGGAACGGTTTAGGGAGTATCTTGATAGAGTCAAGTCTGGGAAAGCCAAGATCGCAGCAGGTGCATTGCTCCCTCATCAGATAATCTCACCTTTTATGCAGGCTTATCTGTATAATAACGTAGACAAAGACGGCGAGGAAGATGAAGTGGCGGAGCTACAGTGGAAGAGAATGGTGGAGGACATGGCCAAGATTGGGACATTGAAGAATTGCCTTGCAATCTGTGATGTTTCTGGAAGTATGTATGGGACTCCGGTGGAGGTGTCGGTGGCGCTTGGCCTTTTGGTGTCGGAGTTGAGTGAAGAGCCATGGAAGGGGAGGCTCATCACCTTCAGCGAAAACCCGCAGCTTCACATAGTAAAAGGTGATAGCTTGAAAGCTAAAACGAAGTTTGTTTGTAATATGGAATGGGATATGAACACAGATTTCCAGAAGGTGTTTGATGTGATACTGCAAGTGGCGGAGGAAGGGAAGTTGAAGGCGGAGGAGATGATTAAGAGGCTGTTTGTGTTCAGCGACATGGAGTTCGATCAGGCGTCTCTGAATCCATGGGAGACGGATTATGAGGCGATTGTGAGGAAGTTCGGAGAGAAGGGATACGGAGAATGTGTGCCGGAGATTGTGTTTTGGAATCTGAGGGACTCGAAGGCGACGCCGGTGCTGGCGAACCAGCGAGGGGTGGCGCTAGTGAGCGGATTCTCGAAGAATATAATGAGAATGTTTATGAAAGATGGAGGAATTATTGATCCAGTGACTGTGATGGAAGCTGCAATCTCTGGTGAAGAATATCAGAAGCTGGTTGTGCTAGACTGATTCCTGCGATGACTAATTCTTACGACCTGTTTTATCATTTGCTTGTGCTAAAATTTCTCAACTTTAATTCCAGTTTCTCTTTTAATTTAGACAATAATGTATATTTTGGAACCTTTTAGTTTATTTAATTTTTGAAAGAGCGGATTGGTTCGCATATTAATTTCGTTTACATTTTTTTTTATCGGTAAATAAATTTATATAAATAATCAAAAGGTTCAACACTACAGAAACAAAGAAAGACCGAAACGGTCTAAAATATGATGGAATACAAGCATCCCTGTCATGAGCGAAAGTAAAAAGATCTAAGCTAAAAAACAAGAGCAGGAAAAAACAGATAAATCACAAAATAGGAAAGAATGACCAATCTTGTATGACTTGATACTACATTCAATTCAAGATATTGTCATACCATGGAATCAATATTTAATAATCTTTAAAAACTGAACATAAAATATTAAAAATAATCTACTAAAAATGCTGAGACTGGGGAATTTTGTGAAACTTATAAAAAGTTTATAAAAAGAAATAAAAAAAGCTAATAAAGATTTATCAATTACAAAATCTATTGAATGCTTTGTATTTTTCAGAAGAGACGGCGACTGCACGGTGACATCCGCCACTAATATTTTTTAATTTGTTAATGATATTTAATAAAACTTTATTTATGTATATAAATTCATGTTTTTAACTAATACTCCATCCGTCCCCCAAAAGTGTGATACAATTAATATTTTATATCTCACATATAATTAAATTTGGACCACACTTTTGGGGGACGGAGGGAGTACATTTTAATTAAGGATTAACAAATCCTAATTTTCGATTGATAAATTAACTCTAATAATGAATTACTAAATTCTACTCCATCCGTCCACCATAAGTGTGGTCTGCAGGGACTGCCACGGATTATAAGAGTGGGAGAGTAGGTTAGATAAATGTATTGTGAGTGGAGAATGAGAACCACATTTATTGTGAGTGAAGTTATTTCCATTTAAGAAAAGACCACAGTTGTTGTGGGAGCTAGAGGCTTTTTAAGGACACTAATTAAGGTCGAATTCATATTCAGGACAAAAAAATTTTGGGCCGACTTTTTGGGACATTAAATTTTAAGTTGTGCGTCCGTAGAACTTTCTTGGGCCCGAACGGGCTAAAACGCACGTGCAAATTACATGACTCCCTACGTGTACCTTCTTTGCTGATGTGTAACGCCTCATCACTCCACCTATCACCCTCCCTAATTTAACTAAGAAAAAATTAAAACTCTTCACCTTCTAATTCTCCCTAATTGACAATAGATAACCTAATTTTGGAAGAAACCCATCAGTCATCCCAAAATCAGTGAAGCGCAAAGGTAGAATCTTAACTCCATCGTCACTAGTTAGAGCAAGGCGCGGCGATGATGAGCGTGAGGGAGAGACGTCATCTTAATCGACCTCATCCCATGTACAATAAATAACTTCTCTCTTCTCTCTCTCTCTCTCTATCTCTTTTATTTTGTATTTGTGGTCCCGAATAGGTTTCTTTATGCTGTAAATGTTATTTTGTTGATGTTTGGTGGTAGATGGTGTTGGGTGATTTGGAGCATTGAAGTTTGTAATGAATGTTGGTGGTCCTATATGTTAATTTTATTGAAAATTTGTTCTTAGCTCGTTTTTTATCACTATTACAGATTGTGGGGTTTGTAGGCCATGGATATGTGTATTCTTTATTGGGTGTTTTGATTCTTTTAGGGTTTATTCTTTATTAGGTCTTTTCATTCTTTTAGGATTTATTCTTTATTGATTGTTTTGATTCTTTTAAGGCTTATTCGGTTTATTTAATTGCTTTGCTGCAGAACCCCCAAATACGTATTTGTCAGTTGTATTTCATCACAGTGGCAAGTTAATTACATCCCCTATTGCTAAGTATGTTGGTGGTGATAAAATGATACTGGACAAGGTTGTTGCTAGGCAGTTAACATTAAATTCTTTAAGAAACAATTTAGCTGACTGGTTTTTAGTGGATGAGGATATAAGGATTCATGTTTTAAAGAATAATATCTTTAAGTTGTAGTCTTGTGATGATGAAGTTAGAGAGGTGTGTTTAAGTGCACGGTCCGACAAGTTGTTTTCTATGCAGAAGAAGTGAGGCAAGAGAGTGAAGGGGTCTGTAACAACGGTTGGGAAAGAGAAAGTAACAGAGGTGAGGGATGAATCTGCAGGAGTGGTTAGGACTGATAAAACTGAGTTACTAGGGACCCAATTTGTAATATTGGATGAGTTTACTTCTGGTGAGGGGTCAACTAGAAATGAGATGAGCGAGGAGTCTGAGGAAGTGAGTAATGATAGTCAGGATGACAGTGACTATAATATACAAGAAGAGCCTGACTCAGATGATGATATACTATTTGAGAGATTTATGGATAATAATAAAGGAACATGTAGTGGTGATGAGAGAGATGTGGATGAGGATGTTGTAGTGTCAGAATTTGATGAATATAAGGACTCTGATGGTGAGTATGAGAGGCCACCACCTGTTTTTAATTCTGTGGCTATATTTGAACCTGATTTCTCACTTGGCATGATTTTTAGTTCTACTGATCAATTAAAAAGGTTGTGCAATCTCATGCAATTCAAACGAAAAGATCATTGTATTTTTCAAAGAATGCACCTACAAGCTGCTTCAATGCTTCCACCCTTCATTGACTCTTCTAATGAAGAAGAAGAAGAGCAAGAGGACCCAACACCAATCCCTACACAAGCATCACAATCAAAACCTGCCCATGTTCCAGGATCTTTCATGTTACAGCAGCTCAATCAAGACAAATTTAAGAAACAAGGTCTACTCATTTTGCAGAGTCAGAAGAAATTCCTGAGCATAAGTGAATACAAGCAAGGTAGAAATGATGTTGTGATAGATGAATCTGTTGTATTGTTGCCATTACAGTAAACAAACATTTCCCCTTTTGTTGCAGCAGCTTTGAATATGTTTTGGCCATTTTGTATGCTGTTTTGGTAATATTTGGTACAATGTTTAAATATTGGCCACTTTTTGTCTCTGAAAGAAATTGCACCAAACAATGTAATCAGTGTACTTTTTTGACAATATAAGTTCTCACTTTTGGCTATATGATTCTGCTTTATGCATTCTATATTAAATAGGGAAAAATAGCATATACAACTCTAACGTAGCAACCTCGATCGCGTTTACACCCTTAAGGGAAGGGTTGGGGCTGCCAGAACCCTAACGTATAAAAAGTAGGAGCACATAAGCCCTCCCGTCTAACGGACTCACTAACGCCGTCGGAAATTTTATTTTCTGCAACTTTTCTGTTGCCTTCCAACTGTTCGATGAAAAGCTTCAAAGAGCCTTCCAACTTTAGCCACCTTCAAATTATGTTAAACAAGCGGCAGAACCGCCGTCAAGAGGCTGCGGCTGTGGCGGGTGTTTGCGGCGGTTCTGGTAAATGTAGGTGCGTGTTATGCGGCAAAAATTTCCCATCGATGAAGTCGTTGTTTGGGCACATGAGGTGCCATCCGGATAGGGATTCATCCTCCGCCGCAGTCTTCAACCGCCATTGCCAACCTCACTTCTTCTTCTTCTTCTTTATCGGATGTCAATAAAATTGAGGATGGGATGAGAGAGAGAGAGAGCGGTTGATATGAGAGAATCATTGAGAAGGGGGTGGGCGGTGACCGCCAAGCGTGGCCGCAAGATGACGGAGCCGGAGCACGACGAATAAGAAGTTGACGCGGACGGGGTGGTAGTACTCGCGACGAACGGCCTCGAAGTAGAAGACTACTTTTAGGCCGTAGACGATGGCCACAACCATTGTGAGAGCCACAGATATGCACCATAAGACTAGATTGATGTGAGGGGTGATGACTTGGTGGCTAAAGTTGGAAGGATCTTTGAGGCTTTTCATCGAACAATTGGAAGGCAACAGTAAAGTTGCAAGAAAAAAAAAAAAATTCGGATGACGTTAGACGGGAAGAGGGCTTATGTACCCCTTGTTTTTATACGTTAGGGTTCTGGCAGCCCAAACCCTTCCCTTAAGGGTGTTAACGCGATCGAGATTACTACGTTAGGATTGTATATGCTACTTTTCCCTATTAAATATTTGCAGTTGTTGGAAAATAACACAAAGCAGTAAGATTATAGCTAAATGCAATTTCATGAGACATAAACTCATGCATTAACTTCATTACTGAGGACCAAAGAAGAAATATCCAAACATTACAGAAACATTACAACAAAATGATTTAATCATAGTCTTCCCAATCCTCTAATACATAAACTAAATAATAAAATTACACTATCTTCCCAAGCCACTAATACATAAGCTTCCATATTAGAATGCTAAACAGTAGTAGGACAACGAACTGCAATTTTTTCTTGGTTTTCTTCAACTCCACAATTTCTGCTTCAGTAGCATTCATCCTCCTTAACAATCCCGAAATAATTGCTCTTGAATGGGCACACATCGGAGGATCGAACCAAGTCCAATACAATAATTTATTACTCTTCAAAAAAAAAAAAAATCCATCAAGTGCGAGCGAAATAAAGTGCGAAATTGAAGAGGTACAACAACCTAACCCCAACCCCCCCCCCCCCCCCAAAAAAAAAAATGTAACTATTCTTACCTAGAGGAGTAAGAGGTTTTTATGGGACATTTGAGCTATTGTGGGACATTAGGTTTTTATGTAGGCTAAATCTGGCTGAATTTGAGCTATTTGTCACGAGTTTCTCACGTGAGCAGCATAAGTCGAGCCCATATCCTGTATGTTTTGCACCTTTTTCCTAGATAAAACTAGAGCGAAGTACACAAAAAAAATTGACAAAATTAAGATTACAAGAAAAAAATCATTACAGATCACGCGTTTAAAAATAATGCTCCGATTCCCTCTTAATTTGCCCTAATCTGTATCATAGATTTTTTTTTTGTTTTTGTTTTTGTTTTTTTTTTTGACGCTTCTCATTTTCTCATCACAGTTTGCACGCTCTCTCTCTCACCTCTTCCTCTCAAACACACACACATAATCTGAATGGCGGCGGCTCTTCTCCGCAGTCGTATGCGCCCACATACAATTTTGGCCTCATTTTCAGTTCCACTTAGACCATTCGCCACCGCACCATCTCTCATCGGCCCACCGGAAGTCCACCAAGAATATGCTACCGGCACCGCCGCCAAGAACGATCCTTTCATGGACCTCATGGTCGAAAATTTTAATAACATGGCAACCATGATGAAGGGCTACACCGAAAACCATTCTCCGACATTTCTATCGACTGGTAATCTCTGCTTGAATTTCTTCTTCCACGTCGTTCCCGACACGCCGCCGGAATCCCTCACCAGCCGCCTGCAGCTTGCCTGGGATCAAGATCCGCTCAAGGCCTTGAAGCTCATCTGCAATCTCCGCGGAGTCAAAGGCACCGGAAAATGTAATAAAGAAGGGTTCTACGACGCCGCGTTGTGGCTGCACGATCGTCAACCTAAAACTCTCGCCGGAAACCTCGAGGCCGTAGCGGATTTCGGCTACTTTAAGAAGATTAGTGCGAGAGGATTGGCGGAGGAGGAAATGTGTGAAAACGGGGCCCCGTCCTATTCAGAAACCGACCCGTCGAGCCAAGAAGATTGAAAGGGCGAAAAAAGTTGTAGACAGGTTTAACAATGATCGTGTTTTTCAGTTTCTGCACGAGCGCGTCTCCGACCTCTTCGCGCAGCGCCTGAGATCGGATATGGAGGTTGAAGTCGGGAAATCTGTGCGAAATCAGTCTTGCTGCGAAATGGTGCCCCTCCTTGAACTCCTCCTTCGAGAAGATAACATTATTGTGCGAACGCATCGGGAAGAAAGTGTTTCCGAGGGAGGAATATCCGGAGTACGACGGCGTGGAGGAGGCGCATTACGCGTATCGGGTGAGGGATCGGCTGAGGAAGGAAGTGCTCGTGCCGCTGCGTAAGGCGCTGCAGTTGCCGGAGATTTACATGAGCGCCAAGGATTGGGGCGCTCTGCCTTACAGTAGAGTGGCGTCCGTTGCAATGAAGAAGCTCAATCAGAGATTCTTCGAGCACGATGAGGAACGGTTTAGGGAATATCTTGATAGAGTAAGGTCAGGCAAAGCCAAGATTGCTGCAGGTGCATTGCTCCCTCATCAGATAATCGCTTCTTTGGACGATGAAGACGGCGGTGAAGTGCGGAGCTGCAGTGGAAGAGAATGGTGGATGACATGGCCAAGATTGGGAAATTGAAGAATTGTCTTGCAATCAGTGATGTTTCTGGGAGCATGCAGGGGGTTCCGATGGAGGTATCGGTGGCGCTTGGAGTTTTGGTGTCGGAGTTAAGTGAAGAGCCATGGAAGGGGAAGCTCATCACCTTCAGCCAATACCCTAAGCTTCAGAAGGTGGAGGGGGAAACCTTGAAATCGAAAACTGAGTTTGTTAGAGGAATGGAGTGGGGGATGAACACTGATTTGCAGAAGGTGTTTGAAGTGATACTGCAAGTGGCGGAGAGAGGGAAGTTGAAGGCGGAGGAGATGATAAAGAGGCTGTTTATTTTCAGCGACATGGAGTTCGATCAGGCGTCTCTGAATCCATGGGAGACTGATTATGAGACCATTGTGAGGATGTATAGAGAGAGGGGGTACGGTGACTGTGTGCCGGAGATTGTGTTTTGGAATCTGAGGGACTCGAAGGCGACGCCGGTGCTGGCGAACCAGCGAGGGGTGGCGCTAGTGAGCGGCTTCTCAAAGAATGTGATGACTATATTTCTTGACAATGATGGAGTGTTTGATCCAGAGACTGTTATGGAAGCGGCGATTTCTGGTAAAATTTATGAGAAGCTGACTGTCTTAGATTGATTCATTGCTAATGTTTTGCAAATATTCTGTACATTCTACTCATTATTTTCCTATTTATAAATAAACGTGTAATGTTCAAAAAAGTTGGGAATGTGTTTAGCACAGATGGGAATATTGTTGGACAATATTTGAATGCATTTGATCATTAATTATCACCATTTGCTATTAATGTTTACGTATATTTGCAGAATATTAGAAAACTTTTTAGGCAACCCTCTTGTACATCATGATGTACCATACATCCGGTTCAACCTGACCCTCGACCCGACCCGACTCGTCCGGTCAACGTTGACCGGTCAATGGTCAACCTTGACCACGTTGATTTTTCATTTTTTTAATTTTTTTAAATTTTTTTTCAAGAGTCGAGCGAGGGGAGCCGAAGGTCTTGGAGTGAGCTTAAAAACATTAATGTTGCCACAAGTATTATCTATAAATTAAAAATCGAAGCCGAAGGCGGAGAGGGGAAAAAAAAGTCAACGGTTATACGTTGACCGTTGACCGGTCAATGCTGACGGGGTCAGGCGGGTCGGGTCACGGGTCGGATTGAACCGGATATATGGGTACATCATGATGTACCCAAGTGCAACTCAACTTTTTATCACAATTTAAGAAGCGTGCTGCAAGGAAGACACACACACGATGGACAGGGGCGGTTTTGGGGGTGTACGGGGTGGCCGACCGCACAGGGCCCCGAAAAAACAAGGGCCCCAAAAAATATATAGGTCCTTATATATAAATATATATTTAAATTATTGAATTTAATACTAATTATTCTACTAGCTCAGTGGTAAAGTATCCCCTTCTACTTCAGTAGGTCATGTGTTCTAATCCTGCTTAGAGCATTTTTTGACTTTTATTTATTTTCCTTCTTTCTTTAGCCAGGTGGGCCCAAATTCTCTCCATATATTGTAAAATTTATACCAGTACTTTTACTTTTTTTTGTTCATTCCTAATGCATAAATTACCATGTAAAATTAGAAAAAATAAAATAAAAACCATGCATAATCTTGGAAAATAATAGAAACATAAATAATATTTAGTTTTTTTATAATAAAATTCATGCAGAGCAACACTTTTTAAGTGAATGTCTTACTTTTATTTGTTTATCATGTGTCGAAAATATTTACTAAAATGATATTGATTCATAAATTTTACTAATATAAATAAAGGTTCTAATTTTAATAAGGGCTCCGAAATGGCTAAACACTTCAAACAAAAACGTGAAGCTCCTTTCTTAAATCTTATAAATTTTAATTTTAGTTTATTTTTCTTAATGAATTTTGTAAAGAAAGTTTAATTATACTTTCAAAGTGACTATCTTAACTTTTTATTTGTTTATCATGTAATTTGACTAAAATAAATTACTATAATCTACTAAAATACTCCCTTCGTCTCAGGTTAGTGTGGTTCAACTAATATTTTATATCTCACAACAAATCAAATATGCACCACTTTTGAGGGACAGAAGTAATATAATTAATTCATATTTTATATATTTTTTAACTATAAATAAAGGGCCAAATTTTTTAAACTTGCACAGGGCCTACATTACCCTAGCCCCGCCCCTGACGATGGATATAATCAATTATCATATTCATTAATACGCTCTCAATTTGCATGATACAGACAGGAGTTCCAATTTCTTTTAATCCACCATCTTTATGTTTTTTGGATAATAGGTCAATATGTTTTGGGCTAGCAAAAGTAGGACACTAAGTCTTAAAAGTTGCATTAATAGGTCATCTTTCAGCCCGAATAGTACTTACAAGCCCATAAAAGGCCTGTTTGAAATAAAATCCCTAGTAAATACTCAAGTATATCATTTCTTCCCATTTAAATCCCATTTTTCAAATTAGAGATAAATCATGCTCAACTATCAGGCCCATCACACTTCCGTATAAAAATTCTAAGCATACCACCTTCATACCTTTTGACCGTAATGCTGCCGGGTATTTCCACCGGAAGTTTTAGGGACCTCGTCCAACCACACGATCGCAACCGATGGTTTCCAGACGCAGACTCCTTCAGCAACACTCAGCACAGCCCTCGTTCGTTTTCTACTCGGGGCGTATGGTATTTAGTCGGTATTTAGAGAATAATTAGACACTGGAAGGGATGAGCAAAAGCCCGAAATTTATTTATGAATTATATAATATTTATTACATCATAAGTATATCTCCTTTAGGGAGGAGACAGACTTGTTTAGCTACCTATGGTAGCGGAATTGAAATACATAAACTAAACTATACATGAATAGGAACTATTACAAATTCTATTTTTGAGAGAGCAGAGAAGATGAAGGGTAGATTTTTCGATGATCTTCTGCTCTCCAGCCTCTTGGTTTATATAGAGGTTTCAATTCTCAACCTCCTCCTTTCATAATTGCCTTGGATACCTTTGTTCTGTGGCCAGCCTGTATCTGACTCAGCATAGGACCACTGCTATCGTCCATTATTGAATAAGGACGCCAAACTTTCGGTGCTAATTTATGAATCATACCGCATTATCCTTGGATGATAATGCTCCTCCTGTGCTTTTACTCATTTGGACTCTGATGGGTAATTTCTGTTCATCCACCCACTTCTGTCGTTTTCTTTTTAGTGGGTGCTCCAGCTCAGAGTCACATGACTCCACTAACCTGTATCAGGAATCTACTTTTTTCCCTGGGCCCTGGGCGTCCTTGCTTTTGGCAGCGCCTTGTGCTCGAGATGCTCGTTGGACCGAGCCTTCTCTTTTCCCTTTCTGGGTAAGAACCCCTTCCCGAACTCTGGTTCTTTTTGGTTCTGACAATCTGAACAAACGCGCTCAGACCAGTTTCCAAAATGAGCCATGTTGCAGTATTTGCGATGAGTTTCTTTGCTCGTCGCAATCTTGTTTTCCCAGAGCAAGGTTCTCTTTCTTTCGAAAGCTTCCTCTGCGAATCTTGTCGATTTTCCTGTCATAGTGTTTAACAGGAATGATCCGTTCACTGAATTCTGAAAGAATTTGAACGGGAACTTGAGTTTGTCCATCTCCATGAGACAAACCCATAATCCCCATGCTCTTCTGGTAATGTAGAGACTAGAGTAGTCTCTTTCTCTGCAGGCGCTTTAATCTTTTCAAGGGCGCGTGCATCTGGTCTTCGGAGCCTAATATAGTGGAAGGCTTCATGGTTTCCTTTCCCTGCTGGTTCTGGGGCTGCACTAATAAAATACAGCTCCAAAATGTCACCTCGACTAAGCTGTGGATTGTTAGCCCAGGTATCATACACCGCTTCTTGAATCCACTTGGGTAGATTCTTGATTTCAGCGAATGATGGAGAGGTGGTATAAACTGAAGCAAGTGCTCCGAATTCATACCATCTTTTGACTTCGTATGGATCTGAATTTGGCATCATCCACACCCGAGGATATTTCCCCGAGACATCAACCCTTATTTTTTCTGGGTTGATTTCAGTCCTCGTATTGATCTTCTCCCAACTAGCTTGATATACCTGCCACGAAGAAGAAACTTCAATTTTATCAGTATTAATCTTAGAAATGCCAGTCCTTGGCCTAAGATTAATCTCTCCCTCTTTTTCCCCAGAGGTGCTGGGTTGACATGATAGTTCAGAGTGTGACCCCTGAGTATCATCTTTTTCTTGGGGCAATGGTTCCGAAGATACCACCACCTTAGAACTTGGGCAAGAGGTATTTGAATTCTCTGCTACAGGTTTAGAGCCCTGTACTCTAAACTCTTCTTTTACCAAAGGATCTTTGGCCACCCGAAGATTGGTTTTTGGCATGCAGCCCAGAGTTGCCCCTGAGACCTTATGCAAGCTCGTATTCTCTCGGTGACTTTCGTCTTGTCGAGAGTCTGCAATCTTCCTACTTGTTCAGCATTCAGAATGCACTCGTCACTCTCCTGATAACATCTCCAGATTCTCTCTGAGATGCCTATGGGCCAGTAGAATGGAGTTTACATCAGTTTGCTCCATCTCTTGTTAGGAAATCTGCAAGAACATTTTCGTGAGATTTTAAAACGACAATATCATAAATATAATATTGGCATTCAGCTTGCCATCTAATTAATCTAGCCTTTTCTGGCTTAGATTCAATCTTGTTTCTTAAGAAAGCCTTAACCTGTGTGTTATCGAATTTCAAAGTAAATTTCTTTGCTAATAAAAATAAAGGCCATTTTTTAAAAGCCTTTCGGACTGCAAAGAATTCTTTTTCGTTGATGTGCCATCGCACGGCCTCATCATCTGAGAATAAACCACTACAGTATCTGCAGGGTTCTTCTCCATTAGGAGTGATCTTGGTTAAGACTGCTGCCTACCAATAATCACTTGCATCTGTGTACAGGACCAAGTCGTCTTCGTCCTGTGGTATCGAGAGTTTTGGGAGATTTCTGCAAACCTCATTTAACTCCTTCATACCCTGTCGATGTTCTTCTGTCCAGATGAACGGAACATCCTTTTTCAGTAACGTACTGAAAACTTTTCTATGTTTTGCGAGATCTTTGATAAATGGTCCGGTGAAATTAACAACTCCCAAGAAACTCTGAAGTTGTTTCTTTTCCTTTAGAACCTCAGGAAAATTCTGGACCTTCTGAACAATATGGTCCTGCAGAATAATTCCTGCTTCATCAATCTCGATACCCAGAAATTCCATTTTCCGAGTTGCAACGACTGCCTTCTTTTCAGACAGTACTAAACCTTCTTTATAACAAACATCTGCAAAGATCTCAAGATGTTTGATATGTTTTTCCATATTTTTTGATGCTATTAAAATATCATCAATATAGACGAACATAAAAGAAAAATAATCTTTAAACAGATTATCCATCTTTCTCTGAAATATTTGAGGCGCATTAGCTAACCCCATTGGCATTACTTTCCAAACATAATGCCCTTGTGGAGTAGAGAAGGCTGTAAACTTCTTACTCCCTTCTTCCATGCGAATCTGGTAGAAACCTGACTTGCAATCAAACTTAGAGAATACCTTAGCATTTCTAATGCAGTTAATAAGGTGTTCCCTACTAGGGATAAAATATCCATCAAACTCCAGAATATCATTAATTTCTTTGTAATTAATAACTAGTCTGGGTTTACCTCGTTTGATCTCACCATGATTCCTTACCAGAAATCCGGGACTACTGTAAGGCGAGTTCCCTGGTTCAATTAATTTTAAATCAAGGTGTTCCTTGATTATCTCCTTCATATCCTGTTGATCTTTGAGGTTCATCAGGATTGGTCTGTATCTAACAAACTCATACTCCTTTTCTGGCTTCACCTTCAAGATAGCTTTGAGCTTGTTTCTGTCCCACCATGCCAAAGGATTCTCATTGTAATTCCTTTTAATCTTTCTTTTGACATCTTCTAGGGACACCTGCATCTCTTCTTTAATATCTTGATGAGATATTAGAGATGCTTTGAGAATCTGGACCTCTTCATCATTGAGATCCTCATCCCTAATATAACTTAGCACTGCTTCGCTGAATCTCCTTTGATCCTTCATTTTTGGGTGTCAAAGTTTTCCTTCATCACCACGCTTGCTGCGAAAACTCAATGGTATCTGGCAATTAAAAACCCCTTTGAGCCTCTGGACAATAATTTTGTGATCGCAAATGGTTGTAAACACCAATTGCCTCTTTTCATTATCCTGCATGTATCTTTTGAACATCTGTAGGAAATTATTTCCCAACAGAATATCTGCACCTGTATCATGGAAATAAATTGGTGGAGTTTTAACCTTATACCAAGGTGTACCTCTGGCTCCGCCAATCAGAATTTCCGTTTCTTTTACTCTTTTAGCCAAGAGCAAAATTTTCTTGGAGAAATCTCTTCATGCAATTCGGGGTAGATCATCTTCTACCTCTGCTGGGAAGACTCCTCGTTTTGCAGTACAAATTCCTGCACCTGAATCAATATAAGCAGCAAAATATTCTGCTTTATATTTTTCATATAACATTCCTATAGAGATGTATATGGAGAATGGACTTGTCATTCGATTAATAGTTTTCTTCCATTAATCGTGATTTCCATTCCATCTTCTTTATTTGCCCAAGGTTTGTGATCTTCAAGAAAATCCAAACCCAATAGCAGAACTGCTTCTTTTCCGGCTCTGCCTTTGATCTCCATCACTTGTCCTCCAATCTCTAGGGTACCTTTGTAATGATTGATCTCCGGCTGCTGCTGATAGTAAAGAACATTACAAGGGAAGTTGGTTTCCCACCTTGTAGTGTCAAATTTTACTATCACTTCTCTCCATCCCTCGGGACATTTCAGATTCACTGGAACCTTGTTACTCTGAGATGTTTGAGGATGTGCTTCTCGAATGAGACTCCGACTCCTCCCATATGGTAAAGACATAATTCTGTCTCATTGGAAGGATAATCTTCCTGAAGTAATCTTGAGACTTTGATCATGTCTCATGACTTCTCTATCTCGGATTTGAATATCAACGTTTCTTAACCGAGCAATTTCAACTCTATCGGGACAAATAACTGTTGTCATCTTGTTGAAAATATCTGGTATCTCAATGAACTTCTTTCCCAGAAATAACTCAGTGTGATGTGAGTTGGAAAGAGCATATGATACCTGATAAGTAATGGAGTAAGGCCTATTTCCTTCCTCTAGTAAATCCTTGCGCTTAAAATCCTGATATAGAGTCAGAGCTTTGCTGAAATGGGTATCATTAAGATTGTA
The DNA here is from genome assembly GCA_031470985.1 of Agastache rugosa. Classification (NCBI taxonomy): domain Eukaryota; kingdom Viridiplantae; phylum Streptophyta; class Magnoliopsida; order Lamiales; family Lamiaceae; genus Agastache; species Agastache rugosa. Next base: position 6,214,142 of record CM062605.1, read on the forward strand.
TGCAATCTTTGGATAGATGATTCCCACCACTTGTCCTGCACAAAGATCTCCCGCAATTGTTCCCAATACGGAATCCTTCAGATTTCTAACTCTTTTATCGCATATAGCGATATCAATCGGTGTGTGAACTCCAGTAAAAAGAGCCGATTTTAACATTAACTGGATTGCCCCAATATGGATCCAGTTTATCTTTTTAGCGACTTCAGGCTTCATCTTTGATAGATCTTCCCTGATGTCACTAGCTGGAATCAACTGCATCTCCACTTGATTCCCTGTAAGCTCTATAGGAAGCGACATTTCTCGTCTAGAAATTCCATAGACAATTTGTTGTTTCCTGCTCCTTAGATTAAAGTTCCTCAGAACTTGATCTATGTTGTTTGCAGAATAGCCTTGATACTTTTGTATATTCAGACTCTTCTTCATGATTTTGTCAATCAGACTTTGAGAGAGAGTTGTGTGACTGGAGAATCCCGTTCTGTCCTCTTTCTCCTGATGAACAATCTCTGGATCAGTCTGACTCCGATCTAGTTCCATCAGACCATTCTGAATCTTCTTTGGTGAAGACTTCTTCTTGTTCATATATACTCTCATCCGAGGGTATATCTTCGAACTGATATACTTGTATCAGTTCTTGGTAGTAGATGGCATCTTCGATATCTGGAGAGAATTCGAATTTATTGATACCTCTTCTCTCGTTGTCAGGGCAATTCGTGGAAATATGCCCTTTTGCACCGCACGTCCAGCAGTTGCAATCCTTGAAACTTTCATTCACTCTAGTATGAGTTCTCCTGAAGGTTTTCTTAGCAGGTGTCCTTCCTTGGGTTTTATTATCTCCTCAGAAAGGATACCTATTCCTTGATGGTCCACTTCTTTGGCCTGATTTGTAAGATCCAGCCTTCTGTCTTGACCATCTAGTTCTTGGTTTCCAAGAATTTCTTTTTGGATCTCCACCTTTATGATAGGGCTGAAACCTATTTTTCTTGCTTTTCTTCAGCCTTGGTGGTTCTCCTCCAATGATTGTTGGCAGATCATTGTCATCACAGTTTAGAGGAGCGAATTTATTGATTCTCCTCAATTTCTTCATATTTCTCAGGGTTGTGGCTTGTTGACACCACTCTGAGAGTTTTCAATGTACATATGACATCCTTCTTGCGACGTTTTCAGGATCACCTGGTTCGTAATCCCGGATCAACATCTCTTTCCATGGGCTTGGAAATTTTAGAAAGAAAATTTCCAGCGCAACTCTATCATCAACTTTTGATTGATGTTGATAAATAGTAAAGAGTTGTAGAAACTTGTTGAGCGATTGTTGATCCAAGACAGCAAGTCTTAGATTATACAATGCCATCAAATATTTCTTTCTTTTCTCTTGATCAAATCCCTCGAAATATCCTTCTCCCAGAAAATGGTTTTTGAAGAGTATTGCCATATTCTGGACATGTTCTGTGTAGTTTTCACTCTCAAAACATGAATTCTTGATGTCCACAGGAAAGAATTCCCATGCTATCTTGACAATTCCTGCAAGACTCATTTCGAGAATTCTTACGAATCCTTCCTTGTTCAAATCGAGAGTTGCTGCTGCAATTCTCAGGGCTGACGTCCACTCATCAATTACAGATTCTCGATCTCTGAAATTTACTTCATCAAGATCGAGCATTACTTCGTAGGGATGGATAGGATCCAGGGTCGCCTTTCCATAAAGTGTATCTTGCACCTTTGGATGCGGCCATCTTGCCCTTGTTCTTCTTGCCGCCATGTATGCATCATTTGGGGTATGTTGATCATACCTTGCTCCAGTCTGAAAATCCTGGACTACATTAATGGCTTCTGGTGCATTTTGAAAATCTTGTTGATTTCCAATAATGGCTCCTGGTGGAAGTTGATTCACCGGCTGTGGATTTTGGACCACATTCTGGTTCATTTTTAAATCAACCATCGTCATGTTAGCAAAAGATTCTGCTAACTCCTGGAGGTCGTCAAGCTTGATTCTTTCGAGATTATTCATCTTTTTCTTTCTCGAATCATTCTTTTTAAGGCTTCCATGTTGGGATCCTTTTTGGTTTCTCCCACTGGAAATGGATAAGTGGGTTCATTACCAAAAGGATTTCTCCTTTGATTGGTACGAGGTTGTTGCTCCAGTCTTTCGATCCTTGCTTAGATCTCCTTCAGGATATTATAAATTTCATCCTGTTTCATAGCGATCTTGTAAAGATCACGTGGTACACCATATAGGCTATCGCCATAATGTTGTACTGTCTTCTGTATCTCTCTCAGATCCTCCGATATCTTGGATGAATCTGGAGTAATTTCTTGATATAAAAGAGTAGATGATACTCCTTTATCTTTCTTTGGTTCCATCAGAGCTAATTCCAATTTACTCCCAGATGGATCCAATGATCTCTTCTCATGGCATGTTCTATTTCCCATTCCAGGAGGATACAACCATGTAGAAGATTTTTTTTTTCTTTTGATTCCTTGGAGGCAGGAATCAATTAATTCTTTCTCCTGGTTAGGTTGAATCAAGAGATTCAACATATTCCTCCAGTGTGTCAGCACACTTTGGTATCTCATCCTTCTCCTCTCCAAAATTTGGAGACGTTCCTGGAAATGTCCACACCTTAGACGTCCTTCAAGATCCATCAGATATGATTGTTCTGATGGTTTCTTCTCATGGTGTTTATCACCTCGAACTGGAGAGTGCTCAGATTTTCTTCGCATCTTCTTCTTGCCTCAATTTCTTGAGTTAAAGGCTCTATGTATTCAAACCTTCTTTCATGTACGACTCGAGAGTCGAACAATTCTCTCCAGAATGTCCTTAACATCTGGTTTCTTTCTCTTTTTATCTCCAGATCTTGGAGATAATTCGTGTAACACTCGCATCTCGGACAATTGTCCGGATCCATGTTTTCTTGATGTCTCCTCCGTTAGGATAATACTTAAAGCAATAAATAAAATATAATTTCCAGATAAACCTAAGGCTCTGATACCATTTTGAAAGCGTGGGATCGATGAGCTGAAACAATGGTCAAAAAATATCCTTGAGCATTTATAATTTATTTTATTTCAAATATGTATTGGAATATTGGATCAAGAGCAAGTAAGTATTATGTTTTCGGGCTTTTAATTCTCAATTTTCAACACTTTGTGTCCTGTTTTTGCAACTTAAAAAATTTACTGTCCTTTTATTGCAAGCCCGAAAAATTATGTCCTATATTTGCAAGTCACCCAAAGTTAGTGGTATCAAGAAATTTTTAACTCATACAGATAGGCTCGAGTTTAATTACCTCATTAAGGTATCGCATTCTCGTGCTCTGTTTGTGCGCCTATTCTTTTAGGCTCGAGCTCGGTTCGACACAATAACTACCAAGCTCCATTTCGATTGGAGCTCGGCTTGTCAATTACTCGCGAGTAATTATGCATAGATAACATTACATACGTAACGGAGATTTTTAAATACGTTATCTAGCTTGCTTTACAAAAAATGTAACGGTTTTTAAAAATATCCGTTATGTATGTAGTGTTATCTATGCGTAAATTTTTAGTAGTGTCGGCAATATGTATTCAAGCTCAAACTCGACCTCAGCTTGTTAAAGGCTGGACTTCGACATGTTAAATATTCGATAATCTCAATCTGTTACTCAAGCTCAGCTCTAAAGACTCATTTAGTTATTCAAGCTCGAGCTTGTTTAAAAAGGTCGTTTAATATATAGCCACCTAAATTACAGTTCTACTTCTATATGTAAATGTATTATGATTATGAATGTGTGTGTAGTATATATTCACATATATTCACATTTGATATTGATTTTTATTTATCGTCATTAAACGTATATGCATAATCAGTCATAATATTCCTGACATTTCATGGGCTAGCTAAAATAAGAAATAAATTTAAGGATATTTTTAGAGTGTAAATAAACAGAGTCGAACACCTCCTAGCTCGAGCTCAACTTGTTAAGTATTGAACTCAATTCGATCTCTTTTATTTACTTCGAGTTCAATATGGGCTTGACTCAAAAAAACATTAATTTCAATTATGATGATATTTTTTAGATAGGAATTCGTACTTATGATAAATAATGTTTTTTTTAAGGTATGATAAATATTATTAATACATGTTCTTTTAGAAACATACGTATTAATTTTGCGAATATGTTTTAAAATAATTGTATTTTAAATATCACATAAATTCAAAATGGTGGATCTTTTTTCACTCAAATAGCATTTACCTTATATTTCTTTAAATTCATGCCATCAAAAATGCGCCACACTCTTAATAGACAGAGGGAGTATAAAATGATATGTCGATTTTATTTTCAATATAATAATAGAATTTTTTTTGGCCCTCGTCCAATTTTGGGCGGCCTTGGGCAATTACACCTCTTACCAATGCCCAGGGCCCCGATCCTGGCTTAATTTAAAGTAAATATCGAACTAAATCATTAGAATATATAAAATAAACAATTTTCGGTGACGAGCAGTGCTAATGTCTAAAATATTCGGTAAAATATATGAACGTCTTCCCCACTCGATTATGATAAAACCTATAAATTGGTGCGAGTCGAGAAATTAAAAGCAAAGATAATGTCTAAGAACTCTATTAAAGTATGAAGCGTAATCTGATAACTCTATTTGAACTCAAATTTCTCTATTCATAAACAAGATTTATTAACGATCTTAAAACTGGTTTTGATTACTACTTTTTGTGTTTGAAAATTTCCTAGGCCACGAGTTGGTTTTTTATTTTTTTTTCTCTCTTCTTTCTTTTGCTGCTTTAGGTAGATGCTCAGTTATGGGTTTTACTTAATATATATACTCTATGTATTTTCTATATATAGATATAACAATCATTGTATTTTGGATGAGTAAGGTCGTGTTAGTAAATTTTTTTTATCTAATGTTACTTTTCCAAATATTTTCAATTTTGTTGTTTAAAAATTAATATTCACAGAAAATGAAAATAAAAAAAGAACAACGAATACCAATCACTTCTTTAACTAACTACGTACTCAGTATCACATCGTGTAGTAAAATCACTCAAACAAATAGAATAAATAAAATATTTTTTTTTGAACAATAAATAAAACATTTTAATAATTTCTTTAAATATTCCGACTTTTAAATAATTATTTTGCAATTACAATATAACCACTTTAATTTCAACATCATTCTTAATGATTTTATTTTTGTAACATATTATATAGGATATAATTATATGATAGTAGTAGAGATATATAGTCCTGGGTGACTGAAAAGAGCTAAACTCCTCCGTTCCAATATTGCCCTCGATGTTAAATATTCCAAAATTTGACGATTAATAATAAAATTTATTTTGGTTGGACAAAAAGATTAATTATTCTTTTCTGATCATCAAGTTTATTTTAAATAAAATTCAAACTCAAATTGTGATCTACATGAAAAAATTCATTAGCTGAACTAAAATAAAACTGCTCCAGCAAATGAAATTTTTATATCAGAATCAAATCACCAACTTCTCAAACTAAACATATGCTGGAATTCATCTACATTGAACAAATCTAATCTAATCTAATCTACCACAACCAACTTGTGATACAATTTACCAGCAATCGCAGCCTCCATCACAGCCTCCGGATCCATCACTCCGCTCCTTTCAAGAAACATTGTCATCAAATTCTTGGAGTATCCGCTCACTAGCGCCACTCCCGGCTGGTGTCCGGCCACCGGCGTCGACTTCGAGTCCCTCAAATTCCAAAACACAATCTCCGGCACACATTCTCCATACCCCTTCTCTCTATACTTCCTCACTATCGCCTCATAATCAGTCTCCCATGGCCTCAGAGACGCCTGATCGAACTCCATGTCGCTGAACACGAACAGCCTCTTCACCATCTCCTCACTCTTCAATTTCCCCTTCACCGCAACTTCGAGCAACACGTCGAACACCTTCTGGAAATCAGTGTTCATCCCCCAATCCATTCTTCTCACGAAATCCGCTCTCTCTTTCAAGCTCTCCCCTTTCACAATCTGGAGCTGCGGAGTTTGGCTGAAAGTGATGAGCTGCCCCTTCCATGGCTCCTCGCTCAACTCCGACACCAGAATCCCCAGCGCCACCGACACCTCCATCGGAGTTCCGGACATGCTCCCGGAGACATCACTGATCGCAAGGCAGTTGCTGAACCTGCCGTTCTTGGCCATGTCGTCCACCATTCTCTTCCACTGCAGCTCCGCCACTTGGGCGGCAACCACGTCGTCGTCATCGTAGCCTCCATAACGATCCTGCCATCGCCAGCCGCTGGATTTTAGTCCAGATTCATACAGAGAGGCGATTATCTCATGTGGGAGCAATGCACCGGCTGCAATCTTCGCATCGCCAGATTTCACCCTATCAAGATACTCACGGAATCTTGCTTCATCGTGCTTGAAAAACTTCTTCAAGTAGGTCTTCATTGCAACAGAAGCCACCCTATTATAAGGTATAGAGCCCCAATCATTAGCTCCGATGAAAACCTCCGGCAGCTCCAGCGCCTTACGCAGCGGCACCAGCACCTCCTTCCTCAGCCGATCCCTCACCCGGTAGGCGTAATGCGCCTCCTCCACGACGTCGTACTCTGCATACTCCGCCCTCGGAAACACCTTCTTCGCTATCGTTTCGCACAGCAGCGTTATTCTGTCGAACGACGAATCAAGAGAGGGGCACCATTTTGCGGCGAGGCTGATCTTGTTTAAATTCCCCAATTTCAACATCTCCATATCCGATCGCAGGCGCTGCGCGAAAAGATTAGAGATTTGTTCATGCAGCAATGTAAAATGTGGATCCGAATTAAACCTCTCTACAACCCGTTTCGCCCTTTGGATCCTCTTCTCTTCCCGGGTTTGGGTTTGACCCGTTTGGAGTTTCTTCCTACTCGCAATCAACTGCTTCTTCAACCCTTCCCTACCCCGGAACAGAGATGCCGCCGTGTTCCTACCGTAACTCATCCTCCGCCGCCGCCGTGCTGTCGTTTTCTCGGCTTTTTTAGCCTGCGACAGCGCCTTGTCGACCTTCACCAACGCGTCCTTGGCCGATTTCCAATCTTTCCACTTCTCCCCCATCTCTTTCGCCAGCTTCCGAGCGCCGGCGCCTTCGAGGACGCGGAAGAGGATCTCGAGCAAGTCTTTGAAGTAGCCGAAATCCGCAATGGCAGCCACGTTGGCGGCTAGGGTTTTGGGGTGGTGATCGTGCAGCCACAATGCGGCGGTGTAGAACCCTTCTTTATCGGATTTGCCGGTGCCTTTGACTCCGCGGAGATTGCAGACGAGCTTCAGCGCCTTCAGCGGATCGTGATCCCACGCCAGTTTCAGGCGGGTGATCAAGGATTCCGGCGGCGTGTCGGGGACGACGTGGAAGAAGAAATCCAAGCAGGGGTTGCCCGTCGACAGAAACGTCGGAGAACAGTTTTCCGTCAGGCCCATCGGAGGAAGGGTTCTTGTGGGGCCCTTAGGCTGGGGGGAAGGGTTTTCTGTCGTCGGGGGTTTTAGACCTGACATTAGAGCTGTTTTGTAACTGATTCTGGTTTTATTGAAATTTGGGAGAATGAGATCGACGGAGGAGAATTGTTGGTAGATTTCAGGTGGCCCCACGAGAAGAGCAGCCATGGTTGGGAGAGAGAGAGAGAGAGAGGTTTGTGTTTGTGAAACAGTTTATGATAGAAAGAAAGAGGTGACTGGGAATATCTGTGAGGGAAAGTGGTGAAAGCATTTATAGAGGCACGAAACGTGAAAGTTACGCAGCGGAAATGACTTTTTTTTTGGGAGGAACTGTTTCCTAAAATAATTATCAAGATTGTAAGTTTGTAACTGACTGAATCATTCGTAATTTACAGATTAGGATTTTATTTATTTATTTACTTAATTACTGATTATTTGTTCATATGCGTAGCCTCCAAGTTCTAATAATTATTAAGAATACTTATCTAGTTTTATTTTCTCGGGAAATAATTAAGAATATTTTCTCAGAGTTTTTTTAATTCTTTTTTAGTTGATATTTTATTAGCTACAGTATATAAATAGTTATGAGTGGTGGAGTAATCACATTGAAAATCCAGCATAAATATTCTTTTCGTATTGTTAATTGATTTGTTAATAGTTCTTGAGGACTAGCTTGTACTATCGACTTGATAACGAGTAACCAATGAGAGTAATTATAAAATGCATTTGAATTAATCTATCGAACTAGTGTATAGCCCGGTCGAGCTTCGACGGGTATCACTTTATGTAAATATGTTGGAGTATGGAGCTTGAAAGGAAGTGAATCATTCCACGATTTCTACCTACTGTACATGTATTTTTTGGTCCCTACGCGGTTTCTTAATTTTACTAGGATTAGATCATCTGCTATATATATAACTGTTCTCTCATTGTATCCAAAAAATGTAGTAAAAATCATGGTTTGACATCGCCCCTAGACGTAGATACACATCATATCAAACTGGGTAAACAATTCTTGTGTCCTTTTTCGCTTTCGTGATTTTGTATGTGCGTGTTTATTTCCTAACACTTTATGTTATAAATTTGTGCGTAGAGATTTAAAAAATTAATTTAATAATTTATTTTTAAGTGATAATATTGCGATAATTCATTAAAAAAAATTTTTACACAGAAAATCAAATTATAAAAGTAAAACAGTCAATTCGAGACGCATTTCTTTTGGTTGTATTTCAATCAAATTATCCGTTTTCTGTGTTTAATAACGGGCTTAGATCGCCCGTTATCGAATCGCTACTGTAGAGATTGAGAAAGTTTACGGGTTTGATTGCTCGGGTGGGATCCGATGACTCTTCCCAGTATTCAAATTGGAAATAGTCCAAATAAAGAGTACCTGCGAGGTGGTGGGATCTATTGGGGCAAGCAAAAATTGTTGAATACCACCATAATTAAGATTAATTTTTTAATATTTATATAGAAAAATAGGTTAATGAAGGACAATATTTTTCAAATGGTTGTACTCATATTTATATTTCAATGACGTATTGCTATTATATTTGAATCCATTTGGAATTTATTTATTCTTACCCATCTCTAATACGACTGAAAATTGATTTTACTATCGGTAATATTTTACCGTTGATGGATTTAGGGTTAATATAAAAAAATTGAAGTAACACAAAAAAAAAAAAAACTACTATTTGGATTTTTTTTGGTTATAATGCCAATTTAATTGGCACACCGAACAATAAAATTTGATTGTGAAAATAGCTAATTTTATGAAAAAAAAAATATTTATTTGATCAAAATGATCAAATTAAATAAGAAACTATTTTGATTGAAAAAAAAAACATCGCATCTAATTCTTTTATAGGGCTTTCAATCATTGAGCACGATTAAATATTCGATGTGGGATTCAATATTTCAAATATTAAATAATAGAATATGTAAATAAAAAAATGATTAAAATGAGGATTTAAGATAAATAAAAATGATGAATGAAAGTTGTGTCACATAGCACCTAAAATTAAGGAGATGCTTCGAATGCGTAATAGTTTTAATAATATAGATGAAAAAAAGGCAAGCAGCTTTAGTTCTAACGCCAACAAAATAAAAATCCACCGATATTCAAAAAAAATATATAATTAATATTAAATATTCACCTATAACGTTTCATTTTTTACAATGCATCAGATATTTGTCTTGCTTAATTATAGTATTAAGTACGACAAAACAATCTATAAGTGAATGATTTGTGTTTTAAAAAATAGATATTTGTGAATCAATTAGGAAAATAAACGGTGCTCCCTCCTCGGTACTCCATTCCGATTTTCCTTTATTCTGCTAATTTGTGCAATACTAATTTATATTAATATATTTTAATTCGAATCTATCAAATTCGTATATTCTAATTCGAATATATCATTGTTGGGAAAATTAATAGAGTTTGGATTTGATACCAAAACCCAACTGTTCTCCAACCGAGTAGATGATCGCATTAACCTAAGTAGTGTTTTCCAGCTCGCCTGTTTGAGCTCTAGATTTTCTAAGTTTACAGGTTCAGGAAGCGGAAGACAGCAAAAGCGGAAGACAACAGAAGATCCAGTTGTATTTAGAGCAGGAGTCAACTATCAGCTGAGTTTTCCAGCTGAGCTGAGTTCTAAACGGAGCAGGATCAAGCTGAAGATAAGCTGAGCTGAGTTCAAGACACAGCTGGTCCAGCTGTACAGAACAAAGGGAACTAACTCTGAAGACGTCACTTCAAGTCAGCTTACCCAATCCAACTCTAAATTCAAAAATCCAGCTCCAAAGGCAGAGATCCCGGCATCAGAGGAAGTCAACATACCTCGACCAATGAGGGATTGCCGAATCAGCATCCTAGACTTCAGAACCTAGGATGTGACACGAATGAAGACAGTTGCAGAAACGCCCAACGACAGATTTCGAACGAGTTCATCTAATTCTAAAGTTCTTAATTGTAAGAACTCGTTCATAGTTGGAACCCCAAACCAAACCCCTCTTTACCCAAAAAGGTTAGGTCAATGTTACGCTTGCTTGAAGCGCGAAATTCAAGTGGTTGTAAGGTTTTTCGGTACCGATGGCGAAAGGTTAGGCTTGACGGTGCGCAAGCTTGTTGGAACACAGCTCGGGTTAGAGTTGTGAAGTTGCTTGGTACTTGTAAACCAAGTGGTAGTGAATTACCAGTGAATCTGGTCGTGGACGTAGGAGGTGTTACTCCGAACCACGTAAAATCTCGTGTTCTTTACTTTCTCGTTATTTTCAGATATTTTACTAACTTTATCATCTTATTGCATATTTTATCAAATCTGCATACACAGCTGCTCTCCAAAGACAGCTGTGTCTTTCTGAAATTTGCACAACTTGACTAAGTCGAAAACGTAAAGAATATTTTCAAGCTGAGTTTTTCTAAGTAACCGAGCTAAGTTTTCAAACCACCACATTCTGCACCGCCAGCTGAGTTATTTGCCCTGCTGACCCTCCTCAGTTGGATTAATAACTGAGCTCACCAACTCTGTTTTTAAACTAGAAAAAGTTTTTTAGAAATCTATCTTTGGTGTATTCAACCCTCCTCTACACCAAAGACCTAGCTCAGGGACCATCAATTAGTATCAGAGCAGTGGTTCAAAAGACTGCTGTTTCTGAATCAAGAGATTTCTCTTGACAATCTGTCAGTGGTCAACTGAACAGATTCTCTTTTGAAAAACTCATATTATTACATACTGTGCATATCTCCATGGATTCTTATCTTAACAGGAACCTTCCTACCTTCTCGGTCGACGATTATGCAATCTGGAAGTTCAGATTAAAAAGCTTTCTTTGTGCTCATCATGACATGATGTGGGACATCATCACAGATGGACCCATCATCATCTACGAACAAGGAAACGAGCTTGTTCCAGCTCAAGATGGTGGACAGCCAACGTATCAGCTCAATCCCAAGCCAAATAGTGAGCATACCTCAGAAGAAAGGAAGCAAGATGGATTAGACAGCTTCGCGAGGAACACCATCTCATCAACAGTCTCCAACGCCTACCTCAGCAAGATCATAAACTGCAATACCGCAAAGAATATGTGGGAAACCCTAGCAAAGCTATGCGAAGGGTCGGAGGAGATAAAAGAGAATAAATTCACAATCGCCTACCAGAAGTTTGATAACTTCAAGCAGCTTGTCAACAAGTCCATCGAAGGGATGGAACTCAGATTCTCAAGCATCGTGGTAGAAATTGAAATCATCAGAACTGGGAAATACACCCAGCGAGAAAAGAATCTAAAAGTTCTTTCAGCGCTCACAGCTGAATGGAACACATATAAGGTGGTACACCAAAGTCGAAGTGACTTGGGTGATCTTTCAATTGAAAGATTATTCTCCCTGCTTAAAGCCAACGAATACAACTTCAAGATTACCATGAAAGAATCTTCAAGCAATCAGTATGATGGAAAGCTGACACCTGCGCCAAAGGAGATTCCGTTCAGAGCTAACTCTGAAAAATCCACATACATGCAGTCAGCTGAGTCATCAAAGAAGGACAAGAAGGACAAGAAGGACATGAGCAAGGAAGAGCTAATTGAAGAGATAGCCATGCTGGTCAAAAACTACAACAGACTCAACACCAGCAAGGGCAAGTACAAGAAGTTCGCAAGAACTTACAGAGATTAATACGCAGCAGCTGATGAGAAGTCAGCTGACAAACGAACAGAAGTAGGATGCTTCAACTGCAAAGAACCGGGACACTACCGGCTAGACTGTCCGAAGCTATCCAAGAAAGATAAAGACTAACTGAAAGCTAAGGCAGAAGGAGAGCCTACATCGCCGACGAGGAATCGGAGTGCAACAAAATGGATGATAACATACCATTTTCAGACTCAGAAGAAGAAGCACTGATGGCTCATGATGAACCTGAATGGGATACATGCTTCATGGGACAGACAGACGGATTTGATGAAGATGAGGTAATGTCAAGAACTCAAAATTTATCTAATCCCTCACCATCACACGAACACTCAACACAGGTTTCAGAATCAGGGCTACCTGATTGGAGTTTAGTAGAGAAAGTTATGAACGATTCCAAGGAGCTTCAAGAGATCCTTGACGTCATAATGAGTGAGAATGTCGAGCTAAAGATGGAACTGGAAAAGAAAAAGGTATCAGAAGCAGCTGATACAACACAGCTCCAAGAAGAAGTTATTTCACTAAAAGACAAAATAGTGAAACAAGATCAGCTGATGAAAGACTTCTACTACGAAAAGAAACAACTGATGGAAGAATTGGAAAAGGCCACAGCTGAATCGGAAAAGAAGTCAGCTGAGATTATAGAACTGAAAAGTTCCGAAGAGGTACTATCTAAGAAGATGGTAGCTCTCATCAAAGCTACAACAATAATAAACGAAATCATAAGTGCACAACGTCCAACAGCACTCAAAGCAGGACTGGGTTACAATGGTTCAAAGGATGACACAAACATTGCTTTCACAAGTGGGACAAATGTAATGTTTGTAAGAGCAAAAGAAAACCAAATCCCAGCTGCTCAGCAAAGATCATTTAGGACACAGCAGGCATAAAAAAGGCCAGCTGTGAGACAACCTCAAGCACATAACAGACATCAACGTGCTCAACCTCAACAAAGACAACAAGCTGGACATTTCAGATACCAGCAACAGCAACAACACTTCGAAAGATATCAACCGAGATATCAAAGAAGATACCCAGCTGGATATCACTCATATGATCACCAGCTGGAGAACCAATTCCAACCGAGGTATCACAAGAGACAGCAGAGACAAAAGAACGTCTCAGCTGGATACCGAAAAAGACCAGGACATCAACAAAGACATCAAGCTGGGAAGATACTGAGATTAAGACCCCACCCGCAACAACAGAAGAACACAAAGAATGTGTATATCGACTCAGCTGTAAAGATCATCAGATCAAATGACCCAATTCGAGTCATCAAGCAGATCTGGGTCGTAAAAGGATCTCTGTCTAACCCACAATGACCCAATTAAAACTGGGTACCTAAATTTTAATCTTTTGTATAGGTTGCAAGGGAACGACGCATCATTGAGGAGTCGATGAGAACTCTATGGTACTTGGACAATGGATGTTCCAAGCACATGACACACTTAAAGCATCTACTCCAGAAGTATATCGAGCGTCCAGGCCCACAAGTAACATTTGGTGACAACTCCAAAGGCCTAACCAAAGGTTATGGTACATTTAAAACTAAAAATGTTATAATCCCAAATGTTTCTTATGTACAAGGACTGCAACATAACTTGCTTTCCATTAGCCAATTCTGCGACAACGGTTTTTCTGTCATGTTTGATGCACAGGGAAACCAATCAGATACTACTAAGAGGGAAAAGAGAAGGAAATATGTATTTTGCTGACTGGAACAGCAGCCCTCCTGAGACTTGTCTTGTATCGAAAAGCAGCAATAATGTCAGCTGGCTGTGGCACAGACGGCTGAATCATCTCAACTTCAAGACAATCAACAACAAACTGGCTAGGAACCAGCTCGCTAATGGAATTCCAGATCAAGTATATGACAAAAGTCATATGTGCAGCGCATGTCAACAAGGAAAACAAACAAGAATTTCATTATCTCTCAAGCCAGTTCAGTCAACTGATCGAGTTCTTCAACTCCTTCACATGGATCTTTTTGGTCCAGTTACTTCAGCAAGCTTCAATGGCAGAAAATACACTATGGTCGTAATAGATGACTTCTCAAGATTCACATGGGTGTCATTCCTGTACCAAAAGAGCGAAACAAGGACTAAGCTGCCAATCCTACTGGAAAGATTGTCAACTCAGAAGGAGTGCAAGATAATGTCAATCAGATCAGATCGAGGAACAAAGTTTCTGAATGAAACTATTTATGAATACTACGAGAAGAACGGAGTTCAACATCAAACCTCAACAACACGCACACCTCAGCAAAATGGTGTAGCAGAGAGAAAAAACCGAACACTCAAAGAAGCAGCTACCTCAATGCTAGCCAGCTCTGCCATTCCAAAGAAGTTCTGGGCCGAGGCAATCAACACAGCTTGCTTCACTCAGAATCGCTCTCTACTCACATCAAGGCAAGGAAAGACGCCGTATGAGCTATGGAATAACAGAATACCATATATTGGATATTTCAAGGTCTTCGGATCCAAATGTCATATCCTAAACAATGGAAAAACACAGCTCAAGACGTTCGATGCGAAGACTGACCGAGGAGTATTCATTGGTTACTCTGCTGTGAGTAAAGCATACAGAGTTTTCAACAGAAGAACTCAAACGGTCGAAGTAACTCCACATGTTACCTTTGACGAATCATCATTCGAATATAGAGATTCTATCAAATGAAGAAATGAAGAAGAACCTTCAAGGCAGATTCAGACAAGAGCTCAAGAAAATCGAATCAAGAATCTGACCGAACCATTAATATGGGATGATAAGCCAGAGGAGGAACCTCAAATCAATCAGGAAGCTTCAACAGCTGGAAATCAAGAAGAACCTCCAACGCCAAATCAAGGGGGAATGCCATCAGCTGGAAATCCAGACACAGCTGAATCCCCAGCAATATCTCCAGCAGAGCTTCTATAGAAGTTACCTCAAAACTCAATCCAAGGAGAGTCTCTTGCTCAAGACTTAACTCCAGAGCAACTCCAAGCAAGACGAAATCTAGCCACTTCTAGCATCAATCAGCTGGAAGAAGAAATTCGCAAAAGAAGAAGATGGATTGAAGATCATCCATCATCAGCAATCATTGGAGAACCATCTGACCAAGTCAAAACCAGAAGTTCAGCTGCTCAAGCTACATCGGAAAGTCAAGAAGCAGCTGACACAGCTCAACTCCCAGTAGAGCTAGAACTGACGGTCTACGATGAAGACACAACTCTAATGGCGTGTTATGTACCTCAAGTTCTAGAGCCTCAAACAATTCTAGAAGCTTTAAAAAGCGTACCCTGGACTAATGCCATGCAGGAAGAGCTAAATGAATTCCTCAGAAATTATGTCTGGGAATTGGTCGACAGACCTGAAGGAGTCAAAGTCATAGGACTCAAATAGATTTTCAAGAACAAACTGGATACCCTTGGAGTCATCATCAGAAACAAAGCTCGACTAGTTACCAAGGGATTCACACAGCAAGAAGGAATCGACTTCGAAGAATCATTCGCTCCAGTAGCGCGATTGGAAGCAATCGGACTTTTTCTCACTTATGCAGCACATCACAAATTCAAGGTCTATCAAATGGATGTAAAGTGTGCATTCTTAAATGGAGAAATCAAGGAAGATGTCTATGTTGAACAACCTCCAGGATTTGAAGTAGAAGGAAATAAAGAAGGCGCTTTATGGATTGAAGCAAGCACCTCGAGCTTGGTATGATACTCTATCAAATTTCCTTGTATCCAAAGGATTCAAGAAGGGCTCAGTAGACAGAACACTCTTCACCATCAAGTTGGGAGAAGACATCCTGGTTGTTCAAATCTATGTAGACGACATCATCTTCGGATCAACATCAACATTCTTATGTCAAAGATTTGGATAGATGATGTCAGAACAGTTCCAAATGTCTATAATGGGTGAAATGAGCTTCTTCCTAGGACTTCAAGTCAAGCAATCAGCAGAAGGGATATTTATAAATCAATCCAAGTACGTGAAAGACTTGATCACCAAGTATGGAGTCCAATCCAGCATAACAGTAAAGATTCCGATGAACACCAACTGGAAGATTGAACCTGGAACTGAAGGGAAGTCAGTGGATTCCAGCAAATACAGAGAAATAATAGGTTCCCTACTGTATCTAACAGTTAGTCGTCCAGACATCTCCTTCACAGTCAGAGTGTGTGCTAGATTTCAAGTTGATCCAAAGGAAGCACACATGCAAGCAGCCAAGAACATTCTCAAATATCTCAAAGGAACTCAGAATGTTGGGCTGTGGTACCCAACTGAAGACAATCTATAGCTGACTGGATATTCAGACTCAGACTTCGCTGGAGATCGGTTGGACAGAAAATCAACTTCAGGAACGTGTCAGTTCCTAGGAAGCAAGTTGATCTCATGTTTTTAAAGAAGCAAACATGCGTCGCAACCTCCACAACTGAAGCAGAGTATATGGCAGCTGGAAGCTGCTGCTCAAAAATTCTCTGGCTGAAACATCAAGTAGATGACTATGAAGTGAATACTGGACAAGTTCCAATTTTCTCTGATAGCTCAAGTGCAATTGCTATATCAGAAAATCCAGTACTTCATACAAGATGCAAACATGTGGACGTGCGCCATCACTTCATCAGAGATCACGTGGAAAAGAAGGATGTGATTGTTGAGAAAATTCACACAGACATACAGCGAGCTGATATACTCACAAAGCCGCTGATAGAAGCAAGATTCAAGATGCTCTGCGGATTACTTGGATTACTCAACCCAGACGAAGCTACATCCAGCTAAATTGAAGCAGACCCAGCTAAATGAAAGCAGACCCAGTTGAATGGAAGCAGACCCATCTGAATGAAAGCAGACCCAGCTGAATGGAAACAGATCCAGTTGAATGGAAGCAGATCCAGCTGGAATTCAGAACCAATCTCAAAGAATCTAGCTGAGAATGAATCAAACTCAGCCAGATGCCTAAATTGAAGGATTATTCAGCTGAGGGAGAACCAGCTGGAAAAACGATCACTCAACACAGCTATTCACAACCGAGGTATCAGCTGACTACAATGATCAGCTGAGAGGTTTGCAACATCATCACATTCACCTACTAATTCTGTTTTCAGTCAAATCATATCTTGTCATATCTAATCAAATTTAATTAAAAGTCTGCAAAGAACTGAAACATGGGAGTTTTGAGGCAAAAGTCAAAACGCCTCAACCGTCCTCTTACGCGCATTAACTCGCATGACGCAAGAATCACTCTCAGTCGTAGATCTTCTTATCAATCTATAAATCTTGATCGTCCATTCATCAAGAAAATTGATATAAATATGCTAGAAGAGATACGCAAACATTTGCATTAACCCTAAAAGGTTTTTCGGCACTCTTTCTTCTTCCATCAATTGGTATTATTTGTTCTACTAACAAAAGTTGCAGAAGAATAACATGGAATCTAGAAAGATATCTCCAGAAGCCGATCAACATGAAGAGTCTGTCAAAGCTTCACTATGAGAGTTGCTTAACTCTCCGGAACCACAAGAAGACGGAGCTCCAGGAGAAAATGAAGCTCATCGACAGATCCAGTCTAACGCAGTGGGTGACTACAAAACTTAAGAACATTCACCAGGAAGTTGCAGAAATCTTCCTGGGCATGTCAAAGGAAAAAGACCTCCTCCGACCCACAGTTTCTCTTAAAATAAAAGAGAGAACGGGACACACAACTCCCTGGGATGCGGAAATCAACGTCAACAAGATCCTGTCAAAGGAATTCAACCTGAGAGGAAGCCCAGTTAGAACTGGACGAGACGTTGATAAAGCCGGAGTCTTTAAGAGCAGTCTTGTCAAAGCTCTTGCTCCGCCACAGGAGGCACAGAAAAATATGCAGGAGACAAGGCAGCATGCATCTACTTCCTTTCCAGCTGGGAATCAGAAACAACTTGAGGAGACAAAACAAGCTGAAGCATCAAAGAGAAGACTCAAGTTAAAGGTGCTTAGTCAGTCAGCTGAGAAGCCAGCTGACATTAAGAGAGAATTCGTAACTACTCTCCGAGGAGCAGAAGGTCCACAAGCGGTGGTTTCTTACGGTGGAGAAGAAGTTCAGGTGCCTGCGTGAACATCATCATCGCCACCACCACAACGGCGTATTCCAGCTGATCAACTAAGCTTAGACCCCAATCAACTAAGCTTAAACCCCACAGCAGATGGAATACTTCAACCGCCTTCTCCTCAATTTCCTTCAGCTCAACAGGGACACCAGCTTCAAGATCAACTTATGGAAGTTGGAGCTCAAGCCCCTGCACCAAGCTCAAGTGGAAAACATCATCCAGCCAATGATCACTTGCAGCTGGATGATACTCAAGTCCCTCAAGAGTTGCAAGTGACGCCTCCATCTCAAGGTTTGAAGACCTCAAGGAGTCACAAGCGCAACTGAAGTGCTGAATCAGACTTTCTCATTCAATCTAATGAAGTCTGAAGAAGCAAAATTGCAAAGCATGAAGTTGTGCCCTACTTAGAAGATGTCATCTCTAGTGCCAACTCATACCTCCAAGCACTCAGCTGGACTGAACCAGCTAAAATAAGCCAAGGAAGTTGTGTCTGCAATCACAGCTGAGGCTAATGCTATTGAAGAAGAGCCAGCTAATGCAACAGCTGAGCCACCTAGACTCCAGACCTCGCTGCTTAGAGAGGACAACCGCAGCACAGCCAAACTAAACATCGCAACAACTGATAATACAGCGAAGATCGCTGACGCAATTCAGGAAATTGCACAGCTCAATAAGACGATAGTGTGTCTCTTCCGCCTTGTTCATTATGCCAAAAAGAGGGAAGATAATGAGACAAATAGGCAAACTGCTGAGCTAGAGGAACCAGCTGAATCAGCTGAGGGAGAAACGAATCAGAGTGAAGCAGCGGATACAGAAGAGAAGACCCAGCCAGTTGGGATTGAAGAATTGAAGATTATTTTTCTGTTTCTCTTGATATGCTGTAATTTCTTACATTAATAAAACACAATTTTCTTTGCTGCTCAAAGCTCACCCTGATGACAATTACTTTTTGTCCAGGCTCTGGACTCTGAACTCTTATCTGCTGATATTTTCTTTACCCTCCTAAATCTTAGGGGGAAGATAAAAGGAAGCTTCATAAGTTGTCTCAGTTAGGTTTTAGCATCATAAAAAGGGGGAAATTGTTGGAAAAATTAATAGAGTTTTGATTTGATACCAAAACCCAACTGTTCTCCAACCGAGTAGATGATCGCATCAACCTAAGTAGTGTTTTCCAGCTCGCCTGTTTGAACTCTAGATTTTCTAAGTTTACAGGTTCAGGAAGCGGAAGATAGCAGAAGCGGAAGATAGCAGAAGCGGAAGATAGCAGAAGCTCAAGACAACAGAAGATCCAGCTGTGTTTAGAGCAGGAGTCAACTATCAGCTGAGTTTTCCAGCTGAGCTGAGTTCTAAACGGAGCAGGATCAAGCTGAAGATAAGCTGAGCTGAGTTCAAGACACAACTGGTCCAGCTGTACAGAACAAAGGGAACTAACTCTGAAGACGTCACTTCAAGTCAGCTTACCCAATCCAGCTCTAAATTCAAAAACCCAGCTTCAAAGACAGAGATCCCGACATCAGAGGAAGTCAACATACCTCGACCAATGAGGGATTGCCGAATCAGCATCCTAGACTTCAGAACCTAGGATGTGACACGAATGAAGACAGATGCAGAAACGTCCAACGGCAGATTTCGAATTTAAGAAGAGTAGGTAAGATTCAAATGGCTCCTCCAACGGCTAGTCTTGAATCTCTACCTATATAAACCTGTCTTCAACCTCAGGATCAGATACGAAAAACTCTCTACAAGCTTTCATTCTCCGAAGTTCTCAAGCCTTCAAAAGCTCTCAAGCAGTTCTACATAGTTCAAAGAACACTTTATCTTAAAGTGTTTCTAGTCCAGAAACTGCTCAGTTTTTCATCTGATTCCTAGGTAGAAATCATTGTATATTTTAAGCCTAGATTTCGAACGAGTTCATCTAATTCTAAAGTTCTTAATTGTAAGAACTCGTTCATAGTTGGAACCCCAAACCAAACCCCTCTTTACCCAGAAAGGTTAGGTCAAGGTTACGCTTGCTTGAAGCGCGAAATTCAAGTGGTTGTAAGGTTTTTTCAGTACCCGTAAACTAAAAGGTTAGGCTTGACAGTGCCCGCAAACTGTTGGAACACAGCTCGGGTTAGAGTTGTGAAGTTGCTTGGTACTTGTAAACCAAGTGGTAGTGAATTACCAGTGAATCTGGTCTTGGACGTAGGAGGTGTTACTCCGAACCACGTAAAATCTCGTGTTCTTTACTTTCTCATTATTTTCAGATATTTTATTAACTTTATCATCTCATTGCATATTTTATCAAATCTGCATACACAGCTGCTCTCCAAAGACAGCTGTGTCTTTCTGAAATTTGCACAACTTGACTAAGTCGAAAACGTAAAGAATATTTTCAAGCTGAGTTTTTCTAAGTAACCGAGCTAAGTTTTCAAACCACCACATTCTGCACTGCCAGCTGAGTTATTTGCCCTGCTGACCATCCTCAGCTGGATTAATAACTGAGCTCACCAACTCTGTTTTTAAACTAGAAAAAGTTTTTTAGAAATCTATCTTTGGTGTATTCACCCCCCCTCTATACCAAAGACCTAGCTCATGGACCATCAATCATTATGATTATTATTATATTCATTATATATGTATTTAATTAATATTTGTAATTTATTTGTATTTATTTTTTCGTGTATAATGTCAGTACCTTCTAATAAACTATTAAATGTTGTAGTATTGATCTAATCATGTTATTGAATATACTAATATACTTTTATATGTCATATTATGACACTAAATTACGTATTAAAATAATTGTCGTTCTCAATTATATTTAAATATTAGAAATAGAATTAATTTTAAGTTAGTTTATAAATAGCAGTAATAATTAAATTTAAAAAAAGGATAAGTTGTGGGTGCGATGGATTAATGGGTATTATGTGAAAGATCAGAACATCAATACTTTGACCATACTAGCTCAAGCTTCGTGGGTAGCATAGGAAGATACTCGAAGCTAGAGATTACATTGCACATATTCCTAATGGGGAGACTTTTCTGATCAACCCTGGCTTTTCCATTAAGAAGCTTTATCTTGAGATGAGAGGAGCAATGCAACGGGTTCAGTGGCATAAGATGATTAACAGGAACTTAGCTTCACCAAAATATTTGTTTATCACTTGACTGGCTATATTGGAGAGACTAGCAACAAGTGATAGAATCTTGAAAATGGGAATTGTTTGTGATCAGCGTTGCTGCTTGTGTAACAGAGAGAATGAGACTCTTAATCATTTGTTCTTTCAATGCTCTTTCTCTTCACATATATGGAAGGCGCTGGTAGATTGGTGTGGAGTACATGGGCAAGTTCATGACTAGGAACGTGAAAAGGAGATCATGGTTACTCAATGCCGATCCAAGACCGAAAAACAGAAGGTTTATAGATTTGTGATGGCTACAGTGATTTATCATATATATATATGGAAGGAAAAGAATTACAGACGGTTTCAAGATAATTATTGCAGTGTTGAGAGTGTAATGAGACAATGCCAACTCCACATTGCAATTCGCGGATCTAAAGATGCTATGGTAGCTCAGTATCTGAAGAATTAGTGTTGGATTTTGAGCTTTAAGACTTTGAGTTTGTATGTTGTGCTTAAACTGCCTTCTTTGGGTAATAAAATGCTAATTTATTAAAAATAAATAAATAAATTTAAAGAAACAGACAAATTTTGAAAAAAAACAATTTAGCATTATAAGAGGTCAATAGAAAATTTGTAAATGAAAATCTCTATTAAGACTAAATAAATATATTTAATCAACATGTCTACATAGAATTCTCTTCATTTTTTATTCATGTTTTCCTAAAAACTTCGATTAATGATTGCTAGAAAATATATACATTGTATCAAATGTGGGATAGATAGCTTAAAAAAAGAACAAAAAAAATCTGAAGATGGAATCATATATATATATATTTTGGCATTTTGGCAAAGATTAGAGATATAGAATAGACTTAAAAAAGAAGGATTTTTACAAATTTTAATTAATATTAACTTTGTTTATATTTTTATCGAGTAATTTAGCATAAACCAACGAGACAGTTCAAATAACATAGAAAGAAGGATTTTTACTAATTTTAATTAATATTAATTATAGTGTTCATATTTTTATCGAGTATTACCCAACGGATTTGAGACGGATATGTACAATAAAGTCACTATTTTAACCGAAATTAGGACGAGAACATGTAGAAAAATTCTAAACAAATTCAAATTTAGAAAATACTTAATAAATGAGTACCCGATCCATTGTCATTCTATAATTATAAATTTAGATACGTGAAATAAAATTAATTTTCTAAGTTTGATTAATAACTAAGGAGCACAATATCACAATTTCTGAATAAGATATAATATTATTTTTAAAATGTATACATATAAATTAAAGAGTATTATTCATGTATATCCAGTATGGGGATAGTGTATACCCCCCATAACCAGTTTTGAAGACATGTATAACACATAACCACCAAGACTTTTTGACTTTTCTAATTATATCTATTGTGACATTTTCTAAAAAAGTGTCTTATTTGAGTGGAAAATGGGGAAAAACTGACTAGTTAATCAAAATCATATAAAATCATGTATTTACCCTCCTATTTGAGCTATTTAAAAGGATAGCTACGTATTTCTTTATTACATATTTTGCTAATCGATCATACGCTTTGAAAATGGTATCAGAGCCTTAGGTTTATTTGGGAATTATATTTTATTTATTGCTTTAAGTATTATCCTAACGGAGGAGACATCAAGAAAACATGGATCCGGACAATTGTCCGAGATGCGAGTGTTACAGGAATTATCTCCAAGATCTGGAGATAAAAAGAGAAAGAAACCAGATGTTAAGGACATTCTGGAGAGAATTGTTCGACTCTCGAGTCGTACATGAAAGAAGGCTTGAATACATAGAGCCTTTAACTCAAGAAATTGAGGCAAGAACGAGATGCAATGCAAATCTGAGCACTCTCCAGTTCGAGGTGATAAACACCATGAGGAGAAATCATCAGAACAACCATATCTGATGGATCTAAGGTGGTGGTATCTTCGGAACCATTGCCCCAAGAAAAAGATGATATTCAGGGGTCACACTCTGAACAATCAGGTCAACCCAGCATCTCTGGGGAAAAAGAGGGAGAGATTAATCTTAGGCTAATGACTGGCACTTCTAAGATTAATACTGATAAGATTGAGGTTTCTTCTTCTTCTTCTTGGCAGATATATCAAGCTAGCTGGGAGAAGCTCAATACAAGGACTGGAATCAACCCAGAAAAAATAAGGGTTGATGTTTCGGGGAAATATCCTCGGGTGTGGATGATGCCAAATTCAGATCCACACAAAGTCAAAAGATGGTATGAATTCGGAGCACTTGCTTAAGTTTATACCACATCTTTATCATTCACGGAAATCAAAAATCTACCTAAGTGGATTCAAGAAGCGGTGTATGATACCTGGGCTAACAATCCACAGCTTAGCCGAGGTGACATTTTGGAGCTGTATTTTATTAGTGCAGCCCCAGAACCAACGGGGAAAGGAAACCATGAAACCTTCCACTATATTAGGATTCGAAGACCAGATGCACGTGCCCTCGAAAAGATCAAAGCGCCTGCAGAGAAAGAGACTACTCTAGTCTCTACATTACCAGAAGACCTCAACTCTACCAGAAGAGCATGGGGATTATGGGTCTGTCTCACTGAGATGGATAAAGTCAAGTTCCCGTTCAAATTCTTTCAGAATTCAGTGAACGGATCATTCCTGTTAAACACTATGACAGGAAAATCGACAAGATTCGGAGAGGAAGCTTTCGAAAGAAAGAGAACCTTGCTCTGGGAAAACAAGATTGCGACGAGCAAAGAAACTCATCGCAAATACTACAACATGGCTCATTTTGGAAACTGGTCTGAGTACGTTTGTTCGGATTGTTAGAACCAAAAGGAACCAGAGTTCGGGAAGGGGTTCTTACCCAGAAAGGAAAAAGAGAAGGCTCGATCCAACGAGCATCTCGAGCAGAAGGCGTTGCCAAAAGTAAGGACGCCCAGGGCCCCGGGGAAAAAGTAGATTCCCAACACAAATTGGTGGAGTCATGTGACTCTGAGCTGGAGCACCCACTAAAAAGAAAATGACAGTAGTGGGTGGAAGAACAGTGATTACCCACTAAACAACAGATGGGTAAAGCAACAGGAGAAGCATTATCAATTAAAGATAATGCGGTATGATTCACAAGAAAGGGACCTCACACCGAAAGTTGTTGTCTTCATTCAATAATGGAAGACAAAGAGGACCCTATTCACGTGGAATCAAGCTGGCCAAGGATAAGAGCATCCAAGGCAATAATGCAGGAAGGAGGCCTTTCACTGAAGACCTCTATATAAACCAAGATTGAAGAGAGCATTGGGCATCGAAAATCCATCAGAAATCCTCTACACCATCCTCTCTGCTCTCTCAAAAATAAAATTGTTATAGTTCCTATTCTAGTATAGTATAGTTTATGTATTTCAATTCCGCTACCATAGGTAGCTAAACAAGTCTGTCTCCTCCCAAAAGGAGATATACTTATGTTGTAATAAATATTATATAATTCCTAAATAAAAGATTGGGCTTTTGTTCATCCATTCCAATATATTATTTTCTTTGTGTACCGACCGAAAACCCTACGCCCCGAGTAGGAAACGAACGAGGGCTGTGTTGTGTGCTGCTGAAGGAGTCTGCGTCTGGAAACCTCGGTTGCGATCGTGTGGTTGGACGAGGTCCTTAAATCTTCCGGCGGAAATACCCGGCAGCATTCCGGTCAAAAAGGTATGAAGTTGGTATACTTTGATTTTTGTTATACGGAAGTGTGATGGGCCTAATAATGTTGCATGATTTATCTCCAAATTGGAAAAAAGGAATTGATAAATCAGAGTATGTAATGAAGAAATTCAGTAGAAGGGTAAAAGAATTTACGCATATTGTATGATTACAAGGTTGACTAGTTTATATCAATATTTTCCCTTATTTTATACAATATTTTATACACAAAAAATGGATATAATAATCTTATTGGTGGGTCAGTGGGTACTGCTTATACCCGCTATCAAAAGTGGTCGTAGGAGGTACACACTATCTCTATACTGGTTAAAATGAATTTCCTCTCTAAATTAAAACATAAAGTTATTTCCCGTCGAATTCCGACAGACTACTTACTAGTCGTCCATAATAAAGTAGCTATTAATCTCAGATCGATATTTGTGATTTCTAATTTAGTTATAATTATCTTTTATTATATCATTTAATTATAAGATATTTGTGATTTGCATGTGAATCATTCATAATCAACTGGTTAGATATCTATTAATGTGATATTTGTTAGTATTTATAATTGCGAGAAGTAGCAAATACGCTTCTAACATATACCCCTATCATATTTACCTTATTATTTTTTGATTTGCAACTGCCAGCACCCCAATGTCCCATAAATAATGGAAACACCTCCTCGCCTCTAACGGATGACTAAAACCATTAACAATTTTTAATTTTTTAATTTTCTATTTTTTTATTTTCTATAATTTGACTCACAACACCGTTAATTTTCTATTTTATATTTTCTTATTGTATTCTTATTTTTTAAATTTGTATGTTCTTAATTTTCCATCTTTATAATTTTTTATTTTCTTATGGGGTCAGTCGCCTCTAACTGATTATTATTTACAATTTTTCATTTTCTTAGTGGGTCCCACTCAACTTCACTCAAACTATATATATCTCTTGAGAATACACCACTAAAATAGGTAGACAATTAAAATAGTGAAATTTGATAAAAAAAATACCAAAACTTAATAAGCATAAGTTCTTTAGCCTCATTCATAAAACTATAAGTTTTCTATACCAAAATCATTTAAAAGACTAAAGTGCCCTCCCTTTAACAAAAACTAATAAATAAATAATACACCTATGAATTAAATTAAAAAAGTAAAAAAAAATCTGGAAAAATAGCCTCAATCTCTCTCGATTCTCTCCCGTCGTCGGCCAGATTTCTTGTGAACACGATGGAATGACACGATGAGAGGACACGATGGGGCGACTGGACACGATGAAGAGTACACGATGGATAGACACGATGGTGCTATTGGACACGATGAAAAGTAATATTTAATGCAGATTCTTTTGCGTTTCATTTATTGAACCCTGCCAAATCTGATTCTCTGAAGATTTTCGGATGAAACTAGGAATTTAATGAAGGTAGTTCATTAAAGTTTGCGTAAGAGAGGTTGTTGACAAAGTTTATTTCGCAGCCCGACCCCAAAATTAGATATCAAAACCGATGGGTCCTACGACTTACACAATTTATGATTAACAAATGGGATTTAATACCGACCCCGGCTATTGATCAATAAGAACAAAGGACAACTCATACTTAATAATTCATCAAACTTAAGACAATTAGGATATGCATGACTCGAGTTTAATAAGACGATCAACTGAATTCAATAACAACATGCATATCAACGAATTAGAACTCAATCAACTCGGAAATCAATAGACTTCATCAACCAAATTATCGACAATGAACAAGAAAACGATAAGCTGATTTCAGGATCAAGATAGCACGATAAGAAAATAGTTTCAAAACTAACAAAGCTTTTCAAAGAAACGAGTAACATATATATTCAAGTGGGCTGGGTTTCAACATAACTTGACACACATAGTATGATCATGACTCCAGAATTCAAACGACTTTATCATATTTAGATTTTAGAATCCAAACATTATCAACAAAATTATACAAACTTCATAATCTTGCAGCAGAAAAACGAGAGAATATATGTATGAAGACATATATTCTAGGCTTAAACTTTTCAAAAACGACTTTCTTCACAAAATCGACATTAACAACAACGACAATCCACCCAGCACACTTCATCTCCATCCTTGCTAACCTGCACATTTTAGAAATAACATGCTGGGCTGAGTACTTCGTACTCAGTGAACATATGCCGAAAACATTTGAAAACTTGCTGAATACAGCTATATATTTGAACTTGCCGGAAACATAGCACAAGGATTTTTCTGAAAACAACTTGTGCACTATTAAAAACATTTTCATTTCTAAAAAAAACATTTATCTGCAGACATATTAAACAGTATGAATCATATCTACAATTAAAATAGTGATGAGAAAGAGGCCTCTTTCTCAGTCACTTGTAACCGGTCTATCACTTGTAACTGGTCTATCAGAGAAAGGCTCACGATTACTAATGTAACCGGCCCATCAAAGAAAGACTCACGATTACAACTGTGTACACAAATCTCACCTTGCGCGGGACCGAATTCGTCCTTCTTAAGTAGATGGTAACATACTTAAACATTTTAAAATATTTGGCAAGTATCAAAGCTTTGAAAATCATATAATATCATGTGTGTCACATCGTTTAGTTAAGAAAGCCCACATGGTAAACTTAAGCTTTTGATTTAACTTTAATGCTCGATAAACTTCTGCTTCACGTTTTCACTTCCGCTTGCTCCTTCAATCGAAATGGAATTATGACTTCAGAACGAGAATAACTTCTATCGAATAACAACTTCGGTATCCTTAACTTCTAATTCGCTTCGAATTTCTACAACGAAACTCGATAAATGCTAACTCAACTTCCTTAAACGCTTTTAAACTAACTTAAACCATCATTAAGCATCAAACATTCCCAATCAACACTTAACATAAACATACATCACATACTATTCACGACAATCGGCTAAGTCGATTTTAACCCATCTAACGGGTCCAGAAAATTCTCAAATTAAATCTATACACGTATTTCAATATAACAAACATATTTACACATTTACTTCACAAATTCGACTCGATTAAACATATAGACTTCCAACTCGGGAAAAATTAACAAAAAATGGAAAATCTTTAATAGAGCTAGAGGCTTTTTTAGGACAGTAACTAAGGTAGAGTTCATATTCAGGACAAAAAATTTTCGAGCCGACTTTTTAGGACACCAACTTTTAATTTGTGCGTCCGTCAGATAAATTTCGGCCCGAACAAGTTAAATTGCACGTGCATAGCACGTGACTAACTTCGTGGAGCCCGTTTGCAGACGTGTAACGCCACGTAAAAATAAAAAAAACTGATGTGGATTAAATAAAAAAATTAAAACAAAATTAAAATAAAACAAAAAATTCTCTCTCTCTCTCTCCATCGCCTCCTCCTTTCTTTCTCTCTCTCTCTCGTCTCTTTCTCTCCCACCATGCCCCCGCCGCCGCCGCCGCCCAACACCACTAGATCTCTTACTGTCACCAGAAGCAGCAGGGGTTCCGGCCAAGTGTCAAACCCCCAAATTTCCAATTTCTCTTTCTTTCTCTCATCTCTTTCTCTCCCACCACTGCCCACTGCCGCCGTTGCCGACGTTTCCCAACACCACTAGCCAACTCCCTCCCTCACCATTGACAAGTCGTATCAGATGGTCCTGTCGTATCTGCATTTATTGAGGCAGCGTAATTCCGGTACTGAGTACGACATACAGATTAGTAGTGAGAGAGTATTTTGTCACATGTTTCTCACCTTAGGACAGTGTATTCGTGCCTTCGAGCTCTATCTGAGGCCAGTGATTGTATTGGACGGGACCCACCTTAAGGGAAGGAACAAGGGAGTTCTTTTTGTCGATGTTAGCAAAGATGAGAATGAGCAACTCTTTCCTATAGCTATTGGAATTGGTTCGATAGAGAACGATGAGTCGTGGACTTGGTTTCTTTCGAATTTGCGCAGGTGTTTCGACCCTCCGGATGAGTTGTTGATCGTCTCTGACCAACATAAGAGCATTGCAAATGCTGTGAAAGCCATCTATCCGATTGCAGCGCACGGATTGTGCTTTCACCACATGTAGAAGAATATGATGCGATACGGTTGTCGAGCTTTTGCCATCTTTCAAAATGCAGCGTATGCTTATCGTGTTGAAGAGTTCGAGAAGAATTTTTCTGCCTTGAAAGCTTCATGTGAGGGTGCTCACACACGACTTTTCCAAATTGGTACTCATTGGTGGTCTAGATGACGCCGATAGCTTGAACTCTCGGCTACTGTGGACTAGACGTTTACCTATTTGCTCGTTACTTGAGGTGTATCGTTGCATTGTCGAGAAATGGTTCGATGAAAAAAGGGCATTAGCTAGGGAGAGAGAGCATGAGATTACACTCGAGGCCTTCAACAAGCTTGCTGTGACAGTGGAAGCAGGTCATCAGCTCGTTGCTCAACCTACCACTGACAATGTTTATAAAGTGAAAGACAAGAAAATGGTCTTCGAGGTGGACCTTCTGAATTGGACATGTGAGTGTCGTGTGTTCGATCATGATAAGATGCCATGTCGTCATGCAGCTGCCGCCCTCGGGTATGTATAGCTTTTTTTTTTTACTTAAATTATGTTTTTTACTTTTATTGTTTATTTCATGGCTCAACATTTCCAACTTTCATGCAGCTGCCGCCCTCGGGTATGTATAGCTTTATTTGATTTCGTAAGCCGGTATTACAAGCAACACGACTTGCGCGAGACTTACAGAGAATCCATTAGGCCGGTACCACATCCCGAGGAGTGGAATGTCCCGCCTGATATTGCAAGAATTGTTTGCTTGCCGTCGGTGGGGGTTCGTCAAGCCGGCCGTCCGAGGACACATCGTGTTCGTTCAGCAGTTGAAGGTACGCCCACAACACGCCGTAGCAAAAAATGCTCTAAGTGTAAGGGGACCGGCCACAACAGAAAGAATTGCACCGAGCCACTCGCTTTAGATGTCGATCTAAATATTCCCCCAGAGGAAGAACCATCGAGTTAGAGACGGCGACGAAAGAAGAAATGCAGCAATTGTGGTCGTGAAGAACACACAATAACAAGATGTCCGATGCACTTTAAAGATTAGCTCTATTTATGATATTTTATCCATTTGTCATAATTTTGATTTATGATTTTTTGCACGAATGACATTGTCACTCTTATTTATGATATTTTATCTATTTGTCATAATTTTATGAGTTTGTTGAGCTTGTGTTGTGTTTATAAATTGGAAAATGTAAAAAAAAAAAGGGTTGGAGGCATCGCCCCAATCACCCCCACCCATCGCCCCCTCGCCCTATCGCCCCATCGTGGCCATTGCCCCTCAAGAAATTTTGATTTTGTAGATATTTTTGACTTTATATTGTTGTGGTGCTGATATATTGATTTATAATTGCTTATTTAAGAATTTAATATGTAAAAATGAATATTTTAAATAATTTAAATGTAGTCTTTAATATGATTATGAATCATATCATATCTTAAGAATGAAAAGGATCTCAATGAATATTTACTTCAAATTCTTAAATTATAGGCTGTATATCATCGATGTTGCAAAAAATATTCAGATTGATCATGATTATGTATGTAAGGTATAAAAAACTATTTATAGGGTATAAAAAACACTATGGAATAACATTAAGGTATTAAAAATACTTATCAATGCATGTTCTTCTGGGCATGATGGGGACTCTCCATCGTGAGCACGATGGAGACTGCTCATCGTGCCCAAAAGAACAGGCCATAGCCCCCATCACCCTGTCTCCATCGCCCCCATTCCTATCGCCTCCGTTCTCCTAGGCACGATGGGGAGTCTCCATCGTGGGCACGCTGGGCACGATGGTCGCGATGGGGCGATGGGGGCGATGGGGTCTCCCAATCGTGGGCGAGAGAGAAAATATGTAGGCTCGTGTACCCCACCGCGGTGGGTGAGCCGTCGAAGTGGGTGCACCCGCTTTACAAAGGAAACCCGCTTCGGCCCTGTTTTTTACATTTTCCAGTTTCTAAACACAACACAAGCTCAACAAATAAATAAAATTAGGATAAATGGATAACATATCATAAATAAGAGGGTCATTGTCAATCGTGCAACAAATCACAAATCAAAAGACAAGCTAAATATCCTAGCACCTATCTCACGACGATATCTCCTAAGATATCTCACGTCAATTGCCTTTGTATGCTTTTTTGTTGTATGTTTGGACACCATGCGATCTAGATACATGCAACAAAAGGGACCGCAACTGACACTGTCGGTCTGGGCGAACTGCTCACTAGGTTGCTTTATGATTAAGGGCATGAAGTCTTCTTTTTTTTGCATGCAGGGGTTATTCGTCCAGTAATTCCATTCAACTAGTAGCCTAGGAACGAGACACGTGAGTGGCCTCATCTTGGTGTGACAATGAATCATACAGTTTGATGCACCAATCATCTATATTGATATTCGCAGTGACCCAATGCTCATCAATACAACAAAATGCAATGATCTATTCAAATAACAAATATTAGTACAACTAACCAGATACACTGACAATTTTAAGGAAATGGCAACTTAAAATCAATTTAAAATCACTTCTGTGTTGCAGTTTGACCACGGAACCCCGTTCGGTGTGCCCATGCCATGAAAATGGTCCACTATAGGCTTTGACACTATCCATTTGTTTCCCTTCACTTTATTGCCCTTTGGACTTAGTTTTTGGAACTCCTGAAGCATCAGTGCCTAAAAAAAGTAAAAAAACAAGTTAAAAATAATATTTGTAAACCAACTAATACAACAAATAAAAGTCAAACAAAAACCTACATAAAACGTAGACCCTTCAATAATAGTAGTCACTGGACCAACTCCTGCAAACCCCCTGCACTGCTTAGTCCTAGTGAAGAGCATATTCAAACATTTTACATTAAATGACAAAATATAATTCAATTTAAATAATTTAAATTGTAAGAAATGTTACCTCTGCAGTGAAGCACTGGTCGACGTCCTCCACAAGGTCGAATAACGTCTGCATCATCGTATGGTCAATCTCTACAGCCACGACGACGGTGTCTTCGCTCATATGTCTAAAGGCATCGTACTGCTGACTCAGTTGTGCACGAGAGCTGGGCGTCTCACCAATAAATGGCATACGTAGTGCAGCAGACGGCCTAGGCTGTCTCGGAGGAGGGCTACTCTTACCAACCTCACCCTACTGCTTCTACTCTACCTCGAAGCTGGCCAACTCTGAGAGCACTGCTCTAAACTGGTGGGTGAAGTCTAGGGGAAGCAGAGGCTGAAAGGGCTGGTGGTGTAGCAGATCTCCTGCTCGATCTTGATCCGCCTCGAAGTCGTGGTAGCTGGTAGAAGCAGCAGCGGAGTGGCGTGGCTGGTCACGCTGAGACATGTGGCTACCCACAGAGTGGTGACTAGGGCCTGCGGCAGCAGAGTGGCAGGACTGGTCACACTGAGACCCGTGGCTAGCCACATAGTGGTGACTAGGGGTTGCAGCAGCAGAGTGGCGGGGCTGGTCACACTGAGACCTGTGGCTAGCCACAGAGTGGTGACTAGGGGCTGCGGTAGCAGAGTGGCGGGGCTGGTCACGCTGAGACCTGTGGCTACCGAGAGAGTGTTGCTGATGACTCCTGCCCCGTCCAGGACCGAAGTAGTCCACGATCTTAGTGAAGACCCTATCAGCTACTCGAGCAAGAAAACATGTGCTTGAGTCGTCGTGCAGGATCACCTTTAAGCGGTGATCGACGACATCGTTAGTGCTGACTTTGTGGTCCGGACAAGGCTGTCCGTGCAAACAACACACCCTGTCCTCCGGCCTCTCCTGGTACACTTGCTCTGCTATCTGAGGACGGGTGGGAGGACTACTGTCTTGGCGTCGCTTCGACACCTTTCCAAAGATTGTCTTTATCTTCTCCATTGTCGTAACTTTTATCTTGCCCTTGTTCTTGATAGGCCCCGCAACCACAACCTCTGCCTTACCCCTACCTGTAATTCAGACCGGTAACTTGCGTTCCTTGAACTTGTTGAGGAGCTCGCTCACCTTTGTTTCTTTGTCATGAAAATGCCTGTGGAATAAACTGTCAGGACGGATCAGGTGAGTCTCACTAGTGTCGAACTCCGTGTTTCCAAAGTAAAGTCCCGTGATTAGGGCATAATCACGGGGTGTAAAACGGACTATCCGACCCCCGAGCTGAAACCACGACTCCTGCTGGGGTATGTGGTCGCCCTGCAGGTGTCGGGCTGTAAGGTGGTGAAGGGCACCAGTAGCACTGCCCGTCCGCCTTACTCTAATCAATCTACCCACGACCCCGGACGTAAAGTGCTCTATCGCATGCTCTCCGTATCTAGGCCCGCCAATGCGACGCAACGTGGAAAGTATCTCTTTGAACACGTCACAACACATATACAAATTGATTCCACGTGTCATAGCCCGTAACGTGGGCCTTTTCCACACACAACCTCCTGCAATAACAAAACGGGAAATCATAAGCAATAAATTCACGAGCAAAATAAAAAAAACAAGACAAGTTACGATGGACTGCCATCACCCCCAGCCATTGTCCCGAGCCATCGCCCTAGCCCCATCGTTTCTTCCCATCGCCCCCAATCCAGTTTGTGGCATATTCAAACTCTTCCTAACGCCACCTCTTTCAAAGTTCAAATTCTTAATGCCCTTAGTTTTTATTTTTTAGATTTAAAGGCAGAAAAGAATGTAATCCCAAAAAGAAAATTTTCTCATTATGTTATTTACAGAGGTACAAAAGTAAGTCTTTTTCATAATTTTGATACAGTTAGAAAACATATTACTTGTTAAAACCCTATTTTTAAAGGATATTTATACCTTTAAAGAAGCTTTAGATAATGCTAGAGATTCTTTAGGGTTAAACTTTTTCATTCAACCCGAAGAAGTTAAAAGTTTTGCACAAATTGTAGAAGAAAACCCAAGTAGGGTCATTTCAGCTCAATTCGAGCTAATTCAAAAATTTGAAAACAAAATTTTGATTTACAAAATCAACTTTCTATAGCTAATTCAAAAATTCAAGAGGATGTTGAGGCCCTAAATTTTAAGGACCAAACAATTGTATTTTATAGTGCCGAAGAAACAGTCGTAGTCGGTTGAATATTTTTGTAGTTTCTCCTTTTTCTTTTTGTTTGGCGAAACTAATTATGGAAATTATATGATCTTATGAGTAGCCTCCACGTAATTCATCCTTATATATACTTGCTTCCTTTTCCTTCTGCATTAAGAATTTGCGAAAACCAAAACCCATCTAAAACAAAAAATCAAAACCCCTCTTTCACAATCATGGCTGCCGCTCTTCTGGTCGGACCACCGGAAATCCATCAACAATCCCCCACCGCAACCGCCGCCGCCGCCGCCCCCGCGGTGACTGGTAATCCATTTGTCGATCTTATGGTGTCGAATTTCAACAAAACAGCAACCTACCGCCCCCCGCCGATGGGCTATACGGAAAACTATTCTCGGACGTTTCTGTCGACGGGAAATCCCTGCTTGGATTTCTTCTTCCACGTCGTCCCCGACACGCCGCCGGAATCCCTAACCAAACGCCTCAAACTCGCGTGGGATCAGGATCCGCTTAAGGCGCTGAAGCTCGTCTGCAATCTTCGTGGAGTCAAAGGCATTGGCAAATCCGATAAGGAAGGATTCTACACCGCGGCGCTGTGGCTGCACGAGAATCACCCTAGAACTCTCGCCGGCAACGTCGCCGCTTTCGCCGATTTCGGTTATTTTAAGGATTTGCTGGAGATCCTCTTCCGGCTACTGGAAGGCGCCGAGGCGCGGAAATTGGCGAAGGAGATCGGAGAGCAGTGGAAGAAGGTTCGCACGCGCAAGGGGAGAGGAGGTGTGCGGTTCCCTAGAGTAACGGCTGGTCACGGTGTTAAGAAACCTACCCGTGAGGAGAAGCGGATCGAGAGAGCGAAAAATGTCGTCGAGAAGTTTAATCAGGACGCCAATTTCAAGCTATTGCACGAGCGCGTCTCTGATCTTTTCGCTGAGCGGCTGCGATCGGATATGGAGACGTTGAAATTGGGGAATTTGTTCAAAATCAGCCTCGCCGCGAAATGGTGCCCCTCTCTTGATTCATCGTTCGACAGAATAACGCTGCTGTGCGAAACGATAGCGAAGAAGGTGTTTCCGAGGGCGGAGTATGCAGAGTACGACGGCGTGGAGGAGGCGCATTACGCGTATCGGGTGAGGGATCGGCTGAGGAAGGAAGTGCTCGTGCCGCTGCGTAAGGCGCTGGAATTGCCGGAGATTTTCATGAGCGCCAATAATTGGGGCTCTCTGCCTTACAACAGAGTGGCGTCTGTCGCGATGAAGACGTACAAGGGCCAATTCATCAAGCACGACGAAGAAAGGTTTAGAGAGTATCTTGAAAAAGTGAAGTCTGGCGAAGCGAAAATCGCCGCAGGTGCGTTGCTCCCTCACAAGATAATCGCGTCTCTGGACGATGAGGACGGCGGTGAAGTGGCGGAGCTGCAGTGGAAGAGAATAGTGGACGACATGGCGAAGAATGGGAGTTTGAATAATTGCCTTGCAATCAGTGATGTTTCTGGGAGTATGGCGGGGGTTCCGATGGAGGTATCGGTGGCGCTTGGAGTTTTGGTGTCGGAGTTGAGTGAAGAGCCATGGAAGGGGAAGCTCATCACCTTCAGCCAATACCCTAAGCTTCAGAAGGTGGAGGGGGAAACCTTGAAATCGAAAACTGAGTTTGTTAGAGGAATGGAGTGGGGGATGAACACTGATTTGCAGAAGGTGTTTGAAGTGATACTGCAAGTGGCGGAGAGAGGGAAGTTGAAGGCGGAGGAGATGATAAAGAGGCTGTTTATTTTCAGCGACATGGAGTTCGATCAGGCGTCTCGGAATCCATGGGAGACTGATTATGAGGCCATTGTGAGGATGTATAGAGAGAGGGGGTACGGTGACTGTGTGCCGGAGATTGTGTTCTGGAATTTGAGGGACTCGAGGGCGACGCCGGTGCCGGGAAACCAGCCGGGGGTGGCGCTTGTGAGCGGCTTCTCGAAGAACTTGATGACTCTGTTTCTTGAAAAGGGAGGAATTGTGGATCCTGTGGTTGTGATGGATGCTGCAATCTCTGGTAAAGAATATGACAAGCTGGTTGTGCTGGATTGATTGAGATAGGGATAGAAAATCATGTGAATTGAGGGATAGAAAATCATGTGAATTGTTAAGAGTATATCTTATGTATCTTTGTTAGGAGTTTGAAGAATTTGATCAATGCAATGTTTCTGCTTCTAGTTCTTTAGTTTTGTTGGATTTTTCATGAATTTGTGGGTGTGATTTGATTTCTTTGGGCAGCCCAGCCCGGCCCGAAATATAAATTATAGTGTATTTTTTACCGGGGCGGGCCGGGCCGGCCCGAGCCCACAGGGCTTTGCCCATTTCGGGCCGACCCGGCCTGATCCCGAAAATTCACCGGGCTTGGAAATGAATAGCCCAGCCCTGCCTGAAATCGGGCCGGGCCGGGCCTAAATTGACAGCCCTAGCAGAAATTTCAAGAATGGCTAATTCCAACTATTGACCTATTCTCGTACATGTGTGATTAAAATTTCAGAGGCAAATAGCTTAAAAACTTTGATGGATTCTGAAGTGTCCTAACAAATTACCACATAAATGAGGTCAATTTATCAAATAACGCCCTATGAGAAATTAATTTTCATATTCACGAGTTATATTTGTTATCTTTAGAATTTGTTTCACAGAGTTGTGGACTTTTGTTGTTAAAAATTTAGGTCCAAAAAACTTTAAATAGTGTGAAAGACGTATAAAAAATTTAGAAGCGATGCTTTAACTGCAATGATTGAAAAATCATGTGAAATTGTAGAATTTATACCTATTATAAAAGATATTTGTTTACAAAATTTGATTTGTCTGTTATACTCTAAAGGCTCGTTTGGTAGGAAGTATAAGATAAGGCTTGATATGTTTGACTAAGATATTTTATAAATATAAAAAATTAAAATTCTGTATGGTATGATGTATTAAATTCTCTGCAATATTTAATTCATTGTTTGGTAAGATGTATTATAATCATTATTAAAATTTCAATTCCTAAAACATACTTATAATTCAATTTTTGATTCATTATGTAAAAGTTGAGTAACCACTATTGAAAACAAAGCAATCTCTTTATTAAGACAAATAAAATTGGTGATACTAAAGAAAAAAATAAATTGCAGAAATAACAAGACGTAAGAAATAAATAAATTTAAGCAAAATAAATGTTGGAACAAGTACTCAGAATATGTCCATAACAACAAACTAAATCGAAGATATTCAATAATAAACAATTGTCTAAAAAACTAATAGGAACTGCAACTACTATAGTTCAAGAAAAGTCTGCATATTAAAAGAGGTAACAAAATGTATTGCAATCAAAATTTCCCTGCAAGCGTCATCCGTACATATTCAGCTCGTGCTTCATCCGGCAAGGTCGAGAAAATATCTAAGTCCTCAGTATTTTTCGCCAATGACCTTGAAACCAACAACTTTTCTTGCAATGTCAATCCTTCAATTTTATCAACACCCTCAAACACTAGCTTTCTTGCTGCAGATACATCTTGTTCATAACCAATTCGATGAGCAATATCTCCTAACCTAGACTCAGCACTCTTGCAAAAGCTACCTAGTAATTCATATAATTCGCCATTTCCATCTACGGACTTTCTTTTCTTTCCACCAGTACTTTGTTTATCATTCTTATCATTGACTATACGATAAGTAGAGTCTTCTGATCTTATTTCATCATCAAAATCAGTAGAAAGATTAAATGCCTTTTCTTGGTTATGAGTTTGGTTGACAAGCTCATTCACTGCATCCATGACATCCTCAGCTCGTTCGTCAGTAGCTCTATCCTTACCAAATATTTTACACCAATCATGATAATATGACCAAGATTTAAATCGCATATTACGTGCATTCTTATCCATCTGTATATATAAAATTAAGATAGATAATTGTGATGAATTATTCTTGTGAATTAAAATATAAATATAAAAACATCGTATGTAAGTATATATTTATATTACCTTGATTACTGCATCCCATATATCATCAGTTGTGTCTATCATCTTGTTACCGTCATTCCATCCAACCCCAGTACGACCAACTAACATTGAAGATATTGTCCAATAATCCCTTTTCCACACATGGATCTTAGAGTGTATGTGAGGAATTGCTCGAAGATCTGTCCCAGGAAAAAATTTAGCCATATTTTGCCCGAGCACATTCAAGTTACCAACTTTGAAGCCATTATCTGTTTTCCATCCAGATGTAACCAGATCTTTTAAACAAGTTATTAAAATTTCTTCTTCTTTTTTAGTCCAACACCGACGTGATTTTTCAGCTTTTATGCTTGCTTTTGACGATTCCATTTTAAGCTGTTTCATGAAAACTTAGTGCTATAAATAATGTAAATAGAATATAACATAGTTGAAGATATTATATAAAAATATTCATTTATTAATAACCATAAATAAATCATAAACATGAATTACAAAAGCTCTTATTTCTATCTAAATATAAATTACATCAGTTTGGCATGACATAGAGCTAATCAAGTTGCATGGCTCCAATCATTAAACATTGATTGTGCTAAGTTGTCCCTTCAGGTGTTCCATTCTTGTGATGTCTCAACACTATCTATTACACCATTATTTTCAGTAGCATCATTATTGTTAGCGATGGATTCATCTAGAAGATGTTCAATCGGATCAATATCCATCTCTATTCGAATAAAATTATGTAGCAAACAACATGCCATAATGATTCGATTTTGAATCTTGATAGGATAATAGGAAGGACTCCTCAAAATCCCCCAACGCATTTTCAATAGTCCAAATGTGCGTTCAACAACATTGCGCGCTCTTGAGTGTCTCATATTGAAATACTCTTGAAATGTTTGTGGCCTTTGAGACGATTCACCCCATTCATCCAAATGATATCTAGCACTCTTATAAGGTGTTAAAAAACCTTCACTATTTGGATAACCATTATCACATAAATAGTAACATCCTGTAATAAGAAAGGAATACTTCAACTAGTTTCTTGGTAATTTAAAAAATAATCTAATATTATAATTTATATAAAACTATATAAGCTTGAATTGTACCCTTTGGAACTTTCAATCCATGAGTACGATTAACCGCATCGCGCAACACTCTAGCATCTGCAGCTGACCCTTCCCAACCAGGAAGGATGTACACAAATTTCATATCTCGGTCACATACACCAAGAACATTTACGGCTATTTCCCCTTTTCTTGTCCTATATCTTAGTTTATCAATAGCATGAACTTTTACACGAATGTGTGTTCCATCTAAGGCACCTAAACATTCCTATTATGTGAAATGACGTGTTTCATTATTCTTTTTATCTCTACATAATTTATATATTAAATAGAGTTAAAATTATGTAAGAAAATCAATTATCTTGAACCATTTCCACCTTGGATGCGTACAATTATCAGATATCGCTTCTGGCTCAACCATAAATAAGTAACTCATCCTTAACAATGATTTTAATACCATATGGATGTGGTTTGACACAGTTTGACCCGATCTCATAAAATCATACTTGACTATCCTGTTCTTCTTATGATGGGCTAGAATCGATAGGAACATGTGTCGCAGCCCGACTTAGAATGAAGATAACCAAGCCGGTGGGTCCCACGACGTACACAATTTATGATTAACCAAGGAACAAGATAACGACCCAGTTATCCAACAAAAACCATGTTGGGAAAATTAATAGAGTTTTGAAGTGATACCAAAACCCAGCTGACCCCAACCGAGTAGATGTTTGCACAAGCCCAAGTATTTTCCAGCTCACCTGTTTGAGCTTATAGATTTTATATGTTTACAGGTGGTCGCTGAAGACAGCAGAAGACCCAGCTGAGTACACAGCAGGGTAAGCCAAGTCGAAGTGATAAGTAACGTTATCCAGATCCAAGACGATAAAGTTCTTCCAGACACAGCTGTAGGAAAGACCCAGCTCGTGTGACAACTCAGCTCAGCGTCAAGACCCAGCAGAGTTCAAGACTCAGCTCAGCGTCAATGATCCAGCAGAGTTCAAGACAGCTCAGAGTCACCAACACAGCAGAGTCGAAGTGAACTTTAGATAAAGTCAGATCTAATCTGGACCATCAGGAACTCGACACCTCAGCACCTAGAAGTCAAACCTAGGATTGCTTTACGAGGAAATCAAGGAAGAAGACAAGTCAATCCTGTCAGAAGTTAGGTAAAGATTCAGAACGGCTCTTTCCAACGGCTAGTTCTAATCTCTCCCTATATATAGAAGTCTTCTTCATCATCAAACAGAGAGGAGTAACGAGAGAATATATTCAAGAGAGATCAACATACTTCATTGAAGGAAGTCTAACCAAAGATCAAGAGATCTCTCAGAAAAGCTTCAAAGATCCAGCAGCCTTCATTCTTATAAGATATTATTTATTCTCAGGCTGCTGAAGCTCTCTCCCACTAGTATCTAGGCATATAATTCTTCCCATCTTAAGCCTAGTTTGAACGAGTTCATCATACTCAAAGTTCTTCATTGTAAGAACTCGTTCATAGTTGGAAAACCCCCAAACCCAAACCCAGAAAAGGTTAGGTAAAGGTACGCCTGCTCGAAGCGCGTAATTCGAGTGTTGGTTCTGTAGTACCCGTAAACTACAGGTTAGGCTTCAGCTGTGCCCATAAACAGTCTGGTTACGTTTCGATACAGTACGCGTAAACTTGTATCCAGCTTGAGGAACTAAGCTGCAACGCTTGCTGACTGCGCGAAAAGTCAGTGATATCCTTAGTGG
Source organism: Agastache rugosa (assembly GCA_031470985.1). NCBI lineage: Eukaryota > Viridiplantae > Streptophyta > Magnoliopsida > Lamiales > Lamiaceae > Agastache > Agastache rugosa. The sequence continues at coordinate 6,255,006 of CM062605.1, forward strand.
ATTACCAGAGGTTTCTGGTCGTGGACGTAGGAGTAGTTTTTCCGAACCACGTTAAGTTGCTTTGTTCTTTCATGTTTATTTATGCATCCAGCTAACTCTTCATAAGCATTATTTCAAGCTGCATAAACTGATTAACTGAAAAGATAAACTAAGCTTTGCAATATATTTGAAGCAACAGACGGACTTTTCAAAATCCCACCACATTCCGCACACAGCCAGCTGTGTCGATCAAGCTGCCTTCCAGCTGGATCGAACACAGCCAGCTCACTCAAAAGAGTTTTAATTGGAAAAGTTTTTAAACCTTGGTGTATTCACCCCCCCCTCTACACCAAGGTATCCGTCTTGGGACCATCAATTGGTATCAGAGCAGTGGTTCAAAAGATCACTTTTTCTGTGTCAAGTCAGCCTCTTTGCTGATAGTGGTCACCTGAACAGATCCTTCAAAGTTTCAAATTTTTTTTTAAAAATCATTATATTGCATACTGTCATGGAATCTTCCCTGTGCAGGAATCTTCCGACATTCTCTGTCGATGATTATCAGATCTGGAAGTTCCGACTCAAAAGCTTTCTGAGTGCGCATCACGACATGATGTGGGATGTTATCACTGACGGACCCATCATCATCATGAAATAAGAAAGACAAGCAGAAACCTTACCTGGAGCTGAACCAGTACTCCGGCAAGTTGTGAAGCCCAAAAGGGAGTTCTCTCCAGAAGAAAGAAGACAAGCTGGTTTGGATAGCTACGCTTGCAACGTCATCTCCTCAACGGTGACGAATGCTTATCTCAGCAAGATCATCAACTGCGAGACAGCTAAGGGGATGTGGGACACTCTAGCCAAGCTGTGTGAAGGCTCAGAGGAAATTCAAGTAAACAAATTCTCAGTTGCATGCCAGAAATTCGACAATTTCAAGCAACTCCCCTATGAGTCCATCGATCAAATGGAGCTCAGATTCTCCAACCTCGTCATCGAGATCGAGACGATCCGAACTGGAAAATATACAATTCGAGACAAGAACTTGAAAGTTCTTTCAGCTCTCTCCTCAGAATGGTGTACACACAAAGTGGTTCACCAAAGCAGAACTGATCTTGGCAGCATGGAGACGGAAAAATTGTTTTCCATCTTGAAGGCCAACGAATTTGATCTGGGGATCACAAGCAGAGATTCATCCAGCCGAATGAATGAAGCAGAGCTGAAGATCAAGCCGAGAAAAGAAGCTCAATCAGCTCAGCTTGGAAGGACCAACAAAGAGCTCAGATTTATGAGCAAAGAAGATTTGAACGAAGAAGTTGCCCTGCTTGTACGAAGCATTAATCAGCTGGAACAAAGCAAGGAAAAGTACAAGAATATCGTGAAGGTTCATCACGACAAGCAACTCTACCCAAAGAGCAACCCAGCTGAGTCATTCTCCCGGAGAAAAGATAAAAGGATCGAATCGAGCGAAATGGATGATGATCAAATCTCCTTCTCCGACTCAGATGAGGATGATTGCTCTGATTAAGATGTCTGAAACATCTTATTGAATCAACCGATGAAGAAAATAAAGAAACCCAGCTAGCTGACTAGGGACCAGCTGTGAAATAAAAATAGCTGGATACAAAACTGAAGATTCAGCCAGTCATACAGCTGAGTACATTGGTCTCAAGAGATGATTAGAGAAGCAGCATTTGAATCAGCTGAATTTGGGACAACTGTCTACTTGCTATACAAACTGAGATCTCATCAAAGAAATGAATGGATGTAGGATGCAGCTGAAGAAAAAGCCACCTACTATCAAATCAAGAGGGAACTCTACGTAGCTGGAAAGAGTGCAAAGAATACCCAGCAGGATGCACTCATCAAGAAGATTCAGCTGGAGTCTTCAGCCGAAGAGAAACCTGATCCAGTGGTAAAATCAAGATAATTCTCTAATCCAGCTGACAACTTAGAAAGCATCCAAGAGACTTCTCAACATCTGAAGGAATCCATTGTTGGGAAAATTCACACAAAAAGCACAATCTGCTGAAATCCAAGTCAAGATGATGTGTAAATTATTTGGACTGCTCAATCCGGGTGAAGAAAAACCATCCAGCTGAGGGGGAACAAACTCAGCTGGACATTAGTCGAAGAGCTAAAGGGAACTCAGCTGACTAAAATTCAAGCAAAATCTTCAAATACTCGGTGAGGAAGCATCAATCAAGCAAAGGAGAAGACCGATGTGATATCAGCTGGATACTGTGTCCAAGCTAACCGGTCTGCATCTCATGCAATAATTGCTCTGAGGAATATGCTATATAAAGTCCAATTATTTTGAATTCATATGTTAAGCGGACAGACATTCCTTAGTTAAATTGTTTGATAAGTTTCCTTTCCCATCGCATTAATTATAAAGTCTGCATAGTACTGTAGCACGGCAAGATCGAGGCAGAACGTCAAACGTTTGAAATGCCTCACGCGCGGTTATAATACACTCGCCGAAAGCACGTCAGCAAAACGTGATGAGTGAATCTCTCCCAGCCGTTGATCAGAATATCAACTGATTCAATCTCAACCGTTGACCCTATATGGCAGTTGATATATATGGAAAAGATACGCGAATCCTTTCTTCCTTCATCTTTATCTCTGCAAATTTCAAAGATTCAAAATCTTCATCTTTATCTCTGCAAATTTCAAAGATTCAAAATCTTCATCTATTCTCTGCAAGTTCTTCGCACAATCAAATTCTCCAAGTTGCAGAGATGGCGCCCAAGAAATCAACCGCAGGGATGAACCAGTTTGAAGCTCTAATGACAAAGCTATCATTTGAGAGTATTCTGTCCACCTCCAACCTCCATGTTTCAGAGTTAAAAGAGATGGTGGATCTAGTTGCAGACTCCGGTCTCTTGCTGTGGGCAACCTCCATGCCCAAGCTTTTGCTAAAGAGAGATGCCGCACTTTTCTACCTCAACATTATTGACGAAAACGGCTTCTACTCATCTTCATTTGACATGAGTGTCAAAGGCGAAGACGGAAAGTTTGATACAGCTACCGTCACCATCAAACTCAATAAGATGCTACGAAAGGTGTTCAACCTACCTAGAGAAGGAGGATTCATCCCAGATGATTACAGCCGTGAAGAAGTGGATGAATTCCTCAGCAGAGAGATGCTTATCTCCCCAGAGCCGTACAGAGCAAGCATGTCAAAGCTCCTGCTCAAGCCAAAGTACAGGCTGCTGCTGGATATTACACAAAAATGCATCTTAGGGATAGCTGGATCTCAAGGAGAGATCAGCATTCCAAAACTCAAGCCGATGATTGCCATGATCAAAGGCGCGCTGGTTTGATTTCCTACTCAACCGACTGGTCAAGGAGTCAGAGAAAATAAAGTTCAACTCCACCAGGACGACGTTTTCAGCTTCAGAGCCACTGTATCTCTGCTCCAAAATTTCTTTCTTAATAGAGCAAGCAGTGAAAGGGCACACAGTAAAGTGGGCTGATTCAGAACCGTTTCCAGAAACGAAGATTCTTTTCCAAAGAATAAATCAAATCAATGATCTTCTGAAGAAGCAGCCTGCTGTGAGTAAAGGCAAGAAGCAGCTGGAAGGAACAAAGGCAGAAGTTCCAGCTGAGAAGAAACAAAGAAAGAGGAAGGCAGCTGACCCTAAACCAGCTGGAGGTCCAGCTGAGAAGAAAAAGAAAACAGCTGTCATTCCAAGTCAAGCTATGGTGATTCTCTCCCCACAGCCAGTGTCGGCCTTCGATCAATATGGATCAAACATCCTGGCCGAGATGGGATTGAATGATGGATTGTCATCCAGCTCAGAGGACGAGCTGGATAATCCAAGAAGCTCACTCCAGCCCTCACCTCCTCTCAGCTCTCCGCCGAAACAGCCTTCCCCTCCACCCAGCTCTCCAACCAAAGAGCCATCTCCTGCAAGAGAGCAGGAAGATATTCAACTGGCTGAAGCTCCTTCACAGCCAGCTGACACCCATGCTGAACCCTCTTCCACGAATCCCAGCTCACCCCCAAAACAGCCATCACCCAAAGCTCAAATTCCCACACAGTTGGCTGATACTTCTTCACAGCCAATTGTGAACCCTTTTGAACCTGCTCCTCAAATCTCCACAGAATCAGAGGAGAGTGATTCTACTACCTCTCCTTCTCTCAACTCTACTGGCTCAGCCTTTATGGAAGCCATGTACGAGGACTTGCGCATTGCAGGGATCAAGAGTGTTCTAACTCAGCATCCGATTCTGGCGCACCTGCCCGTTGCCCTCGTCAAAGTTGGAGATCTCAAGTTCTATCTGGCTACCAAGATGGCAACATGGTACCAGAATGAGCAGCTGATAGAGACTTTCTCCTTTGAGAAATTGAAGACGGATGAAGCACACCTCCAGCACACTTTTAGCTTTGGAAGCCTGGAGGATGCATACTTATACCAGAATGATCTCATCAGAGGAATTATAGAAGTGTCTCAGCAATACCCCAAGCAGCACCCAGCTGAAGTCTGGGAATCTGCCAACAAGCTTCTTATAGCAGCGGGATGGGAGACACATTCTGGAGCTGACAATTCTAAAGAAGTCTCAGCTGAGATTACCAAGGAAGCTGTACCTGTTGAAACAGCTGAGGTAATGATCATTGAAGAACCAGCTGTTGCATCAACTGAACCGCAGGAAGCTCGCCCCACGTAGTCCAATTGCCGATGACACTCGCTCACTGGTCGAGATCGAGGCAGTAAAACCCAGCCAAGCCGAATCCGGAACCCAGACGGATCCTGTTGTGCTCTCTGATGCAATGAAGGACGAGATTGCCAAACAAGTCGAGGAAATCCTTTTTCAGGATAGACTCAAATCAAATGTGGATACCTTTCTGCGCATCACAGCTATAGAGTCGCAAGTCCAGAACAATGGACTGTCCATTGACGACGTTCACAGATTCGCTCTCAATCTGCAGGAAAGCACCAGCAGAGATCTCAAACAATCTCTTGTTTCTCAACAAATTGATCAGTCAATTCTTCTAGAGAAGAGAGTCCCTGAGATCATCTCAAACCTTCAAGCTCCACTGGTTGACGACATTGCAAATATTTCAAGCCAGCTGGAAGCTCTCAAAAAGACCACTCTCTCCAACAGCTCTGACATCCGCCAACTCTTCAACTTATATAAAGATCTGGATGCTCGGTTCGAGCCTGAAGCGAAGAATGCCCAGCTGAATCTCGTCACAGCTGACAACTCAGTCAAGATCGCTGATGTTGAAGGTATTCTCTCCAAGCTCAGCGCAACAGTTGCCAACCTCTCTACCTCCCTTGTTGATGATGCCAAAAAGGGGGAAGATCAGAATGAAGCTGGAAAAACAAGTGAGAGGGAAGCTGCAGCTAAGGGGGAACCTGTGCAGCAAATACAGAGGGAAATCGACGATTTTGCAAAAGAGCTGGATGAAGAAGAGACAGAGCCAACTGCTCCAGCCAAAGCTGTCAAAGAGACATGGAGAGAGAAAATGGTTGCTCTTGCCAAAGCATGTGGACACAAGCCTGAAGAATACAAAGACTATCACTGGCTGTGTAACTTCCACAACGAGCAAAGAAAAGAAATGCAAGAGCTGGATAAGATTGTTAAGAAGAAAGCTGAAGCTCTTAAGCCTGCTGAGAAAAAACAGAAGAAGAAAAGGCAGAGCTACAGACAAGCAAAGAAGAAACAAATCTAAGCAGCCTCAGCTGATAAGAAGAACCCAGACGATATCAATGAAAACTGGGAAAGATGCAAATCAGAATTCATCAAAGAATTCTACTACTTGAATCAGTTCAAAGGCATGGATCCGTGTCGCTTTCCAGGACTATTTCCTCGAGCTTCATGAGACAGATCCAATGATGGCAAGGTCAATCGCCCTCTATGCCAAGAGCAACAACATCCAGCTGAAGGCTCCAAAACTCAAACAGCTAAAGCCTCCATTTCTAGCTGGAACAAACCTTCCTGACAAGGCCCAAATCATCAAAGAAATTAATCACTGGGCTGGTGAAAGAGGAATTTCAAAGTCGAAGAATCAAGCTGAATGGAAGGAGCTAGAAGAGTTCATCTTCAATAGATATGGTCTAAAGACTGACCATCAAATTGATGAACAAAGGAAGCAGCAAAGCTGAAGACCCAGCCAACTGGGAATTTTATTTTTGAACTTTTGTATTTAGATAATTGTAAAAATTCTTCCTATTAATGAAAAGTTCATTTTATCAAAATCAACCTGAAGACAATCTCTCTTTGTCCAGGCTCTGAATATGTTTACCTGCTGTGAATGTTTAATTCGTTGAATCCCCGTTTCCTGTTAAGGGGGAAGCAATTTTTGTTTTTCCAACTTGGGGTTTTGGCATCATCAAAAAGGGGGAAATTGTTGGGAAAATTAATAGAGTTTTGAAGTGATACCAAAACCCAGCTGACCCCAACCGAGTAAATGTTTGCACAAGCCCAAGTGTTTTCCAGCTCACCTGTTTGAGCTTATAGATTTTCTATGTTTACAGGTGGTCGCTGAAGACAGCAGAAGACCCAGCTGAGTACACAGCAGGGTAAGCCAAGTCGAAGTGATAAGTAACGTTATCCAGATCCAAGACGATAAAGTTCTTCCAGACACAGCTGTAGGAAAGACCCAGCTCGTGTGACAACTCAGCTCAGCATCAAGACTCAGCTCAGCGTCAATGATCCAGCAGAGTTCAAGACAGCTCAGAGTCACCAACACAGCAGAGTCGAAGTGAACTTTAGATAAAGTCAGATCTAATGCTGACCATCGGAACTCGACACCTCAGCACCTAGAAGTCAAACCTAGGATTGCTTTACGAGGAAATCAAGGAAGAAGACAAGTCAATCCTGTCAGAAGTTAGGTAAAGATTCAGAACGGCTCTTTCCAACGGCTAGTTCTAATCTCTCCCTATATATAGAAGTCTTCTTCATCATCAAACAGAGAGGAGTAACGAGAGAATATATTCAAGAGAGATCAACATACTTCATTGAAGGAAGTCTAACCAAAGATCAAGAGATCTCTCAGAAAAGCTTCAAAGATCCAGCAGCCTTCATTCTTATAAGATATTATTTATTCTCAGGCTGCTGAAGCTCTCTCCCACTAGTATCTAGGCATATAATTCTTCCCATCTTAAGCCTAGTTTGAACGAGTTCATCATACTCAAAGTTCTTCATTGTAAGAACTCGTTCATAGTTGGAAAACCCCCAAACCCAAACCCAGAAAAGGTTAGGTAAAGGTACGCCTGCTCGAAGTGCGTAATTCGAGTGTTGGTTCTGTAGTACCCGTAAACTACAGGTTAGGCTTCAGCTGTGCCCGTAAACAGTCTGGTTACGTTTCGATACAGTACGCGTAAACTTGTATCCAGCTTGAGGAACTAAGCTGCAACGCTTGCTGACTGCGCGAAAAGTCAGTGATATCCTTAGTGGATTACCAGAGGTTTCTGGTCGTGGACGTAGGAGTAGTTTCTCCGAACCACGTTAAGTTGCTTTGTTCTTTCATGTTTATTTATGCATCCAGCTAACTCTTCATAAGCATTATTTCAAGCTGCATAAACTGATTAACTGAAAAGATAAACTAAGCTTTGCAATATATTTGAAGCAACAGACGGACTTTCCAAAATCCCACCACATTCCGCACACAGCCAGCTGTGTCGATCAAGCTGCCTTCCAGCTGGATCGAACACAGCCAGCTCACTCAAAAGAGTTTTAATTGAAAAAGTTTTTAAACGTTGGTGTATTCACCCCCCCTCTACACCAAGGTATCCGTCTTGGGACCATCAAACCATCATACAATAAATCATACTTTCAAGTCAAACCAAAATAGCCGAGAATGGTCAAAAGACAATACCATCTCGTATCAGAATTTAGCAACGGAAACAAGGTTTATCAAGTCATAGCTTCAACATCACAATAAGACAACAATTACTGAATAAATTCAGAGTGTTGCAGCGGAAACAACATGACATATCTTTGATTATATGTATGAAGACATATAATCCTGCTCAACATCAACAATGTCTCAAGAGGTCAACAACAAAATTCCGCTCAGCACACTCCATCTTCATCCAAGCTAGCCTGCACATTTTAGAAATAACATGCAGGGCTGAGTACTTTTGTACTCAGTGGACACATGCCAAAATAATTGAAAATTTGCTGCTTATAGCTATAGATTGATTCTTGCCATAAAGCATAGCACAAGTAACTTTTATAAACAAACCTGTGCATGCTCAAACCTTTTCCTTTCATTATAAGTATTTGCGTTGATCAAAATACTTATCATGTATGTACCACATCTACTATAACTTTTGAGTATTGAGAAGTAGGCCTCCTTCTCAAACACTTGTAATCGTCCCACCATAAAGGAAGGCTCCCGATTACCACATAGTGTACACAAATCCTACATTACGTAGGACCGAATTCGTCTTTCTTTGGTAGATGGTATCATACAAAAACTTCAAAAATTGGCAAGTCAATCACTTTAAAATCATCAAACACATATATATAATCATAATATCACATTCTTTATTTCTTTAGTTCAGAAAGCCCACCTGGACTGAAGCTACTTTATCTATACTTTAACTTCTCGACTTTTCCCTCACTTTTCAGTCCCGCTCGTTCCTTCATTTAATAATTAAATTTAAACATAAGAGCGAGAAATATTTAATATTCAAATGAGGGATGCCGCAGCTATTCTTAAAATTTCTCTAATTTGTCTCGGCTTTTTCTAGGGTTTTTATCTCGGCAATTAGGAACTAAACTTTTCTAATTACTTCCTCTTTCTTACTTAACTTCTTAATCGATAAATAATCGATTATAACTTCAGGATATATTTTAAAACATAAATCCATATACTTCTCATTTAACTTCATAAATAAACATGTAATCACATAATTCCTCATTTAACTCCATAAATAAACATGTAATCACATAAGTCATCATTTAACTCCATAAATGCATATAAGCATATAATTAATAATTAAACTCATATTAATCACTTCATCCATCATTTAAACTTATTCTTAAATATATTATCATTCTAAAGAAATTAAACATATCATTTAATCATATAAGTGTTTATTTAAACACTTAAACTCTTATTCTAATTTAATAAGCATATTAAAATGCTTAACTTCTTTATTAACAAATAATCATAACATTATATTAATAAAATATGTCCTTGACATATGTATTTATTAATGACGTATCATTAATATTTAATTCGTCATTAACACGTCATTAGCAACTAATAACCATTAACATATATAATTAATAGCTAAAATCATCATTAACATTTAATTGATGATTACTATCTTCATTATCCTTTATTTAACATATATTTAATCTCTATTATTCATATCTTTAACTTAAAAAATATTTTTGACTCGTCAAACGAGCTCCGAAAAATTTCAAATTAATTCCTTATACTTTTTATACTAAATGTGACATAGTTTCATAATCACATCATTAAAACAGATTTTCTATACGTATAAACCTCCGACTTCGAAAAATGGCCGGAAAATAGAAAAATCTCAAAACTTCGTATTAAAATTCCGAAAAATTCTACGATACTTAATTTTTATCGTAGAATTCATTTCCATCATTATTTTCTTAATTAAAAATCATATACATGGCCTTTTAATATAAATATATTTCGGTCCTTTTTAGAAATTGGAAAATAAATACCCAATTTCATTCTAATCAATTTCAAACATCTTAATTTAATTTATAAGCTATATTTATAGCTTAATTACTTAATTTAATTGGATAAAAATCAAAACCCTATTATATATATATTTCGACTTTTATGAGAAATAGGGCACAATTGCTTATTTTTTTCCATTTCAAATTACAACATGTTTAATTAATATTCTAGAGATTAATTATAATCTCAATTGATCAATTTAAGCTCTAAATAATTATTTTTAATTTATTTTTAATTGCTAAAAATTTCTAAAATTATGAAATTGAGCTCCAAAAATTCTAACAAAATTCCCACATATTTTAAATAAATACCATGAGCTCAAATATATCATTACTTCATCAAATTAAGCTTTGAATTAAAAACCCCTAATTTTAAGCAAACTTTATTTTTCCAACTTCATTCATATGAGCTTCAAAAATTCTCATAAATTCATTATAACCTTATTTCATCATTCTAAACTCAAATCCATCATCAATTTCATCATAAAAATTCATCATAAAAAAATTCTCACTTATAAACCCTAATAATTCGAAATTAATTCAAATTAGGGCAAGGAGAATTCCAACTCATTAAAATCATATATCATCATGCTCAATAACATCAATTGAGCCTACATTGATCATCAATTCAAGCATAGAACATCAAAATCAAATATTCCTATTTTAAGCCACATTTTTCGGCTATATTGAAGAAAATAGGAAATTGATTAATTTCTTCTCAATTCAATTATCTAACATGCTCATAGGCATCATATGAGCTCATATCAATCATCAATTTGATCATAGAAGATCAAATTCTAAAAATCTAAATTTTTGGCCAACTTTCGGCCATTTTGACAAAAATAATAAAATTGATTATTCTTGCTCAATTAAATCATTTCTCATGCTTATATTCATCATAGAAGCTCATATAACTCATCAATTTGATCATATAAATCAAGAATCAAAAACCCCAATTTATTTCATAATTTTCGAAAAAAATGAGAATTAGGGTTAGGGTTTGATTTCTCAATGATTTAATGATAGAAATGTAATCTAAATCACTTATTTAGCATCATACTTAAAGATCAAATCCATCCTCCAACATATACTAAATTTTCGACATTTTTGGAGAAGAAGGGGATGGCTTTATCTTGCTTAATCTTAAGCTTCAAGATTAAATAACAATAGATCTCACCTTTTTAGATGATTTTAGGACTATCTTCTTTAATCACTTAAGCTTGATCTTCCTTCTTCAATGGAGATTTGAGTGTGTGTGTGTGTAAGTGTGTGTTTTGCAATGTGTGTGTGTAAGTGTGTGTTATGCGTGAGTTGAGAGAGAGATGAGAGAGTAATGAGAGATGCATGTATTAATATTACTCTCTCAACTTAATACATTGAATTTGGCTAATTTATTAATTAACTCTCCCAACATATATAATCATTATGTTGGGGAACATAATGAGGTGTCACCAAAGTATATAATATAATAATAGTTATTAGTGTTAGATTACTAACACATGGTCTAATTAAATTACTAACAATGTATATTAGTAATTAAATTAATCACTAATTATTGTAGACAAAAATTCAATTAGGAAATAATATTTAAGCTTATAATACAAGCTTTATTTCCTAGGAAAAATTATGCTTAATAACTTAGCTTAATTAATTAATTAAACATCTAATTAATTAATTAAACATTAAGCATATAAATCTCATCTTAATTGATCAATTAATTCTCTAATTAATTAATCAATCTTTAAATAAATAATCATAGAGGCTTTAATTAAAAAGCCCTCGATCTATAAAAATTTATTAGGGTTTCTCAAACCCTAATATAAACTTCCTCTAATAATTTCCGGAAATAAAATCCGAAAATTAAATAACATTTCCGGAGAAAATTCATAATTCCCGAGAAAATCAAATATTTCAAAAATAGCACATATTTCTCAAATAATGCAAATATAATATGTTGGGAAAATTATAAGGTTTCGATTTGATACCAAAACCCAACTGATTCTCCAACCGAATAGATGATCGCGCCAACCTAAATAGTGTTTTCCAGCTCGCCTGTTTGAGCCTTAGATGTTCTAGGATTACAGGTTAAGGAAGCGGAAGACAGCAGTCGACCCAGCTGTGTCTACAGCAGGAGTCAGCTAGCGGAAGACGACGGTCGACCCGAGTGTGTTCACGGGAGTCGGCTAGCAAAAGACAACGGCGTCAACCTTCGGTGAGTGATCCGGCGAGAGCTCGATCAAGGCGAAGAGAATTCGAGCGAGTTCAAAACACGGTGGTCCAGTATGTACGGAACAAAGGAACTATCTCGAAGACTCCACGACGAGACGGTCCGGCTCACGAATTCAAAAGCCGGCTCTAAAGGCGAAGATCCCGGAATCGGAGGAAGTCAACCTACCTCGACCAATGAGGGATTGCCGGATCGCATCCTAGACTTCGTAACCTAGGATGTGACACAAATGAAGACAGTGCGAGATACGCCCAACGGCAGATCTTGTATTTAAGAAGAGTAGGTAAGATTCAAACGGCTCCTCCAACGGCTAGTCTTGAATCTCTACCTATATAAACCCGTCTTCAACCTCAGGATCAGACACGAAAAACTCTCTACAAGCTTTCATTATCTGAATTCATTATTCTTTCAAAAGCTCCCAAGCGCTCTACATAGATCAAAGAACACTTTATCTTAAAGTGTTTCTAGTTAAGAAACTGCTTAGTTTTTCGTCTGTTCCCTAGGCCAAACTCATTGTATATCTTAAGCCTAGATTTCGAACGAGTTCATCATTCTCTGAAGTTCTTAATTGTAAGAACTCGTTCACAGTTGGAACCCCATACCCAAACCCAAACCCAGAAAGGTTAGGTAAAGGTACGCTTGCTCGAAGCGCGTAATTCGAGTGGTTAGGTTCTTCAGTACCCGTAAACTGAAGGTGTATAGGCTTGACAGTGCCCGCAAACTGTGGAACACAGCTCGGGTTAGAGTTGTGAAGTTGCTTGGTACTTGGAAACCAAGTGGTAGTGGATTACCAGTGAACCTGGTCGTGGACGTAGGAGGTGTTACTCCGAACCACGTAAAAACTCGCGTGCTTCTATCTCTCTCTCTTTACTTTTGCTTTATATTCACCGTGCTCTAACGCCTTCATATCATTGCATACTTGTTCAAAATCGCACACACAATGCTCTCCAAAGATACCGTGTCTTTCGAAAAGTTGCACAACCTGACTAAGCTGAAAACGATAAGTTAATATTTTCAAACTGAGTTTTTCTAAATAACTGAGCTAAGTTTTCAAACCACCACTTTCCGCACCGCCAGCTGAGTTGTTTACCCGGTGACCCTCCCACTTGGATCAATAATCGAGCTCTCACTCAACTCCGTTTTAACTTGATAAAAGTTTCGAAAAATCTACTTGGTGTATTCACCCCCTCTACACCAAGTACCCGGCTCGGGGACCATCAATTGGTATCGGAGCGGTGGTTCAAAAGACCACCGTTTACGTATCAAGAGATCTCTCTTGACGCTCCGTGTCGTTGGTCAACCGAACGTATCCGTTTCTCGAAAAACTCATCTTATTACATACCGCACATGTCTATGGATTCTTATCTTAACAGAATCTCCCCACCTTCTCGGTAGATGACTATGCAACTGGAAATTCGGATTGAAAAGCTTCCTTTGTGCACATCACGACATGATGTGGGACGTCATTTCGTACGGACCCATCCTTATATATAAACAAGGAAGCGAACTCGTACCGCTCATGATGGAGGCCAACCGAATACCGGCCAATTCTCAAGCCAAAGAAGGAATATTCTTCCGAAGAGCGAAAGCAAGTACGGGTCCGGATTCGCAAGGAACACCATCTCTTCAACGATCTCAAACGCCTACCCGAGTAAAATCATCAAGTGCGAGACGACAAAGAGATGTGGGAAACACTCGCCAAGCTATGTGAAGGATCGAAGAGATCAAAGAAAACAAATTCACAATAGCGTGCCAAAAATTTGACAACTTCAAGCGGCTAGCCAACGAGTCCATCGAAGCGATGGAGCTAAGGTTCTCAAACATAGTCATTGAGATAGAGACAATCGAAATGGGAAGTATACCCGGCGGGAAAAGAATCTAAAGGTTCTTTCAAATCTTTCAGTGAATGGAACACTTACAAGGTAGTTCACCAAAGTCGAAGTGACTTGGGTGATCTATCTACGTAAAGATTGTTCTCACTCCTAAAAGCCAACGAGTACAACTTGAAGATCACTCAAGAAGAATCTTCAAGGCATTAATGACGGAGAACTCACCCTACTCTCAAAAGAAATAGCTTTCGAGCCAACTCGAAAAGTCACTCATGTCAAGTCACCGAGTCCTCCAAGATGAAGAAGGACAAAAAGGATATGAGCAAAGAGGAGCTACTCGAAGAAATTGCCATGATGGTGAAAAGTTATAACGTACTCAACACCAAGCAAGGGCAAATACAAGAAGTTCTTCAGGAATTACAGAGATAAGTACGCAGCAGCTGATGAGAAGTCAGCTGACAAACGAACTGAAGAAGGTTGCTTCAACTGCAAGGAACCAGGACACTACCGACAAGATTGTCCAAAGTTGTCCAAGAAAGATAAAGACCAATTAAAAGCTAAGGCAGCGGACCGAAGGAGAGCTTATATTGCTGATGAAGAATCAGAGTGCAATAAAATGGATGACATGCCATTTTCAGACTCGGAAGAAGAAGCCCTGATGGCCAATCATGAACCTGATTGGGATACTTGCTTCATGGGACAAACAGACGGCATCGATGAAGATGAGGTAACATCTCGAACTCTAAATCTATCTAACACCTCACCATCACACGAACACTCTACACAGGACTCAGAATCTGGACTACCTGATTGGAGTCTAGTAGAGAAAGTAATGAACGATTCCAAGGAGCTTCAAGAGATCCTTGACGTCATCATGTGTGAGAATGCTGAGCTGAAGGTAGAACTGGAAAAGACAAAAGTATCAGACACAGCTGATACAACTCAGCTCCAACAGGAAGTCGTTTCACTAAAAGACAGAATAGTGAAACAAGATCAGCTGATGAAGAAAGTCAACACTGAGAAGACACAGCTGATAGAAGATGTGGAAAGGGTCACAAATCGAATCGGAAAGGAAGTCACCGAGATCATTGAGCTGAAAAGCACCGAAGAGGTACTATCTAAAAAGATAGTAGCTCTCATCAAAGCCACGTCAACAATGGACGAGATCATTAGTGCTCAGCGTCCAGCAGCACTCAAAGCGGGACTGGGATACAACGAATCAAAGGATGCCTCAAACATTGCCTTCACAAGTGGAACAAAGGTTATGTTTGTACGAGCAAATGAACCTTCAACCCCAAAGAACTCAAAGCATCAACAATCGAGGACACGAAAGGCGTCGGGAAGAACAATGTGAAACATTCTCAAGCTCCGTTGAGGACACGGCGGACGTCAAACGAACAGTGAAACGATCTCTCAAACTCCGTCGAGAACACGGCGGACATCAAGAAGGTCACCGTGCGACAACCTCAAGCTCGGCTCGACAAGAACGTGCTCAACCTCAACGAAGACCACAAGCCGGATTTTACGTATACTCACCACAAGACCAAGACGTTGATCGATATCAACCAAGATATCGTAGATACCCACAAGGATACCACTCATACGATTATCGACCGGATAATCATTTCCAACACAAGATCGAGACAAGCAGAGACAAAGGAACGTCTCGGCTAGGCACACACTGGAAATCAAACAAAATACGTACAACAAAACAAGAAGACACGAAGATCAAGACCCCGCCAGAACAAAAGAAGAACACAATGAATGTGTATATCGACTCAAATTTGGAAGAATTATCGATCAAATGACCCAATTCGAGTCATCAAGCGAGATCCGGGTCATCAAAGGATCTCTGTCTAACCCACAAGGACCCAATTAAAACCGGGTACCCGAATTTTAACTTTTTGTTTAGGTTGCAAGGAATCGACGCATCTCCGAGGAGTCGATGAGAACGCTTTGGTACTTGGACGGTGGATGTTCCAAGCACATGACGCACCTAAAGCATCTACTTCGGTGAGTATATTGAGCGTACAGTCCACAAGTAACATTTGGTGACAACTCCAAAGGCCTAACCAAAGGTTATGGTACATTTAAAACTAGAAATGTTATAATCCCAAATGTTTCTTATGTACAAGGATTGCAACATAACTTGCTTTCCATTAGCCAATTCGCGACAACGGTTTTTCTCGTCAAGTTTGATGCACAGGATGCACGGTGAAGCACAGTGGAAACCAAGCAGATACTCCTAAGAGGGAAAAGAGAAGGAAATATGTACTTCGCCGATCGGAACAAGAACCTCCGGAGACTTGTCTTGTATCAAAAAGCGAGAATGAAGTCACTGGCCGTGGTACGTACGGCCGAATCATCTCAACTTCAAGACAATCAACAACCGGCTAGGAACCGGCTCGCTAATGGAATTCCGGATCAAGTATATGACAAAAGTCATATGTGCGGCGCGTGTCAACAAGGAAAACAAACAAGAATTTCATTCTCTCTCAAGCCGACTCGACCAACCGATCGAGTTCTTCAACTTCTTCACATGGATCTTTTTGGTCCAGCTTACTCCAAAGAAGCTTCAATGGCGTAAAATATACTCGGTCGTTGTGGATGATTTCTCAAGATTCACTTGGGTATCTTTCTTGTACCAAAGAGCGAAACGAGAACTAAGCCGCCTATCCCGCCGGAAAGATTATCAACACGAAGGAGTGCAAGATAATGGCAATAAGATCGTATCGTGGAACGGAGTTTCTAAATGAAACTATTTATGATTTTTGCGAGAAGAACGGAGTTCAACACCAAACATCTGCGGCTCGCACACCTCGGCGGAATGGTGTAGCGAACGAAGAAACGAACTCTCAAGGAAGCGAGCTACCTCAATGCTAGCTAGCTCTCTCGCCATTCCAAAGAAGTTCGGGCCGAAGCAATCAACACGGTAGCTTCACTCGTAATCGCTCCCTACTCACATCAAGACAAGGAAAGACACCGTATGAGCTATGGAACAACAGAATACCATACATTGGATATTTCAAGGTATTCGGATCCAAATGTCACATTCTCAATAATGGGAAGACACAGCTCAAGACGTTCGACGAAAAGACAGACCGAGGAGTATTCCTTGGTTACTCCGCTGTGAGTAAAGCATACAGAGTCTTCAACAGAAGAACTCAAATAGTCGAAGTAACTCCACATGTTACCTTTGACGAATCCTCCTTCGAATATAGAGATTCTATCAAACGAAGAAGCGAAGGAGAATCTTCAAGATTGATTCAGACAAGGGCTCAAGAGAATAGAATCAGGAATCTGGCCGAACCATTAATTTGGGACAATGAGCCAGAGGAGGAAATTCAAATCAACCAAGAAGCTCCACCAGCTGGAAATCGAGAAGAAGCTTCAACGCCAAATCAAAGGGGAACATCATCAGCTGGGAATCCAAATACAGCTGAGTCCCCAGCTCCATCTCCAGCTGAGCCTCTACAGAAATCTCCTCAAAATCCAAATCAAAGAGAGCCAAACTCTCAAGATTTAACTCCAGAACAACTCCAAGACAGACGAAATTCAGCCACTTCAAGCATCAATCAACTGGAAGAAGAAATTCGTAAGAGGAGAAGATGGATTGAAGATCATCCATCATCAGCAATCATTGGAGAACCTTCTGACCAAGTCAAAACCAGAAGCTCAGTTGCTCAAGCTTCATCGGATCATCAAGAGGCAGCTGACACAGCTCAACTCTCAGTAGAGCTAGAACTGACGATCTATGATGAAGACACAGCTCTAATAGCGTGTTACGTAGCTCAAGTGCCAGAGCCTCAATCAATTCTCGAAGCTTTGAAGAGTGTGCCTTGGACAAATGCCATGCAAGAAGAGCTAAACGAATTCCTCAAAAATTGTGTCTGGGAATTAGTCGACAGACCTCAAGAAGTCAAAGTCATAGGACTCAAATGGATATTCAAGAACAAGTTGGATACCCTGGGAGTCGTCATCAGAAACAAAGCTCGACTCGTTGCCAAGGGCTACACTCAGCAGGAAGGAATTGACTTCGAAGAATCTTTTGCTCCAGTAGCACGATTGGAAGCAATCAGACTATTTCTCGCCTTTGCAGCACATCACAAATTCAAGGTCTATCAAATGGATGTGAAGTGTGCATTCCTAAATGGAGAAATCAAAGAAGATGTTTACGTTGAACAACCTCCAGGATTCGAAGTAGAAGGAAATAAAGTCTACAAACTAAAGAAGGCTCTTTATGGATTAAAGCAAGCACCTCGAGCTTGGTATGACACTCTGTCAAATTTTCTCTTATCCAAAGGATTCAAGAAGGGCTCGATGAGACGTAACTCTCTTCACCATCAAGTCAGGAGAAGATATCCTGGTTGTTCAAATCTACGTAGACGACATCATCTTTGGATCAAGATCAAGCTTCTTATGCCAAAGATTTGGAGAGATGATGTCAGAGAAGTTCCAAATGTCCATGATGGGAGAAATGAGTTTCTTCCTAGGACTTCAAGTCAAGCAATCTTCAGAAGGGATCTTCATAAATCAATCCAAATACGTGAAAGACTTGATCGCCAAGTATGGAGTTCAATCAAGCGAGCCGTAAAGATTCCAATGAACACCAACTGGAAGATTGAACTCGGAACCGAAGGGAAGTCGCTGATTCCGGCAAATACGAGAGGATAATAGGATCCTCGTATCTAACGACAAGTCGTCCAGACATCTCTTTCGCAGTCGGTGTGTGTGCCAGATTTCAAGTTGATCCAAAAGAAGCACACATGCAAGCAGCCAAGAACATTCTCAAATACCTCAAAGGAACTCAGAATGTTGGGCTGTGGTACCCAGCTGAAGACAATCTACGGTATTTGGATACTCGGATTCGGACTTTGGAGATCGATTGGACGAGAAAATCAACTTCGGGAACTTGTCGGTTCTTAGGAAGTAAGTTGATCTCATGGTTTTCAAAGAAACAAACGTGCGTCGCAACTTCCACGACGAAGCGAGAAGATATGGCCGTGGAAGGCTCGCTCGCAAATTCTCTGGCCGAAACATCGAATTTGGATGACTATGAAGTAAAATCAAGCGGTGTTCCAATTTTCTCGTGATAGCTCAAGTGCAATTGCCATTTCGGAGAATCCAAGATTTCACACAAGATGCAAGCATGTAGACGTACGACATCATTTCATCGTAGATCACGTAGAAAAGAAGGATGTGATTGTTGAGAAAATTCACACGTACATACGGTAGTGATATTCTCACAAAACCGCCGATAGAAGCAAGATTCAAAATCCGTGCGGATTACTTGGACTTCTCAACCCGGACGATGCTTCACCCCAACAACGAGACCCTGAACGGAACGAACCGAACGGAAGAGACCCAATGAACGGACGACCAGAATTGGAAGAGACCCAATGAACGGAAGGACCAATGAACGAAGCAGACCCAAAGAACGGAAGACTATTGAACGAAGCAGACCAATTGAATGGAAGCAGACCAATGAACGAAGCAGACCGAATGAAAGCACCAAGTCAATACAAGCAACAACCGAAAATCGAATCAATGTCACCGATATCACCGAGAAAGAATTCAGCTAAACCGATCTTGAAAGGAAAGGATTATTCAATTGAGGGAACCAATTTGGAACCACGATGACCCAGCACACCCACTCAACCGAGGTATCAGCTGACTACAATGATCAGCTGAGAGGTTTGAAATAACTTTAATTACACCTACTCAATCTGTTTTCTGTCAATTCACATCTTGTCATTACTAATCAATATTAATTAAAAGTCTGCAAAGAATTGAATAATGGGAGTTTCGAGGCAAAAGTCAAAGCGCCTCAACCGTTCTCTCTCGCACATTAAATTGACATGACGCGAGAATCACTCCCAGTCGTAGATCTTCTTATTAACAGACAAATCTTGATCGTCCATTCTTCCAGAAATCTCTTTAAATATGCTAGAAGATATACGCATCAAACGTAGAAAGTTTTTTTTTCTTATTTCCATCAATTGGTATTGTTTGTTTCTACTAACAAAAGATGCAGAAAAAGAACATGGAATCCAGAAAGATGTCTCCCGAAGCCAATCAAACCTGAAGAATCTGTCAAAGCTTTAAGATAAGAGTTGCTTAACTCCCAGGAACCTCAAAGAAGACGGAAGTCCAGAAGAAGGTGAAGCCCATCGACAGAACCAGGCCAGCGCAGTAGGAGACTGCAAAGCTCAAGAACGTCATCCACCAGGAAGGTGCAGAAAACTTTCTGGGAATGACAAAGGAAAAAGACCTCCTCAACCCCACTGTTTCTCTCAACTTAAAAGAGAGAACGGGACACACAACTCCCTGGGATGCAAAAATCAACGTCAACAGACCTGGACCAGATGTTGATGAAACCGGAGTATTAAGGAGCAGTCATTTCAAAGCTCCTGCTCCGCCACAGGAGGCACAGAAAAAGATGCGAGACAAAGCGGCATGCATCTAACTCCGTCCCCGGTAGGAATCGGAAACAACTTGAGGAGACAAAATATCTTGAAGCACCGTCTTCAAACCGAAGACTCAAGTCAAAGGTGCTCGGTCGATCAATGAGAGAAGCCGAGTCGACATTATGAGAGAATTCGTAATCACTCTCCGAGGAGCAGAAGGCCCACAAGCGGTCGTTTCTTACGGTGGAAGAGAAGTTCACGTCCCTGCTTGAACATAATCATCACCAACACCGCAACGGAGTATTCCAGCTGAACAACCAAGCTTAAACCCCAAGACAGATGGGATACTTCAACCGCCTTCTCTTCAGTTTCCTTCAGCTCCACAGGGACACCTTCTTCGAGATCTTTCAATAAAAGATGCTCAAGTCCCTGCACCAAGCTCAAATGAGAAACTTCACCCAGCCAACGATCACCTGCAGCTGGATGATGATGATATGAGCTGAATACAACTCCTTCAAGTGCTGAATCAGACTTTCTCATTCAATCTAAGAAGTCTGAAGAAGCAAAATTGCAAGGAATGAAGTTATGCCCGACTCAGAAGATGCTATCTCCCGTGCTAACTCATCCCTCCAAGCACTCGGATCGCCCCCGAATCAGGCCAAGGACGCTGTGTCTGCAATCACAGCTGAGGCTAATGCAACTGAAGAAGAGCCAGCTAATACAACAGCTGAGCCACTAAGACTCTAAACCTCGCTGCTCAGACCTGAAAACCACAGTTTCGCCAAACTAAAACATCGCAACAGCCGATGGTGAATATCTCCCACCCTGTTTTGATCATGCCAAAAAGGGGGAAGTAAGGGAGAAGAGAGACAAGTCAATGAAGAGGCAAACTGTTGAGCTAGAGGAACCACTTGAATTAGAATCAGAAGAAGAGACGAGTCAAAAGAAAGAAGCAACGGATGCGAGAAGAGAAGACCCGGCCCGAAGGATCAAGGCGAAGATTTTTTTTCCTTCTTTCTTTTTCCTGTGTTATAATGTATTTTCTTACATTAATAAAACACAAGTTTCTCTGCATCATAAGTTGTCTCAGTTAGGTTTTGGCATCATCAAAAAGGGGGAAATTGTTGGGAAAATTATAAGGTTTCGATTTGATACCAAAACCCAACTGATTCTCCAACCGAATAGATGATCGCGCCAACCTAAATAGTGTTTTCCAGCTCGCCTGTTTGAGCCTTAGATGTTCTAGGATTACAGGTTAAGGAAGCGGAAGATAGCAGTCGACCCGAATCTTGTGTCTACGGCGGGAGTCGGCCTAGCGGAAGACAGCAGTCGACCCAGTTGTGTTCACTGAGTCGAGTAGCAAAGAACGGCGGCGTCAACCTTCACTGAGTGATCCGGCGAGCTCGATCAAGGCGAAGAGAATTCGAGCCGAGTTCAAAACACGGCTGGTCCAGTGTACGAGAACAAAGGAACTATCTCTCGAAGACTCCGCGACGAGACGAGTCCGGCTACGAATTCAAAAGCCGGCTCTAAAGGCGAAGATCCGGAATCAGAGGAAGTCAACCTACCTCGACCAATGAGGGATTGCCAGATCAGCATCCTAGACTTCAGAACCTAGGATGTGACACAAATGAAGACAGGTGCAGATACGCCCAACGGCAGATCTTGTATTTAAGAAGAGTAGGTAAGATTCAAACGGCTCCTCCAACGGCTAGTCTTGAATCTCTACCTATATAAACCCGTCTTCAACCTCAGGATCAGACACGAAAAACTCTCTACAAGCTTTCATTATCTGAATTCATTATTCTTTCAAAAGCTCCCAAGCAGTTCTACATAGATCAAAGAACACTTTATCTTAAAGTGTTTCTAGTTAAGAAACTGCTTAGTTTTTCGTCTGTTCCCTAGGCCAAACTCATTGTATATCTTAAGCCTAGATTTCGAATGAGTTCATCATTCTCTGAAGTTCTTAATTGTAAGAACTCGTTCACAGTTGGAACCCCATACCCAAACCCAAACCCAGAAAGATTAGGTAAAGGTACGCTTGCTCGAAGCGCGTAATTCGAGTGGTTAGGTTCTTCAGTACCCGTAAACTGAAGGTGTATAGGCTTCACAGTGCCCGCAAACTGTTGGAACACAGCTCGGGTTAGAGTTGTGAAGTTGCTTGGTACTTGGAAACCAAGTGGTAGTGGATTACCAGTGAACCTGGTCGTGGACGTAGGAGGTGTTACTCCGAACCACGTAAAAACTCGCGTGCTTCTATCTCTCTCTCTTTACTTTTGCTTTATATTCAGCTGTGCTCTAACGCCTTCATATCATTGCATACTTGTTCAAAACTGCACACACAGCTGCTCTCCAAAGACAGCTGTGTCTTTCGAAAAGTTGCACAACCTGACTAAGCTGAAAACGATAAGTTAATATTTTCAAACTGAGTTTTTCTAAATAACTGAGCTAAGTTTTCAAACCACCACTTTCCGCACCGCCAGCTGAGTTGTTTACCCAGCTGACCTTCCCCAGCTGGATCAATAACTGAGCTCTCACTCAACTCCGTTTTAACTTGATAAAAGTTTTGAAAAATCTACTTGGTGTATTCACCCCCCCCCTCTACACCAAGTACCCAGCTCAGGGACCATCATAATAGCACATAATCATAACATCTTCAGTATTTTATTTCGGATTAACCGAAACGAAAATAAATCTTAAATTATCAAAATTCGGCAATTTAAGGCTGCTGAAAAATTTTAATTTCCAGAACTTATTTTCTTTCTAAGTTCTCGCATTTTAATTATTCTAAATAATTATCTTAATTATTTACTAAGATTAGTTATGAAAAAGCGGGGTATTACAACATGGCTACTTTTTCTTCAATTGTAACATATTTAGAATGAACAAGTCCACCTACATGTTTCATCAAGTAACATAGACGAGAAAATGCGTTCTGATTCATTCTTAGATTGGCAACACAATCTGTATCACTTAAATCAACAAACCTTCTCATATAATTTACTTGGTTAGGAATGCGTTGAACCATACTATATATCTTTACATGTTCAAGTCTACGAGTTCCATCATTATTTTCTTTAATTAGTGCTAGAACTAGGTTGATAAAAATCATAATTTGTTGCATTATCTCTTCTAAAACCAAGAATATCTCGATTTTTTCCTTGGAAATTGGAGGCATGTTTAACTGAAAATTAGGAAATAAAATATTATACAATGAAATCAATTCGGTGAAAAGTTCATGGCTCAGACTCAAGAACTCTTCAGTATATGAGCTCATACAAATATAAAAATCCCAACACCTTGTTCATAAATGAATTATGTTATGGAGCAGTAAGAATTTGTTAGAGAATAGTAACTTCTCTATGTTTTATGAGATTTTTGTTTCTCTGGTTCTCTAAGAACAAATAGAGCAGGCTACGCTTAGATTTGAAGTTTAAAAAAAATAATAATAAGGAATTGGAGTTCCTATAACTTCTCTAAATTCTAGTATGAGATTTTTATTTTTATTTATTTTCACCAAAATTTCCTATTGAACATTTGATCATAGGAAAATAATAGCACAATTTTCACTACTACAAATCCGCTCATACAAACGGATATTATCCGTTATGTAAGAGCACCAAAAATCGTTATATAAAGTAGTGTGACGAAGGCGTCGTTTCACACTTTGCGCAAATAAATTTCTCCTCTTGCCCAACAAGGCGTAGCTATGGCAAGTGGGGTCGAATCCTAGGAAACCAGCGTAGTCTATCCTTCAGATGGAACTCAATATGGGTGTTGTGGTCGAGATTTATCTCAAGAATCTGTAACTCAATAAAGAAACTATCAAATAACAAAGATGTTTGGATTGGATTCGAATCAATTATCTTAATTACTCTTAAACGTTCATCGATGCAAAAATATTCAATTACAAGATTTTATCACTGTGTTTTAAGTAAGGATTAATTTAAGCCCTATGGTCACGAAGTCACGATTCAAATACTCTAAGTCTATATCTATTCAATTTTACAGATCTTGACTAGAAGACAAGATCTCTTCTCTTGATCAACAACGTCACGAAGACACTTCAGCAACGATGTTATCCAAAAGGCATTAAGAACAAAAGATTCCAAGATAGCCAAGAGGTATTAGATACCGACTACTCTCCAACACTGACTACCTTCTTGGGCACGAGAGACTCGCTCGAGTTTAATCCCAAATCCTGTTAGTGACTTAATCTCAATATCTAGATGGTGATCAAGCATATGTCAATTTCAATTAAGTCTAGATTTAATCCTAAGTATTTCGGGAATAAATTCAAACTACGAACTCACACAATTAGATCTCACGAGGTTAGAACGAGTAACTAAGATCACATCATCTTCTCCAACACAAACAAGTAAATTTAGCTAGACATAATCGTAAATAAAAGCACAAAATAATTAAAGGAAAACATACTTGAATAAAACTGAAGATGGTCGCTGCTCAAAACGTAAGTCAACAACTAGGGTCTTGGCGTCTCGCCAACAACTACGAACTAAATGCAGAAAATAAAAAATGAAACTTAAAAGTAAATTACAGAACTAAGCTATGAAAAAACGTCCTAAAAATTATATTCAAGTACAAGATGAAGTCGACCATATATATAGGCGATGGAATTAGGGTTAGGTTAGAATCCTTGTAGGACAAGGACTCCACGACACCTCATTCCTTAAATAAATCCGTTGCAAATCTCCTTCCCTTGGTAGATATCTTCGTAGATAAGGCTTATCTAAGATAAGGAAAGTAATCTTCGATCCTTATCCTCTTCCTTGGAGAAAACAAAATCTGTAGCTGCTCTCGACCTACATATTGCCTTCGTTGTCTGTATCCTGACTCCTCCAGGTACTCTCTCTGTTGGCTCAAGGAATATGGGGAGGTGCTTCTTGACTTGGAGACTTGCTGTTATAGTTGTTGCCCAGCTACAAGCTTCCAGCCCTTTGTCCTTTTGCCCATTTGCCCATTTGCATTGTATCTCCATCTCAGCATCTCAACAACAGATTTTCCACCAGATTTGCCCAACATCCAACCTGTTCTTCCCTGCACACCTTCTCTCGACTTTGTGTCCTCCCAGACACATTTTGACTCGATAAACACAAAAAGAAAAGACAAAACACAAGAAATATGAACACAAAATTGGGTTCTTCACACCCACACACTTGAACCACGCTTGCCCTCAAGTGTGCAAATATGATCTTGCCCAAGACTCAAGGACAGTTGATCAGCAAGTTAACATGTTAGTTAAAACGGAGCATGAATAATGTAAACAAGTATTGCCATCAGATAGGTCAAGATAGAGTTAATGGGCAAGAAGGTTATCCTCACCAGCACTCATCTCTCAAGTGTATAAGGTTCAGTGTATCGCTCTTGACCAAGATCCACAACATTTTTCCATAGGCTTGCCTGCCCTCTATATCTATACTTCTTTGAACAAAATTAAACTACTTGTCCTTAGGATTTTATTAGGTTATAACGTGGATTAAGGTAAAAGGTAGGAAAATTTGGATACTGGCTATGTCAAGAAGAACTCAGTTCTTAGGCAATAAGGATGCCCTAGATCCCTCACTCCTCTCAAGCATAACATCGGGCCTAGCTCACTTATTTGTCAGGATTATTTTTTTCTTTTTTTTCTTCTCTGCTTTTTCCCTTTTTTTCTTTTTTTTTATTTCTTTTTTTATATTTTTTTTTCCTGATCAATACCTCCTAACTTGGGTGTTATCGCCAAGCATCTGCTATCTCTACATTCTTCTTTCATCCCTTTACTTCTAGACTTCTTGATTGGGAAGGCTAAAAAAAAATCCAGGCTACTATAAGTGATTCAAAAAGAAATTTTTTTAAGCTCAAAGGGGCTAACAAAGGATAAATACATGGGTAGGGAAATTTTTGACCATGGGTTTATTGAACAAAAAACACCTAAATCATTTAAGTAATTCAACTAAGTTACACGAAGCTTTGACTAAGAGTTGCAGGCAAGTTCTAGATCAACATGTATCACTGGTCATTATCACACAAAAAAGAATTAGGTCCTGCATGTGCATATGGCAGTCAATAGCTCAAAACCTCACAGATGTTGCCCAACAACTCATTCCGTCCTACCTATCTACATACGGCATACTCACATATATATCATCATACTTACTTCGTCCTATCATGCCAACATACTGATCAACAACTGACTCCAAAAATACTTTGACCAACAACCTCCCACCCACACACTTTGCCTTAAGCAAAGTGAGTGAGATGGTGGGCAAGACACTAACAAAGACAGACTGACTCAACAACGACCTCACCCACACACTTTGCTTTCAGCAAAGTGGGTGAGATCGTGACAAACACAAATCAACAACAATTTACAAACAAAGATGAGAAGGGAATTCTGAAGCCTTCACCCCACACTTTGCTGGGCAAATTGTGAGTGAAGGCATTAAGAGTATCTTCTCGACCAACAAAACACAACAAAAAATAAACACAAGAACAAGACTCAAAACTAAAAACAAAAAACTAAAAATAAAAACCTAAACTAACATAAATGGAAGGAAACGTAATCAAGAAGAAGATTCAGGCGGGTACCTGAATCCTTGGTGTGCAAAGTATGCCAGTTGGGCATCTCGGATCTCGGTCAATATCCTTTCACAATTGATCAAACGAGCCTCCATGTTTGCGATGCTGGGCAGCATCACTCCACTTCCACTTGCTTTCTCCTTCTTGCCCAAGGGCGGACGCCTGGTGGCTTTTGCCTTGCCATAATCGATGAACACGAACTTGCCATTCCTCAATTCAATGTCGGTCATCTTCTTGAGCGCTGCTTCACCCAACTTGCCGTCACCTATCACAGTAACCACCATACGCAATCTTGGGCAGCATCGTGGTTCATGCCCAACACCCCTGCTCGATACCCATCACTTCTGTTGTTCCTTACTCAACAACCCGTTGTATTGTGGTTCTTGATCTACAGCCTGCATCTTGCTCAACATTTTCTACACATACTAAAACAACAAACCATACTCCAAAAACGAACTACTTCCTATGGTTAAACTAAAGTAAAACTACTTCAAAATAAAATACTTTAAGCTAATTTTTTTTTAAAGAAAACAAAAAGGAAAGAAAATACTAACCAGGTTGCTTCCTGGACATCGCCCTGTTTACGGTCTTGGGCACGACACCATCCCTTTTTTTTAGTAGTTGATGTCCTCATCAATAGAGTCACCACGTGGCTCTCCTGCATTCTGCTTCACTTCTTGCCCATGATAGGCTTTCAAGCGTTGCCCGTTGACTTTGAAAATCTTTCCCTTCTTGAGATCCTTTATCTCAACAACCCCATTAGGGTATTGAGCTTGGACTTCATAGGGGCCTTCCCACTTGGTCGACAACTTCCCCGACTTCAAACGAAATCGAGTTTGATATAATAGCACTTGTTGCCCATAATGGAATTCTTTTTCCTTGATCAACATGTCATGGGTTTTCTTCATCCTTTCCTTGTAGTGGCCAGCATTATCATAGGCTTGTAACCTTATTTCCTCAAGTTCCTGGATCTCGAGCTTCCTTGATTCTCCTGCTTCATCCCAATTGAAGTTTAGTTAGACAACAGCCTAATGAGCTCGATGTTCCAGCTCAACAGGCAAGTGACACCTCTTGCCGTAGACCATGCGATAGGGCGACATCCCAAAGGGTATTTTGTATGCAGTTCTATATGCCCACAAAGCATCATCTAGGCGCATGCTCCAATCCTTCCTCATTACGCCCACAGTCTTCCTCAAGATCGTCTTGATGATTCGATTGGACAACTCCGCTTGACCATTAGCTTGGGATGATAGGCTGTTGAGGTATGTTGGGTAACTCCGTACTTCTTGAACAAGGCCGTGATCGTGGCATTGCAAAAGTGCGAGCCTTGATCACTTATAATAGCTCAAGGTACTCCAAACCTATTGAAAATGTTAGTACGTAAAAAACTTGAAACCACTTTGGAGTTATCGGTTTGGCATGCTCGAGCTTCCACTAGGGATGGCAATCATGTACGGCGGGCACGGATAGTGGATATCCATGCCCGTACCCGCGAGAAAAACCATACCCGTCACCCGACCCGCCACCCGTGATGGGTAATTTTCTCTACCCATACCCGCCATCCGCGGATACCCGTCACCCGTCGGGTATCCGCCAACCCGCCACCCGCGGATATCCATCTACCCGCCACCCGCGGGTATCTGCCAACCCGCCACCCATGGGTATCCACCAACCCACCACCCGCGAATCGGAATTTAATCAAATAAAAGACAATTTAATACAAATAAAAAATTAACCAACGGTATCCACAAAGTCAATAAAGCATAAAATTCAAATCTAAAAAGTTCAAATCCATACCCAATATCCAAATAAATCAACTAAAATTCAAAGTTCAAATTTAAAAATAATAAAGTTATATTATTCCAACTCAACAGTTGAAATAGAGCAATCTTCCTTCAACTCTTCTTCTTCGTCTTCAAGACATGTCCAAAAACTTCCATTCTTTCCTTGACCTATGAAACAAACAATTATTTACATTAGAAATTGAACATTACATAAAAATAAGATTAATAGTAATTATAAATTTCCCTTCAAGTTGGTTTTGAAGCCAATCTTGACAACACATTAATGCTTCTAATAGCTTTGGTGTGAGACGGCTACGATGTTCACTTTGAGATTGGTATTGATCCATCAATCTAACTAGCATCTTTTGACTCTCATTAACACTGAGGCACAAACAAATGGATATTTTGTCCCACCACCAATATTTAATATCAAATTACCAACTTTTCAGGATTATTTTGTGCACAATCAGTGAGAACATACTGCTAAAATAAAACGACAAAGTTATAGCAACAGTGTAGGTGCTGGCTCCATCTGCACCCAGAGCAATTGTGCATTTATTTCTGCAAATAACTTCAGAATTTTAGAAGCAACCCATTGTCCTGGTATGGACGCAACACCTAGCTAAAAAATATTATAAAATTGGGATGTAGTTGTGCAAAATCTTGTGAACCATAACCTATGCAATTATGAGATTATAACACACGTGCATATTTTGTAGGAGGGATTATTAAAACTTGCAGAAGTTAGAGTCTTGGACAAGTAGTTGCATATTCAGAAACTGAATGATTGGTCAAGGAGCAATGTATATAGGGAAGGGAAAAATCGAACAGGTTTCATGAGTTACAGAAGCTCCATTCATAACATATTAAATTATTAATCAACTTTGGCTCCATAAGTACCCAACTACTGATAGTTTTCATATACTAAACGGCTAATCCAAAATCAAACTCCAGAAAAAAACTAAAAACGCATGACAAAATTACCATGAACACAAGAGAAATTGACAAGAAGCAAATACTACATAAAAAGAATCACTCCATTCAAAATCAAAGCAAAGCAGTACATAAACCAGTAATTGAAACATCAAGGCATCCATTCACTTAAAAAAGGGAACAAACTATTGAGGAGAGGACAGGACAGCGCACACATACACATACCATGGTAGTGGCGTCGTGCAGGACCGAGGTAATCTCCCATTCCGACTTGTCCTGCTCCACAGATAGTTTATGAAACATTTGATCAAACAGCTGTGAGAGAGAAAGAGAGAGAGAATACCTTACCTTAACGGATAATCCTCTTTACTCCACGATCTTCTTCTGGCTTTGGCATTTCCTCCTCATTTTCACCTTCTACATGCTCACTCTCCCCTTCATTCCTTTCTTCAGTTTCCGGCTCATTTGTTGGAGTAGGAGCTGAAGCTTGTGAGGTAGGCCCAACTTGTGAGGTAAGGGGCCTAGGGACGCTGCTACTGCTTCTCGGAGTGGACATTGGCGGATTCCAGGCTGCTGTCCGTTTGGTCAAGAAGGAGGCGGCGGTGGTGGTAGAAGTTGACGGCGGCACTGGTATTGACGACGTCGGAGAAACGACGACACCTGCTGGAATTGAGAAAGAGGAAAAGCAGGGAATTAAAATTTTAAAACTAAAACCAACATCTAAGAAACTGAATTTTTCTGTAATCTAAATGAGAATAAGAGGATGAACGG
Organism: Agastache rugosa; assembly: GCA_031470985.1. Lineage (NCBI taxonomy): Eukaryota > Viridiplantae > Streptophyta > Magnoliopsida > Lamiales > Lamiaceae > Agastache > Agastache rugosa. The sequence goes on from CM062605.1 coordinate 6,285,196, forward strand.
CTGAGAGCTTGCCTTGGTGGAGGAGACGAACCGCAACGGCGGTGGCGGTGGTGGCCTCGGCTGTTTGGTCGCTGCCGTTGGCAGAGAAGGAGGAGGACGCCGGTGATGGTGCTGCTGACGACGGCGGCGGCGACTTAACTACAGCTGCTATCGTCCGAACCGGAGGAGGTGATGAATAGCCGGTGAGAGATGCCGGATTTGGGAGGAGAAAAGTGAAATTAAAATTTTCGAATCTTGGGGATCTAGGGTTAAAAATTTGGGGCTTTTTAATGGGGGTTTGAGCGAAGGATGAAATTAAGACAACGATGACGAAACGGAGGCGGCAAATGTTGAGGTTTGCCGGAGAAGATGCAGCGGTCGTGCTACTGCTGCTACCATTGAATAGAGAGAGAAGCGAAACCGAGAAGAGAGGAAGATGAGGGAATAGGGATTCTGAGAGACGGTGCCGTCCGATTGAGAGAATGAGAGGTGGCGCAGCTGCAGAGGCGAAGAGGACGAGTGGTGGTGGTGGTGTGCGGCAGAGACTGAAAGTGAGAAGCGGGAGAAATGGGATTTTGGGAGTAGGCGGGACTGCGCCGATTAGGTTAGAAATTAAGTGTAGAAGGGTTTTGTTGGGTTGGGCTTTTTTGGCCCAAATATATATTTATATTAAATAATATTTAGGCCAAATATATATTACATATATTAAATAATAGTCGGGTAGTAATTGGGTATTTCGTGGATATTTTGCGGGTATTTTTCACGGGTATTTTTCTCGGGTAAACGGGTTTTGCGGGTACGGGTAGTAACTATTCATACCCTTACCCACGAACTAAATGGATAGTATTTTCTAACCATGAAACTATCCATGGATATCAAATGCTCCTCAAACCCGCACCTATTAGGGTCGGGTACCCACGGGTATCGGGTATCCGCGGGTAAATTGCCATCCCTAGCTTCCACCCATTTTGATACGTAGTTAACAGCCAACAGAATATACTTGTTGCCTTTGGAACTTGGCAACGGACCCATGAAGTCCATACCCCATATATCGAACACTTCCACGAGCAAGATCGGAATCATGGGCATCTCGTTCCTTCTTATGATGTTGCCTTCTCTTTGACATTTCTCACAGCTCTTGACCCATTCATAACTCTCCTTAAACAATGTTGGCCAATAAAACCCATATTCTAAGATCTTTCTGGCAGTGCGTTGATGCCCAAAATGTCCTCCACACTCTTTGTTGTGGCAGTGCTCAAGAATACTCATTTGCTCATGATCCTCGACACATCTCCTAATGATCTTGTCTGAACATTCCCTCCATAGATATGGTTCGTCCCACACATAGAACCGACTTTTTGATTTGAGCTTGTTTCTTTGGTATCTCCCATAGTCGGAAGGGATCTCGCCAGTAACCAGGTAGTTGACCAAGTCCGCATACCATGGCTCATCCTGGGCAAGAAGTAAGTGCTCATCTGGAAAAGTCTCCTTTATTGGGTTCTCATCTTCTTCTTTTAGAATTCGACTTAGGTGGTCGGCAACTTGGTTTTGAGCACCACTCTTGTCCTTGATTTCAACATCGAATTCCTGTAACAACAAAATCCATCTCATTAACCTTGGCTTGGTCTCCTTCTTGGTCATGAGGTACTTCAATGCCGCATGGTCGGTATACACTATGGTTTTGCCTCCTAACAAATAAGAACGAAATTTCTAGAAGGCAAAAACCATAGCCAACAACTCTTTCTCCGTCTTGGCATAACTGCATTGTGCCGGGTTCAAAGTCTTGGAGGCATAATAGATGACATAGCTCTCATTTCCTCGTTTTTCCCAAGAACAGCTCCTACAGCAAAACCACTTGCATCGCACATCACCTCGAAAGGCATATCCCAATCCGGAGGTTGGATTATTGAAGCAGTAACCAAGTTGTTCTTCAACACATGGAAAGCTTTCTTGCACTCCTCATCAAACTCCCATGGTACGTCATTTTGAAGCAGCCTCATCATAGGTTGGACGATCTTGGCAAAATCCTTGACAAATCGTTGGTAGAAGCCAGCATGGCCAAGAAACCCCCTCAATGTTTTCATATTTGTTGGGTATGGCAACTTGGGGATGATGTCGACCTTGGCTTTATCAACCTTAATACCGCGTTCAGAAATAATGTGGCCAAGAACAATCCCTTCCTTGACCATGAATTGACACTTCTTATAGTTAAGTACTAGACTCTTTTCAACACACCTCTTCAGCACACGATCTAGGTTGCTGAGGCAAGAGTCAAAAGTCTTCCCATAGACGATGAAATTGCCCATGAACACCTCGATGCACTCCTCAAGAAGGTCTGAAAAGATGTGCATCATACATCTTTGGAACGTGCCTGGTGCATTGCACAGCCCGAACGACATTCTTTTATAGGCGAATATGCCAAAAGGGCACGTGAAGGTGGTCTTGCCTTGATCTTCCTCAGCAACCCAGATCTGCATGTATCCAGAATATCCATCAAGAAAACAAAAGAATTGATTACCGGCTAACCTCTCGAGCATCTCATCGGTGAAGGGCAAAGGGAAGTGGTCCTTCCTCGTTCTCACGTTAAGTTTTCTGTAGTCAATACATACTCTCCATCCGATTTACAATCTCATGGCCACCATCTCCTTCTTATCATTCTTAACAACCTGTATACCGGACTTCTTGGGCACGACGTGCATAGGGCTCACCCACCGGCTATCAGATACTGGGTAGATGATGCCCAAATCAAGTAGCTTTAGTATTTCCTTCATAACAGCTTCTTTCATAGCTGGATTCAACCTTCTTTAGGGATCCCTTACGGGCACGGCATCATCCTCTAGCAAGATATGATGAACGTAATCGACTGGGTTGATGCCCTTGATGTCCACCAGAGTCCATCCTATTGCCTCCTTGTATTTGCTCAACACCTCTCCAACTCTGATTTCCTCCATATGTGATAGCTCTGAGGATATGATGACGGGTAAAGTTTCTTCCTTCCCAAGATATATATACTTGAGATGTTTTGGCAAAGGTTTCAACTCTAATTTTGGTGCCTTTTGCAGTGATGGCACCAACCTGCCTTCCGGTTTCAACTCTGGGATGTTGAGTGGTTCAAATCCCTGGGGCATGGTGGTCGGGAACCCTGCATAACTGCACTCCCTCACTTCTAGGTCACCATATTCCGTCTCGACTTCTTGGGCAAGAGCTTCTTCAGTGAGCAAGTCGGAGCTCTGCTCAAGAACAGTCTGTCTCTAGTACCCTTCTACTACCTCATCAATGTCATCCTTGGGCAGCTCTTGTATCTCCTTATCAACTTCATCATTAGGCAGCTCCTCCTCTGTAATACCTTCATCATCAGAATCCCCTTTATCAAAGCCATTTAAGCAATTAAGAGTTTCCACTTCCTCATCAACATGGAAATTGTCTTCGTCGGTGGAGTAATCGAAACTGTGCCCAAGAATTGATTGCTATCAGAAATCGACATCACTGTCATCATGGTCAGCTTCAAAGAATTCTGGCTGTTGCTCAACATCCTCTTCTTTCTCTGATGTATCAACATATAAACAGCTCAGGCTATTGACTATGTAGACTTGTTCCTCAAAAATACCAATACTATGGACTGTCACCATAGCATCTAGCTGGTTTTGTCGATAAGCATCGAATTCCACCACTTCTCTAGCTACCTCAACAGTTAATCTCCCGGTATCACAATCAATCTTGGTTCTTGCCGTCCTCAAGAACAGTCTCCTGAGCAACACCACTGGATTTTTAACCGTTCTCCTTTCCGTATCCAATACATAAAAGTCAGCTTGGAACAAAAAGATCTCCGACTCGAACCAAAACATCTTCTAACAGTCCATCGGGGTAAACCACTGACAAGTCGGCAAGCTGGATAGCGACTCGTGTTGGTGCCATGGGACCAAATCTCATTTCATCGAACATGACTCTTGGCATGACATTGATTGATGCTCCTAAATCGAGCATGGCCCTTGGAATAATGGTGGTGCCGATTGTGCATGGTATGGCAAACATCCCAGGATCCTTTTGCTTTATCGGGATGGGAGGATTCATCATAGCAGACACATTTGCCATGTGAAAACGGGCATCATCTGGATATCTTGTCTTCTTCATGCTCGTCTCCCTAAAAAACTTAGCACATTTAGGCATCGACTTTAATGCCAACAACATGGGTAGGTTTATTTCTACCTTCTTAAACACTTCCATCATGTCATTTAGCTCCTGCTGCTCACGATCTTGGGAAAATCGTCGGGGGTAGGGGGCTTTTGGCTTAGGAGGAGAATCACAAGTCCTCTTGGCCAAGTCCATCTTTTCCTTCTCAAACCTCAGCTTCTCATACAGCCTCTCATCATTTTCTTCTTCCGCAATAATGTCCTAAATGTGACTCATCTTGCTCCTCTCCATCTTGACATACTCAAACAAATCCTCTTCTTCCTTTGAATCAAACACTGGGGACTTTCCGGTCAACATCGCCGCATCCTTCTTCCTCTTCAGCTCATCTTACATCTCAAGAACATCGCTGCTATTCATCTTGGCTTGTTCAAGTTGGAGTGGTTCCTTAGGTTTTGTTTTGGGTAAACCCTCTGGCAGCATCTTTCCACTTCTTAAAGTCACGGCATTGACTTGTTCTCTATTTATCTCCACATGGGCAGGAAGCCTCTCGTTTATGTCCTCTACAAGCTTAGATAATGTTTGGGCAATATGAGTTAGTTGAGCTTAAAGGTTATTGGATGTGCCTCGACTTTCGAGTTGAAAGTTATCAAAATCCTTCCTCATTTTCTAATTCTCCTGAGTAAAACTATCCTTCATGAACTCAGGTTTGTTCTGGTCTCGATGTGGAGGTATATAGGGATGCTGCTGTTGTTGAGTAGGTTGCTGAGCTTGTTGGTGGGCAGGAGCCTACTGATAGTGGTTATTGCCATATCTCAAGTTCTCGTGCTGTCTGTAGCCAAAGTTGTTGCCATAGTTGTACCTGTGTTGTTGCTGCCCACCATTCCCTTGGTGATTTTGTCCCAGGGCCTTGACTTCCTCCCCTTCTTCTACGAACAAATTAGGGCAGTCTGATGTAATATGGCATTTTCCTTGGCAAACTTCACAACTTTTTACTGACTTGGTGACTTCCTTCTCGTTCATCCTTTTGGTCAACATGTCAAATCTGTCATCCATCTTGGCCATATATTCCTTCATGATGTTGACCATTTCCTCAGAACCTCTCTTGCTGCCTTCATAGGTTCCTCCTCTAGGCATTTCATCCTCATCTCTTGATTGCTCCGCCATGTCTGCGATTGTCCTAAACACTTCGGAAGGAGTTTTGTTGATTGTTCATCCTCCATATTCTGCCATGATGTACTTTCATTCTGATGCTCGCAATCCTCTCAAGAAGTTCTCGAGCAAATCTATCTCATCAATCCGGTGTTGAGGACATCTTGACAAAAGCTTCTTGTATCTCTCATAGTAGTCATAGAGAGACTCATTGGTGCCCATCTTTAGGGAGGATAATGCATTCCTCCTACTTTGTATACGAGTAATCGGAATGTATTTGTCAAGAAAGGCTTGCTGCATTTTTCTCCAAGTGTCGATGTTCCCTTCTGGTAAGGTGTAGAGCCATTCTCGTGCCTCATCTTGAAGTGAAAAGGGGAATATGAGTAACCTTACATAATCTGGAAATCGGTCTTGGGCAGCAGCGTTCTCATCCTTATTCCGGGAAGGAAGTGTGGTGTTTCTGACTGTTCCACATGCCATCTCAAAGTTTTGGAGATGGGTTTGTGGATCCTCTCCTGGATGATCGCTGAATTTGGGCAATATCTAAATCAGCGAATGTTTGAGTTTCCAGTTGGTAATGATTGGGGGCAAGGCTATGCTCGATGGTTTGATGGCCTTGTCCTCAGGGAACATGATCTCCCTGATGGTGCGTTCTGCCATGGTTACCGACTGAACTCCTGACGTGGCAGTTGTTGGTGAGGACTCCGATTGCTCACTTTCTGAGCTAGAACTGTAATTGGACAGATCGTGCCCAACAGGTTCCTCGTCTCCTGTCTCGACCGGGACCGACGGAGATTCTTTGACGACGTTTTCCTCGATACCTTTCCACTTTCTTGCTCTATTTTGCTTTGCTACCTTCTCCGGATCAGCACCGTAATCCACAGGATCACCTCTTCTCCTTATCTGGTGTGGCTGCATCAACTGAGCTCAAGCACAATTTTCACTACTACAAATCCGCTCAAATAAACGGATATTTTCCGTTATGTAAGAGTACCAAAAATCGTTATATAAAGTAGTGTGACAAAGGCGTCGTTTCACATTTAGATCTCACGAGGTTAGAATGAGTAACTAAGATCATATCATCTTCTCCAATCCAAACAAGTAAATTTAGCTAGACATAATCGTAAATAAAAGCACAAAATAATTAAAGGAAAACATACTTGATTAAAACTGAAGATGGTCGCTGCTCAAAACGTAAGTCAACAACTAGAGTCTTGGCGTCTCGCCAATAACTACGAACTAAATGCAGAAAATAAAAAATGAAACTTAAAAGTAAATTGCAGAGCTAAGCTATGAAAAAACATATTAAAAATTATATTCAAGTACAAGATGAAGTCGACCATATATATAGGCGATGTAATTAGGGTTAGGTTAGAATCCTTGTAGGACAAGGACTCCATGGCGCCTCCTTCCTTAAATAAATCCGCTGCAAATCTCCTTCCCTTGGTAGATATCTTCGTAGATAAGGCTTATCTAAGATAAGGAAAGAAATCTTCGATCCTTATCCTCTTTCTTGGAGAAAACAAAATCTGCAGCTCCTCTCGACCTACATCTTGCCTTCGTTGTCTGCATCCTGTTCTGCTCCTATGTTGTCCAAGATCCTGACTCATCTAGGTACTCTCTCTGTTGATTTAAGGAATATGGAAAGGTGCTTCTTGACTAAGAGACTTGTTGTTATAGTTGTTGCCCAGCTACAAGCTTCCAGCCATTTGCCCATTTGCCCATTTGCCCATTTGCATCGTATCTCCATCTCAGCATCTCAACAACAGATTTTCCACCGGATTTGCCCAACATCCAACCTGTTCTTCCCTGCACACCTTCTCTCGACTTTGTGTCCTCCCAAACACACTTTGACTCGATAAAGACACAAAAAGTAAAGACAAAACACAAGAAATATGAAGACAAAATTGGGTTCATCATAGTGATATAAAAAGTACGTTCATACATAACGGTTATTAACCGTTATGTATAGTACTTATACATAACGGTTACAAAGAAATATATACGCTCCAAAAACCGTTATCTATGGATGATATACATAACGGTTATCAGCTGTTATAAAATGCACTTAATGTGTTGTATATTTCCTTCATAGATAACGCTTTTTGAAATTTTACATAACAGTTTATGTCCGTTATCTTTACTTCTTATAGATAACGGTTGCGTAGTGCTTGTGATAACGATTTCTTAACCGTTATGTTTATAGTTATATTTCAGCATTATTTATTTTATATTTTTCCAATTTTCCTATTTTTAATTTCGAAAAATGAATAAATAATAATTTCTAAAATAACACAATGATATATATATTACCATCAAAACAAGGTGTGCATATTTTATATCATCCAAACATTCTACATAATAGTCAAAATGCTACATGTTTCTATTTTTTGAGATCTAGTTGTCTTCTAAAACATGAGAGTATGTAAATAAAGTGTTAATATATATTACAAGTACAACCATTTGCAAACTCTTCGCAAATCATGATGTAAGCCCCTTTGACACAATTCCCTTTGATGTCCTGATGTAGAGCTGAGTTCTACAAATGAAACAACAACACTAATTACAATCCATCACACAAATCAATTAACAATTCATATGTACGACATACCAGAAATCTCAACAGCATAACAATCTCAAAACCACACCAATCTCAACAACACAAGTATATTAAATTGATCAATAACATACATCATGCAATCATTCATGACAGTAAGAATCTCATGATGTAGATAACAAGTATTAAATCACATAAGTAGATATTGATACCTGATATTCAATCCATGAGATGTGAAATCACACAATTAGCCCATTCCTCACGAACCTTATCAATTTCAGCTTTATAATATGATGCATTGATCTTAAACTATGAACAAAAACAAGTGATGTACAGTGATAAGTTGAGAAATAGAAATAAGTGATGCATTCACTGAAATTGAGTATATAATTTATTACCAAAGATGCCACAGAAATGGAGTCATCATCTTCAAATCCTTTCACTATTATTTTCATGAACCGCATTATATAAAACCCACATTGCTTTGAATCAGGTTGTACAGGACCCTATAATATACGAGAAAAATATAATAATTAGTGTGTATAGTATAGAATAATATATGATTAGAACATTAACATTACGGTCATATACAAAGTCAGAGATGAGTAATTATTTTAAAATCTTAAAACTTAAGTGTCCACCACGTACTTCCATGTGCTATCAGGAATATTGTATGAAGACTGCAACATTTATTGAATTTATTGAGACAGAATCACGAGCCACGATTATGTAAAAACAAAAATCTCACCTTGTCAAAGTACGTTGCGCGCAGGAGGAGGTATCACACCACCGGTCCCCATAACTGGCTCCACTATGAAAGCGGCAATCTTATAATAAATTCTTTGTCAAACTCTGCTATAGTAAGATTAGGGCCCATAATGGAAGATCGGTGATATGATGTTGATATCCAATATGAGTTACCGTCTCAGGTCCTTCTTTAAGGATAAGGTTTTCCAAGTTCTTGGCCAACCTGGTCGAAAATTCCTCCTCCGACTCACCTACAAAGTGGTTGTTTTTCTTCAGAAAGATGTCGTAGGAGAAGGCGTATTATATAGTTAATAGTTAAGAGTGCATCACAAGTCAAAACCTGGTTGATGAAAGCGCCAAATATGAGGGCAGTCGGTATGTAATATGAATGGAACCGGTAAATCAAATTTCTGGTGTAGAGCAGGCACACTGTTGAAAATGATTATGTTGCTCGGTTTAAAATTCTCACTGCAAATAAATGATGGTTAAATTGCAAATCTCAAGGCCGACAAACATACCCGGAGAGACTTGCTGCTATAAGTGAAGAACCGCGGTATCTGCCATAGAATAAAGAAATGTAAATGGAGAAGAAGAAAATATAAAGCTTATACAGAGTATATCATAGTAATGTTTGAAATGGAATCATTACGATTTTGATAGAGCAATGAATTTCTTCTTGTTTGGTCTTCCAAGGGCATTATTGTAATACCAAACCAGCTTCACCTGCAAGGGAACAAAAAAAGTTTTATAATATATACACTAGTCCTTAACTGTTCCTTGCAATAAATAGGTGCTCGATCAATTTTCCGGCCTCTGACATGCTTCATTGATTAAGGTAACTATGCACAAATGTGTATACGTATGATGAGAAAGTTACACAGACCATAATTTTATAAATTTACTAGACTTGCAATATCTTCAAAACCATAGATTTATAACTCCCATCTATCAAGAAATATGCATAAGAAAGCCAATCCCCGAGATCAAACCTGCATATCATTGGCTTCTGATCCACTATTTATGAAGAAGGCCTTAGCCATTTTACGAACAATGAACATCACCAATAGTTCACTAGCTAGATCCTACATTCAAAACGAAATCTAGATGAAGAATTCTGAATTCGCACTCCAAATCTGCTGCAAGTCAGCAGACCAAAGAGGGTTTTGTGGTAAGATTCCAAAATGAGTGATAAAACGGTAAGGTATTTAGTTGTTTCATCGCAACTTCAACAAGACGAGGCTCATTGCCACCTACAAGAACTCCAGAACATCAGCAAACGACGGATGTGTACTTATTTGAAATGGTTGAGGGCAACAGATAACCAGAACAAGAAATTAAAGTCGAGTAACAGCTAGAGAACAGTTAATATCACTACTAAAAAAAGTTTCATACGTAACACTACATACATAACGGAGTTTTAAATAAACCGTTACGTATGAACGCATTTTCTGTAAAGATAACGCGATTTTAATTATCCGTTACGTATGTAGTGTTACATATTGATAAATATAACGGATACAAATATTCCGTTATGTTTTTTTTTTAATATCATTACAAATATTAAACTCACACACCCCACCTAGGGTTTTTTTGTGGCCGAGAGTACTCGAACCTCTGACCTATTAGTCAACCGGCAACCACTCCACCAGTAGGCCATCCCGACTGGGACATTCCGTTATGTTTTACTGTTATGTATTAGTCACATATATAACGATATGCTTAACCGTTAAGCCATACATTATGTATGAGCGTCAATTTTATTTTTTAAATAATTTTTTTAATGTCCAATTAATTGAATATAATAGACCAAAAATTCCACAATCTTTGCTCGAAAAATTCTAAGGCAAATTTCCCAAATTCTGCTTCCCACCGTTCCTTCGAATTCCTCTGCCATTCATCCACCGTTCATCCGCCACCTACCTCCGTCATCCCTTCGCCGGAAATCTCAACGATGAAGAAGTAGAATCCCTTTGTTTGTCTCTCTCACAGAGTCGCCGCCCTCTGAAGCTAAAATCTCCAAATTGAAAAACCCTTGTCGCCGCCCTCTGAAGCTGGTGCCTGCTGCCGTCGGTCCGCCCTTGTCTCACACAACTCTCTTCGATTCCATCACATACAATTTTCGAAAATTTTGCTTCAGAATCGCACACCATGGACGAATTTTAAACTGTAACAGAACTCGCTCCTCACCATCAACACCTCCAATTTCTTCCCCGTACTATTTCTAACTTGTGCTATAGATATAATTTTTCTTTGGTTTGGTAGATCTTTCGGATTTATTCTGGAAAATTGTTGTTTTTTGGTTGTGGAGAACTTTTATTTAATAGTTTTTCCTCGGGGAATTGGTTAGTTTTTGGAAAAATGGAAGTTGTTAGATGGTGACTAGAGAATGGGGATTCTTAGATTTATTAGCATTCAATGTTAGAAAAATATGTAGCCTGTGTGCATTCTTTAGGATGATATTTGGTATTGTATATCATTGCATCATCTGTATTAGCCATTCTTTTGGTGGTTCTTTTATATGGTTTGAGATGCAGAGTCATACGAGAGATGAGTATGCTGAGATTGTTCTTACATAAACACAGAAGGCTCTTTAATTTGCTTTATGAAATTTTTATGTTTGAAGGCTCTATTTGTCGGAACCTGTGCTAATAAATAATAATACATGTATGAAATTTGAATTTGATATGCACATTTCAGATAAGATAAATGGAACCTTAAATTGGATATATCATGCTTGTAGAATCATTACTCTAAAAAACAAAACAATAATTCAGCATCCATGTTAATCATCTTTACTAGGGAGTTTGAATATATGACCGGATTATTAGACCTTTATGCTAAGTACCCAGCATATAATGCTGCTGTCGCAGCCCGGCCTAGAATTTAGATGACAAAGCTGGTGGGTCCCACGACTTACACAATTTATGATTAACAAAAGGATTAAGATAGCAACCTGGCTATCATTTAAGAACAACAAGGCATCTCATGTTTGACAAATAATCAACTTAGGCTAGTTAAGATAAGCTGCATGACTCAAGATTGAAAAAATGTTCTCTCAATCGAAAATATCAACATGCATATCATCAAATACGAACTCAAATCAGCTCGGAAATCAATAATCTTATTACCCAAATCAACGGCAACTAACATGAAGGAAATGAGCTGATTTTCAGGATCAAGAAAGCACGATAGGAAAAATAGTTTCAATACTCAACTAAATTCCAAAACAATTTTGAAACTGATGTACATATATTCAGGTAGTTTGAATTCAAAATATAACGAACATCAATCGAGACTTCCGAATTCCAACAACTTCATCAAACTTATACCAACTCAAACATCATAATCTTGCAGCGGAAAAACGAGAGAATATATGTATGAAGACATATATTCTAGGTCTGATCTTATCATCAACGACATCTTGATGAACAAAATAACAACAATAAGTCTGTCCAGCACACGATCATCTTCATCCCAGCTAACCTGCACATTTAAAAAAAAATATGCAGGGCTAAGTACGTATTTCTTACTCAGTGGGCACATGCCAAAATAATTTGAAAACTTACTGAATACAGCTATAAATTGGACTTGCCGCAAAAACATAGCACAAGTATTTTCTTATAAACAATCTTGTGCATGTTCAAAAGAAAAGAATATATATATATATTAGAGTATGTACCATGTCTACAATAAAATAGTGCTGAGAAGTAGGCCTCCTTCTCAAACACTTGTAATCGTCCACTCCTTTCGGAAGGCTCCCGATTACAAAATAGTGCACACAAATCCTACCTTGCGTAGGACCGAATTCGTCTTTTTTTGGTAGACGGTATCATACAAAACTTAAACATTTGGCAAGCCAATTACTTTGAAAACATCACACATATATATATATATATATATAGCATTCATCATTTCTTTGTTTAGAAAGCACACTGATAACTGAAGCTTTGGACTTAACATTTATCGATCCTGAATCCTCGGATTCACACTTCCGCTCGCTCCTTTATTCGAATTAAAATTCACGAATTCAGAACGAGAATTAACTACTATCGAATAAACGAATTCGATATTCTTAACTTCTAATTTACTTCGAAATTCCACGTCGAAACTCGACGAAACTCGAGAATTTCTAACTTAACTTCGTAAACGCTCTTAATCTATCTTAACTCATCATTAATCATCAACCATCAATCAAAATCACACTTAACATAATATTCATCAATCACTATTCATGACAATCGACTAAGTCGATTTTAATCCGTTTAACGGATTCAGAAAATTCTCAAATTAATTCCACACACATTTTACAACATTATATACATAATCACACATTTACTTCACACATTCAACTCGATTAAACATATAAACTCCCAACTCGGGAAAATCAACCAAAAATAGAAAATCTTTATTACTTTGAATTAAATTCCCAGAAAATCACACAATACTTTATTTTTAATGAGAAGTTCATAAATGTAATTAGTTTCTTAATTTAAAATCAAATGATAATTTATTTTCTTTATTTAATTTTGGTTATTTTTAATTTAAGGTTTCTAAAATTCTTTTCTCTTCATTTTAATTTCTAGCATGCTTATATAATTAACATAAGCTCATTTCTTCAATCAATTTCATTCAATTAATCATCAAATTAAAAACCCTAATTCATGAACCCTAATTCGAATTTCTAGGGTTTTAGGGCTAATCATGCTTTTATTTGATTAATTCTTGATTAATCATACATCATTAATATCATATATCATCACATTATTCATCAAATACATCATATAATCTCAACATATTAAACCCTAATTTTATTCTCTCAATTTCGCCCATAATGAATAAAATTAGAAGGTTAATGATTTCATGCTTAACTGCAACACGAACCATGCTTACATTAATTAACTAAGCTCATATTTAATATCAAAGCAACCATACAAAACATGGATCAACACTTGACCATTTTCTCAAAATTTCGAAAATAATGAAACTTAGGCTAGGGTTTTTCTCATGCTTAATTTAATTAATCACATATTTGATATTCTAAGCATAGAATAAACATAATTCATGAAGATCAAAACATCATTCAATCACTTCTTCAATTCCTCCCCAAAATTTTGAAATATATATATATATATATATATATATAGAGAGAGAGAGAGAGAAGATGATTCATCCATGAAAATGAATCGAAAACTTGGGAGAATAGAGATCCATTCTTAATTAAAGACTTGAGAATAATTTTCTCAACTTTGATCCTTGATCTTGGAGCTTGAAGAAGAACAAAAATGGAAGGAAGCTTGTGTGTGTGTGTCGAGTTTCTTGAGAGAGAGAGGTGAAGAAAATGGAGATGGTAGACATATATATAGATAGATATGGGTTACTATTCATTAAAATATCTAAGATATTTTAATGAATAGTCATCTTAAGTTAATTAATTAAATTCTTAAGTAATTCAATTAATTAACGACAAACTAATCTTCAATAAATTCTCTAATTTCTCAACATAGGAATTTAATTTAGGGTTTCACGAACCATAGATTAAAATCTCACAGAAAGAATCGGAGATTCGAAACTTTTTCAAATCGACCGAAACTAAAATTTTAAGTGATAAATCATACAATAAATCACTTAAATAAATTAAATTCATCTTTCAGTCAATTTATGACCACACATTTATCACTTACTGATAAATGTAAAAACTTCTTCGTTTCGGATTAACCGAGACGATAAAAATTAATTAATATTCATTTTTACGGCAAAATATTTCTGCCGGATAAAATTTTCAAAAACGAAAATTTTTCTTTCACTAAAATCTTATCTTTCTTATTAAATTAATTAATTTTAATATGCAAGAAAGACAGAATATTACATCTGCAAAGTCTTTGTTATATCAATATTGATGCAATATATGTTATTTTATCCAGTTACATATGTCCTTTAACTACTTTTAAAACTATGAATTTTGAAAAGCTTTGAAGGTACACCGATTTGTTTGGATTCATTCTTGTGAAATATGTCTTATATTTACTGATTGATAGATGTAATTATTTGTGGTTTTCCTTCTTTTTTTGATACATGGCTGTGATTGAATTTCTAAAATTGGAAGATTTTGTGGCCAACTTGAGTAATTGAAGATACTTGATGTTGTCTATAGATTACTAGATGATCTGGTCTGGAAATATATATTTTTTTACTTGATATTTTTTGTATCTTTGTGTATGGCTGTGATGGATTAAATGTTTTTCTTATACTCGAATGGTATATCGACTGGACACTTTTCTCGTGCCATATAGATCATCCCCTGGATGAGGTTGGTCTGGACTGCCACAATGCCACGCGCCATTGAGTATATTTCTTTACAATATTGAATGATTATATAAATGATTGTCTGTAAATAGATTGTCACTACGTTGAGGTGGTTACTTAGAGAATTGATAAAATAGAAAAAATATGAATGTCAATGAATAGATTGTCACAAGACAGAAAAATACTTGTTCAAGATAAGGTAATCTACGAGTTAGTGACTCGAATTGGGAAACTTGAAGCAGCAGTGGGTGAGAAGAACTAAAATCTGAAGGGTTCGACAATTGTTCTGTAATAGCTATAGATCCAGCTCACGTTTGGTTGAGAAATCAACATTCGTACAGGTACGATTACAGGAAGCTGCATTGCCACCTATGTTTGGTAAGACCATCTATAAGTCAATCAATTCGTTTAATTTATAATGGCAGGTTTCTCTTTATTGTTAATATATAATCATCTTTACTGCCAAGCATTTGTATGGAAAAATGAAGGGAGATAAAGTTAATGGCAGGTTTTTATTTGTGAATCCGTTCAGCGTAGCACATGTACCGAAGTTCTCACGTGAAGATAAGGCACGCGTATTATCAGAAAGGTTGCTTGATGCAACCTCAAATCAAATTGTATTGGTGCCTTGCAACGTGGGGTAAGTGATTCCTTAGCATTGTAACCTCAATTAATATGTTATATGATTGTCGTCTACTAATTCAATACTCGTATGAATTAGTGAACATTGGATTCTAACAATCATTGAACCGGACAACGATCATATGTCTATTTGATGGACCCTCTTGGTCATAGAAATCGTGATACCGCATGAAAAGGTGCTGTTGACAAGTAAGATTTAGAAAATTTAAGTAATCATCTCTTTTTTTGAATCCGATGTTAATGTTAAATAACTTTATTTTGATTCTTTGAAGTGTGATGAGTATTTTCAATGCAAAAAGGGGGAAAAAATTAAAAAATTCAGCAAAGTGGAAGTTATAAAGGTGTGTACTCTTATTTATAGGTAATATTAATTCACATTTGGTAACGTCATTTTTTTCTGATTCTAAAAATAGGGTCCTAAGCAACCCGGTCATACTCAATGTAGATATTTTGTGATGCGGTTCATGAAAGAGATAGTCGAAGGGTTTGAAAAAAATGTCAATATTTCTCTGCCGTCACTGGTAATTTATCTTTATAAATATATCTTATTTCTTATTATATCATTAGTAGTTATTAATAAACTATATTTGTGCACTTCTTTTTATTTATAGTTTAAGAATGCTACATGTTCCAGGTATGGATTGCTATCTACCTCTGCTGATCAAGTTCTGTTTTCTATTTTTTAGTCTCTGCTGCCTCTGCTTGCCAAGTTGAAAAATGATGATTTTCATCTTTGAATATTTGTGCACCAATCTTCTACGTGTTTGGTTGGTTTTAATGATCATCGGCATCGATTTTATAAACTACTTGTGCTGTTGAGCTTCATTTAATTATCAGATTAGTGTTATTTTGTTTTTTTAAGATACCATATTTGTGTTTTTATTGATTTGTGTTATTATGTAATTGTGGCAGAATTAGCAGATATAAGTTAGGATAAATGGAGCCCTTCAGTTGAAGGGGCATTAATTGGTAGAATTTGTGTTGAAGATTGTATGTGATTTGTCAAAAAATTAAAGTAGTGCAAATGGCTGCAACTTTTGTAATATCAACACATTTGACTCTCATTTCCTTTAAGACATATAATAGATAGAACTATTGTACTTGGCATTTTTATTATATTCGGATGATAATGTGAGTACAATGTTTGGATGATTATAAAATATATGTTTTGAATCGTAATATTTGTTGTTTTAGAGGATAATTTATTTTTGGGAATTACAAAACATGCAAATAGAAAAAATAAAAAATATGATGGCCAATTCTGCATCGAGAATACATAACGATACAGTGTCGTTCTTTAAAAATACAAAAATATCGTTATCTATAGAACAATTACACAACGAATTCAATAAATTTCATAACGGCGAACAACTGTTATTTTTTATAACAAAAGATAACGTCAAATGACCGTTATATAAAACACGAAGAAACGTTATGTATAATGCCTATACAATACGTATGAATTACATTTCATGACGGAGACTAACGTTACGTATAATAGTTATAGATGACGGGAAAAAATGTGTTACGTATAAGTTATAAAACCGTTATGTATTTGTTATATAGGTAACGGTTAATCACCGTTATGTATGAGCGCACTCATACATAACACCACTATATATATCGCACTTTTTTGTACATAAATAACGTAAAATGTCCGTTATGTATGAGCGCGTTTTTTAGTAGTGTATAGTTGAGTATTCATAATAGGAGGGTGAATACCAAGAGATGTGCACCATATACCAGCGAGAGAATTGAACCCAGGCAATTGATTTTATTGATTTATGAAACCAAGTTCAGATAGAACTAAACTAACTTGTGATTCTAATATTCTGCAATTAGCTGAAAATTGCCCAAGTCCAATGCTTAGGCAGTAATTATCAACATGCAATTTAAACCACCAAGATTGGCCAAAATTTCAAGTACATACAAGCCTACTAATCAACTATACATGCATTTCTTCAGCATTTAATTTCTTCAATAATTTCCAACAACGAAGAATAAAGAAACTATATTTCCTCAAATTCAATTGCTTTTACAACCAGCGCACAACATAGAAGTATCACGAAAGAAACCTAGAAATGTTCTCACAAAATATAAAAATGGCACGAATTTATAGATATTCATTGACAGATAAACTAAATCAACAAACAATTCGAAGTTGTGAACTATCCATTCAGCTACAAACCGAGAATCATGACCACGTTGAGAATATATATATATATCTATATATATATATATATATATATATATTAAAAATTCCACCATTTTTAGAAAGGCGAAATATAATAAACAGATCAAATGTTTTCACAAATCACTTGAGTTAGAGAATGAAACTTGAAAGATAAATTAAAAGGGAGAGAGAGACCCACACGGCTGGAGGGTAGAAGGTGGCGCGGCGGTCGGCGGTTGGGCGGCGTAGTTTCAGACGGCGGTCGGTGGAGAGAGAGACCCACAGCAGCTTCGAGATGCAGCAACCACAGCCACGTCGGGGAGAGATTGGGCTGCCTGTTGGAGTTATATACTGAAAAGCATACTTTTATAAGTTCTTTGTATATTGACTATTATTTTCTATTTTAATGAGAATATTATTGTCACATGATTTACATAATTATTCGCGTTATATTATGTAAATAAAGTCCAATTACTTTATATTATAGATAATATGGTGTGTTGTGTCACACGGAAGATCATATTATCGTAATGCTTATAAAGTAATAAAAGAGTTCACAATCTAAATAATTAATGGACAATTATTTGATAGATTGTAATATAAGCTTGAAATAGTTGGTCTTGGCTATTAGCTTATGTTAGTGTATTTCGTATACATTGAACAGGATCAACGATAAGATTAATTATCCTATATTGACCTAAGTGGATGATTAAAGATCTCGGTTAATTATTATTCTTAATTCTAGTTGTATAATATTTAATTATATATCTATAATTATTATTGCTTTGATTTATCAATGAGTGAGAGTTAATGCAACTCAACATCCTCGATATTTTGGGTGATAATATTATTTATATGATAATTAATATTATAGCTAGAAATCGTGTCTCGGTGTACCGAGTTGATGATGTCCCCTTGAGGAGCTCAAAAGGATTATTATATTAAATCTTGCAAGTGGATTAATTTTCGGTATAATAATAAAGTTTGAGTTGTACTACTCTTGGATAAGATATTAATTAATTAGAAAGCTGTCAATAGCTTAAATTAATTAATGGACATGCGATATCTTAATTGAAAAGGAGCCCGATTCGTAAATCGGATTGAACGGGTAGTTCAATATTAATTCTTTAATGGAGTGAATTAATATTTTATTTAATTTAAGAGTGTTTGGACTTAAACACTTGGATTAAATTAAATATGGAGGCTCAAATCTAATCCTCCTAGGAATCCCTAAGATAGCCTAATTAATCCTATAAATATGACTCAAAAGTGGCGCCTACAATTGATCAATTCTTGGAGCAATATTGTGATCAATATTAAAGAATTAGGATTGGAAAGTGGGCGTGAGGTTTTTGAGCATTAGGTTTGACGGATTATCGTCCAATTGATAGTCAAATCTAGGAGGGAATATCTTAGAAGGTTCGTGGGTCGAATTATCAATCAATACAAGAGCTAATCTCGTGTGCAGAGATTAGTGCGTGGATCATCCCCGACTTCAGATTCGTTTTCTACGTTCGTCACAAAGGTTAAATTCAATTTATGGTTTCCGCAATCTCATAAATTGAATTACGTAGCTTTACATGTTAATTAATTGGTGAATAATTAAATTAAATTAATATCCTATTGTTCCTGGCACATGGGATCTTCAATCGGTTCCAACAATTGGTATCAGAGCCGGATTAGGCTCTGATAATTTAATTTAATTGTGGTTAATTGAAATACGTATTTAGATTCAAATATCATGGTTGTTTGGATTGTCAGATTCGTTTTGCAGGAATCCAATTATCATGGTTTATTTGTATGGTTTAATTTACGTATTTGGTGTTGTAAAGCTTGTTTGTGGCTCGTTTTTCACACGAGGGTTGATCGTGTTATATTAGATTCGTTTTATTTTTTGTAAATAAATTGTAAATAGACTCTACACGATTGGAACGAAGAACGGAGACAACGAACGAAGGAGAGGATGTGACGTGGGCCAGTGGCTGTTCGTGGCAGCCTCTGCCACGGGACAACAGTCACGGCAGCGCTCGTTTTCAGATGGTGGCGGTGCTCGTTGAGGAGCAGCGCGCTAGGGTTCCGCCTTAGTGCAGCTGCTGCAACTCGACGGCGAGCAGCGGGCTGCCATGGTCAGAAGTAACAACTGCGACTGTTATCTCCAGTGGGAGAGACAGCAGCAGCAGTGGGAGAGACGACGAGGCGGCATGCACGGTGGTGCGAGCTAGGGTTTCGCCCTAGCGGTCGCGACGGCACCGTGACGGAAACAGCGGGAGGCAGCGCGGCGGTAGTCGTTCACGGCAGCGCGAGCTTGGGCTCCGCCCTAGCGGTCGCGACGGTGCCGCGATGGAATCTGCAGCAGCAGCAGTCTCTTCCGGCGTTCTCCATGAACGCCGGCGACCTCCACACAACGGAAAGAGGAGCTGAAATCCAGTGGGAGCAACGACGGAGAGCAGCTGTGTTGCAGTCGCCTCGCGCGCTGCACGCGGCGGTGCTTGCAACCGTGTTGCTCTGTGGCACTGCTCTGGCAACTTCTCGACGACGACGATGGCGTGGACTCCTCCAGTGTCTTGGTGGCGACTTCCAGGTTGACGGGAGAGGAGCAACTAGCTGGCAGCAGCAGTTATGAGCAGCAGCGTCCATGTCGTGTTATGCGGTGGTGCGCGGCGGTGCTCGTTGCGATGCTTTGCACAGCGGCTGCTCCGGCTGCCTCCTCGTCGACGGCGATCTGCTCCACATGTCGGGATGGACAGCAGCAGCGGCTGGAGTTGGCAGCAGCGTTACAGTCGCGCTCGCGCGATTGCACGCGGCGGTGCTTGCAGCAGCGCTGCTGCGACGGCAGTCCGGCGAATCCACGGCGACGGCAATGACATGGACTACCTCCAGCAGACCTCCACGACCAGGCAGCACCCCTCCAGTAGTAGCAGCAGCGACGGCGAAGGCGTGTTGTTGCAGCAAAAGCGGCGGCAGCGGCTAAAGAAGATAGGGTTTTTGACCCTAGCGGGTTCGGGCTGGTTTTCGGGCCAGACTGCGGGTCGGACCCGGGCCGGAATTTCAGCACCAGGGCTGGAGTTGGGCCCGAATTTTATGCTGATTTCAGTCCACTGGCTCGTTTTTGGAGATTTTCTCAATCCGGACGAGATGAAAACCATGATAATTGGATTTTATTTATTTAAAATTGTTATTATATATGTGTTTTTTTTATCGTGGATGGTGCATTATTTTTTATTATTCGCGATAATATGTGATTATGTGCTATTTGAGAATGTTAAAATATGGTTTCATATATTAAGTGGTGTAATCGATTTATTTAATTCAATTAAATGGAAATCGATTTATTTAGACTCCATAATTGGTTTAATTATGAAATAATTGGCAACGCGTTGACAAGCGTCTCCCTCCCTATCGGATATGCTGATTATGGTTCCTGGTTTTAAACTTCTTGATAACTGTAAAATTTTATTTTATATCGATATGTCCTCGCCTCTGTAGGCTTATTCTTTATAAAATAATAATTTTTGGTGTTAAATTATGGATATTCACTTAAGTATATATGAAAATATTAAAAACCTTATTTTTAAATATTAAGTGGTTTAATTGATTTATTTATTTTATATAAATGGAAACGATTTATTTGACCTCCATAATTGGTTTAATTATGAAATAATTGGCTACGCGTTGCAAGCGTCTCCCTCCCTATCGGATATGCCAATTATGGTTCATGGAATTAAACTTCAAAATGATAACAATAAAATTTTATTTTATATCGGACTGTCCTCTGTATCTGTAGGCTTTCTCTTTATAAAATAATAATTTTTGGTATTAAATTATGGGTTTCGCTTAAATATAAATTTATTAATTTTTTCCCCATCGGAATGGTGATTAATATTTTTATATGGTCATGTGTGTACCGACTATTAATTTTATTGGCCATAAGGTTCAAGGTTGGCTAGATAATAAAATTAAAGGCATTAAAACCTACTTGAAGAAAGTATGTATAAACGTCCACACCCCCCTTTATTAAACCTAAAATAAAGGATTCTTTTGAAAGACAATGAATGGTTAATTCGAAATTAGCAAATAAGAAACTTCCGGGCTATGAAACGAATCAATGGAAAAACTGGTTAAAAGGGCATTTTCAATACCATTTATCTCAGATCAGATGGTCTAGATTAATACCAGAAAAATGGCGATTTGGTTTACTAGAGAAATCGGCGTATTGGTTTAGCTCGGTGGAAACAAAATGCTTTTCCTTAGGATCCTCTGAAATAGAAATAGAGAACGAAGTAACTAGAAAGATTGTCAGAATCACCTTCTCCTAGAAGGATCATCTAGAAAGCGATTCATTTTGTCTGTATTCAAATAAAAAGCTGACGTAGGTGTTATGGGTATAATTTAGTTCGTTTTTTTCACCTCTTAGATCTAAGAATTTACTAACTTTCCATAAAGGAGCCGAATGAAACCAAAGTTTCATGTTCGGTTTTGAATTAGAGACGTTCAAAACACTGAATCGATGTCGACTATAATGTAAATATTCCACCCCAAAGTTTTCTTTTAGTTCAAAACGATCAATATGTAGAATCAGAACAAGTGATTGCTGAGATTCGCGCAGGAACATCCACTTTGAATTTTAAAGAGAAAGTTCGAAAACATATTTATTCTGACTCAGACGGAGAAATGCACTGGAGCACCGATGTGTATCATGCACCCGAATTTACATATGGAAATGTTCATCTATTACCAAAAACAAGTCATTTATGGATATTATTAGGAGAGCCTCCGTTACCTTTTGGGAGGCCTACTCCCCATAGAAACTGTCTACCTGAGACTGTCCCTTGGCCCGTAGGTCCTGACACAAGGTTAGAATTCTAGCTCTTCCAGACGACGCATCACATGCGTTAATTCAATGCATTGCCCTCACCTTGGAACTCAACAACTTGAGCGGAATGTTCCGCTTAATTATTAAGATAGTAATTCAAGAATGAAGGCAGTGAATATATATATAGAAGAATCATCAATGAAATCGTATTGAAAGCCGAGTATTATATCACAGAGCGAAATGTGAGTTAAAAGTCAAAAGTATGTGACTAGCTGTATGCGTTTTTGCATGTTTATTTATTTTATTCTCAAGTTATTACATTGTATCTTTCAAACCGCTTGTGTTAATTCTCAAAGAAAATAAAATTATTATTTTTCTTATTGATTGAAAATAATATTTGGATGTTGTCCTTACCGTTAAATGCGGTCGGAAAAGGGCATGATAAATCGGCATGTCTTCTTATAAAGAAGAACGATCAAGGTACGCCAAGTACACTAGTAGTCGAACATGATAAGCGGCTTGTTCTACCAGTTAATGGGGATTAGATACAAGAGCCAATAATTATGTGCGCTTTAAAAAGCAGGATTCTCGGAAACGAGATGACTTAGTGTTGGCTAGATTACCGTCTCTGTGGATAACACTACGAGAGTGGTGGTCATTGCAGTGGGAGATATGCAATTATCTTTTGTAGATAAATTTTATTTAAGATACGTTCTGTAAGTACCGGGCTTTAGAAAGAATTAAATTTCGGTTTCTAAAGTGGTTTTAGATGAATATAATATTTCTTTTATTAATTCTGGATTATCGAAAGAAAATATCAGTTTATTTATCTTGGCACTTAGGTGAACAATCTTTATAAATAATACATGAATCTCTATACAGCTTAATAAATTGTTTAACTCATTATTTAATTCTAAGAAAAGAAAGGAACCTTCAAGTATATATGAATCAAACTTTTATTTGGCATCTAAGGTTAGGTCATAATTGTCTTAAGTGTATTCAAAGATTTGTCGTTGGTAGTTTATTGGATAAATTTCAGGTTTAAACTATACAAATCATTGGATTTTGCTTGGAAGGTAAGATGACTAATCTAAAAAGAGGTTTTTTTTAAGCCAAAGGTAAAATGGAGCCAGTAACTTGTTGGAATTGATTCATAATAACGTGTGTGGTCCAATATTCGTCCGAACTAAAGGTGTTTAGATTTTTTCATCATTTTAAATGATGATTGTTTCAAAATGGAGATACATTTATTTGATGTAGCGTTAGTCTGAATTTTGAAATATTCAAAGTATTCAAGACGGAAACGGTGAAACATCAAGGTAAAAGGTATCATGTCTTTACTATCTAATCGTGATGACGAAAACCTTAATGGAGAATTTTGGAGTTCATGTTGGTAGTTAGGATTACATCCTACTACACATGTAATGCCACAACAATGCGGTATGGTGGATAGAAGGAACCAAACTTTCGTAGAGATAATTAGATATATGACGAGTTATTCAAATGTTTATTTTCCGTTTTATTGGATCTGCCTTGGAAATAGTGGTGTATATTCTTCACATATAGTAAAGAAATACAACTGTTTGTAGGATATCCTCGGTAAACGGAAAAGTGGATTATTTTATATTCTTAAGAATCGGAGTTTCGTTATTAGCACCAACGATTGATTCTTGGAATAATATAAATGTAAAATCCATAAGGAAGATCGTTCTAAAGGAATTAAGGGGTGAAATGCCGATTATACCAATTGTACTAGTGGAAGAATCATTAATTTCTGCACAACGTGTTGTCAGTACACACTTTCTCGAATGGTACCTCATCATAGTGGAAGGGTTATTCGTCAACCCAGTCGATACATCTTTATGGGAATATTTTAGACTTGGTCCCTAGAGAAGATGAATCGAATCCTTGTATCTATGACGAAGCAATCCAAGATAAGAATAAAGATTCTTGGCAAATTGCAATGAAATCAGAGTTGGAATTTTTGGATTCTAATCAAGTGTGGGAGCTTGTAGAGAACTTCTAAATGGATAAAATCCATTGGTAGAAGTAAGTCTACAGACATAAGAGATGATCTGATTGGAAGGTTAATATTTTCAACGCTAGGCTTATGGCGAATTGGTACACTCAGTGGGAGTGCATCGATTATGATGTAAACCTCTTTACCTGTTGCCATGCATAAATCGATCTGGATTCTCTTATGTCTTGCTGCACATTTGGATATGAAGATTTGACGAAATGGATGTTAAGAAGGAATTCCTAAAGGGAAGTCTTGAACAAGTGCGTCAAGTAAAAGATTTCATAGCTAGACAAGAGCATCTTGTTTGCAAACTTAAGAGATCCATTTATGGACTTAAGTAAACTTCTTGATCTTGGAACATATGGTTTGACGAGGTTATCCATTTATGTGGATTCGATCAATGTCCATATGAGATGTGTGTACAAGAGTGCAACGGAAACGTGATGGTTTTTCTAGTACTATATGTTGATTATATTCTTCTAATTAGAAATAATGTGAAGTTATAACCGGACATATGGGTATTATTGTTCAAATAATTTGATATGAAGAATTTGAGAAAGCGGAATATATCCTTGGGATTAAGATTTTTCAAAATCGTAAGATAAGGATATTAGGCTTATCTCAATCGTTCTATATCAACATTGTGCTAAAACATTTAAACATAGTAATTCCAAGAAATGTTTCTTACCTTTCTGACATGGAATTTGTCTATCGAAGGAAATGTGTCTTTTGACACAAAAAGAGATAGATGACATGAAGCTCGGATTCGGCAATAAGGAGCCTTGTGTATGCTATGTTTTGCATTCAAGTAGTTATCTGTTTTTGCCCTTGGCATGGTTACACGATATTAGTATGACCTTAGACAAGGACATTGGATTGTTGATAAACATATACTCGAGTATCTTAAGGGATTAGTGGGTACATGTTGGTGTATCAATTGAATAATCTATGTTCTTAAGGTTATATGGTTTCGAATTTTCGATCAAATAAGGATTCAATAAAGTCTACATCGGTATGTGTTACATTGGAGGTGAGAGCAATTTAATGGAGGAGTGTGATGCGTAAATGCTCATAGACTCTACCATGGAGATTAGACTCTGGAACTTCTTGTTGGACTTGGATGTGATTCTTAATTTGCTTGAGGATGTCACAATTTATTGTGATAAATTTTAGTGCAGTGGCAAATTGGAAAGAAACACGAAGCCCAAAAGGCAAGTAAACACATTGAGTGAAAGTACCACCTTATACGAGCAATTCGTATGGAGATGAGATGTAGTGGTGTCAAAGATTGCATTGATCAAAACCTAGTTGATTCCTTCATGAGAGCATGTCCTCAAAGTCGTTTGATGGATTCATGAAAGAAATAGGCTTTTGAAATGTATGACAAGCTATGCTTTGAGTATAAGTGGGAGAAATGTTAGATTGGAGATGTAATATGGTATACTTAAAATCATGCTTTGAGTATAAGTGAGAGATTGTTGGAGTTATATACTGAAAAGCATACTTTTATAAGTTCTTTGTATATTGACTATTATTTCCTATTTTAATGAGAATATTATTGTCACATGATTTACATAATTATTCGCGTTATATTATGTAAATAAAGTCCAATTACTTTAT
This sequence comes from Agastache rugosa, assembly GCA_031470985.1. NCBI lineage: Eukaryota > Viridiplantae > Streptophyta > Magnoliopsida > Lamiales > Lamiaceae > Agastache > Agastache rugosa. Next base: position 6,311,330 of record CM062605.1, read on the forward strand.
ATTATAGATAATATGGTGTGTTGTGTCACACAGAAGATCATATTATCGTAATGCTTATAAAGTAATAAAAGAGTTCACAATCTAAATAATTAATGGACAATTATTTGATAGATTGTAATATAAGCTTGAAATAGTTGGTCTTGGCTATTAGCTTATGTTAGTGTATTTCGTATACATTGAACAGGATCAACGGTGAGATTAATTATCCTATATTGACCTAAATGGATGATTAAAGATCTCGGTTAATTATTATTTCTTAATTCTAGTTGTATAATATTTAATTATATATTTATAATTATTATTGCTTTGATTTATCAATGATTGAGAGTTAATGCAACTCAACATCCTCGATATTTTGGGTGATAATATTATTTATATGATAATTAATATTATAGCTAGAAATCGTGTCTCGGTGTACCGAGTTGATGATGTCCCCTTGAGGAGCTCAAAAGGATTATTATATTAAATCTTGCAAGTGGATTAATTTTCGGTATAATAATAAAGTTTGAGTTGTACTACTCTTGGATAAGATATTAATTAATTAGAAAGCAGTCAATAGCTTAAATTAATTAATGGACATGCGATATCTTAAACACGAGAAATAATTAATTGAAAAGGAGCCCGATTCGTAAATCGGATTGAACGGGTAGTTCAATATTAATTCTTTAATGGAGTGAATTAATATTTTATTTAATTTAAGAGTGTTTGGGCTTAAACACTTGGATTAAATTAAATATGGAGGCCCAGTTCTAATCCTCCTAGGAATCCCTAAGATAGCCTAATTAATCCTATAAATATGACTCAAAAGTGGCGCCTACAATTGATCAATTCTTGGAGCAATATTGTGATCAATATTAAAGAATTAGGATAGAAAAGTGGGCGTGAGGTTTTTGAGCATTAGGTTTGACGGATTATCGTCCAATCGATAGTTAAATCTAGGAGGGAATATCTTAGAAGGTTCGTGGGTCGAATCATCAATCAATACAAGAGCTAATCTCGTGTGCAGAGATTAGTGCGTGGATCATCCCCGACTTCAGATTCGTTTTCTACGTTCGTCACAAAGGTTAAATTCAATTTATGGTTTCCACAATCTCATAAATTGAATTACGTGGCTTTACATGTTAATTAATTGGTGAATAATTAAATTAAATTAATATCCTAATGTTCCTGGCACATGGGATCTTCAATCGGTTCCAACACTGCCTCCGTCACCGAGAAGGAGTGGGCGGCGAGATGAATTCGTGGGCACCACCGAGAGGAAGTAGGTAGTTACCGGCGAGTGGGCGCCGGAGAGAGGAGGTGAGTGGTTACCGGCGAGAGAGCGGCGAGAGGAGGTGGGAAAGTTAGGGCAACAAATTGGGGGAAAAATGATGAAGAAGGCGCGCGCGATATGTGTTGATGCGTGTGTGTGTTTCTTTTTTTTATTACTATAATTTATTCATTAAAAATTTCTAAAATAAAATAAATAGCAATCGTAACGGTTATAAAAAACAGTTATAAAATCTGCAATTATTTTCGCTCATACATAACGGTCGAGAAAAAACCGTTATCTCAACACAAAGATACACTCAAATAGATAATGGTTCATTTTTTAAACGTTATCTTTATGAAAAAACGCTCATACATAACGGTTTTTAAAAACACTCGTTATGTATGAACTATTATGTATGAACGAAATTCTAGTAGTGTTTGTTTGATATGGCTATATCTAGAATTCGATGCTTACAATTCGTAGCAAGCTAATGTTCTCAATTGATTACAGCTAATACACGAAAGTTAATTAGTTTGATGTTTATCATTCTCATGTTTACTAACTCAAATAAACTATATGGCTTTTATGCTGGCTTACGTTGGAGGATATCAGATTCCATGAATTTTATCTTGCATTCTCGATGGTTTCGTTCTATTTACATAATTTATACCATCTAACTTAATTTCCATCAATCAAGACCAAGAAATAAAAAATAAAAAGAAAATAATTGGAATATTTCGATCAAAACTCATGGCATAAATTTACAACATAAAAAAAGTAGTAAAACAAAAAGGTTTCACTACTATCATAATTTACGCAACATCATTTCATTCTTTCACAATCAAACAAAAGATTGAAAAGAGATTTTATGATTATATTAATCAAAGAATCAAGAACTATGATAAAGATATGAAAAAAAAAACACTAACCTCGAAGATAGTGATGCAGGTTGTCAATAGTTGGGCCTAACTTCGCCTCAAAACCATGGTTAAGAGAGAAGGATTGCCCACACTATTTAAACCTCAACAGCCTTGCATATTTATCCGATGTGGGACGTCCTCCTCAGGCTTACCGCAACCAAGTGAGTCCTCCTCACTTGCCCAGGGGCTGGATCGATGCCCCTGCATCATTCACCCTCCCTAGAAGACCGTCCCCTCCGGACGTCCTCCTCAGGCTTACCGCAGCCAATGAGTCCTCCTCATTGCCCAGGGGCTGAATCGATGCCTCCCCGCATCATCCACCCTCCCTTGAGGACCGAGCCCACACCTGGCTCTGATACCAATCTGATGCAGGCTGTCAATAGTTGGGCCTAACTTCTCCTCAAAACCATGGTTAAGAGAGAATGATTGCCCACACTATTTAAACCTCAACAGCCTTGCATATTTATCCGATGTGGGACGTCCTCCTCAGGCTTATCGCAGCCAAGTGATTCCTCCTCACTTGCCCAGGGGCTGGATGGATGCCCTGCATCAGATAGTGAGCGAGAGAATACAGTCGGGAGGGTTGGAGAACCAGAGAAGAAAACGGCGGGAGTGATAGTAGAACACGCGGGAGTGGGAGAAAAGAATATAACTTTTTTAGGTTTTAATTGAAAATGGGCCTGCATCGTAAAAAAATAAATTAATATAGATTTATATTAGGTATACCACGTAAGAGATGGTATGCGGAACAACAAAAATAAAGATGATATATACGGGCCCGAATTTTATAAAGGGCCCTATTATTTCTACCAAACAATATATTAGGGTGTCATACATATATTATACACTCTAATCATCCCTACCAAGGCTTGATATGATTAGCTAGGATATCTTAGGGCCCGTTTTGTATTCATATACCAGTATATTAGATATCAAGTATGGATATGGGTATCAGATATTAGATATGTGTATGAGATTGATATCTGATATCTATGTTTGGTATGATGAAGATATCGACTGATATCAAGTGGGAAGGAAATGAAAGATATGAGTCATACACTAGTAAAAACTGGTATATGAAACTGTTGAATATTAGTATATCAGGTATATCAAAAATATCAATTTGATATCCATATACTGATATATCAAACACAAGGTATGGATATGGGCCATATTCTTACCCATACCTGATATACATATATGAATACCAAACGAGCCCTTAATACATATAAAGAATTAATATTGTGTTTGGTATGATGTATTAAATTTTCTTATACTGCTCGTTTGTTACGAAGTATGAGATAAGGTTTGATATGATTAGCTATGATATCTTAATACATATAAAGAATTAATATTGTGTTTGGTATGATGTATTAAATTTTCTAGTAAGAGGGTGAAATTATAGTAATTTATTCTTATATTTAGTTGCAGTATTATTTATACCACCTTATAGATGGTATTAGATAATAACAACAATAGGTATAATTCATACATGCCCGAATTTTATAAAAGGCCTCATACTTTAAACCAAACAAGATATTATGGTGTATAATATATATTATACATCCTAATCACCCCTAGCAAACAAGCCCTTATGTGGCGTTTGGTTTGTTTGATAAAGAGTGATCATAATATAACCCCACCTAATCACATGTTTGGTTTGAATGATGAAACCCGTGATGAATAACTAGGCCCGTACTCCAATCATTCAAATGGATGATAACTTATCATGCCAAATTTGGGTTGATTATTAATCATTGTCTAATCCATGATGCAAAATTCCAAAAATAACCACACATAAACACACACACACACAAAACACACACATTGCACACAGTAGCATACACACTCACACACACAGCACACAGTGGCACACACACTCACATAGTCCTTCAATTATCCTACATCACAATCAAGCAATCCAAACACAAGATTAAATAATCTAAATAATCACATCCTACACTATTCTATCAAACATTATCTATCTCATCCATCAAACCAAACGTCCCCTTATTATAGTATTTTCTTATTAGAATCTATTATCATATGATTATTTATGATTAACATATATATTATTAAAATCTATCAATATTACATGCATCGCACGTATCACTCTACTAGTTATATAAAGGTTGTATTCACCATTAGCCTTTTTTACCTTGGAACTATTTTTTCTGTTGTGAAAACTCAATAAGATATAGCATCAAAAGCAAATTATATTACAACAGAATCAATGCTGGTCCTGACGAAAAATGCCAATGAACCCTCTATTTTTCATACAAATAAGCAATGTGACACATATTTAAATACACACAAAAACATAGATTAATAAATCAAATGACTTATTCTAGCTCTTTTACTTGCAATATAATTTTCTTTAATTTTTTTTGAGAAAAATAAATTTAAAAATATTATAATTTGATAACAAATATATGAACTTATTACTAAACCAAAAAAAGAACTCAACCCAAAAATTAAATCAATACGTTATTTATGTATTTGATGACAAAATGATGATGTTTACAATTAAAAGGATTGATTGTATGAATTTCTCTTGCTCGTTCAATTATTTTAATGTACAACAAAAATAATAAAACTTCTACCAATAGACAAATAAGAATTATAAGGAAAAAAACAGTATATATCTAATATACTTGTGTATAAATATGAATTTATTAAATGTAAAACATAAAGATTTAAGAAAGAGTTACTTGGGTCATATAGCTACTTTACTTAGTAAAAATCAATAGTTGTCAAGGAACTTAGTTTGTACAAATTATAGCAGTATTTTGACTTTTTGGACGAAATTATCCTTAATTTTTGCCAAACCCACCTACTTTTCTCTCTCTCTTACTTTTTCACTTTCCTTACTTTTTACTCTTCTCCTTCGCTTCTCTTTCTTCTTCTTACGGAAATTTCTCTCTCTTTCTACCTCTCCTCACTTTTTCTCTTCTTACATTCTCTATTTTCTCTCTGCCGCCGCTACCATCGACGCCTCCATTCTGCCACCGCCACCATATCTTCTTCTTTGTCATGCCACTCCATCCAACATGCCGTCCCATCCTTCGCACCGCTCATCCAATGCACCATCCCATCCATCGTGATTTTCTACCAGTCGCAAGCTTCTCTTTAGCATCTATGGCGGCTTCGTGCTCCATATCTACAAATAGATCCATAGATCCTGGTAATTTATCCTTCTAATTCTAACGATTCATGTTGATTTATGGTTTTTTGAACTTTTATTGTATTTTTCTGATTTTTTTATTGATTTGGGGCTTTTTCGTGTTTATTTTTCAATGATTTATAAGGTTTTCATATTGTTTTGGTGATTTTTGGGGTATTTGGATTGATTTCTGGATAATTTGACGGTATTTCTATTGATTTATGGTTCATTTGCTCGCGATTAGGAGGTTGATGCTCGCTGTCAAAATCCGCCGGTACGAAATTGGTGTATTCGTACCAGTAGTAACTCGTACCAGTAGTAACTCGTACCTATTATTAACTTGTTAGAACAAATATGGTTTACTCGTACCAGCGTTCCATGTATTGGTATGATTTTCTTGATTTCGTGCTTTGGTTGTTTTCTTGCTTGATTTATGGGTGTTTCCATAGTTCATTTTTGGATAATTTGATTGTTTTTATGCTTTATGTTTTGCTGATTTATTTATATATTGTTGATTTGATTGTATATCTGGATAATTTTTGGAATTTCATGCTTGATTTGGATTGAATTGTTGGAGAATTCTAGGTGGTTTGATGCTTGATGTTTGGTTTATAGGCGCAATAACCTTGTACCCCAATATAAAAATGTTGGATTCGTACCGGGCATACCACGCCATAACCTGAAACTAAGTTACGAATATAGAAATTTTGTACCGAGATACCATGTTATGAAGTGGTAATTCGGTACGAACACTATAAAATTTTGCTTATAGACAACATAAAGTAGACAACAGTTTTTAGTAAACTTGTTGTCAATTACTGAATAGACAACTGCCGTAGCGAAACCTGTTGTCTTTAACCATAAGAAAGTATGGTCATAGACAATAGGTTCTTAAACCTGTTGTCTATGACCTCATTTTTTTTATTTATAGACAACAGGTTTTAATACCTATTGTCTATTATTACAGTAGACAACGGATTTTCGTAAACTATTATCTATAACAACGCACATAGACAAGGGTTCCTGATACCTGTTGTCCATTAAATATATATGACAATAGATATTTTTAAACTTTTATAATTAAAAAAAGAAGAAAAAGTAAAAAAAAAAAAGAAAATTAAATATACAGAAACCTGAATTCTACATCCAACCCCCAAATTAAATTGAAAACCTAAGAAAACTCAATTTTCCAATTCCCCCCAATTCTAACTCTGGCGCCTCTCACTACTAGAAAAAAGGGCATACATGACGCGGAATTTGCGTCATCTATGTGGGTCCGAAAGTGTCATGTAGGCGAGTGTAATCTATAGTGAGTATTATACATGACGTGAAATATCTGTCATCTATGTGCATGTTCATGACGCTAATTTCACGTTATCTATGTGCGTGTGATACCGTCATGTTTGTGCATGTTTATCTTTTATGGGGTTACATACATGACATTGTTTAACCGTTATCTTTGATTTTTGATTCGTCATTATATTATGTACACCATAGTTGCAAAATTACCATTTCGTATCGGCTTACCACCCTGTAACATGGTGTTATGGTAAGAATATATGAATATTTCGTACTTGGATACCATGTTATGAAGTGGTAAATCACTTTCATACCGGTGAACCATATTGTAACATGTAGTTATGGTACAAATATAGACATTTCGTATCGGAATACCATATTATGAAGTGGCAACTCGGTATGAAATAATCATTTTATACCGGGGTACTAAGTTATAAATCTCTGTTTTGATACGAATATTGACATTTCGTACTATGTTTGACTGTCATGTATAATATTGATTTGTTCTTATTTATTTTATGGAAGGTTGTCTGGACATATAAAAGGAAAAGCTTGGCTAATGTACACCACAAGATGATACAAACTGGATACGAGTCCATCGGTGGTGATATTCACTGTGTGTTGGATTCATTTAGCCGTGCAGGTTTTATGTCAAACTGTTGAATGTTAGTATATATTAAGAACAATTTATGTATGTATGTATTGGTAACTGATTTCGAAACAGTTATGTATGTTGGGGCTGAAATTTTGCCATTTCATTTCAACATCGTACTATACTCATTTTGCACATTCCAAGCAATCAAGAAATTGATCAATATATCCACATTCTCATTCTCATTCTCATTTAACTGACATTACCGATAGTTTGTACAATTTGTACAAATGATCAATATATCATATTTGTACCAAGTTTGAATGTAAATGTTCAAAATCAATTAAAAAATAAATAGTCCACAGATAATTCATGTAAATGGGCAATACATGCGGAAGGTTGCACTCATACATCGGTACCCTGGTATAAACACACAATATTCGTATCATCGTATCGGGTGTAAGTGCACATCCAACGTTGGTACGAATATGTATATTCGTACCAAACATACCCCAATGCCATGGCTGTGGTGGTGGTAGAACGGGAGGCAGTATGCTGGTACGAATATACATAATCGTACCAAGCGTACCCCTCCGTCGTGGCGGTGGTGGTTACGGTAGCGGTGGCGGAATGAGAGACGGACGGTGGTATGCAGGTATGGATATGCATATTCGTACCTAGCGTACCTCGCCACCGTGGCGGTGACAGCGGCGGTGGTGGTAGAATGGGAGGCGGACGGTGGTACGCTGGTACTAATATGCATATTCGTACCAAGCATATCCCGCCGTCGTAGCGGTGGTGGTGGCATACGGTTGTACGCTGGTACAAATATGCATATACGTACCAAGTGTACCCGTAGCCATGGTGGCGATGATGGTGGTAGCGCTGAAGTAATGAGAGGCAAACGGTGGTATGCTGGTACGAATATTGTTGGGAAAATTATAAAGTTTTGATTTAATACTAAAACCCAACTGTTCTCCAACCGAGTAGATGCCCGCATCGACCTAAATTGTGTTTTCCAGCTCGCCTGTTTAAGGTCTAGATTTTCTAAGTTTACAGGTTCAGGAAGCGGAAGACAGCAGAAGACCCAGCTGTGTCTACAGCTGGAGTCAGCTAAGGAAGCCGAAGACAGCAGACGATCCAGCTGTGTGTTCTGCAGGATCAAAGCTGAGCCTTCCAGCTGAGCTAAGTTCAAGACGGAGCAGGATCAAACTGAGCGTAGTTCAAGACACAGCTGATCCAGCTGTAAATAACAAAGGGAACTAACTCTGAAGACATCACTTCAAGTCAGTTTACCCAATCCAGCTCTGAATTCAAAAGCCATCTCCAAAGTCAGAGATCCCGGCGTCAGAGGAAGTCAACTTGCCTCGACCAATGAGGGATTGTCGAATCAGCATTCTAGACTTCAGAACCTAGGATGTGACACAAATGAAGATAAGTGCAGAATTGCCCAACGGTAGATATCGAATTTAAGAAGAGTAGGTAAGATTCAAACGGCTCCTCCAACGGCTAGTATTGAATCTCTACCTATATAATCTCATCTTCAACCTCAGGATTAAATACGAAAAACTCTCTACAAGCTTTCATTCTCTGAAAATCCCAAGCCTTCAAAAGCTCTCAAGCAGTTCTACATAGTTCAAAGAACACTTTATCTTAAAGTGTTTCTAGTCCAGAAACTACTTAGTTTTTCGTCTGTTCCCTTGGCAGAATTTATTGTATATCTTACGCCTAGATCTTGAACGAGTTCATCTAACTCTAAAGTTCTTAATTCTAAGAACTCGTTCATAGATGGAATCCCAAACCAAACCCCTCTTTACCCAGAAAGGTTAGGTCAAGGTTACGCTTGCTTGAAGCGCGAAATTCAAGTGTTTGTAAGGTTTTTTCAGTACACGTAAACTGAAAGGTTAGGCTTGACAGTGCCCGCAAACTGTTGTAATACAGCTCGGGTTAGAGTTGTGAAGTTGCTTGGTACTTGGAAACCAAGTGGTAGTGAATTACCAGTAAACCTGGTCGTGGACGTAGGAGGTGTTACTCCGAACCACGTAAAAATCTCGTGTTCTTTACTATCTCTTTATCTTCAGTTTTAATACTAACTTTATCATCTCATTGCATATTTTATTAAAACTGCATACACAGCTGCTCTCATAAGACAGCTGTGTCTTTCTGAAAGTTGCACAACTTGACTAAGCCAAAAACGTAAAGATAATCTTTTCAAGCTGAGTTTTTCTAACCAACCGAGCTAAGTTTTCAAACCACCACATTCCACACCGCCAGCTGAGTTATTTGCCCAGCTTACTTTCCTCAGCTGGATTCATAACTGAGCTCACCAACTCTGTTTTAAACTTGAAACAGTTTTCAGAAATTTATCTTTGGTGTATTCACCCCCCCTCTACACCAAAGACCCAGCTCAGGGACCATCAATTGGTATCAGAGCAGTGGTTCAAAAGACCGCTGGTTCTGAATCAAGCGATTTGTCTTGATAATCTGTCAGTGGTCAACTGAACAGATCCTCTTTGTTGAAAAACTCATTATATTACATATTGTGCATATCTCCATGCATTTTTATCTTAACAGGAATCTTCCCACCTTCTCGGTCGACGATTATGCAATCTGGAAGTTCAGATTGAAGAGTTTTCTCTGTGCACATCATGACATGATGTGGGACGTCATCTCAGATGGACCCATCATCATCTACAAACAAGGGAACGAGCTTGTTCCAGGTCAAGATGGTGGACAGCCAACATATCAGCTCATTCCCAAGCCAAATAGTGAGTATACATCAGAAGAAAGGAAGCAAGTTGGATTTGACAGCTTTGCGCGGAACACCATCTCATCAACAGTCTCCAACGCCTACCTCAGCAAAATCATCAACTGCGAAACCGCAAAGGAGATGTGGGAAACCCTAGCCAAGCTATGCGAAGGGTCTGAGGAGATTAAAGAAAATAAATTCACGATCACCTGCCAGAAGTTTGATAACTTCAAGCAGCTTGTAAACCAGTCCATCGAAGGGATGGAACTCAGATTGTCCAATATAGTGGTAGAAATAGAAACCATCAGAACTGGGAAATACACCCAGCGAGAAAAGAATCTAAAAGTCCTTTCATTGCTCACAGCTGAATGGAACACATATAAGGTGGTACATCAAAGTCGAAGTGACTTGGGTGATCTTTCAAATGAAAGATTATTCTCCCTGCTCAAAGCCAACGAATACAACTTGAAGATTACCATGAAAGAATCTTCAAGCAATCAGAATGATGGAGAGCTGACACCTGCGCCAAAGGAGATTGCATTCAGAGCCAACTCTAAAAAATCCTCATACATGCAGTCAGCCGAGTCTTCAAAGAAGGACAAGAAGGACATGAGCAAGGAAGAGCTACTTTAAGAAATAGCCATGCTGGTCAAAAACTACAACAGACTCAACACCAGCAAGGGCCAGTACAAGAAGTTCGCAAGAACTTACAGAGACAAGTACGCAGCAGCTGATGAGAAGTCAGCTGATAAACGAACAGAAGAAGACTGTTTCAACTGCAAAGAACCAGGACACTACCGGCTAGACTGTCTGAAGCTATCCAAGAAAGATAAAGACCAACTGAAAGCTAAGGCAGCTGACAGAAGGAGAGCCTACATCGTAGACGAAGAGTCAGAATGCAACAAAATGGATGATAACATGCCATTTTCAGACTCAGAAGAAGAAGCATTGATGGCTCACGATGAACCTGATTGGGATACATGCTTCATGGGACAAACAGACGGCATCGATGAAGATGAGGTAATGTCTAGAACTCAAAATCTATCTAACCTCTCACCATCACACGAACACTCTACACAGGTTTCAGAATCAGGGCTACCTGATTGGAGTCTAGTAGAGAAAGTTATGAGCGATTCCAAGGAGCTTCAAGAAATCCTTGAAGTCATAATGTGTGAGAATGCCGTGTTGAAAGTGGAACTTGAAAGAAAAAAAGGTATCAGAAGCAGCTGATACAACACAGCTCCAAAAGGAAGTCGTTTCACTAAAAGACAAAATAGTGAAACAAGATCAGCTGATGAAGGACTTCTACTATGAAAAGAAACAACTGATGGAAGAATTGGAAAAGGCCACAGCTGAATCAGAAAAAAAGTGAGCTGAGATTATAGAGCTGAAAAGTTCTGAAGAGATACTATCTAAGAAGATGGTTGCTCTCATCAAAGCCACATCAACAATGGACGAAATCATAAGTGCACAATGTCCAGCAGCACTCAAAGCAGGACTAGGATACAATGAATCAAATGATGCCCCAAACATTGCCTCCATGAGTGGAACAAAGGTATTGTTTTTACGAGCAAAAGAACATCCAATTCCAGCAACTCAGCAACAACCGTTGAAAACACAGCAGGCATCAAGAGGACTAGCTGTGAGATATCTTCAAGCTACATCGAGGACATAGCAGGCATAAAAAAGGTCAGCTGTGAGACAACCTCAAACTCAAATCAGACAGTAACGTGCTCAACCTCAACAAAAACAACAGGCTGGACATTACAGATACCATCAACAACACGTCGAAAGATATCAACCGAGATATCAGAGGAGATACCCAGCTGGATATCACTCATATGATCATCAGCTGGAGAACCAATTCCAGCCGAGGTATCACAAGAGACAGCAGAGAAAAAGGAACGTCTCAGCTGGGTACTCAGCTGGATACCGGAAAAGACCAAGACATCAAGCCGGGAAGATACTGAGATCAAGACCCCACCAGCAACAACCGAAGAACGCAATGAATGTGTATATCGACTCAGCTGGAAGGATTATCAGATCAAATGACCTAATTCGAGTCATCAAGCAGATCTGGGTCGTTAAAGGATCTCTGCCTAACCCACAAGGACCCAATTAAAACTGGGTACCTAAATTTTGATCTTTTGTATAGGTTGCAAGGGATCAACGCATCATTGAGGAATCGATGAGAACGTTGTGGTACATGGACAGTGGATGCTCCAAGCACATGACGCACTTAAAGCATCTACTCCAGGAGTTTATCGAGCGTCCAGGCCCCCAAGTAACATTTGGTGACAACTCCAAAGGCCTAACCAAAGGTTATGGTACTTTTAAAACTAAAAATGTTATAATCCCAAATGTCTCTTACGTACAGGGACTGCAACATAACTAGCTCTCCATTAGCCAATTCTGCGACAACGGTTTTTCTGTCAAGTTTGATGCACAGAGAATGCACAGTGAAGCACAGGAAAACCAAGCAGATACTACTAAGAGGGAAAAGAGAAGGAAACATGTATTTCGGTGACTGGAACAGCAGCCCTCCGGAGACTTGTCTTGTATCGAAAAGCAGCAATGAAGTCAGCTGGCTGTGGCACAGACGGCTGAATCATCTCAACTTTAAGACAATCAACAAACTGGCTAGGAACCAACTCGCTAATGGAATTCCAGATCAAGTATATGACAAAAGTCATATGTGCAGCGCGTGTCAACAAGAAAAACAAACAAGAATTTTATTCTCTCTCAAGCCAGTTCAGTCAACTGATCGAGTACTTCAACTCCTTCACATTGATCTTTTTGGTCCAGTTACTCCAGCAAGCTTCAATGGCAGAAAATATACTCTGGTCGTAGTAGACGACTTCTCAAGATTCACATGGGTATCATTCTTGTACCAGAAGAGCGAAACAAGGACTAAGCTGCCAATCCTGCTGCAAAGATTGTCAACACAGAAGGAGTGCAAGATAATATCAATCAGATCAGATCAAGGAACGGAGTTTCTGAATGAAACTATTTATGAATACTGCGAGAAGAACGGAGTTCAACATCAAAACTCAGCAGCACACACACCTCAGCAGAATGGTGTAGCAGAGAGAAGAAACCGAACACTAAAAGAAGCAGCTACCTCAATGCTAGCCAGCTCTGCCATTCCAAGGAAGTTTTGGGCCGAAGTAATCAGCACAGCTTGCTTCACTCAGAATCGCTCCTTACTCACATCAAGGCAAGAAAAGACGCCGTATGAGCTATGGAACAACAGAACACCATATATTGGATATTTCAAGGTCTTCGGATCCAAATGTCATATCCTAAACAATGAAAAAACACAGCTCAAGACGTTCGATGCAAAGACTGACCGAGGATTATTCCTTGGTTACTCAGCCGTGAGTAAAGCATACAGAGTCTTTAACAGAAGAACTCAAACAGTCGAAGTAACTCCACATGTTACTTTTGACGAATCATCATTCGAATTTAGAGAATATATCAAACGAAGAAATGAAGGAGAATCTTCAAGGCAGATTTAGACAAGAGCTCAAGAAAATCGTATCAGGAATCTGGCCGAACCATTAATTTGGGATGATGAGCCAGAGGAGAAACTTCAAATCAATCAGGATACTCCACCAGCTGGAAACCATGAGGAACCTCCAACGCCAAATCAAGGGGGAATATCATCAGCTGGAAATCCAGACACAGCTGAATCCCCAGCTTCATCTCCAGCAGAGCCTCTACAGAAGTCACCTCAACACTCAATCCAAAGAGAGAGTCTGTCTCAAGACTTAACTACAGAGCAACTCAAGCCAGACGAAATCTTGCTACTTCTAGCATCAATCAGCTGGAAGAAGAAATTCATAAAATAAGAAGATGGATTGAAGATCATCCATCATCAGCAATTATTGGAGAACCATCTGATCAAGTCAAAACCAGAAACTCAGTTGCTCAAGCTTCATCGGATCTTCAAGAAGCAGCTGACTCAGCTCAACTCTCAGTAGAGCCAGAACTAACGGTCTATGATGAAGATACATCTCTAATGGCGTGTTATGTAGCTCAAGTTCCTGAGCCTCAATCAATTCTCGAAGCTTTAAAGAGCATACCCTGGACTAACGCCATGCAGGAAGAGCCGAATAAATTCCTCAGAAATCGTGTCTGGGAATTGGTCGAAAGACCTGAAGAAGTCAAAATCATAGGACTCAAATGGATCTTCAAGAACAAACTGGATACCCTTGGAGTCATCATCAGAAGCAAAGCTCGACTAGTTTGCTCCAGCAGGAAGGAATTGACTTCGAAGAAGGAATTGACTTCGAAGAATAATTTGCTCCAGTAGCGCGACTGAAAGCAATCAGACTCTTTCTCGCTTATGCAGCACATCACAAATTCAAGGTCTATCAAATGGATGTGAAGTGTGCATTCTTAAATGGAGAAATCAAAGAAGATGTCTACGTTGAACAACCTCCAGGATTTGAAGTAGAAGGAAATAAAGTCTACAAGCTAAAGAAGGCGCTCTATGGATTGAAGCAAGCACCTCGAACTTGGTTTGATACTCTATCAAACTTTCTTGTATCCAAAGGATTCAAGAAGGGATCAGTAGACAGAACACTCTTCACCATCAAGGCAGGAGAAGACATCCTGGTTGTTCAAATCTATGTAGATGACATCATCTTCGGATCAAGATCAACATTCTTATGCCAAAGATTTGGAGAGATGATGTCAGAAAAGTTCCAAATGTCCATGATGGGAGAAATGAGCTTCTTCCTAGGACTTCAAGTCAAGCAATCAGAAGAAGGGATTTTTATAAATCAATCCAAGTACGTGAAAGACTTGATCGCCAAGTATGGAGTTCAATCCAGCAGAACTATAAAGATTCCGATGAACACCAACTGGAAGATTGAACCAGGAACTGAAGGGAAGACAGTCGATTCCAGCAAATACAGAGGGATAATAGGTTCCCTGCTGTATCTAACCGCGAGTCGTCCAGACATCTCTTTCGCAGTCAGAGTGTGTGCCAGATTTCAAGTTGATCCAAAGGAAGCACACATGCAAGCAGCCAAGAACATTCTCAAATATCTCAAAGGAACTCAGAATATTGGGATGTGGTACCCAGCTGAAGACAATCTACAGCTGACTGGATATTCAGACTCAGACTTCGCTGGAGATCGGTTGGACAGAAAATCAACTTCAGGAACTTGTCAGTTCCTAGGAAGTAAGCTGATTTCATGGTTTTCAAAGAAGCAAACGTGCGTCGCAACTTCCACAACTGAAGCAGAATATATGGCCGCTGGAAGCTGCTGCTCACAAATTCTCTGGCTAAACACATCAGCTGGATGACTATGAAGTGAAAACTGGACAAATTCCAATTTTCTGTGATAGCTCAAGTGCGATTGCTATATCAGATAATCCAGTACATCACACAAGATGCAAGCATGTGGACGTACGCCATCACTTCATCAGAGATCACGTGGAAAAGAAGGATGTGATTGTTGAGAAAATTCACACAGACATACAGCGGACTGATATACTCACAAAGCCGCTGATAGAAGCAAGATTCAAAATGCTGTGCGGATTACTTGGATTACTCAACCCAGACGATGCTTCACCCAGCTGAATGGAAGTCGACCCAGCTGAATGGAAGTAGACAGCTGGAATTCAAAACCGCCATCACTGGTATCAGCTGAAAAAGAATCAAGCTCAATCAGACGCCAAAGTTGAAGAATTATTCAGCTGAGGGGAAACCAGCTGGAACAACGTTCACTCAGCACAACCACTCAACCGAGGTATCAGCTGACTACAATGATCAGCTGAGAAGTTTGGAACAACATTAACTACACCTATTCAATCTATTATCAGTCAAATCATATCTTGTCATATCTAATCAAATTTAAGTAAAAGTCTGCAAAGAACTGAATCATGGGAGTTTCGAGGCAAAAGTCAAAGTACCCCAACCGCCATCTCTCACGCATTAACTCGTAATTTCTGAACAAGAAATTGACATGACGTGAAAATCTCTCCCAATTGTAGATCTTCTTATCAATCGATAAATCTTGATCGTCCATTCATCAAGAAAATTATATAAATATGCTAGAAGAGATACATAAAACATTGAAACAACCCTAAAAAGTTTTTCGGCATTCTTTCTTATTTCCATCAATTGATATTATTTGTTTCTACTAACAAAAGTTGCAGAAGAAGAACATGGAATCTAGAAAGATATCTCCCGAAGCCGATCAAACTTGAAGAATCTGTCAAAGCTTCAAGATAAGAGTTGCTTAACTCTCAGGAACCTCAGGAAGACGGAGTTCCAGGAGAAGATGAAGCCCATCGATAGATCCGGTCCAACACAGTGGGAGACTGCAAAGCTCAAGAACGTCATTCACCAGGAAGGTGCAGATATCTTCCTGGGAATGTCAAAGGAAAAAGACCTCATCCACCCCACTGTTTCTCTCAAAATAAAAGAGAGAACGGGACATACAACTCCCTGGGATATAAAAATCAACGTCAACAGAACTGGACCAGATGTTGATAAAGCCGGAGTCTTCAAGAGCAGTAGTGTCAAAGCTCTTGCTCCGCCACAGGAGGCACAGAAAAAGATGCAGGAGACAAAGCAGCATGCATCTACTCCCTTCCCAGCTGGGAATCGGAAACAACTTGAGGAGACAAAACAAGCTGATGCACCATCTTCAACGAGAAGACTCAAGTTAAAGGTGCTCAGTCAGTCAGCCGAGAAGTCAGCTGACATTAAGAGAGAATTCGTAACTACTCTCCGAGGAGCAGAAGACCCACAAGCGGTGGTTTCTTACGGTGGAGAAGAAGTTCATGTGCCAGCGTGAACATCGTTGTTGGGAAAATTATAAGGTTTTGATTTGATACCATAACCCAACTGATTCTCCAACCAAATAGATGATCGCTTCAACCTAAGTAGTGTTTTCCAGCTCGCCTGTTTGAGCTTTAGATTTTCTAGGTTTACAGGTTAAGGAAGCGGAAGACAGCAGTCGATCCAGCTGTGTCAGTCGACCCAGCTGTGTCTAAAGCAGGAATCAGCTAGCGGAAGACAGCAGACGTCAACCTTCAGCTGAGTCCTCCAGCAGAGCAAGATCAAGCTGAAGAGAATTCGAGCTGAGTTTAAAACACAGCGGGTCCAGCTGTACAGAACAAAGGGAACTAACTCTGAAGACATCACTTCAAGTCAGTTTGCCCAATCCAGTTCTGAATTCAAAAGCCAGCTCCAAAGGCAGAAGATCCCGGCGTCAGAGGAAGTCAACATGCCTCGACCAATGACGGATTGCCGAATCAGCATCCTAGACTTCAGGACCTAGAATGTGACACGAATGAAGACAGGTGCAGATTCGCCCAACAGCAGATCTCGAATTTAAGAAGAGTAGGTAAGATTCAAATGGCTCCTCCAACGGCTAGTCTTGAATCGCTACCTATATAAACCCGTCTTCAACCTCAGGATCAAATACGAAAAACTCTCTACAAGCTTTCATTCTCTGAAATCATCAATCTTTCAAAGGCTCTCTCAAGCAGTTCTACATAGTTCAAAGAACACTTTATCTTAAAGTGTTTCTAGTTCAGAAACTGCTTAGTTTTTCGTCTGATCCCTAGGCCAAAATCTTTGTATATCGTAAGCCTAGATTTCGAACGAGTTCATCATACTCTAAAGTTCTTAATTGCAAGAACTCGTTCACAGTTGGAACCCCAAACCAAACCCCTCTTTACCCAGAAAGGTTAGGTCAAGGTTACGCTTGCTTGAAGCGGGAAATTCAAGTGTGTAAGATTTTTTCAGTACCCATAAACTGAAAGGTTAGGCTTGACAGTGCCCGCAAACTGTTGGAACACAGCTCGGGTTAGAGTTGTGAAGTTGCTTGGTACTTGGAAACCAAGTGGTAGTGAATTACCAGTGAACCTGGTCGTGGACGTAGGAGGTGTTACTCCGAACCACGTAAAAACTCGTGTGCTCTTTACTTTCCTTTTTAATTCAGTTTTGTACTAAGTCTTTCATTACATTGCATATTTGATCAAAACTGCATACGCAGCTGCTCTCCAAAGACAGATGTGTCTCTCAGAAAGTTGCACAACTTGACTAAGCTGAAAATATAAAGTTAATCTTTTCAAGCTGAGTTTTTCTAAGTAACCGAGCTAAGTTTTCAAACCACCACATTCCGCACCGCCAGCTGAGTTATTTACCCAGCTGACCCTCCTCAGCTGGATCAATAACTGAGCTCACCAACTCTGTTATTTAACTTGAAAAAGTTTTCAAAAATCTATTTGGTGTATTCACCCCCCCCCCTCTACACCAAATACCTAGCTCAGGGACCATCAATTGGTATCAGAGCAGTGGTTCAACAGACCACCGTTTCTGTATCAAGAGATCTCTCTTGACAATCTGTCAGTGGTCATCTGAACAGATCCTCTTTGTGAAAAACTCATATTATTACATACTGCATATTTCTGTGGATTCTTATCTTAACAGGAATCTTCCCACCTTCTCAGTAGACGATTATGCAATATGGAAGTTCAGACTGAAGAGCTTTCTCTGTGCGCATCACGATATGATGTGGGACGTCATCACAGACGGACCCATCATCATCTACAAACAAGAGAACGAGCTTGTTCCAACTCAAGATGGTGGACAACCAATATATCAACTCATTCCCAAGCTAAAAGGTGAGCACACCTCAGAAGAAAGGAAGCAGGCTGGACTAGACAGCTTCGCGAGGAACACCATATCCTCAACTGTGTCCAACGTCTACCTCAGCAAAATCATCAACTGGGAAACAGCAAAGGAGATGTGGGAAACCCTAGCAAAGCTATGCGAAGGGTCGGAGGAGATAAAGAAAAATAAATTCACGATTGCATGCCAGAAGTTTGATAACTTCAAGCAGCTGGTCAACGAGTCCATCGAAGGGATGGAACTCAGATTCTCCAATATAGTGGTGGAAATAGAAACCATCAGAACTGGGAAATACACCCAGCGAGAAAAGAATCTAAAAGTTCTTTCAGCGCTCACAGCTGAATGGAACACTTATAAGGTGGTACACCAAAGTCGAAGTGACTTAGGTGATCTTTCAACTGAAAGATTATACTCCCTGCTCAAAGCCAACGAATACAACTTGAAGATTACCATGAAAGAATCTTCAAGCAATCAGAATGATGGAGAGCTGACACCTGCAACAAAGAAGATTGCGTTCAGAGCAACCTCTAAAAAATCCGCATATATACAGTCAACTGAGTCATCGAAGAAGGATAAGAAGGACATGAGCAAGGAAGAGCTACTTGAAGAAATAGCTATGCTGGTCAAAAACTACAACAGACTCAACACCAGCAAGGGCAAATACAAGAAGTTCGCAAGAACTTACAGAGACAAGTACGCAGCAGCTGATGAGAAGTCAGCTGACAAACGAACAGAAGAAGGTTGCTTCAACTGCAAGGAACCAGGACACTACCGGCTAGATTGTCCAAAGCTGTCCAAGAAAGACAAAGACCAACTGAAAGCTAAGGCAGCTGACAGAAAGAGAGCTTACATCGCCGATGAGGAATCAGAGTGCAACAAAATGGATGACAACATGCCATTTTCAGACTCGGAAGAAGAAGCACTGATGGCCCATGATGAACCTGATTGGGATACATGCTTCATGGGACAAACCGACGGCATCGATGAAGATGAGGTAATATCTCGAACTCAAAATTTATCTAACCTCTCACCATCACACGAACACTCTACACAGGTTTCAGAATCAGGGCTACCTGATTGGAGTCTAGTAGAGAAAGAAATGAATGATTCCAAGGAACTTCAAGAGATCCTTGACGTCATTATGTGTGAGAATGTCGAGCTGAAAGCGGAACTGGAAA
Source organism: Agastache rugosa (assembly GCA_031470985.1). Classification (NCBI taxonomy): domain Eukaryota; kingdom Viridiplantae; phylum Streptophyta; class Magnoliopsida; order Lamiales; family Lamiaceae; genus Agastache; species Agastache rugosa. The sequence continues at coordinate 6,331,142 of CM062605.1, forward strand.
AGACAAAGGTATCAGAAACAGCTGATACAACACAGCTCCAACAGGAAGTTGTTTTACTAAAAGACAAAATAGTGAAACAAGATCAGCTGATGAAGGAATTCTACTATGAGAAGAAACAGCTGATGGAAGATTTGGAAAATGTCACAGCTGAATCGGAAAAGAAGTCAGCTGAGATCATTGAGCTGAAGAGCACCGAAGAGGTACTATCTAAGAAGATAGTAGCTCTCATCAAAGCTACTTCAACAATGGACGAGATCATTAGTGCTCAACGTCCAGCAGCACTCAAAGCGAGACTGGGATACAATGAACCAAAGGACGCCTCAAACATTGCCTCCACAAGTGGAACAAAGGTAATGTTTGTACGAGCAAAAGAACATCCAATGCCAGCAACTCAGCATCAACCATTAAGGACACAGCAGGCGTCAGGAAGGCCATCTGTGTGACAAACTCAAGCCCAACTCAGACAGCAACGTGCTCAAACTCAACAAAGACAACAGGCTGGATTTTACAGATACCAACAACAGCAACAGTACGTTGAATGATATCAACCGAGATATCAGAGATACCCAGCTGGATATCACTTATATAAGTACCAGCTGGATAATCATTTCCAGCCACAGCATCACATGAGACAGCAGAGACAAAGAAACGTCTCAGCTAGGCACACAGCTGGAAACCGAAAGAAATCAAGACATCAAGACAAGAAGACACTGAGATCAAGACCTCGCCAGCAACAACCGAAGAACACAAAGAATGTGTATATCGACTCAGCTGGAAGAATTATCAGATCATATGACCCAATTCGAGTCATCAAGCAGATCTGGGTCGTCAAAGGATCTCTGTCTAACCCACAAGGACCCAATTAAAACTGGGTACCTAAATTTTGATCTTTTTTTAGGTTGCAAGGAATCGACGCATCACTGAGGAGTCGATGAGAACGCTATGGTACTTGGACAGTGGATGTTCCAAGCACATGACGTACTTAAAGCATCTATTCCATGAGTATATCGAGCGACCAGGCCCACAAGTAACATTTGGTGATAACTCAAAAAGCCTAACCAAAGGTTATGGTACATTTAAAACTAAAAATGTTATAATCCCAAATGTTTCTTATGTACAAGAATTGCAACACAACTTGCTTTCCATTAGCCAATTCTGCGACAACGGTTTTTCTGTCAAGTTTGATGCACAGTGAAGAACAGGGAAACCAAGCAGATACTCCTAAGAGGGAAAAGAGAAGGAAATATGTATTTTGCTGACTGGAACAGCAGCCCTCCGGAGACTTGTCTTGTATCGAAAAGCAGCACTAAAGTCACCGTCGTGGTACGTACGGCTGAATTATCTCAACTTCAAGACAATCAACAAACTGGCTAGGAACCAGCTCGCTAATGGAATTCCAGATCAAGTATATGACAAAAGTCATATGTGCAGCGCGTGTCAATAAGGAAAGCAGACAAGAATTTCATTCTCTCTCAAGCCAGTTCAGTCAACTGATCGAGTACTTCAACTCCTTCACATAGATCTTTTTGGTCCAGTTACTCCAGCAAGCTTCAATGGCAGAAAATATACTCTGGTCGTAGTGGATGATTTCTCAAGATTCACATGGGTATCATTCATGTACCAGAAGAGCGAAACCAGGACTAAGCTGTCTATCCTGCTGGAAAGATTATCAACACAGAAGGAGTGCAAGATAATGTCAATAAGATCAGATCGAGGAACGGAGTTTCTGAATGAAACTATTTATGATTACTGCGAGAAAAACGGAGTTCAACATCAAACATCTGCAGCACGCACACCTCAGCAGAATGGTGTAGCAGAGAGAAGGAACAGAACACTCAAAGAAGCAGCTACCTCAATGCTAGCCAGCTCTGCCATTTCAAAGAAGTTCTGGGCTGAAGCAATCAACACAGCATGCTTCACTCAGAATCGCTCCCTACTCACATCAAGGCAAGGAAAGACACCGTATGAGCTATGGAACAATAGAATACCATACATTGGATATTTCAAGGTATTCGGATCCAAATGTCATATCCTAAACCATGGAAAGACATAGCTCAAGACGTTCGACGATAAGACAGACCGAGGAGTATTCCTTGGTTATTCTGCTGTGAGTAAAGCATACAGAGTCTTCAACAGAAGAACTCAAACAGTCGAAGTAACTCCACATGTTACCTTTGACGAAACATCTTTCGAATATAGCGACTCTATCAAACGAAGAAACGAAAAAGAATCTTCAAGACAGATTCAGACAAGAGCTCAAGAAAATCGAATCAGGAATCTGGCCGAACCATTAATTTGGGATGATGAGCCAGAGGAGGAACTTCAAATCAACCGGAAAGCTCCACCAGCTGGAAATCGAGAAGAACCTTCAACGCCAAATCAAGGGGGAACGCCATCAGCTGGAAATCCAGACACAGCTGAATCCCCAGCTCCATCTCCAGCAGAGCCTCTACAGAAGTCACCTCAAAATCCAAATCAAGGAGAATCAATCTCTCAAGACTAACTCCTGAGCAACTCGAAGACAGACGAAATTTAGCCACTTCAAGCATCAATCAATTGGAAGAAGAAATTCGTAAAAGGAGAAGATGGTTTGAAGATCATCCATCATCAGCAATCATTGGAGAACCATCTGACCAAGTCAAAACCAGAAGCTCAGCTGCTCAAGCTTCATCGGATCATCAAGAAGCAGCTGAGACAGCTCAACTCTCAGTAGAGCTAGAACTGACGGTCTATGATGAAGATACAACTCTAATGGTGTGTTACGTAGCTCAAGCGCCAGAGCCTCAATCAATTCTCGAAGCTTTGAAGAGCGTGCCTTGGACTAACGCCATGCAAGAAGAGCTGAACGAATTCCTCAGAAATTGTGTCTGGGAATTGGTCGACAGACCTGAAGAAGTCAAAGTCATAGGACTCAAATGGATATTCAAGAACAAATTGGATACCCTGGGAGTCATCATCAGAAACAAAGCTCGACTGGTTGCCAAGGGCTACACTCAGCAGGAAGGAATTGACTTCGAAGAATCATTTGCTCCAGTAGCGCGATTGGAAGCAATCAGACTCTTTCTCGCTTATGCAGCACATCACAAATTCAAGGTCTATCAAATGGATGTGAAGTGTGCATTCTTAAATGGAGAAATCAAAGAAGATGTCTACGTTGAACAACCTCCAGGATTTGATATAGAAGGAAATAAAGTCTACAAGCTAAAGAAGGCCCTTTATGGATTGAAGCAAGCACCTCGAGCTTGGTATGACACTCTGTCAAATTTCCTTGTATCCAAAGGATTCAAGAAGGGCTCAGTAGACAGAACCCTCTTCACCATCAAGTCAGGAGAAAACATCCTGGTTGTTCAAATTTATGTAGACGACATCATCTTTGGATCAAGATCAAACTTCTTATGCCAAAGATTTGGAGAGATGATGTCAGAGCAGTTCCAAATGTCCATGATGGGAGAAATGAGTTTCTTCCTAGGACTTCAAGTCAAGCAATCAGCAGAAGGGATTTTCATAAATCAATCCAAATACGTGAAAGACTTGATCGCCAAGTATGGAGTTCAATCCAGCAGAACTGTAAAGATTCCGATGAACACCAACTGGAAAATTGAACCAGGAACTGAAGGGAAGTCAGTTGATTCCAGCAAATACAGAGGGATAATCGGTTCCCTGCTGCATCTAACAGCAAGTCGTCCAGACATCTCATTCGCAGTCGGAGTATGTGCCAGATTTCAAGTTGATCCAAAGGAAGCACACATGCAAGCAGCCAAGAACATTCTCAAATATCTCAAAGGAACTCAGAATGTTGGGCTGTGGTACCCAGCTGAAGACAATCTACAGCTGACTGGATATTCAGACTCAGACTTCGCTGGAGATCGGTTGGACAGAAAATCAACTTCAGGAACTTGTCAGTTCTTAGGAAGTAAGTTGATTTCGTGGTTTTCAAAGAAGCAAACGTATGTCGCAACCTCCTCAACAGAAGCAGAATATATGGCCACTGAAAGCTGCTGCTCACAAATTCTCTGGCTGAAACATCAGCTGGATGACTATGAAGTGAAAACTGGACAAGTTCCAATTTTCTGTGATAGCTTAAGTGCGATTACTATTTCAGAGAATCCAGTACTTCACACAAGATGCAAGCATGTGGACGTACGTCATCATTTCATTAGAGATCACGTGGAAAAAAAGGATGTGATTGTTGAGAAAATTCACACAGACATACAGCGGGCTGATATACTCACAAAGCCGCTGATAGAAGCAAGATTCAAAATGTTGTGCGGATTACTTGGATTACTCAACCCAGACGATGCTTCATCCAGCTGAATGGAAGCAGACCCAGCTGAATGGAAGCAAACCCAGCTGAATGGAAGCAGATAGCTGGAATTCAGAATCAACGTAACCGGCATCAGCTGAGAAAGAATCAAGCTAAACCAAATGCTGAAATTGAAGGACTATTCAACTGAGGGGGAACCAGCTGGAACCACGATCACCCAGCACACCCACTTAACCGAGGTATCAGCTGACTACAATGATCAGCTGAGAGGTTTGCAACAACATTAACTACTACTCAATCTGTTTTCAGTCAAATCATATCTTGTCATGTCTAATCAAATTTATTTAAAAGTCTGAAAAGAACTGAATCATGGGAGTTTTCGAGGCAAAAGTCAAAGTGCCCCAACCGTCCTCTCTCACGCATTAACTCGCAATTTCTAAACAAGAAATTGACATGACGCGAGAATCTCTCCCAGTCGTAGATCTTCTTATCAATCGATAAATCTTGATCGTCCATTCATCAAGAAAGCTATATAAAAATGCTAGAAGAGATACGTAAACCATTGCATCAACCCTAAAAAGTCTTTCGGCATTTTTTCTCATTTCCATCAATTGGTATTATTTGTTTCTACTAACAAAAGTTGCAGAAGAAGAACATGGAATCTAGAAAGATATCTCCCAAAACCGATCAAACTTGAAGAATCTATCAAAGCTTCAAGATAAGAGTTGCTTAACTCTTAGGAACCTCAAGAAGACAGAGTTCCAAGAGAAGGTGAAGCCCGTCGACAAATCCAGTCCAACGCAGACCCAACTGTAAAGCTCAAGAACGACACTCACCAGGAAGGTGCAGAAAACTTCTTGGGAATGTCAAAGGAAAAAGACCTCCTCCGCCCCACTGTTTCTCTCAAAATAAAAGAGAGAACGGGACATACAACTCACTGGGATGCAAAAATAAACGTCAACACACCTGGACCAGATGTTGATAAAGCCGGAGTCTTCAAGAGCAGTCGTGTCAAAGCTCTTGCTCCACTACAGGAGGTACAGAAAAAGATGCAGGAGACAAAGCAGCATCCATCTATTTCCGTTCCAGCTGGGAATCGGAAACAACTTGAGGAGACAAAACATGCTGAAGCACCGTCTTCAAACAGAAGACTCAAGTCAAAGGTGCTCAGTCAGTCAGCCGAGAAGTCAGCTGACATTAAGAGAGAATTCGTAACGTCTCTTCAAGGAGCAGAAGGCCTGCGTGAACATCGTCAACGCCGCAACGAAGTATTCCAGCTGGTCAACTAAGCTTAAACCCCACGACATGGAATACTTCAACCTGGCCTCTCCTCAATTTCCTTCAGCTCAACAGGGACACCAGCTTCGAGATCTTCCGATGAAAGATGCTCAAGCCCCTGCACCAAGATCAAATGAAAGTCATCACCCAACCAATGATCACCTGCAGCTGTATGATGATGATATGAGCTGAACCCAATACCCACCACTTCGAAGTGGAAGGGGAATACTCAAGTCCCTCAAGTGCTGAATCAGACTTTCTCATTCAATCTAAGAAGTCTGAAGAAGCAAAATTGCAAGGAATAAAGTTGTGCCCGACTCAGAATATGTTATCTCCAGTGCCAACTCATCCTTCCAAGCACTCAGCTGGACCGCCCCAGCTGAATCAGGCCACGGACGCTGTGTCTGCAATCACAGCTGAGGCTAATGCTACTGAAGAATAGCCAGCTAATACAACAGCTGAGCCACCTAGACTCCAAACCTCGCTGCTCAGAGCTGAAGACCACAGTTTCGCCAAACTGAAACATTGCAACAGCCGATGGTGTATCTCTCCCACCCTGTTTGATCATGCCAAAAAGGGGGAAGTAAGGGGGAAGAGAATGAGACAAAGGAGGCAAACTGTTGAGCTAGAGAACCAGCTTAATCAGAATCAGCTGGAGAAGAGACGAGTCAAAAGAAAGAAGCAACTGATGCAGAAGAGAAGACCCAGCCAACTGGGATTGAAGATTGAAGACTGAAGATTTGTTTTTCTCTCTTTCTTTTTCCTGTGTTATAATGTATTTTCTTACATTAATAAAACATAAGTTTTTTGCGTCATAAGTTGGCTCAGTTAGGTTTTGGAATCATCAAAAATGGGGAAATTGTTGGGAAAATTATAAGGTTTTGATTTGATACCATATCCCAACTGATTCTCCAACCGAATAGATGATCGCTTCAACCTAAGTAGAGTTTTCCAGCTCGCCTGTTTGAGCTTTAGATTTTCTAGGTTTACAGGTTAAGGAAGCGGAAGACAGCAGTCGATCCACCGTGTCGGACCGACCTGTGTCTACGACGAGGAGTCAGCTAGCGGAAGACAGCAGGCGTCAACCTTCAGTTGAGTCCTCCAGCAGAGCATGATCAAGCTGAAGAGAATTCGTGCTGAGTTCAAAACACAGCCGGTCCAGCTGTACAGAACAAAGGGAACTAACTCTGAAGACATCACTTCAAGTCAGTTTACCCAATCCAGCTCTGAATTCAAACGCCAGCTCCAAAGGCAGAAGATCCTGGCGTCAGAGAAAGTCAACATGCCTCGACCAATGACGGATTGCCAAATCAGCATCCTAGACTTCAGGACCTAGGATGTGACACGAATGAAGACAGGTGCAGATTCGCCCAACGGCAGATCTCGAATTTAAGAAGAGTATGTAAGATTCAAACGGCTCCTCCAACGGCTAGTCTTGAATCGCTACCTATATAAATCCGTCTTCAATCTCATGATTAAATACGAAAAACTATCTACAAGCTTTCATTCTCTGGAATCATCAATCTTTCAAAAGCTCTCTCAAGCAGTTCTACATTGTTCAAAGAACACTTTATCTTAAAGTGTTTCTAGTTCAGAAACTGCTTAGTTTTTTTGTCTGATCCCTAGGCCAAAATCTTTGTATATCTTAAGCCTAGATTTCGAACGAGTTCATCATACTCTAAAGTTCTTAATTGCAAGAACTCGTTCACAGTTGGAACCCCAAACCAAACCCCTCTTTACCCAAAAAGGTTAGGTCAAGGTTACGCTTGCTTGAAGCGGGAAATTCAAGTGTGTAAGGTTTTTTCAGTACCCGTAAACTGAAAGGTTAGGCTTGACAGTGCCCGCAAACTGTTGGAACACAGCTCGGGCTAGAGTTGTGAAGTTGCTTGGTACTTGGAAACCAAGTGGTAGTGAATTACCAGTGAACCTGGTCGTGGATGTAGGAGGTGTTACTCCGAACCACGTAAAAACTAGTGTGCTCTTTCATTACATTGCATATTTGATCAAAACTGCATACGCAGCTGCTCTCCAAAGACAGTTGTGTCTCTCAGAAAGTTGCACAACTTGACTAAGTTGAAAACATAAAGTTAATCTTTTCAAGCTGAGTTTTTCTAAGTAACCGAGCTAAGTTTTCAAACCACCACATTCCACACCGCCAGCTGCGTTATTTACCCAGCTGACCCTCCTCAGCTGGATCAATAACTGAGCTCACCAACTCTGTTATTCAACTTGAAAAAGTTTTCAGAAATCTATTGGGTGTATTCACCCCCCCTCTACACCAAATACCTAGCTCAGGGACCATCAATCGTCATCATCAACGCCACAACGACGTATTCCAGCTGATCAACTAAGCTTAAACCCCACAGTAGATGGAATACTTCAACCGCCTTCTCCTCAATTTTCTTCAGCTCAACAGGGACACCAGCTTCGAGATCTACTTATGGAAGTTGGAGCTCAAGCCCCTGCACCAAGCTCAAGTGGAAAACATCATCCAGCCAATGATCACTTACAGCTGGACGATGCTAACATGAGCTGAACCCCACAGCCACCACTCCAGAAGTGGAAGGGAAATACTCAAGTCCCTCAAGTGCTGAATCAGACTTTCTCATTCAAACTAATGAAGTCTGACGAAGCAAAAATTACTAGGAATGAAGTTGTGCCATACTCGGAAGATGTTATCTCCAGTGCCAACTCATACCTTCAAGCACTCAGCTGGACCGCCCCAGCTAAAACAGGCCAAGGACGCTGTGTCTGCAATCACAGCTGAGGCTAATGCTATTGAAGAAGAGCCAGCTAATACAACAGCTGAGCCACCTAAACTCCAGACCTCGCTGCTCATAGCTAACAACCACAGTTTCGCCAAACTAAAACATCGCAACAGCTGATGTTGTATCACTCCCACCTTGATTGATCATGCCAAAAAGGGAGAAGTAAGGGGGAAGAGAATGAGACAAAGAAGAGGCAAACTGCTGAGCTAGAGGAACCAGCTGAATCAGAATCAGGTAGAGAAGAAACAAGTCAAAAGAAAGAAGACTGGATGCTGAAGAGAAGACCCAGCCAACTGGGATTGAAGACTGAAGAATTGAAGAATTTTTTTTCTTTCTTTCTTTTTTTGTTTTATGATGTATTTTCCTACATTAATAAAACACAAGTTTTTCTGCGTCATAAGTTATCTCAGTTAGGTTTTGGCATCATCAAAAGGGGGAAAATTGTTGGGAAAATTATAAATTTTTGATTTAATACCAAAACCCAACTGATTCTCCAACCGAATAGATGATCACTTTATCCTAAGTAGCGTTTTCCAGCTCACCTGTTTGAGCTCTAGATTTTCTAGGTTTACGGTGTTCGGGAAGCGAAGAGACGAGACGATCCAGAGTGCTTACAGAAGCGTAAGACAAGAACGATCCAGCTATGTCTACAGTAGGAGTCAACCTTCAGCTGAGTCTTTCAGCAGAGCATGATCAAGCTGAAGAGAATTCGAGCTGAGTTCAAAACACAGCTGGTCCAGCTGTACAGAACAAAAGGAACTAACTCTGAAGACATCACTTCAAGTCAGTTTGCCCAATCCAGCTCTGAATTCAGAAGCAAGCTCCAAAGGCAGAAGATCCCGGCGTCAGAGGAAGTCAACATGCCTCGACCAATGAGGGATTGCCGAATCAACATCCTAGACTTCAGGACCTATGACGTGACACAAATGAAGACAGGTGCAGATTCGCCCAACGGCAGATATCGAATTTAAGAAGAGTAGGTAAGATTCAAACGGCTCCTCCAACGGCTAGTCTTGAATCTCTACCTATATAAACCCGTCTTCAACCACATGATCAAATACGAAAAACTCTCTACAAGCTTTCATTCTCTGAAATCCTCAATCTTTCAAAAGCTCTCTAGCAGTTCTACATAGTTCAAAGAACACTTTATCTTAAAGTGTTTCTAGTTCAGAAACTGCTTAGTTTTTCGTCTGATCCCTAAGCCAAAATCTTTGTATATCTTAAGCCTAGATTTTGAACGAGTTCATCATACTCTAAAGTTCTTAATTGTAAGAACTCGTTCACAGTTGGAACCCCAAACCAAACCCCTCTTTACCCAGAAAGGTTAGGTCAAGGTAACGCTTGCTTGAAGCGGGAAATTCAAGTGTTTGTAAGGTTTTTTTCAGTACTCGTAAACTGAAAGGTTAGGCTTGACAGTGCCCGCAAACTGTTGGAACACAGCTCGGGTTAGAGTTGTGAAGTTACTTGGTACTTGGAAACCAAGTGGTAGTGAATTACCAGTGAACCTGGTCGTGGACGTAGGAGGCGTTACTCCGAACCACGTAAAAAATCTCGTGCTTTTTTCTTTCTCTTTAAATTCAGTTTTAGTACTAACTTTATCATATCATTGCATATTTGATCTAAAACTGCATACACAGCTGCTCTCCAAAGACAGCTGTGTCTTTCTGAAAGTTGCACAACTTGACTAGACTGAAAACATAAAAGTTTCAAGCTGAGTTTTTCTAATTAACCGAGCTAAGTTTTCAAACCGCCACATTCCGCACCGCCAGCTGAGTTATTTGTCCAGCTAACCCTCCTCAGCTAGATTAATAACTGAGCTCACCAACTCTGATATTCAAACTAGAAAAAGTTTTCAGAAATCTATTTGGTGTATTCACCCCCCCCTACACCAAATACCTAGCTCAGGGACCATCAAAATTGATTATTTTCTTCTTAATTTAATTATTTAACATGCTCGTAGGCATCATATGAGCTCATATAAATCACCAATTTGATCATAGAAGATCAATTTCTAGAAATCTATATTTTGGCCAAAGTTTCGGCCATTTTGGAAATAAAATAATTTGATTATCTCTTGATCAATTCAATTATTTCTCATCCTTATAATCATCATAGAAACTCATATAATTCATTAATTTGATCATAAGATCAAAGAATCAAAAACCCCTATTTTAATTAATAAATTTTTAAAAAATGGAAATTAGGGTTAGGATTAATTTATCAATGATTTAATGATAGAAATGTAATCTAAATCACTTATTTAGCACCATACTTAAAGATCAAATCCATCCTCTTATAACATATACTAAATTTTCGACATTTTTAGAGAAGAAGGGGATGGTGTGTTCTTGCTTAATCTTAAGCTAAAAGTTTAAATAACCATAGATCTAACCTTTTGGGATGATTTTATGGCTATCTCCTTTGATCACCCAAGTGTAAATAATTCTTCCCTCTTCAATGGAGGTTTGAGTGTGCGTGTGTAAGTGTGTGTGCTGCGTATGAGTGTGTGTATGCGTGAGTGTTGAGAGAGATGCATGAATTAATACTACTCTCTCAATACTAATACATTGAATTTAATTTATTTTGCATGCCACATGTCCAACATTCCTCATCATTATGTTGGAGACATGGTGAGGTGGCTCTTAATTAATTAATAAAATAATATACCTTAGTCTTAGCATCTAACACATGCTTTAATTAATTAATTTCTAACATTAGATTAGTAATTAAACTAATCACTAAATTTTGTTAGATAGAAATTAATTAGGAAATAATAATCAAGCTTATGATACAAGCTTTATTTCCTAGAAATAATTATGCTTAACATCTTAGCTTAATTAATTAATTAAATATCTAATTAATTAATTAAATATTAAGCATATAAATCTCATCTTATTCGATCGATTGATTCTCTACTTAATTAATCAATCATCAAATAAATAATTATAGAGGCTTTAATTAAAAATCTCTGAGTCTATAAAAATTTATTAGGGTTTCTCAAACCCTAATATAAACTTCCTCTGAAAATTTCCGGAAATAAAATCCAGAAATTAAATAAATTGCCAGAGAAAATTCATAATTCCCTAGAATTTCAAATACTTCAAAAATGGCACATATTTCTCAAATCATGCACATATAATGGCACATAATCATAAACACTCTTAATATTTCATTTCGGATTAACCGAAACGAAAATAAAATTTAAATCATCAAAATTCGGCAAATTAAAGCTGCCGAAAAATTTTAAATGCCGGAACTTAATTTTCTTCTAATCCTCGCATTATAAAATTATTTTAAATAATTATCTTAATTAATTACTAAGATTAGTTATGAAAAAAAGGGGTATTACATGTCGATCGAGGAAGGAAAAGAGACGGCGGCTGTCGAGTTTGGAAAAAAACGACTTGCGGCGGCAATTGATGGAGGCGCAGAGATGACCAAGGACGGTGGCAGTGATGGTGGTTGAACGGTGAAACAAAACTCCGGCTACCCACATCATTTTAAGTTGAACGGCGAAACTAAACAAATTTTAATATTTTAAGTTTTGATTTTATTTCTTTTCAACATAGGTTGGTGTCCACGTGGATAATATAAGTTCTACATAATATTTTCAATATTCAAGTCATACTCCGACTGCCCACATCATCTTTCCGTCACCGGTATTTTGCTCTTGTGCCATAAGTGGGCATAAGGAACAAAGGTCAGGCCATTTTTGTAATTTTTTAAAGGTCAGACCAAAAAATAATTAACGCACCAATCACAACAGTTGCTTCAGAGTCTACATTTAGTATTGAAGGCCGTATCTTGCACAAGTATAGGAATTGTTTGCTCCCCGAAAATGTACAAGCTCTCATTTGTACGCGTAATTGGTTGCATAGTTTTAAAGTGGATGAAAATTTAGGTAATGATATATTAATATCCTTACTTTTTTAATTTGTAATTTTTGCTTTGAATTATAACTATTTGCATTTTTTTAATAATATAGGTGCACAAGAAGTGGAAGAGATACATTTATCGAAGCAAGATTCAAATGTGGTTGATGTTTGGTGATGAGAGGGAGGCATGGAAGACTTTTTATTTAATAATTATTATATTTTGGATCGTTGTCTACTTTGACTAATGTTTAAGACAATGGAATTTTATTTGGTTAGTTTGAATTAGTATTTTCAAACTACAAGACTACTACGACTTTCAATATTAAAATATTGTCATTTTATTGTGGATTGAATTATTGTCATTTTATTTTGGATTAAATGATTGATTTTAGTCAAAAATTTTATTTATAATCTTGTACAGAATTATTTTTGTCAATTTAATTATTGAAAAATTATTTTTTAACATTTTTTTTCTTTTGTACTATCGGGGCGGTTTGGCCCGCTGGCCCGAAGGGGGGCTGGGCTGGGTTGCAGTTTTGGCAACCCAAAAAAAAATTGTTCCGGCCCGAGAAAATGATTTTGACCCGATGGGCCTGGCCGGCCGGCCCGGCCCGTCTCTTTTACCAGCTCTAGCTAAGATACAATGTTGATCTTACACATAATATATATATATATATATATATATATATATATATATATATATATATATATTAGAAACTAATCTTTTTGGGCCCCTAAAATTTTGGGGCCTGCCGTCGCCCAAGCCCGCCCGCCCTCAGGGGCCGGCCTGAGCACAATAACATTATTTCAAGTAAATTTTCAAATTCTTTATTGGGTTCAAGATATAATAATATAAATAAAAAAAATCAAGAAATGACTAATCTCATTGTTTGGGGAATGAGGTTCCATTAGAAATTAGTATTCCAAAAGTTAAATACAATCATGAAATTAAAAATGAACAGCTGACAAACCATATGCAGAATTGATTTTTATTAGAGTTGTTAATTGTGACGGAGCGGCTTAACCTAACCTGGACCTAGCCCAATAAGGGCGGACCCATAAGGGCCCGTTTGAATAGATTGGTTTGTTTGGCCGGGCGAACAGATACAAAACGGGCTCCATTTGAGTCTATTTTCAAACCCAAGCCCATGTTAACCATAGGCAACCAACTAGGGACATAAAAACCATATATATATAAGAGGCGTTTGGTTTGATGGGTGAGATAGATAATGTTTGATAGGATAGTGTAGGATGTGATTATTTAGATTATTAGTCTTGTGTTTGGATTGCTTGATTGTGGTGTAGGATAATTAAAGGACTATGTCATTGTGTGTGCCTGTGTGTTTGAGTGTGTGTGCTACTATGTGCAGTGTGTGTGTGTTTAATTATGTGTGATTATTTTGGAATTTTGCATCATGGATTAGATAAGGATTAATAATCAAGCCAAATTTGGGATGATAAGTTATCATTCATTTGAATGATTGGATCACGGGCCTAACTATTCATCACGGGTTTCATCATTCAAACCAAACATGTGATTAGATAAGATTATATTATCAATCACTCCTTATCAAACAAACCAAACACCCCCATATAATTTAAAGTATTATCACCCACTTAAGGGTAAGAGACCCTTGTTCATTCTTAGTTCCTAGAGCTAGGTGTCAAAATTTCAGGTCAGGCCGGTCCGAGCCCATTGGGTTTTTTGAAAAATTAGGTCGGCCAAGGCTGGCCCAATCCGACTAGACTGTTTTATAGTGTAATTTTTTCGATTCGGGCAGGGCCCATCGGGCTTTTACCCATTTCAGATCGGGCCGGGCCTTTTTTGACACTCCTATTAGTTTCCTTTCCTCAACTGAAAAAATGTATAGAAAGTATATCAGGCTACTAAACAAAAAAATTTGTATAAGGATCTATTGAGTTTTTAAATTATAATGGGAACTTAAAGATATGTTTCTACAAACATATAATAAAAAAAATCTACTAATTGAAGGCTAAAAGAATATAATTATCTATAACATTTATAAAAAAAACACGACTTTTCACGTGCAGCTAGGGGTGTAAATCAAATCAAATATTTTGATTCGATTCGAGATTCGTATTCGAATTTTGATATTCGGATTCGAAATTTTACGATTCGAATTCGAATTCAAATCTTTTTTGTTATTCGATTAGTTTTCAAATGTTTATTAGTAATTACGATATTCGATTCGATATTCGTAAATATTCGATTAGATATTTAAATAAATATATAATATAATATTTATAATATAATATATAATATATTATAGATGTAATATTAATTTTTTAAAGCAACCTAAATGTAACTGGTCCTAATATAGCTTCTTAATAATATATGAATATATTAATTTTTTTTTTAAATCTAGGGTTTATCCTAGTGTTTGGTGAAAGATTAGACTTTTGTGCATTGTTTTATGCGACTGTTCTTTGAATGCATTTGACAAGGAATGTTTTGTTATTTATGTATTTGATAATTGTTTTTATGCTACAATATAATTTGTGGTTTGTATTGAGAGTTTGAGACAGAGAATTGAATTTGGGGAATTAATTCGAATCGAATAGTTCAAATCGAATCGAATATTTCAAATCGAATCGAATAATTTTAAGAATTCGTATCGAATATTCAAAAAATTTTACTTAGAATATAAATATAAAAAAATCCATTCGAATATTCGAATCGAATCGAATAGTTCGAATTTAGACTTCGAATCGAATTCGAATCATATTTAGTATTCGAAATCGAATCGAATCCGAATTCGAATCAACGAATATTTTCACGAATCCGGATCGAATCCAGTGGTATTCGCTTCGATTCGGTTCGTTTACACCCCTACGTGCAGCTAGCTAGCACATGTACCTCCAACTAGTTTCTATGAACTCCAACAATTCTATAAAATGATAATAATTGCCAACATACATTACAGTTATATCAAAATATATGAATAAACAATAGTTAACAGAAAATCTACTTCGAATTTAAAGTTTTGAACTGGCTGCCAAATATATATCCTGCCTTTCAACAACTCTAATTAATTAGCTGCCCAATATAAAAAAAAAAATGAAAAGAAAACGACAACATGAAAGTACTTAATTAATGAAGAAATAAAATTAAACATACAATGCCGAGAAAAAGTTAGGGAAAAATTAAAAAATAAAATTGAAAATGGGATCGAAAGGTTTATAACACAACGTACATATCATATATATGGATCTAATATAATAATTAAGGTTGTTGTTTTGGAATTGTTTAAGGTTTACCAAAAACTTTTCCAGCAACGATAGCAGCTTTGATGGCATTGTTAATGGATTTGATAACTTCATCAATTTGACAAGTGTTGCCTTTGAATGAGGGTGCTCTTGATCTCTTGTACGCATCTAAACATTTCAGGAATTCTTTATTGCACTGCTGGCTCAAGTAATCATCTGCACCCACACACACACACAAATAATTATATTAATTATTTTATAAATTAACAAACAAATCGTAATTTGTCAACCCTACAATCGATATAAATTTAGGAAGTCCGTCGTATGTGAACCAATCCTAGTGCGAAAACTAGGAACTAATATGAACGGTTGATTATTGTATGATTTGCACTTATTTTGAATAAGAAAAAAAAAAACGTCATTGCTTATATGAAGAAACATGATTCATTATTGTATATATAAAAAGATAGTTTTTCACTATTTTCACGGAAGAATTAGTTCTTACAAGATTAGTCATATAAATCTTAAGCCCTAATTAAGTACATCTGAATGTAAACTTGGAGCACTAAATCCTCTCTCTTTTAATCACTTATGTTTTAGTTTAATTTTATAATTATTGTTTCATCCGTTCCATTCAAGTTGTCTACCTATATACTGTTTGGTACGAAGATTAAGAATAAGGAAAAAAAGATAGAAAGTGGATAAGTTCAATTCTTTGTTTATTTGAAAATAGACAAGTTGAATGAGACATTCATTTAAGTAAATGTAAATTAATTGAGTGGACTGAGGGAATATTAGAGTATATAATTACTTTTTAACATTTATTTTCAGTTTTATTAGTTAATAATTGATTATCTAAAATAAGGATATATAAGTTTTCAAGATTCAATTTTTGTAATAAATATCATAATTAGTATTCATTAAATATTAATAATCTTTATAATAATAATTATTTTTTGAGAGACTTTATAATAAATATTATTAAAATAATAAAATTATTAGTGGGACACGAAAGATGGGACATAGCTGTAAAATAGAAGATCCAAAATATCTTATACTCCCTCCGTCCCGTCATAAGTGGCCACATTTTCTTTTTTGGTTGTCCCGGGATAAGTGACAACTTTTCTTATAAGGAATATACCCCTCTCACAAAAAGTTATGGGTCCCATCACTTTCTATCTTTTTACCTTTTAAACACCCTTCTCCTTAATTCCCTTGCTGAAAAGAATGTAGCCACTTATGGTGGGACGGAGGGAGTATTTATCTTAAACTCTAAGTGCTTGTTTGGTTCGAGTAGGGGAATGGAAAGGGAATGGAATAAGGTAGAGAGGAGGAATGGTAACAATAAGTGTTACTTTTATTGGGTGTTTAATTCAACAATGAAAATGAATGACCTTATGAAATGATTCCGGAGAGGAAAAGATTTTGTTACCGCTCTAGTTTGGAGAGTAACATTTTGGGGGATTGAATTACCCTCAAGTAAGGGTAATGGTTAACCCAATACCCAAACCAAACAAAAAGTAATGAATTCAATTAATTGAATATCTTTCCATGCTTAAAAAATACCGAACCAAACATGGGCTAAACCTCGAACCATGATTAATTTTGGATATAAAAGTTCCATTTATGGCTAAAAGTACTCAATGCTGATATCGGGTGTCCCTTATTTTTGATCTATGTTTTTATAATCAATTACTAGTACATACTTTCTTCGTCCATACTTCCTCCGTTCATGATAAGTGTAATATTATGTGTTCGACACATGTTTTAAGAAAAAAGTTGATCGATTGGCATTGAGTGGAGAAAGAGACTATCATAATGAATTATTGTAAGATTTAAAATAAAGGTAGTGAATGAGGTCATTTTATAAAATGGAAAGTACTATACTTATCTTGGACATATGCACAAAGAAATTGTGCTACACTTATCATGTACGGACAGAGTACTGTATAGTAGGATCTTCTAAATATCTTGTTACTCCAAAATGACGTAACGATATCATGAAACTTTCAAAACATAATTTGTACCTTTCTTACGAATTGCATTGGCAGTTAGCAATAATTGATGCAGTCAGTAATCAGATTAAAATTGTTTGGTTTGGTGGGGATGAAGAAAACTTGTGAATTTTTGGTTGGAGCGTCCCCAAAAATTCAAAGAATTAAGTTCAGAGGTCACCATCAAAGCCAGAATAACAATTTAAACATAAACACCGACAAATTCCATAAAAAAACTTATTTGGAACAATTAATTACTCACACCGTCCCACTAAACTTGTTCCATTTTCTTTATTTATTTGTCTCACTAGTAATGTCTTATACCCAGATAAGAAATATTTAATTCTTCAAAAATAGTAGGACCTATCTACTTTTTATCTTTTTACCTTATTCTTAACCTACGTCCCCAAAAATTATGAGAAGCTTTAATGGATCTAAGGGAGTATTTATTTATTTATTAAAGAAATAAATAAATAATTTAGAAAATTAATGAAGAACTTACTTCCCATCTTGGATATGCATTGATCATGATGCATACAACAAGCGTCTAAGCGATCACACGGCTGCTCTCCTGGGCATCCTGTGTATAAGAGCCCGCAATATTTCCCATATCGTAGAAAAGGAGGAGCTGCCATTTAATTTAATTAATTCCCAATTAATTAATATAATAATTAGATTACAAATTCTAAACATGTGTGATGACAAGATTCAAGAAAACAGTAATATTGTTTAAATATCGAAAAAGAAAGTTACCTTCACAGAACATCGATTCGCATGTTTTACTGCACTGTTTAAACTGCAGCGGAAATTTTATTTCGAAAAGTTAAAAGATCGTGCATGTTAGAACTTAGATGTGCACATAAAATGCTAAATATTTTTTTATAAATAAAAGAAGAAAGAAAAACCTAAAACCCAAGAAGATCACAAGAACGATCCCTTAAGGCAGAACCTCGTTAAAAAAAAAAACATGAAAAAGGAAAAAGAGTACGAACAACGTTCCTCGCCGGAGTCGAAGGAAAGACAGGCTAGCTAAGCTAAGTAGTGCCTACTTACCAAGTTAAGACTTGGATTTGCTTGAAGGCCGATGTTGAGAGCACCAACTGGAACAGTGTAAAACCCGAAGGTGAAAACAGAAGCAATCGATAAAATTAATGCTATCTTTAATGGTTGTGACTGTGGTGAATAAGCCATTGGAATTAATTAAGCTGAGATCGGATGAAGGTGGGAAATGGAAGCCTCAGTTTCCTCAAAACCTCTGATTTATATGGATAAAAGATCTGGTTTGTTCAGGCACACAAAATGTGTGTGTGTGTGTGAGAGAGAGAGAGAGAGTTGTGTGTGTGTGTGTGACTGCACAGTGGTGGAGGAGGAGGGGGGTTTGCGTGGTTTGTCCTTTAACGTCCCCGTGACTAGTTTTTTGTTGTCTAGTTTCACATTACTCACCAAGGGAATCGTATTTTTATATTTTACATTGATTTATTTAATTTACTCCAACAGTGGATTAAAATTTAATAATGCAAGAGGGGGCAATTTCATTTGGAATTAAAGTGCATTTTTTAGAAAAAAAAATAGGAATTGGGATGTTAGAGCAGTTCCAGCAGAATTATCAAAATTTTGCTGTTAAATTTGCTTCTAAAGTTTTCCATATTTTACAAATTCATACAACGGTTCTCTTATTTTGCACTAATTATTTTATAAAAATTGTGGGACAACTCAATTTGTGAGATAAGATAGATTTATGAAGGTATAAATTTGAGAGAATATTTAGGGAAATGTAAATATTTTTGTGGGCTCTATCAATTTGAGAGATCTGCTCGAGCATAACATTATTTTGTTGCTATTACTTGAGATTTTACAGACTATAATTAAGCAGATGTATTATGAAATGCGTATGGCATGCCAAGTTGTGTTAATTTCCTCTAATTTCATGCCTAAACATGCGTTGCAAGACTTCTTTGTTAGCTGCACTGCACAACGTGGTAGTAACTTAAATTATATTATTATTACGTACCAACTAGCATGTAAGACTGTAAGAGCATAATTATCGGTGGGCGGGTGGGGGGCGCTCGGCGATGGCGCCCAGCTGGGGGCGGGCGGAGAGGCGACCGTGGGCGGGTAAGAAAAGGGTGCCACGTGGCGCAACCCTATTAGGCAACGATTTTTTTAACTGTTGCTCAACGGTTATTTTTTTTAATTTAAAATTATAATTTTTACCTATAAATACTACATCTTATTCCATTTATTTTCACCTCATTCTCTACATTTCTATCTCAATTTCTTTTAAATTCTCTCCTCCACTTCTTATATTTTTGTGCTACAAATGGATCCCAATCAAAATTGGTCTTGGTTCAGTTCTAGTGATGCAAGTTTCCATCCCAATAATCCAAATTTCTAAGGCAATTTTCTACCTCCATCCTTCCAAAACGTTTCCACCCCCACCTCCAACCGTCCTCAATTTCCGGCGGGTTACGACTCGGTACCGCAATATTCACCCGGTTCCGCCTATGTCCCTCAATTTTCGCTGGGGGCTTTCTCCACCTATCCTACACATCCGGCACCTTCTCCCGGCGACTTTCAATCGGCCGTCAATTTGGACTCGTCCGACGACCAACTCAACTTGGAGTACGAGGAGCCCGCGGTTACTTCTACGCCCAAAAAAAAGGGCCGAGGTAAAGCCACCACCCGAGGAGGCAAAAGAGGCGGCGGCAACAGTAGCAAACTAGAAGGCGGCAGGGGCGGTTGGGGCGACGGGGGATCAGGCTACAGTGAGGCGGAGACGGAGTGCTTGGCTCGTTGTTGGGTCGATATTAGCTAGGACCCTATTGTCGGCAATGCTAAAAAATTTGGAAAATATTGATGCGAATCACGGAGTGCTACAATCGGCTCCGTCCCGAGGGTACGCGGGAGCAAAGTGATGAGCAATTGCGCCATCATTGGAAGAGAATAAAAGATTTTGTTGATAGACTTGCAACAAATCTACAAGGATGCTTCGGAGCAATATCATAGCGGCGAGGACATTTTCCAGCGGGCACTAGCGGAGTGGGAGAAAAAATATTACACCTCTTTTAAGCATTTGAATGCTTGGAATGTGGTGAGGGATACGCCGTAGTTCCATCTTTTCGTCTCTTCCAACAAAGTCAAAGAGAATATTGCCAAGCGATCCAAGACCCGGGAAGACGGGAGCTACACCATGACAACCTCTGCGAGCACTCCAAGCACTCCGGGCATGACGAGCGGCGGCGAATTTACCTCGGGAAGCACTCACGCCTCACGTCCAATGGGAACGAAAAAGGCGAAGGCAGCAGCGCGAGGAAAAAGTAAAGTTGGGTCATCTTCTGCTAAGATAGAAGAGAGGTTTAATGCTATGCAAGCTCATCTGACGAGACAGACAAACTACGAGATTTTAACTCGAGACACAACGGGCATGACACCCAACGCGCTCAAAAATCATCTTGAGTTTTGTGAATTTCTCAAGAGAGAAATGGGAATCACCTGACCCTCCGCCGCAGAATTAATGTTTTTTTTTAAATTTATTTTTATGTAATGCTTTTTTTCAATTCAATAAAATTTGCATTTAAAAATTAATTGTTATTTAAATTATGAAAATAAAAATAAAATGCCCACCTTAATTTGTGTTGTGCCCACCCTACCCCACCAATGCACCACTTTTACTATTATAATATTGGTGGGCAGAACTTTTTTGTGCCCACCAATGCTAATGCTCTAAGGTTGTGTTTGCTTTTTATCCATCTAAAATGGAGGTATAATATAATAAGGTATAAATTTATTTCTAATAGTAGGGATCATAAGTTTTATACTCTTGTTTGGTAGGAATGATAATATCCCTATCCTTAAGGGGAACACAAATTTTATATCTTGTTCACTCTTAATGAAATTGATGAATAAAGGAAGAAATGTCTAAAACATATGAGAGGTAAAATGTGGTATAAATTATCACTTCATTTATTAGGTAAAATTATTCATTGGGTAAGGGAAAATGGGCAGTTCCAAATTTTATCTCTCCTGATTGGATTTTTCTTGAAATGAAAGCAAACAAGATATATATTTGGTAAAATAATATTATCTCTCATTTTCATTCTTTTTCATTCAAAGTGAACGCACCCTAAGTATATATTTATACCTAATTAAATACCCCCTCTGTCTTTAAATCAGTGTCCAATTTTAAAATGTATTTTGAACCCTAATAAGTGTGCTATTTCAAAATTCGAGAGTAAAATAGTGTATGAAAAACATGGTTTTCTACACTTTTAAAGGTTCTTTGATATTGATTTCATGCTAGAAAACCATAGTTTGAATGAGTTTTTGCACTTAGGTTTTGTTATTTTATGAAATTTGATATTCCTATGCATGTTTTGATGAATTGGAAGGAAAAACGAGTAATAATTGAGAGGAATGAGCATAATAAGCTTGAAATTCAGCTCGATAGGAGTTCGTAGGTTCAAACGGATCCAAAATCGGAGCTATAACGAAGGAGAACGAGCCAAAACAAGAAAGTTGTCAGACTGGTGTCATCCCGGGCGTGCCAACACCAGAGATAGCACCAGATTTCGGCCCCTTAGTGAATTTTTCTTTATTTTGCAATTCTTTTTATTTTTGGTAGTATTATAACCCTACTAGGATGCAAACTTGTACCCCCACCTATATGTATGTCCTCCAAAACACATCTAGACATCTTATCATCTATCTTTCATTCATCTTTTATTCTTTTTTATTTTTTAGCATAGTTTTATTTTCTTTTAAGCTTTTGGAGATTTGAAGAAAAGATTCAAGAGATCAAGATAGGAGCGAGCAAGACATTAGATTTCTTCTATAGTTTTTCTTTATTTTCAACTATGAATTTCTTTTGTTTTGATTTGTTGTTTGCCATGACTATGAGTGGCTAGTTTTCTTATATCCTAGAATTAGAGAGTAGATGGATGATTGAATTTGAATCGTAATTAATTGATCAATTACGACCTTCTCTTCTTTCTTATGTTCTTGGTTTGATTGTTTGTTTAATTGCTTAGCTACCAATTTTGCATGATTTGATGTGTTAATTTGAGATCGGAAGAAGATAATTAGCACGTGATCTAGAACATAGGACATACTTTACAATATAGCCGGAAGGTCTTGAGTCTGGTGTGAGAACATTAAATCTTTTCAATCTTTTTGGAGTTGCATGCATATGATGTTAGTCGGGAACGATGACCCTTTGTCGCAGCCCGACTCAGAATAAAGATGACCGAGCCGGTGGGTCCTACGACGTACATAATTTATGATTAACCAAGGAATAGATAACGACCCAGTTATCCAACAAAACCAAACATTTGACAAACCATTCTTAACGAACAACGATACCGGGAGTTGAACTTATTCTTGAACAATATTTCAACGAACATGCTTAACAAGAATTCAATAAAATGCTCGACAATTCCAACCAACAATTGGTTATCAACAATAGATATTACTTGATATCAATAAATAGGGTCACATGACCGAGATATACCAAGTGATAATATTATCAAGAAATCAGGTTTAACCTGTTATCAATAATTAATATCGTACGACCAACAATGCCAAGAGATCAATATCGACAAGAAGTTCATTAGGTCAAGAAAGCACGATATAAGGGTTGTATGATTTAAAAGATCTCAACAAAGAATTGACAACTGATTTTCAGGTTAAAACAAGTTTGCAGCTGAAACCTTAACAACCAACAGCAAAGACTTCAAAGTCGAGAATATACTTCATAATTCAACATATCTTTCAAAGTGTTGCAGTGGAACATTAAGAATTATATGTGTGAAGACATATAATCCAACTCTAGTTTAAACAACCTTAAAGATGAACTTAACTAACAAAAGTCCGTACAAGCACACTCCCATCGTCATCCGAGCTAACCTGCACATTTAAAAATAACACGCAGGCTGAGTACTTCGTACTCAATGGGCACATGCCAAAATATTTGAAATCTTGCTTCTTAGAGTTAGAGATTAAACTTGCCATAAAGCATAAGCACAAGTAATGTTTCTCAAAAACAAACCTCTGCATGCTCAAACATTTTCTTTTCTGTAAATCATGTTTGTCTGGCCAGACGTATACTTTAGGATGTATGTACCAGATCTACAATCATATAATGATAGTGTTGAGAAGGAGGCCTCCTTCTCAAACACTTGTAATCGGCCCACCTTTTCGAAGGCACATGATTACAACTAAGTGTACATAAATCCTACCTTGCGTAGGACCGAATTCGTCTTCCTTCAGTAGATGGTATCATACATAAACTTAAAATATTTGACAAGTTAATCAACTTAAAAACATCACATATATATAATCACACATATATATATATATATATATGTGTGTGTATCATTTGTTATTTCTTTGGTTAAGAAAAGCCCACCTGGTATACTTAAACTTTAACTTCTTAACTTTGTTGCTCGTTCGACTTCTACTTTACGCTTCCTTTTCCACTTCCACTTGCTCCTTTAATTGAAATGGCATAACGAACTTCAGAACAAGAGTAACTTCTATCTAATAACGATTTCGATATTCTTAACTTCTAATTTACTTCGAAATTCTACGTCGAAACTCAACGAAACTCGAGAATTTCTAACTTAACTTCTTAAACGCTCTTAATCTATCTTAACTCATCATTAACCATCAACCATCAATCAAAATCACACTTAACATAATATTCATCAATCACTATTCATGACAATCGACTAAATCGATTTTAATTCGTTTAACGGATTCAGAAAATTCTCAAATTAACTCCACACACATTTTACAACCTTATATACATAATCACACATTTACTTCACACATTCGACTCGATTAAATATATAAACTCTCGACTCGGGAAAATCAACTAAAAATAGAAAAACTTTAATATTTTGAATTAAATTTTCAGAAAATTACACAATACTTAATTTTTATTAAGAAGTTTATAAATGCAATTAATTTCTCAATTAAAAATCAAATAATAATTTATTTTATTTAATTTATTTTCGGTCCTTTCGAAATTAGGATTTCTAGGATTCTTTTCTCTTCAAATTAAATTCTAACATGCTTATATAATTAACATAAGCTCAATTCCTCAATCAATTTCATTCAATTAATCATCAAATTAAAAACCCTAATTCATGAACCCTATATTTTGAAATTAGGCTAGGTTTAGGGTAATCATGCTCTCATTCATTTAAATCATGCTCAATCACACACATTATCATCATCTAAATTTATCTACATCATCATTGGGATTTTAAAACATCCATATTTCAAAATCCTAAATTTTTAACCCATTTATTTCGAAAATTTCAAAATAAATAGAAAGATTAGGAATTCGAGTTTTGATCCAACATCAAACATGCTTATAATTATTATCTAAGCTTAATTATAACATCATTTTCATCATACAACACATGAATCAAAAACATCTAAATTCTCAAATATTTCGAATTTCTTGAAAATATATTTAGGGTTTGCTCATGCTTAATTTAATCACAAATTTAATCTTCTAATTATAAAATAAGCATCATACTAAAAGATCAACATCATCTATGCATCTCCTCAAAAATTTTCGAAAATTTAAGAAGAATAAAAGAGGAGATTTAACTTTGATCTTGAGCTAAAAACTTGGAAGATCATAGATCTAACCTTACTTCATTACTTGAAATTGATTTGCTATGCTTTGATCCTGAACTTGGAGCTTGAACTTAAATAAAAATGGAAGAAACCTTAAGTGTGTGTATGTGTGTGTTTTGATCGAAATGAAGGAGATGAAGAGAAGAAGAATTTGATCACTTGCTATTTATAGATTAGAATGTTCTCATATAAATATCTAGATATTTTAGGCTAATTTTTTATTTATTAATTAATTAATTACTTAATCAAATCAATTAATTAATAATAAATAAATCCTCAATCAAATCTTTAATTTCTCAACATAGGAAATTCAATTAGGATTTCACGAACCTTAGATAAAAATTTCACAGAAAGATTCGGAGAACCGAATAGTTTTCAAACCGACCAAAACTAAAATTTAAGCGATAATTCATACAGAAAAATTACTTAACTAACTTAAATTCATCTTCTTGTCAAATATTGACCAAACATATATCATTCATTGATATATATCAAAACTTTATCGTTCGGATTAACCGAGATGTTCAAACTTATTTAAAACTCATTTTTACGGCAAAATATATCTGCCAGATAAAATTTTCTGAAACGAATTTTTTTTCTTTCACTGAAATTCTTATCTTTCTCACAAAATAAATTATTTTAATTACGCAAGAAAGACGGGATACTACACCCTTGCATGTGATCAACGGTTTATTCGCCACGGAAGTGGGTTTGAACTAAATTTGTGATTGTTTTAGGAAGAGTCGAGTCTTTGTGTTAATTGATTGATTAATGAAGGTTTGAATTTAATTATCCATTGAAATCAAAACCCTGGGATATCCTTTCTCTTATTTGAAACTCCAATTATTTTCTTTTATTTGCTTTTATTTATTTCTTTAGTTTAGAATTAAAACAAATCTTATCTTTTCAAGAGTCTAGATAGTAGGATAACAATTGAAAGTGGTACTTATTGGAATTAAATCAATCTCCTTGGATACGACCTTGCTTCCTTGTACACAATTGCACCCGTGCACTTGCGGTGTGAAAGAAAATAGCGAACAGTGTAAAACTTCTCATTTTACCTCACCATTAATGCAAATTCATTACTTTAATTTTAGATTTTTATGCAATAACTAGGACTAAAAAGAGTAGTTTGTCTATTTTTCTGGTTTACCAATTTTGAAAGTTAGAAACACTTATTAAAGTACTGAGGAAAAATATATATTCTCCCTCTATTCTTTTATAAGTGTTTTCTGCCATCAAATTATACATACCAAGGAAATAAAGAAATTTACTTATGTAACCTTAATAATTACCATAATAAATATATACATACAACTAATTATCAAATTACAAAAAAAATTAAATAAGGATTAAAATGAGAAGAATATCATAATTTTACTCTCAAGTTTTAAAATGAGACACTTAGTTGAAAAAAAAACAAACAAACAAAATTGAACACTTAAAAAAGAACGGAAGGAGTGTGGTATATATATATACATAATGTATATTTAAATTTTCAATTCCAATATAATCACTTGTATATATCTTTTATGTTATCCAGACGCTCGAACGTTGGATCTCATATATCAAAGGGAGAATTTTTTTAGTTCAATTCACACCGCTCTCCCACCCTAATTAAAATAAAGATAGAAAAAAAATTATCAAATGCACATGCACATAATTCGAGTTATAATCTCGCAGGCATTTATTTCTTAATTTTTGTTAAACTATTTAGTTTTTTTTACTCTTAAATCGATAGTTCAATCATTGAAATTCTTAATTGAACCTCTTACAAAAATAATTCTAGATTGATCCTCTCAAAAAACTAAAAAATAATAATTGATACTCCTTCCGTCCACAATAAATTTGCAACATTATGGATGACACGAACTGGGGAGGGTCAGCTGGGTAAATAACTCAGCTGGCGGTGCGGAAAGTGGTGGTTTGAAAACTTAGCTCGGTTACTTAGAAAAACTCAGTTTGAAAAGATTAACTTAACGTTTTCAACTTAGTCAGGTTGTGCAACTTTTAGAGAGACACAGCTGTCTTTGGAGAGCAGCTGTGTTGTGCAGTTTTGAACAAATATGCAATGATATGAAGGAGTTAGTACACAGCTGAATATAAAGCAAAAGTAAAGAGATAGAGTAAGAAGCACGCGAGTTTTTACGTGGTTCGGAGTAACACCTCCTACGTCCACGACCAGGTTCACTGGTAATCCACTACCACTTGGTTTCCAAGTACCAAGCAACTTCACAACTCTAACCCGAGCTGTGTTCCAACAGTTTGCGGGCACTGTCAAGCCTATACACCTTCAGTTTCCGGGTACTGAAGAACCTAACCACTCGAATTAAGCGCTTCGAGCAAGCGTACCTTTACCTAACCTTTCTGAGTTTGGGTTTGGGTATGGGGTTCCAACTATGAACGAGTTCTTACAATTAAGAACTTCAGAGTATGATAAACTCGTTCGAAATCTAGGCTTAAGATATAAAATGAGTTTGGCCTAGGGAACAGACGAAAAACTAAGCAGTTTCTTAACTAGAAACACTTTAAGATAAAGTGTTCTTTGATCTATATAGAACTGCTTGAGAGCTTTTGAAAGAATAATGATTTCAGATAATGAAAGCTTGTAGAGAGTTTTTCGTATCTGATCCTTTGTTCTGTACAGCTGGACCAGCTGTGTTTTGAACTCAGCTTGAATTCTCTTCAGCTTGATCAGGCTCTGCTGGATCACTCAGCTGAAGGTTGACGCCTGCTTTCTTTTGCTAGCTGACTCACCGTGAACACACTGGTCGACCGTCGTCTTCCGCTAGCCGACTCCCCGCCGTAGACACAAATCGGGTCGACTGCTGTCTTCCGCTTCCTTAACCTGTAATCCTAGAACATCTAAGGCTCAAACAGGCGAGCTGGAAAACACTATTTAGGTTGATGCGATCATCTATTCGGTTGGAGAATCAGTTGGGTTTTGGTATCAAATCGAAACCTTATAATTTTCCCAACAATTTCCTCCTTTTTGATGATGCCAAAACCTAACTGAGACAACTTATGACGCAGAAAAACTTGTGTTTTATTAAAGTAAGAAAATACATTATAACACAGGAAAAAGAAAGAAGGAAAAAAAATCTTCAAATCTTCAATCTTCAGTCCCAGTTGGCTGGGTCTTCTCTTCTGCATCCGTTGTTTCTTTCTTTTGACTCGTCTCTTCTTCACTCGATTCGATTCACTGTTCCTCTAGCTCAACAGTTTGCCTCTTCATTGACTTGTCTCTCTTCTCCCTTACTTCCCCCTTTTTGGCATGATCAAAACAGGGTGGGAGATACACACCATCGGCTGTTGCGATGTTTTAGTTTGGCGAAACTGTGGTTTTCAGCTCTGAGCAGCGAGGTTTAGAGTCTAAGTGGCTCAGCTGTTGTGTTAGCTGGCTCTTCTTCTGTTGCATTAGCCTCAGCTGTGATTGCAGACACAGCGTCCTTGGCCTGATTCAGCTGGGGCGGTCAGTGAGTGCTTGGAGGATGAGTTAGCACGGGAGATAGCATCTTCGAGTCGGGCATAACTTCATTCCTTGCAATTTTGCTTCTTCGCATTTCTTAGATTGAATGAGAAAGTCCGATTCAAGACTTGAGGGACTTGTATTCAGCTCATATCATCATCATCCAAAGCAGTGATCGTTGGCCGGTGATGTTTCTCATTTGAGCTTGGTGTAGGGACTTGAGCATCTTTTATTGAAAGATCTCGAAGAAGGTGTCCCTGTGGAGTCAAGGAACCGAGGAGAAGGCGGTTGAAGTATCCCATCCGTCTTGGGGTTTAAGCTTGGTTATTCAGCTGGAATACTCCGTTGCGGTGTTGGTGATGATTATGTTCACGCAGGGATGTGAACTTTTCTTCCACCGAAAGAAACGACCGCTTGTGGGCCTTCTGCTCCTCGGAGAGTGATTACGAATTCTCTCATAATGTCAGCTGGCTTCTCTGCTGACTGACTGAGCACCTTTGACTTGAGTCTTCGGTTTGAAGACAAGTGCTTCGCATATTTTGTCTCCTCAAGTTGTCTCCGATTCCCACGGACGGAGTTAGATGCATGCCGCTTTGTCTCCTGCATCTTTTTCTGTGCCTCCTGTGGCGGAGCAAGAGCTTTGACATGACTGCTCTTGAATACTCCGGTTTTATCAATATCTGGTCCAGGTCTGTTGACGTTGTTTTTTGCATCCCAGGGAGTTGTGTGTCCCGTTCTCTTCTTTTTTTTATTATGTTGAGAGAAATAGTGGGGCTGAGGAGGTCTTTTTCCTTTGTCATTCCCAGAAAGTTTTCTGCACCTTCCTGGTGGATGACGTTCTTGAGCTTTGCAGTCTCCTACTGCGCTGGCCTAGTTCTGTCGATGGGCTTCACCTTCTTCTGGACTTCCGTCTTCTTTGAGGTTCCTGAGAGTTAAGCAACTCTTATCTTGAAGCTTTGACAGATTCTTCAAGTTTGATCAGCTTCGGGAGATATATTTCTGGATTCCATGTTCTTCTTCTGCATCTTTTGTTAGTAGAAACAAACAATACCAATTGATGGAAATAAGAAAGAGTGCTGAAAAACTTTCTAGGGTTGATGCGTATATCTTCTAGCATATTTAAAGAGTTTTCTTGATGAATGGACGATCAAGATTTGTCTATTGATAAGAAGATCTAAGACTGGGAGTGATTCTCGCGTCATGTCAATTTCTTGATTAGAGAATGTGAGTTAATGCGCGAGAGAGAACGGTTGAGGCGTTTTGACTTTTGCCTCGAAACTCCCATTATTCAATTCTTTGCAGACTTTTAGTTAAGATTAATTAGAAATGACAAGATGTGAGTTGACAGAAAACAGATTGAGTAGGAGTAATTAATGTTGTTGCAAACCTCTCAGCTGATCATTGTAGTCAGCTGATACCTCGGTTGAGTGGGTGTGCTGGGTCATCGTGGTTCCAGCTGGTTCCCCCTCAGCTGAATAATCCTTTCCAATCAGCATCTGGTTTAGCTGAATTCTTTCTCAGCTGATATCAGTGACATTGATTCTGAATTTCAGTTGTCTGCTTCCGTTCAGCTGGGTCTGCTTCCGTTCAGCTGGGTCTGCTTCCGTTCATGAGTCTCCGTTCCGTTCACTTCTTCCGTTCTGGTCTGCTTCCGTTCAATTGGGTCTCGTTCCATTCGTGGTCTGTTTCCGTTCACTTCCGTCTGCTTCAAGTGAAGCATCGTCTCGGGTTGAGAAGCCCAAGTAATCCGCACATTTTGAATCTTGCTTCTATCAGCGGTTTTGTGAGAATATCAGCCCGCTGTATGTCTGTGTGAATTTTCTCAACAATCACATCCTTCTTTTCTACGTGATCTCTGATGAAATGATGTCGTACGTCTACATGCTTGCATCTTGTGTGAAGTACTGGATTCTCTGAAATGGCAATCGCACTAGAGCTATCATAGAAAATTGGAACCTGTCCAGTTTTTACTTCATAGTCATCCAGCTGATGTTTCAGCCAGAGAATTTGCGAGCAGCAGCTTCCAGCGGCCATATATTCTGCTTCTGTCGTGGAAGTTGCGACGCACGTTTGTTTCTTTAAAAACCAAGAAATCAACTTACTTCCTAAGAACTGACAAGTTCCTGAAGTTGATTTTCTGTCCAATCGATCTCGCCGAATTTCGAATCCGAGTATCCACCGTAGATTGTCTTCAGCTGGGTACCACAGCCCAACATTCTGAGTTCCTTTGAGATATTTGAGAATGTTCTTGGCTGCTTGCATGTGTGCTTCCTTTGGATCAACTTGAAATCTGGCACACACTCTGACTGCGAAAGAGATGTCTGGACGACTTGCTGTTAGATACAGCAGGGATCCTATTATCCCTCTGTATTTGCTGGAATCAACTGACTTCCCTTCGCCTCGGTTCAATCTTCCAGTTGGTGTTCATTGGAATCTTTACAGTTCTGCTGGATTGAACTCCATACTTGGCGATCAAATCTTTCACGTATTTGGATTGATTTATGAAGATCCCTTCTGAAGATTGCTTGACTTGAAGTCCTAGGAAGAAACTCATTTCTCTCATCATGGACATTTGGAACTTCTCGGACATTATCTCTCCAAATCTTTGGCATAAGAAGCTTGATCTTGATCCAAAGATAATGTCATCTACGTAGATTTGAACAACCAGGATATCTTCTCCTGACTTGATGGTGAAGAGAGTTCTGTCTACTGATCCCTTCTTGAATCCTTTGGATATGAGAAAATTTGACAGAGTGTCATACCAAGCTCGAGGTGCTTGCTTTAATCCATAAAGAGCCTTCTTTAGTTTGTAGACTTTATTTCCTTCTACTTCGAATCCTGGAGGTTGTTCAACGTAGACATCTTCTTTGATTTCTCCATTTAAGAATGCACACTTCACATCCATTTGATAGACCTTGAATTTGTGATGTGCTGCAAAGGCGAGAAATAGTCTGATTGCTTCCAATCGTGCTACTGGAGCAAAAGATTCTTCGAAGTCAATTCCTTCCTGCTGAGTGTAGCCCTTGGCAACGAGTCGAGCTTTGTTTCTGATGACGACTCCCAAGGTATCCACCTTGTTCTTGAATATCCATTTGAGTCCTATGACTTTGACTTCTTGAGGTCTGTCGACTAATTCCCAAACACAATTTCTGAGGAATTCGTTCAGCTCTTCTTGCATGGCATTTGTCCAAGGCACACTCTTCAAAGCTTCGAGAATTGATTGAGGCTCTGGCACTTGAGCTACGTAACACGCCATTAGAGTTGTGTCTTCATCATAGACCGTCAGTTCTAGCTCTACTGAGAGTTGAGCTGTGTCAGCTGCCTCTTGATGATCCGATGAAGCTTGAGCAGCTGAGCTTCTGGTTTTGACTTGGTCAGAAGGTTCTCCAATGATTGCTGATGATGGATGATCTTCAATCCATCTTCTCCTCTTACGAATTTCTTCTTCCAGTTGATTGATGCTTGAAAGGGCTAAATTTCGTCTGTCTTGGAGTTGCTCTGGAGTTAAGTCTTGAGAGATTGATTCTCCTTGATTTGAATTTTGAGGTGACTTCTGTAGAGGTTCAGCTAGAGATGGAGCTGGGGACTCAGCTGTGTTTAGATTCCCAGCTGATGATGTTCCCCCTTGATTTGGCGTTGAAGCTTCTTCTCGATTTCCAGCTGGTGGAGCTTCTTGGTTGATTTGAATTTCCTCCTCTGGCTCATTGTCCCAAATTAATGGTTCGGCCAGATTCTTGATTCTATTCTCTTGAGCCCTTGTCTGAATCAATCTTGAAGATTCTCCTTCGCTTCTTCATTTGATAGAATCTCTATATTCGAAGGAGGATTCGCCAAAGGTAACATGTGGAGTTACTTCGACTATTTGAGTTCTTCTGTTGAAAACTCTGTATGCTTTACTCACAGCGGAGTAACCAAGGAATACTCCTCGGTCTGTCTTTTCATCGAACGTCTTGAGCTGTGTCTTCCCATTATTGAGAATGTGACATTTGGATCCGAATACCTTGAAATATCCAATGTATGGTATTCTGTTGTTCCATAGCTCATACGGTATCTTTCCTTGCCTTGATGTGAGTAGGGAGCGATTCTGAGTGAAGCAAGCTGTGTTGATTGCTTCAGCCCAGAACTTCTTTGGAATGGCAGAGCTAGCTAGCATTGAGGTAGCTGCTTCCTTGAGAGTTCTGTTTCTTCTTCTCGCTACACCATTCTGCTGAGGTGTGCGAGCTGCAGATGTTTGGTGTTGAACTCCGTTCTTCTCGCAAAAATCATAAATAGTTTCATTTAGAAACTCCGTTCCACGATCGGATCTTATTGCCATTATCTTGCACTCCTTCTGTGTTGATAATCTTTCCACAGATAGGTAGCTTAGTTCTCGTTTCGCTCTTCTCGGTACAAGAATGATACCCATGTGAATCTTGAGAAATCATCCACAACGACCGCAGTATATTTTCTCGCCATTGAAGCTTGTCGGAGTAACCGGACCAAAAGATCCATGTGAAGAAGTTGAAGAACTCGATCGCCTGATCGAGCCGGCTTGAGAGAGAATGAAATTCTTGTTTGCTTTCCTTGTTGACACGCGCCGCACATATGACTTTTGTCATATACTTGATCCGGAATTCCATTAGCGAGCCGGTTCCTAGCCGCCTTGTTGATTGTCTTGAAGTTGAGATGATTCGGCCGTTCGCGCTGTACCACCGACTTCATTCTCGCTTTTTGATACAAGACAAGTCTCCGGAGGGCCGCCGTTCCGCCGCCGAAGTACATATTTCCTTCTCTTTTCCCTCTTAGGAGTATCTCGCTTGGTTTCCCCGTGCTTCACCGTGCATCCCCGTGCATCAAACTTGACGTAAAAACCGTTGTCGCGAAATTGGCTAATGGAAAGCAAGTTATGTTGCAATCCTTGTACATAAGAAACATTTGGGATTATAACATTTCTAGTTTTAAATGTACCATAACCTTTGGTTAGGCCTTTGGAGTTGTCACCAAATGTTACTTGTGGACCTGTACGCTCAATATACTCCTGAAGTAGATGCTTTAGGTGCGTCATGTGCTTGGAACATCCACTGTCCAAGTACCAAAGCGTTCTCATCGACTCCTCAGAGATGCGTCGATTCCTTGCAACCTAAACAAAAAGTTAAAATTCAGGTACCTAGTTTTAATTGGGTCCTTGTGGGTTAGACATAGATCCTTTGACGACCCAGATCTGCTTGATGACTCGAATTGGGTCATTTGATCTGATAATTCTCCCAGCTGAGTCGATATACACATTCTTTGTGTTCTTCTGTTGTTGCTGGCGGGGTCTTGATCTTCGTGTCTTCTTGTTTTGTTGTCTGGATTTCTTTTGGTTTCCAGCTGTGTGCCTAGCTGAGACGTTCCTTAGTCTCTGCTGTCTCATGTGATACTGTGGCTGGAAATGATTATCCAGCTGATACTCGTATGAGTGGTATCCAGCTGAGTATCTCTGATATCTTGGTTGATATCGATCAACGTGCTGGTGCTGTGGCTGGTATCTGTAAAATCCAGCCTGTGGTCTTCGTTGAGGTTGAGCACGTTGCTGTCTGAGTTGGGCTTGAGGTTGTCGCACAGCTGACCTTCTTGATGTCTGCTGTGTTCTCGACGGAGTTTGAGACTGTGTCACAGCTGTTCTTCATGACGTCTGCTGTGTCCTCGACGGAGCTTGAGAATGTTTCACAGCTGTTCTTCCCGACGCCTGCTGTTACCTCAACTGTTGATGCTGAGCTGCTGGGATTGAAGGTTCATTTGCACGTACAAACATAACCTTTGTTCCACTTGTGGAGGCAATGTTTGAGGCATCCTTTGATTCGTTGTATCCCAGTCCCGCTTTGAGTGCTGCTGGACGCTGAGCACTAATGATCTCGTCCATTATTGACGTGGCTTTGATGAGAGCTACTATCTTTTTAGATAGTACCTCTTCGGTGCTTTTCAGCTCAATGATCTCAGCTGACTTCCTTTCCGATTCAGCTGTGACCTTTTCCACATCTTCTATCAGCTGTTTCTTCTCAGTGTTGAATTTCTTCATCAGCTGATCTTGTTTTACTATTTTGTCTTTTAGTGAAACGACTTCCTGTTGGAGCTGAGTTGTATCAGCTGTGTCTGATACTTTTGTCTTTTCCAGTTCCGCCTTCAGCTCGGCATTCTCACACATAATGACGTCAAGGATCTCTTGAAGCTCCTTGGAATCGTTCATTACTTTCTCTACTAGACTCCAATCAGGTAGTCCAGATTCTGAGTCCTGTGTAGAGTGATCGTATGATGGTGAGATGTTAGATAGATTTAGAGTTCGAGACGTTACCTCATCTTCATCGATGCCGTCTGTTTGTCCCAAGAAGCATGTATCCCAATCAGGTTCATCATGGGCCATCAGGGCTTCTTCTTCCGAGTCTGAAAATGGCATGTCATCCATTTTCTTGCACTCTGATTCTTCATCAGTGATATAAGCTCTCCTTTTGTCTGCTGCCTTAGCTTTTAATTGGTCTTTGTCTTTCTTGGACAGCTTTGGACAATCTTGTCGGTAGTGTCACAGTTCCTTGCAGCTGAAGCAACCTTCACTGTTCGTTGGTCACCGACTTCTCATCACCGTCGCGTACTTATCTCTGTAAGTCCTAAAGAACTTCTTGTATTTGCCCTTGCTGGTGTTGAGTCTGTTATAATTTTTCACCATCATGGCAATTTCTTCGAGTAGCTCCTCTTTGCTCATATCCTTTTTGTCCTTCTTCATCTTGGAGGACTCAGCTGACTTGACATGAGCTGACTTTTCAGAGTTGGCTCTGAAAGCTATTTCGTTTGGAGCTGGGGTGAGTTCTCCGTCATTCTGTCTGCTTGAAGATTCTTCTTGAGTGATCTTCAAGTTGTATTCGTTGGCTTTTAAGAGTGAGAACAACCTTTCTGTAGATAGATCACCCAAGTCACTTCGACTTTGGTGAACTACCTTGTAAGTGTTCCATTTAGCTGAAAGAGCTGAAAGAACCTTTAGATTCTTTTCCCGCTGGGTATACTTCCCAGTTCTGATTGTCTCTATCTCAATGACTATGTTTGAGAACCTTAGCTCCATCGCTTCGATGGACTCGTTGGCTAGCTGTTTGAAGTTGTCGAATTTTTGGCAAGCTATTGTGAATTTGTTTTCTTTGATTTCTTCAGATCCTTCACATAGCTTGGCAAGTATTTCCCACATCTCTTTGGCTGTCTCGCACTTGATGATCTTACTCAGGTAGGCGTTTGAGACTGTTGATGAGATGGTGTTTCTTGCGAAGCTGTCCAGACCAGCTTGCTTTCGTTCTTCTGACGAGTAATCCTTCTTTGGCTTGAGAATTGGCCTGTATTCTGGTTGTCCTCCATCATGAGCAGGTACGAGTTCATTTCCTTGTTTATAGATAAGGATGGGTCCGTCTGTGATGACGTCCCACATCATGTCGTGATGTGCACAAAGGAAGCTTTTCAATCTGAATTTCCAGATTGCATAGTCGTCTACCGAGAAGGTGGGGAGATTCCTGTTAAGATAAGAATCCATAGACATGTGCAGTATGTAATAAGATGAGTTTTTCTGAAAAACGGATCTGTTCAGTTGACCACTGACACAGGGTGTCAAGAGAGATCTCTTGATACAGAAACGGTGGTCTTTTGAACCACTGCTCTGTTACCAATTGATGGTCCCTGAGCTGGGTACTTGGTGTAGAGGGGGGTGAATGCACCAAGTAGATTTTTTGAAACTTTTTCAAGTTAAAACACAGAGTTGGTGAGCTCAGTTATTGATCCAGCTGGGGAGGGTCAGCTGGGTAAATAACTCAGCTGGCGGTGTGGAAAGTGGTGGTTTGAAAACTTAGCTCGGTTACTTAGAAAAACTCAGTTTGAAAAGATTAACTTAACGTTTTCAACTTAGTCAGGTTGTACAACTTTTAGAGAGACACAGCTGTCTTTGGAGAGCAGCTGTGTTGTGCAGTTTTGAACAAATATGCAATGATATGAAGGAGTTAGTACACAGCTGAATATAAAGCAAAAGTAAAGAGATAGAGTAAGAAGCACGCGAGTTTTTATGTGGTTCGGAGTAACACCTCCTACGTCCACGACCAGGTTCACTGGTAATCCACTACCACTTGGTTTCCGAGTACCAAGCAACTTCACAACTCTAACCCGAGCTGTGTTCCAACAGTTTGCGGGCACTGTCAAGCCTATACACCTTTAGTTTCTGGGTACTGAAGAACCTAACCACTCGAATTACGCGCTTCGAGCAAGCGTACCTTTACCTAACCTTTCTGAGTTTGGGTTTGGGTATGGGGTTCCAACTATGAACGAGTTCTTACAATTAAGAACTTCAGAGTATGATAAACTCGTTCGAAATCTAGGCTTAAGATATACAATGAGTTTGGCCTAGGGAACAGACGAAAAACTAAGCAGTTTCTTAACTAGAAACACTTTAAGATAATGTGTTCTTTGATCTATGTAGAACTGCTTGAGTGCTTTTGAAAGAATAATGATTTCAGATAATGAAAGCTTGTAGAGAGTTTTTCGTATCTGATCCTGAGGTTGAAGACGGGTTTATATAGGTAGAGATTCAAGACTAGCCGTTGGAGGAGCCGTTTGAATCTTACCTACTCTTCTTAAATACAAGATTTGCCGTTGGGCGTATCTGCACCTGTCTTCATTTGTGTCACATCCTAGGTTCTGAAGTCTAGGATGCTGATCTGGCAATCCCTCATTGGTCGAAGTAGGTTGACTTCCTCTGATTCCGGGATCTTCTGCCTTTAGAGCTGGCTTTTGAATTCGTAGCCGGATCTGTCTTGAAGTGGAGTCTTCGAGAGATAGTTCCTTTGTTCTCGTACTGACTACCGTGTTTTGAACTCGGCTCGAATTCTCTTCGCCTTGATCGAGCTCTGCCGGATCACTCACTCGAAGGTTGACGCCTTTCTTTCTTTTGCTAGCCGACTCACCGTGAACACACGGGTCGACCGTCGTCTTCCGTTTGCCGACTCTCGCCGTAGACACGGTCGACTGCTGTCTTCCGCTAGCTGACTCCCGCCGTAGACACACTGGTCGACCGTCGTCTTCCGCTTCCTTAACCTGTAATCCTAGAACATCTAAGGCTCAAACAGGCGAGCTGGAAAACACTATTTATGTTGACGCGATCATCTATTCGGTTGGAGAATCAGTTGGGTTTTGGTATCAAATCGAAACCTTATAATTTTCCCAACACATGAGGTCTATTACTATAAATGGATGTGGCAATTTTTTTGTGTACGGACCAAAAAAAAATTATAACAAATTTATCGTGGACGAAAGGAGTAGTTTTCATATTCACGTCGTGAGAGTAGTATTTGGGGCCAAAATAATTACTTCTTTCGCATTATTTTGAGTTGGACTTATGAGTTGGAGGTGGGCTAGTATCTAAAATGTAATGTTTAACATGGTGAAAAGCCCGCGTGAAACCTAATAAGAATTTTACAGAGATTAGAATAAAATCTTGTTGGTGAATTATTTAAAAAAGGAAAAGAAAAATTAAATTAGATACTATTTCCGTGAATAATCATTTACCAATTTATTTGTTTTGGTTAGAATTTCTGTTGCAGTTTAGCAGAAAAATCATATTTCTATACCACACGCTCAACTCACTTTTCAGCACACAGGATCTTCAAAGTTCAAACCACGTTCAAATTCTGTCCATTATGCTCACCAGTGATGCATCCTATTTAGAAATTAATTAAATTCGTAATTATGCTCAAATTGTGGTTTTTCCATAATAAATAAAATTATCTAGTGTAAATATATGAACTTTAGTTAATTCTTTTTTCTTTTTCTTTTTTGAG
This sequence comes from Agastache rugosa, assembly GCA_031470985.1. Taxonomy (NCBI): domain Eukaryota; kingdom Viridiplantae; phylum Streptophyta; class Magnoliopsida; order Lamiales; family Lamiaceae; genus Agastache; species Agastache rugosa. Next base: position 6,369,480 of record CM062605.1, read on the forward strand.
AATTGAACTTTAGTTAATTCTGGAATTTGCCGTGAATTGTAATTCTCGCCCAAATCGAAATTAATATGGTTAAATTAATATTGAGGTGACATGCTTATTATTCAAAACAACGTAGTTTCAAATTTAAAATTATCTTAAAGAATTTATAGGTATTCCTTCCATTTCATTCAAAGTGACACGTACTTTTTATGAAGTGACACGTACTTTTTATTGATTAGTTTCATTCGAATTGGCACACTTTAAAAAAGAAAGGGGTTTATTGCCTGTAAATACACAACCTTTTTCAAATTCTGAAATTGCACATGGCTTTTTTTGTGCCTCAGTATGCATAACCTTTTTTTTTTCTAATTTTACAGAGGTCATCGTTTTTCTCCAAATGAATCACGCATGGATCATACGTGGAGGCCGGAAATGCCACTCTGGACAGCATGGACAACACACGAAACGATGTCGTACTATATTAAAGAAATGGCGTTGTTTAGACTAAAATCAAACTTATTTCCCCTCTTTTGCCTCTACGATTAGAACATTAGAGCTTTTGATGGTCCCGGAACGAGGTCTTCGGTGTAGAGGGGGGGTGAATACACCGAAGAGGGATTTTTGAAAACGATTGACAAATTAAAACAGAGTTAAGTGAGAGCTCAGTTATGAGTTCAGCTGACTTCTAAAGAAGGTGATCAGCTAGACTGATAACTCAGCTGGAAGTGCGGAAAGTGGTGGAAAGAAAAACTTAGCTCGTTCCCTTTACAAAATCTCAGAAAAACTTAGTTTCAGTTTTCAGTTAAGCAGGTTTAAAACAAATGCAGCTGGCTGAGTCACACAGCCAGAGAACTTAAGCTTTGAAAACTTGTGCTGTGCAAATGCGGTTAGTTCTTTAAATATAAAATGCAAAGACTTAATAAAGCAATAAAGAACACTGAATTTTAACGTGGTTCGGAGAGAGAACTCCTACGTCCACGACCAGGTTTTAGCTGGTAAATCCACTAAGGATAACCACTTGGTTTACGAGTACCTAGCAACTTCGCAGCTCTACCTCGAGCTGTGTTCTAACAGTTTACGGGCACTGTAGAAGCCTTTCTCTTTTCAGTTTTCGGGTACTGAACTACCTTACACTCGAATTTCGTGCTTCGAGAGGGCGTAACCTTGACCTAACCTTTTCTGGGTAAACGAGGGTTTTGGTTTCCAACTTTGAACGAGTTCTTACAATGAAGAACTTTGGAAGATGAACTCGTTCAGATCTAGGCTTTGGATTTACTATGATTTCTGTCTATTGATCAGACGAAAAACTAAAGCAGTTTCTGAAAGTAAACACTTAAGAATTTAAGTGTTCTTCAAAGAGTTAGATAACTGCTGGAGAGTTTTTTTTTAAAACTTGAGAGATTCAGAGAGGTTGAAAGCTTGTTGAGAGTTTTTCGTGTCTGATTCTGAGGTTGAAGACTGGTATTTATAGGTAGAGATTCAAATCTAGCCGTTGGAGGAGCCGTTTGAATCTTACCTACTATCTTATCTGTCGATCTGTCGTTGAGTGTATCTTCACCTGTCTTCATTATTGTGTCAGATCCTAGGTTCACCTTTCTAGGATGCTGAGATGTCGATCCCTCATTGGTCGAGGTATATTGACTTCCTCTGACACCGGGATTTCTGTCTTTCGAGCTGGTTTTTGAATTTAGAGCTGGATTGGGTAAACTGACTTGAAGTGACGACTTCAGAGTTAGTTCCCTTTTTGTCTGCTCAGCTGACTCTCTTGGACTTGAGTCAGCTCAATATATTCAGCTCCGTTGGATCTCCTTGGCTGGATCCATTCTTCTTGTCTTGAGAGTCAGTCTGACTCAGCTCAGTTTTTGAACTCTGTTCAGCTAAGAAACCTTTCAGCTGACTTTGGGTCCAGGTGTTTACACAGCTGGGTCTTCTTTCGTCTTCAGCTTTCTTACCTGTAAACTTAGAAAATCTAAGGCTCAAACAAGCGAGCTGAAATGCTTAACTTAGATTTGTACATTCATCTACTAGGTTGGAGAACAGTTGGGTTTTGGAATTGAATCAAAACTCTAGAATTTTCCCAACAATTTCCCCCTTTTTGATGATGCAAAAACCTAACTGAGAAAAACAACCTACTTCCCCCTAAATGAGAAAGTGGGTTTCAAAATGATAAGAATATTTCAGAAGATTAAATTCAGAGTTCAGTGCCTGGACAAAGAGTTATTGTCATCAGGGTGAGCTTGAGAGCATAAACATTTTAGTTTTATTAATCCACAAAGATGATTACAAGAATTACAGGATTAACAAACTGACAAAATAGACAAAATTAAATCCCAGTTGGCTGGGTCTTCATTTCTGCTGCTGCTGCTTCTTCAATCTATCTTCTTCCAGCTGCTCATCTGTTCTCAACCTGTACCGGTTGAATATCATCTGTTCCAGCTTCCTGTATTCTTCTTCGTTGTTTGCTTTGGAAATTTTTCTCCTGATCGCCCATCTATTTACTTCTGTGATAATTTTCGATTTGTCAGGAAGATGAGTTCCAGGTATCAGCAGAGACTGGATATGATACAGCTGGGGAGCAGTGAATTGGATCTTTGCGGTACTTGCAGCATTGAAGAATGCTTTCGCAGTCATCCTGTCTTGATGAAAAAGCTCATTGAGATGCATCTTGAAAGCAACATCTGGGGGCGTATTAGGGTAAGCTCCCAGATAGTAGTAATCTTCAATGAACTCAAATTTTGTATGTTCCCAGTCGTCGTTTAACTCTTCTGGGATCCATTCATCTGTTCTTCTCCAGTTCATCGGCATCTGAGACTTTTTCTTTGCTGCTCTTATGTTTGCTCTTTTCTTCTTCTGCTTCTTTTCTTCGGCATTGAGCAAACTTTCTTTCTTCTTTTGCTGCTCTTGAAAGCTTTTCATCTCTTGCTTTTGTTGATTCACAAAGTTGCAGAGCCATTGAGTATCATTGAACTGTTCTGGCGTGGCTCCACTAGCTTTGGCAAGAGGGATGATCATTTTGCTCCATTTTCCTTTCCGTCCAGCTGGTTCCTCTGCATCCAGCTCAGCAACAACTTCATCAATCTCAGACTGTATCACTTGGATTTCGTCTTCAGCTACAGCTTTCCCTTTGCCCGTCCTTGATGTTTTTCTCTTGTCATTACCTTCCCCCTTTTTGGCATTATCAACAAGAGCGGAGGAGAGGTTGACAACTGTCTCATTCAGCTGGGCCAGGGCTTTGTCAATATCAGCAATCTTAGCTGAGTTGTCTGCTGTGACGAGATTGAGCTGTGATGTGCTGTTGCTTCCAGCTTTGAACTGATTGTCCAGCTCCTTGTAGAGATTGAACAGCTGGTGAATGTCAGTTCTGTTGGAGAGAGTTTGCTGTTGGAGAGCTTCCAGCTGGCTGGATAAGTCGTTGACGCTTCTTTCCAGTGGAGCTTGGAGGTTTGAGATGATCTCAGGGACTCTCTTCTCTAGATGATTTGACTGATCAATTTGTTGAGAAACGAGAGATTGCCTGAGATCTTGACTGGTGCTTTCCTGTAGGTTCTGGGCAAATCTGTGGACTTCATCAATGGACTGTCCATTACACTGAACTTGCCATTCTACAGCTGTGATGCGCAGAAGGTTGTCAACATTTGATTTGAGTCTATCCTGGAATAGGATTTCCTCAACTTGTTTGGCGATCTCATCATTCATTGCATCAGAAAGCACATTAGGATCCGTCTGGGTCTCGGATTCGACTTGGCTGGGTTTTACTGTCACGATCTCGACCAGTGAGCGAGTGTCATCGGCATCTGGACTTTTTGGGGCAGCTTCGGTAGGCTCAACTGTTGCATTAGTTGGCCCTTCGTCAATCATTATTGCCTCGAGTTTGTGTCGGCGAGGACGAACTTCCTTGCGATCTCAACTGGAACAATCCAGCTGAGATTGTGTAGGTAAGAGGTGGCTCTTGAGATGACCTCCTCAGAATGTGGTACTTCATCCTGTTCAACCTTTTGGATGAGGATTTGGATCAGCTCGTCTTGATGCTCAAAAGCATCCTGAAGACTTCCAAATCCAAATATCTCTTGTAGAGCTGCTTCTTCGGCTTTGAGCTTATCAAAAGTGTAAAACTCCACAAGTTCTTCATTTGCGTACCAAGTAGCCATCTTGGTCGCTAGATAGAATTTGAAGTCGCTGACAACGACTAATGTTGCGGGTAGAGAAGCAAGAGAAGGAAATTGTTGCAGTGCGCTTTTTATTCCTTGAAGCCGGAGGTCCTCGAACCTCATGATAGTGGCAGCACGTGCAACGGCTCTGGGACTGAGGATTTCGATTTCCTCAGAGGAAGAGGGGCTAGATGGTTCAGTTTGGTTTTCATCATCCAGCTGCAAAGGATCGTCAGCTGGATGGGGCTCTTTAGGTGAGCTGGGTGCTGAGAATTGGATGGTTTCAGGTACTGAAGAAGTAGGAGAGGATGCTGGGTTGGGTACCTGAGGATGAAGAGGAAGGAGAAGAGAGTGTTGTTGAGAAGGAAGGAGAAGAGAGTGTTGTTGAGGAGTTCCAGCTGATGTGAGATCAGCTGGAGCGGGTTGTGAGGATGCTTGAAGAATTTGGCGAAGGGGAATAGCATCCTCCGGGTCAGGGGGGGGGGAACGGAGAGGCTGAGGGAGTGGATTCAGATCCAGCTGGCTTATCAGCTTGCTTCTCTGCTGTCTCCTCAGCTGGCTTGCTGGCTGCCTTAAATTTGAGCTTCTTTTTTGGCTGGAGGAGATACAGCTGGCTGAGATTCCTCCGGCTGCTTCCTTTTCCCGGCTTGAAAGGGAGAGGCATTCTGCTGCTTTGTCTCCTGCATCTTCTTCTTCCCTTCGGGGGCTGCTTTCTTCACCAAGTCAGAGAGCTGACTCTATTTTTCAAAAAGAATTTTGGACACAGGAAACTCTTTTGTGTCGTGCCACTTGATTTGCCGTCCAGTGGAGTAGTGTTCTATTATGCACGCCACCTTGGTGCATAGATAGATTGTCTCCCTACAGCTGTACCTGGTGAAGCTGTCATCTTCAAAGTAAATCTTTTTCGACTCTTTCTCCAACTTTCCCATGAAGAAGGAGAACCAATCCACAGGATCATTCCTGAGGATGGCTATCATTGGCTTCAGCTTGGGTATGCTGATCTCTCATTGAGATCCAGCGATACCAAGGATGCACTTCTGGGTGACATCCAGAAGTAGTCTGAATTTAGGCTTGAGCAGAGAAGCTTGGACATGCTCGCCCTGTAAGGTTCCGATTTGAACAGCATCTGGTCCAGTTCGACCTGGATCTCTTCTCTGGTGTAGTTGTCTGGGGAGCGGTCCCCAAGAGTCTTTAGTCCGAATAGCTTGCTCAACATTCGGTTGATGTTGATGTCGACATCCCAAGGAGTTGTATGCCCTGTCTTTTCCTTGAGATGTAGAGTGATGTTGGAGCGGAGACGTTCATCTCTGTTTGTCATCTCCATGAAGAATTATGCTACTTCCCGGCGGAAGATGTTCTTCGGTCTTGCAGTCGCCCATTGCAGTAGACCGGCTTTCTCGATGAGATCCAGCACCTCCTGGAACTCTGAGTTCTTGTAATTCTTGAGAGTTAAGCAACTCTCAAAGTGAAGCTTTGACATGAGATTCTCAGACTGGTTCGCTCCTGGTGTTATCTTCTTTGGTGCCATGATATTTTTCTGTATTAAAGAGTTAGAAGATACAAAGGAAAAGAGTTTTGCAGAAAGATAAGCAAGAACTTGTTATCTAAAATTTCAGAGATATGAAGGAAATTATGGCGCCGTTTGCATATCTTTGATATATATATATATATATCAACCGCTTATTTTGATGAACGGTTGAGATCGTGAGATCCGACTTTAAGATCTGCGGCTGGGAGAAATTTGTGCTACACGTTAAGTGACGTGCATAAAAAGAGTGTAGGTCACGCGCGCGTGAGGTAGTCAAAACGTTCTGACTTCTGCCTCGACTTTCCCGAGCTACAGTACCCTGCATGCTTTTCATTAAATGCGATGGGATTCGATTGGATGGATGGCTTATTGACAAATTCATCTAAGGAATGTCTGGATATTTGAATTAAATTCAAATAATTTTATCCTTAAATAGCATATTCCTCAGGAAAATAAATGAAAGACTGCAAACCTGTCAGCTGATCTTTGTAGTCAGCTGATACCTCGGCTGTGTTTCTTTATGTTGAGTTTCTCCTTCAGTTTTATTATCCAGCTGAGCTAGATTCCCCCTCAGCTGGTTTCCCTGCTTGAAATGAGTTCACGAACCGATTAGGTCTGGATTCTTCCAACTTGATAACCCAAAGGTATCCAGCTGAGTCTTATTCCCCCTCAGCTGGATGAAGTTCCTTCATCTGGATTAAGCAATCCAAGCAATCCACACAACATTTTGAATCTTGCTTCCATCAGAGGCTTTGTTAAAATGTCAGCTCGTTGGATATCTGTGTGAATTTTCTCAACAATGACGTCTTTCTTTTCCACGTGATCTCTGATGAAGTGATGTCGAACGTCAACATGTTTACACCTTGTGTGAAGGACTGGATTTTCAGATATTGCAATGGCACTTGAGCTATCACAGAAGATTGGAACTTGACCAGTTTTCACTTCATAGTCATCCAGCTGATGCTTCGACGGAAGAGAATTTGAGAGCGACGGCTTCCAATGCCATATACTCCGCTTCAGTTGTAGATGTAGCGACACACGTCCGTTTCTTTGAAAACCATAATATCAACTTGCTTCCTAGGAACTGACATGTTCCTGAAGTTGATTTTCTGTCTAATCGATCTCCAGCAAAGTCTGAGTCTGAGTATCCAGTCAGCTGCAAATTATCTTCAGCTGGATACCACAACCCAACCCTCTGAGTACCCTTTAGATATTTGAGAATGTTCTTGACTGCTTGCATATGTGCCTCCTTAGGATCAACTTGAAATCTGGCACATACTCCGACTGCAAATGATATATCTGGGCGGCTAGCTGTGAGATACAGCAGGGAACCAATTATCCCTCTGTATTTGCTGGGATTCACTGGTTTTCCTTCGGTTCCAGGTTCAATCTTCCAGTTGGTATTCATAGGGATCTTCACCGTTTTGCTGGATTGAATTCCATATTTGGCGATCAAGTCTTTCACGTACTTGGATTGATTTATGAATATTCCTTCTGCTGATTGCTTGACTTGAAGTCCTAGGAAGAAACTCATTTCTCCCATCATTGACATTTGGAATTGTTTTGACGTCAACTCTCCGAATTTTTCACATAAGACAGTTGATCTTGAGCCGAAGATGATGTCGTCCACGTAAATTTGGACAACTAATATATCTTTACCGAGTTTGATGGTGAAGAGGGTTCTGTCGACTGAACCTTTCTTGAATCCTTTGGATACAAGAAATCCTGATAGGGTATCATACCAACCTCGAGGTTCTTGCTTCAGACCATAAAATGCCTTTTTTAGCTTGTAAACTTTGTTTCCTTCTGCTTCAAATCCTGGAGGTTGTTCTACGTAGACATCTTCTTTGATTTCCCCATTCAGAAATGCACACTTCACGTCCATTTGGTATACTTTGAATTTGTGATGTGCAGCGTATGCAAGGAATAATCTGATGGGTTCCAATCTTGCTACTGGAGCAAATGACTCTTCAAAGTCTATTCCTTCCTGCTGTGTATAACCCTTGGCGACTAATCTAGCCTTATTTCTGATTATTATTCCAAGAGTATCCAGCTTGTTTTTTAATATCCACTTAAGTCCTATTATTTTGACTCCTTCTGGTCTATCGACTAGTTCCCAGACGCAGTTTCTGAGAAATTCATTAAGCTCTTCTTGCATTGCATTTGTCCAGGGCACGCTATTTAAGGCTTCGAGTATTGTTTAGGGCTCTGGAACTTGAGCTACATAACATGCCATGAGAGCTGTGTCTTCGTTGAAGACGGTCAGTTCTAGCTCTACTGAGACTTGAGCTTCATTAGCTGCTTCTTGAGGATTTGATGACGGGTTTTGAGCAATTGAATTTCTTGTTCTAACTCTGTCTGAAAGTTCTCCAATGATTGCTGAAGCTGGATGATCTTCGATCCATCTTCGTCTTCTTCTAATTTCTTCTTCTAGCTCATTGATGCTTGTTGTTGCTAAGTCACGTCTTGCTTGGAGATGATCTGGAGTCATATCCTGAGACTCGTTATGATTTGGATTAGAATTAGATTGATCTTGAGACGTAAACTGAGTGAATTCAGCTGAAGAGGGAGCTGGGGAGTCAGCTGGGTCTAGATTTCCAGCTGGCGGCATTCCCTCTTGGTCTGATACTGGAGATTCCTCTGGATTTTCAGCTGGTTGATTTGCCTCTGCTGAATTGATTTGAGGTTCTCCTGGTTCATCATCCCAAATCAATGGTTCGGCTAGATTCCGGATTCGAATTTCTTGCGATTTTTGAGCTGGATAGGTGTTTGATGTTCCAGCTGTGTTTCTTTGTTTGATAGACTCTCTAAATTCGAAAGATGTTTCATCAAAGGTGACATGAGGGGTCACTTCGACTGTTTGTGCTCTCCTGTTGAAGACTCTGTAAGCTTTACTTACAGTTGAGTAGCCAAGGAATACTCATCGGTCAGTTTTGGCGTCAAACGTCTTCAGCTGGGTTTTCCCATTATTTAGGATATGGCATTTTGAACCGAAAACCTTGAAGTACCCGATGAAGGGTTTTCTGTTATTCCATAGCTCGTACGGAGTCTTTCCTTGTCTGGATGTGAGTAGCGATCTATTCTGAGTGAAGCAAGCTGTGTTGATTGCTTCAGCCCAGAATTTCTTTGGAATGGCTGAGCTTGCTAACATTGAGGTAGCTGCCTCTTTGAGTGTTCTGTTCCTCCTCTCAGCTACACCATTCTCCTAAGGTGTACGTGCAGCTGAAGTTTGATGTTGTACTCCGTTCTTCTCACAATATTCATATATAGTTTCATTTAGAAACTCAGTTCCTCAGTCTGATCTAATCGAGATAATTTTGCATTCCTTTTGAGTCGTCAACCTTTCCAGCAGGGCCGGCAGCTTGGATCTTGTTTCGCTTTTCTGGTATAAGAATGAAACCCAAGTGAATCTGGAAAAGTCATCCACTACGACCAGAGTGTATTTCCTGCCGTTGAAACTCACTGGAGTTACTGGACCAAAAAGATCCATGTGAAGGAGTTGAAGAACTCGATCAGTTGAGGGCGTCGGCTTCAGAGAAAATGAAATCTTTTTTTGTTTTCCTTGTTGACAAGCACTGCAGATATGACTCTTGTCATAAACTTGATCTGGAATTCCATTAGCGAGCTGATTTCTGGCCAGTTTGTTGATTGTCTTAAAGTTGAGATGATTCAGCCGTTTGTGCCACGGCCAGCTGACTTCATTGCTACTTTTTGATACAAGACAAGTGTCTGGAGGGCTGATATTCCAGTCAGGAAAGTATATGTTAGCTTCTCTTTTCCCTCTCAGTAATACCTGCTTGGTTTCCCTGTTTTTCACTGTACATCCCTGTGCATCAAACTTGACAGAAAAACCATTGTCGCAGAATTGACTTTGGTTAAACCTTTGGAGTTGTCACCAAACGTTACTTGAGGGCCTGGACGCTCTTCGTATTCTTGGAGTAGATGCTTCAGATGAGTCATGTGCTTTGAGCATCCGCTGTCGATGTACCACAGTGTTTTCATTGATTCCTCTATGATGCGTCTTTCTCTTGTAGCCTGTCACAGAAATCAAAATTTAGGTCCCAAGTTGTGGTTGGGTCCTTATTGGTTAGTTAGAGATCCCTTTACGATCCAGATTTGTTTGATGACTCTGATTGGATCATTTGTTCTGATAATTCTCCTAGCTGTGTCTATGAACACGTTCTTTGTGTTCTTTGTTTGACTCTGTTGGCTGGGTTTTGCTCTGTATCGTCTCCCAGCTTGATTTCTTGATCGTTCAGTTCTTCTTTGGTTTCCAGCTGAGTGTACAGCTGAGACATTTCTTTGTCTCTGTCTCTGCTGTCTAACTTGGTATCTCGGCTGGACTTGATAATCCAGCTGGTAATCATATGACTGATATCCAGCTGGATACCTTTTTTGATATCTCGGTTGATATCTTGCCACTTGCTGCTGATGATGCTGGTGTTGATGTTGTCCAGCGTCATTCCTTCGTTGTGGTTGAATCCAATGTTGTTTAATTTGTGCCTGGGGTTGCCTTACAGTTTGTCTTCTAGGACCTTGCTGTGTCTTCTTTTTCCCAGTCTGTTGTGCAGCTAGAGTTGGATTCTCTTTTGCTTTCACAAAAGTTACCTTGGTTCCACTTGTAGTTGCAACATTTGTTAAATCCTTAGACCCATCATAACCCAATCCCGTCTTTAATGCTGCTGGTCATTGTACACTAATTATTTCATCCATCGTTGATGTAGCTTTGATAAGTGCTACCAGCTTTGTGGTTAGTGTGTCTTCTGACCTTTTTAGTTCCAAGATCTCAGCTGACTTTCTGTCTGACTCAGCTGTGGATTTTTCCAAGTTGTTCCACCAGCTGCTGATCCTGTTTGACTATCTTTTCGTTGAGCGACACTATTTCCTCTTTGAGCTGTGTAGCATCAGCTGCTTCTGATGCTTCTTTCTTTTTCAGTTCTACCTTCAGCTCAGCATTTTCACACATTATGACATCAAGAATTTCTTGTAAATCCTTGAAGTCATTCATGACTTTCTCCACCAGATTCCAATCAAGTTGTCCTTCTGATTCAGAGACCTGCGTAGAGTGTTCGTGTGATGGTGATGGGTTAGATACGTCCTGAGTTTTAGAAGTTACCTCATCATAGTCGAGTCCGTCTGTCTGTCCCATGAAGCAAGTATCCCAGTCTTGATCATCACGGGCCATGAGTGCATCTTCATCTGAATCTGAGAAAGGCATGTCATCATCTATTTTGTTATACTCGGACTCTTCATCAGCTATATATGCTCTTCTTCTGTCAGCTGCCTTAGCTTTCAGAAAATCTTTTTCCTTCTTTGACAGTTTGGGACAGTCCTGCTTGTAGTGTCCCGGCTCTTTGCAATTGAAACAGCCTTCCTCTGTCCGTTTTGAGGAGTCAGCTGGCTTTTCATCAGCTGCAGCGTACTTGTCTCTGTACGTCTTGGCAAATTTTTTGTATTTGCCTTTGCTGGTATTGAGTCTGTTGTAATTTTTCACCAGCATGGCAATTTCTTCGAGTAGCTCCTCTTTGCTCATATCCTTTTTGTCCTTCTTCTTCTTGGAGGACTCAGCTGACTTGACATAAGCTGATTTTTCAGAGTTGGCTTTGAACGCTATCTCTTTTGGAGCTGGGGTGGGTTCTCCTTCATTCTGTCTACTTGAAGACTCTTCTTGGGTGATCTTCAAGTTGTATTCGTTAGCTTTTAAGAGTGAGAACAACCTTTCTATAGATAGATCACCCAAGTCACTTCGACTTTGGTGAACTACTTTGTAAGTGTTCCATTCAGCTGAAAGAGCTGAAAGAACCTTTAAATTCTTTTCCCGCTGGGTGTATTTCCCAATTCTGATTATCTCTATCTCGACGACAATGTTTGAGAACCTTAGCTCCATCGCTTCGTTGGACTCGTTGGCTAGCTGCTTAAAGTTGTCGAATTTTTGGCAAGCTATTGCGAATTTGTTTTCTTTGATCTCTTCTGACCCTTCACATAGCTTGGCAAGTGTTTTCCACATCTCTTTGGCTCTCTCGCACTTGATAATCTTACTCAGGTAGGCGTTTGAGACTGTTGATGAGATGATGTTCCTGGCGAAGCTGTCCAATCCAGCTTGCTTTCGCTCTTCTGTAGAGTATTCCTTCTTTGGTTTGAGAATTGGCTGGTATGCTGGTTGTCATCCATCATGAGCTGGTACGAGTTCATTTCCTTGCTTATAAATGAGGATGGGTCCATCTGTAATGACGTCCCACATCATGTCATGGTGCGCACACAGGAAGCTTTTCAATCTGAATTTCCAGATTGCATAATCATAGACTAAGAAGGTGGAAAGATTCCTGTTAAGATAAGAATCCATGAAGAGATGTACAAGATGCACTAGTATGAGTTGTTCTGAAAAACGGATCTGTTCAGTTGACCACTGATACAGAGTTTCAAGACAAATCTCTTGATTCAGAAACAGAGGTCGTTTGAACCACTGCTCTGATACCAATTGATGGTCCCGGAACGAGGTCTTCGGTGTAGAGGGGGGGTGAATACACCGAAGAGGGATTTTTGAAAACGATTGACAAATTAAAACAGAGTTAAGTGAGAGCTCAGTTATGAGTTCAGCTGACTTCTAAAGAAGGTGATCAGCTGGACTGATAACTTAGCTGGAAGTGCGGAAAGTGGTGGAAAGAAAAACTTAGCTCGTTCCCTTTACAAAATCTCAGAAAAACTTAGTTTCAGTTTTCAGTTAAGCAGGTTTAAAACAAATGCAGCTGGCTGGGTCACACAGCCAGAGAACTTAAGCTTTGAAAACTTGTGCTGTGCAAATGCGGTTAGTTCTTTAAATATAAAATGCAAAGACCTAATAAAGCAATAAAGAACACTGAATTTTAACGTGGTTCGGAGAGAGAACTCCTACGTCCACGACCAGGTTTTAGTTAGTAAATCCACTAAGGATAACCACTTAGTTTACGAGTACCAAGGAACTTTGCAGCTCTACCTCGAGCTGTGTTCTAACAGTTTACGGGCACTGTAGAAGCCTATCTCTTGTTCAGTTTTCGGGTACTGAACTACCTTACACTCGAATTTCGCGCTTCGAGAGGGCGTAACCTTGACCTAACCTTTTCTGGGTAAAGGAGGGTTTTGGTTTCCAACTTTGAACGAGTTCTTACAATGAAGAACTTTGGAAGATGAACTCGTTCAGATCTAGGCTTTGGATTTACTATAATTTCTGCCTATTGATCAGACGAAAAACTAAAGCAGTTTCTGAAAGTAAACACTTAAGAATTTAAGTGTTCTTCAAAGAGTTAGATAACTGCTGGAGAGTTTTTTTTTAAAACTTGAGAGATTCAGAGAGGTTGAAAGCTTGTAGAGAGTTTTTCGTGTCTGATTCTGAGGTTGAAGACTGGTATTTATAGGTAGAGATTCAAATCTAGCCGTTGGAGGAGCCGTTTGAATCTTACCTACTCTCTGATCTGTCGATCTGCCGTTGAGTGTATCTTCACCTGTCTTCATCATTGTGTCAGATCCTAGGTTCGCCTTTCTAGGATGCTGAGATATCGATCCCTCATTGGTCGAGGTATATTGACTTCCTCTGACACCGAGATTTCTGTCTTTCGAGCTGGTTTTTGAATTTAGAGCTGGATTGGGTAAACTGACTTGAAGTGACGACTTCAGAGTTAGTTCCCTTTTTGTCTGCTCAGCTGACTCTCTTGGACTTGAGTCAGCTCAATATATTCAGCTCTGTTGGATCTCCTTGACTGGATCCATTCTTCTTGTCTTGAGAGTCAGTCTGACTTAGTTCAGTTTTTGAACTCTGTTCAGCTAAGAAACCTTTCAGCTGACTTTGGGTCCAGCTGTTTACACAGCTGGGTCTTCTTTCGTCTTCAGCTTTCTTACCTGTAAACTTAGAAAATCTAAGGCTCAAACAAGCGAGCTGGAAAGCTTAACTTAGGTTTGTACATTCATCTACTAGGTTGGAGAACAGTTGGGTTTTGGAATTGAATCAAAACTCTAGAATTTTCCCAACAGCTTTTCATCACCAAGCGAGCAAGAAAGGGAGAGAGAGAGAGAGCGAGAGAATTGAACTGTGCGCTGAGGCAAAAGAGGAAAAATAAGTTTGATTTTGGTCTAAAAAGACGTCGTTTCCTTTAAAATAGGACAACATCATTTCGTTTGGTCGTTCCGGCTGTCCAGAATGGCATTTCCAGCCTCCACGCGTGATTTAATTTTGGGGAAAATGATGACCTCTGTAAAAATAGAAAAAAAAATAAAAGGTTATATATACTGAAGCTAAAAAAAATAGTCATGTGCAATTTCAGAATTTGAAAAAGATTGTGTATTTACAGGCAATAACCCCCCAAAAGAAACCACTCACACTTACAAAAAAGGTCTACCACTTTTTATCTTTTTAATTTTTATTTAATAATTCTTCTCCTCATTAATAACTGTGTTCAAAATAAGTGTCACTGTAATTTTTTTCCATATCACCATTCTCTATGTGTTGAATTTTTCCACCCAAAACCCAACAGGCATCCCAAAAACCAACAGGCATCCTAACAAACTTGGTGAAATTCCTCACCCCAATTTGAGGAAATTGGGAATGGAGAAAAAAGAACAAAATTAGGAATTGAGGAGATCCGAATTGAGTTTTGTTGAATGTACAAGGGGGCTGTCAGTGTCAGCCAGAGAGGTAGAGTCGCCGCCGCTAAAGGGAGGCACGAACGGAGGAGGTAGGTCGTTGCCCGACGACTTGGTGGATCGCTCGGTGAACCATCGCTAAGGCTGACCTACGCGGTGGCAGCGCTGTTGCGAGGCAGAGAGTCGTCACCGGAAATAGAGAAGATGAATGTCTGGAGAAAAGGATTTTCATTTTGGGGTTTCAAATTTTTCTTGCTGTTTAACATGAAAAAAAACTTACTGTGTTTACACCACAATTTTATTTATTATGAAAAAAAATTAGAATTTAGGTATAGTTTATAAATTCACACCAAATTTTAATTTCTTTAATTATCATTCAAATCCATGTGTCAATTCATAAAAAATACTCCCTCCTGTTCAATATATTTGACGTCCTAAGCTCCTACACACAATTTAATAAAAAATATTTTTACCTAAATTAACCTTACTTATGATCATTTATTTTAATAACAATCAGTATTTTGTGGAAAATGAGAAGATCAACTTTATCAACTTCTCCAACTCACATGCGCGGACTACATGGGGCTTGGCTTTGAAATCAATTGTACAATACAAAAGACTGATTTGTCTTCTCCAACTCTGATTTGGAGGCAAAATCCGAACAAATTAAAATACACACTTAAGATGAAACAAATTAAAAATACACAAAGTTACAATTTTACCCTTCTATTTTAGCTATTGACAAGACAAAATTGATATGTACAGAAATGACGTACTATGTATTTTTTCATTACGTATTCTTACGTGTATTCTACTAAGAGATCCATGCTTTCAAAATAGTATCAGAATCCTAGGTTTATTTGGAAATTATATTTTATTATTACTTTAAGTATTATTTCCTAACAGAGAAAACATCAAGAATTTACATGGATCTGGACGAATGTTCGAGATGTCAGATGTGAATGTTATAGGTTCTATCTCCGAAATTCGGAGAAAGAAAAAACAAGTCACCAGAGTGATTTATTATTCTGGAAAGAATCTTTTGACCACAAGGTCAAAAATGGAGTCGCATGATGATGGACAGGCATCAACAACTTCTAGTAAATGCTTACCTCGATGAAGCATTACAACACCTGATGAACAGAGACCAAATACTCTTTGCCCCGGATAGGAAATGAGTGAGAATTATGTTGAGTGTTGTTGAAGGAGTTTGCATCAAGAAACTATCTGTTGCAATCGTGTGGTTGGACGAGGTCCCTAAAATTCTAGTATACAACCCGACAACATTATGATCAAAAGGTATTATGTTGGTATGTGTTGAATGTTTTATACAGAAGTGTAATGGACCTGATAGTATTTAATAATTTATCTCCAATTGAAAAATGGATTGGAATAAGCAGAATAGATAATAAAGAAATTCAATAATAGGGTATAATAGTAATTTGTGTATTTCTCATTAGTTTCAACATAAGAACTAAAATTTCTATTAAACATCGGGGAGAAGTCGTTAAGAGATTTAAATAAAGAAAAATATACAATTTTGGCCATATAAATTCACAATTCGACAGGTTAAGACAAACTTAACATAATATAAATTTCATACCCCAATTTATAACAATTTTAATCATTTAGTGATTTCCAACGCCGGAAAGTCGAGTTAGCCTGCAATCGGAAATTATATGTGGCATTTCCACTCGTGTATATTTATTGATGTGAAAATTTGGGATAGTCCACGTCATAAAAAAGACATCGTTTTATGTATGTTGTTTTTAAAAAAAGGGCAAATTGCATAAAAATTCCCCACTTTTTACCAAATTCTGGTTTATTTCCCGATCTTTTAATTTTTTTTTAAATTCCTCACCTTTCAATCTTTCTCAATTTTATCCAGGCGAACAATTTTCGGTGAATTAAATGCTTACATGTCGCAATAAATGCTTACCTGTTATTAGTAATGCTGATCTGTTATACGTGTGGCTTTTAAGTGGTATGAACGACGTCATTTACGATAATACACAAAACGACATCGTTTACAATAATACACAAAACGACGTCGTTTATTGAATGATTTAGAAAGATAGAATAATATGCACACGACTCCTCAGTTGACAGATTCTCTAGTTTGCTCAAATCCCTAATTCTCTGTTAGTTGTTGCGATGAAGTCAGTAATTTTACAATAAAAAATAACTTGAAGTTGGTAATTAGGATAATTTATTATTTCTTTTTGTCTTCTCGTGTTTATCTTCTTGTGCGAACAAGTGGGGGTGGTCCCAGAAGTCGACGCAAAAAGCGAAGGTTGCAGGAGTAAGGGGGACAGGTAGGTCTCTAATCTCGTTGTTTATGTATTATTGATGCATTTTTTGGATTTTTTTTGCAGAAAATCAATTTTTTGAAATCTTCTGTTAGGGTTTGTGATTTTTGATGTCTTCTATTAGAGTTTGTTGCTGATTCATGTATTTCTTATTGATTCATGCTATTTTTATACTTTTCAGTGAATCATTCGCTGTTTATGTTCATCACGGTGGTCAGTTTATGTGTTTAGAGAATGATGATGTTTATGTTGGGGGGAATGCGAGGGACGTTAGACCTAGATCCAGACCTCTTTGGCTATTTTGATGCGGTAGAATTAGTAAAAAAAATGGGGTATGCTAGTTGGGAAAAATTGTGGTATCAAATCCCTCATTCTAACTCATATAGAGTACTGAAAAGTGATAAAGAAGTTATGACCATGTTATCCAATCTTAACCCGAATACTAGGGTTCTTCATATGTATGTTGAGGGTGGGAAAACTGGAAATGCTGATGAGGGTGGTGCTACACAAAGTGAGAGTGGGACTGTTGCTAATGACAATGATGGGGGATCTGTTACTAATGAGAATGGGAGTAGTTCTGTTGCTAATGAGAAAGTGGGTGAGACAACTACATCCCATGAGAAAGATGGTGAAGATGCTTTTGTTGATTTTGATTTTGGTATTGACTGGAATGACTTTGAAGTACATGGTTTAGATGTGAATGAAAGTGTAGAACAACAAGATTTAAATGTGAATGAGGGTGAAAAATATAAGGATGAGGGTGAAAAACAGAAGGATTTTGACTTGAATGAGGGTGAGGGTGACTTGAGTGAGGGTGAGTGGAGTGATGAATTCAGTGAAGACTCAGATTATAAACCTTGTGCTGGTGAATCATCTGATGATGAATTAGATGATACTGAATTAGCATCTGATGATGAAGAACACATAGAATCTAGGGAGAAGGTGAGGACTGGAGAGAATGTGTTTGATTTAATTGATTTAGTTGGACAACATGGACTGGGGTATAAGCAAGGGCAATTTCCTGAAAATGTGGCATCTGATTATGAATCCTCTGATGGTGATGTGTGTTCAGATTCAACAGATGATGAGTTAGATGGTAGAAGAAGTAAGAAGTTCAGGTCAGTCTATGATCCGAGGTCTAATCCTAAAACACTTGAGCTTAAGCTTGGTATGAGATTTGAAGATGGATACCAATGTAGGCAAGTTTTGAGAGACAATGCCATAACACATGGCATGTACATCAAATTTAGTAAAGTGGGTAAGCATAAGTGTGAGGAAAAATGCAAACCACCATGTCAGTGGAGATTGTATGCTTCTCTTGTGCAAAATGAAGACAAATTTGTGATCAAGACATATAATCCTAAGCACACTTGTACAAGGAAAAATAATAACAAGCTTGTAAGTTCAAACTGGATTGCTAATAAGTATTTGAATGTGTTCAGAGTGAACCCTAATATGCCTATTAAACACTTAGCAGAGGACATTAGGAGGAGATTCAAAACTCTTGTTCCTAAGGACAGATTGTATAGGGCAAGATCCCTTGCTCAGGGTATGATTAGAGGATCATTTGAGGAGCATTATGGCTTACTTAGGAGATATGTGGCTGAATTAATTAGGGTTGATAGAGAAGGAAAATACCAGTTACTTTTGGGTGATGGGGCTGTTTTCAATGGGCTCTACATAAGACATAGTGCACTCAGAAATGGCTTCAAAAAGAGCTGCAAACCAGTGATATGGCTTGTTGGTTGCTTCCTTAAGACCTATCTAGGTGGAATATTGTTGTGTGTTGTTGCTAAAGATGGGAACAACCAAATGTTCCCTATCTCTTGGGCTGTGGTGGAGGTTGAAAATGAAGAATGTTGGACTTGGTTCTTGGGTTGTCTCCTTGATGATTTGGCTATCTCAGATGGAAATGGTTGGACATTTATAAGTGACCAACAAAAGGTACTATTTAATCTCTAAAATAAATTGCATGATTGTTATATATTGAGTAACTTATAACATATTTTTCTGTTTTGTCTTATTAGGGACTAATGAATGCTGTGAGCAAATTAGCACCATTGGCTGAACACAGAAACTGTGCTAGGCATGTGTACATGAATTGGAAGAAGCAGCATAAGGGAACAAGCCTGAAGAATATTTTCTGGAGGACTGTGAGAAGCACCTATATACAAGAGTACAAACACCATCTGGAAGAGATGAAAGAAGAAAATCAAGATGCCTATAAAGACTTTGTTGCAAGAGATGTGAAAAAATTATGTAAGGCTTTTCTTTCTTTAAATCCATGTAGTGATATGATAGATAACAACATAGCTGAAACATTCAATGGTTACATCCTACATGCAAGGGGGATGCATATCATTCACATGTGTGAGGATATTAGGAAATCCTTGATGGTTAGGCAGGTTGAAAAGCTTAAGAATATGGCTATGGTACATGATAGAATCTGCCCAGCTATTACAAAGAAATTAGAAAAGTTGAGGGAGGAAAGTGTGCAGGCTTATGTATACCCCAACTTAAACAAGAAGTATGAAGTGCACTACAATGGAGTTTTTTGTGGACATGAACATGAGTTCATGTACTTGTAGAAGGTGAGACTTGACTGGAATCCCTTGTGTGCATGTTTGTTCTGCTATACAATTTCAGTGTGAAGAACCAGCAGCATATGTACACTCATACTACACTGTAGAAAGGTATTTACAAGCATACAAGTTTGCTTTAGAGCCTTTAGTTGGTGAGAATATGTGGCCTGAGGTTGAGGGATACAAGGTTCAACCTCCAACAATTAGAAAAATGCCGGGCAGACCAAAGAAGGCCAGGAGAAGGGATCCTGAGGAAGACCCTAAGAATCCAGATAAGCTCAAGAGATTCGGGCTTGTCATGACATGCAAAAACTGCTATAAAAAAGGGCACAATAGAAAGACTTGCACAAATGCAAAGGTTCCAGCTCCAGCAAAGGTATTTACTTTCATTTCTTCTAATTTCACTCATGTATCATTTCACTCATATATGTTTCATCAATCAGGGAAAGAGAGGTCGACCAAGAAAATTCTCAACTGAATCACCAAGGCCACAAATGATGAAAGGGCCTGCAACCTTTAAATCTCAGAAGACTTTAGGGGCAAGTATTTCTGTTTCAAATGAGCTTTTCAATTAAGTGTTCTGTTTATCTTTTCAGTTTCTGGAAACTGTGGTTCTAATGCAAGAAATTTTCACTTATGTAATAGATGCCAAAGCAAAGAAGACCAAGACACCAAACAACCTCCTCAACTTCTACAAACACCAATGTTAGTAGAGCAAAAGAGGGTCCTTCTACGCAAGAGAGTAGGAATCCATCAGCTGAGAATTAGAGCTTGAAATTGGCATTAGGCATATTTTTGTGCACAAGTTCACATGTTCGAACTTGTTACTTTTGTAACTTAAGTACACTTGAATGATGATAACTTTGTTGTGACTTAAGTACACTTGACTGCCATCCATTTTGTATGCTCAATATTTAGTTTTAAATTGTTACTTATCAATGAAATGATGGCACTGCTTTTGGGATTATATTGTGCACCCTCTCAAAAATTTATATTTTCAATCCAAAGCATAACCAAATATGTTCAAAATAGATACTTAAACATCACACGAAATAACAGGGACACATGATCAGACCCTTGAACATCCTAAATAACAAGAAATAAATCCTTAAACAAATTTCAACTACTGAGAATTCATAGCAAATTACATCAGTTAATCATCCTAAACTTACACTTCAAATTTCAAGATTAAAATTCATATCAAACTACATCACCCTAAACCCTAGATAACAACAAATTAAACATCAGGAAATCATCCTTAATGCATTAAAATGACTAATACTACAACAGCAAATGCAACACCCAGTCCCCTTATCATCCATCCCATAGTTTTCATATTTTTGGCCAATTTCTTCAAGTTTTCAACATCTGCAAGAACTTCAACAGCTTCGAACTGTGCATTTAACTCTTCATTCTCTTCAATACCAGAAATGTTGTCGCTTCTCCTATCTTTAACCGTTGAGTTCATGAGTCGCTTTACTGCCAGATCCCTCTCAAGCTTAATCTTTTGGAAACAACGTTTATAGTACGTCGTTAGCTCCGGGTCAAGCCAATCCCAGTAGCCACAATCACCCCACTACATTCGAAATAAAAATATCACGCTCCAATCAATTGAGTAGAGCGTTAAATTCAAATATAAAGTTGAATTTCACTTACCCGGCCTCTGTGACGACAATAAAAATAGCGCCTCTCTGGGTTCTCCAAACTATTTAAAGTCTTCATGACTGCACGTTCTCCACATTTGCAAAGCCTTTGGTATTCGGGTTTGGACGTATTCATTGAGCCAGTTCGTGAAGACAAAGAAGCCATCAACGATTAACACAACCAAATGCGAGAAAGAGAGGAAAAATCTACAGAGGGGATGAAGCGGGAAAGAGGGAGAGAAAAAGGGGAAATCTACAGAAACACAAAATCGATATGCCCTAAAACGTAGATAAGTGTTTCTTAGAGAGGAAACGACGACGTTTTTCATTAATTAAAACTACGTCGTTTGCTCGGTCTCGCCGATTTGCCATATAAGCATTTTCGGCCTCCACGTCAGCTTCAATCTGGGGAAAATTGTTCGCCAGGATAAAATTAAGAAAAATTGAAAGGTGAGGAATTCAAAAAAAAAAATTAAAAGGTCGGGAAATAAACCAGAATTTGGTAAAAAGTGGGGAATTTTTATGCAATTTGCCCTTAAAAAAAATAAGAAATAAAAAAAATTAATTAATAAGCCATAATTAAAGATTATTAAAACTCTAATAGGAGATTAATAAATCCCAATGGGGAAGAATTAAAGAAAAATAAAAATAAAAAAAGAAAAATAAAATAAAAAAGGCGGGCGTGTGTGCTACTAGACGCACTTCTGGGGCGCACGTGCCCATTTGGACCATTCATGGGGCGCACGCACCATGCGCGTGAAAAATCTATCGCACCGTGCAACCGGATTTATTCAAGTTTTTGTCTTAAAAAAATTGGGTTGAAACAAGACATTGAAGGCGACAAAATTGATAAAAGAAAAAAAAAGAATTATAAGCACTTGCACTATATGTGGTTATTTTCGTTTTCTAGAAGGTAAAAACTCCTGTGCAACATGATGTACCATACATCCGGTCCGACCCGCCCGGTCAACGTTGACCGAGTTGACTTTTTATTTTTTATTTTTTTATTTTTTTCAAGAGTCGAGCGAGGGGAGACGAAGGCCTCAGAGCGAGCTAAAAACATTAATGTTGCCACAATCATTATCTATAAATTAAAATCGGAGCCGAAGGCGGAGAGGAAAAAAAACCGAAAAAATCAACGGTCAGACGTTGACTGTTGACCGGTCAACGCTGACCGGGGTCGGGCGGGTCGGGTCAACCGACTGTATGGGTACAGCCTGCTGTACCCAAGTGCGGCTCCTTCTAGAATTATAAGCATGTCATGTTTGTGTTAGTTGGATCACAATTCATAAGATCAATCAAGTAGGTTGTCTGTTGATTTGAACTTGATAAGTGGATAATGTCTGAATTTGAAGCAACTGCAATATTATCTTGATGGAATGCTGACAATATACTTGATTAGGGTCTAGAGGATGAAAGAGATGACCACAGTAACATGGTAATATAATTTAGGGAAAATATCATATTTTATTACATTGTTTGACATTTGTTTTTTCAATTATGTCACACTTCTTAATTTTTTGCAAATTGGTATGCAAACCGTTTTAATATTTTTTACAATAATATACTGAAGTGCAAATCCCGACATTGGAAATACACTCGACATGTTAAATCTGATGTGGAAATATATATATAATTTACAAATTTACATAGAATTTTTTAATGCGTCAGATTCAACGTGCCACGTGAAATTATGTGATTAAATTTTGATGTCGTGACATTATTAGAAAAAAATATTGACATGTCAAATTCACCAAAAATAAAAAAATTGAAAAAAAAAGATTACACGTCGCGATAAAATATGATATTTGCCCTTACAATTTATCAATTTTATTTTGAAATTTGTAAGAGTATTCGCTCCTTTTGCTTTATGAATTTTTTTTTTCTTGATTATTGAAAGGCTGATAAAGCGTTGTGCATGAATTTATTTTGGGATCTGTCTGCTCAAAAGAGTTGATAAAAGATGTTGTTCTTTGTAGGATTGCAATACATCTCTCATCTTTCTTTTATTTCGTTGAATAAATCATTTTGCTGTCTCCTACTTGAGGTGGAAATTAGCTTCAATTTGGAAAGACATTAATGAATTTTAGACCAATTAATCAACTGGGTTTGGTTGGTCGAATTAAATCGATATAGTGGTGGAACTAGATTGATCAACAATTAATTTAGACATTTAACTGCTATGTTGCACTTAATTTAGCAGGTTCTACATTTGGTGAGTGTGGTCAAGGTATTATTGTACACTTTCTTTTTTGGGTAAAATATACTTTTACACCCAAAGTTTCCGTCAATTTTCAAATTTTATTATCTTTAAATTAAGTATATTAGAGGGACACAATATACAAAATATATTTATAAGAATGAACTCTTTTATAATAATTTATTAATAACTTTTTACATCAGTGGCACGTACCATTTAAAGTTAGGCCTAACAGCTAGTTTAAACCAACATTTTCTTCATTCGTTCATTATCTATGTTGTTGAGGTACTAAACAAATGTAGAGTTTGATCGAAGTGCCAGCCTAACAATTGAATGCCGTCACATTTTTTGAATATTAGTAATGAGAACAAAATTGGAGAAAAATAATTGTGCAATAGAAGCATACACAATTACAAACTAGGAAAACAAGTAGATATATAACTTGCAAATGTTTATGGCATAGCAATACAAATGCATGGTGCGGGCCCCGCCACATCCAGAGAGACTATTCATATGAAGAAGAAACGTTATGTACACACAACCCAATATTTTAAAAACCGACTAAAAGTTGAACCGGAATGACCTTCGGTTTCCGATTTTTCCGGTCCAACTGTCCATAAATCGGCCAGAACCGATCGGTTTTACCAAACCAGACCATGGTTGGGGTTTCAGTTCAACCGGTTCGACCAGTTGATAAAATAATAACAACAATCATGCATACATGACTTTTTTTTTTTTTGTAACGAGATGAGAAGATTGAGATTCGTACTATCTGAAACTAGTTATATATATGAGAGCATGCACCTCCGTCGCATCAACAGCAACGGAGGTACATGTATTCTAGTTATAAAAGCATCCAAGCTCGTCCTCCCTTCATGTTGAACTGCTTCATTCTACCGAAAAACATTACAAAAATGAGGATTATTTTGCCCTCATCGCTCCATTTTCCGGAAAATCCATACAATTTGTTCACACATTTTGGATCTGCTCTTAGCTGACGATCGCAGCTGTAGCCAGTTGTGAAGCCCACATTCCCGTAGGCGCTGCATTATTGAATCTTTAGTTATAAATTTAGTCGATGCAAAACAGTTGAGTCTATATCGTTTGTTCATCAATTTTATCATGAATTATCGAATTTAATTTAATGATTGTCATAATATAATGGCAACAGATAAGTGGTGGTTTGAAGAATTTTGGAATATGGGAATCGAATTTTATCTACTTCTATTCCATCTTGGAGAATGTCACACCAGCAAAAGTTTTAATATGTGTTTTTCAAGTAAAGTATCAGGCACTTCTATGTTTTTGGTAATAATTATCGTTTTAAGTTTGCAAATAAATTGAAACGACAAAATAAATTTTTCCTCACCGCACACAGGTTAATGATAATTAGGGGAGGGTATTAGAGGGAGATTAGGGGTGATTAGGGAACTTATTAATTTTCAATGAGAGTTTATTAATCACAATTAGAATTTATTAATTAGGTGTTATTTTGAATAGATTAAGTCATAGTTAGAATTGATTCAATATTTAATTTATAATTATATTTAATTTAATATCAATTAATTAAAAATTAAAATAAAATTTAAAAAAGAAAAAAATATTAATGAGGAATATAATGGTCAAATAAAAAACGTGAGAATACTAATAAGATAACGTGGCCAAAGTGAAGCTAACGTGGCAGCGGATAAACAAAATCAGATTGGCATCAATTTGACCAAAACAAGAAATTGTAAAAATGTAAAGGTCATGTTACTTGTGTTACCTTTTTAAGTTCATGTCCAAAATAAAATGATCCAAAATGTAAAGATCACGTTACTTTCAAGGAATTATTATTACAAAGTAAAAACAAAATCTATAAGTGCAGCTTCAAAACTGTATTTGACAATTTTATTTCTTAGTTATTTAAAATATTATATGTATATATATATATATATATATTTCATGTGCATGCTTAGCACAAAATATTATGCCCAAATTAAAATATACTAGTACTATAAAAGATCCTGACTAATTAATCTGTTGTGTGCAGAGACAAATATAATAATGAAAAATAAAATAAATTAAAAATTCGTTACCTTATCACTTCTAATGTGATATTCAGTACGCTGAAGTTGAGAGGATCCTCTTTTAGGCTTTTTCTCTCTGTGATGCAAATCAGAATGATGAAGATTGCAAGATAAGAAAGCTGCGAAAATACCATGTTTCCTATCACTATATTTCTCTCTTTCTCTTTTTCTTCATACTTCGAAAAGATTTCTTCCTTCTTCTCAACAGGTAGAAATGAAGTATATGGAGGAAGATACCTGTTAATTAAATTTTATCAAAATTATAAATATCAAAACAAATATATACATTTGAAAAAATAAAATTGCATGAATCATATAATTTTTTATTTAATTGAGATCAATTCAATTGTACTTTATTATGGGAGCTCAGAAGAAAGCGCTCCCCTACCCACCATATCACCGTGGGCACGAGTTAACGTGTTCACCGCTCATGTGACAATGCCACATCGGCATGTGAACCATTTTGGAATTCAACTACATATCTATGCATTAGTGGAAATAACTGTTTAATCACCACTAATCGATTCTTTAGTTGGTTATTGAATATGAAAATTCTAAATTCTGTCCAAATTTTGTGGCCGATAACAAGATAACGAATCTTGAATCATGCTTATTTGTTACAATCTTAGCATATATTTTATATAAAAACAATTATGATACGGCTGAACGAATATACTTTTATTTGCATGCCTTTTTATCATCGGGGAACATGATAAAACAAAGAATAACTTCACTTTTGAAAATTACTCATCATTAGAATGATGACTAGCTGTGAGAATTCGGAATCATAATCTTAATTGTGGAGTTTTCTGTTTATAAAGCTGCTATCATGAATCAATAATGGAATTCATAAAATTAAATAATGAGTAACAACCCTATCCGAATTTTTAATTTCTAACCATTCATAGTAGCATTTAGTATTATTATCTAAAAACAGTCATGTGCAAAATTTTCAATCATATTTAAGTATACTAGTTGACTGAATATAAGGTGTGTCCAAATTTCCTAGGACTGAGCAACTGTGGCAGAGGAGAGACTCTGTTTTCTGATAGGGTTGATTTCACTTTCTAAATTAAAGTTTGTCCTTTTATCATAAATAGATTAGACTATCGATTTCATTTTTAGTGCTGGTTTGGTTAGAGTAGTGGAATGGAAAGGGAATGAAATCAAGTAGAGGGGAGGAATGGTAATAATAAGTGTTACTTTTATTGGGTGTTTGGTTCAATAATGGAAAAGAATCACCTTGTGAAATGATTTCGGAGAGGAAAGGATTTATTACCGCTCTAGTTTGGAGGGTAACATTTTGGGAGATTGGGTTACCTTAAAGTAAGGGTAATGGTTAATCCAATACCCAAACCAAACAAGAAGTAATAGATTCAATTAATTGAATTCCTTTCCATGCCCAAAAAATATCAAATCAAACATGCACTTAATCTAAAACGAATTCACTTATTTGGTACCGGATAGTCGTGTAGACAACCGAATATATATTTGGAATTAAGCTATAAACGGCATCGTATCTAATTATTGCGGGATTTTTAATTCAATACAAATTTTAGGTTGACAATACATGACTATCATATACTGAAAAAGGGGATCTAGTCTAGATTTCAAAATTCAAGCAATTATTAGGTACTAGCAAAAATTAAAAATTTGCCTTTTGAAAAGTAGATAAATTTTATTCCCTCCGTCCCTGAAATATTTATCACATTTTGATTGACACATGTTTTAATAAAAGTTGTTGACTTAGTTGGTGAGATGTATTGTGAGTGAAATAATGATCCCACTTGTAAGGTAGTTATGAGTTAAATAAAGTTAAAAGTAAAATAGAATGTGTGAGTTCTATTACCTAAAATGGAAGTGGCAAATGTATGGGGGACATCCAAAAAAGGAAATTGTGACAAATGTTTCGGAGACGGAGGGAGTAGTTTAGAAAGTGATATTAGCCATATAGAGATCAAATACAAATGAACCTAAATGAGAAATAGGAATATATCTGGACCACTGATCACTGTATAACCTACGATCCAGATCAACAAATGCATCAAAGTAATGCATACGATGGCCCAAATCCATGCATGCAATGAATCAATTTTATAGTACTTTAAAGTTATGCATCAATTGGCTTGAGAATTAATCTTGGCCAGAGAGAGAGAGAGAGAGAGAGAGACTAACATCATGAGTATGAAAAACACCAATATGGCGGGGGCGATTGTAGAGAGATCAACAATAGTCTCACCGGCATGCCTAGCGTTAGTGCATTCGAAAAGGATTCCCACCAATTTTTGATATACGTTGAGCCCATCTAAGCCTGCTGTATTCCATTCCATACACCAGAATAAGGCAAAACCAATCACAATAAATCCCACCACCGTACCTGCAAGGACCAAACACTGCAGTCTCGGAAGCAAGTGCCCAAATCCTATTTCCCTCCCACTACTACTTTTCAGCAAATACTTTGCCTCACTTTTTTTAAATTTAAATTTCACCCCAACAATCCATATCACAAGCCTCAAAGCTGAAGGAAACAGTGTGTTTCCAAGAAGAATTTGAGGGATAAGAATCAAAAGTAGGCCAGAATTCTTGCTGAAAACCATCATATTCTCATTCGTTGGTATAAAACCACAGCTAGCAAAGGACGAGACAGTGCTGAAAACAGCAAAGGTAACAGTTTTAATCCCCTTGTTTCGCAGCACGTTCCCCGCGCTTGAAACAAGGGCTACGTAGATCAAAACGGACGCGATGCCAAGAATCTGTATCACGACAAGATAACTCAACACGAGAAAACCCAAAAACATGATGGAGTCATACTTGACACGTGAGTTATCAGTAGCCTGATGAATCGGGGTTGACCCCGATTCATCAGGCACTGCGACTACGCTCAACTCGATCTGATCAAAACCATGACTGGTTCGATATCGTGATGAGCTGCAGTCACTTACTACAGACTCAACTTTTTCCGGTTTCTTGATAATTAACTTGAACGCTTTCAAGTAAAGTCTGATCATGGAGGTGAAAACCTCGCCCCCGACGAACATCAACACCGTCATGACGATCAGCTGCGCGTTGGAGAAAACCTCCATTTCGACGACGGACATGCTTGAGACGGTGGCTGCTGAGACAGAAGTGAAGAACATGTCGATGTTTCGAGGCGTGAACTCGGTTCTTGGCTTCAAGGCCTTGAGAATCCCAAAACCAACGCAGGAAAGAGAGAGAAAGTAGAGAAGATATGCAAAAAAGGCGTTGGTTTTGAAGAGAAGATAGCGGTAGCAATCAAAGATGAACCACTTAGTCATTTTCCAAGAACTATTAAAAAGATGTTTCTTAAAGTAAGAAGGAAAGTCCATCGCTTGACTTAAGACACTCACACACACACACACAGTTTTGTAGGATTAGTTTTGGGGGTATATATAGGGGAGATGTCATGTATGTCTTGCGATTTAGAAAGGCTAGCATTCTGTTATATTAGTGCAAATATGTAAACCATGTGATTGATTATTCCTTAAAAAATCTATTATTGCAGTGAGAAAATTTATTCTTAAATTAAGAATATACATTTGTCCTCATCAGTTAGCATCTCTAAATTTTGCATTATCTATACCTATTATAAAAGAAAGCATTGTTTACAAAATTTGATTTGTCTATTATACTTTTATTATAGTATTTTATGATTAGTATCTATTATCATATAATTATTTTATGTTTGACACACATATATATATATATATATATTAGTATTGTACCCCGGGGATCAGTCTATTTAATTTAAAAAAAAAACTAATATTAACCTAATTATTATACAAGAAAAGTTAAATTACTATAATGCTATTAGATAGATATTGTATGCTCCAACAACAATCTAACTTTTAATATAATTAATCAAAGTACACAATTCTTATAGCCATTTTTTCATAACAAATAATTTCAAAGTTGATTTACCATAAACAACTATTTGAAAGGGTAAAAACACATAGCAAATCTCTAGAATATACGATTATATAAAAGTGTAAAACACATAGTAAATAGGGAGGGAAATTAAAATAACCATTTTTTAAAAAGTAAAAATAAATTTTAACCATTAATCTTTAAAAGATAAATACTAACCAAAATTTTTACATCATTACTATCTTGCCCTTATACATGAAAGTATACATGACACGTATACATGACATACACGAACACATACACAAATGCGCATACATGATAGTCAAATCTTTTTCCAATTACTTTTTCCGGCAACTTTTTTTCCGGCGAAAAATTTGTGGCGACTTTTTCCGGTAGATTTTCCGGCGAAACACATATGCAGAAGGAAAAAAAATACACACACACACAGATACATGTATTCGTGTATGTCATGTATGAATTCATATATGTCATGTATGGATTCATTTACACACACACACACTTACATGTATTGGTATATGTATTCGTGTATGTCGTGTATGGATTCGTGTATGTCGTGTATAGATTCATGTATGTCGTGTATGAATTCGTGTATAGATTCATGTCGTGTATGAATTCGTTTATGGATTCGTGTATGGAGTCATGTATAGAGGGGCAAATTGGAAGAGTGGAGATTATTTATCTTTTAAAGATTAGTTATTAGAATTTTTTTTTGATTTTTTAAATTGGTTACTTTTGCACATTTTTTCTAATAAATACTTGTGCTCATTAAAAAAGAGTATAAAAGGAACATGAATTTTGGCACAACCTTAATTATGAGATATGGAATTTGTAGAGATATAAACCTTTGAGATACCAATCTTTAATATAAAAAATCAATTAATTTTGCATGGAGATCAGGTTTTGGACGGAAGATTGAGAAATTCAACTCGATTTATGATAAATATATATAATTTATATTATATAATAAATGTAAGTTAATATGTATACTACTATATATTTTACGCAATAATTTGCAAGTTTAAATGATATTGGAAAATGTAGAGTCATAATAGATGGCAATGGAAAATTTAAGTACTAAGATAATGTATAGCCGTCTACAACTTTTTAGAATTAAATTAGAAAACAATTATGCATGAAAAATATGGAGATGTCGACGTTTTAGGCGGGAAAACTTCTCTTAAGCAACTTTGTTTTAGTATAGTTAATATATATATATATATCTATATATATATTATTAAAATTTATCCATATTACGTGCATCGCACGTACCACTATACTAGTTTCAGCAAATATACGTTTGCATGCAACATTAATAAAACTATGGAAAAAAACACTACAAAAAAACACAGTAATCTGCGACGGACAAAATTCTGCCGTTACAATTACGACGGAACGACGCCGACGACGTTCTGTGGCGCGATTAGATGGCGCTAAATCCACGACAAAACAACAATGGAACGACAACAAAATTATTAACGATGACACATTTTCCGATGTTATTTTAATTAGTTTTTTTTATTTATTTTAATAGAACAACAACGGAATTTCGACGTCCTAGTCAGCAACGGAGTCTTCCGTCTCAAAATTTTAATAACAACTGTGCGTTGCCTCTTCCCCTCTCATTCTGAACTTCGCATCGTGCCCTAATTTCTTGAATTCCCAAATCCGTTCCTCGCCATGGCAGGCCTTCTTGACTGGCGCCGCTCACCGTCCGCCACTAGTTACGTCTTTCCCTCTTATTTCTCTTCTCTCTTCCGATTTCTCTTTCTATTTTCTCTCTTCTCCTCGCATCTCATCCTAATGGGATTTAATGCAGAGTCTTCCGCTGTTCGTTTGTCGTCCCGCCGCTCGTGCCGAGGACCTCGACCACGGTTCCAAGCCCTAGGTCAGTTTCCTCTCCCTTTCTTTTTCTGATTTCCCCTTCTATCACTGATGAGCCCATATTTTGTGCTCATTTTGTGTTTTGTTTATAAGTTAGATCGAGTCTTTTTCGTGTCTTTTTGGTTGTAGCAGTGTCTGGGAGGACACATTTTAGAGATATGTTGTTGAGGGCAAAGCAAGTGGACTTTTGGGCAAAACAAGGCTGATTCCGCAAAAGAGGCACGAGTACAGATATGAGGCAAAATGAGGCATACGTTGAAGCAAGCTAAGGCGTTGTAGCCCAACTGAATACCGTACGGGATCCAAACCTATGTGGAATACTATGGGCAGAACAGAGGCAGAGCAATGTTGGTTTTGGGCAAATGAAGATGTTCTTTGGGCAGATGACGGAGCGCAAATCTCCTATTTTTTTTAGACGTGCTGAGCTATGACTTTCCTTCTTTAGAATGATACGCCCAGATCTTTTTCCTTATCAACACACGATTCGAATTTGATGGAGACCTTTTAGATAAGGATGGAAATTAGGGTTGGCTGCTTTCCTTATCCCCAAAGATATAAATCTGGTGGATATCTTCTAAGTAAGGTAAGAAATCAGTCCGTCCCTATCTCTTGCTTCGGAGATTCGAGCTCCGTCCTCTGCCCAAAGAACATCTTTATTTGTCCTAAGCCTGCATTGCTCTGCCTCTGTTCTGCCCATAGTATTCCACATAGGTTTGGATCCCGTACGATATTCAGTTGGGCTACAACGCCTCAGCTTGAGAGGTTCAATGTATGCCTCATTTTGCCTCATATCTGTACTCGTGCCTCTTTTGCAGAATGCAGCCTTATTTTACCCAAAAGTCCACTTGCTTTGCCCTAAACAATCTGTCTCTAAAATATGTCTTCCCAGACACGACTACAACCAAAAAGACACGAAATAGACTCGATCTAACCTATAAACAAGACACAAAATGAGCACAAAATATGGGCTCATCAATCACTCTCCCCCCTTTCTCACTCTTATGCTCCGACTCTCGCCAACGTTATCCCCCTTCCCGACGCCATCATTGTGCCTCGATTTTGAGGCGAATTTGCCCTAATTCAGGTTTGTATTTTCGCACAAAATGCCCCTATTTTCAGTCTCTCTCTTACTCCCTCACTTTCTATTTAATTTCCACTAATTGAGATTAATTTCTCAAACTTTCAGTACATTTTTTCAGTTCCCGATGCCGGACCTGCTGTCCCCGACACCGGAGTAGCTGATTGAATTTTTTGTGGTTCTGTTTTGCTTACCTTACCTCTCCCAGCTCGTTTTTTGCCTTACAATGTTAGTGTTGTGTTTGTTTGTGGGGTGTGTGTGTGTGTGTTTGTGTTGTAATTTTACAGTAGTTGTGAAAAATGCTTATACTTGACTATATAATATTTGAAAAATGAGTGTGAATAGGGTGAATTGTGCTGAAATGTGTGAGTTTGTGTTGTGTGTGTGTGTTTTTATGTTTGTGAGTTTGTGTTGTAATTTGACAATAGTTGTAAGAAATGCTTATATTTGACTATATAATATGTGATAAATGTGTGCTGAATATGGTGAATTGTGTGGCTGAAATTGTGCTTAAGTTATAGAGATATAGAGTTAAATGTCATCTCTAGCCATTAAGAATAGTGTGGCTGAAATTGTGTTTAAGTTATAGATCTAGTTATAGAGTGTCATCTCTAGCCATTAAGTTATAGAGTTAAACATGTGTTATGGAAAATTAATCACAAAATTGAAATTCTAAACACTATAATTATAA
This sequence comes from Agastache rugosa, assembly GCA_031470985.1. NCBI lineage: Eukaryota > Viridiplantae > Streptophyta > Magnoliopsida > Lamiales > Lamiaceae > Agastache > Agastache rugosa. The sequence continues at coordinate 6,402,107 of CM062605.1, forward strand.
CTATTGAATTTTAAGTCCAATTGAATTTATGATATTTGTTTAATTTATCTACACTTGTAACAGAATATTGTTTGCCCTAATTATTTGCGAGAATTTTCTATTAGTGATGGCAAAATGAGTGAAAATCGTGAGTGGATGTATAAGAGGCGTCATCTTCGTGATGGTACTTTATGTCATGAATTTCTAATTGGAATGGAATATTTTATTCAAGTTGCTACTAGTAAGCCAGGTTTCATGGTTGGGTCAAAGATTAAGTGTCCATATACGAAATGCAACAATATACCATATCAAAATACAAACACTATTAGATACATTTAGTAAAAAATGGGCTTGCTTCGAATTACCATATTTGGAGGTTTCTAGGGGAAGGATCAATCCCTATATTTGAATAGATGAATATGAACATTAATGATGGCCCTAGTACGTACCGCACGATGGTTACAGACCACGCTGAGAGTCAGTTCTACAATATTGAAACTGAAGAGCCACCGAATCGTGAAGGAAAACAGGTTTATGATATGGTGAATGCGGCAGACAATGATCTTTGGCCTGGATGCAAGAAACATTCACAGTTGTCCTTTGTGGCTCGCCTTATGAACTTGAATGCAGAGTACCACATGTTAGAGAGATGTTTCGATAGGTAGAGAGGTGTTTCGATAGGTAGACAGAATTGATAAAGGTGGTTGTCCCTGAAGATGACTTGATTCCTACTAATTTCTACCAGATAAAGAATTGTTACGAGGAATGGGATTACATGTTGAAAAAATCGATTGTTGTCTTGGTAATTGCATGATATATTGGGGAGAAGATAATGCATTGGTTTGATGTAAGTTCTGTAATACTTCTCGTTTCAAAGAAACTAGAAGCAGCAGGAATAAAAAAGTAGCAGCAAAGAAGATATGCATTGGCATGCATCATCATCAGACAGTGAGGCTGTACGTCATCCTTCAGACTCTCCTACTTGGAAGCACTTGGATAGCTTTTTTCTTGATTTTGCAGCAGAAATTCGGAATGTCAGATTAGGGCTTTGTACAAACGGTTTTCAGCCATATGCACAATCAGGGCAACAATATTCATATTGGTCGGTCATCGTTACACCCTACAACCTACCTCCTGGGTTGTGTATGAAAGAACATTACATGTTTCTTACCATTTTAGTATCAGGCCCACGCAACCCGAAAGAGAAGTTGGATGTGTTTCTGCAACCATTAATTGCAGAGCTGAAGCACTTGTGGGATGTGGGTGTGACTATATATGTAGTATCCCGCTCTTTCATCACCAATCATAGTAATTAATTAAGAGTTCATCTAAAAGAATTAAGTTGTGAGAACTTATAAAGAAAATAAGTTCCGTCAATTTAAAATTTTTCGACAGCCCTAATTTGCCGAATTTTATAATTTAAGATTTATTCTCGTTCCGATTAATCCGAAATGAGATAATTAAGATGTTTATGACTATGTGCTTATATGCTTGAAGTTATTTGAGAAATGTATGCTATGATTTTGATTTCTTCGAAAATCATAAAATCTCTTCGATAATTTATTTTATTTTCGGATTTTATTTCCGGAAATTCATAAAGAAAGCTTATATTAGAGTTGGAGAAACTCTAATAATTTTTATAGTTCAAGAGCTTGTTAATTAAAGCCGTTATGATTAACTGATTAACGTTTGATTAATTAAAGAATTAAATAATCAATTTAAATTAATAATTATATGCATAATGTTTAATTCATTAATGTAGTATTTCATCTTTCTTGAGTATTAAGATTTATTAAATTAGTAAGAAAGATAAGATTTCAGTAAAAGAAAAATTTTTAGTTCAGAAAATTTTATCCGGCAGATATATTCTACCGGAAAAATGAGTTTTAAATAATTTTTATCGTCTCGGTTAATCCGAAATGAAAAAGTTTTTACATTTATCAATAAATGATAAATGTTTAGTCGTAAATTGACTGAAAGAAGAATTTAATTTAATTACGTGAAATTTTACGTAATTTATCAGTTAAAAATTTAGTTTCGGTCGATTTGAAAATGTTGCAAATCTCCGATTCTTTCTGTGAAATTTTTATGTAAGGTTCGTGAAACCTTAAGCTAAATTACTGTGTTGAGAAATTAAGAGTTTAATGGATGGGTTGTTAGTGATTAATTGATTGAATTAGTTAAGAAATTAATTAATTAACTTAACTTAGTTATTAAGTTACATTATTATATTACACCTATCCTATTCCTATTTCTATATATATGAGAGATTTCTCACTCCCCCACCCCTCCCAAAAACTCACGCAGCAGCAACACTCTCCATCTCTCTCTATCACACGCATACACACACACCATACACATACTTAAGCAATTTCCTCCATTGTTGAGCAAAGTTTAAGCTTCCAAGGATCAAGATCAAGCTTAGTTTTTCATCTTCCATTAATCAAGAAGGGTTAGATATATACTAACCTAAGTTATTCTCTCTTGATCCAAGTTAAAATCTCTTCCCTCTTATATATATATATATATATATATATATATATATATATATATCGCATATTTTGGGAAGAATTGAAGAAATGGTTAAATGATGTCATGATCTTCATGAATTATTCTTATTTTATGCTTATGTGATCAAATATGTGATTAGATTTGAGCATGAGAAATCCTAGCCCTAAGATCCATAATTTTCGAAAATTTAGAGAAATGATCAAGTTTTGATGTATGCATTGTTTGATCATTTTGATGTTATAAATGAGTTTAAGTAATTATTTTAACTATGTTTGATGTTGAAGTTAAGCATGAAATCATTAATCTCCTAATTTTAATTAATTATGGTCAAAAAATGAAGATAGAAATTAGGGTTTTCAATGTGATGAAGTATGATGTATGTGATGGATAATTTGATGATATATGATGTTCATGATACATGTTTAATCAGGAAATAATGAAATGTAAGCATGAAAACCCTAGAAACCCTAGAAATATTGAAATTAGGGTTCTTAAATTAGGGTTGGAAGATTAATGCTTAATTGATTGAAATTTAATAAAGGAATGAGCTTATAATATTAATTAAAAATATTAGAAATTAAAAAGAAGAGAAAATAATTATAGAAATCTTAAATTCAAAATAACCGAAAATTAAAATAAATAAATAAAATATTAATTAATTTTTAATTAATAAACTAATTGCATTTATGAACTAATTATTAAAAATGTAATATTGTGTGATTTTCTAGAAATTTAATTCAGAATATTAAAGATTTTCTATTTTTGGATGATTTTTCCCGATTTGGGAGTTTATGTGTTAAATGGTGTAAATGTGTGTTATAAATGTGTAAAGATATGTGTTGTATTGAAAAATATGTATAGATTTTAATTTAGAATTTTCTGAGTCCGTTAGACGGATTAAAATCGACTTAGTCGATTATGATGAATGTTTATGAATGTTTATGAATGTTGTGTTAAGTGATTATTTGATATTTGACGATTAATGATGGATTAAGATAGGTTAAGTACGTTTAAGAAGTTAAGTTAGAAATTCTCGAGTTTCGACGTAGAATTCCGAAGCGAATTAAGTTAAGAATATCGAAGTTGTTTATTCGATAGAAATTATTCTCGTTTTGAAGTTCGTATTTCCATTTCGATTAAAGAAGCAAGTGGAAGTGGAAGCTGAAGCGTAAAGCACAAATTTAGCAAGCGTTAAAGTTAAGACAAAAGCTTAAGTGTATCAGGTGAGCTTTTCTAACCAAAGAAATGACAAATGATATACATATATATGATTATATATATGTGATGTTTTTAAGTTGATTAACTTGCCAAATGTTTGTATGATACCATCTACTGTAGCAAGATGAATTCAGTCCTACGCAAGGTAGGATTTGTGTACACTTAGTAGTAATCATGTGCCTTCGAAAAGGTGGGCCGATTACAAGTGTTTGTGAAGGAGGCCTCCTTCTCAACACTATCACTATGTGATTATAGATCTGGTACATACCTCATAAAGTATATGTCTGGCCAGACACACATGATTTACAGAAAAGAAAATGTTGAGCATGCACAGGTTTGTTTTTGAGAAAAATTACTTGTGCTTATGCTCTATGGCAAGTTTAATCCCTAACTCTAAGAAGTAAAATTTTAAGTATTTTTGGCATGTGCCCACTGAGTACTTCGTACTCAGCCCCGCGTATTATTCTAAAATGTGCAGGTTAGTTGAGATGGAGAGGACATGTGCTGGATGGACTGTGTTGTTAATAAAGTGTTTAGGAGTTGTTTTGATGAAATCAGACCTAGATTATATGTCTCCATACATATAATCTCTCGTATTCCGCTGAATGATAAGATGTTCATTTCTGAAGTTTGATATTGTATAATGTTATTAATGATGTTGGATTCTAGAGTCGAATTATGCTAAAGTCGAACTCTTTTTGTCAAGTACTTTTGAAACTCAATCACTTGAATCATAGGTTCATAAGTTGTTCGTCGTTTTAAGAAAGTTTTTGTCGAACTTGAAATATTTTTCTTTATCATGCTTTCTTGATCCTGAGATCAACTCGTCAGCTTCTTGTTTCTTGTTGATAATATGGTTGAACAGGTCTATTGAATTCCGAACTGATTAAGTTGTATTCGTTGATTTTGAAACATGTATGTCATATTTATTCTAACTTGAGAACTCATTGAGCATAAGTGTCCTTTGTTCTTATTAACTGATAGCCGGGTCGCTATCTTATCCTTTGGTTAATCATAAATTGTGTACGTCGTGGGACCCACCAGCTTTGTCATCTAAATTCTAAGCCGGGCTGCGACAGAGTGGTATCAGAGCAGGTCTGTCTGCTCTGAGTTATTTCTTGAAAGTCTAGTCTAGTTTAATTCCTAGACTAGTCAAGAGCAAGGTCTATTGCTCTAAGTTCATATTTCTTCAAGTCTAGTCTGGTTTGAATTCTAGACTAGTCGAGTTTTAACAACAACAAAAGTCCAGCACTTCATCTCATCCGGCAAACCAGGTACGCATTTAAAAGTTTCCTATGTTTAAAAAGTTTAAAATTTGAAGTTCCATGTGACTGACAGACTGTTATGTGGAATGATCAACCCACATAACTAGAAACTCAGTAATATGGTTCTTTTGCTTTCATAATGAAGTTAATTAATGAGATGAAGTTAGAAAGTTGGAGATATGAGATTGTGTAGTGGAATTGAGGCCTTAATGAGGTTGTAAGTTGGCGAATAATTGTGCAAGTAAGTTTGTTGTTTAACTTTGGAATGTACCGTGAGTTTGGTACCATCGTTTGGAAGCGAAATTAGCTTCTCGAAGTGACGAGGCCATGAGAGAGTTTCAGCATATGCGTATGAGTACATAGAGACGTTATCTTCAACATGTTTCCATCGTGGTTGCATGGATATTAATAAGACTATTATTTCAGGAGTTCTCGAAATAGTAAGATTAATTCCTCTTTTTCCCGACGAGTGAATGGAGCAGGACTTCAAGATTCGATGTCGCAAGACAACCCAATTCCTTTTCTTATTCCTCAAGGGAATTTCGAACCGTTATTTCTCTTCGTCCTAATGATTATAGTTTTGATGAAAACTTATTCATTTCTCAGCCGTTGTCGAATGGCTAAGTTTCATCTCTACCCTTATTAAATATTTTTGTTTCTGTTTCTGAGCCTTCTGCTTCGGTGAACAGCTTGGTTCCAGCTCCCTCTATTGATATAGTTCCATTAAATCCCTCTTTGGATATTCTTCAAGTTTGGAATTCTTCAGAGCCTGATTAATTCTTTGGAACTCGGCTTGTTTCTTTCATTTCTACGAGAGGAGTACGTCTGGACCGCATTGTCATGTCAATGACGAGGAGATCGTTGACCCCGAGGTCAAAGCAACCGAAGGATATTTTTATCTTCGTCGTATGCCGTTTAGCCATCTAGGATTTCAGCCTAGTTTTAGGCCTTTTTTGGGTATGGTCGACGTGAGTGTTGTCCGTTTGACGTTACATGAAGTAGAGAGAGCCGAGGAGAGTACCGAGTTTGAAAGTGAGGAAGAAAAAGAAGAAGAAGATCCATTAGAGGATGAGCAGAGAGAGAGGGTTCGAGAGTGGCGTTAATTTAATAGATTAATAATCGAACAAATTTTACGCTTGTTTAGTAGGTTTTCGTATAAAGATGCATAAAATATTAAGTTTTCAAAGATTCGGCAGCGATGAAGAATTCCGCTCCGAGAAAGTAGTTTTGCGTGATGCCCTAAAATCACGGTTAACGTGGGGAGTTTTTGTATAAAGAAAAATCTCTCGTTTTTGAAAAAGTCCTCGAAGAGGTAAATTTTTCCGTTATAAGAAGAAGTATGGCCAAAGCAGTCATTTTAGAAAATTTCTGAGTTTTGTATTTATGTCAGAAATTATATCTTAAAAATGAATTAATGAAACAAGAATTTTTGAAGTAAAATGAAGTTTATTTTAGTAAATAAAAGCGTTAAACAAGAATTGAAAGATAGAAAGTTCGTTGAGAAAGAATCGAAGGAGAAAATTTTTAAAAGTCAGAGATGGCTGCACTTCAGAGATCTCTCAAAAATAATACAGGGATTGAAGTGAGAGACCGCGGGAAGTCAGATATCGCTCAAAAATATTACAGGGAATGAAGTGAGAGACCGCTGTGAAGTCAGAGACTGCTGAAAATAATACAGGGCGAGAAGTCAGCCATCTCCTAGACTCAGCGCTCACTGAAGAAAGCAGGACGCTGGAACTTAGCGTCCGCTGCGGTTGAGCGGTCGCTGACCATGGGAGGTCAGCCGCGGCTGAGGCCCAGCGGTCGCTGGAAATTGGGCAGCGGCAGTTTGCCACCTTTTACACCGGAGGTCATAACTTTCTGCACATTTAAGGGAATTCAGATCCGTAAATTGGGTTAGAAACTAGACATCCGTGGCTTTCTAATGGTATCCTGCACGCCCCCTGGTTCTAAATATTCTGTTCTGAAATTCAGTTTTAATCTGCTGTATTTGTGCAGATTTTTCTATAAGTTGTTTTTTTTTCAAGTTTAATCAATTTATTTTGATTTCTTGGAACTTTCTAAATCAAATTCTTGCACATCGTTGTAAGCTTGAGTTCCTTTATGTGAGGAGCTTTCGTAAGCGAGATGATGAATTAATTTCAAGCAAGGCAATTGTTTATTTTTGGGAAGTAAAGTGATCGGAAGACACCGTTGGAAAACGACAAGAAGATGAAAGCAATCGGAGAAAAAGAAGAAAAATGAGTATGAAAAAGAGAATTAGAATAAGTAATGAAGGGTGAAAACATAGCTTAAAGTATGAAAGATCGAAAGAAGCAGTACATCAACTCGACTCAGCGCCGGTTGGGCAGGAACGACCACTGACCATGAAAGGTCAGCCATGGTTGAGCCCAGCAAACGCTGGACTTGGGCAGGTCAGCCCAGGTTTTCTTCGTCCATTCCGTTCTTCGTTCGTTTCATTCGTCGTTTATTTCATTTATCGTCCGTTTCGTTCGTTATTCGTTTCATTCGTCGTTAGTTTAGTTCTTGGTTGTTTTGTTGTGTTCTTGTTTTATTTTCCGTTAGTTATATTCTAGTTATTATTTAGAAAAAGGTTTGAGATGAAGTTAATAACTCAAAAGAATTTATAATGAGGTTTATATGTTAAGATGATATTATTCATTTCTTGAATTATTAAGAATGCATGAGCTAATTATATTTAGCAATTTTGAGCATGAAAAATAATTGCTACTTGAATTATTTTTATGCTTAATTATTGAAGTGATTATATGAAGAAAATGAATCGTGTGATTCATTATTTATGATAATGAGAGTGAATCGTTTGATTCATTAATTATGATGAGCATGTTATGTGTTAATGATGTGATTAAGAATTTTTCTAAAGTTTTTAAAACCTAGAAAAATTTTATCTCTTTAATTTAAAGAAAGTAATAATTTTACTAATTAACCAACTTAGAAAGTAAAACTCGTTTTAAAGGAAGTAGAATTTTTCAGAAAACCCTTAGTTGTTTAATCAGAATGCCGCCGAGAGATATACCAAGAGGTAGAGGAAGAGGAGGGGTAGATGGCGAGCAAGAAAGAGAACTTACCCCACTTCCTCAGACTGAGAGAAGAGTTGAAGAACTTTTTCTTCGACAAAATCCTCCGACCTTCGACGGAAAAAGAAATCCGTCAGTAGCAGAAGAATGGATTCGTGCGTTAGAAAGAATCTTTAGGTTTCTTCGATGTGATGACCGTGAACGTCTCACATGTATGACATATCAGCTGAAAGGATCTGCAGACTACTGGTGGGAAACCCGTCAGAGAATTTATACTCCCGAACAGTTTGACAATCTCACTTGGGAGCAATTCAAAGAAGCTCTCTTTGAGAAGTACGTTCCGAGAAGTTATCGCAAGCAAAAAGAAAACGATTTTGTAAGTCTCAAGCAAGGAAAAAAGACGGTGTCGGAGTACGATCATGAATTTTGTGAGTTAGCTCGTTTCGCCCCTGATAAAGTTGATTCAGATGAGAAGATGTCCGAGTTCTTCCATTGTCGCAGCCCGGCTTAGAATTTAGATGACAAAGCCAGTGGGTCCCACGACATACACAATTTATGATTAACCAAAGGATAAGATAGCGACCCGACTATCAGTTAATAAGAACAAAGATGCTCAATGATTTCTTAACTTAGAATAAATATGACATACATGTCTCAAAATCAACGAATACAACTTAATCAGCTCGGAATTCAATAGACCTGTTCAACCATATTATCAACAAGAAACAAGAAGACGACAAGCTGATTTTAGGATCAAGAAAGCACGATAAAGAAAACTGTTTCAAGTTCGACAAAGCTTTCTCAAACAACGAACAACTTATATATATATATATGTATATATATATATAATCAAGTGGCTGAGTTTCAAAAGAACTTGACAAAAAGAAAAAGAGTTCGACTTTAACATCGACTATAAAATCCAACATCATTATACAATATCAAACTTCATAAACTTGCAGCGGAATACGAGAGAATATATGTATGAAGACATATATTCTAGGTCTAAACACTTCAAAAACAACTTTTCTTTCCAAGACGACAATAACAACAACAACAATACGCCCGGCACTCGTCATCTTCATCCTTGCTAATCTGCACGTTTTAAAAAATAATATGCGGGGCTGAGTACTTCGTACTCAGTGGGCACACGCCAAAATATTTGAAATATTGCTTCTTAGAGTTAGAGATTTAACTTGCCATAAAGCATAACCACAAGTAATTTTTCTCAAAAAACCAACCTGTGCATGCTCAACATTTTCTTTTCTGTAACTCATGTTTGTCTGGCCAGACATATACTTTAATATGTATGTACCAGATCTACAATCATATAATGATAGTGTTGAGAAGGAGGCCTCCTTCTCAAACACTTGTAATCGGCCTACCTTTTTGAAGGCACATGATTACTACTAAGTGTACACAAATCCTACCTTGCGTAGGACTGAATTCATCTTGCTACAGTAGATGGTATCATACAAACATTAGGCAAGTTAATCAACTTAAAAACATCATATATATATAATCAAAATATCACATTCTTTATTTCTTTAGTTCAGAAAGCCCACCTGTTTCGAAGTTGCTGAACTAAACTTTACTTCTCGATTTCCCTTCACTTAATGGTCTCGCTCGGTCCTTCAATTTAAAATTAGGTTTAAACATAAGAGCGAGAAAAGTAAAAATCGAGGAATGAGAGATGCTGCTTCGATACTATGATCTTTCTCGGCTTTCTAGGGTTTTTACTCTACCACTAACACTTAAACTTTCTATCTTAAATCTTAGCTCTTAATCATTCACTATTCGAAAAGAACTTCTAAAGACATAAGCAAACTTATACTTTACTTCTAACCCTTCCATCTTTTCATTAATATTTATTGACTTATAACTATACTATTGTCAACATTAATCATATCATAAACAAAATATTTCATTTCTTCATATAAGCATCTCATTAACCATTAAGCTCTTTCTTTATTTATTTTAGCACATCAAAAATGCTTAAGTTCTTTGATAACATTTAAGCTTAACATTATAACTTTTGAGTTTACGAAAGAAACAACTGAAAACAAGTTGATCAAAGATCAATTTGGATAAATCAAAAGGTTATCTGGAAAATCAAGCTAGCCGGAAAAAGCGAGTTATCTGGAAAACCGAAAAAGCTAAACTGGAAAAAACAATGGAAAACAAAATCGAAAAACAAAAGGCAAATGGAAAAACTGAAAACCGAAAAAATTAGGAAAATGCATGGGTTCAAATTGGTAAATCCAATGGCCAGGTCCAATTGGGTAAATCAATTGAAGTTCAATTGAGTAAATCCAAATTAGTGGTCCAAATTGAGGTCAATAGGTAATTCAATGATCGAGTTCATTGAGTTAATCAAGTCGACTTGTCAATTTGGTTAATTCAAATTTGAATTAATCAAGGAATTAAACTCTAGAAACTCTCAATTTTAAAACTTTGTATTAAAATTCTGAAAAATTCTACGTCACTTAATTTTTAACGTAGATTCCATTTCTATCATTATTTTCTTCATTAAAAATTAAATACATGGCTTTATTGTACATATATATTTCGGTCCTTTTGATAAATTAAGAATTAAAATCAAAATTTCATTCTAATCACTTCCAATCATGTTAATTTAAATTGAAATTTCTCAAATCTTAATAAATCAAACCATCAAACATGTTTATAATCATCATAGGAGCTCATAGATATCATCAATTTGATCATAGGATCAAAGGATCAAAAACCCCTAATTTTATTGAAAATTTCGAAAAAATAGAAAATTAGGTTTAGGTTGGATTCTTCTTAAATTGATGCTAAAAATGGGATTTAGATCATAGATCTAACATAATATCCAAAGATCAAAACATTCATCCTACTTTATGAAAAATTAAAAAGTTTTGGAAGGAAGAAAGATGGATTTTTCTTGCTAATCTTTGGCTAAGCTCTTGATCAAGTATAGATCTAACCTTCTTGAATGAAATAGATGTTTGATCTTTTAAATTCTTGAGCTTGAATCCTTGATCTTCAATGGAGGTTGTGTGTGTGTTATGCGTGTGTGTTTTGAGAGAGAGTGCCGAGAGAGTGAGTGATGAGAGATGAATGAATGATGTTAGATAATTACTATCTTCATTCATGCATTAGACAAAAATTACTATTTGCAATAATTACATGTTGGGATAAGATCAAATTAAGGATCTTATCATTAGATTTTATTAGATTTTATTATTTAATTTAATTAATACTTAGCATCTAACATGGGATTCCTTTGTACCATCAAATATTCCATGTAGATATTATTAGATTTAATTAAATAAAAATTAAATCAAAGCTTATTAGATAAGCTTTATTTAAAATATCTAGCAATAGTATCTTATTTAAGTAATTAATTAATAAATTCTCTAATTAATCACTTAAATATAATTAAATCGTTAATCAAAATCATCCCGGCTTTAAATAATAAATTCTCGAGCTCTATAAATTTTATTAGGGTTTCTTTAACCCTAATTTAAGCTTTCTCGAGAAAAATTCCGGAAATAAAAATCCGTACTAAAAATATCATTGCCGGAGAAATTCTACGATCTCCGGAGAAATCAAATCTTCAAATTAAACACACACTTTTCAATTAAAATCCAAACATATAAGCACATAATCCTAAACACATTCGTAATCTTTCTCGGATCATCCGAGACGAGATTAACATCTTAAATTACTAAATTTACTTAATTTCTTTACTTTCGGCAAATTAGGGCTGCCGAAATATATATATTTTTTTTAATTGCCGGAACTTATTTTCTTTCTAAGTTCTCACAACTTAATTCTTTTAGACTAGCTCTTAATTAATTACTAAGATCGGTTATGAAAAAGCGGGATACTACATCCGTGCCGGACTTAAACAAGATATAAAAGTAGTCTTAGCAAGTCAGAGTGCTATGACCCACGCTGAAGCGTTAAATCGAGCCTTAGATATGGAGTTGGCGATGCAGCCAGAAAAACCAGTTCAAATTCCAACACCTTCTCCAAATCAATCCTCAGTGGACGTTAAATCACAAGATTCGCACCAAACTCATATTCAAAAGGGAAAAAGGAAGTGGAATGCTGAAAATCAACCTAGCAAGAAGTCATGGTATGAGCAGTGTCATCGACAATCGACTCAAGAAAAATATAGATCTCCTATTGTTGGTCAAGGTAGTTCGTCTCAGAGACAGCAAGGAATTTCTCCATGCTCTAAGTGTGGAAAAATGCACCAAGGAATTTGCAGAACAGGAAGTAACAGCTGCTATGCATGTGGGCAACCCGGGTCATTACTCTTATCAGTGCCCAAATAAGCAAGAAATGACTGGTGGAGGAAGACCTAATCAGTCTCAGCCTCAGCATCTAAAGGCCATGGAACGAGTCCCTCACCCAAATCAGCAGCAGTCACCACAGCAAGAGGAGCAGCAGCAGCATCAGAGAGATTTTGATCTCAATCAGGAAACATGCATCAAGGATCAGGGCAATCTGACAGGTATGGGTTGGATGAGTGATGTACCTGTAATAATTCTTTTAGATACTGGTGCATCACATTCCTTTATATTGAGTTCATGCGTAGATACTCTTAGCCTTAAGTTAGAACGAGCTAGTCAGAACTTAAGAGTATCGACCCCGATAGGTAAAGCTACCTCAGCCACACATGTTTGCCCTAATCTAGAATTTGAGATTGGTTCCCTTAAGATGTCAGCAAACCTTCTTGCCATGCCTCAGAAGAGTTTATGTTAAAGCCAAGGCCTCAGGATAATGTGTATAGCTAGCGAGAATTTAGCAAGTTGAAAAGGAAATATCATTTGCTAAGAATAGATGATATGTTTGATCAGCTCATATGAGCCAGTATTTCCTCAAAGATTGATTTAGAATCTGGCTATCATCACTCGAAGAATCATCAAGAAGGAGTGGCCCTATAACCAAACCTCAGTTATGAACAAAAACTGGATCCGATATTAGATAAAAAGGTCCAGCTGTTTAGAAATAAATCGATCGCGTTAGTAAGAGTTAAATAGAGATATCACGGGCCATAGGAAACAACGTGGGAACTTGAAGATAAGATGAAGGAAAGTATTTCCGAGTTTTTCCCTCAAGATAAGCAAATTTCGGGACGAAATTTATTTTTAGGGGCAGAAAGTGTGTATCCCGCTCTTTCATCACTAATCATAGTAATTAATTAAGAGTTCATCTAAAAGAATTAAGTTGTGAGAACTTATAAAGAAAATAAGTTCTGGCAATTTAAAATTTTTCAACAGCCCTAATTTGCCGAATTTTATAATTTAAGATTATTCTCGTTCCGATTAATCCGAAATGAGATAATGAAGATGGTTATGACTATGTGCTTATATGCTTGAAGTTATTTGAGAAATGTATGCTATGATTTTGATTTCTTCGAAAATCATAAAATCTCTTCGATAATTTATTTTATTTTAATTCCGAAAATTCATAAAGAAAGCTTATATTAGAATTGGAGAAACTCTAATAATTTTTATAGTTCAAGAGCTTTTTAATTAAAGTCATTATGACTAACTGATTAACGTTTGATTAATTAAAGAATTAAATAATCAATTTAAATTAATAATTATATGCATAATGTTTAATTCATTAATGTAGTATTTCGTCTTTCTTGAGTATTAAGATTTATTAAATTAGTAAGAAAGATAAGATTTCAGTAAAAGAAAAATTTTTAGTTCAGAAAATTTTATCCGGCAGATATATTCTACCGGAAAAATGAGTTTTAAATAATTTTTATCGTCTCGGTTAATCCGAAACGAAGAAGTTTTTACATTTATCAATAAATGATAAATGTTTAGTCGTAAATTGACTGAAAGAAGAATTTAATTTAATTACGTGAAATTTTACGTAATTTATCAGTTAAAAATTTAGTTTCGGTCGATTTGAAAATGTTGCAAATCTCCGATTCCTTCTGTTAAATTTTTATGTAAGGTTCGTGAAACCTTAACCTAAATTACTGTGTTGAGAAATTAAGAGTTTAATGGATTGGTTTTTAGTGATTAATTGATTGAATTAGTTAAGGAATTAATTAATTAACTTAACTTAGTTATTAAGTTACATTATTATATTACACCTATCCTATTCCTATTTCTATATATATGAGAGATTTCTCACTCCCCCACCCCTCCCAAAAACTCACGCAGTATCAACACTCTCCATCTCTCTCTATCACACGCATACACACACACCATACACATACTTAAGCAATTTCCTCCATTGTTGAGCAAAGTTTAAGCTTCCAAGGATCAAGATCAAGCTTACTTTTTCATCTTCCATTAATCAAGAAGTGTTAGGTATATACTAACCTAAGTTATTCTCTCTTGATCCAAGTTAAAATCTCTTTCCTCTTATATATATATATATATATCGCATATTTTGGGAAGAATTGAAGAAATGGTTAAATGATGTCCTGATCTTCATGAATTATTCTTATTTTATGCTTATGAGATCAAATATGTGATTAGATTTGAGCATGAGAAATCCTAGCCCTAAGATCCATAATTTTCGAAAATTTAGAGAAATGATCAAGTTTTGATGTATGCATTGTTTGATCATTTTGATGTTATAAATGAGTTTAAGTAATTATTTTAAGTATGTTTGATGTTGAAGTTAAGCATGAAATCATTAATCTCCTAATTTTAATTAATTATGGTCGAAAAATGAAGATAGAAATTAGGGTTTTCAATGTGATGAAGTATGATGTATGTGATGGATAATTTGATGATATATGATGTTCATGATACATGTTTAATCAAGAAATAATGAAATGTAAGCATGAAAACCCTAGAAACCCTAGAAATATTGAAATTAGGGTTCTTAAATTAGGGTTGGAAGATTAATGCTTAATTGATTGAAATTTAATAAAGGAATGAGCTTATAATGTTAATTAAGAATATTAGAAATTAAAAAGAAGAGAAAATAATTATAGAAATCTTAAATTCAAAATAACCGAAAATTAAAATAAATAAATAAAATATTAATTAATTTTTAATTAATAAACTAATTGCATTTATGAACCAATTATTAAAAATGTAATATTGTGTGATTTTCTAGAAATTTAATTCAGAATATTAAAGATTTTCTATTTTTGGATGATTTTTCCCGATTTGGGAGTTTATGTGTTAAATGGTGTAAATGTGTGTTATAAATGTGTAAAGATGTGTGTTGTATTGAAAAATATGTATAGATTTTAATTTAGAATTTTCTGAGTCCGTTAGACGGATTAAAATCGACTTAGTCGATTATGATGAATGTTTATGAATGTTGTGTTAAGTGATTATTTGATATTTGACGATTAATGATGGATTAAGATAGGTTAAGTACGCTTAAGAAGTTAAGTTTGAAATTCTCGAGTTTCGACGTAGAATTCCAAAGCGAATTAAGTTAAGAATATCGAAGTTGTTTATTCGATAGAAATTATTCTCGTTTTGAAGTTCGTATTTCCATTTCGATTAAATGAGCAAGTGGAAGTGGAAGCTGAAGCGTAAAGCACAAATTTAGCAAGCGTTAAAGTTAAGACAAAAGCTTAAGTGTATCAGGTGAGCTTTTTTAACCAAAGAAATGACAAATGATATACATATATATGATTATATATATGTGATGTTTTTAAGTTGATTAACTTGCCAAATGTTTGTATGATACCATCTACTGTAGCAAGATGAATTCAGTCCTACGCAAGGTAGGATTTGTGTACACTTAGTAGTAATCATGTGCCTTCGAAAAGGTGGGCCGATTACAAGTGTTTGAGAAGGAGGCCTCCTTCTCAACACTATCACTATGTGATTATAGATCTGGTACATATCTCATAAAGTATATGTCTGGCCAGACAAACATGATTTACAGAAAAGAAAATGTTGAGCATGCACAGGTTTGTTTTTGAGAAAAATTACTTGTGCTTATGCTCTATGGCAAGTTTAATCCCTAACTCTAAGAAGTAAAATTTTAAGTATTTTTGGCATGTGCCCACTGAGTACTTCGTACTCAGTCCCGCGTATTATTCTAAAATGTGCAGGTTAGCTGAGATAGAGATGACATGTGCTGGATGGACTGTGTTGTTGATAAAGTGTTTAGGAGTTGTTTTGATAAAATCAGACCTAGATTATATGTCTCCATACATATAATCTCTCGTATTCCGCTGAATGATAAGATGTTCATTTCTGAAGTTTGATATTGTATAATGTTATTAATGATGTTGGATTCTAGAGTCGAATTATGCTAAAGTCGAACTCTTTTTGTCAAGTACTTTTGAAACTCAATCACTTGAATCATAGGTTCATAAGTTGTTCGTCGTTTTAAGAAAGTTTTTATCGAACTTGAAATATTTTTCTTTATCATGCTTTCTTGATCCTGAGATCAACTCGTCAGCTTCTTGTTTCTTGTTGATAATATGGTTGAACAGGTCTATTGAATTCCGAACTGATTAAGTTGTATTCGTTGATTTTGAAACATGTATGTCATATTTATTCTAACTTGAGAACTCATTGAGCATAAGTGTCCTTTGTTCTTATTAACTGATAGCCGGGTCGCTATCTTATCCTTTGGTTAATCATAAATTGTGTACGTCGTGGGATCCACTGGCTTTGTCATCTAAATTCTAAGCCGGGCTGCGACAATATATGACGTATCTTTGAAGCAAAATTTTCAAATGCTAGCAATTTTGTTGTGGACAATTAGTGATTTTCCTGCGCACTCTATGTTGTCTGGGTGGAGTACTGCCGACATATTAGCATGCCCACATTGCATGGAGGATTCTGGTGCTTTCACTCTATCACACAGTGGTAAGCAATCATGGTTTGACAACCATCTTAAGTTTTTACCGCTAGATCACATATTTCGAAAGAATAAGAAATATTTTAGAGAGAATACTGTTGGGAAAATTAATAGAGTTTTGAATTGATACCAAAACCCAGCTGACCCCAACTGAGTAGATGATTGCGCAAGCCTAAGTGTTTTTCCAGGTCACCTGTTTGAGCTTATAGAGTTTCTAAGTTTACAGGTGGTCGCTGAAGACAGCAGATGACCAAGCTGAGTACACAGCAGGGCAAGCCAAGTCGAGTGATCAGCAACGGTATCCAGATTCAAGACGATCAAGTTCATCCAGACACAGCTGTAGGAAAGACCCAACTTGTGTGGCAACTCAGCTCAGCGTCAAGACCCAGCAGAGTTCAAGACAGCTCAGCGTCGAAGATCCAGCAGAGTTCAAGACAGCTCAGAGTCACCAATACAGCAGAGTCGAAGTCAACATGAGATAAAGTCAGAACTGACCTGGACCATCAGGAACTCGACACCTCAGCACCTAGAAGTCAGACTTAGGATTGCTTTACGAGGAAATCAAAGAAGAAGACAAGACCAACTTGTCAGAAGTTAGGTAGAGATTCAGAACGGCTCTTTCCAACGGCTAGTTCTAATCTCTCCCTATAAATATGAATTTTCTTCATCTTCAGAAAAAAAGAGAAGAAAAGAGAGAGAAAATACACGACGAGGGGTCAATAGACTACATTGAAAGAAGTCTAACCAAAGATCAAGACATCTCTCAGAAAAGCTTCAAGATCCAGCAGCCTTCATACTTATGAGTTCTTATGAGTTCTTATTCATTCTCAGGCTGTTGAAGCTCTCTCCCACTAGTATCTAGGCATATAATCCTTCCCATCTTAAGCCTAGTTTGAACGAGTTCATCATACTCATTGTTCTTCATTGTAAGAACTCGTTCATAGTTGGAAACCCCAAAACCAAACCCTCAAACCCAGAAAAAGGTTAAGGTTAGGTTCTGTAGTACCAGTAAACTACAGGTTAGGTTCTTCAGTACCCGTAAATTGAATGTAGGCTTCGAATTTGTGCCGTAAAAACGGGCGGTTACGTTTCGATACAGTACGCGTAAACTTATATCCAGCTTGAGGAACTAAGCTGCAACGCTTGCTGACTGTGGGTAAAGTCAGTGGTATCCTTAGTAGATTACCAGATGGTTTTCTGGTCGTGGACGTAGGAGTAGTTTCTCCGAACCAGGTTAAATAGCTTTGTTCTTTCCTGTTTTATTTATGCATTCAGCTAACTCATCATAAACATTCTTTCAAGCTGCATAAACTGACTAAAGAGAAACAAAGCTTTGCAATATATTTGAAGTAACAGATGGACTTTTCAAAAACCCACCACATTCCGCACACAGCCAGCTGTGTCGATCAAGCTGCCTTCCAGCTGGATCGAACGCAGTCAGCTCACTCAAAGAGTTTTAATTGGAAAAAGTTTTAAACATTGGTGTATTCACCCCCCCTCTACACCAAGGTATCCGTCTCAGGACCAACAAATACGTTGATAACGAACGTAATGCCGCCAAAACCTAAATCAGGAAAAGAAATATTGGCCTGAATAGAGCAGATTGGTCTTCTGAAAGTGACCAAGTTAGGTAGTGATAACATAAATAGAGAAGTTGCTCGACGTTATGCACCACATGGAAAAAATGAAGTATATTTTGGGATTTGCCTTATTAGAAATTCTTATTGATTCGCCATGACTTGGATGCATATCGAGAGGAACGTGTTTAATAACATGTTCAACACTGTGATGATTGTTGAAGGAAATACGAAGGATACGATTAAATCAAGAGAAGAGTTGAATATGTATTGCTCTAAACCAGAATTGGCGCGTAATGAGTCAATAAACAAGTATTCAAAAGCTTCATACACACTTGATAATTTTGAGAAGAAAGTGTTGTGTGGGGTGAAAAGTCTCAAATTTCCGGATGGATATGTGTCAAATATCACAAGATGTGTGAAAATGAAGAAGCTCAAGATGCAAAATATGAAAAGTTATGATTGTCATGTGTTTATGGAGTGACTTTTACCTATTGCATTGTGTGAGCTGCTCCCACAAGACGTGTGGCAAGCCATAACAAAATTAAGCTTGGTCTTCAAGGACTTGACATCTCGAACGATAAGTTTTGTAGATATGTAAAAGCTCAATAACAGTATTCCAGTTACTTTGTGTAAGCTTGAGCACATCTTTCCACCCAGTTTCTTCGACTCTGTAGAGCACTTACCAGTTCATTTAGCTGATGAAGCTCGTATTGCAGGCTCGGTTCAATACTGATGGTTGTACCCCTTTGTGAGGTAATAACTTAGAAATATATTTAATCATTTATTGATATGATTTAATAATTTATGCATAAGTTGCTCCTTAATTCATAGGTACTTAAAGAAGTTCAAGGATAATGTAAGAAACAAAGCAAGAGTGGAAGGTTCTATCTCCAATGCTTACTTAGTCGAAGAAGCATCCACGTTTTCCTCTTACTACATTGAGGACCATGTGACCTCAAAATATAAGAGTGTGCCTCGTAATTATGATAATCATCCAAATAGGCTATCAATATTCAGGCAACCTGGAGAATCTCTTGAGTAGGGCTTGCAATTTTCAACACGACACGATAACTCGACACGAACCGATACGAAATTAATGGGTTTGGGTTTAGCCTTAATGGGTTCGGGTCCTTAACGGGTTGACCCGATAAGGACCTGAAAGTTTCGAGTTGGGTTCGAATTGGGTTCGGGTAACCAGCTAATAATAATAATAATAATATTTTTAATATTTTACATATACTTATTTTTTCTAATTACTTACTCCAAAAAGGCACAACACATTTTCTGATTTTCACACTTCCGTCTTCCCTTCACTTCACCGTTTCAGCGTTTCTTTGACTTTCATTTTCAGCGCAGAGGCTTCCGTCGTTCCTATTTCAGCCTTCTGTCGTTTCCGTTTCAGCGGCGCTTCTCCTTCTAATACTCTTCGTTGAAGTGGTAGGGTATTATAAGTTGACAACAAGGTAAACACCCCCAAATTTAAGGATATTAGTTTGTTGATGTCGTAACAATACAAGTATACAACCTTCTCTTCCTGAGTCATGTGGTCCAATCCGACCGAGCCACCGAGTTAAATGGGGGATTGGATTGGAACTCTGAGAAATTGTTGAAATTAGCTCATTAACTTATTTGATTTTTATTTCGTGTACTGTCAGAACCTAAAGGCATAAATTCATTGACTTATTTGATTTTTCATTTCGTGTCTTTGTTGCTAAGAATGACCATGCAACTATCGGTCAAGTGCTTGCAAATGCTTATAGAATTATGAAAATGCTTGCAGAAAATTTTCTATGTATATATAATTCAATTAATTTGTTTAAATCTTAAGATTTTCTATTTAATGTCATTCTCTCTTTTTGTCTTGACAAGATTGTGTAATTTTAACATATCTTTTTGCTATTTAATTAGGTAATTTGTAATTATGTCCAAGTATGGTAATAGTAGCAGAGGAGATAATACAATGGAAGATGATACAATGGAGACGTCTGACCAACACAAAGACAACCAGGAAAATATCACTTCAAAGATTACAGCGACAACGAGTAAAAGGAAACAAAGGTTAGATGTTTGGAACCATTATAAAACTACTGAACTTGGTGGGGGGTTTAGGGATGCTAAATACCTATACTGTGGACATCAGTATAATAACATTTCAAGTAAATCTGGGACTGGAAATCTAAAACGTCATACACAGGGTTGTCCAAGAAAGAACACACATGATATTGGTGAAATGGTATCTACTGGTGGTAAATCGAAATTTGATCCTGAACATTTTCGAGAATTATTGTGTCAAGCTGTTATTATTCATGATTTGCCTTTCCGATTTGTTGAATATGAAGGTATTAGAGCTATCTTTGAGTATCTAAAGTGGGATATTAAGATAATTACTCGAAATACATTAAAGGCTGATGTCTTAAAAATGTATGAAAGAGAGAAAGCGAAGATTAAATCTGTGTTAGATAGAGCACTTGGTAGATTAAGTTTGACTTCTGACTGTTGGAGTTTTATTACTACTGATGGTTATATATCTCTAACATGTCACTTTATTGATGAGGAATGAGTTTTACAAAAGAGGGTGTTTGACTTTTCATTGATGCCATCTCCACATACTGGCGTGGCATTGGCTAATAAGTTGTTTTCTTTGTTTCGTGAGTGGTGTATTGAGAATAAAATATTCTCTTTGACTTTGGACAATGCTAGTGCTAATGATGTGTCTGTTGAGTTGTTGCTTACACAACTGAATTTGAATAATGCACTTGTCTATAATGGTGAATTCTTTCATATCCGTTGTTGTGCGCATATAATAAATTTGGTGGTTCAAGATGGTCTGCGTGATATTGAGACTGCTGTGTGAAGGTTCGTGAAAGTGTCAAATTTGTGCGTAGTTCACAAATGAGGAGATAGACATTCTTAGATTGTGTAGGCAAGTTATCTTTGAGTAGTAAGAGAGGATTGAGGCAGGATGTGCCAACTAGGTGGAATTCTACATTTTTTATGCTTGATAGTGTTCTGTACTATAAGATAACCTTCATGAACTTTCAGCTAAGTGATTCCAACTACAAATACTGTCCACTTCAGTCGAATGCGATAAAATTGAAAAGATCCGGGGTTTCTTAAGTTTGTTTTATGACGTATCAAACTTGTTTTCTGGTAGCAAGTATCCAACGGCAAACTTATATTTTGGCCCAGTTGTCATGTGCTATACTTCATTGAGACAGAGTAGGAATAGTCCAGATGAGTATATTAGGAAAATGGCACATTAAATGTTACCAAAGTTTGAGAAGTACTGCTCAGATTTTAGTTTGATCTTGACCATAGCAGTGGTTTTTGATCCTCGCTATAAGCTTCAGTTTGTGAATTTTTCCTATAAGATGTTATATGGTATGGCCCTGATTCTTCCCAATTTCTTGACGTCAAAGATAAGTTGTTTGCTCTATTTGGAGAGAATTGTAAGAATTTCACTGACAAGTTTGGTAGTAGTAGTGTGAGTTCCACAATAGCGGCTGATCACAGCTACAACTTCACAAATGAAGCATCTAAGGCAGCTTTGGAGGTAAGTTACTATACCATATTGATCAATTATGTTATGTTACTATTTCATATTCTTTTGTTATGTGTTAATTACTTTATATCTATTCTTTTCTTGTAGGAATTCAGTGCTTTAGATAATGAATTTGGAATGAGTCAAGCACAAAAATCACAATTGGAATTATATTTGGAGGAAACAATGATGGATATCAGATCTAATCTTGACATTCTTGGTTATTGGAAATGAATGCCGTTTAAATATTCAAAAGTTGCTTCCATGGCTCGTGATCTTTTGAGCATTCCCATAACGACAGTTACTTCTGAATCTGTTTTTAGTGTTGGTGGAAGAGTCCTTGACCAATATCGTAGTTCACTTAAACCAAACACAGTGGAGGCAATTATTTGCACTAGAGATTGGTTGTACGGGGAAAAAGGTATTAAGTTTTCAAATATTAATAGTTCATATTAACTTTTTAAATTGTTGTCATATTTATTTTTTGTCTTATTAATTCTTATTTTTCCTTCAAAGTCTTCACAAGTGAATTACCACTAGCGGAGTTAATGGAATACTTCTTAGATAGTAATGATGAAAATCAATCTGAATCCTCCGATCTTGCTCGTACATGAAAGCTTGGAACTTGAAAGATAGATTAAATCTTTATAAAAGTTTGTGGTTTTGTTATAGTTAATTACTATCTAAATTAACATATGTTTTTGTTAACTTAATAGGTTATGCATTGGGGAAATCGCGACAGTTTGGGACCTTGAAGCTAGAAGTTTCATTTTTATTTGAAGTGTTCTGTTTGATATTTGTATTGTTGAACATTTTGTAAAGATATTGATGTTTTGTATTTTTTTTGGATTTGAAACTGAAGTAGTTGTGTTAAATTTGCAGATTCTACATCTTCGTGTGATTTTTTCATGTCTTAATTTTGGATTGGGTTGTAAACGGGTCGTGTCAACCCGAACATTATCGGGTCAACTTCGAATTCGTGTCAGGTTCAGGTTTAGTCACTTCATGTCGGGTTCGGGTTAGGCCTTAGCAGGTCGGATCGTTATCAGGTCGACCCGATAATGACCCAACCCGACCCGATTTCCAGCCCTACTATTGAGAAGTCTTCAAAGAGATATTTGAATGATAAAGAGTATAATGTTGCTCGTACATATGTTCTACTAAATTGTGTAGAAGTTGGGACATATCAGAAGTACGTATCCAATTACTTTAAACTAGATGTAATTTTTTTTGAAATAAGGCTAAGTCGTTACCAATAATACGACTTTTGTTTTTGAAGTTTGTTTGCAGAGCAATTGCGAACATTATATATATCCATCAATATCAGACAGTGATATTGAAAAGAATATGGAGGAATGATTTGTACTTTAGTTCGAATCATATGTGAGATTCTAACCTCTTGTAGTTTAGACTCGTACCATTATATTAAATATTTTGGTATTTCACATAACATTGGAGCATTATCTTACTTTAATAGGTCAAGGATCCTACTAGCAATGTCATGAATAAGTTTATGTAGGATCTTGCAAAAGGGCATTCCCCACTTGTTACAACTTATCATGGGTATTATATAAATGGGTTTAAGTCCATACAATAACACATGGAGAAGGTAAAAAAAATATGAATAATGGAATGTGCATAAAAGGTGAAAACTATGGCACAGATAACACGCTCGATTATTATGAGCGTTTGTTGGAGGGGTGTGAGTTGGAAAATCCTGATTTACCATCCAAAACAATGGTGTTGTTCAAGTATGAGTAGTCTGATCCATCACTGTCGGGAACATCAGTGCATCCTAATTTCAAGTTGGTTTCAATAAACCATATGCGTAGATATAGGAAGTATGATCTGTTTGTCCTAGCAAATCAAGTCATTCAAGTGTATTATATCGGGGTTGTAAATAGTCCATGATGGAGCTCGAACCGAAAGTATTAATTCATTTCTCAGGGGCAAGGATCTAGGGTTAATGCCAATCAACTGGAACAACTTCGTAAATATATGGAAAATCGAAAGGATCCAATTTGAGCAAGTTTCCAATTCAAAAGCAAAACTTGTTGAAATTGATCCCAATTTTTCTATTCAACGTGTATCATACTAGAATCTAGAATCAACCGCCCATAGGATTCTTTGATAGAAAGAAATAAAAAAAGGTATGTTGCTGCCATTTTGCACTTATCCGAGTTTGAATCAATCTAGGAAGGATTGGTGAGAAGTTTGTAAAATAACAATAAGATCAAATGCAGAAGTTCCAACGTCAGCATCTAGTTAGGCTTGCCATTACAAGAGGATGAATCAATACACTCAACCATTCATACCAACATTGATGTAGAAGCTTCTACAACACCAATTCATCCAACTGGTGACATGATAGATATCAATGATGTTGATGATGAAGAAGATCAAGAAGAAGAAGATATAGTAATATCCGCAGAAGAAAATATAGTTGATAGTTATGACGATGATGATTAGTGTAAGGTTTATAATTATATTGTTTAAATGATATTTAACTGCTTATATTATAATTGGTAATGTCTTTGATTTGAGAAATGATATTGAACAACTGATACTTTTAATTTTTTAAATTTGCAGATGTCTTTCAAAGGACATGGTAGAGAGCTACCTTTAGGTGGCTCAAGCAGCTCGAGGACACCACTACGTACACCACTAAAGACTCCATTGCAGACTCCACTTCACACACCACCAGAGACTCCACTATAGACACTCGTACACTCATTCCTAGGAACAGGTACACCGCGCTAAAACTATCGTTGTCTAGTTCAGGTGGTATTGGCACCGAGGCGACCTTAGCTTGAGTTGTCCAGGTCCAACAAGATGTGATGCAGCGTCAGCTACGAATGCTACTGGAAATATCCTTGTGACATTTGATTCTAAGCACAAGTATGTTTTATTTTTGTTCTTTAATTACTTAAGATTGATATTTACCTATTATTATTTCAATTGCAGCACGTTTATCTCACCAGATGTAGTTCCTAGGGCGTGTACTAGAATTTTCAAAAAAATTAGAAATCTCATGGTCTATAATTGGAAACATACGTCCGATGATGTGAAGGTCATATATTGGAAAAATTCAAGGTAAAAAGCTTATATATATATATATATATATACATATTTGTTAACTTATAATTGATAATTTATACTTGTTTTATTTGTTAATTGTAGTGATAGTTCGAGTGGGATCCTTTAGAGAAGAGTGTTATATACGATAAGGTCATGGAGAAGGCAGCAAGGAGATACAGGGATTTGGTCAACACTCTAAAGAATGGGAGGGACAATCCTAAAAAAGAAATACCACTTTACATTCCTGCGGAGGTGTGGCCGAATTGGCTAAGCTACTGGGATTCGGAAGGAGTAAAAGAGAAGTCTGAGAAGGAAAAGAAATGTAGGATTTCTGAGCCGTTAGGACCTAGAACTGGGATAGTAAAGCACAAAGGAGGTTCTAGAATCGTTTTTCAGTATGCTGCAAAGCTGGTCAGTATGTTTGTTTTAAGATATATTTATCAATCTTTACATTATAATCAAAATTAATTGTTTGTTTCAATAGGCTAAAGCACGGGGTTGTGACATGAGTTATTGTATGTTTGAAGCTTATTCCATTTTGCATGGAAAAAATGATGGATCTTACGTCGACGAGAAGTCGGCCAAAATTAGGGTAAAAATCTCATGTGTATATTACGACTTTTAACTTGTGTATTTAGAAATTAACTCTACATAAATTGTATGTAATTGCAGAGGGCGATAGAGGCATGTGCTGAGGAGTTGAGAGAACAAGAAGTTAAGGACGTGGATATGAACAATGTGCATCAGGAGGTTGTTGAAATTGACGACAGAAAGAGGATGTTTGGCACTGGTTCGCTAGATGGGAGTGTTCGGAGCGAGAGTTTGACTGGGACGTATCAGTTCCATTCAAAGGAAGCATGTGATCGTTGCTTTCAAGATATTCAAAAACAGCTACAGGAGGAGTGAGAAGAGCGCCAACGTCAAATAGCAGAGGATAGAGAAGAGCGCCATCTATCAGGAAACAGATGCATCAACAACGACTAATCGACCAATTGCTTTCACAGAGTATGGATTCGCAAGATCCTCCATCTTCTTGAGAAAATCTTGATACGTTTAGTTGTTTGTTTAGGATTGTAAACTAGACTATTTAGTTCATTGTTTTGGATATTCAACTGTGTAGTGTTTTGAATATTAAATACATTTTAATTAGATACATAGTTTTGATTCGTTTTTGTTTGTTCTTGAATATTTTGTGTGAATTGAATGGTGTTGGATACAGGTTTTGGAAATAAAAAAAAAAACAAAAAAAAATTACATAAATAACAACGGAATACTGACAGAATTCAGCACCGGCAATCACCAACTAAATTATGATGGAACGTCATCATCGCTAATCTGTGATGGAAAGTTGCTACTTGTGTTGACCAGAAAATAACGACGGAATGATTCCGTCGTTACTAGCGACGGAAAGCCGCCGTCAATATTTCGTCATTGATGGTGGAGACAACGTTTCCGGCGACATCGCTGTTCCATAGTTAAAGTATATGACAGAAAATTTTCCATCGTTGATTTGTTTAGCTACATGGTTTTCGAAGACGGAATCGTTCCATCATTATTCCGTCATTATCCTTAAATTGCGATGGAAATGAGGTGAATAACGACGGAATTTTCCGTCGAAGTTTCCTGCACTTCTTGTAGTGAAATAGGGGGACATGACAAAAAATGCTTGAACTTTCATCCATTTGTCTTTTAAAACTTTGCAATATAAAAGGCTTGATGTTTCAATTTTTTGCAATTAGAACTCAACCTTTTTTCCTGCGACTGGAATATGTCATGTGTCAATTTTTTATCCACGCATGTGTGCCAACTTGACATGTATCTCTTTTAAATCCATTTCATATCACGTGAGATATTCCGGTCGCCGGAGAAAAGGGCCGAGTCCTAATTATAAAAATTTGAAACATCAAGTCTTTTATTACAAAATTTCAAAAGTCAGGTTTTAATTGCAAGATAGATGAAAGTTTAAGCCTTTTTGGTATTTTTCTCCAAAAAAAAGCTCTTATTTGAGGCAGGTATAGAGATGTAAGTGAGAGTTGGAACGCTCATATAGGGATGTAAGTGAGTTGAGACAACGTGTGAGCTAATCATGATCGAGTTAATTAGAAAAATTTGTAATTGACTCGAAATTAATTGCGCTAGCTGAGACTTGCTCTATAGGCTCACGAGCTTTATGGAGCATAATAAGGTTTCCAAGCATTTATTGATTTTACCCTTGATAGTTTGATGATTATTTACGCACATAAGCTAAACAATTTGATTCTTTTTATTTAAATGGGATGAATGGTAATATAATTTAGATTTTTAATATTAATAAGCCAAGTCTAGCTCAAGTTCAGCAAATTTGCTATCGAGTCGAGCTCCATCTCAAAATTGCCTAAACACAAGTCAACTTCGATTACATCCATAAAAATACTAACCATGTGTACCCAATTTTCAAAGTATATCGCTTAAAATAAAGAAAAAATGTGGCAAAATAACAATTTTTAAAAGACAAAAATAAATTCTAGCCATAAATCTTAAAAAGATAAAAACTAACCAAAGTACCTAACAAAACGACTCATACCCTTTGTCCATTTTCTCTCTCCATCATACAAGATAGTATACATGGATATTTTCCGGCGGCGGCGGTTAACGGGATCAATGCCGGAAGTCAACAATCAATGTCGAAGGTCAACACCTGAAGTCAACGGTCAATGCCGGCGAGAATTTCGTGTATGATATTCATGTATGCTACACATGTACGATACTAATGTATAATTTCATGTATGTTAATTACATGTCATGTATGGTACTCATATATGCTAATTTCATGTATGGTACTCATGTATGCTATTCGTGTATATGATAAATTCATGATTTGTTATCCATGTATGGTCATAGAATATTACTCATGTATGCTACTCATGTATGATACTCTTGTATGATATTCATGTATAATTTCATGTATGATACTCGCGTATGCTTGGAAAAAGTCTCAGAAAAATTTTCGCTGGAAAATTCTCGTCGAAAAAGTCACCGGAGTTGACCACTGGCGTTGACCGTCGTCGTCGGAGTTGACTGCCTCATGTATGCTATTCATATATGATGGTGAGATAGAAGAATTATAAAGTAAGGGTATATGAGTCATTTTGCTAGGTACTTTGGTTAGTATTTATCTTTTTAAAATTAATAGTTAGAATTTATATTTGCTTTATTAAAATTATTATTTTAACTTTTGACCCTAAAATAAATCTGTTAACTGGTTCCATTAAATAATATTTCGTAGTTATTCCCTGATAATTTAATGAATACCTAGACTAAGACAGTGGAAATCCTTTTTCCAAATTGATTAGATAGAATATACTAGTTTTTTTTTTTTTTGACTTGGGAAAGGGGCGGTAGAGATTGAACCCGAAATTTCTTTGTTCGCAGACAAAATTTATTACCTATTACCGTTTGGATGTCCTCGAAAGAACCAGAATATACTAATTATTCCATACAATTAATTGATTTATAAAATCAGGAATTGTAGTTACTTATCTCAAGTTCTCTACGAGCTCATGCACCTGAGTTTTCAAGACTTGTCATGTTAGCGGTAATTTTTATTTTTATTTTTTTGTATTTGTTTATATTAGCAGGATAATTATCACTTTTTTTCGTAATAATTTTCTCTTGATATTTTAATTAGTTAAAGAGTAAAAGAATAATTATGACTTTTTTCCTATTATTTTTACTTTTCTTCAGGATAATTGTTTGTTTTTATTCGACTGCACATAAAATAGATCGCACCCAAATTTTTGTGATACGTGAACTATTAATAAATGCCCAACAACCTTCAATATTTCATGGTGACTCGAGACTCGACTACCCATACGAAGCAAAATAACATCTTTTTTAAAGTAAAAGTTTTGTGATAATATCATTAGAACCCCAAACTTGATGCTCCTTTATAATAAGAAAATCACTGAAAATCCACTTAATACTTTACCTGTATTTGTTTTCCAACCTGTCACGATTTGTTAATCAGATGGAAATATATGTGAGACGGGGCACATTCTTGTATGGCTAGCCACATGGTGTGGTCAGATTCGGGACGGATTTTATTTGACTTGTACCCAGTCCAAGATCAACACTTGAGAATTGATTTTAATTTTTTAAATTCTTAATTAATATAAATTCTAATTGAGAATTAATAAATTCTAATTGAAGAGCAAAAATTCCTAATTGAAGATTATAAATCCAATTGAAATCAATAAAATCCTAAAATGGAGATTAATAAACCTAATGGGGAATAATTAAAAAAAATAAAGATTAAAAAAAAGAACGGAAAAAGTAAAAAAATAAATAAATAAAATATTGCAAGTGCCCGCCTAAAATTAAATAATAAATAAAAAAAGGAGGGTGTGTGCATTGCACGCGCTACCCACCCACGTCTGGATAGCACATGCAGTGCACACACCCACCTTATTGGTTGAAAAGGCACATGTGTTGCATGCGCGACACCATGTGGCTTGCCACATACGAGTTTTTGTCATACAGGATATCTTATCCTCATATAATAATTATATTATTCTGGATTGGTCATAATAATTTGTTCGGCAAGCCAAAACGAATTTATGTCTGAAAATCATCCAGAATCTACTTATGAATTAATTGTCTAATGAAAAAAAGCAACTTCTGAGAGTGATTTCTCAATGGAATTAGAATTCCTATTGCTGCATGATTGAATCTGAAACTCAACTTGAGAGACAAGCTTTCTTCACGGAATGATAGAATTTGGCATGTTTTACTTATTTTTTGAATGGTCTTATTAATCAACAATGAATTGTCTTTTCCACGAATATGTCAAGTAATTATCACAGAATGCCAATCGACATTGTGTGCTTTACAATATTTGAGCAAGATTTCTTAATCCTGACAAGCACAAATACATATAATTAAGGATGTCAATCGAGTCAATCCATTCAATTTCGGACTTATTAGACCAGTCCTGCTGTTTTGGGCTATATCTAATATGACACCGCGATGGCCAACCCATTCAATTTAAGATTAGCATAATCAGACTATCCGGTTCAAGCCAATCAGACTGAATTTTTTTCATTGTAAAATTGCGGTCAATAAACTTAGTAAGGCAGCTATGAGATATATTCTTCAATTTTACACACGACATATTATAAATATATAAAAAATGCAACCATAATTAGGGTTAATTTGGTTAAATTACACGAACTTTATCACGTTTTTGGTTTTTTCCACGATCTTTAAAAGTTGTTTCTAAATATATGAACTTACTTTCTTTTGCATTTTTTCCACCGGATTCAATTTGGGAAAATCATGTCTTACGTAGCAGCCGAATTTTGTGACGTGAACATTCCAACGGCGAAAGAAAACAATGTCGTTCAATGTAAAATTGCTGCGAATAACTGCAGCAACCAAAATTCAGCTGCCGCGTAAGACATGATTTCTTGAAAATTAAATCATGTGAAAAAAATTGCAAATGAAAGTTATTTTATATATTTATATACAACATTTAAATGTCATGGAAAAAACTAAAAACGGCGTAAAGTTCGTGTACTTTAACCGAATTAACCTCTAATTTTTTCCATTCATCTCTAATTCTTTTAAGCTAGTGTTCTAAGAAATTCTAGGTATTGGTTGGCGATGGAATACAAAAGAATTACTTGAGTGAATTTGTGTTGTGTTATTGGTGAATTTTAAGTGAATTTGGAAATCATGATGTGAGTAAATTTTGATGGGTTAGGAATAAATTGTTTATGGTGGTTGTACGTTATGTGAACGAAAACAAGAGTCGATGGTGAAACTAAAAGATGGAAATTTTATGTAGGCATCGGATCTAGGAATGGTAAGGCATGTTAACAAACGGGTTTTATTCAAACCGATCCAAAACCGCTCAATATCCATTGAATTAAAAACTTACGATTCTTATCTCAAAAAAAAATAAAAAAAAACTTACGGTTTTAGTTCTGGTTTTGGTTCCGACCCGTTCAAAACCGGAACCATACTGATTCAGACCCGATCCGATCCGCTCATTTCGGGTCCGACCCAGTAGTTGATTTTTTTTTTTAATTATTAATAGACTCACTTTTGACATGTGGATTGTCATAAAAAAAATCGAAAAAATATCCAAATTACAGCATCAAGAACGAGTACACCAGTCAAATTCTCGTCATAACCATAAAAATAATTGAAAAAAATAAAAATAAATCAGAAGCAACTTGAAATCCATTAAACCCAATTCTCAGAGTAGCAAGTAGCAACAAAACAATTACAACACCCCAAAAATTGAAAGTTTCGAAGCCCAGGAAAGGGAAAAAACAAAAAGAAAGAAAGGAAAGTTATTTAATACCACTCCGATTGGTATTAAATAGTAAATTTTTGCAGAGCGTTTGCTTGTTGTTACAGGTAATATGACGAACATTTATCAAACGCGGGACATTTTTCAAAATAGTACTTTCTCCGTTCCATTTATATTGTCCTATTGTTCGGCACGGAGATTAAGAAAGGGTGCATGTTTGCTTCGGTATTTTTTTGGGTATGGAAAGTGATTCAATTAATTGAATTTATTACTTCTTGTTTGGTTTGGGTATTGGGTTAACCATTACCCTTACTTGAGGTAACCCAATCACCCAAAATGTTACCACCCAAATTAGAGTGGTAACAAAATAATTTCCTCTCCGGAATCATTTTACAAGGTGATTCATTTCTATTTGTTTAACCAAACACCTAATAAAAGTAACATTTATTGTTACCATTCCTCCCATATACTTGATTCTATTCCCTTTCCATTCCACTACTCGAACCAAACGAGCACTAAAGGTAAAAGGATAGAAAATGGGTAGGTCCCATCATTTTTGAAGAGTTAATTCTTTCCTTATTTGGAACAAGAAAATTTGAGTGGACAACCCAATAAGGAAAAGAAGACAATATGAGTGGGACGGAGGGAGTACCAAATTATCATAAACTTTTATAGAAAAGGCGATACTCTCTCCGTCCCATAAAAACATTCCGCATTTTCTTTTTTTGTCCGTTCTATATAAACATTCCATTTCCTTTTTGGGATATCTACTCTACTCATAATAGTGAAATTCTTTCTCCACTCATAGTACACTTCATTACAATTCTTAAAACCCGTGCCCAACCAATATGGAATGTTTTTATGGGACAAATGAAATACTAAATTAAAAATTTTATCAAAATTACTCCCTCCCTCCCACTGATAATGTCCCCCTACTTTTAAGATATGGTTATTAAGAAGTAAGGGTAAAAAGATAAAAATGGTAGGTCCACCACTTTTGAGATGAGACATTATTAGTGGGACGAACGAAAAAGAAAATAGGAACATTTTTAGTAGGACGGAGGGAGTAGTATTTAAAGTTTCATTTTTCTTTCCAATACAATACCTCTCTCTTTTTTTTCTTTTTACCCTTATACATATTTCTATTTCAAGCTTCATGTGAGAATATTTAGTTTCAATTTTTTCAACAACAACAACAACAACAACAATAATAATAATAATAATAATAATAATAATAATAATAATAATAATAATAATAATAATAATAATAAATCTGTTAACTGCAATTAAATTAAAATTTTAAAGTTTAAATTGGTGGAGGCAATGGTTAATATTGTGCACATATAATATACTACTCCTATGCCATTTTTTTGGATCATTTCAGATTACTTGGTTAATTCGAATCATCCTTTCTTTGCTTACGACTAGACTGTTTTGTTTCTTGTGATCAGATTGTTTGCAAATTGTGTGTACTAATTTTTTTCAATTTTATTTTTGTTTGATGCAATAGGTAGTACAATTAAAACTTAAGTACTAATCTTTTGCATTTGATTAATTTGTTGATGCATTTTTAATATCGTTTTCTATTATAAGTTTACTTTTCTCATATAGTAATCGAGTTGATACAATATTTATAAAAAATAATATGAAGTGCACCCTGTGCATCGTGGGGTAATATAATATGCTCGTCTCGGCCTCAGCTGCATACTCATCGTCCGGCACCCGAGCTCGTGCCCAAGCTTGGTCCTTGGTAACTGGACTTTGAGTGGATTCGGGCAGGCTTGCGGCTTTGGACTCGATGTGTAGAGTTTTTGTTGCACAAAAACGGTCGACACTTGGTAGTTGTGGCTTATGTGCAATGACCCGACAATGATGGCCTATCAAGACATAGTGAAAGAATGCCCATTCATTATAATAAGTAGTGGTTAATTTTAACTTTTGTATTTTCAACCAATATAAAATATTCATAAAATCATTGTGCTTAATTTGCATGTTCTTTTTCATGAAGTTCTCTACTGCTGGAAAGGTAAGATAGTAATCTCACTTACTCAACAGGCGAATTAGGAGAATTTCTTGCTCAAAAGGCGACTATGAATTCCGACTCAGGATCATATCAACTGGTGCTTTCACTAAGAGAGACTCTCTTTAGATATCAAATTTTATCCAAAAACAAAATCAGTGTGTTGGCATTTTTATTTTTATTTTTATTTCTACGGCATGAAGCAAGAAAAAGTAAGGTGATGGTTTCAAAACGAGTGGACTGATGTATGGTGGGGTGAATACATAGTAAAAAACTTTTACTTGCACTGAACTTTTCATGGTATTCAGTTATGAATCCTACTATCTGCTCAAGAGTTAATCAGTTGGACTGATAACTGAACTGATGCAGTACAAAAAGTGGTGCTCTTAACGTTACACAATTGCTTAGAAAATCCTTAACTTGGAAAGCTTGTTTTTAGTTTTCTCTTAGTCACTTTAATGCAAGCTGGCTGATTAAGTCAGTTCAGCTGAAAACCTTTGAGCTAGGTTGATGCTGAACTGTTTTGCGACAGTTCAGCTTTAACTTCTTTCGTGCTGAAATATGTTTTTTGCTTTGGATGATAGTTAATATGATAAGTAGTTAAACTGATAAGTAGTTCTGCACTTCAGTTGTTCCTTAGTTGAGCTTGTGTCTTGGATTGTCTTTTTCAGTTGAGCTTTCATACTTAGATTTCCCTCGTCAAGTTCCTCTTCAGTTGGTCAGCTCGGCTGCTCTTTGCTAATGGTTCTCTTCATTAAGTTCCTATTTAGCTAAGTACTTGTAAAGTGAATAAGCTCCCTAACACATGAGCTTAACTAATTACAATAGTTTGGCAATTCATCTTTTTAGTTAGGGGTTTGTTGGTCTCGAGACGGATATCTTGGTGTAGAGGGGACCAATTATTGGTCCCGAGACGGATATCTTAGTATAGAGGGGGGTGAATACACCAAGATTAAAACTTTTCCAATTTAGACTCTTTTGAGTGAGCTGGTTGTATTCGACCAAACTGGGAGTCAGCAGGGTAAACACAGCTAGCTATGTGTCGCAGCCCGACTTAGAGTGAAGATGACTAATCCGGTGGGTCCCGCGACGTACACAATTTATGATTAACCAAAGGATAAGATAATGACCCAAGTTATCGAACAGGAACCAAAATACACCAAATCATGCTATTAAGACGGACGAAGTCGAATCAAATATCGAACAACGACTTCGATACTTAGAAACAACAACTCATACATCAAGTCCAAGCATAGATAAACGAGAATGGCCAAAAGATTACACCATCTCGCATCAGAGTTTACGCAAACTAAAATCAAGGTTTACCAGTTCTTATCATAAGTGACATAACAAACACGACAGAAACTGAAACAGGTTCAGAGTGTTGCAGCGGAAAAACACATCTTTGATTATATGTATGAAGACATATAACCTTGCTCAAGTTAAACAAGATCTCAAGAAGTTAACAAACAAAAGTCCGGCCAGCACACTTCATCCTCATCCGAGCTAACCTGCAGATTTTAGAAATAACATGCAGGGCTGAGTACTTTTGCACTCAGTGGACACATGCCAAAATACTTGAAAACTGCTGCTTAGAACTATAGATTGAATCTTGCCATAAAACATAGCACAAGTAAACTTTCATAAACAAACCTGTGCATGCTCAAACATTTTCATTTAATAATAGCGATTCGCGAATCTTATAAGTTTCTCATGTATGAACCAAATCTACTATCATAAACATTAGTGTTGAGAAGTTGGCCTCCTTCTCAAACACTGGTAATCGTCCCACCAAAAAGGAAGGCTCCCGATTACCACATAGTGTACACAAATCCTACTTTACGTAGGACCGAATTCGTCCTTCTTCAGTAGATGGTATCATACAAAAACTTCAAACATTTGGCAAGTCAGTCATTTAAAAACATCACATATATAATCATATATTCTCATTCATCATTTCTTTGGTTAGAAAGCCCACCTGAATTGAAGATACTTTAACTACACTTTTGCTTCTCGGCTTTTCCCTCAATTTACGGTCCCGCTCGAACCTTCATTTAAGAATTTGGTTTTAACATAAGAGCGAGAAGAATTAAACAAAGAAATGAGCGATGCACTGCTGCCATAATACGAATTCTCTACTTCGACTCGGCTTTCTAGGGTTTTCTCTCAATGTAAAACTTAGCTTTTCTAATACTTTTTCTACTTTACTTAACTCTTTAATCGATAGCTAATCGATCACAACTTTAGGAAACACTTAGAAACATAAAATCACATATTTCATCATTAACCACTTAAGCTTATCATATCATTCATAACATCATATCATAAAAAAATAAACATTTCATTTCTTCATATAAGCATCTAATTAACCATTAAGCTCTTTCTTTATTTATTTAAGCACATCAACAATGCTTAAGCTCTTTGATAACATTTAAGCTTAACATTATATTATCAATATATGTCTTTGACATATAAGCTCATTAATGACGTATCATTAATACTTAAACTCATCATTAACGTATCATTAGGAAAAATAGCTAACATTTTAACTTTTGAGTAATTCAGCTGACTGAGTTCAGCTGAGTAAATCCAGCTGACTGGATCCAGCTGAGTTGATCAAGCTGGCTGGATCCAACTGATTTAATCCAGCAATTTAAACTCTAGAAACTCTAAATTTCAAAACTTTGTATTAAAATTCCGAAAAATTCTACGTCACTTAATTTTTAACGTAGATTCCATTTCTATCATTATTTTCTTCATTAAAAATCAAATACATGGCTTTATTGTACATATATATTTCGGTCCTTTTGATAAATTAAGAATTAAAATCCAAATTTCACTCTAATCACTTCCAATCATGTTAATTTAAATTATAAACCTCAATTATAACATAATTACTTAAAAATTCATTCTAGGCTTATTTCAACTTCATAAACATTAATCCATCATCAATTTCATCATAGGATCAAAGGATCAAAAACTCCTAAATTTAAGCTACATTTTGAAAAAATAATAGAAAATTAGGTTTAGGTTGGATTCTTCTTAAATTGATGCTAAAAATGAGATTTTGATCATAGATCTAACATAATATTCAAAGATCAAAACATTCATCCTACTTCAAGAAAAATTCGAAAGTTTTGGAAAGATGGATTTTTCTTGCTAATCTTTGGCTAAGCTCTTGATCAAGTATAGATCTAACCTTCTTGAATGAATTAGATGCTTGATCTTTTAAATTCTTGAGCTTGAATCCTTGATCTTCAATGGAGGTTGTGTGTGTGTGATATGCGTGTGTTGTCGTGTGTGTGTCGAGAGTTTGAGGGAGAGAAAATGAGGATGAAGATGGATGCTAATACACTTAACTAATAGCTAAGTCCAAATACATTGAACTTAAATACACGTATGTAGCATGCTAATCTTGACTAATCTCTTCATCATCATTGCATTTTGGATAAGGTGAGGTGTCACTTCCTTATTAGTTAGTAATTTGACTTTAGTGTTATAATATCTAAATTAAGATATTATGAATTAAATTTAATACTAACAATATCTTATAATATATTTTCTTAGATATTGTTAGATTAAATTAATTATAAATTAATAATAAAGCTTATAAGACAAGCTTTATTTCCTAGGAATATTATGCTTAATAAATTAGCTTAATTAATCAATTAAACATTAAGCATATAAATCTTACTTTAATTGATTAATTAATTCTCTAATTAATTAATCAAACATCCAATAATTAATCATCACAACTTTAATTAAAAAGCTTTCGAACTTATAAAAATTATTTGGGTTTCTCAAACCCTAATATAAGCTTTCTCAAGAAATTTTCGGAAATAAAATCCGGAACTAAAATAATTTGCCGGAGAAATTTTATGATTTCCGGAGAAATCAAATCTTCCAAAACTAACACATACTTCTCAGATAATATCAAATATATAAGCACGTAATCATAGATACCTTCATTATCTCATTTCGGATTAACCGGAATGAGAATAAATCTTAGAAACTTTGAATTCGGCAAATTAGTACTGCCGAAAAATTTTAATTGCCTGAACTTATTTTCTTTATAAGTTCTCGTAACTTAATTATCTTAGACGAGCTCATAACTAATTACTTAGATCAGTTATGAAAAAGCGGGGTATTACATCCTCTCCCTCTAAAAAATAAATTTCGTCCCGAAATTTGCTTACATTAAAGGAAAAGCTCGGGATACTTATCTTTCATCTTATCTTCAAATTTCCACGTTGCTTCTCTGGCCCGTGGTGCTTTCATTTGACCTTTACTGACGCGATCGATTTATTTCTTAATTGTTGGACCTTTCGATCCAAGATCGCTTCTAGTTTCTCCTCATAACTAAGGTCTAGTTCTAGAACCACTTCTTCTTGTCAAATAACATGCTCGGGATCGAACATGTATCGGCACAACTGGGATACATGAAATACATTATGCGAATTTCCAAAGCTTGGCCGTAAAGCCAGCTTGTACGCAACTTGACCTAACCTTTCCAGGATTTCATACGGTCCTAAGTAACGGGGCTTAAACTTTCCTTTCATACCAAATCTATGAATTCCTCTCGAAGACGAAAATTTTAGAAAAACTTTATTTTCAACTTTTAATTCTAATTCTGATCTTCGAGTAGCCGCATAAGACT
Source organism: Agastache rugosa (assembly GCA_031470985.1). Classification (NCBI taxonomy): domain Eukaryota; kingdom Viridiplantae; phylum Streptophyta; class Magnoliopsida; order Lamiales; family Lamiaceae; genus Agastache; species Agastache rugosa. Next base: position 6,440,091 of record CM062605.1, read on the forward strand.
TTTGGCGATCTTGCACTTCTTTTATCCGTTGCCTGATTTGGCGAACAATCTTGATCATTTCTTCAATAGCATCGGGCCTTAATACTTTTCTTTCACATACTTCGTCCCAATAAAGCGGGGACCTACATTTTCTTCCATAAAGAGTTTCGTAGGGCGCCATGCCAATTGTCATCCGGTAACTATTGTTGTATTTCCTATTTTAGACTTAGGTAACCCAGTTACAAAGTCCTTAGTGATATCATTCCATTTCCACTCTGGAATGTCCAACGGTTGAAACTTTCCATAAGACCGTTGATGCAAAGCCTTTCCTTAAACAAAAGAGTATTATCTCTAGCTTCGCGAAAATTTTCTACTTTTCCTCTGCAAATCTTAAGTCGCAAATTCTCTAACTTCTCATTCTTTCTTGGAACATTTGAAATTCTCATTCTCAAGTCTGGATTATTTCCAAAGCTGCAATTAGTTGCTCTGTAGATTGTGGTGGTAAAACCACTTCTATTCTCAAAATGATGTCGACGTCCCACATTCGAATTAGATTTAGGGTTTTGGCTGGCATCTTAAGGGATTCAATTTCAAATTCTAAATTAGGGCAAACATGCGTAACTGAGGTAGATTTACCTACTAGGGTCGATGCTCTTAAGTTCTGGCTAGCTCTCTCTATTTTAAGGCCAAGAGTATCTACGCATGCATTTAATATAAAGGAATGTGATGCACCAATATCAAAAAGAATTAAAACAGGTACACCACTTATGTGACCCATACCTGCCATATTGCTTTGATCCTTGACACATGCTTTCTGATCGAGAGCAAAAACTCTCTGATGCTGCTGCTGCTGCTGCTTCGGCTGAAGGACTCCTTCAATGGCCTTTAGATGTTAGGGCTGAGACTGATTAGGTCTTCCTCCACCAGTCTCTTCCTGCTTATTTGGGCACTGATAAGAGTAATGACCGGGTTGCCCACATGCATAGAAGCTGTTACTTCCTGCTCTTCAAATTCCTTGGTGCATTTTTCCGCACTTAGAGCATGGAGAAATTTCTTGCTGTCGCTGAGATGAACTACCTTGACCAACAAAAGGAGATCTAGATTTTTCTTGCGTCAATTGCTGCTTACTCTGCTCATGCCATGGCTTCTTGCTGATCTTCTTCTTCTTCTACCCTATTTCTTCTTCTACGAGGCATTATGATTTTAAGAAAATATAAAACTATCACGAAATAACTTTATTCTTATCGAGCTTTGCATTTAAGCACCTTTTCATCTTTTTCTTTATTGCATAAGCAAATACTTCACTAGCAATTACTTAAATCATAGAATTCAAGAATTCACATCACATCATAACGTAATCACTTGCATAACTTTAAATGAATATTCGCATCATAGTGAAACAACTTAACTTCATAACTTTTCTTAACTTGGCAATCAATATTAAAGCACTCAGCTTCATAAACTTTTCTTATCTTTCAAATAGCAGCAAGCTAACTTGGCTAACTTAACCTTATTAACTTCAATCTTTACTTATTTCATACCTTAACTTAGTTTCATAAAATTCTCATTCTTTACTTTCTAACTTCATCTCATTAATTGACTTCGTTATGGAGGCGAAAGACCCATATTACTGAGTTTCTAGCTATGTGGGTTGATCAGGTACACATAACAGTCTGTCAGTTACATGGAACTTCTGTCTCGCTCAACGATCTTGTCATACAGGATTACAAACTCTTCATGAGGCATTAAAACTTCACAATATTTACATCCAACATCAAATTCACATACATAAAATATATCTTAAACTAAATTCAAACTTTAAACTTTTAAACTTTAGAAAACTTTTAATACATACCTGACTTTGCCGGATGAGATGAGGTGCTGGACTTTTGTTGTTTAAGACTTAACTAGTCTAGGGATTCAAATATAGACTAGACTCAAGAGAAAAATTTTCTTAGACTTAGAGCAGACAAGTTGCTCTGATACCACTCTGTCGCAGCCCGACTTAGAGTGAAGATGACTAAGCCGGTGGGTCCCGCGACGTACACAATTTATGATTAACCAAAGGATAAGATAACGACCCAAGTTATCAAACAGGAACCAAAATACACCAAATCATGCTATTAAGACGGACGAAGTCGAATCAAATATCGAACAACGACTTCGATACTTAGAAACAACAACTCATACATCAAGTCCAAGCATAGATAAACGAGAATGGCCAAAAGATTACACCATCTCGCATCAGAGTTTACGCAAACTAAAATCAAGGTTTACCAGTTCTTATCATAAGTGACATAACAAACACGACAGAAACTGAAACAGGTTCAGAGTGTTGCAGTGGAAAAACACATCTTTGATTATATGTATGAAGACATATAACCTTGCTCAAGTTAAACAAGATCTCAATAAGTTAACAAACAAAAGTCCGGCCAGCACACTTCATCCTCATCCGAGCTAACCTGCACATTTTAAAAATAACATGCAGGGCTGAGTACTTTTGCACTCAGTGGACACATGCCAAAATACTTGAAAACTGCTGCTTAGAACTATAGATTGAATCTTGCCATAAAACATAGCACAAGTAAACTTTCATAAACAAACCTGTGCATGCTCAAACATTTTCATTTAATAATAGCGATTCGCGAATCTTATAAGTTTCTCATGTATGAACCAAATCTACTATCATAAACATTAGTGTTGAGAAGTAGGCCTCCTTCTCAAACACTGGTAATCGTCCCACCAAAAAGGAAGGCTTCCGATTACCACATAGTGTACACAAATCCTACTTTACGTAGGACCGAATTCGTCCTTCTTCAGTAGATGGTATCATACAAAAACTTCAAACATTTGGCAAGTCAGTCATTTAAAAACATCACATATATAATCATATATTCTCATTCATCATTTCTTTGGTTAGAAAGCCCACCTGAATTGAAGATACTTTAACTACACTTTTGCTTCTCGGCTTTTCCCTCAATTTACGGTCCCGCTCGAACCTTAATTTAAGAATTTGGTTTTAACATAAGAGCGAGAAGAATTAAACAAAGAAATGAGCGATGCACTGCTGCCATAATACGAATTCTCTACTTCGACTCGGCTTTCTAGGGTTTTCTCTCAATGTAAAACTTAACTTTTCTAATACTTTTTCTACTTTACTTAACTCTTTAATCGATAGCTAATCGATCACAACTTCAGGAAACACTTAGAAACATAAAATCACATATTTCATCATTAACCACTTAAGCTTATCATATCATTCATAACATCATATCATAAAAAAATAAACATTTCATTTCTTCATATAAGCATCTCATTAACCATTAAGCTCTTTCTTTATTTATTTAAGCACATCAACAATGCTTAAGCTCTTTGATAACATTTAAGCTTAACATTATATTATCAATATATGTCTTTGACATATAAGCTCATTAATGACGTATCATTAATACTTAAACTCATCATTAACGTATCATTAGGAAAAATAGCTAACATTTTAACTTTTGAGTTTTCGAAAGAAACAACTGAAAACAAGTTGAGCAAAGATCAGCTGGATAAATCAAGCTGACTGGAAAATCAAGTTAGCTGGAAAAACTGAGTTATCTGGAGAACTGAGCTAGCTGGAAAACTGAGCTAGCTTGAAAACTGAGCTAGCTGAAGAAAACTGAGCCGGGCCGGAAAACCGAGCCGACCGAGCCGGGCCGGAAAACTGAGTTGGCTAGAAAACTGAGCTGGCTGGAAAAACCGAGCCGGCCGGAAAATCGAGCCGGCCGGACCTACCGAGTTAATCCGCCGACCGGGTTCACTGGTAAATCCAATGACCGGGTCCAAATTGATCGAGTTCAAATTCGAGTAAATCCAATGATCGGGTCCAAATTGGTAATTCCAGCTGACTGAGTTCAGCTGAGTAAATCCAGCTGACTGGATCCAGCTGAGTAATTCCAGCTGACTGAGTTCAGCTGAATAAATCCAGCTGACTGGATCCAGCTGAGTTGATCAAGCTGGCTGGATCCAGCTGACTTAATCCAGCAATCTAAACTCTAGAAACTCTAAATTTCAAAACTTTGTATTAAAATTCCGAAAAATTCTACGTCACTTAATTTTTAACGTAGATTCCATTTCTATCATTATTTTCTTCATTAAAAATCAAATACATGGCTTTATTGTACATATATATTTCGGTCCTTTTGATAAATTAAGAATTAAAATCCAAATTTCACTCTAATCACTTCCAATCATGTTAATTTAAATTATAAACCTCAATTATAACATAATTACTTAAAAATTCATTCTAGGCTTATTTCAACTTCATAAAACATTAATCCATCATCAATTTCATCATAGGATCAAAGGATCAAAAACTCCTAAATTTAAGCTACATTTCGAAAAAATAATAGAAAATTAGGTTTAGGTTGGATTCTTCTTAAATTGATGCTAAAAATGAGATTTTGATCATAGATCTAACATAATATTCAAAGATCAAAACATGCATCCTACTTCATGAAAAATTCGAAAGTTTTGGAAGGAAGAAAGATGGATTTTTCTTGCTAATCTTTGGCTAAGCTCTTGATCAAGTATAGATCTAACCTTCTTGAATGAATTAGATGCTTGATCTTTTAAATTCTTGAGCTCGAATCCTTGATCTTCAATGGAGGTTGTGTGTGTGTGATATGCGTGTGTTGTCGTGTGTGTGTCGAGAGTTTGAGGGAGAGAAAATGAGGATGAAGATGGATGCTAACACACTTAACTAATAGCTAAGTCTAAATACATTGAACTTAAACACACATATGTAGCATGCTAATCTTGACTAATCTCTTCATCATCATTGCATTTTGGATAAGGTGAGGTGTCACTTCCTTATTAGTTAGTAATTTGACTTTAGTGTTATAATATTTAAATTAAGATATTATGAATTAAATTTAATACTAACAATATCTTATAATATATTCTCTTAGATATTGTTAGATTAAATTAATTAGAAATTAATAATAAAGCTTATAAGACAAGCTTTATTTCCTAGGAATATTATGCTTAATAAATTAGCTTAATTAATCAATTAAACATTAAGCATATAAATCTTACTTTAATTGATTAATTAATTCTCTAATTAATTAATCAAACATCCAATAAACAATCATCACAGCTTTAATTAAAAAGCTTTCGAACTTATAAAAATTATTTGGGTTTCTCAAACCCTAATATAAGCTTTCTCAAGAAATTTTCGGAAATAAAATCTGGAACTAAAATAATTTGCTGGAGAAATTTTATGATTTCCGGAGAAATCAAATCTTCCAAAACTAACACATACTTCTCAGATAATATCAAATATATAAGCACGTAATCATAGATACCTTCATTATCTCATTTCGGATTAACCGGAATGAGAATAAATCTTAGAAACTTTGAATTCGGCAAATTATTACTGCCGAAAAATTTTAATTGCCTGAACTTATTTTCTTTATAAGTTCTCGTAACTTAATTATCTTAGACGAGCTCATAACTAATTACTAAGATCAGTTATGAAAAAGCGGGATATTACACTATGTGTGGGTGCGGAAGCTGGTGGGTTTGGAAAGTCTGTCTTATACTTAATTTTCAAAACTTTGTTTTTCTTTTCTCTTAGTCAGTTTGAGCAACTTAAGAGATATTCTAAAGAAAGAGTCAATTTAAGACATGAATATAGCAGTAAAGGACAGAGACTTTTTAACGTGGTTCAGAGAATGACTCCTACATCCACGACCAGATACCACTGGTAATTCATTAAGGATACCACTGATTTTCCGTGCAGTCAGCAAGCGTTGCAGCTCAGTTCCTTGAGTTGGATACAAGTTTACGCGTACTATATCAAAACGTAACCAGACTGTTTACGGGCACAGCTGAAGCCTATCTTCAGTTTACGGGTACTGAAGAACCTGACCTGTAGATTTGCGGGTACTACAGAACTTGACCTTAACCTAATTTTTTCTGGGTGAAGAGGGGTTTCGTTTGGGGTTTCCAACTATGAACGAGTTCATACAATGAAAAAATTTGAGTTAAATGAACTCGTTCAAATTAGGCTAAACATAGGAATGATTATATGCCTAGATTCTAATGGGAGAGAGCATATGTGGCCTGAATGAATGTGAACTTGGACAAGTGTATGCTATTTTATCTTTGAATCTTTCAGAGAGATTTGTTATAGAATTCTTCTTTCTTGAATGTTGTTCTTTCTTCTCTTCTTTCTTCTCTCTATCTCCTCTCTCTTCTCTCTCTCTTCTCTTTTGAATTAAGAGGAAGACTCATATTTATAGGCAGAGATTAGAACTAGCCGTTGGAAAGAGCCGTTCGGAATCCCTACTTAGGTCTTCCTCGAAGAGCAGTCCTAGACTTTGACATCTAGGTGCTTAGCTGTTGACTAATCAATGATTCATGTCAAAAGACTTTTTTTCAAGTTGCCTTCGACTTCTGCTGAATTAAGATGACTCTTAGTTGTGTCTCGAATAAAGCTGTGTCTTCAACCTGAGCTGTGACTTCAACCTGAGTTGTATCTTAGACCTGAGCTGTGTCTTCAACCTGAGCTGGGTTTCCGACATCGAATTGGGTCTGTGACTCTAAGTTGGGTTGCTGTTGCTAAGCTGGGTCTTGACACTGAGTTGACTCGTCACACGAGCTGGGTCTTTTCTGCAGCTGTCTTTAGATGAACTTGATCATCTTGCTTCTGGATATCATTGAGTTAATCGCTTGACTTGACCTATTGAGTCTTCTGCTTGATCGGCTGGGTTTTTCTTCTGTGACTTCTCTGTTGTGTGGGCTCTATTCAGCTGAGTTTGACTTCAGCTGGATCTTCTGTTGTCTTCTGCGGCTTTATCTGTTCACCTAGAAACTCTATAAGCTCAAACAGGCGAGCTGGAAAAGCACTTAAGACTTTGCGCAATCATCTACTCGGTTGGGGTCAGTTGGATTTTGGTATCAATTCAAAACTCTTATTATTTTCCCAACAGGGTTCAATTGGATTTTGGTATTCAATAAAAACCTTAACTTATAATTTTCCCAACAAAAGGGTTGAAGTCGAAACTTGTAGTCTTTTCCCACAACTGTCAAACGAATCAAATCTTCACATTGAGCACAAGGTGGTTTTGAAGGAGTTATGATGATACAATCTCTATCTGGTTTATGTTTTATTTTGTTTGAAAATAATTTTATACATAGTAATTTATTTTTATTAATAATTTTGTAGTAATGTATTTGTTATTTATAAGTTAGGGTTTCAATGTAATGACGTGCTTTCCACATTTTATTAAAAAAAAATCACTACTCGAAGGGAGAAATAGAGCATCACTTGCTCAAAAGGTGAATTACAAGCATCGTTTGCTCAAAAGGCAAACGTGGACCCTGCACACCTCTCAAAAAGTAACCAATCGAAACGACTTCGAATCAGGATTGTCTCATCTACTAATTTTTTTTAATCATTATTACTCCCCCCGTCCCACAATAAGTGGCCACTTTCTTTTGGGCACGAGTATTTAGAAGAATGGTGTTTAAAGGATAAAAAGATAGAAAGTGATAGAGCTCACATTTTTTTGTGAGGGAAAGAAGTTTCCATATTAGGTTAGTGGTCACTTATATTGAGATAGTCCAATAAGAAATAGTGGCCACTTATTGTGAGACGGAGAAGTATTTGTTTAGAACTTGTTGTAACCAGTGTTTTAAAATCCGAACTAAACTGGCTGGTTCAACCGGTCGAACTGGGAACCGGTCTTGGCACCGGTTCAGTCAGTGCTAAATAACCGACTGCTGGAAAAACTGCCATCAAACCGCCTAAATCGGGCAGAACGGGTCAGAACCGCCGATTTTATGAACTGGCTAGTTCAATCGGACGAACTAGGAACCGACCTTGGCACCAGTTGGGTCAGTGCTAAATAACCGAGTGCTGGAAAAACCGCCATCAAACCGCCTAAATCGGGTAGAACGGGTCAGAATCGTCGGTTTTATGGAACTAGGGGCGGTTTTTGAAAACCGTCCGGTTTTACGCCTAAAAATTTAATGTTGTGGTGGAGATTTGAACCCTTGACCTCTCTCATACCAAAGTCTAAGTCTTCTAACATCCAACCAACACTCTTAATTATTTTTTATCCAATTTTATTTATTATTATAGTAATAGCTAATTTATAAAAGTATGCACAAATTGTAAAACTTTGCATATTTTATTGAGAATATTTACATATAATTTATTTGTTATTGATTTTAATGTGTATTTGTTATAAATTTTTATTTATAACTTGTGAAGTTATTATTATTATTATTATTATTATTATTATTATTTATTTGTTAAACGGTTCGATCATGATGGAACCAGTTGAACTAATTGAACCATGACCCGAAAGCCTTGCCGCTTCGACCTCCGGTTCGATTTCTAAAATATTGGTTGTAACATATATTGAAGATCAAGTAATTTCTGCAGATTCAAAAATAATATTGGAATGCACATGTATTAATTGGACACGTTTAACTAAATTTATGATTGAAGAAAAAAAACTAAATTTATTAATTTAGTTAATATTTAAAAATGAGTTTATTACCGGAAAATACACGACCTTTCGAAGAATTTTGATTTGATAATGTTATTTGAAATGTGCACTCAAATACATGACCTTTCAATTCTTTTCTATTTTTTTTACGGAAAAGTAGCATATACAACCCTAACGTGTCAACCTCGATCTCATTTACACCCTTAAGGAAAGGGTTGGGGCTGCCAGAACCCCAACGTTTAAAAAGTAGGGGCAAATAACCCCTCCCATCTAACGACTCTCTAACACCGTTAAACGGGAGGGGTTATTTGCCTCTAATTTTTAAACGTTGGGGTTCTGGCTGCCCCAACCCTTACCTTAAGGGTGTAAAAGCGATTGAGGTTGACACGTTAGGGTTGTATATGCTACTTTTCCCTTTTGAATATTTAATTTACCTTGTAATCTTCTACACTTATCTTACGCTCGTATTTCAAAGAAAGAACCTCATACTCAGACCTAAGAATTATTGCTTTCTTAAACTCCTGTTAAAAAATATAATCTCTCATTGGTTCTTTATGATTTCTATCATTAATATAAGACCTTTGTTGTTAACATCTAATCAACGCATTTCAACAATTAATTTTTCCCATTTTTGCATAGGATATTAATCTTGAGTTCTCTGGAAGAACTCTTAAGGTTATCCTTCAATTTAATTTTTTCTATAATTTAGTTTGATTAATATCTTAATTTGAGATTTTCAATTGCAATTAACTAGAAAAATATTTGAATATTGAAATATTAACAATAGAGAAGAAATGCTAAATATTACTCCATCCGTCCCATTGAAATTGTTTTCCTTTCCTTTTTGGACTGTCCCATTTAAATTGTCTTGTTTCCTAAAAGTGATGAGACCTACCAATTTCCTCTCCTTTTACCTTTAACCTTAATAACCGTGCCGAACAGTAACAGAACAATATGAGTGGGATGGAGGGAGTATGTTCTTTGAATGATTAAATTAAAAAATAGGGAAAAATAGCATATACAACCCTAACGTGTTAACCTCGATCTCATTTATACCCTTAAGGGCAGGGTTGATGCAGCCAGAACCCCAACGTTTAAAAAGTAGGGGCAAATAACCCCTCCTGTTTAACAGTGTTAGAGAGCCGTTAGATGGAAGGGGTTATTTGCCCCTACTTTTTAAACGTTGGAGTTCTGCCAGCCCCAACCCTTCCCTTAAGGGTGTAAATGAGATCGAAGTTAATACGTTAGGGTTGTATATGCTGTTTTTCTCTTTTTTTTATCATAACTATTTGGACATCATGTCCAATTAAATCTAAAGTGTCAATCAAAACAGAATTATTTTGATTTATTTTAAATAAAAATAAATAAAACAAAAATCCACTTCACCATCTCTCCCCTCCCCTCTCTCTAAATTATTGCAGTAAACTTAATTCACTATACATAATTTCAACATTAAGGAACAACATAAAGCAAACTTGCTGCAAACGGCTATGAACTGATTTGGCCAAAATTTTAATTTAATTAAGGAACAACAAATTTGGCCATGAACTGATTTGCGGCGGCGGAACCCTAGCCAACAACGCTCAGGGCGTGAATGTGTGGATCTTAAAGTGCAGAGAGAGAGAGAGAGAGAGAGAGAGAGAGAGTGAGGGTGAGGAAGACGACCACTGCTCTGTCGTCGTCCTCCTCTTCTTATTATCGCGAATTCTGAGTGAGAGACAGCCACTGATCTTAAAGTACAAAGTGGAGAGGAGTGAAAGAATTTGTTGATGGTGAGTTGAAAGTGCAGTGGCTGGTTGGTGGTGGTAGTTCTTCAGATTTGATGGTGTTGGTGGCGACTAGTTGAGGGAGGGTGGACGAGGTGGCAAAAAAGGAATGATGTGTAATTTACTTTTTATTTAATTTTTTATTTTTAAAAATCACAACGATCTTGTTTCGATTGACACCTCAGATTTAGTTTGACATGTCATCTTTAGTGATTCCCTACACTACAACAAAATCTCCTTATTAGGACGCTCATGAATGCGTAGATCTTTGGAGCCACATATCAGTGGGTGCTCGTTGCTAGGCGGAGAAGATAGCGCCCTCTTCGCGAAGGCGCTCGCTGTTGCTGCTTGCGGGAGGGTGCAGGCAGATGGCGCTTCAGCGCCATTTTGGAGCCGTGGTCGATGAGAAGGCGATGATGATGTGGCGGCTTCCCATTGGGCAACGGATTAGCCGTTGCCCATTTTCAAACGTTGCATTTTTTTTATTCTCTATTTATCATCTATAAATACTACCCTTTTTTCACTTCATTCTCACATCTTTCTCTATATTTCTTTCTCAAGTTTCTTTCTTTGTTGCATTTTTTACCTTCATTTCTCCATTGAATCATGTCAGGCGACGACCGTTTCTATAGGAAAATGGAAGAAAAGCAGCTCTCGTAGAACAACCGATGCATTTCAAATGTTTTTGAAGAGAAATGTAGACCTTCGCGATGCGAGAGCCCACACAAAACTAAAGGATGATTTGATCGAAGAAATGTGAGCACGCTTCGATCAAATTATTTTATTTATTTTCATGTTTTTTTAGTAATGAAATATTTTTCATTATTTTAATTTAATAAAATTTGAATTTATAAAATAATTATTATTTAAATTAATAAATAATAATTATAAAATAAAAACATAAAAAAATAGGTAGTGCCCACCAAGATTGGTGGGCTCCATTGTGGACAAAATAAAAGTGCTTGCTTGGGCCAACAAATACTAATTAAATAATGGTGGGCATAACATTTTAGTGCCCACCATTGTCTTTTTTTTAGAGAATTACAAGGTATATATATATATATATATATATATATATATATATATAATCAAATCAAGCATTATACCACTATATATGCGAGACTTCTAAACCACCAAGCAGGGTGGGACAACTACACCATACAAAGGTGGGACCACTACACCACCACGCAGGGTGGAACAACTACACCACTAAACATGGTGGAAAATATAATACACCGCATGCAGACGGGATTGAACTCAAGACCTCTCACTATGGAGAGTCTTGTGGTGTAATGCCCACCATTGTCGATGCTCTTAAAGTCTACAAAAATAAATTTTTATTTTTCATCCATAGAGAAATCCTTATGATATTGTCTTCACCTTCTCCGAAAAATAAATTATCATTTTGTCCGCTTGAACGATTCCGATGCAAATTAAGCTTCACCTCAAATTGGTAGCTTTGGGCCATTGGAATCGGTACAGAATGTTCTTCATCATCGTTTTCCTCTTCCCTTATCATTTAGAAATTTATGCTGCCGATTTGTAACAGATAAACACCAAATCATCAAAGGCATGCTAAATTTTGAAGTTGAACAACCCCTCTAATAAAATTTCATATGAAATCCAATGAAGCATATTAAACTTCTGGTCTCGAGCAAGGAAATTCTCCGGCACCAAAGACAACACAGCCATCGACCCCATCTCCGGCAGCCATCCGACCTCTCTGTTGCCGGCAAATCAAAAAATGAGAAAAGAAGATGGAACAAAATTGTAAATAAGAGTAAGAAAGTAAAAGAAGAAAATGAAAAAGAAAATAAAATAGAAGAGTGGAGGTACATATAATCTATTGTCTCCTGATATTTTTTTTTTTATGTTGATGATCGTTGTTCTCTCGAAAATTCTATTATGGGTGTACATGTAATACATCCATCTCTTACATAATAATATTTTATTAATATAATTATATTAATATAATATTATCATGTCAGGAGGGATGTACTACATGTACACCCCTAATAGAATCTCTAGTTATTCTCTTAATGTTTTTCATTGTTATAAACATATTTTTATAGGGCATAAATTACACAAGGGGAGATTCTGGGCCCAAAACAAATGAGCTATCTTGCTATTTAAATTAGTGTTAATCCATAAAAATACACACTTTCACTTTACACAAATGAAAAATACATACCTCCTCCAAAACAAATGAATTTTACACACTTTTCGTTTGAAGAGCCTATATGACACTTGATTGTGATTTATTTTAATCAAAAAGTGACTAATGATTCCTAATAAATGTCTGCTGCATATTAAGCCTATTTTCCTCTCGAGTACCATATCCCGTTCTAGCGGGAAATACTTATAAATTGAATTAACCAATTTCCCTCTCGTGTATACCTATTTCCCGCTCAAGCGGGAAATACATGAACACGAGAGGGAAATAGTTTTATACGAGAGGGATTTCCAGAAAATATGACTAAAAATCAACTAAATTATTATATGTTGAATTAACCAATTTCCCTCTCGTGTATGCTTATTTTCCGCTCGAGCGGGAAATACATGAACACGAGAGGGAAATAATTTTACCCGAGAGGGATTTCGATTTATGAAAAAAATATTGAAACAAAATAAAATTAATCAAGATCCCGCTAACTAACCTCTTATCGTGACATGATTTTGTACTAGCCGCAGCTTTTCTTCTTTTTTTTCTCCCGCCAAAGTCATAGACCTTGTTTTTTGTGCTATGAGTTGATGTTTTGTGGGCCATTCTAGGGTTAGTGTTGTAGGTGTGTGTAATTTTCATTTGTTTTGCATGTGGTGTGTACTTTTCATTTGTTTCAACTCAAAGTGTGTAAAATAAATTTTTCCCCATTAAATTATGCCTAGCAGAGATCATTCAGATTCGTATGTAGTGCGTAATGTACATTTATAAATAATTAATGTAAAACACAAAACTTATCCAAACACTAAAACCAAAAAAAAAAATTGATCAGAATTTGCAAGGCATATCCTCAAACTAAAACTCAAATAATGTGATCGGAAAGATTTAAGAGAGGATGTGTAATCTGAACCAAAAACAAAATACAAATTTGAAGTTGTCTAGTAGTAGTAGTATATAAAGACATAATGATCAATGGATTGAAAATGTGAAAGTTGAATTTCAAACAAGCTCCAATTTCGAAGCACTATAATCACGCTAAAAATATAGACTGAAAAGGGGTGATGCTTCTTTTTAAAAAAAAAAAAAAGGAAATTGGGTAATATTGCGTGTGAAGAGTAACTCTTTTCTATAAAAAGTGGATGCAAAACAAATGAGCAGTTTCTTTAACTAAAATAATAATATAAAAGTATTGAAGCTTAGTTGGGAGGTTTAGACGGGAAAATAGTTGTGTTATTTGATTTTGCTTTTATATGAATAGATTGTGAACAGCCCTAATTTCAGTAGTGTTCTCCCCCAACATGACTTAACTTATTCACTCATATAATTTTGGAATTAAAACAAGAGAGGAGACATGGAATAGACAAATAGCTTAGTAAAAATTAATAATTGTCAAAAAACTTAATTTGTACAAATTATAGCAATATTTTGTTTTTTTGGATCTTTTTGCCCTTACTTTTAACTTTTCCCACCTAACTTTACATTCTCTCTCCTCTCTTACCTTCTATCTTCAGCAAGTCAATTTCGTTACCAGCGTACCACCGCTCGCTTCCTATTCCGTCATTGCCACTGCCACCTCCACCTCCACCACCACCGCCACGGCGGCGAGGTACACTTCGTACGTATATGCATCTTCGTACCAGCGTACCACCGTTCGCCTTTCAATCTGCCACCGCCACTACCATCGCTACGGCTGCAAGATACGCTTGGTACGAATATGCATATTCGTACCAGTGTACCACCGTCTGCCTTCCATTCCGCCACCACCATGGCCACCGCTACGACGGTGAGGTACGTTAGGTACGAATATGCATATTTGTACCAACATACCACCATTCGCCTCTCATTCCGCCACCGCTACCGTCACCACCACCGCCACGGCGGCGGGGTACACTTGGTACGAATATACATATTCATACCAGCGTACTATTTCCATTCCACCACCACCACAGCCACGGCGGCGGGATACGTTTGGTACGAATATACATATTCGTGCCAACGTTGGTTGTGCACTTACACCAGATACGATGATACGAATATTGTGTGTTTGTACCAAGTGCAACCTTCCGCATGTATTGCCCATGAATTATCTATGGACTATTTATTTTTGAATTGATTTTGAACATTTACATTCAAACTTGGTACAAATATGATATATTGGTCATTTGTAGAAATTGTACAAAGTAACGGTAATGTCAGTTAAATGAGCATGAGAATGAGAATGTGATATATTGATCAATTTCTTGATTGCTTGGAATGTGCAAAATGAGTATGAGTACGGTGTTGAAATTAAATGGCAAAATTTAAGCCCAAACATAGATAATTGTTTCGAAATCAATTACCAATACGTACATACATAAATTGTTCCTAATATATTCTAACATTCAACAGTTTGACATAAAACATGCACGGCTAAATGAATCCAACACGCAGTGAATATCACCACCGATGGACTCGTATCCAGTTAGTATCATCTTGTGGTGTACATTAGCCAAGCTTTTCCTCTTATATGTCCAGACAACCTTCCATAAAATAAATAAGAAACAAATCAGTATTATACATGACACAGTCAAACATCATACGAAATGTCAATATTCGTATCAAAACAGAGGTTTATAACTTAGTACCCCGGTACAAAATGATTATTTCGTACCGAGTTACCACTTCATAATATGGTATTTCGATACAAAATGTCTATATTCGTACCATAACACCATGTTACAACGTGGTTTGCCGGTACAAAATTGATTTATCACTTCATAACATGTTATCCAAGTACGAAATATTTATATTCGTACCATAACACCATGTTACAGGGTGGTACGCCGATACAAAATGATAATTTCTTACCGAATTACCACTTCATAACATGGTATCTCGATACAAAATTTCCATATTCGTAACTTAGTACTAGGTTATGGCGTGGTATGCCCGATATGAATACAACACTTTTATATTGGGGTACCATGTTTGTACGCCCATAAACCAAACATCAAGCATCAAACCACCTAGAATTCTCCAACAATTCAATCCAAATCAAGCAAGAAATTCCAAAAATTATCCAGAAATACAATCAAATCAACAATATATAAATAAATCACACAAACTTCAAGCATGAAAACAACCAAATTATCCAAAAATGAACTATGGAAACACCCAAAACACCCATAAATCAAGCAAGAAAACAACCAAAGCACGAAATCAAGAAAATCGTACCAATGCATGGAACGCTAGTACGAATAAACCATATTCATTCCAACAAGTTAATAATAGGTTTCGCGCTAATGGTACGAGTTACTACTGGTACGAAGAAAAAACACTGACAAATCTCGCAATCTAATCTTGGAGAGAGAGGGAGAGAGAGAAAGTGGGTGGGTCGATCTGGTTCACCAGTCCCGACGAGGAGTACCAGATCGAAGGATCCTCCGCCTGCTAGAACTACAAGGTGGACGCGACCAACAATGTTGTGCTCGGAGAAGACGTCTTCGATCTGCGGTCCGGCGGTTTCACGATGGTGTTCTTGGTGAGGGGTTTGGGGACAGTTTTGGTGTCGAAGAAGGTGATTATAGCGGCGGTGACGGCGAATGAAATTTGGACAAGAATGGAGAGAGAGAGGAGAGAGATAAAGAGTGAGAAAATTTGGCAAGAAATCTAATTTTTTATTTTTTATTAAATATATTTCAAAACGACATCATTTTGTTCATTGGTCGAATTGACCAACTCAATGTCTTTTGACGGCCATGACAACATTAATTTGGGGAAAATTCAACTTCGGGTGCAAAATCAGAAACAATTGAAAGTTGAGGAATTTACAGGCAGAATCTTTAGGTGGAGAGCAAAACCAGAAATTGTTGAAAGATTAGGAATTTACATGCCATTAACCCTAATATTTTCCCCATGCCACACCTATGATCTATACCTATATATAAACAACCAAATTCAGATCTAAGGAGGTGATTGGTATGATGGAATGGAATGGATGTATGAATGGAATGAAAGTAAGAATGGAATGATAAACCTTGGTTGATTCATTTGCTTGATATGAACAAAAGTTAAAGAAATGAATGAAATCATTATTTGTTTAGCATTTTATATCATTTTCTTCTATCTCAAAATAATATTAGATGAAAAATATTAGAGAGGGTAAATTTTTTAGAGAGAGAAAATTTTTAGAGATAGAAAAATTCTAGAGATAAGATTATAGAGAGAAAAATTTTAGAAAGAGAAACTTCTAGAGTGAGAAAATTTTTAGAAAGAGGATTTTTAGAGAGCAAATTCTTGAAAAACAAAATTTTAGAGAGAAAAATCTAAAAATAGAAAATATCAGAGAAAAATATTATAATTACTATCATTATAATTTTTTCTCGATAGCACTTTCTCTTTCCAAAACTTTCTCTGCATAGTTTTTTTCTCTCTCTAAAAATTTTCTCTCTCTAGAATTTTCTCTCTCAAGAATCATATCTCTCTAAAAGTTTCCTCTCTAGAATTTTCTCTCTCTAGAATTTTTCTCTCTCTAAAACTCTCTCTAGAATTTCTCTCTCTAAGCTCTATCTCTCTAAAATTTTCTCTCTCTAAAAACTTATCTCTCTATAATTTCCTCTCTTTAAAACTTTCTCTCTCTAGAATTTCTCTCTCTAGAATTTTTGTCTCTATAATTTTCTATCTCTAGAACTTGATCTATCTAATAGTTTCTCTTTCTAGAACTTTCTCTACCTAATAGTTTCTCTCTCTAAAAATTTTCTCTTTCTAGAATTTTATCCCTACAAAACTTTTCTCACACATTCTCTCTCTAAAATTTTATATCTAAAATTATTTGTTGAAATAATAAAATTTAAATGAATAATTTGATCAAATAATATATTAATACATATATATGAGGATTAGGAATGACTAATACCATGGGGTATGGATGGAATGACTAATCCCAATGAGAAAGGAATAGTGATTCCTAATGGAATGTTGATTTCATTCCATATAGTTTACCAAGCAAGTGAATGGAATGGAGGTAGGAATGATCATTCCATTCCTTACCTCATTCCATCATACCAATCACCTCCTAAGAGTATAATAATTATTAACGGTTGTACATAGATGCGCCGAACTCTACAATTTTATTAAATGGACAAAAAACCTCCATGCATATATCCATTCGTTAACATAATTAAACAAATGGAGTGCCCTATACAAACCCTAACCTTCAAAAGAAAATATTAAAAAAAATAAAAAAAATTGAAGCACGAGCCAAGGAGTTAATATGAGTTAACTCATAATACATCTATTATCTATAATACCACTTGAGATCCTCTGTGCCCAATATTGGTGCCCCGCTGTGTCTCATAATTTATATTTAATTAGTTTTTGGTCATTTTCTTTCTTCAATTCAGATCTATAATATTTTAGAATAATTTACAATTATTAATTAACTAGGGTTCATCCATCCGAATAGGGTTTATATAAATATTTTTATATTTAATTTGCATTTTTTAAATTTTTAATTGATTATTAGGGTTCATTACTCCAAAATTTGGGTATATAATTTTTTAATATTCCAAATTTTTTATAATAAATGTTAATTAAGGTTCATTATATATTACTAAAATTTTATTTTTTAATAAATATTTTTAAAATAGTAAAATTAATTGACACAGAAAATGGGACACAAGTTGGGGACAGATGATCTATATGCTATAATCATAACCCAAATTAACTTATTCAATCTCATATGGTTTTTGAATTAACTGGAACGAATAACGAGCCAAAACCCTAATTAATTTCTTAAAACTCCACAAAATTTCAGCACAGGGAAAGAGTATAATTCATATTTCAGACTCTACCCAATCCATTAGGGATGGCAATCGGGTCGGGTTGGGTCGAGTTCGGGTCGATCTGATTTCGACCTGATCTGTTAAAGTCCAATCCGAACCCGACCTGTTAAGGATATGCTCAATCCGAACCCGAATCTAATCTGAAATGACTAAACCCGAACACGAAACGAACCCGACACGAACACGAAATTGACATGATAAAATTCAGATTGACCCGACACGATAATGACCCTAATCCAAATTTAAACGATTTAATAAGAGAAAAAATATTTTAAAATAAGATTTAATACGAGAAAAAATATTTTAAATTAAAATTTAATAAGAGAAAAATAGATAAATATTCAAAAGTTGAATATTTTTTGATGATTTGGAAGGAAAAATAAGTATGTCATCAATTTAAAAGCTTGATTTGAATTAAATAAATATAATATTAAAAAATATAATACATTATCGGGTAATCCGAACCCAACCCCAATCCGATCCGAAATTTTCAGGTCCTTATCGGGTCAACCCTATAAGGAGCCGAACCCAATAAGACTTTACCTAAACCCATTAATTTTGTATCAGTTCGTGTCGGGTTATCGTGTCGTGTCGAAAATTGTCAGCTCTACAATCCATTAACAATATTTAAGTATCCCACAGCACAAACTTTCAATATATTACTAATATGAGTTAATCGTATGGAATATCATTTCAAGTTAGTGAATAATAATAGTTGTCCACCAACTTTATTTTGATAAATTCTGTCAAACTTTAAGGTAAAGAGACCAAAATACCCTTAATTTCACCTCTCTCTCTTGTCTAACATTCAGATCCAAATCTAGATCTAGATCTATGTATTCTCTCTCTATGTGTCTTTGAGTTCCACGATTCTCTCTCTCAACGTCCAGATCTATGTATTATCTCTCTCTCCGGCCTGGGCAGCTTTCTGCGGTCATCTTCTCCGGTAGATTTGTGTACTCTCGACTCTCTTCTTTCTCTCTCTTATATCAGTCACAGCTCGCCAGATCTGAAGAAATTCAGCATGGCCAATCTCTCCGGTGCCGATGCAACTTTCCTCTATTTTGTGGCTTTCTTCTCCGGTCATCATATCATCTCCATCTGAAAATTTGTTCTTTGATGGTGTATTGTAGGTTGTTGGTTTTATGGTTGTAATGTAGCTTTGATCGTAATAATGTGTTTTGTATTTTGAAAATTTGCTTGTTTGATGGTTGTATTGTAGGTTGATGATTTTTAATCTAAGATATCAACTTTGAATTTAGTGTATTAATTTTAATTGAGTTTTCTAGATTTAGTCTGTCATATTCTTATCGTATTTTCCAGATCTTGCCGTCATCTTCGTGCATATGTGTTCTTCCTGCATTTTCCACGTCATTGCGCGTCACGACTTGGCACACCTGGTACGAATGTAACGTATTCGTACCAGGTGTGCCAAGATATACCGCGCCTAGACTTGGAACACCTGGTACGGATACACACCATTCATACCAAGTGTGCCAAGTCTAGGCGCGATATACCTTGGCACACCTGAATGCAACGTATTCGTACCAGGTGTGCCAAGTCTAATTAACGCGGTATGCCTTGACACATCTTGTACGAATACGTTGCATTCGAATCAGGTGTGCCAAGACATACCGGGATGCTGTTGACCAAAGACGAACACCATCCATGACATTATCTGGAATGTGACGCCATGGATTCCAGAGAGAAAGTTGTGAATATGGCCGGATCTGGTGCGGCGGCAGATCTAGAATATGGCCGGCAGAATGTGAAAGTTCAAGACGGCGCGGCAAACTAGACTGGAAGTACGAAGGCAGTGCGGCGGAAGGGAATGGAAGTACGACGACGCGACGGCAGAATGAAAGTACGACGGCGGCGACGGCAAAATAAAAGTACGACGGCGGCAACGGAAGAAATGGAGAAAAATAGGATTTTTAGAGAGAGAATATTTTGCAGAAACAGAAAATCTGAAATTTGAAAAATGAAAAATGAAATGGATGGACGGATGGTTAATAGTGTTTCCAAGGGCAAATTGGTCCAATTCCAAAAGTTGGCCAGAATTTCTACAAATAAAGTTTGTGGCCAACTATTAATTTTCACTATCTATATTGGTTATCCCAAATTTTGCCTCTTACTATATTATATATAGATACTACATTATAGCATTTAATTTCCCCATGCCACACCTAAAAAATAACCAAACTTTCAATATATTACTATATTATATATAGATACTACATTATAGCATTTAATTTCCCCATGCCACACCTCAAAAATAACCAAAAGACAGAGCATAATAAATTATCAACGGATGTACACAGCGCTGATCACTACAATTTTGCTCTATAAATAGACAAAAATATATCCATGCATGTATCCATCCATTCGAGAAGCTATAAAGAAATGGAGTTCCCAACAAAAACCCTAATCTTCAATGTGAGTAGAAAAGACCCAGAATTGATCAGTCCAGCCGGGCCCACACCCCATGAATTCAAACCACTCTCTGACATCGATGATAACGGCGGCCTTCGATTCCTAGCACCCTACGTAGCAATCTATGATGGAAGCCCTTCCATGCAAGGGAAAGACCCTGTCAACGTCATCCGCGACGCCATTGCCAAGGCCTTGGTTTTCTATTACCCCTACGCCGGCCGTTTGAGAGAAATCGCCGCCCACAAACTGGTGGTCGAGTGCACTGCCGAGGGAGTTCTCTTCATTGAGGCCGATGCCGACGCCACGGTGCACGACTTCGCCGGCCTCCTCCAGCCCCCGTTTCCGAAACTGGACCAGCTGCTTTATAATGTTCCCGGCTCTGATGGAATAACCGATTGTCCTTTACTTCTTTTTCAGGTAATATTTGTCGGGAGAAGATCCTTCTTACTGCTTTTGGCATCTTAATCTATGTTTATATAAAGGAGTCTTGTTTACAAAGTTTGGTTCTATTATAAAAAACTTAGTAATTATTTAATTTATTATTATTATTATTATTATTATTATAAAAGAGCGGATTCTTACAAAATTGTGTTTGCCTAATATATCCTTATTATTATATTTATTTTAAGGGCAACAATATAAATCTATATATTAAATTTATTATAAACATAATAAATTAATTACAATCCTACTCCTACTAAAATTCAACTTAATGAATTAATTAATAATATAGTCCTACTCGTATTATATTTCAAAAGTGAAAGACCATGAATTTTGGGAATTGTGCTAAAATTAATATTATAATTTAAAAAAAATTGTGATCAAATATATTTTATTTGTAATAAATTAATCATGTTAAATAAGAGGTTATACGTGCAACGCACGTAATCTCCTACTAGTATTATTATAAAAGTGTACATTCTTACAAGAGATCATATGTATGGGGAAATGGTCAAAAAAGTTAGTAAAAGATAAATTCCGTCAAGCAACTTCGTTTATATAAATTTTGGCAAAAATAATTTAGTTTATATAAATTTTACACAACTTTCGATGCAAAGTCCATATATTGCCCTTACTTTTTTGATTTAGTACCAGTTGTACCAACTTAGGCCTATGTTGGGACGAATATGGTGAGATCATACCGGCGTACCACGTGGGGCGCATCACAGTAACCTGGTACTCTAGTAAGAATCGGTGGGTTTGTACTAGTCGTACCACGGCAGCGCTACGCACTGTAATGGTGCGTTGGTATGAAAAGTTGTGTTGAACCCAATCGTACCAAGAAGTTTATGTGACTTTCGAGGTACACTGGTACGAATGGTATATTCGTACCAATCGTACCTATTAATAATGGCGTTGTGTCGTGATACGTTGGTACGAGTGGTTTATATTAGTACTGGATCATAAATATTTTCTACTTTTGGTGAAAGATTTAGGTACGAATTAAATTATTTCGTACCTATCATACTATTAGTTCTAAATTTCATTGTCAAGGAAAAATTGGCCCGAAATTGAAAATATTGCTATAATTTATGTAAACTAAGTTGTTTGACAGAATTTATCTTTTACTAACTTCTAAGGCCTATTTCATATTTTCCCTCTTCTTACAATTAAAGAAGTCCAAAACAGTTGAAAACGTCCAGAATTTATCCTTTTAAAATAGGGTATTATAATTTATCTTTACAATGTTCAAAGGGCTAAAATCATTAAATATCTCTTTTAAATATCTCGAATTTGAGACCTAAATAATACGAGAGAACGTAAGGATAGATGATTTCATTTGGCTATTATCGTTCTATTTAACTATGTGCTGATAAACGTTGTAACCTAATATACTCCACTTTAATTATTTGATAAAAGTTGCGTATTGTGGTGAATATATATAAAAATTGTGTTTTGAACTCATTTTTGCAAACTATCATGTGGATACACACTAGACCTGATGAAGTTCTCTAAGTACTGGCTTAATGTAAATTTATTTGCAATCTCTACCTTCATATCTTTTAAATGTTGTATAGATTTATCATGTATAGATTTTTTCCACGAGGCAATCACGATCTTTGACCACAAAGGACACCACGCGTCACTTCGATTGACACGTGTGTGTGTTTTTTTTATATGTGAACTTGTGATAAAATTGAAACAAATTCATTTGTATATATTGAGTATGAAACTGTTATTACATATTACTAGGATAAAATAGAAATGAATGAAATTATGATCAGGTATGTAATAGGATAAAACTGAAACGAATTTAAATTTATTATGTATTTATTATAATAAAATTAACGCCAAACCAATTTTTTGGGATAAAATTAAATATTTAGTGAGAATATGCAAGAATAGTTATCTATGATAAATAATAAAGTTATATGGTCATAGGTTTAAAAGTAGGAGTTATACGGGCATTTTGGACTTAAAAGCCAAAAAAACCTTGCACATGAGACACGATGGTGTACACGATTGTTAGAAGTGTATACGATGGTTGGACGATCGTGTATTCAACAGTTTAGTATGCCTTTTAATATGAAAGTGGGGTTAGGTGGACCTGTTTGATTTGTGTGGTTGTATAACTCCTACTGCTATACATATGGCCATATAACTTAGAGATTTATACTAAATCTCTATTCTCCCAAATATTTTCCATGTAGGTTACACGCTTGAAATGTGGTGGATTTGTTTTCGCTCTACGCTTCAACCACACCATGAGCGATGGTTTCGGGACTCTCCAATTTCTTCATGCCATTGCTGAACTCGCTCGCGGTGATGAAGCCATTTCCGTTCCACCAGTTTGGAAAAGAGACCTTCTTAGCGCTCGTAACCCACCGTGCGTATCATGCGCACACCCAGAGTACGACGCCGTACCTGACTCCGAGGGCTCTCCCGTCGAACCCGAAAATATGGTGGAACGCTCTTTCTTCTTTCGTGCAACGGACATCGCCACCCTCCGTCGCAGCCTACCTCCACATTATCAGAATTGCTCCCAGTTCGATCTCGTAAGCGCTTGTGTTTGGCGTTGCAGGACAATCGCTCTCGCCACAAACCCTAGCACAGAGTATAGATTGCTCTGTGTTGTAAATATAAGAAAAATACATAATCCGCCGCTTCCAACGGGGTACTATGGCAATGCTATTGTGCCCACCTTTGCAGTTGCTACGGCTGAGGAATTATCGAACAATCCGTTACATTACACAATAGAGCTGGTGAGGAAGGCGAAATCGAAAGTAACAGATGAATACGTGAAGTCGTTTACGGATCTATTGGTGATCAGAGAGAGACCTTGTTTCATAGTAGATCACACTTTTGTGGTGTCGGATTTGGGGCGCTTTCCTTTTAATGAAATAGACTTTGGATGGGGAAATGCAGCATATGGTGGGATGGGCAGAGGCGGTGCAGATTTGCTTCTTGGAGTAATGAGTTGGTTCATACCTTTGAAGGATAACAAGGGTAAGAATGGAACAATAGTTCCCATTTGTCTACCTGCTCATTGCATGGAAGTATTTAGAAAGGAGATTAAGGTGATGATGGAGGACGCTCGAAGAGGCACCATTTCTAATGCTTCAGCATTGTAAATAGGGTTAATTATCACTTATGGCCCGACCTTTCACTCCGCTATGATTTTATGGCCTGGCCTTTCGAAATATTCAAAAATGGCCCGACCTTTGCTCTATTGTGACACTTATGGTCTGAGACTGAAAATCCGACGACGAAAAACTGAGTGGGGCGGTCGGATGATGATGTGGATATTCTTGCCCCATTTTTTAAAGAATATCCACATCATCATCCAACCGCCCAACTCAATTTTCCATCGCCGGATTTTCCGTCTCAGGCCATATGTGTCACAACGGAGCAAAGGACGGGCCATTTTTGAATATTTCAAAAGGTCGAGCCATTAAATCACTATGGAGCGAAAGATCGGACCATTGGTGATAATTAACCCTTGTAAATATCGTGATAGAACGCTCGAAAAGGCATCATTTTCAACAAAACGGATCCTCTATTGCATCTCCATGTGACATCAGTTGTTGCTTTAATAAGGGGAAAGGGTTCAAGATTTTGGGTATATAGTCATGTCACATGTCATCCCCTTATTAATGCAACAGAATATGTCACATGAAAAAGCGATGGAATATTGAAGTACCAAAAAAACTAACAATAGTACATACATAGAGATATATAGATACTATATGATATCATAGCATTTTCCCCATACATGCCACGCCTCTGATCTACACCTATGAACAACCAAATTCAGATCTAAGAGCATAATAAAGGATTAATTATACTTTATAGTCCGACCTTTGAACTCGTAGTTACTTTAGATATTTAGAAATATTCAATATTTGTAACCATTAGTTAACTTTATACATAGTGAAATATTGGTTAATTTTATCCTTTTCAATTTGTTTATATTCTTTTCATTGATTGACTGTAAAATTCCATGCCTCTTTCTTTGACAAAAATATATTATAGCAAAGTAATTTTGTTGAGATATCATATCGTGGAAATGTACGTTCAATTCTTTTCCCTATTTCATTTCATTTTTTTCTTGAGTTGATGGCTTGGATGTCAGCTGAGTGATATTTATTCCCTATTTTGTTTCATTCACAAAATAGTCTAAAATTATTTTTGATGTGCATGGTCAGACAGTCAAAGCAACAAATATTATTAATTAATTACTAGTTTATATCAATACCATGTAATAATTATATTTCTAATTAAATATCACTACTATGTAAATAATTGTATCAGGACCAATATTACATGATTAAATTAGTTGCTCATATCTTTCTAAAAGCATTTACAATTTTACCTTTTAGAGAGTATTATTATTTGATTACTTTTATAATCATACATTAACTGATAATAGCACCACTATGATATTGTGTATAAGATGTATTTTAGTTATAATATACTCCCTCTGTCCACAAAGAGAATGCCTCATAAGAAATGATACAAATTTAAGAATTTTAGTTGAGTGTATTCTGAGTGGAGTAAGGATCCCACACTATAAGGGTAATAAGTGAGCAAAAAGTGGGGGGGTAGTGTTTATAATTGGAAAGTGAATACTCTTCGTAGACAGATGAAAAAGTAAATAAATGCATTCTCTTCGTGAAAAGAGGGAATGTAAAGTGAATACTCTTCATAGGCAAACGAAAAAGGAAAGAAATGCATTCTCTTCGTGGAAAGAGGGAGTATATTTCAATGTGATTTTGTTATATTAGTATATTATGTTTGTATATTTATTAATTTTTAGAATGAAATTGTCTACTTTTCAATTTGAAATATATTAAAATGCTTCATGAAAAAATTGGGGATGATTGATACGTTAATGTTTATAAAATAAAGTTCAATAGCATATCAAGACACAACATTTGGACCCAATTGCAATAATAGTACTACTTTTGATTATTAGCACATCTAGACACAACCTTTCAATTGATTGTAAGTGGGTTCACACCTTGAATTTTTGGTGCCGGAAAACATACGTGGATTTTTTATTTTTACTTGGATATTAACATAAAGAATTCCATTTAAAATAATGACACTTATTCACCTGTACAATTCCACAAAAATTTCAATAAACAAAAGGAATTATTATTATTATTATTATTATTATTATTATTATTATTATTATTATTATTATTATTATTATTATTATTATTATTATTATTGTTATTATATCAAATTTGATTATTTGGTAAATGTATGTATGTATAATTCTTCGACTTTTATTATTAATGGCAAAACGCACCCACAAATAAATAGTTATATTTTTTTCATTGGCAATTTAATTTGGCCAATAGATCAGTAAAAGAATCATTTTATTCTCAAACTCTTTTTTTTCTAAAAAAATTCATATTATATACAACCTTGATGATTTTTCACGTATAATCTCTACATTTTTTATTTTCTTAAAATCTTCTATTCCACATCGTTTTCAAATCAGACTCCATTCACTGAAAATCTATATAAATAATTATAATCAATGTGTATTTTCTTATCCAATAATTATTTTGACCACCTATTTAATACAACTAATTAATTAATTAGCCAAATAAATAGTTATATTTTTTTCTTGGACAATATAATTTGGCTAGTATTAATTTGACCAATAATTAAATTTGTCAAATAAATAATTATAATTTATTGCATTTTTTCACGATTAAACTTAAAAACCTAATTGTAGAATGCATCATAGGCATTCACGTTTGAGATATATGTGTACATATAATATCGTAACAATCTCACCAGAAGAATCATTTAATATTTGCAATATACTGAAATAACATTTCTATTGAAATAAATAAAGAAAAAATATATTCTATTTACTTGATTTTATTGATTTAAGAGTAGTACAGTGCAATTAGAAAATAAAATAGATTCAGAAAATTAGTGGGAATTGCTATACGGGTTTGATACGGAATCAAGTAGTAAAATCACTATTTAATTGAGTTTGGGATGAGTATGTGATGCGTCTGCGACTTTTGTTATTTGTCTTTTTCTCTTTGTTTTGGTGTATTTTGAGTCAAATAGGGGAGAAGAACAAATAGGTTGGAGATAGAGACACCGTGAAGGACATATACTCCAGATCAGTCAAATATGGGCATATACGAGCAAATCTGATCAGTTGCACTAAAGAAGCCTCCAGACAGCGATGACTCAGGCGACGAATCCCTCGAAACATTTCCGAGAAGCGATGATCCCCGCAGTGTACCATTTGGTGTGAGGCATACCCGAAGCAGTAACCTAATATGATCTGGAGAACACTGGCGTCCGTATGACCTGACTGCTAAAGAAGCAAAACGTGTGGCTAATTATGGAAAGAACATGGGAAGTGTTACTGCAAAGGAAATAAGATCATATGCAATAAAGGAAGGTCAAATTCTAGCCAAGAAGGAAAGGAGTTGTTAAAGTCAATCAATTAGCAATCAATCAAACCAAGCTAATTAAGGAAATAGGCTAGGATTTCTTATTCTTTCCCACTATATAAGTCCAGCATTTGTGGCTGACAATAGATCATCCATTATCATCTTCTATGATCATCTATCATTTTTTTAACTCCAATGTCCTCTTCAAACTCTTTTTAGTTTATGAAATTCGTTCTTTACATTTTGCCATTTAAATTCATTGTCAAGCGCACGTCCAGGTACATCCAGGCATACTGGAGTTAGTTCCGGCATTTCTTTACTTAGTAAGTTTATTTATGTTCTTCTTTTTATATTATTTTATTATTTACTTTAATGTCTTGTGAGTAACCCACTCGTGAGTTCTGGGTTGGAAAGATAAAGTATTTACTTTACTGTTTTATTTATGCATCCAGCTGACTCTTCATAAGCATGTTTTCAAGTTGCATAAAATGACTAATAGAAAAGAGAAACAAAGCCTTGCAATATATTTGAAGTAACAGACAGACTTTCCAAAAACCCACCAACTTCCGCACACACAGCCAGTTGTGTTTACCCTGTTGTCTTCCAGCTTGATCGAACATAGCCAGCTCACTCAAAAGAGTTTTAATTGGAAAAGTTTTTAACCTTGATATATGCACCCCCTCTCTGTACCAAGGTATCCGTCTCGGGACCATCACAGTATGATCATGACCGAGAAGCTGCACAACACCTACAAAGGTGTTGTAGATCTAGATGATGAGGCAATGACGTATGGGACCAATACAATGTTTCACCTTTGTTATCTGGGCTTTTCTTATAATCTTCTCATCAATTGTGACTAGGCATAAAGCCATGGTTATTGTCCAAGGGACTCACTCACGCTTTGAGTAATATAGCGGTGACGGGACTGGATGTAGTTCCTGTAAAATGACGTGCTAAGAGTTATAATCCACTTTTGATAGTAGAGCATTTTAGAACTTGGATGAGAAGGTTGATGAGTGGCGTGTTCAAGAATGCCAGATATGTCTAATATCTATGGAAGAGTGAACGCGGCCCGACAAAAGAAAAGTGCGATCTTGGAACCAGGCGATCATACAAGTGACAACCATCCTATATGCCGCGTATGACCTCTTGAAATGCCTCAATATCTTTGGGCCACGCCTTGAGGGCATATAGAGCATGGACGGATTATTAGAGCCGATGACCAAATGTCAACACGGATTCAACCTAACCCAAAGCTCACCCTTTTGTATTTGATATCTTCTATTTTATTGTGCAGATTTACATAGCGTCTAGTACACAAGTGAAGATTGTGACAACTCAAATTGTTCGAACCGAAAAGCAAGATAGTTCCTTACTTCCTGTGGGATCGACCCTCGCTTACCGCTATGACTAATCAAGTCCGGTTATGGGCAATGAGCATGTTGTGTCCGTCTAGGGCATACCACATTATCAATATTGTTTTAGGCGTACCACACGACAGGTGTGTGCCAGTATGTATGTATGAATTAATTTTAAACGAGTTATAAATATAGATTTGAAATTTTATTTTTCATCAGGTTCGAGACAGGTACGCATTTAATAAATTCAAAACGAGTTAAGATATATTAGCATTGTGAATTCGTACGTAGCACCATTACGTAGACTTTTTTCATTTTTTATTCCTATTTTTACAATCCTTTTGAATTCTTTCCAATTCTCTCCGATGACCGAACCAAGCTTGATAGGTGGGAATGACAATGTATCCTAAAATCGACAGGCCGGTCCCAATAGATCGAGAAAAAATGAGGATTATATTCGAACAATTGTAGCCTAAAAAAAAAGTTAACCCGATTGACTGAGTGAGTTGGTAATTAACAGATACTCTCTCCGTCCCACAATAAGTGAACACATTTCCTTTTTGGGTTGTCTCGGGATAAGTGGCCACTTTTCTTATAAGGAAATATGTCTCTCTCACAAAAAGTTGTGGGCTCCACCACTTTCTATCCTTTTACCCTTTAAACATCCTTCTCCTTAATACCCGTAACGAAAAGAATGTGGCCACTTATCATGGGACGGAGGTAGTATTACCCAATGTATTTGGTACGAGTACGGATAGTAATGTATTTTTTTTAAATCTGGTTTGAGATAGATATTGTTGGTCCCAAGACAGATACCTTGATGTAGAGGGGGGTGAATACACCAAAGTTAAAAACTTTTCCAAGTTAAAACTCTTTTGAGTGAGCTGGCTGGGTTCGATTCAGCTAGAAGACAGCTTGATCGACACAGCTGGCTGTGTGCGGAATGTGGTAGGTTTTGGAAAGTCTGTCTGTTACTTCAATTATATTGCAAAGCTTTGTTTCTCTTTTCCATTATTCAGTTTATGCAGCTTGAAAGAATGCTTATGAGGAGTTAGCTGGATGCATAAATAAAACATGAAAGAACAAAGCTATTTAACATGGTTCGGAGAAACTACTCCTACGTCCACGACCAGAAACCTTCTAGTAATCCACTAAGGATACCACTGACTTTTCGCGCAGTCAGCAAGTGTTGCAGCTTAGTTCCTCAAGATGGATACAAGTTTACGTGTACTGTATCAAAATGTAACCAACTGTTTACGGGTACTACAGAACCAACACTCGAATTACGCGCTTTGAGCGAGCGTACCTTTACCTAATCTTTTCTGAATAGAAGGGTTTGGGTTTGGGTTTTCCAACTATGAACGAGTTCTTACAATGAAGAACAAGGAGTATGATGAACTCGTTCAAACTAGGCTTAAGATATTTCTATTCTAATCTGTTCTGCCTATGACTGAATATGTGAACAACTAAGAACACAGCTTACTGGATGGGTATTCTTGAGAGATTTAGCTTTGAAGATCGTTGTTCGTTTATCTGTTGACTCTTTGATTTCTTCAGTCGTCTCTCTATCTCTTCAATGGCGAAGGAGATATATATATATAGGTGGAGATTCAAACTAGTCGTTTGAAAGGAAGCCGTTTGAATCTCACCTACTCTCATTGACTTCTAGCCTTCCACCTACGATGTAGGTCTGCATCTGCAGAAGCTACTACTTCTCTGATTGGACCACATCAGATGAGATCTTCTGACACCGGGATTTTATCTTAGAGTTGGTCTTCGTCTTCGATCCGCTAAGCGTCTATGCTGTGTCTACAGCATCTTTGACTCTGCTGCGTCTCGACTCTGAGTTGTGTCTTAGACCTGAGCTGTGTCTTCAACCTGAGCTGTGTCATCGACACTGAGTTGGGTTTTTGTCACTGAGCTGGGTCTTGATACTGTTGGGTCTTTGACTCTGCTTGATCTGCTCTGCTGAGTCTGCTCTGCTGAATTCCTCAGTTGTGTCTGCTTAGCTGTGTCCAGCTTTGCTCCGTTCAGCTGCGTCTTCTGCTGTGCTGAACCTGTACTTAGAAAACCTAATAGCTCTAAACAAGTGAGCTGGAAACAACACACGGTTTGTACATTCATCTACTCGGTTGGGATCAGCTGGATTTTGGTATCACTTCAAAATATGTTTATTATTTTCCCAACAGATATGGATAAAGAAATTCTGATTCGGGTTAGGAAATGTTTAATGGATGTGTACTCGATCCATTATCATTTTAAACCGATCCTGGATATGTAGGAATGTCAGTTTGACTCGAAACCGATGGACCAACTTGAATAGACTGAGAAAAAATAGGGTTATTTCCAAAAATTTCTAGCCCAGAAAAATTTAACCTGATTAACCCAAATTGAAAATAGCTCGAGCTCGATAGAACTAGCTCGACAATAGAGTGGGTTGATCAGCTTAATACTATCTTGAGAATACGTTTTAATATGTATACTATAACTAAATTTACCTCCTCCCAATTTATTATCTTCGTAATTGTTCTCAATAAATCAAAATTAAGTATAATATTTATTATTATTGTTTTTCTATAAAGGTCTGGTTTTAATGAAATTGATAACCAATTACATATTGTAGCTACTTATATTTGGTTATTTATATATTTCATAGATTTAAACGGGTTTGGGTAATTAGCAGGTATATACAGGTTTGGAGCGAGAATAAGCAGTAAAATTATTTTTTACTCGGATTTTAGACACATACGAGTATATAAATTCTAAATGGATCGTCCGAACATTAATCGACATGCCTACATAAATTTTTTTTCTCATTTTTTAATATTTTTGTTATTTATACTAATTGTTATTAATATTTATACTGTAATGTTCAATTTTTATTGAGATGGATAATCAATTATTGTAACAACTTAGGTTTATAAATTTAAATGGATTCAGGTAAATAAGGGGTATTAGAGCAATCTCAGCAGAATTCTCAAAATTTTGCTGTTAAATTTGCTTTTAAAGTTTTCCCTATACTATTTATATACCCTATTTTACAAATGCATACAACAATTATCTTATTTTCTACTAAATTATTCTATAGAAATTGTGAGCCCAACTCAATTTGTGAGATATGATAGATTTATGGAGGTGTAAATTTGAGAGAAGATTTAGGGAGGTGTAAATATTTTTGTGGGCCCTACCCAATTTGAAAGATTTGCTGGATGATATTTTTATCTCATTTTTTATTATTTTGGCATAAATTTAGATTTAATGATGATTTTGAGATAACTGCTGGGAGTGCTCTTACTATACGGGTTTGAGACGAGAATAAGTAGTGAAATTACTTTTAAATCGGATTTGGATCAAGTACGAGTATATACATTCTAAACAGGAATATAAATTACATATAATTTACTTTTGAATATGTTTAGTTTAATTACTTTTTAAATTTATTCGTATAAATTATGACATAAAATGATTTTCCGTTGATATTTGACAGACTACTTACAATAATACACAAAACAAGAGTATTTAAATGAGTTTACCGTGACACGGTCTTTATATTTAATTGCTAATTTATAATAAAAATTACTATTTATAAAAGTTCTCAAGACTTGAGTCTTATTGAAAAATAATTTGGGATAGAAAATGTTAGATAAATAGGAATGGAGAACATTAAATTTTTACTACATCAAATAAAATAATTTAGAAAATAAGTTGTCGTTCTAATGCTAAATATATTTTTTATTTAATCACATCTCATATTTATCGTTTTCCATATTTGAATCTCACATCGAATTTTAATAGTTCTCATTTAATCGGGTTTGAGATGGGTACATATAAAGAAATTCTAATTTGAGATCGGAAAATACTTATTTAATGGGTACCCGACCCATTATCATTCCTAACCAAATCTCGTAAGAATGACCTGAAAAAATCGAAATAAATTCATTTTTAGGTTTATACATATAAATTATTACTTAAAGTTAGTCCCCATCATCTAACAGCGTCTCAAACAAAGGCATTCGATGCATCAGTTACCTTTCACAGACTAGCGGAATAAACGCTTAGATGTCTTCCAATAGAAATCAATAGGAAAGTAGTCAGTCCGAATAGTATGTTAGTTACTACTCCCTCCGTCCTGTCATAAGTGGCCACATTTCCTTATTAGGCTGTCCCATCATAAGTGGCCACTTTCCTAATATGGAGATACCCTCTCTCACACAAAAGATGTGGGCTCTACCACTTTTTATCTTTTTACCCTTTAAACACTCTTCTCCTAAATACCCGTGCCCAAAAGAAAGTAGCCACTTATCATGGGACGGAGGTAGTAGTTGGGTTGAAATGAGATCATAAGAAACTCGTAGTATAAAACAATTTCTTGTTTCTTCCGTATATTTATTCGTACTAATTTTTAATGTTTGTTTTCTTGTGTGTACATAAAGACCCAATTTTCATTTAACTAAAAAAAAAAGACCCAATTTCGATCAGTAAAATAAAATCACATGCCTTATCATTACTTATTATTAGAGGTGTCAATTTCCGAACAATCGGATTTAAAAAAAAAGATCTAGTCAGGCCGGATCGGCCTGAAAATTGTTTGGGCCAAAAAATGTGACGTGCAATCTGACTCGAAGACTGTTTTGTATTGTAATTTTTCTGAGCCAAGCCAGCCCAGCCCAAAAAAATTTCAGCCCTGAAAAAATGTTACATCCAGCCCGGTTTCGGGCTGGGCCTTTTTTTACACCCCTACTTATTATTTGCATCCGATTTCCTCTCCCATAAAAACAAATTTCCAACAAAATAAGAAGAAAATGGAGGGCTATTTTGGTGAACAAAAATACAAGGGCAATTAAGTCATTTATGATCTGGCCATGACCGATTCAGTTTTAACTCTCTCCTCCTTTCTCTCTCTCTCTCACTTTCTGCTTTGTTGAAGAGTTCTCTCTGCTCTCTCTCCCTCTCTCTCAACCCCCGCTCTCTCTCAATGTCGTCGTCGGCCAAGAAAGTGAACATGATTAGCAAAATCGTAAGGCTGAAGCAAGTGGTCACCCGCTGGAAATCGAAAAGCCTCAGGGGCAGCTCCAGTTTCTTCTACTCCTCCTCGGACGACGAACCGGCCAGCCCGAACCGCCGCACCCCCGCCGGCTCCATTGCGGTCTACGTCGGCGAGGAGCGCCGCCGCTTCGTCATCCCGACCCGTTTCCTCAACCTCCCGGTCTTCGTGGCCCTCCTCAACCAAGCGGAGGAGGAGTTCGGCTACCCGGCCACCGGCGGCCTCACGCTGCCGTGTGAAACCGTCTTCTTCAGCAACATCCTCCGCCTCCTCGATA
Organism: Agastache rugosa; assembly: GCA_031470985.1. Lineage (NCBI taxonomy): Eukaryota > Viridiplantae > Streptophyta > Magnoliopsida > Lamiales > Lamiaceae > Agastache > Agastache rugosa. The sequence goes on from CM062605.1 coordinate 6,474,310, forward strand.
ATGACGAGGAAAAGTTCCGTGCGCTAGGGCTCGATGACTTCTTGCACATGGTTTCCGATTTCGAATCGTATGATCTGTCGTCTTGTAAAGAATCTTCTTCGCCGGCGAAGGCTTTTCGCGGCGGCGCCGTCTCCCCATTGCTGCAGAAAACTAGGGTTTGATTCTTCTGACATTGGTGTTTTTATTAGCCTTTTAGTAAATTTTAGATCATCCTTGAGTCGAGAGCTCAATGTGATGCCTAGTTTTTCGACCCTTTTTTATTTATTTTCAAGGGTTTGATTTGAGATCCCCAATTTTTGTACTTTGGTATTAATTAGTGTTAGGGGAAATGTTGAATCTGTTTTTTTAGGGCTGGTATTTGACATCCGGATGTTGATGGTGATGACATTTATTCTGATTTTATTGGAATTCAAATGTTGAAATGAGGAATGTTCTATGATGGAGTATGATTTTGACATTAATGTTTTTTGCTGTTATCTTGTTCCTTTTTCTTTATTTTATTTAGCTTTTCGTATTTGTGTTGGTTTATTATCTGCAACTAAAGTTGGTTTTCTGTTAGGATTTTTATTTGATTTTTCTATGTTGATAAGATTTATTTGAATGATGTGGTCGCGATAAATTACCGAGTATTTTGGGCTTGAAATTTGGGAATTCATTAAATTGACGGTCAATGCTACCTACTTATTTACAGTTTGTGACTTTCTGTTTCCATTAATGAATGCATTATAGCACCGGTAATTATTTAGACGAAATTTTGAGTTCGGCCGCACTAATTCGATAATTAAGATTGTATGTAGCCCTTAATTAACTATAAATCTTTAGGGTTAATTATTCATTAATTAGGGTTTTTTTAGAACGAAAAAAAAAATCATTAATTAGGGTTTAGTAATCTTTAAATAATATATACTCCATAAAGAAGTTTAATTCGAGTTTGGTACTTGATGCGCCGTGCATTGCATACGATATATAGGAGTGCGTCTAGGGATGGCAATTCACCCGCGGATACCCGACCCTAATAGGTGCGGGTTTGAGGGGCATTTGATATCCATGGATAGCTTCATGGTTAGAAAATACTATCCATTTAGTTTGCGGGTACGGCTATGGATAGTTACTATCCGTATCCGCTAAATCCGTTTACCCGCGAAAAATACCCGTGAAAAATACCCCCAAAATATCCACGAAATACCCGATTACTACCCGACTATTATTTAATGTATGTAATACATATTTGGTCCAAATATTATTTAGTATAAGTATATATTTGGCCCTACTCTAACTCCAAGACCAACCTAATATTAACTTATTACTCAAAAAAGCCCAACCCGAACTAATAGTCTAATACCCCTTCATACACCTAACCTAATCGGCTAACCCTTATACTGCGCGGCTGCCCTCTCTCATCAATTTCTCAAGCTCTATCTACTGCTGCTACAGCGCTTGTTACCGCCCTCACCGTGTTGTTGCCTCCTCTCACCGGTGACGGGTAATTCTCTTCTTCTCTTCTGTGCCTCTCTCTCTCTCTCTGTCTTTCTCTCTTGCGCAGGGCTTGTTACCGCCCCCGCCGCGCTGCTGCCGCCTCTCACCGGTGACGCGTAATTCTCTTCTTCTCTTTTGTGCCTCTCTCTCTCTCTCTTGCGCAGGGCTTGTTACCGTCCCCGCCGCGTCGCCGCCGCGCTGCTGCCTCTTCTCACCAGTGCTCTCTCTCGGGTAGATGGATACCCGCGAGTGACGGGTTGGCGGATATCCAACGGGTGGCGGGTATCCGCGGGTGGCGGGTATGGGTGGAGGAAAGAATCCGTCGCGGGTGGCGGGTCGGGTGGCGGGTATGGGTTTTGCTCGCGGGTACGGGCATGGATAGCTCCATAAACCATCATAAGTCTTTTCTAGCGTGCTTTGTTCTCACTCACACGCTTCCTAGAAAAACTTTCCAGGAGGTCACCCATCATAGAATTGCTCTTTTCTAGCGTGTTTTGTCCTCACTCACACGCTTCCTGAGAAAACTTCCCAGGAGGTCACCCATCATAGAATTGCTCCAGGTCAAGCACGCATAACCTTGGAGTTCTTCCACAATGAGCCCCAGAAAAGAAGATGCATCTTGATGGTATAAGTAGCCCAATCAATTCCTTTAAGCTCTCCTCGAATATGTCGTCCCATTCCGACATATTCTCGGAATCCCTCTCATTCGGGTGTGTTTCAGTTCGTTCCTGCCCCCTCCGCTTTGAAGTCTTATCGGAGCCGCTCCTTGTCCGTGCATCTGCACCGGCGATCACTCCGTACTTCTGCCCCGGGCGTCACAGGAGGGAGTATGTATATACCTTTTTTTTTTTTAAGATAACAATATATTTGTATGGAAAATCTATTATGTATATACATGTAGTATACCACTACTAACATGTTAATATTTTATTAATATATTGATCCACTCACATGATAATATTTTATTATAAAAATTATAATAATAAAATATTATCATGTGAGTGAATCAATATATTAATAAAATATTAATATGTGTGAGAGACATACTACATGTACATTCCTAATAAAATTTCCAAATATTTGTATACTACTGGTGATGACAGACCAAAACAGATGGGACAAAATGTTTCCTCACTCAATTACTTTTTTGAAAAGAAAAAAAAGCGGTCATTTCATCCTATTTAAGGGACAGTGTCTTCAAATTTCGATATTGCAAAATTTACATATATGCACACCACAAGCGAATTAATATTCATAAGCAGAAAAATATCAACAGCTAATATAATGAAAATATGAGGAAATTGTACAGTGTAGCGACAAATCACCAATATAAGTAACAAATAACATATGAAATAAACATGAGATGTCTTGTCTCGTCAATTTTATTTTTGGGAAAATAACATTTATGGCTAAATTCTAAAGCACAGGCGGACATGAATGTTTCTTTATTTCTCGACATGACAATCACAATAATAGCTATATTCCTTCTTTCTTTACATTTGACTAGGGCTGTCAAATTCCCGGGCCGGGCCGGCCCGGCCCGAGCCCGTCGGGCTTTTTGGGATAATCGGGCTGGGCCGGGCCAAAAAAAATTGCAAGAGAGAGTCGGGCCGGGCCGGGCCGGGCCGGAAATTTTTCGGGCCTGAAAATGTGCGGCCCAGCCCGGCCCGAAAATATATTTATAGTGCAATTTGTTCGGGCCGGGCCGGGCTGGCCCGGGCCCAGCGGGCTTTTACCCATTTCGGGTCGGGCCGGGCCGGCCCGAAAAAATTTCGGGCCTAACATTGTGTGGCCCGGCCCGGCCCGAAAATGCTGCGGGCCTGAAAATTGGCAGCCCAGCCCTGTTTCGGGCCTGGCCAGCCCGTCGGGCCGGGCCGGGCCGGGCCAATTTTGACACCCCTACATTTGACTAATATTTTCTAATGACCTTTTCTTGGTGGGACAGTATTGTATAATTTTGAATGTGTTACTATTAGTGGTGTTCACGGGCCGGTTCCGAACCGGAACCGGGCCAGAAACCGCCATTTCCGGTTCGGAGAAATTTGAACCGGAACCGGCCCGCCACATACCACGATTTCAGGTCAGAACCGGCCCGTATTGGACGGTTCCGATTCCGGCCGGTTTAGGGTCCAAACCGTTTTTTTATTATTATTATTGAAATGAAACACATAAATCATCAATGTAATGTATAAGATCGAAATAGAATAATATATGTCTTCATTTATAACAATGTGTAATCAATTACAAATGGAAATATATTATTATTTAAAACTCGAAATCCTAAAACCCTTGGAATTCACAAAGTTTGAAAATTCAAGGGCCGAGCCTCGTTAAAACCTTCTTGGTGAAAACCCAATGGGAAAAACACCAAGTAAGGAAAAAGAGTACTCGTCTAAAATTATTTAGGACTACCCGTTGATGTCGGCGTCAAAGTCTCAATCATCTTCAAATTCATCGGTTTCAGTAGTGGCTATAGAGTCGGTGTCTGTGCTTTCGGCCTCGGTTGTGCTTATGGGATACTCCGCAAATATTCCATCCCAATTATTTTCTTGTTCACGCATTTCGGCCAATGTATAATCTTTGAGTAAAACTTGAGCTTCTAGGTTTCTTGGCGTCATCACCGATCTTCTTTCATCGAGCACGTAGCCTCCAACACTGAAAGCTTGTTCCACCGAGACTGTTGATGCCGGAACGGCTAAGATCTCCCTCGTCATCATTGCTAAAATTGGGTATTGGTTTTGTCTCCTCGACCACCATTTCAAAACATCAACATCATTTGGCCCTTTACCTGCTAAATCTGTACTTTTGGGTTCGCTAAGATAGATATCAAGTTCACTGCTTATATTACTACCCGTGCCCTGATTTTGAAAGAAACTTTGAAGTCTTTGTGCAGCTACAGAACTAGAATCTATTCCTAGATTAAAAGAGCTTCTTGGTCTTTGACTAGGCCTAGATGATGACCCTCTATCCGAATACTTAGATTCATATTCTTGAAAAGACCCCTCAATGTCGTATCTAGAGAAGTTTTAACAGATGCAATATTAGGCAATTCAAAAGAGTCTTCACCACGCTCACCCCCCCTCCAAATGTCATTTCACGAAGATAACTGTAATACAAGTCTAATAGACCACAAACCCCTTCCAATTTCATAGAGGGATCTAAACATTTTGCAATTAAAAAGACATCGGGAATATAAGTAAAATATTTCAACCATTTAATGACCATCATAGTTATAAAAACTTGCAACCTTGGGTTAGTACTGCATATTAAGAATTGAAGAACGATAACAACACAATGATATAGTACATGACATGAAGTAGGATAATAAACTCCAGATAAATCTTTAGTTGCAGTTTCAAAAACATTTAAGAGTGCAATCAGACCTGAGCAGTCATCCCAATAAGAAGGCAATAAGAACATGTTGCTAACCTCAGTTGAAAAGAAATCACATAATAAATTCTTATATTCAGAAGTTGCTGCCAACATTTCATAAGTAGAGTTCCATCTAGTGCATACATCAATGTTAAAACTCTTACTTTTTCCAGTTTTTTGCTTACAAAATTTTAACCAATTTCTGTGTAGCTTAGCTTTATCCCTTAACATGGCAACACATTTTCTAATAGGCGTAATTGAACCTTCTAATTGCTCTAATCCATCTTGCACACATAAATTTAGTATGTGACATATGCATCTAGTATGAAAATATTTTCCTCATAGAGTTGGATTACATGCATTAATTAGAGCAGACACACTTGCAGTATTAGCAGCATTATCAAAACCGATTGAAAAAATCTTAGAGGTTAATCTAAATTGATTCAACACTTTTATAATGCAAAGAGCAATGTTTGCAGCATTATGAGTACAATTAAACTTCCTAAAACAAAGTACGCGTTTGTTCATACACCAATTCGGATCAATCCAATGCACAGTCATTCCAAGATATGAATTTTGTTGCCAAGCACATGACCAAATATCAGAACAAACAGAGACTCTATATGGCAGCTTAGCAAACATGTCTCTTAATACTTTTTTATATCTAATAGATAATTTAGCAATTGTCCTAATCATGGTACTTCGTGAGATTTTTTTAGCTTGCGGATTATATGCTTTTTTCATGGAATTTTCAAAACGCATGCTATCGGCAAATTGGAAAGCAAGAGATTCAGTAGCAACAAACTTAGCCATCACTTCTCTAGCTACTATATCATTATACTTAACTAAAGTGAGTTCATTACCTTGCGTGAAGTTTAGTTGAGTTTGAGTTTCTTGTTGTGTACCTTTTTCTTGATTCTTCGGCTTGTGTTTGAGTACATGGCGGTTATAAGTGTCATACCCATTTCCTTTCTTATGCTCGTATTGCTGGTCGCAGAAATTGCAGCACGCCATTACAATTGGAGTTTCTCCTTCGGCACAAGGTAGTGTTACCTTTTTGAACCATATCCTTCCTTCTTTCCTTTGGCCTGCAGCTTCGCCTTTCTGGTACGACGGCCCTTGTCGGCAACCATTCCGCCGTCCTCTTGCTCGTCCATTTCGTCATCCTCATCCAAGTTGATTGTCTCTTCGTGAAAGGGGGACGACTGCATAGTGTGGGGAGGATGCATTTGGTGGGGCGGATTCATCTCCACTTCGAGGTCGGCAACATATAGGCTTTCAGCAAGTAGCCTATCCGCTTCAATCTGGTGGGCAGCAAAGGCAGCAGCATCTTCGGCCATCTGCTGGTTCTCCATTTCTTCACGTTGGCGGCGAGTGGGGACCCTCCGGTATTGAGGATTCTGGCTTGTGGGAGTGGGAGTGGAAGAAGTATTATTATCTTCGTAGTAGTCATCCTGGAACGCTTCTCGTTCTCGAATGACAACACCACGAGGACGACGAGGAGGGTTACCACTACCACGAGTACCACGAATATTTTCGACTACCTTTTCCTTACCCTTACGAGGGTTGGAGGAAGACATTTTTGCTACAACTACTAAGAGACTAAGAGAGTAAGTGCTAGAAAATAGAACAATGAAAACTGAAAAGAATGAATAACTTAGAGAGTAAGAGAGAAGAGAGTAAGAGAAGAGAAGAGGGTAATTGGTGTGAAGAAATGGTTGTGGGTAGGGGGTATTTATAGTTGAAAGTGGGAGGAAATGGGGGGGAACTTTGAATCATAGCCATTGGATCAAAAGATGAAATCCTAGCCATCCATTTTGAATTTCAAATGGGTGAAAAATCCTAGGTGGTTGAACCGGCGGTTCACACGGTTTGGAGGTTCCGAACCGAAACCGCCGGTTCAACCTCGAACCTTTTTTTTTTGACATTTTTTCGTTCAATTTAGCATTCTAATTGTCATTATTGCTTGTTTTAGGATATAATTAACATGGATAACACAAAACATATTTATAAAAAAAAAAAAGTGGAACTGCCGATTCACGGTTCCTAGCCCTTGGAACCGGAACCGGCCCGTCCCAAACACGGTTCCGGATCGGAACCGGCCCGTTGACCGCTGTTCCGATTCCGGTTCCGGGCCGGAACCGACGGTTCCGGGTCGGGTGAACACCTCTAGTTACGATAGAACGTTAGCGCTTCTGGTAATGTTCAAATAATTAAAGAATATGAGACTCTCCCGAGTACAACTTAATAGTAAAGTGAGTATTCTTGTTTATCACATTTTAAATTCGAATTTCATCAAAATTTTATAGATCGAGTGTCGTCGTACCTATAATTTTTTATTCACTTTGTGTGGTTTGATAATTATTATAGAATATTCGAAATTTATCTAATATGCATTTCAAGCAGCAGGCGTGAGTTACTGTAAACTTAGAAAAAATAAAGAATATGAGAAAATTGCATCGATGTTTAGTAGAGAGAGGAAATTTTTATTTATTAATGCTTGTTTATAGCAGTTGGACATACTATACAAAAGGGGGATGTAAGTACAAAGAAGTACCATTAGTGCTACGAATCTCATGCCAGCGGCGTTGTCTTCCACTAATTAATGGTTCATTAATTTATCAGCTTTTCACTTTAATAATTATCACAATTCTTTTTCATTTTATAAGCATGGAATTTTGCTTTCTTTTTCATAATCTAAAACACAAAATAAATTAATGATCGAATATTTGACTTCACGCCTCATAAATAGGACAGACACCAACTAAAAAACTGTTTTCATCATTTTGTTTCTTACTAATTGTTTTGTGGCGTCGGGACGCACGTGACGCCATGGCAGGCTCCTAATAAGAAGTATAAATTGAAATTTTCAACCATTTCTTTCATGGATTAATTCATCCACTACAATTTTGAATTATTAGATAATCTCTAGATTTTAAAATTACATAAAAGATTATAAATTTATGTGAAACAATTTTACGATGAGATGAGTTAATGATCTAGATCACAATTATATCCACTGACATCATCGACATAATTTATGAAAGTATTTCATATATCGGTAATGATATTTAGACATCTTGTGTCTAGGTGTCTATGACATTTTTGTAAATAAATGGTCATTATATTAAGATTATTAATTTGTGATAATTATGGAGTTTTAGCATTGTCTAATTTATCCTTTACCGCCTAATTAGTCCATAATCTTGAAAATTAATTCAAATTTTGAATTTCAATTTTGAAATTCGAATTTCAAACTATTTTCTAAATTTATTTGTGATTGATAATTATCCATAATTAATTAATGAATTTATTTCCATAATTATTTAATTTACACTAATTTAGGGATTTTCATATCGGTGGAAAGTTTGAAATATATTAATTACATATCTTTTATTTTTTTTCTTTTATATTTTATCCATAACTAAATAAGGATTTTATTTCCATAATTATACCTAATTTCCACCAAATTAGCGATTTGCACGTCGGTAGAAAGTTTGAATTTATTAATTTAATATATTATATTATTATTAATTAATTATGGATAATTATCAATCATAAATAATTCTGAAAATATTCGTTTAACTTTAGTATTCTTCTAATTTCGATTTTCTTAATATATTTAATATTAAAATAACGTTGTAACTATAGTATTCTTCGAAATATTTAAAATATTTTTTTAACTATATAGTATGTAGTAATGTGGTTGAGATTTAATTTATTTTATTTTTTAATATTATACTAGCAATTGAAATATTGTAAAATTAATTTAACATAATTAATTGACTAATATATTTTACTTGCGAAAAAACAATTTGTTCACGCGGAATTAATATACAATTAAAATTTTAATTTATTATTATTTTTTAATATTATACTGGCGATGAAATATTATAAAATTAATGGCAAATGAAATATTATAAAATTAATCTTTTCAAATTAAAATTGGGGTATGTATATTATTCGAGAGAAAAAAAATTGTTTCTATAATTAATATATAATGAATTTAGGAAATAATTCGATGGTTATGAAGGAGGAAAAAAAGAGGGAGAAAATAGGGGGAGGGAAAATATTAGCGCCTAAAATGGTGATTAAGGAGGAAAATGAAGTTTAGGGGCATAATTGGTTCACAAAAAAAAAAAAAAAAAAACGATTAAATTATACCCCAAAATCGTCCGATTTTTTCTAGAAAACCGGTGGTCACCTGGCCACCATGTGTCCAAATATCACTATGGTGGCGAATGGATAGATTTTGATGATTAATACGATTGGTATAGGTGGTACAAAATAATAAGAGTGTAACAACATTGAAAAATAAGTGTTAGTGTTTATTTATCTAAACACCAACTATTATTATTATTATTATTATTATTATTATTATTATTATTATTATTATTATTTTTTTTTTTTTTTTTTTTTTTTTGGAAGAACACCAAATATTAGTATTATTTTGTAGGAGAGAATATACACAAATAAAAAAATACAGTAGATTTTCTATAAATTAATACAGTTAGGACATGAAATTTATTATTTTAGAGAAGTATTAATTATTCGATAAATTAATACTTCATTAATTAAAAGAGGTACTATTTTATATAAGCGAATTTAAATTTAATCACATAGAAATTCAACAAACTTAAATTTAATAACATAATACAACGAATTTAAATTAAATGACATAGGAAATCAACAACTTAAAAATTGAAGAAATTGTTGAAATCATAGTTGAAAATCCAATTGATGAAGTCCATGATAATACATTATTACTAAATTCGGTTTTATGAAAGGAAGCGATAATAGCAATGATAACCATTCATAATTTGTTGTTGCAGTTTGACACATCATAATAGAGCTTTTGAGTGCTCTTAGAAAAAGTTAAAGATTAAATTCAATTTGATTTAAATTTCAATAGAAAGCAAACAACAATAAATACCTTACTGTTATAAATTAGAGAGAGAAGATAGAATATAGTAGAGAATAAGAATTAAGTGTATTGAAGTGCATTGAAAGTGTGTACAATATGAGAACCAAAGACCTCTATTTATAATGGTACAGAGCTAGGGTTTTAGGGTGGATGACTTGGTCAACACTCATATGATGTATATCTATAAGATATTTACAACACTCCCCCTTGAGTGACCATTCCTAAAACAAATGTTGCCTCTTTAAAACCTTGCCAGGAAAACCCAGTGGGACAAAACCTGATCGAAGGAAAAATAGTACAACTGCTCCACTTGAACTTGATCATTGTAGTCTTTGAGTTGTTGCATGCCGATCTTGTGTACCAACTTTCTTAATGTTGACGTCGACAATGCCTTTGTGAATAAGCCCGCCAAATTGTCACTTGAGCGAGTCTCCGTTGAAAACAATGATACAAGTATAACACTTCACATTTGACATTACTGGTCTGTTTTGATGTGCATGCCTCGTTAAAAACCTCTTTAGAAAAATCCTGTGGAAAAAAACTCAATAGAGGAAAAGATATTACATGACATACATTTACTCATGTGTTGCATTAGTTATCTCGTTAAAAACCTTGACTAAGAAAATCCATCAGGGGGAAAAACGTAGTAAGGAAAAAACACGAGTTCACCATTTGGCCTTTAGAGTATAATCTTTAGGATTACTCAAAATTAACCTTCATGGCCAAATCTTCATAAATATGTAGATGTTTCTCACTCCCACTGAAGATAATAAATTTCAAAGTCAACATATTTCACTACTATAAACGTAATCTCGTTTATAGATTAAGAGGAGATTTAGTTAATAAATTTACAAGTTTATCACTAAACAAATTTTTGTTACCATAGTTTCTATGGAGCTCATATGTGCAACACAAGTTGAATTATTCTCATAGAGAGTTGTGGGGGATATATCTCATATCATTACACCAATTTGAGATATTGAATCATGAGATGAGATAAACAACCAACATCCTAGTAGCCACCAATGTGAATCTCAATCTCTTTCATAAAATAGACTAGGGTCGTTTTAACCTTCAAGATAACGAATGATATTCTCAATATCATTTCAATGTCTCCTTGTGAGATCATTAAATCTTGCTAGCAAGTTTACTTTAAATATTACATCAGATCTGATAGAATAGTGCTTTCAGCACTAAAAGTAGGGAACTTCTTGCCCCATAATATTATCGTTATCTTCTATATTCACTTCAAGTCAAGTTAAAAGACAATCATTGGGGTCTAACTAGATACGATTTATAAAAATCTCTCCACAACATTTTCAAGTAGGTCGACTAGTGTAAAAATAATATGCTCCTTTTAGGAGAAGCTCGATCTTCATATCGAGTCAATACTTAGATTTAGCTAAGTTTTCCATTCCAAACTCTACCTTTATGTATGAGTTGACTATTTCATCAAAATAAGTCATTCAAAGACTTTTGGATATGTACACAAATACATGTATCATTATTCACATATCCTTATTTCAAAAGGATTAATTCACACTTGTTGTGAATTTATATTTCTCTTTCTTAGAAATTTTGAGTCCATCAGGGACTTTCATATATATTCACGTACAATGACCCAACCAATATACAGATCAATGATATTCATTATTGCGATAGATATTAAATAACGGAACGTGATACCATATTAGGAGAATATATCTAAGCAAAATCAATTTAGGATCTCAACCTAAATCTTTGAGCTATTAACATCGCTTTATTTCTTATCATCTCATCAATTTCTTTTCTCTTAGTACAAATACTCATTTGTGTCAACATTATTTGACAAGTGTACTACATAGCAAAAGATTATTTATTTAGCGAGTCAAGCTCTACCTCAATTGCTTCTTTTAAATTTACTCAGTGCCTCTGATACTTCTATTTTCTTTGATTCTGGATCCAGAATATCATTTCAAAATGATATAAGTAATTTTGTTGAGGCAAAAGTATTGTCGACAATTATAATATTTTTCTAATGCTCGTTTCTCCTGAATTCACATAATTCATGGCATTTTCAATCAACCAGATTTTCATAATTTCTCAATGATATTTTCTTTACTGGTTGTTCCTTAATCTCAGTATTTTGATATCTGGTGCACGTGCATATGCACTGGGATTTTCGTTCTCAGGACGATCCTCTTTAGGAGATTGATGGAGTGATATAATTTCTCTATTCAATTTTGTATTCCGCGGATCTTGATATTTAGCACCAATAGATCTCTCACGCTTATAGCATTAAAGAGCATCATCTAATTTATTTAGTTCACGAGGAACTTCAATTCTTTATGGTGCGCATACAACATGTATATGAAATTTGATCACTCATTTGACAATAACTTTAAGTTCATCACATGAATATTTAATCCAACATATTCCAACCTTTTGTTGGGAACCCATCTTTTGTATGTTTTGGGTGTGTAATTGAGACTTGAAATCAAAAGTTCATAGATGAGACAACAAGTTCTCAACCAACAATATATGAACTAATGTTGTCTCAATGTGGTATCCATTGTAGCGGATATCATCAAAACCTAGTAAGTTTCTTTTTGACTTACTAACATTTTCTATTGTTAATTTAATATCAAAATGATACAAGCTCTTCCGGAGCCATTTGTCATTTGTGCAATATATACGCACAAAAATCAGGGATAATCATATATTATCCAAATATTTTATTGCTCATCAAGGCATGTAATATTCTTTAAGAATATTAATTGTGCTATTTCATTAGCATCAATAGATAATCTTTCAAGATTATTCGTAAATTCGTGTTTTTTCAGAAACAATTATTGTAACATAAGAATTATAAACATAATATATCTCAATATATTTATGCAGTAATATATTTCCATCAAGTCTCAATATTGAAGTACAAATACAATAAGAATTTGCAAAATAACCGATAACAATAATCTTTATAAAAGAAAATACAATTGTTTTGATTTGCTTAAATATAAGCGATTCGTCAGATTAAGAAATTTATAACAATTGATATGAACAAATTAACAAATATTATATTTCAATATTCCAATATATTTGACTAAACACACTAACATGTTTCGAGAATAAATATTAAAAAGAAGAATTTTTTCATTTAATAAAATCTGACGGCAAAACAAATTTCACCGAATGAAAAGAAAATTAAACGAATTTACCTTCTACCGTCCAAGGACTTTTTAGGATTGAAGGAGGTGTAGAACAATGGTGCTGATAACGTGTTATAAACTAGAGAGAGAAGATAGAATATAGTAGAAAATAAGAATTAAGTGTATTGAAGTGCATTGAAAGTGTGTACAATATGAGGACCAAAGACCTCTATTTATAATGGTACAGAGCTAGGGTTTTAGGGTGGATGACTTGGTCAACACTCATATGATGTATATCTATAAGATATTTACAACACTTACCAAATTATTCTAGTTATCTTTGTAATTTTAGGAGATTATTAATTTATAATGTTTATGGGACCATTGATTTATATAAGGTTCTTCTGAAAAATTATTATTCTATTAATTTATCGAAATTATTAATTTACACCTATGGCCCAACTTGAGGCTGGAAAAAATTATTAACTTAGAAATGTGATTAATTTATCGAGTATTAATTTAAGAATGTTATATTGTACTTATCCCACAAGGAAACAGATACCCATGTTCTACAAGAAAGTGTCTTTAGCCTGACAAGGATTGACAAGGGAATAGGTTGAGTTCTACAAGAAGTTCGGTCGGATCGGTTAATTCCGGAAATTCCGAAAATGGATTCGAGTTACAAAATTCCACCCTAAGTAACCTTTTTTTTTATCAGTGTATTCGAATTAGAACATCAGTCTCGGGCTAAATTAACATTCCTATTTTTTACATCGCTGGGAGGGGATTGCTATTGAGGGAGTGTTATCAAATTGAGGGCGAATAAATCATTTGTAGATATAAGAAAATTTTGCCCCTTTTATGCAATAATATAACATAACATGTTGGAGTTGGACTTGGGTCCGATCGGTATTACTATACGGTTGGATTCTAATTGTCACTTTTTTTTTTCAGAATAATTGTCATTTGCTATTTTCCTAGTTAAATGCTAAAAGAATAATTATTACTCTCTCCGTCCACGATAATTAAGGTTTTTGGGGAGTGACACTAGTTTTAATAAAAGTCAGGTAGATATTTTTTGAGTGAATAAATGATTACACTACTTTTGTATTGTTAGACTATTAGTGTGGGTCAGAGGCTATTTTTTTTTTAAATAAGTAGATGGAATAAGATTTAAAAAGTAAAGAAGCATTTATGGTCATGTCCAAAAATAGAAAAACACAATTTTTGTGGACGGACAAAAAAGAAATATTGACCACAATTTTCGTGGACAGAAAGAGTATTTTTTTTTTTCAGAATAATTGCTATTTTTCAACAATTATCACTTTTTATTAGATTGTACAATAAGACTGACCGCACCCGAAGTCTTTGTGTACATATCGTTGTTAACTAATCATGAGTTTTGCAAGCCAATTACAATCAATAGAAATAAAATCATAACGAGTTTTAAAAGGTTAATTTGGTGTAAATACATAAACTATGCTTCAATTCTGGTTTTAGCATAAACTACACAAATTATGTCTAAATTCTGAAATTTAAAACATACCTAGTTTTTCTACAAATTGAAACTGACGTGACATCGGATTTTGCACCTATGACACCATCTTTCGGTTGGCACCCAATATGACGTAGTCTTATCTTAACTACAAATTGTTTCGACATGTGCATATTTTGTGTAAAATCCGATGCCACGTCAGCTTTAATTTGAAAAAAAAATTATATGTGTTAAATTCTTGAATTTGAGCATAATTTATGTATTTTCATCAAACTTTTATAGTTTATGCTATGGGGTTTAGTTCATTTATTTACACCAATTAACCCCCTTAAAAAACGAACATATCAAAATATATACTCCCTATATCCTATTTATATAGGCTGATTGGATTATTCACAAGAATTAACAAAAATTATTTGAAAGCAAATTATATAGTAAACTTTTTAATATGCTCCTATTTATTCTTTGACTATGCATTTTTTATGAGTTAATCAAAAAATTAAATAGTATTATATTAGTAAATGAGTTAAAATCATTATTTTTTAAGGAAATAAGCTTTTTAATTTGAGACATTTGAAGAAGGAAAACTAAGTGTTGGTTTGGTTCGAGTAGATGAATGAAAAGAGAATGGAATCAGGTAGATGGAAGGAATAGTAACAATAAGTGTTACTTTTATTGGGTGTTTGGTTCAACAATGAAAATGAATCACCTTTTGAAATGATGCCGGAGATGAAAGGATTTTGTTACTGGTCTAGTTTGGAGGGTAACATTTTGGGGGATTGGATTACCCTCAAATAAGGGTAATAAGTAATCCAATACTCAAACTAAACAAAAAATAATGAATTATCTTAATTGAATCCCTTTCATGTTAAAAAAACAATGAACCAAACATGGGCTAAATCTATGTAAATGGGATGTAATTAGTAAGATGGAATTAAAATAGAAAAATAAGTGGGATGGCAACACGTGAGATGGGCAGTGCAAGAAAATGGTTGGGTTGACGGTTGCGGGGTACGATGATGAATTTAGGGATTAAAGAAATAACTGTCAAAAGTCATTTGGTATGAGAGTAAAAAAAGTGAGTGACTTTTGCTTTTTGGGAATCTCGTCCGGATTTTGTGCTTCCGTATCTGTCTTCGTCATTTACCATTAACTACCAAACACTTCCACGCCCATGCTTACACTCACATGCCTAACTCTCTCGGCTCAATTTATATTGTACTCCATCTGTCCATGATAAGTGTGGTTCGGAGGGAGGGGCATGAATTTTAAGAAAATGTTAGGTAGATGTATAGTGAGTGGAGAATGAGACCCACTTTATTGTAGTGTTAGTTACTTTTAAGGGTAAAAGGGTAAAATTTTAAAGTGAGGTCATATTCATTTAAGGAAGGACCACACTTATGGGGAACGGACGAAAAATGAAAATGAACTACACTTATCAGGGACGGAGTGAGTATTTTACTTCCTCTCTTACGACTCATTTCATTTTCAATGTTGAATGAGTGATGCTATTCGGCTATAATGTGACTAGTCATAGTTTGGTCGATTAAGTGAAAATAGATCAATTTTGTTTATTTTTTTCTTAATATAAATTTTAGGTGTTTGGTTTTAATACAATAATTGAAAGTTAAAAAAATGGTAAATTTGTTCCTTGGTATATGATTGATTATGTCTGTACACCTATTTAGGAAGAATGGAGTAGATATGTATCTATTTGTACATAAATTAAATTAAAGAATTGATAATTAATATTCTTTTTTGGAGTGAAAAGGAAGAAGAAGAAAGAGTGAAATTTTATTTTAAAGAAAAGGAGGGAAAAGAAATTAAAGGAGGAATTTAAAGGGTGAGATTTTGCTTATCCCTCATTTTAGAGGGATAAATTTAGACACCAAAGTAAACATACCCTAATACTTAAAAGGAATTCTGCAACTAGTTGGCTAAACCAAAGCATTATTATCTTTTCTTTTCAATGATTTATTTCTAACAAATAAATAATTATTCTTATCATATAAAATACTTTTCCCGTATAAAAAATACTTTTTTTGTATGAAATGAGAAGCGATCTGGACCATTGATTTTTATAGATTTATGTTATCATTGATCGATGCATTATAATTGAACATAGAATGCATTATCATAACAATGTATTATAGTAGTAAAAAATGACGATACATTATAATAATTCATAAAATGCATTATTCTTATTTTTTTTACGGAAAAGTTTTTGGTATTTGAACCAACCCTATACATTTAGGGCTCGTTTGGTAGGTAGGTTAGGATAGAGTGAGATAGATAAGATCAAGATAAATATAGTGAATAAGGTGTGATTGTTGTGTATCTTTTGTGTTTGGTAGATAAGATAGGGTCAAGATAAATATAGTGAATAACATGTTGGTTGTTTGGTACCCTAGATTAAATTTAAGATTAGGTGTATAAGGACAATTATATCCCCATAATTAATTATTTTTTAATTTTGAATTAATTTCCTGGTCCTCTCTCTCCACTCGTCTGCCGCCGCCGCCGCCGCTGCCTACTCCCACAACCTCCACCATGCCCCTCTCACTCTCTCTTCTTTCACCATGCCCCTCAACCGCCGCCGCTCGTCTCTCTCTCCATCACCGCCACCTACAACCCGCCACCACCATCACTGCCGCCACCTACCACCACCACCGTCTCTCTCCTCTCGTCTGCCACCACCACCATCCCACCCTTCGACCACCATCCGCCACCACCACCATCCCATCCCTTCCACCACCGTCACCCGCCACCACCACTCTTCTCTCTCTCCCCTCGTCTTTCAACCACCACTATCCGCCGCCGCCGCCACCACCCATCTCCACCACCGGGTAAATCGCCAGATCTACTTCCGCCGCCACACCATCCCATCCCTTCCACCACCGTCACCCGCCACCACCACCACCACACTTCTCTCTCTCCCCTCGTCTTTCAACCACCACCATCCGCCGCCGCTACCACCACCAATCTCCACCAACCGTCAGATCTACTTCCGCCGCCACACCACCAGTCTTCTCTCTCTCCCCTCGTCTTTCACCCACCACCATCCGCCGCCGCCGCCACCACCCATCTCCACCACCAGATCTACTTTCGCCGCCACACCCTCGTCTCCTTCCGCCGCCACCACCACCACACCCCTCGTCTCCGACTCCCACCGTGTCATCTCCGTCCAGATAGAGAGAGAGAGGGCGACGGGAGAGAGGGTGAGAGCGCGAGAGAGAGGGCGACGGAGGGTGAGAGACAGAGAGAGAGGAGCGCGAGAGAGCGAGTGAAAGAGAGAGAGAGCGAGTGGCACTGTTCAACCGAGGTAAGAGGTATCTCACTAATTTGGTGAGATACCTCTTCTAAAGGGAAACAGTAAAATAAACACGGACCGGGTATAATACCGGGCCGCCCGTGATAATAATCTCGCCTACCAAACGGCATGATAAGTCTAGATAGGTAAGCAATCTTGCTTAATCTGCCCTACCAAACGGCCCCTTATATGTATAACTTAGTCTAGGACATTAAGTATAGCCCAGCTCCAAAGTTATTTAGAAACCAACAAAAATAAATTAATACAAGGCCCCAATAACTCTCCACTCTCATCTTTCTTACTCTTCTTTCTCAAGCACGTTGAACTATTTATCTTTCAAATCATCCCTTTCTCACTGCCAACATACAATTCTTCCCAAAAATTATAACCTCCACACACACTCTCTCTCTCTCTCTTATATATAATCTTCTTATTGCCCGATCTGTACTCACACCTTAATCAAACTCGGATCTGAAAACTCACCGATAGAAAAATATAGCGATTGCTCAGCAGAAAGCTTAATATTTGTTAGAGCTGGGGACGCTTTTATAAGAATTTTATTTTAAAATTTTTGACGGTGATGAAAGCTTTTGCTGCAGAGGTTAGTGTATATCAAAGTTTGAAGACAGTTTGAATTACTGTAGAAGTGGTGATCGTGATAAATCCTTTCCGCCCCTAAAATTAGAATTCTTGCTATTGAACATACTGATATTAGTGACACGAAATATTTGGGTTGAGCGTGAAAGGCTTGCGGTATGACTTTGGATTTTTTTACAATGTCGTTGGGGCTTGAGAGATTGGGCCGCTTTATAAATAGACGAAAATCGACGAGGGTTTGGGTAGTTGTCTTGAGTCGCTCATTGTAACCCTTTTTTGACGTATAGTGAAATCTTCTCCTCTGCCGTTATCTCCCGTTTTTTATTTTCACGTAAATTTATGTTCTTTATTTTTCTGTTCTTCGTATTCTTCTTGTCTATATTTTATAACAGAACACAACCCTAACCCTTGCTCAAAAGCTATCTATATATATATTAAAACAGAATAGTAAAAACTGCTTTGAAATCAATTTTGACCAATTTCTTGAGCAATTTTTTTTTGCATCATTATTAAAAGTCGGTTACATTTGAGAAATTTATGGATCAGTTATTTGAGAAAATAATGGGTTGTTTAACTTTTAAAATTGATTATATAATAGTGACAAGGACTAATAATTTACTAAGTTTTTAAAGGTATTTAAATTGCAAAAATGTGAAATTGCTTTTTACATAAATTTATATTATCACAAATTATTGTAGAAAAATGAATAATATTCTTCTCTTTATTATTTTTTAAATTACTAAATCATTTATATTAGTACTATATGTCTGTTGTGTGCATGCTGTCTTTCGATCTTTTATTACAATATTGCCGATAAAGATTAAAATAGATGACATCAAGTATTTGATCATTTTTTTACTAATGTAAATGTACAAATTAGCATTCATGCATAGTTCTTAGATTTATTTCGTGCACAGTTCTTAGATTTATTTTATTTTATTTATAAATTTTCAAGATTTTTTATTTTTTAAAGTTTACTTTAAACTATCATGATTTCTCATGTAAGCCTTATGTTGTAATGTAATTTAAAAAAATCAATAATATTTAATGATCTTAAATATATATATACATATGCATGATATGGGTGTTGTAACACCCTAATTTATTTAATTTAGATATAATAAAAACTAATGCAGAAAGTCTATTAATTTTTTTTATAAATAAAATATGAAATAACTCTAAATAAATATTTAGCTCAAAGTAAAAGAAAGAAAATAAACTTCTGGACAAATACAATTTTAAAAGATAACATTTAACTGAATTTAAAATACTTGAAGTCTGAAATATTTCATTTTAGTAAACTATAAATTCAAATAACCAAATTAATCCATCAGAGTTAAACATAACAATCCTAAATGTTTTACCAAAGCATAATACCAACTTATAAGTTTAAATTCAAACGAAATACGAAATCACACAACTTCTACTAATACTTAATTAAACAGTAATCTTATAGCAACAAACACACTTCCTTCACGTAGCTCCATGCTCATCACCTATAAACATTTTTAAGAAAACGGGGTGAGTATTTAAAATATACTCAGTGGGGTACTCAATACATAACATCTTTCTTTTTGTTTTGTCCAACAATGTAAACATGGCAAATGTGAATACGGGAAACTTCAACCACAAGCTAATATATACTCTTGTGGGACAAGAACTTCAACCATAGATCATTTCAATGCACAAAGCAAAGTATAAATCTATGGGACGTTTATAACTTCAACTATGCATAGGATATAACTTGCACACATACTTGTTATTTTCACTTCGACCATATTTCACAGCACAAGTAAACACGTTGAACATAAATCATATTTCTCGAATAAGAAATTTAAATAATTTTCGTATAAAACATAACATGTACAAAATTTAATACTTTACCCCACCTTGAATTCTTGAGAAAACAGAGAAATCGAACAAAGAACTTTATCGCGAAGATGGAGATCCTAATTGGGCCGCTCCTAATTAAACATAATAAAATCAATTAACAAGGACTGATTCATTCATATATATTTCTGCTCCTACGTATGAACTTTATATTTCATCAAAACTAACTAATCCTAAGATTTTCCTCCTGTAAAGAATTCTCTCTAATTATATATACCCGTAGCTTTTATTGAAAATATATAATATATTTACATTTCTCTTCTGAATCAAAAAGAATCCTTAATGACAACATAATAATAATAATAATAATAATAATAATAATAATAATAATAAGATCATAAATTGCATCATTTATCCTACTGAATAATACTCTTCGATCAGATTCTACTCCAAAACTACAATACTTAACAATTACTCGAAATCAATAATAAGCAAAACTTAAAGTAACATAATTATAATTGTTCAAAAATTATTCGCATTTAAATCTCAAATGCTAAAATTTGATACGGAGTAATTAGCAAACTTAATAAAGTAATACTTTGAATAATATATATATATATATATATATATATATATATATATATATATCTTTTGATACTTGAATGTTTCTTCTGCACAAAAATCAATATAGCAATTTTAACCAATTTTTTTTATTTTGTACAAAATAATTTAACAAAACTCAATATACTTTTCAAGATTCTCAAAACAATTAATCTCTGCCAGAGTACTTACTCCTTCTTTAGAAATTTCAAAATAACGAAAAGTTTAAACTATGTATAAAATACCAAAATTCTGATATTCATCGGATCGATGATGCTTTTGATTAACAGGCTAAAATGAAAGAGAATTCAGTAAAATATAAACTTTAAACAGAATTTAAAAAAAAAAAAACTCACCAATCAAATACTACTCCTTTGAAAGAAAATAAATAAATCTGCCGAGAATACTTTAACTTTAGAGAAAGAACTTTGTAAGCATATTTTTGATTGACGTGATTTCAAGGTATAAATAGATGGAAAGAGTGAATCTTAGCAGGAGGATTTTTCGATAAATACGTTCATGAAACTGCTTAAGAACGAATCTATTGGAAGTCTGATAATAGCTGAAGAGAAATATAAAACTTCTGAAGAAACCGCAGGAGATAGTGGAGAGAAATTCTGATACAGTTAAAACCGTAGAGAACTGCTAGGAGGTTATTATTATATATATATATATATATATATATATATATATATTATCTATTTTTTTTTAAGAATATCCAGAATGGGCTTTATCCCTAATTATTTAATTTAGAAGACTTTAATTTCCAAAAGCTCAATACAAAAATTTTCCTAATACAAAATAATAACCCAAAACTATTATACGGCCCAGTTAGAAATAATTTATGAGATCTATAAATATTTATATTTAAATAATTATACATTTTAATTTTCCTAGGGCGCAAATTTCGGATTCCAAACATTTCAAATCTTAAAAAAAAAATCGAGATTCCCAGAAATCATAAGTTCTTACTGATAAATAGAAAAAAATTAAATAAAACCTTTAATTATAAAATTTGGGCTATTACAAGTGTAACGTAATAATCACCGCGCATCGCACGGGAATGTATACTAGTTCCCAGTAGAAACATAAAAGCATCATTCTTAATAATCCTAACGGGCGTCTAACTCCAAACAGCACTCTTCAGCCCAAAAAGTAAATACAAGTGCCACCCAACTAGAGATTACTAATATTATGGCCCATCCATGTTAATCAAAATTTGTTGATAAAGAGATCTATGCACAAGACCAGTTTAACCAATTATTCGTTCTTCTAGTTAGGGCGCAGCTACGAACCTCTTCAAGTCCAAATTAAATTAGTTCGGATAATTAAAGAATCGAAATCTTCATAATAAATTAAATTAATGATAATAATAAGCAAACGTTTAATAAGTTGAAGCCTATTAGAAAGTGGGGCGTCACACATTAGTTATATTTTATGGGGTTATTGAACTACACTAATTTTGGACCAATTTTGGTATTTAACATGAACTTTAATTTTTTCAAATTTAGCACATTTCTCAATTCATCCCAAATTAAAACTAATTAACATGGTATTGACGTGACACTCTTCTAATCAAATTCACGTCGTTTTGATTTAAAAAATGATTTTTTTTAATCCACCTCACCACACACACTTTAAACTACCCTTTTCTCTGATTTACAATATTAAATTCCTCATTTCCCTCACCACCAACAAGATTAGCGAAATTCTGCTGTAGGTCGAGAAAACAGAGGAAAACTTCTTTTCATGCATCCCCCACCTAATTAGGAAAACTCCTAATCCACGGCGAAACGATTATTCTATTGAGTCTCCCCGACGAATGCCCGTTTTCATTAAAGGACTGATCACGTCAATGCCATGTCAGTTTTAATTTGAAACAAAATGAGAAATGTGATGATGTCATGTCAGTTTTAATTTTGAACATGAGAAATGTGCTAAAAATTGGGAAAAAAAAAATGAAAGTTCATGTATCTTAACAAAAAATTGAAAGTTCATGTTAAATACCAAAATGTGTCCAAAGTTGTATTTAAACACCTGTCGCAGCCCGGCCTAGAAATTAGATAACAAAGCCGGTGGGTTCCACGACTTACACAATTTATGATTAACAAAGGATTACGATAGCGACCCGGCTATCATTCAGGAACAAACAAGGTAACTTATGCTCTACAAAACATCAAACTTAGGATATTTATGATATGCATAACTCGAGATTAACGAAACGAGCCTTTGATCTCTTTTCAAAACATGCATATCAACAAGAATGGAATTAAATCAGCTCTGAAATCAATAATCTCATTAACTAAATCAATGGCAACAAACAAGAAGAAAATGAGCTGAATTTTTAGGATCAAGAAAACACGATAGAAAAATTAGTTGCAATAAGAATGGAATTTCTAATATAACGAGCAACTGTTATATAGATAATTAGGTCGGCTAGACTTCAAAATAAGATAACAAACATAGTTCGAGACTTCAGACTTCAACACTTCATCAAACTTATATAAATCTCAACATCATAATCTTGCAGCGGAAAAACGAGAGAATATATGTGTGAAGACATATATTCTAGGTTCTACGCTCATCAAAATGACTCTTAACATTAATAAAATAATAACAACAACAAGAAGTCCGCCCGCACACGATCATCTTCATCCCAGCTAACCTGCACATTTTAGAAATAATAGGCGGGGCTGAGTACTTCGTACTCAGTGAGCACATGCCAAAATATTTTGAAACTTACTTCTTAAAGTTAGAGATTAAACTTGCCATAAAGCATAAGCACAAGTAATTTTTGTATCTCAAAAATAAACCTGTGCATGCTCAACTTCTTCTTTTCTGTAAATCATGTTTGTCTGGCCAGACATATACTTTAGGATGTATGTACCAGATCTACAATCACATAATGATAGTGTTGAGAAGGAGGCCTCCTTCTCAAACACTTGTAATCGTCCACTCCTTTCGGAAGGCTCCCGATTACAAAATAGTGTACACAAATCCTACCTTGCGTAGGACCGAATTCATCTTGCTATAGTAGATGGTAACATATAAGAACTTAAACATTTGGCAAGTCAATCATTTTTAAAACATCTCATATATATAATCATTTAACTTCATTCGTCATTTCATTGGTTAGAAAGCCCACCTGATAACTGAAGTTTTGGACTTAACCTTTATCGATTCTGAATCCTCGGATTCACACTTCCACTCGATCCTTCATTCGAACTAGAATTCACGAATTCAGAAAGAGAATTAACTAGTATCGAATAAACGAATTCGATATTCTTAACTTCTAATTTACTTCGAAATTCTACGTCGAAACTCGACGAAACTTGAGAATTTCTAACTTAACTTCTTAAACGCCCTTACTCTATCTTAACTCATCATTAATCAAAATCACACTTAACATAATCATTCATTAGTTACTATTCATATCTTCAAATACGAAACGGATTTGACTCGACAAACGAGTTCTGAAAATTCTCAAATTAATTTCTTATCATTACTAAACCATAATAAGCATAATTACATATTCAAATCATCACTTCATATCATACAAACATATCAACCTTCAACTTGGAAAAATTCATCGGAAAAATAGAAATTATCAAAACTTCGTATTAAATTTCCGAAAAATTCCACAACACTTAGTTTTTAACATAGAATCCAAATCTATAATTATTTATTTGATTAAAAATCAAATAATCTTTATAAATAAAGATTAAAGGGGCTGCCCTTTTTCAACTCTTAGATTAAATATCCAATCTCATTTTAATTACTCCCAAACATTCTTAATTAAATTATAAACTATAATTATAATTTAATTTCTTGGATAACTTGAATAAAAATCATAATTCCACATATATATATATTTCGGCTTTTTCATATATAATATATGGATGATTACTTTCTCTTCAAATCAATTCATAACATGCTTGATTAAAATCATAGAGATTAATTATAACTTCAATTAATCCATATAAGCCTTAAATTAATTATTTCTTAATTAATTTAAAAGCAGAAAATTTCTAAATAATAGAAATTAAACTCCAAAAATTCTAATAATATTATAACATGCTTAAATAAATATCATAAGCTCAATGCTATCATCAACTTCATCATTCAAGATCAAAATCAAAATCCCAATTTTGATGAACCATAATTTCGAAAATATTCAAAATTGGAGAATTAATGATTCAATCCATTAATTCAATACATAATCATACTCAATAACATCATATAAGCTCAATTTAAACATCAAATTAATCATAGAACATCAAGATCAAAAACCCCTAATTTAATTATTATTGTCGGCTTTTGAAAAATAATAGAAGGGCTTTGATTCTTTGATTACTTCCAATATCAAACATGTTTAGAATAATTATCTAAGCTCAAATAATCAATCAATTTGATCATCTAACATCACAATTGAAAAAGCCCTAATTTCCTTAATTTTCGAAAATAATAAGAAATAGGATTAGGGTTTGATTTGATCATGATTTAATGATCTATCATGCATCCTAAGCATGAATTAAACATCATAAATCAATATCATAATTTTCTAATAAAATCTGCCATTTTTTTCGAAAAAAATAAAGAATTAAAAATGGAGATTTAAGCTTGATCTTTGAGCTATAACTTGAAATAAACATATATCTTACCTTGATTAATGATTTGGAATGGATTAGCACTTTGAATTTGAGCTCAAAATTGAACAAAAATGGAAGAATGGATGCATGTAATGTGCGTGTATGTGTGTTGTAAAGAAGCAGCCGAAATGGATGAAAAAAAATGAAGGATGACTTAACTTATACACTTAATTAACCACCATTAGTCAACATGATTAGGTCATCCATTAGGTCATTAGTGAGATCATCGCTTAGGTCATCGCTTATGTCATAAATAGGATTAATTAATTAATTAATTACTCAATTAATCAATTAATTACTAAACTTGCTAATCTCAACTTTAATCTCTAACTTCTTGATCTAGAAAAATCAATTAGGGCATCTCAAACCCTAATGCAAATTCTCGTAAGAAAATGCTGAGAAACGAATTATTTATGAAATAAATAAGATTATATTTTTTTTTAAATCATAAATTACTAATAAATTAAATTAAGAAAATTAAATTCATAATTTTCTCAACAAAAATCAAGCATAAATGCTCAATCTAATAAACATAAATTCTATTTCGTTTCGGTCAAACCGAGACGAAACAAAAAAAATTAAATTCCACTTTTTCGACAAAAATTAGGGTTGCCGCAGAAAAATTATAAAAAAAGAATTTTTCTTCATCTTCATTCACTTTACTTAATTACACATATATATATGCTTTCCTTAAGAATTTTCGGAAATAAAATCCGAAAATACAATAAATTATCGGAGAAATTTTTATAATTTCCGAGGAAATCAAATCTTCAAAAATAATATATTTCTCCAATATATTCAAACATATAAGCACATAATCATAAATACCTTCGTCACCTCTTTTCGGATTAACTGAGACGTGATAAAACCTTAAAATATTTAAATTATTAAAATTCTACAAATTAGAGCTGCCGAAAAATTTTAATTGCTGAAACTTAATCTCATTTTAAAAATCTTGCAGCTTAATTATTTTAAACAAGATCTTAATTAATTACTAAGATTGATTATGAAAAAGTGGGGTATTACATTCTCTCCCCCTAAAAATAAATTTCGTCCCGAAATTTGCTTATCTCAACGGAAAAGTTCGGGATACCATTCTTTCATCTTATCTTTCAATTTCTAACGATTCTTCTTTTGAGTTATCGGCTCCATTTGATCTTTACTAACACAATTGACTTATTTCTTAGCTAATGGGCCCTTCGATCCAGAATTGCTTTTGGTTTCTCCTCAAAATTGAGGTCTTGTTTTAAGGCCACTTTTTCTCAACTAGAAACATGTTTAGGGTTGAACACGTATCCACGCCACAGAGATACATGAAACACGCTGCGCGAATTTCTAAAGCTTGGCAGTAGAGCCAGCTTGAACATAATTTGACTCATCCTTTCCAGGATTTCATACGATCCTATGTAGCGAGAGTTAATTTTCTTTTAACACCAAACGATGAATTTCTTTGTAAAGGTTTCCCTTTCAAACTCTAACGCTGATCTTCACGTGTCTAAAAAAAATATTCCTGACGATCTTATGTTTTTTTTTTTTCTGACTTGACGCACAATCTCTATCATTTCTTTAATTACTTCGGCCCTAACATTTTTTTCTCTCGCTCACATTATTTCAAGGGAGCGGAGATTGACATTTTCTTCCATAAAGACTTCATAGAGCGTTATGTCTATCGTCATTTGATAATTGCTGTTATAAGCAAACTTAGCAAAAGTAAAAATTACTCCTTATGATCTCTCCGTTCTAAAACAATAATTCTTAATATATCCCCTAGGATTTGAATGGTTCTTTCTGACTGACCATCCCTTTGAGGATGAAGGTTGTACTAAAATTCAAAACTTTTCTAACTTTTCATCTTTTCTCTGAACATTAGAAATCCTTGTTCTTAAATTTGGAATTACTTCCATGGCTGCTATCATCTGCTCTGCAGATTGTGACGGCAGAATAATTTCCAATCTTGACTAGATGGCTGAAAAGAGATTTATCTCTACTTGTACCGAATGGTTACCAAATTCTTGGTTAACTAATCCATTCCCAGAATGATATCAACATTTCACATTTTAATTTAGGCTAAGAGTTTGGCTGGCATCTTGAGAAATCCTAATTCAATCTCTAAATTAGGACAAACACGAGTAACTAAGGTAGGTTTACCTACTGAAAAAATCATTATTAGGTTTAATCTAGCACGTTTTACGTTTTAAATCAAGATTATTAACGCATGCATTTTATATAAATGAATGCGAGGTACCCATGAGATTATAACATGTATGCCTTTTAATTGACCTAAACCTGTTAAATTTCCTTGATCTTCAATGCACTACTTCTGCATAGATCAATGCACTCTGACTGAGTAGCACGACTCTTATTTCTCAACGTAGTCCGGCTCGAAAGAGCTCAGACCTTATCTTATCTGTGTCTACTTCATCTTAGGCGAAACGAGTGAGATAAAAAAAAACTATCGATCAAACTCGGATACCGACTTCTTTCCTTGCTTAAGATTGGCATACTCATTCTTCTTTTATTTGCGATAACTTCTTGGGACATAATTCTCGAAAAGAGTATTCTTGAATTATTCTCTCGTCAAATCTTTAGCTGCTCGGGTATACGTCTCCTGACGAACTTTCCACCAATGATCCGCAGATCCTTTGAGCTGGTAGGTCATGCACGTAAGACGCTCTTGATCGATACAACGAAAAAAACCTAAAAATTATTTCTAACGATCAAACCCACTCTTCAGCTTCTAACGAATTTTCTCTCCCGTCTAAAGTTGGGGATTTTGACGAAGAAAAAAAATTCTTTTATCCTCTTTTCAGGCTGAGGAGACGGAAAAAGGTTCTTACTGCTCTTCTTTTCTACTTTATTTCTTTTTCTAAAAGGCATTAACACGCGCAAGGATTTTTCCGAAGAACTTTATTTTCTTTAAACGGAATAAAACTTCCTTGATTTTTAAAACTTAATAAAATTCTTATTCACATCTTTAGCACATAACATCCTCATCATAATTAATGAATCAAACGATTCATTCTCATCATCATACGATCACATTATCAAGAATTTAACTTGAAAGTTTAAGCACTTTTCACATATTAAGCTTTAATGTAAAAGCAGTTACTTCTCAAAATAATAGTTCCAAACATGGAACTTAACATTCAAGTAAATCAAACCTTATCATAGCATAATCACTTTCATAACTTAACTCAATAATTAAGCAATAGCACAACAACTTAGCTTCATAAATTTTTCTCATATTGACAATCAACATCAAAGCATTCAGATTCATAAATTTTCTTAACCATTCAAACAATTCGCAAAATAACCTAACGTACTTTTAACTTTTGGCAAAACAACTTACTTCTTTCATAGTTAGCTTATATTCATAAAATTCTTATTCTTTAAACTCTAACTTTATCTTGACAATTTATTGTCAACTTACTTTCTGCTTCACAAAGCATCATAACTTCTTATTTTTCTTAAGCATATAAGAACTCATCAACTGAACTTAATGACTGCTTTAGTCATTGTTTCATGTACTGGAAGATTTTCCCTTTTGAGATCTCTTTAAGATAAGGAATCTATCAAAAGATAAATTATTCTTATCTTAATTGTGATGTTCTATCATCACACTAGCGTAATAGTGACGGTACAGAATACTAATCTGTTACCGAAAATCTATGGTTAAACTATGCATCATATATTTTACTTAAAAACTCACATTTCCCGCATTTATACTACTTCTTTCTTTCACGTTCTCAAAATAATTAAAAAGGTCGACTCTCTATTGGTCGTCCTTGGAAAACCTTTCTTCTTTATTAAACTCATTATCGAATTCTACACTATCGATTTCTACATCATCTTCTTCTGCTACTTCCTCTTTGACGATAACATCTCAGACCAAGGTAAGCTTGACTTCATCTTCAATGTCCGCAACTGGTGTCGATGAGAAACTAGCCTTGAACTTGACTTTTGGAGAGGAACACGTTGATGTTAGTTAAACAATCCATCCTTTTAGTAGTTGGATTGCTGTCGAGGTCATTATATTATTATTCTCATGACACAGAGAGAATGATCCCGCTTCATGCTCCTTTACTAGAACGGAGAAATGGAAACGGAAGAAAATTTAATATTCAGAGGGTTGAGAATATTAAGGATCCTCGGAAAGAGAGAATAAATCACCTCTGCGCGAAAGACTAAAATTAAATCCAATCCTTAATAAAAATTTCTGAGGTCAAAACTGACGCATTTAACTGAATAAGGAAATGACAGGATTAATAATCCGAGAAGTAGGTTGGGTAATGAAAGAATCCCAAACCTTAATTAAATCGGATAACTGAGGTTAAATAAAATTTTAGCTCAGGTATTCCTAACAAAACAGAAAGGAATAACATTATCCCAAGACATTAATTTCATTGTTTAATTCTTTTGAGATATTAATTCATCTCAATCTCGTTCTAAAATATAACAAGAATGTGATTAACGACAGAAAAGAATAACGAACGACGGACGAAACAAACAAAGAACGAAACGGACGATGAATGATGAACGAACAACAGAATTATTTTTTTTATATACTTTAAGTTATGTTTTCATTCTTCATTACTTATTTTAAATCTCTTCTTCATACCCATTTTTCTTCTTTTTCTTCAGTCAATTTCATCTCGTTATCGCTTCCCAACGATATCTCGCATTTACTTTACTATCCAAAAACGAACAATCGCCATGCTTGCAATTAATTCATCATCTCGCTTACTAAAGTTCGTCACATAAAAGATCTCAAGCTCATAACAACGAGCAAAATTTGATTTAGAAAGTTCCAAGAAATCAAAATAAATTGATTAAACTTGAAAGAAACAACTTGCAGAAAAATCTGCACAGCTGTATCAGATTCTAACTGTATTTCAGAACCGAATACTTGGAATCAGGGGAAGTGCAGGGTACCATTAGAAAGCCATGGATGTTTAGTTTCTAACTCAATTTACGGATCTGAATTCCGTTAAATGAGCAGGAAGTTATAGCCTCCGGAGTAAAAGGTGGCAGAACAGCCGCCGCCCAGGTCAGCGACCGCTGGGACTCAGCCGCGGCAGACCTGCCATGGTCAGCGACCGCTCGACCTCAGCGGACGCTGAGTTCCGGTGTCCTGCTTCCTTCAGCGAGCGCTGAGTCTAGGAGATGGCTGACTTCTCGCCCTGTATTATTTTCAGCGGTCTCTGACTTCACAGCGGTCTCTCACTTCAATCCCTGTAATATTTTTCAGCGGTCTCTCACTTCCCGCGGTCTCTCACTTCAATCCCTGTATTATTTTTGAGAAATCTCTGAAGTGCAGCCATCTCTCACTTTCATGGCTAAAAAAATTTCTCCTTCGATTCTTTATGCGCTCAACGAACTTTCTATCTTTCAATTCTTGTTTTAACGCTTTTATTTACTAAAAATAAACTTCATTTTACTTCAAAAATTCTTGTTTCATTAATTCATTTTTAAGATATAATTTCCGACATAAATACAAAACTCGAAAATTTTCTAAAATGACTGCTTTGGCCATACTTCTTCTTATAATGGAAAAATTACCTCTTCGATGACTTTTTCAAAAACGAGGGATTTTTTTTTATACAAAAACTCCCCACGTTATCCGTGATTTTAGGGCATCACGCAAAACTACTTTATCGGAGCGGAATTCTTCATCGCTACCGAATCTTTGAAAACTTATCATTTTATGCATCTTTATACGAAAATCTACTACACAAGCGTAAAATTTGTTCGATTATTAATCTATTAAATTAACGCCACTCTCGAACTCTCTCTCTCTCTGCTCATCCTCTAATGGATCTTCTTCTTTTTTTTCTTCCTCACTTTCGAACTCGGTACTCTCCTCGGCTCTCTCCACTTCATGTAACGTCAAACGGACAACACTTACGTCGACCATACCCGAAAAAGGCCTAAAACTAGGCTGAAATCCTAGATGGCTAAACGGCATACGACGAAGATAAAAATATCCTTCGGTTGCTTTGACCTCGGGGTCAACGATCTCCTCGTCCAAATACGATGGAAACGGCTAAAACTCTGCTAACATCTCTACATAGCTCATATGCATTTACTGAAACTTTTTCATGGCTTCGTTATTCAAGAAGCTAATTTCACTTCCAAGCTCACTATAATTTCCAAAACAAACAATTGGCTCACTTGCAATCATTCTTTAACTTTCTTAAAATAACTCAAAAACAACCTCATTAAGATCTAAAATCCACAACACAATTTCATATATTTCAAACTTTCTAACTTCATCTCATTAATTAACTTTATTATGAAATGGGAAGAACCATATTACTGAGTTTCTAGCTATGTGGGTTGATCAGGTCCACATAACAGTCCGTCAGTCACATGAAACTTCAAATTTTAAACTTTTTATCATAGGAAACTTTTAAATGCGTACCTGGTTTGCCGGATGAGATGAGGTGCTGGACTTTTGTTGTTGTTCAAACTTGACTAGTCTAGAACTCAAACCAGACTAGACTTTAAGAAATATGAACTTAGAGCAATAGACTTTGCTCTCAACTAGTCTAGGAATTCAAATTAGACTAGACTTTTAAGAAATAATGAATCAGAGCAGACAGACCTGCTCTGATACCACTCTGTCGCAGCCCGGCCTAGAAATTAGATAACAAAACCGGTGGGTCCCACGACTTACACAATTTATGATTAACAAAGGATTACGATAGCGACCCGACTATCATTCAGGAACAAACAAGGTAACTTATGCTCTACAAAACATCAAACTTAGGATATTTATGATATGCATAACTCGAGATTAACGAAACGAGCCTTTGATCTCTTTTCAAAACATGCATATCAACAAGAATGGAATTAAATCAGCTCTGAAATCAATAATCTCATTAACTAAATCAATGGCAACAAACAAGAAGAAAATGAGCTGAATTTTTAGGATCAAGAAAACACGATAGAAAAATTAGTTGCAATAAGAATGAAATTTCTAATATAACGAGCAACTATTATATAGATAATTAGGTCGGCTAGACTTCAAAATAAGATAACAAACATAGTTCGAGACTTCAGACTTCAACACTTCATCAAACTTATATAAATCTCAACATCATAATCTTGCAGCGGAAAAACGAGAGAATATATGTGTGAAGACATATATTCTAGGTTCTAAGCTCATCAAAATGACTCTTAACATTAATAAAATAATAACAACAACAAGAAGTCCGCCCGCACACGATCATCTTCATCCCAGCTAACCTGCACATTTTAGAAATAATAGGCGGGGCTGAGTACTTCGTACTCAGTGGGCACATGCCAAAATATTTTGAAACTTACTTCTTAAAGTTAGAGATTAAACTTGCCATAAAGCATAAGCACACGTAATTTTTGTATCTCAAAAATAAACCTGTGCATGCTCAACTTCTTCTTTTCTGTAAATCATGTTTGTCTGGCCAGACATATACTTTAGGATGTATGTACCAGATCTACAATCACATAATGATAGTGTTGAGAAGGAGGCCTCCTTCTCAAACACTTGTAATCGTCCACTCCATTCGGAAGGCTTCCGATTACAAAATAGTGTACACAAATCCTACCTTGCGTAGGACCGAATTCATCTTGCTATAGTAGATGGTAACATATAAGAACTTAAACATTTGGCAAGTCAATCATTTTTAAAACATCTCATATATATAATCATTTAACTTCATTCGTCATTTCATTGGTTAGAAAGCCCACCTGATAACTGAAGCTTTGGACTTAACCTTTATCGATTCTGAATCCTCGGATTCACACTTCCACTCGATCCTTCATTCGAACTAGAATTCACGAATTCAGAACGAGAATTAACTATTATCGAATAAACGAATTCGATATTCTTAACTTCTAATTTACTTCGAAATTCTACGTCGAAACTCGACGAAACTTGAGAATTTCTAACTTAACTTCTTAAACGCCCTTACTCTATCTTAACTCATCATTAATCAAAATCACACTTAACATAATCATTCATTAGTTACTATTCATATCTTCAAATACGAAACGGATTTGACTCGACAAACGAGTTCTGAAAATTCTCAAATTAATTTCTTATCATTACTAAACCATAATAAGCATAATTACATATTCAAATCATCACTTCATATCATACAAACATATCAACCTTCAACTTGGAAAAATTCATCGGAAAAATAGAAATTATCAAAACTTCGTATTAAATTTCCGAAAAATTCCACAACACTTAGTTTTTAACATAGAATCCAAATCTATAATTATTTATTTGATTAAAAATAAAATTATCTTTATAAATAAAGATTAAAGGGGCTGCCCTTTTTCAACTCTTAGATTAAATATCCAATCTCATTCTAATTACTTCCAAACATTCTTAATTAAATTATAAACTATAATTATAATTTAATTTCTTGGATAACTTGAATAAAAATCATAATTCCACATATATATATATATTTCGGCTTTTTCATATATAATATATGGATGATTACTTTCTCTTCAAATCAATTCATAACATGCTTGATTAAAATCATAGAGATTAATTATAACTTCAATTAATCCATTTAAGCCTTAAATTAATTATTTCTTAATTAATTTAAAAGCAGAAAATTTCTAAATAATAGAAATTAAACTCCAAAAATTCTAATAATATTATAACATGCTTAAATAAATATCATAAGCTCAATGCTATCATCAATTTTATCATTCAAGATCAAAATCAAAATCCCAACTTTGATGAACCCTAATTTCGAAAATATTCAAAATTGGAGAATTAATGATTCAATCCATTAATTCAATACATAATCATACTCAATAACATCATATAAGCTCAATTTAAACATCAAATTAATCATAGAACATCAAGATCAAAAACCCCTAATTTAATTATTATTGTCGGCTATTTTGAAAAATAATAGAAGGGCTTTGATTCTTTGATTACTTCCAATATCAAACATGTTTAGAATAGTTATCTAAGCTCAAATAATCAATCAATTTGATCATCTAACATCACAATTGAAAAAGCCCTAATTTCCTTAATTTTCGAAAATAATAAGAAATAGGTTAGGGTTTGATTTGATCATGATTTAATGATCTATCATGCATCCTAAGCATGAATTAAACATCATAAATCAATATCATAATTATCTAATAAAATCTGCCATTTTTTTCGAAATAAATAAAGAATTAAAAATGGAGATTTAAGCTTGATCTTTGAGCTATAACTTGAAATAAACATATATCTTACCTTGATTAATGATTTAGAATGGATTAGCACTTTGAATTTGAGCTCAAAATTGAACAAAAATGGAAGAATGGATGCATGTAATGTGCGTGTATGTGTGCTGTAAAGAAGCAGCCGAAATGGATGAAAAAAAATGAAGGATGGCTTAACTTATACACTTAATTAACCACCATTAGTCAACATGATTAGGTCATCCATTAGGTCATTAGTGAGATCATCGCTTAGGTCATAAATAGGATTAATTAATTAATTAATTGCTCAATTAATCAATTACTTACTAAACTTGCTAATCTCAACTTTAATCTCTAACTTCTTGATCTAGAAAAATCAATTAGGGCATCTCAAACCCTAATGCAAATTCTCGTAAGAAAATGCTGAGAAACGAATTATTTATGAAATAAATAAGATTATATTTTTTTTAAATCATAAATTACTAATAAATTAAATTAAGAAAATTAAATTCATAATTTTCTCAACAAAAATCAAGCATAAATGCTCAATCTAATAAACATAATTCTATTTCGTTTCGGTCAAACCGAGACGAAACAAAAATAAATAAATTCCACTTTTTCGGCAAAAAAAATTAGGGTTGCCGCAGAAAAATTATAAAAAAAGGAATTTTTCTTCATCTTCATTCACTTTACTTAATTACACATATATATATGCTTTCCTTAAGAATTTTCGGAAATAAAATCCGAAAATACAATAAATTATCGGAGAAATTTTTATAATTTCCGAGGAAATCAAATCTTCAAAAATAATATATTTCTCCAATATATTCAAACATATAAGCACATAATCATAAATACCTTCGTCACCTCTTTTCGGACTAACCGAGACGTGATAAAACCTTAAAATATTTAAATTATTAAAATTCTACAAATTAGAGCTGCCGAAAAATTTTAATTGTTGAAACTTAATCTCATTTTAAAAATCTTGCAGCTTAATTATTTTAAACAAGATCTTAATTAATTACTAAGATTGATTATGAAAAAGTGGGGTATTACAACACCAATATGACCTGAACTCTAATTTAAAAGAATTGATTGGAACCCAAAATACATGTAAATGTTTGAATTGTTTGTCCATGCATTAGGCCTTGTCTTATCTTTATTATCGTAATTTGTAGTACAATATCAGAAAGTTAGCAACAACGTGGTAGTTAGAATAGAAAATAAGGTGAAATACTCCTCCCGTCCCCAAATAAGTGTTTCGAGCCGCCAAAATTTTTGTTTTCGAATAAAAGTGTCATATTTCATATTTCTATCACAAATTATGTCAAAGTGTCATGTTTACTTAACTCATGACAAAATGTTTGCCTTTTCAGTTTTCCATGTAATAATTAGAGGTAAAATGAATTATTTTGTCCACTATCTTAGTATAACATTTTGATGGCTAGGGACACTTATTTGGGGACGAAGGCAGTACTTGTTAGCTACACAGATCAATGTAGGAATAACAATGGGTCAGATTTTTACGGGCGGCTCTACCAAACCCTAATGGAACAGGTTTGGAAATTATTAAATGGTTTTGATACGGGTTTGGATAGAAACATTCAAATCTATGACGGGTTTGGGTCGGGTTTGGAAAATTACCTACCGGTACCCGCTACCCAAACCCATTATATATATGTAAGATAACAAAATATCATATATATAATTTATAATATAATTATAGATATTAGTATAAATATTAATAATTTTAGGTTTTATATTATTCTTTTTAACCCACATAGAAAGGATTAATAATTTTAGTAATTAAATATTTGTGTTATATATAATTTATATTAGTATACATATTGTTGGTCCCAAGACGGATACCTTGGTGTAGGGGGGGTGAATACACCAAGGTTTAAAAACTTTTTCAGGTTAAAACTCTTTACAGAGAGCTGGCTGTGTTCGATCCAGCTAGATGGCAGCTTGATCGACACAGCTGGCTGTGTGTGTGTGCGGAATGTGGTGGATTTGGAAAGTCCGTCTGTTGCTTCAAGTATATTGCAAAGCTCTGTTTCACTTTTCAGTTAGTCAGTTTATGCAGATTGAAATGTATGCTCATGAAGGTTAGTAACATGCATAAAACAAAGCAATAAATAACAGAACATTTTTAACGTGGTTCGGAGTAACCCGAGCTGTGTTCCAACAGTTTGCGGGCACTGTCAAGCCTACACCTTCAGTTTCCGGGTACTGAAGAACCTAACCACTCGAATTACACGCTTCGAGCAAGCGTACCTTTACCTAACCTTTCTGGGTTTGGGTTTGGGTATGGTTTTCTAACTATGAACGAGTTCTTACTATGAAGAACAAGGAGTATGATGAACTCGTTCAAACTAGGCTTAAGATATTTATTTTGATCTATTCTGCCTATGACTGAATATGTGAACAACTAAGAACACAGCTGACTGGCTGGGTGTTCTTGAAAGATTTGGCTTTGTAGATCGTTGTTCATTTTTCTGTTTTCTTCTATTTCTTCAGTCGACTTGCCAGCCTCTCCTCTTCAATGGTGGAGGAGAGATATATATAGGTTGAGATCCAAACTAGCCGTTGGAAGAGAGCCGTTTGAATCTTACCTACTCTTGTTGACTTCTGGCCTTTACCTACGAAGTAGGTCTGCATCTGCAGAAGCTAGTTCTTCTCTTATCTGACTGTGTCAGATAAGATCTTCTGACATCGGGATCTTGTCTTTGAGAAGGTCTTCGTCTTCGAGCTGCTAAGCGTCTCTGCTGTATCTTCAGCATTTTGGACTCTGCTGTGTCTTGATTCTGAGCTGTCTTAGACCTGTGCTGTATCATCAACCTGAGCTATGTCTTCAACCTGAGCTGTGTCACTGACCTGAGCTGTGTTTTAATCTTGAGCTGTGTCATCGACACAAAGCTGGGTCTTTTTACACTGAGCTGAGTTTTTGACACTAAGCTGGGTTTCTGTCACTGAGCAGGGTCTTGATACTGCAAGATCTTTGACTTTGCTTGGTCTTGCTCTGCTGAGTTCTGTAAGCTGTCTGCTTAGCTGTGTCTTCTGCTGTCTTCATCGAATCTACCTGTAAACTAAGAAACTCTATAAGCTCAAACAGGTGAGCTGAAAAATGCTTAGGCTTGTGCGATCATCTACTCGGTTGGGGTCAGCTGGGTTTTGGTATCCAATCAAAACTCTATTAATTTTCCCAACACATATTAATAATTTTAGGATTATATATTATTCTTTTAACCCACATATAATTTAATTTAATGAAATTTTCTATTTATACTTATGTTAAAATTATGTTTATAATATTTTATTATTTCTACTATTTAATATTGATGTTTATTTTCTAATACATTTGGGTTATTAGCGGGTATTACCCAACGAATTTGGGTCGGATACGGGTTTTTAAATGATTTTTTAATCGGATTTGGGACGGATATGACTCGAGAAAATTTTAATGGGTTTGGATTTGAGAAATTTTTTAATGAGTGGGTACCCGACTCATTGCTATTCCCAGATCTAGGGCTCAGACGTCTGCTTATTTATTTTGGGCCATGAAATGCAATATTTATTGTTATAAGCTATTAGCCCATTAAGTTGAGCTGAATATTTGACATTAGAAAGCCCACCAGCCCAATTGAAGATTCAAGTAAGTGAACAAACACAAGCATTGAAAAGGAAAAGGAAAAGGAAATTTCGTAGCTTAAGTTCGAAATCAAGATAATTTTTTATCGATCGAGCTTAGGTCGATTATCTCAAAACTTGAGCTTATTTGTTAGTAAGTTCAGCTAAGACTTTTTAATGTGTTAAATAAATCAAAGAGTCACAAGCTAATTGGGGCTTAATTAAGAGACAAAATGGCAAATAACTATTATAGATAGTGAGTCATAAATTATGACCATCAAGTTAAAAATTATAAAATCTAGCCAATTTTTATATTTTCGGACGAAATTGCCTCACACACACTCTTAACACTTGGTATGATTGGTACATTTGGGACGAATAAGCTCATTCGTCCTAATCACTGCAAACAAAAGGGCCGCCATGCATGTGTTGTTCGATTTTCTGCAAAAAAAATAAATAAATGTGGAGTTCGAATCTGCCAAAAAAAAAAAAGAGCTCGGTTCTGCAAAATTTGGTTGCAATTTTGGATAAATTGAATGTTTCAACTACAGAGATGGGATGTTTGGGGTTGGAATACTGTTCAATTTTTCAGAAAAATGGAGTCGACAGCTCAAATTGATAGAAGGAGTGTCGCAGCCCAACTTAGAATGAAGATGACCAAGCCGGTGGGTCCCACGACGTATACAATTTATGATTAACCACAGAATAAGATAACGACCCAGTTATCCAACAAAAACCAAACATATAATAATTCATACTTTCAAGCCGCACAAAATTGAATCAACGTCAAACAACGACATCAATATTTGGAAATAGCAGTTAGTACTTCAAATCCAATTCAAGGATAACCGAGAATGGTCAAAAGACAACACCATCTCGTATCAGAGTTTACACAACTGAAAGTAAGGTTTACCCATACTTATCATAACTAACATAACAAACACAACAGAAACTGAAACAGGTTCAGAGTGTTGCAGCGGATAAAAAAACATGACACATCTTTGGTTGTATGTATGAAGACATATAACCTTGCTCAAGTTAAACAAGATCTCAAGAAGTCCACAAAACAAAAGTCCGCCCAGCACACTCCATCCTCATCCAAGATAACCTGCACATTTTAGAAATAATATGCAGGGCTGAGTACTTTCGCACTCAGTGGACACATGCCAAAATAATTGAAAGCTGCTGCTTAGAGCTATAGATTGAATCTTGCCATAAAGCATAGCACAAGTATACTCTTGAAAACAAACCTGTGCTTGCTCAAACATTCTCTTTTGATATAAGTGACTGCAGTCAAAGTACTTATCATGTATGTACCATATCTACTATCATTTATAAATGCTGAGAAGTAGGCCTCCTTCTCAAACACTTGTAATCGACCCTCCTAAAAAGAAGGCGCACGATTACAAAAAAAAACTGTGTACACAAAATCCTACCTTGCGTAGGACCGAATTCGTCTTCATTCATTAGATGGTATCATACGAACTTCAAACATTTGGCAAGTCAATCACTTTAAAAACATCACATATATAATTATAACATCTCATTCGTCATTTCTTTAGTTTAGAAAGCCCACCTGGACTGAAGCTACTATAACTACACTTTCGCTTCTCGGCTTTTCCCCCACTTTATGGTCCCGCTCGAGCCTTCATTTAAGAATTTGATTTTAACATACGAGCGAGAAGAATTAAACAAAGAAATGAGTGATGCTGCTACCATACTACAAATTCTCTACTTCGACTCGGCTTTCTAGGGTTTTTCTCTCGACAATATAAAACTTAACTTTTCTAATTACTTTTTCTACTTTACTTAACTCTTTAATCGATAACTAATCGATCAAAACTTCAGGAAACACTTAGAAACATAAAATCACATATTTCATCATTTAATCTCATACTTAAGCATATAAACACTTAATTAACATTTAAACTCATACTATTCACATCATTAAATACTTAAGCTTATCATATCATTCATAACATCATATCATAAAAAAAAATAAACATTTCATTTCTTCATATAAGCATCTCATTAACCATTAAGCTCTTTCTTTATTTATTTAAGCACATCAACAATACTTAAGCTCTTTGATAACCATTAAGCTTAACATTATATTATCAATATATGTCCTTGACATACAAGCTCATTAATGACGTATCATTAATACTTAAACTCATCATTAACGTATCATTAGGAAAAATAGCTAACAATTTAACTTTTGAGTTTACGAAAGAAACAACTGAAAACAAATTGAGCAAAGATCAGCTGGATAAATCAAGCTGACTGGAAAATCAAGCTAGCTGGAAAACTGAGCTAGTTGGAAAAACTGAGGTGGCTGGAAAATCGAGCCGGACCACTGAGTTAATCCAAATTGATCAGTATTGGGTAAATCCAAATTTGATCGGGTCCAAATTGGGAAATTCCAGTTGACTGGGTCCAGCTGAGTAAATCAAGCTGGCTGTATCCAGCTGACTTAATCCAGCTGGCTGGGTCTAGCAGTATTAATCAAGCTGGCTGGATCCAGCTGACTTAATCCAGCAGTTAAACTCCAAAAACTCTCAATTTCAAGACCTTAATTTCGAATTTCTTACAAATTAGGGTCAATGAGTTTCAACTCATTTAATTCATGTATAAACATGCTAAAAAATATCATATAAGCTCAAATTAAACACCAATTCAAGCATGTAAGATCAAAATCAAAAATCCTTATTTTTAGCCCTTAATTTCGGCCCTTTTTAAATTAATTAACAAATAATTAAATCTTGCTAAATTCAATCACTAAACATGCTTATATACATCACATAAACTCATATAAATCATCAATTTGATCATGAAATTCAACAATAAAAAAAAACCCTAATTTATTCATTAATTTTCGGTAATTCCAAAATAAATAAAAGGGTCATGAATCTTTGATTAATTCCAACATTAAACATGCTTAGAATAATTTTCTAAGCTCTAATAATCCATCAATTTACTCATCAAGTATCAGAATTAAAAAGCCCTTATTTTTCCATATTTTTTCAAAATTTTTGAAAAAGAAGAAGATGGATTTTTATGCTCAATCTTGAGCTAAGAACTTGATTAGTGAAAGATCTAACCTTCTTGATTAATTTGAATGCTAATTTGTTTGATTTCTTGAGCTTGATGAAGCTTCTTCAATGAAGATTGTGTGTGATTGAGTGTGTGCTGCCGTGTGTGTGTCGAGAGTTTGAGGGAGAGAAAATACGTATGAAGATGGATGCTAACACACTTAATTAATAGCAAAGTCCAAATACATAACTTAATCACACATATGTAGCATGCTAATCTTGACTAATCTCTTCATCATCATTGCATGTTGGATAAGTGAGGTGTCACTTCCTTATTAGTTAGTAATTTGACTTTAGTGTTATAATATCTAAATTAAGATATTATGAATTAAATTTAATACTAACAATATCTTATCATATATTCTCTTAGATATTGTTAAATTAAATTAATTAGTAATTAATAATAAAACTTATAAGACAAGCTTTATTTCCTAGGAATATTATGCTTAATAAATTAGCTTAATTAATTAATTAAACATTAAGCATATAAATCTTAAACATCACAAATTTAATTAAAAAGCTTTCGAACTTATATAAATTATTAGGGTTTCTCAAACCCAAATATAAGCTTTCTCAAGAAATTTTTGGAAATACAATCTGGAACTAAAATAATTTGCCGGAGAAATTTTATGATTTCTGGAGAAATCAAATCTTCCAAAAATAAAACATACTTCTCAGATAATATCAAACATATAAGCACGTAATCATAGATACCTTCATTATCTCATTTCGGATTAATCGGAATGAGAATAAATCTTAGAAACTTTAAATTCGGCAAATTAGTACTGCCGAAAATTTTAATTGCCGGAACTTATTTTCTTTCTAAGTTCTCGCAACTTAATTATCTTAGACGAACTCTTAACTAATTACTAAGGTCAGTTATGAAAAACGGGGTATTACATCCTCTCCCCCTAAAAAATAAATTTCGTCCCGAAATTTGCTTACGTTAAAGGAAAAGCTCGGGATACTTATCTTTCATCTTATCTTCAAGTTCCCACGTTGCTTCTTCTGGCCCATGGTGCTTTTATTTGACCTTTACAGACGCGATCGATTTATTTTTGAACTGTTGGACCTTTCGATCCAAGATCGCTTCTAGTTTCTCCTCATAACTAAGGTCTGGTTCTAGAACCACTTCTTCTTGTCGAATAACATGCTTGGGATCGAATATGTATCGGTGCAACTGTGATACATGAAATATGTTATGCGAATTTCCAAAGCTTGGCGGTAAAGCCAGCTTGTACGCAACTTGACCTATCCTTTCCAGGTTTCATACGGTCCTATGTAACGGGGCTTAAACTTTCCTTTCACACCAAATCTATGAATTCCTCTCGAAGACGAAAATTTTAGAATGACTTTATTTTCAATTTTTAATTCTAATTCTGATCTTCGAGTATCCGCGTAAGACTTTTGGCGATCTTGCACTTCTTTTATCTTTTGCCTGATTTGGCGAACAATCTTGATCATTTCTTCAATAGAATCGGGCCTTAATACTTTTCTTTCACCTACTTCGTCCCAATAAAGCGGGAACCTACATTTTCTTCCGTAAAGAGCTTCGTAAGGCGTCATGCCGATCGTCATCTGGTAACTGTTGTTATATGCAAACTCTATGAGAGGCATAACTTGCTCCCAATGGTTTCCTTGATCTAAAACAATATTTCTAAGCATATCTTTCAAAATTTGAATTGTCCTCACGGATTGACCATCCGTCTGAGGACGAAAGACAGGACTGAAATTTAAATTAGTACCCAATTCACTTTGCAGACTCCTCCAAAAACAGGAGATAAACTTTAAAATCTTGATCTGACTTGATTAATTTGGGTACGCCGTGCAGATGCACGATTTCACAAACATACAGCGGAGCTAACTTGCCTGATCCATACGTCTCTGGAATTGGTATGAAGTGAGCAGATTTTGTCAATCTATCCACTATCACCCAAATAGCTATATTTTCTTTTTTAGACTTAGGTAACCCAGTTACAAAGTCCATAGTAATATCATCCCATTCCCACTCTGGGATGTCCAACGCCTGAAACTTTCTATAAGACCGTTGATGTAAAGCTTTAATTTGCTGACACGCTAAACATCGCTCCACAAATGAAGCTATATCTCGCTTCATTCCTTCCCACCAAAATTTATACTTCAAATCTTGATACATTTTGGTAATTCCTGGGTGAGTAGTATGAAGTGTTTCATGAGCTTCTCTCATGATCTCAGTTCTCAATTCTTCTTCATCTGGAATGCAAAGCCTTTCTTTAAACAAGAGAGTGTTATCTTCAGCTTCGCAAAAATCTTCTACTTTTCCTTTGCGAATCTTAAGTCACGAATTCTCTAACTTCTCATCTTTTCTTTGAGCATTCAAAATTCCTAATCTCAAGTCTGGAGTTATTTCCAAATCTGCAATTAACTGCTTTGTAGATTTTTGGTGGTAAAACCACTTCTATTCTCATTTCTCCGAGACTTTTAGTAA
The DNA here is from genome assembly GCA_031470985.1 of Agastache rugosa. Taxonomy (NCBI): domain Eukaryota; kingdom Viridiplantae; phylum Streptophyta; class Magnoliopsida; order Lamiales; family Lamiaceae; genus Agastache; species Agastache rugosa. Next base: position 6,518,075 of record CM062605.1, read on the forward strand.
GTTTTTCTTTTTCTTGAGTAGAAATCCTAACTCGGTTATGCTCTTTCTGCTCAAAGCATCGGCTACTACGTTCGTTTTTCCTGGATGATAGGAAATTTTGCAATCGTAGTCCTTTACTAGCTCAAGCTATCTTCTTAGCCTTATATTTAACTCTTTTTGCTCGAAAAAGTATTTGAGGCTCTTGTGATCCGAAAAGATCTCACACTTGGCTCTATAAAGATGGTGTCTCCAAATCTTCAGAGCATGCACAACTGCTGCTAGCTCTAAATCATGGGTTGGATAATTCTCCTCATGAGGTCTGAGTTGTCATGACGCATAGGCGATAACTCTGCTATCTTGCATCAGAACACAACCTAGTCCTTTCTTTGATGCATTAGTATAAACGGTAAAATCCTTGTCTGTTTCTGGTACTGCTAGCACTGGAGCAGTGGTCAGCTTTCTCTTAAGCTCTTGGAAACTTTCTTCGCATTCAGGAGACCATTTAAACTTTGATTCTTTCTTGAGAAGTTGGATAAATGGCCTTGCTATCTTAGAGAATCCTTTAATGAATCTTCGATAGTAACCTGTAGGGATGTCAATTGAGCCCGAACCTGACGGGTCGACCCGAATAAACCGAACAAAATAAAGGGTTAGGGTTGATTTTTTACAACCCGAATACATAACCGGGCTATTTGGGCTGGCCCGCTAGGGTTGAAGGGTTATCCGGGCTAGCCCGATCAGGTGTGTAGGGGTCAACCCGAATAACCCTGATGTATTTTAAAAAAAATAAAATAAATAATACATAATACTAATTACTTGTAGTAGTTGTCAGGAGGTGTTGCGCACTCTTTTGCTCTACACAAAAATCATAGAAGATGAATGTCATTCAAGTGTTTAGTTTCATTTGTGAGATAACTAATTAATGTTGAATATTATTGTTATTTTTCATGTCGTGTAGTGCTACTAGATTTGTTTTGTTGGATGCTATTTTTTGGATTTAATCAAGTTTCTATTTTTTGGGCCACTCGTATTCTTGTTTTGTTACTTTTTAATTTTTTTGTGTGTAGTTTTTTTGCGACAAATATTGAATAGTCAAGAAAATATATACATTTTAATTTTTATTTACAAACTTTGTGACCCGACGGGCCAGCCCGAAAACCGAAGGTGCTAGGGTTGTGCTTCGAGTTTTTTCAACCCGAAAAAAAATCAACCCGATTTAACCCGGACCGAATAGCCCGATAACCCGATAGGGTTGACCCGAAACCGAAAGGGTTGGCCCGATTGACATCTCTAGTAACCTGCTAGACCCAAGAAACTACGAATCTCATGGGGGAGGGGGCTTTGGCGATTTCTATTCTTGAACTGCTTATACTTTGGAATTGTCTACTTTAATTCCTTCGGAAGAAACAACATGTCCGAGGAAATTTACTTCTCTTAGCCAAAATTCATACTTGCTGAATTTTGCATACAACTTTTCTGATCCCAACTTTTCTAAGACAATTCGAAGATGCTCTTCATACTCCGATTCACTTCTTGAATACACAAGAGTGTCGTCAATCAAGACTATGTCAAATCTGTCCAAGAATTCATGAAAAACTCGATTCATGAGATCCATGAAGACTGTTGGAGCATTTTTAATCCAAACGATACTACTAAAAACTCGTAGTAGATGTACCTCGTTCGAAATGCGATCTCTTTTTTTTAAAGGGGGGGAAAAAGACCAACGACATCGAACAAAGATAGCGGCGGAGACCGGTTGGAATCACCTAGGCCTGGGCCGACCGGCCGGGTCGAGCGTCACTGGATTGGGCCGTGACCGCTGGAATCGTCTTTGGCAAAATTTTCCAGCCGCCGTTGAACCGGAAAACACAACACCTTCTTTTATTTTTCATACTTTCAGCTAGGGTTTCACTTCTCATCACTTCCTCATAATTCTTCTCGACAAACAAAATTTGTACTCCCAACGGAGAAATACTAGGCCTGATAAAACCAAGGTCGAGCAATTCTTGCAACTGAATCTTCAATTCTTGCAATTCCTTCGGGGCCATTCTATACGGCGCCTTTGATATTGGAGCTGAACTAGGCTCAAGGTCAATGGTGAACTCCAATTGCCTGTCTGGGGTAATCCTGGCAAACCTTCAGGAAAAAAAAAATCTTTGAACTTTTGTACTACTGCTACGTTATCGTCATTCTTCTCGTACTGTCTTTCTCTATTCTGAAGAATAGGATTGGCTCTTTTCCAGGTGTCTGGAAAGAAATTTGTCTTTGCTTGCACTGAATGGTGGCAAAGTTCTAGGTTAACCAATCCATTCCCAATATGATGTCTACGTCCCATTCGAATTAGATTCAGGGTTTTAGTTGACATCTTAAGGGATCCAAACTCAAATTCTAGATTAGGGCAAACATGCGTGACTGAGGTAGATTTACCTACCAGGGTCGATACTCTTAAGTTCTGGCTAGCTCTCTCTATTTTAAGGCCAAGAGTATCTACGTATGCACTTGATATATAAACACTGCTGCAGTGGCGGCTGCTGCTTCGGTTGAGGGACTACTTCAATGGCCTTTAGATGCTAGGGCTGAGACTGATTAGGTCTTCGTCCACCAGTCCCTTGCTGCCTATTTGGGCACTGATAAGAATAATGCCCTTGCGCCCACATGCATAACAACTATTACTTTCTTCTCTGCAAATTCCCTGATGCATTTTACCGCATGCAGAATTTCCTTGTTGTCTCTGAGATGAACTTCATTGACCAACAAAAGGAGGTCTAGATTTTTCTTGTGTCAATTGCTGCTGGCTCTGCTCATACCATGGCTTCTTGCGGGGTTGATTTCTAGCATACCACTTCCTTTTTCCCTTTTGAAGCTGGCTTTGGTGTGAAGCTTGCGGTTTAACGGCCGCTGGGGATTGATTTCCGGGGCGTGCCGGGGTCCGAATCAGCTTTTCTGGCTACATCGCCAATTCCATATCTAAGGCTCGATTTAACGCTTCAGCATAGGTCACAGCACTCTGACTTGCTAAGACCACTTTTATTCTTGCCTAAGTCCGGCAAGGAAAAGATCGGACATCTTCTCATCTGAATCAACTTTATCAGGGGCGAAACGAGCTAAATCACAAAATTCACGGTCGTACTCTGACACCGTATTCTTTCCTTGCTTGAGATTCGCAAACTCGTTTTCTTTTTGCTTGCGATAACTTCTCGGAACATACTTCTCAAAAAGGGCTTCTTTAAACTGCTCCCAAGTGAGATTTTCAAACTGTTCGGGAGTATAAATCTTCTGACGGGTTTCCCACCAGTAGTCTGCAGATTCTTTCAGCTGATACGACATACATGTGAGACGCTCGCGGTTATCACATCGAAGAAACCTAAAGATTCGTTCTAAAGCGCGAATCCACTCTTCTACTTCTGACGGATTTCCTTTTCCGTCAAAAGTCAGGGGATTTTGCCGAAGTAAAATTTCTTCGACTCTCCTCTCAGGCTGAGGAGGTGGGTTAGGTTCTTGGTGATCTTCTTCTTCTTCTTCTTCTTCTTCTACCCTATTTCTTCTTCTACGAGGCATTCTGATTTTAAAAAAGCGTAACTTATCAAGTGACTAACTTTATTCTTATCAAACTTGTCATTTAAGCACTTCTCATATTATTCTTTATTGTTAAAGCATATACTGTACAAAGCAAGCTTGCCATTTAATCATAGAACTTACCATTCAAGAAATTTACATCACATCATAACATAATCACTTTCATAACTTTAAATGAATATTCGCATAATAGCGAAACAACTTAACTTCATAACTTTTCTTTATTATTATTAAAGCACTCAGCTTTATATATTTTCTTAATTAGGCAATCATTAATAAAGCACTCGGCTTTATAAACTTGTCTTAAATAGCAGCAGAATAACTTGACTTATAAACTTAACCATTAAGCAATTGATAGAATATATTACCTGTCTTTAATAAATCGACTTTAACTTCTAAAGAAATCTTATTTTCTTTTCATTCTTAATTTATTTTCATAAACATATCTTTTACTTTATACTTTCATCTCATTATTTAACTTTCCTTGTAACTTTTCTTTTTCTTCATTGCACATCATAACTTCACATCTTACTTAAATACTTTAGGAAAGCATCAACTTAATTTAAATGACCGCTTTGGTCATTTTTCTTCATATATTTGGAAAGTTGCCTCTTTAGAGGTATTTTCAAAAGAAGCGGATTTATCTACAAAGAAAAGCTATCTCCCTAGCTCATATCCGTGATGTTAAGACATCACACAAAAATATCATTATTGCGGTAATAGCACTAACTACTTCGTTACCGATCTAACTACATCATATTATGCATCAGATATTCACACACACACATATTTGCATCCTCATCATCACTTTCATAACTTTAATTTAATAATCACGAAATAGTGAAGCAACTTAATTTCATACACTTTTATCAAAGCATATTGGCAATCAATATTAAAGCACTTAGCTTCATAAACTTTTTCTTAATTATTCGAATAAAGCAATAAGCTAATCTTGGCTTATAACTCTTAACAATTAAAATGCAATTCGTCGAATAATTTAATTTTCTTTACTTAACTTTAAACATTTAACACACCATAACTTATAACTTATTTTCGTAAAATTCTTCTTCTTTACTTTCTTACTTCATTTCATTAATTAACTTCGTTATGGAGGCGGAAGACCCATATTACTGAGTTTCTAGCTATGTGGGTTGATCAGGTCCACATAACAGTCCGTCAGTCACAAGGAACTTTTGTCTCGTTCAATAATCTTGTCATACGGGATTACAAACTCTTCAAGAAAATTTCAAGGTTCTTTTAGAGGTTTGCGGAAAATTGTTACTCCCGTATTATTTCCTAATTCTAAAGACTTCCGTAAATCTAGTCTTAACTTAAAATAATGTCTTTCTCAACAAAAAGGATAAATGGAATGTTCCTTATACTTTACTCTTCCTAAGACATCAAAACTTTCCAATATTTACATTCATAAAACATATCTCCAACTAAATTCAAACTTTAAACTTTTAAACTTTAGAAAAACTTTTAATACATACTCCGATCATTTTGCCTGATGAGAGATGCAGGTGTCGACTTTTGTTGCTTTAAGATTTAACTAGTCTGTGGATTCAAGTCTAGTACTAGGGCTTAAGAGAAAAATTTTAGACTTTCAGAAAGGCAGATAAGCCGTTCGATACCACTCGTCATGCAGCCCGACTTAGAATCTACAAGATGATCAAGTCGGTGGGTCCCACGACATATACAATTTATGATTAACTACGAATCAAGATAACGCACACAAATATCCAACAAAAAACCAAACATATAATAATTCATACTTTCAAGCCGAACAAAATTGAATCAACGTCAAACAACGTATACATCAATACTTGGAAATAAAATAGTTAGTACATTTCCAATCCAATTCAAGGATAACCGAGAATGTTCAAAAAAGCATAACACCATCTCGTATCAGAGTTTTACTACAACCGAAATTAAGGTTTACCCATACTTATCATAAGTTGACATAACAAACACAACAAAATTAAACCGAAACATGTTTAGAGTGTTGCAAATGAAAAAAAAAAACATCACACATCTTTGGTTGTATGTATGAAGTACATATAACCTTGCTCAAGTTAAACAAGATCTCAAGAGGTCAACAAACAAAAGTTTCCGTCCACCACACTCCATCCTCATCCAAGCCTAACCTCGCACATTTTAGAAATACATATAGCTGTACGAGTACTTACGCACTCACTGGACACATGCCAAAATAATTGAAAACCGCTACTTAGAAGCATATATGATCAATCTTGCCATATAAAGCATAACACAAGTATACTCTTGAAAACAAACCTTTGCTTGCTCAAACATTCTTTTTTGATATAAGTTGATCCGCAATCAAAAGACTTATCACGTATGTACCATATCTACTATCATTTATGTTAAGTGTCGAGTAAAGTAGGCATCCTTCTCAAACACTTGTAATCGACTCCTCCTAAAAGAAGGCACACACGTATTACAAAAAATCGTGTACACAAAATCTTACCCTTGCGTAGAGACCGAATTCGTCTTCCTTCATTAGATGGTATCATACGAACTTCAAACATTTGGTGCAAGTACCTAATCACTTTAAAAACATCACATATATAATTATAACATCTCATTCGTCATTTCTTTAGCTTTAGAAAGCCTCCACCGGACTCGGTAAGCCTACTTTAACTACACTTTCGCTTCTCGGCTTTTCCCTCACTTACGGTCCCGCTCGAGCCTTCATTTAAGAATTTGATTTTAAATATACGAGCGAGAAGAATTAAACAAAGAAAATGAGTGATGCTCGTATACCATACACTACTACAAAAAAATGCTCATACACAAGTGGTTACAAAGCGTTGTTGTAGCTATATATGGACTGTGGTCGTAGGCTCATGTTGTCGTAGGGTCCCCGAAAACGCGTTTTCATATACAAATCGGTTAGTAATCGTTGTGGTATAAAAATATAACAATGGGTTTTGAACGTTGTCGTATATAAATACCACATCTCGTTGTCGTATCCACCCTCGTTGTATGACCTACTTGAACCTTGGACAACGGTATTAAGCATCGTTGTTATATTTATTTGTAACAACGGTTTTGAACCGTGTCTTGATGTCCAAGTTGATGTGTTACCATACAAGGATTAATAAATCGTTAAGTTGTAGATTTTTGCGTTGTTTTTTTTTTGCATATAACAACATTTTAGAATAGCTTTTAACCAAAGCTTGTTGCAGAATTCATTAAAATTCAAATATAATATATAAAAAAAGTTACAAATCACCCAATTTCATTACACTTCCATGAGTTCAAGATCAATCCTAATTAAGTATCCAAAATAGGTGCTGCCACAACTATACAATAACAACTTCATCTCTCTCAATCGATTGACTAGGAAAATTATGTTGAAAATCATGATTGCTTTAGAGCTGATTATATAAGACAATATTAAAGATATACTTTTTTGCAGCAAATATAAAAAAATACATAAGAATAGACAAAATATACATCATTTGCAACATCACATGTAGTTAGTCAAGCATAATTTATACCAACTGAGAAATTAGAACTATGGATCGACACCTGAATCAATCAATTCATTGGCTCTTCTAATTGTTTCTGTAGTGCATTTGATGATATTGCTAACTCCAAAAAGCTCCAGTAATCTATCTCTCAAGCGACAACCCTCATCTTCATAATAAACATCAATGAAAATCTATATATCATGATTCAATATATTTTAACTATTTGCATTTACAAATAAAAGACAAGTATCAATTGAACTTAAAAAATACCACTGTGAGAATTTGACTAAATAACTGGAATAGAACTAGCAGCTACAACATCAATAATTTCATTCCACTTAGCTAGATCTCTAGGTCTATCAGCGACTTTCCTGCCCATTTATTTAACAAAAAACATTGTCGGCAAAATATCTAAAATGGTTGCAATCGAATGAAAAAACAAGAAAGGAACACACCAGAAATGCAGAAAAATTAGATATAAGCTAGTATATAATTAGTTTTCACATAGGAACATATTTTAAAGAGCTCGGCCATTAAAAACATCACGACAACTAACATGTAGAGAGAAAATTGAGGATACCAGATACATATAAGGCAAGGAGAATTGAGATAAAACACTGTTCTAGAAATTTTTGCTGTATTTCAGATACAAAAAAATTGCTAAAGATAGCTTCCATGGACAGCTAAAGCAGAAACTCCAGTTTTCTCAATTCTTCGTGCTAGTTCCACAGTATCTTTGGGGTGATTTTAATAGACGAATCTTGGCATGCTTACTGGTGTATCAAGATTTCTTTCAATGTTGTTAAAATCTATATTTCAAAAGGAAAAGATTATGAGACCATAGAGGCACATAGCTCGAACCCAAAAAGAAGGGAAATTAAAAACAAATTAAAATGAGTATAGGAATGTTCACATCATGAATCAGATCTGGTTTGCTCAAGAGTGCATCACCCATTCCACCACTTACAGAAAAGGCTTTGGGGCAGCCCATATTTATATTCACTGCAGCAACATCCATGCATCTAAAAGAGAGAATCACTTGAAAAAATTGTTGACACAATACAACCAAAAGGACCCTACATCTAACAAGAATAGGTGATCCCACATACTTAATCTTATGCTAACTTTCAAATAAACATATGCAATTTGACAAATCAGCAAGACAGAATGGAGCCAGTAAGGTTAACATGCAGCGACCATTACGCAAGTTCCTGATCCATCAGGATGAAAGTGTTTCCAATTATTGGCTCACTCACTGAATTTCTCAAAATCGATAACAAAATTGAAGCAAATGTACCATTGACTCACCGGTCGCATTTGAGGATTTTGTGGTCAATTATCTCCTCGCCGGCTCCGTATTCAGCAGCCAGCATCCTGAATGGCATCGTGCCCTAAAATTCAAATATAAAGCGCAAGCATCAAAGAATAATTACAAAATTCACACAATTGAAAAACCAAAATCAGCAATGACATCCATAATATGAGAAAGCCTATTACTAAATAAACTCAAATAAATATAACCAAGGCTCTCTCCACAAATTCATATAAGTGTATAGAAAATAAATAGTTTTAATTGTAAAATTATTCTAGGTGTCAAATGTCGGGAAAAACAGCCGAATCTAAATTTCAGAAAGAAGGGTTTGCAATTCACCTCTTCACAGTAGTAGCTCTTGCATCCAAAAGTCAGCGAGAGAGAGAGAGACTAGGACAGAGAGAGATGAATGATTCAAGACACAAAAATGGGCTTTTCTCTTAGGAGACTTGAACATCAAATTGATCCACCAACTTCTTTTAGCCTAAATCGATGGAAACAAGATGTTCTTATTAATAGACTAGTGTCATTGAACAAACTCACCTACGGCGGTAGTGGAGGACTCAGGCAGCGGCGGTGGTGAAGGATTCAGGCAGCGGTGGTGGAGAACTCAAGCGTGCGGCGGTGCGACAGAGGAACTTGGCGAGTCGGCACCGTGAGATTTATTGAGAGAATTTCTCCTGAGAGAGACGAGCGAGTGAAGAGACCGAAGAAAAGAGAGAGATCTGGTGTGATCCATTAGTTTTTTCAATTTTTAATTTTCAATTTTTCTTTTTCTTTTTTTAATTATTTTTTTTCAAAAATCACAACACCCATTTAAACCTTACCACAACGGTACATATAGCACTATTGTAGTAGATTATAACGACAACAGTATATAACAACAGCTTCTAAAAACCCTCGTCTCCATGAACCGCATCGTTTTCGTTAAATAACAACGGTTTTATCTACGACAACGGGTTTTTATGCGACGACAACAATTTTTATACAAAATCGTCATTTCTTTTTAGCTCGTTGTTGTTTAATATTTTTGTAGTAGTGATACTACGAATTCTCTACTTCGACCTCTAGCTTTCTCTAGGGTTTTTCTCTCGACAATATAAAACTTAACTTTTCTAATTATTTTTCTACTTTACTTAACTCTTTAATCGATAACTAATCGATCAAAACTTCGTAAAACACTTAGAAACATAAAATCACATATTTCATCATTTAATCTCATACTTAAGCATATAAACACTTAATTAACATTTAAACTCATACTATTCACATCATTAAATACTTAAGCTTATCATATCATTCATAACATCATATCATAAAAAAAAATAAACATTTTATTTCTTCATATAAGCATCTCATTAACCATTAAGCTCTTTCTTTATTTATTTAAGCACATCAACAATACTTAAGCTCTTTGATAACCATTAAGCTTAACATTATATTATCAATATATGTCCTTGACATACAAGCTCATTAATGACGTATCATTAATACTTAAACTCATCATTAATGTATCATTAGGAAAAATAGCTAACATTTTAACTTTTGAGTTTACGAAAAAAACTACTGAAAACAAATTGAGCAAAGATCAAATTCTCGGATAAATCAAGTTCGACCTTAAAATCAAGTCTAGTCGAAAACTCCAGCCTACGAATTCGGCCCAGAGTTAATCCACGAAGTCGGCTTCGACTCAAATAGAAAGTTAATCCAAATTGAAAACTGCTCGGACGTGTCAATGCAAGAACTACCCGACTGGTCCACCGGGTAATTCCACCGACCTGGTCCACTCGAAGAATCAAGTTCTTACCGTGACTTAATCCAAATTTCAGCATCTCGTTAATCAAGTACTGGATCCAATACCGACTTAATCCGAAGTTGAAGTTAAACTCCAGAAACTCTCAATTTCAAGACCTTAATTTCGAATTTCTTACAAATTAGGGCTATAGACTTTCAACTCATTTAATTCATGTATTAAACATGTCTTTCAAAAAATATCATATAAGCTCAAATTAAACATCAATTCAAGCATGTAAGATCAAAATAAAAAATCCTTATTTTTAGCCCTTAAAATTTCGGCCCTTTTAAATTAATTGAACAAATGATCAAATCTTACTAAATTCAATCACTAAACATGCTTATATACATCACATAAACTCATATAAATTATCAATTTGATCATGAAATTCAACAATAAAAAAAAACCCTAATTTATTCATTAATTTTCGGTAATTCCAAAATAAATAAAAGGGTCATGAATCTTTGATTAATTCCAACATTAAACATGCTTAGAATAATTTTCTAAGCTCAAATAATCCATCAATTTACTCATCAAGTATCAAAATTAAAAAGCCCTAATTTTTTCAAAATTTTTGAAAATGAAGAAGATGGATTTTTATGCTCAATCTTGAGCTAAGAACTTGATTAGTGAAAGATCTAACATTTTTTATTAATTTGAATGCTAATTTCTTTGATTTCTTGAGCTTGATGAAGCTTCTTCAATGAAGATTGTGTGTGATTGAGTGTGTGCTGCCGTGTGTGTGTCGAGAGTTTGAGGGAGAGAAAATGCGTATGAAGATGGATGCTAACACATTGCATAATTAATAAAAGCAAAGTCCAAATACATTTAACTTAATCACACATATGTAGCATGCTAATCTTGACTAATCTCTTCATCATCATTGCATGTTGGATATGTGAGGTGTCACTTCCTTATTAGTTAGTAATTTGACTTTAGTGTTATAATATCTAAATTAAGATATTATGAATTAAATTTAATACTAACAATATCTTATCATATATTCTCTTAGATATGTTAAATTAAATTAATTAGAAATTAATAATAAAACTTATAAGACAAGCTTTATTTCCTAGGAATATTATGCTTAATAAATTAGCTTAATTAATTAATTAAACATTAAGCATATAAACCTTACTTTAATTGATTAATTAATTCTCTAATTAATTAATCAAACATCCAATAAACAATCATCACAACTTTAATTAAAAAGCTTTTGAACTTATATAAATTATTAGGGTTTCTCAAATCCAAATATAAGCTTTCTCAAGAAATTTTTGGAAATAGGAAATCCGAACTAAAATAATTTGCCGGAGAAATTTTATGATTTACGGAGATAACAAATCTTCCAAAAATAAAAACAGTGCTTCGTCGAGATAATATCAAACATATAAGCACGTAATCATAGATACCTTCATTATCTCATTTCGGATTAATCGGAACGAGAATAAATCTTAGAAACTTTAAATTCGGCAAATTAGTACTGCCGAAAATTTTAATTGTCGGAACATATTTTCTTTCTAAGTTCTCGCAACTTAATTATCTTAGACGAACTCTTAACTAATTACTAAGGTCGAGGGCTTATAAAAAAGTAGGGTATTACAAAGGAGAGAGATGGATTCGCGGTACTGTTTGTTTAGAATTAGGTCTTTTTTTTATTTATTTTTAAATCATTTTATTAAGAACATTTTAGTTTCTTTACACGTACTTTGGCCAAAATTTATGCAAGTTATGTTGGTGGCTAACTTTTATTATTCATTTAAAGGAATGACTATTCCACATGATTTGCACCTTAAATAACAGTGTAAAAGAACCCATTATTAAAAAGAAATTATATATTTACTAAAATGTATAGTTTTTTCGTAGAAAAAAACTCATTTGATATTTTTTTTTGTATACTTCTAAAGCAATAATATAGTATGTGTTATTGTTACATGTCTAATTAATATACACTGTTTTAATAAATCACCTAACTAGTTTACTAATGAATTTGTATACGAGCTGACGAAACGAATTTTGTTAAATTTGAGCTTTGATTCATTTGTTAGGGTTAGCACTACTAAACAATATCAAACAAATTTTCATCAAATTTCCAAGTGTTGCTCGTTCCAGAAAATGAATCATGTTGTGAATAATGTTGCAACAACATAATTCACAACAACACATAATTACAACTGAAATAAAATAAACACGACATATAAAATTTTCCACCAGTTATAATTATAACTTGTGGTTACATGGGGCGAAAATATTCACTAAAATACTTGTGAATTTACAAAAAGAGTTCTAACGACTTTAAGTGGGAGAAGGATTCCAACTCAAGAGTTAGAGACACAAACTGAGAGTATGAATTATTATGAGTAAACTTCTCACAACACCAATAAGCTTGGAAATGGAGATCGCAGTTCTCCAACCTCATCATCGAGATCGAGACAATCCGAACCGGAAAGTATGCCACGGTTCGCTGACAAGAACTTCGAAAATTCTTTCGCCTCTCTCATCGGAATGGTGTACACATAAGGTGGTTCACCAAAACGTAACTGATCTAGAGGCCGAATGGAGACGGAAAAATTGTTCTCCATTACGAAAGCCAACGACTTTGATCCGGGGATCACAAACGGAGAATCATCCAACCGGATATATCAAACGGAGCCGACGTCCAAAGCAAAGCGAGACATCTCTCATAGATGAGTCAAGAAGAGCAACCTCAATTAGCTCATATTGAAAAAGTCGAGAAAGCGAGTTCAAGAAAACATGAGCAAAGAAGAATTGTACGAAGAAGTTGCCATGCTTATTCCCAGGAGCATCAATCGGCTGGATCACGGCAAGGAAAAGGTACAAGAAGATCGTAAAGGTTCATCACGACAAGCAACTCTACCCAAAGGGAAACTCCGAATTTGAGTCATCCTCACCTAGAGAAAGGATAAAAAGGTTTGAAACGAGCAAAATGGATGATAATAAAATCTCGTTTTCTCCGACTCGAGATGTAGGATGATCGTTTTGATGAAGATGTCTAGGACATCTTGCGGAATCAGGCGATAAAAAGAAAATGAAGATAGCTAGTTTCAAAACCGAGTAATTTGGTCTCAAGAGATAAATTGAGAAGCGAGCGGAGGGATACAAATTGGATACGAGACGATCGAACTACTCACAACGAGCTAAAGGAAAGGCCATCACTATGAAATCGGGGGAACTCCTACATAAGGCGGAAAGAGCCGGAAGACTCGAATAGAGTCTGCCCGGCGGGATGCACTCCAACAAGACGAGACCCGAGTGGAATCTCCGGGCGAGGAAACTTGATCCGACGGACCAATCAAGCTAAATATCCAAGGCGGGACTTATTCAGATGGATTATGTCTATCAAGAGTCTTCAAAAAGAAAACGGACCAATGGTCGGATCAACCATGGAAGAAAATCAATAATTAAATAGGATTTTCAAGCTGAATCATTTACTGAGCTGAAGATATAAAAGCACCAAGAGATCTTTCAACACCCGAAGGACATCATTGTGGGGAAAATTCATACATAAATACAACATGCTTTGAAATCTAAATCAAGAAGTTTGAGTGGATTGCTTGATTGCTCATTTAACCAATAGGATGAAGGAATATCCAGTGGAGTGGGGAACAAACTCGAGTGGATCTCAAAAGCTCAGTTTGGGCTTAAGCCGATTATCCACTGGTGGGGAATCAAGCTCAGCTGGACAACAGTCACAGAGCTCAAGGGAACTCAGCTGAAGAAAAATCAAGCTAATTACCCAACATTCAACTGAAGGAATGATGAGCCCATATTTGTGCTCATTTTTGCATCTTTATTGTAGGTGTAGATCGAGTCTTTGTGAACACGAGTTTGGAGGAAGGGTGTTCGGGGCGGGACATGAGCAATTATGGGCAAGATAAGGTGCATTCCGTGAAAGCAGGCATGAAGTCGGCATTACGGGCACCGCAGATTGAAGGTAGCAACGTGAGCAACAAAGCTTGTATCATGAGCGGAGAGCTGAGTAAAGATGGTGTATCCAACACATGTACCGCGCGGAATCCCAACCTGCGTACAAAGATCAAGGGCAAGACAAGTCGAGCTACGTGGCAAAGACGTGGGGAGTATTCTTTGAAAGCACGCGGGCAAGGGGCACGACTTCCGTATCCAAAGAAGAAGATAGAAGTAAAGAAATTCTTTCATACGCTTATCTAGAAGATATAGATCAACACCGCATCTCTTGCGGATAAGGAAGGCGGCTCAGCCTGTGGGACTAAATAAGCGAAAGAAGGTTGACGATCCAAATCAGGCCCAGCTCAACGGGCCTGATGACCTGAAACCCTAGCAAACTCTTATAAATAGCAGTAGCAAATAAGTCGTTGCGGTAACTTTGAATTCTGAGAGTGGCGAGGAAGAAAAAAGCCCTACGGGCAACACTTCTGTTATTTTCATTTATGTTCTTGCCGGCACTATTGGCACATAGTTTTCGCCGGATAATTTCGTAAGTTTCTTTTTATTTAATTCGAAGTTTGTTTCCTTTCATTTTACTTCTGTGTTGATCTTTACTTTTATGTCTGGCAGCTAAATTTCTATTAAGCCCTCGGATTGGGAAAAGATGATTTGAACATGAACCGTAACACCTCGAGAGGTCTAATATGGGCGTGATAATCTCCGCATGTGTGTGTTCTCGAAACACACTAGGTCTCTGATTCTAAAATGTTCTTGTCGAGTCTAAGTCGTTAATAGGCTGTTAACATCTTGGGCACGATAAGTTCTCATTTTAGGGTCAATGCATAGGGTGTCCCTTGTATCTGAAAGTATGACTGGTGTGGCTGAGTAGTCCGTGCTCTTGGGCACGAGGAATGAGTTTCGGGTTTTGCCCGTCTAATTCGTAATGCTTCCTAGGGGCAAGGTTTCTATTGAAGTGTCTTCGTAGATGGTTGTGTCTAGTGGCTAAGAGAAGAGAACGCTTGGGGGTCTCGGGGAGTGGCTGCTTATTCATACGGCTGCGAGATGAGGATAGGGGTGGTGTTGTGCGTGACGCGTGACAATTGAGGGCAACATCATTTCTTATCTATAACCGATTGATGCATGCATGTAGTGAATAAATTTGCACCAATGATCGAGTGTGTGTTTATGTTCAATGATTCGAAAAGGCACTTGTCCAGTTCTGTACACTTTTATATTTGATTTATCTACTTTCTTAGTTTCGGTTTAGTTTTTACAATTATTAAGCCCAAGAACGGTGATAGTCCCGACCACATAATCACTTCAAGCAACACCGAATGAGTGTGCTAAGGAGAGAGACATCGATCAATTCCCCGATGGATCGCACCACTATTCTTAATATCGGCCTTAGCTATCTAGCCGTGGGCATTGGCTTATAAATTTATTTTGCGTGGTTGAACGACGGCCAAAGGCGTCAAAATTAAGGCACTGCTGTTGCCGGAGAATTGAATTTTCCAGCCGACTTTCTCTCTTGAGTGAAGAAGACGGGCCGTGTGCTACTATGTGATGTCCTGGGTGCCAAACCCAACCCCAGCAAACACGGACCTTTTACATTGTACTGGATCTCGCATCTTGGAAAGAATAGTGAGGGCAATCGGTGGCAGCCAAGAGACAAAGAAGAAAATAGCATGGCTAACGGAAAGAAGACATCGTAGCTTCATAGAAGAAAATAACCGCTTCGAAGCGGAATTATTCTCGATGCGCAGGACACGATTAGTCATCATGACCACTCAAGGATCGGACGAAGAAGAAATCATGGGCGAACAACTTAAATCCGCGGGGGGAGCGCACCCCTCGGGGTGATGATGTTCCCCCGATAATTTGAGTATGAGGCCGTCGGGCATAGTTTTGCCCGAAATTGTCGGTCAGAATCGGGAAAGTTTAAAGCATTCTTTGATCCGAGATCTTGCCCACCCATTCTGGTGACATGCCGGGGGAAGATCCCCATCGTCATCTTCGGGGACTTCTGAAATGGCTTGTGGAGACGGTACGGACGATGAGCAGCCAATAACCCGAATTTCAATGATTATGTGAGATTGCTCACATTTCCATTCTCTTTTCAAGATGTAGAGTAAGAGAATGGCTCGTATACTTACTTGCCCGAGGGGAGCGTGACTACATGGCAAGTGACAATTACAAAGTAGAAATTCCTTGAAAGATACTTTTTCCCCGTTGCCCGTGTGTATAGAACGAAGAAAAAGAATCGGCACCCGCTGTTGGCCAAGTGCCCACAACATGGGATTCCCCCGACCAGATTTAATTTAATATTTTGCGTGGCCGGGCTACGAGGCCACGGAAAGCGAATCCGGATCAATGCGGCGTGTGGAAGAGGGTCCGTGCTCAACAAGTATTCATGCGTGGCAAGTAAGGTCAAGCTTTTGCATGCGAGATGGCCGAGGAGGCTGGGGATTTGAAGGAGAAATGCAGAAGTTCAAAGCACTGACGGCCAATACATCTCAGGTGAAGACGAGAAGTATGATCAAGGCTATACACTCCAAAATGGAAAAATTCATGAGCACCATGACCATTGCTATGGGCGTACCGCTGAGTGCGAGCAATTACCAAACAAAGCCCGTAAAGAAATGTGAAGTATGCTCGGCCCATGACACGTATGTAACCGACCGATTGCCGCTACATGGTTTGAAGAAGAGAATGTAAACGCTACTAGGGCAATGACGGTTGGGAAATAATGGGCAAAAGAGGTTTGACCGGAATTCTCAAACTTACAACACTGTGTTCGATGACAATGAGAACCTAAGATATAGGGAACAACCACTATCAAGCACCTCAATTTCAACGATCACAATGTGCTAGCGGTATCATTGCGGGTCATAATCGGGACCAATAGAAAGGCGATTCTTTGAAAGATATTGTTGAAAAGAAGGCTCGTGGAAAATCTCAAAACACAGATATGAATTTGAGAAATTTAGAAGTGGAAACTAGGGGTTGTATTGACCAATATCAATGCCCAACTCTGCGCGGCTTTCCCAAGGCCGTCACACGCCCGGGAGAAGAAACAAGGAGAACGCTCGCTCAAAGTTGGAGATAACCAAGCCCATGTGAACGACCCAATGACACAAAATTGGTGAACAACATTAATCATATTGAAAGCAAGCCATGGATGAGTTCGAGTCGGTGACCAACATTGAAGATCCCTTCGATGTAGTGATCCGAAGAAGCGGCATAACCGATAAGATATTGCCCAAGAGACCAACATGGAGATCACGCAGCGCAAGTGAGACTATATGATGACCGAAGTCGAGAGACCACAAAGGACGGAACAAGTCGAGATTCCCACACCGAGGCAAAAAAAGATAGATTCATGCCATCCGCTTGAGTGAGCACCTAAATTAGAGCGTAAACCTTAAATTAGCCGGCCACTCCGAAGTATATGTACTTGGGAGCAAATGAAACTACGCCCGTAATCATTAGCGCCGAGTTGACCATTGAGTAAGAGGAGAAAGTTTGGGGCATATTGGATCCCTATAAAGAGGCAATAGGTTGGACTCGACCGACATCAAGGGCATAAGTTCAACTTATTTCCGCATGCATCATATCCTCGTTGGAGGAAGACGGACTATGCCCATGAAAGCAACCTCAACGCAAGCTCAACCCGACAATGAAAGAGTAAATAGTCATAAAAGAAGATCCCTTGAAACTATTAGATCCGGGCATAATCTACCCGCATTCTAATTGTACGGGACGGGGGTGAGCCCGCCGCATATGTGTGCCCAAGAAGTCATGGATACAAATGGTTGAGAACAAGAAGAATAAGCTGGTGGACACTGAAACTCCGAATTTGTTGGAAAAAATGTGTATCGACACACCGGAAGTCAAACAAAAGGAAGCGTAAGAGTCACTTCCATTTGCTTCCTTCATTGATAAGATATTGCGAAAGATTTAAGTTCATGATCGCAAAGCTCTTCACCAAATGGAAAGGACTTTTTAAGGTGCAACCCCTCAATTTCCTAATAGAGGTATAGAGATCAAAGAATCCAAAGTCAGACGTAAAATACTCAAGGTGGATGGTCATGCGTTTAAAGGCCTACTATGGGCAAAACGTTGGTCATAAAGAGATCTCTAGATCTCCTTGATTATAAAGATCTCTTAAGAAGGGAAATCCACGTCGTGCCCACGACGTTAAACAAGGCGCCGGCTATGGGAGGCAACCTCGGTATGATGTTATCTTTTAATTTTAGTAATTTCTTTTCGATGGAAAGTCATTTCCTTTCTTAATGTTGACCCTAGGATAGTTAGCTTCGTTTTTCCTCGCATAGGTAGTTTTCATTTTTTATGTGCGGATACGCCATTTCAGGGCTAATGAGTAATTGCGATAGGTAAAAGTAGAGAGCAATGCCCCGGCCGTAATGAGAGATTTTCCCTGTGATCGGGATGCCGAAGGCAATCCACAGCTTTTACTATGCCCCAAGGATAGGGGAAGAGCTACGCGAATGAAGGAGCTTATGATGGAGATACGTGATGTCCGCCGTGACCTCTTTACTTTGCCCAAGTTTAACTTCAGTACCCACCGCGAAGCCCCTTCTTCATAAAGACCGCTCGCGCCCCTCCCATGTTAGTCTAGTTTAGTTTATTTTATTTTGAGTCGAGTAGTTTTTTTTATTTTATTTTATTTATTTTTGTGTATGATGACCTGCTTTAGGTTCCACCCACTTTGCCCAAAGCAAAGTGAGTGAGTGGGGAGGCCATCAGTTTAGTTGTCGTGTCTGTAACCATTTCATACTCAACCACTTTGCCCAAAGCAAAGTGTGTGAGTGGGGAGGGGTTACCCGTTTTTAGTAATGTTTGTGTTAGCCCATGAATTGAAGACCATTTTTACTGACCCACTTTGCCTAGAGCAAAGTGTGTGAGTGGGGAGGGCCTCTGTCAAAATATTTTTATTTTTATTATTTTAACTTTTCTGTGTGTGTTGGTCAGCATGCTAGGAGTATTGGTCATTAAAAGCATGATAATTTTTGAAACTTAAATTATTGTAAGTTGAACAGTATTGAGTGTATGTATGATGTATGTAAATAAGTATGATGGAATGGACTGTGAGCAATACCCTGTGAGGATTTGATCTATAAATGTTGTATTATGCCCAACACAACTTTTCATTCTTGTGTGATAATTGACATCTTGTTTTGAAAATCACTAGAACTTGCCTGCATTCTTGTTGAAATCCTATTGACATAATCTAGGTGCTTAGATGACTTAGGCATAATTTCTTTCATTGAGCCCAGAGCCTAAACATGCCTACCATACTGTTCTATTCTTTGTTTAACCCCCTTAAGCTTGATGATAATTCTTTCCATTCACTTAAAATTACCCTGAAAATTATAGCCTACCCGGTCATAAGAACTCAGGAAGCAAATATGAGAAAAATGGACGAAAGAGAACAAGTAGCAATTAGATTTAGGCAAGACACTTGAAAAATAAAGATGGATGCGAAACATGCCCATAATAAAAAAAAGTGTCATGAAAGAAGGAAAAAAGGACTTGAAAAGATTGAATATCATAAGAAGTCCTAGGATAATTATGCTAAGGCCCGAGAACGAAGGGAGTAAAAAGAAGAACCTGGTGCATTACCTTGCCCAGGATGAGTACACTAAGACCAAGAGCCTAGTTCCATAAATACTTCATACCTAATGCCTTAAGCCTACAATACAACCCAGAATAAGACCTAATAATAAGTGTCAAAGATCTAGTCTAAGGGATGGAAACGTTAGAAGGCAAGCAAGCCTATAGTGTGACCAGATCAATAATTGTCATGAGCGTTAAACACCGAGCACAATAAACGCGTACCGGGAGCGATGAGTGTTGGCACAAGGAAAACCCCTCGTCGCTCACGGCAAATCGATCTTGACTTATTTGATAGTCTGCATGCACTTTTTCCTTCAACTATTTGCTTTGTGTTTTGAGAATTATAATGCCCAATATGATTGATACTCTGACCATGCTGATTATGTTTTGAGTCTTTGAGTTTTTTTTGTGCCTTGGGCAAATTACAAGTACACGCTTGAGGACAATCGTGCTTAAAGTGTGTGAGTGTGATGAGCCCATATTTGTGTTCATTTTTGCATCTTTATTTAGGTGTAGATCGAGTCTTTGTGCATCTTTTTTCGAGTCTGTTTGTGTCTGGGAGGATACAGTTTGGAGGAAGGGTGTTCAAAGTGTGGACATGTGCGATGCTATGGGCAAGATAAGGTGCATTCCGCGAAAGAGAGGCATTGAAGTCAGCATTCATTAAGGGCACCCAGATTGAAGTGTAGCAACGTGAAGCAACAGGAAACTCGTATCATGAGCGGGAGCTCGCCCGTTCTGGAGTAAAGATGGTGTATCCAACACATGTACCGCACGGAATCCAACCTTAAGCAGACAAAGATAAGAGCAAGACGTGGGCAAGGGACGCTTCCGTATCCAAAGAAGAAGATAAAGAAAGAAATCTTTTCATCCTTATCTAGAAGATACAGATCAACGCCAGATCTCTTGCGGATAAGGAATGCGGGCATTATAGAAGCAAGGTGACTAAATAAGGAAAGCAGGCTCGATCTCGTATCAAAGCCCAGCAATCAATCCAG
Source organism: Agastache rugosa (assembly GCA_031470985.1). Classification (NCBI taxonomy): domain Eukaryota; kingdom Viridiplantae; phylum Streptophyta; class Magnoliopsida; order Lamiales; family Lamiaceae; genus Agastache; species Agastache rugosa. Next base: position 6,538,796 of record CM062605.1, read on the forward strand.
GGCACGGTGTTGGTCCCCGAAGACGGATACTCTTGGTGTAGGGGGAGTGAATACACCAAGTGTTTAAAAAACTTTTCCCAGTTAAAAACTCTTTTGAGTAGCCGAGCTGGCCGTGTCCGATCCAAAGTGGAAGAGCAGGCTTGATCGATGCTGCACGGTGGTTGTGTACGGAATGTGCGTTTGGGTTTGGAAAGTCCGTTTGTTACTTCAAATTATATTGCAAAGCTCTGTTTCACTTTTCGCTTAGTCGATTTATGACAGCTTCTGAAATGTATGCGTAGAGAGGTTAGCGTAATGCATAAACAAAGCAAGAAAGAACAAAGCAATTTTGCAATCGTGGTTCGTGAGTAAACACCTCCTACGTCCACGACTCGCATTCACCGGTAATTCACTACCACTTAGTTTCCGAAGTACCAAGCTAACTTCACAACTCGCTAACACGAGTTGTGTTCCAACAGCTTACGAAGGCACCGTCAAGCCTACACCTCCCCGGGCCATGTGGTACCGATTTAAAACCTCGATCACTCGGAATTACAAGGTACGATGCAAGCCGTACCTTGACCTACACCTTCGGGTTCCCGGGTTGGGTTTTCCAATCTATGAACGAGTTCTGCTACAATGAAACGAACAAGGAGTATGATGAACTCGTTCAAACTAGGCTTAAGATCTTTCTATTCTCATTCTTATTAAACGCCTATGACCGAATATGTGAACAACTAAGAACACGAAAGTCGACTGGCCGGGGTGTTATTGAAAAGATTTAGGCTTTGGAAGATCGTTGTTCATTTTTCTATTTGCTCTTTTATTTCTTCGCCGTCTCGCCAAATTGGTATCACCGGCCTCTTCTCTTCTAATGGCGAGGAGATATATAGAAGTGGAGATTCAAACTAGCCGTTGCTAAAGAGTCAAGCCGTCTGAATCTTACCTACTATCATCGACTTCGGCCTTTTGCCTACGAAGCCTCGGTCTCGCATCCGCGTAAGCTATTCCTTCCTCACGATTTGTACCGCGTCGTACAAATTCTTCTAACATCGTAGACCTCGTGCCGTATCATTAACCTCGAGTTGTGCATCTTCAACCCGAGCTCGTGTCATTAACTCCAAAAACTGCTCTTAGACCCAGCCGTGTCATCGACACCTAAAGCCGGCCATTACACCGAAAGCCGGGTTTTTGACACCGAAAGCCGGGTTTCCGTCACCGAGCCGGGTCTTGATACCGCCGGGTCTTTGACTATGCTTGGTCTCGCCCGCCGAATTCCTCGACCGTGTCGGCCTTAGCCGCGTCTTCTGCTATATCTTCTTCTTCGCCGCACTCTACCATTCGTAAATCTTAGAAAACTTCTATAAGCTCGAAACAGTGAGCCGAAAAACATTTAGGCTTGTGCAATCATCTTACTTCGGTTGGGGTCAATGGGTTTTGGTATCAAATCAAAACTCTATTAATTTTTCCCAACAATTTCCCCCTTTTTTGGATTGATGCCAAAACCTAAACCGAGAAAAACAATTTACTTCCCCCTTAAACGGGGTTTTCAAAAAGAAATAAACATTCATAGCGAGTAATCAAATTCGTAGCCTTCGTGGCATGGACAAAGAGTTATTGCCGTCATTAGGGTGAGCTTGAGAGCAAAAACATTTCAAGCTTTTATTAATCCTCAAAGAAATTACAAGAATTACAATATTAACAAACCGAAATTAGACAAAAACTATTTAAACCTGCAAATTTCGCCGGGTCTTCATTTCGCCGTCAGCTACTTTCCTCTGTTTGTCCATCCGATGTGGTCGGACTTAAGACCATATCATCGTTGAAGATGAATTCTTCCTAAGTCATTCCATTTCATCTTGATTTTTGGACTTTCGAGAGATTCCTCTTTCGCCAAACTCCGGTTGATGAACTTCTTTGATAATGCGGGGCCTTGTTCGGGAAGTGTTTGTTCCAACTATAGTCGGGAGGCTTCTAATTGCTTGACTTTTGGAGCTTTGAGGCCTGATGTCTGTTTCTCTGATAGCTGGTGGCTAATGAACATTCTTGCGAAAATCTTTGGATCTTCTTCATGAAGTTCGAGCAAGTATTTCTTGAACGCGCTTCGTGATCCATTCTTTTGTACATGATTCTGTGTAATAGAATTCTTTGATGAATTACGGTTTTGCATTTGTTCCCAGCTTTTCGTTGATTTCATCCGGGTTCCTCTTGTCGGATCTTTGAAATGCTTGAAGCCGCTTGTTTCTTCCTCTAGCTTGCCCGTAAGCAGCTTAGCCTTTTCTTCTTCTCGCTTTTCTCGCCAGGTTGAGTGATTCAGACTTTCTTGCTTGATGATCTGTCTTGTCCACTTCTTCGCATTTCTCTCTCTTTCTGTTGCTCAGTTGCGTGGAAGTTACATGCACAATGCGGATAGTACTTGTATTCTTCTAGCTTATGTCCACAAGCTTTGCTTAAGAGCGACCATCTTCTCTCTCCATGTCTCGGCTTTGATCGCTTTGGCCGCCGGCAGCTTGGCTCATCCTCATCCAAATTTTTTAGCAAAGTCGTCGATTTCCGATCGATTTGGCCGGACGAGTGTTCCCCCGAGTCCGCGCTTTTCTCCCATTTCCATTATTTTTCCGAAACCTTCATTCTTTTCTTCCCTCTTTTTGGCATTATCAATAGCAAGTGGAGGCAGAGGTGAGGTGGATCGTTGTGTTGAGCTTGGCGGTAGAAAGGCGGTACTTCAACATCGTCGATCTTGGGCCGAGTTATCACTCGTGACGATGTTCAACCGAGCATTTGCTTCGTCGTTCCGAAGCCACCGAACCGAGCATCCCGCATCTTTTGTAAAGGTTGAAAAGCTTGGCGGATGTCGTAGCCGTTGGAGAGAGTGGACTTCTTGGATGCTTTTCAACTCTGGCTTGAAAGATTTGCTATGTTCGTCGACCAAAGGAACTTGAAGCTCTTGTTACAATCTCAGAACTCTGCTTATTCTAAATGATTTCGAGTCCGAGATCTTGAGAAACAAGAGACTGCTTGAGGTCCTAGACTTGTACTTTCTTCGTACATTTTGGGCAAATTTATGAGCATCATCAATTGCCCGTTGTTGTTCTCGGAATCTTGACAGTCTAGAGATGTGAATCGCAAGATAACATCGACTTTGAGACTTCCAGCCCCGTCCCCGAAAGAGTATTTCCTCAACCTCTTTAGAGATTGCGTCTTTCATGGCGGTTGATAGCTCCTAGGAATGTTCGAGTCCGTTTGTGTTCCAAATTCAACATTGATCGGGTTTGTCACTGCCTCGAACTCGACCGCCGGGGCCGCATGAGTGTCATCGGCAATTGGACTTGGTGGGAAATTGCTGCTATCATGACCTCGGTTCACCCGTTGCATCACCCGGTTCTTCAATGACCACATTACCTCGAACTCGTGTTATCCGGCACAAGCTTCCGGGTAATCTCGACCGAGACTTCTTTGGAGTTGTCACCCGTGGCGGCCGTTTCCCATCCCGCCGTTGTGCCGTTAGAAGCTTGTTGGCCGATTCCCGCACGTCCGCCGGGCGCGCGGCTTCGGGAATGCTACTTTGAAACACTTCGATGATACCTCTACAATGAGATCATCTTGATGCAAGTATGCATCTTCCGTGCTTCCAAAGCCAAGAAGTGTCGCCTGAGGCGCGCTTTATCTCGTCTTCAACTTCCTCGTATGGTAGAAGGTCTCTATCAGCCGCTCATTCTAGTACCAAGTTGCCATGTTGGTGTACGTATAGAACTTGAGATCTCCAACTTTGACGAGAGTGATGGGCGAGCGCGCCAAGATTGGATACCGGAAGGTTAGAACACTTTCTTGATCCTCGCGATGGCGTAACTCCTCGTACATAGCTTCCATGAAGGCGCCGAAGCAGGAGGATGAAGGTTGAATGATAGAGAGAGCAAAGCGGAATCACTCTCCTCATCGATTCTATGATTTGAGTGAACAAGGATTCGAATTCGGTTTCACAAGAGGGTGTGAAGAAGCATCACCAACTGCGTGGGAGATTGAACTTTGGAGTGATGACTTGTTTTGGGGGGGCATGAGCCGGTATTTGTGGAAGAGGGTTCGGCTTGGGTGTCGTCGGACGTGAAAGAGCTTCGACCCGCTCGAATAATATGTTGTCATCTGCTTACGGCGAGATAGCTCTTTGGTTGGAGAGTCAGGGTGGAGTGAGAAGATTGTTTTGGCGGAGAGCGCGTGAGGCGGCGAGGGTCGGGGGTGGCAGCCGGGAAGAGGTGTTCCGACTTTCGGATTACATCTAGCTCGTCCTCCGAGCTAGATGACGATCCATCATTCAATCCTATATCAGCCCAGATGTTTGATCCGAATTGATTGAAGGCCGAAACCTTGGTTGTGGGAGAGAATCACCATTGCATGACTTGGATTTGCTTCGGTAAGAGCTTGCGCATCGATTGGGCCAAGGAATGACAACTCTGTTTTGTTTTTCTTTTCGACCGGGCCTCCACCGGTTCTGGGGTCACCTGCCTTCCTTTTTCTCTCGTTTAACTTCTCATTTAACTTCTCATCTCGTTTCTTCCACTCGGCTTCTTAGCCAACTTTTGCTCACGCTCCGTCGTTTCTTCGAAGATCATTGATTTGACTAATTCTCTTTAAGAGAATCTTCGTTTCCGGAAACTAAGTTCGAATCAGCTCCATTTCTAACCGTGTGCCCTCTCACAAACCTTGCTCGGGATCCAAGAATGAAATCTTAGGAAAGCATAGATAACAGTGGGCTGCGAGGTTGAATACATCGTCCCGGTGGAGCTTCGAACTTGATCTTCTCTCGACTACGCTTGACTCCGGGCCGGTTGAGGTAGAGAAATCAAACCAAAGGTTGACATTTCGCGCCTTTGATCATGGCAACGGTCATTGGTTTGAGCTTTGGAATACCGATCTCTCCGAGATCCAAACCTATCCCCAAGAATACACTTTTGTGTAATATCCGAAACAGCAGTACCGCTACTTTGGCTTGAGTAGGAGCTTTGACATGCTCGCTCTCCGTACGGCTACCTGGGAGAGATAAGCATCTTCTTCGACTGAGGAATTCACCCAGCTTCCTCACCGGCCGTAGTCGTCACGGTAATGAATTCTCTGACCCATTCGCCGAAGCGTGATTGAACACTTCTTCGCAAAGATTCTATTTTAGCTTGATGTTGTACGGTTGCCGAATCATAACTTTGTCCATCGCCGCTTGACGATCATATCGAATGACAATGAGTAGTAGCCATCTTCGTCAATGATGTTGAGGTAGAAGAGAGCAGCATCTCTCTTTAGCATAAGTTCGGGCATGGAGGTTGCCCACAACAAGAGTCCGGAAGTCCGTGAGCGAGATCCACCATTTCGTTGAGTTCTGAGATATGAAGGTTGGAGGTGGACAAACAACTTTCAAATGACAACTTTGTCATAAGAGCTTCGAACTGGTTCATCCCTACGGTTGATTTCTAGTGTGCCATTACTGCAATCTGTTGAATTTGATCGTGCGAAGACTTTGCAGAAAATAGATAATTATTTTAAAGATTTGAAATTCGCAGAGATAAAGATGAGATAATTTCCGCAAGGTATCTTTTCCATATATATCAACTCCGCCATAATGGATCAACGGTTGAGATTGAAGCAGTTTGATATTCGATCAACGATCGGGGAGATATTCACTCATCACGCTTTGCCGACGTGCTTACGGCGAGTGTATTACATAACCGAAGCACGTGAGGCGCTCTCAAACGTTTGACGTTACAACGCCTTTGATACTACCGTGCTACAAAGACTATCGCACTTTTATAATTAATGAGATGGGAAAGGAAACTTATCAAGCAATTTAACTAAGGAACATATGTCCGCTTAAAATATGAATTCAAAATAATTGGACTTAAATAGTATATTCCTCAGAGAAATAAGCACATGAGACGCAAACCGGTCAGCTTGGACATAGAAGTCGTAGCCGATACCATCTCTTGACGGTCTTTTCCTTTTAGCTTGACCGAGTTTTCCCTTCAAATTCGAGTATCTCGGATATTAACTTGATTTTCCCTTCCGCCTGATTTTCCTTGAGTTCCTGCGCGGGATCGACATCCAAATTGAGGCTTGATTCGCCTTCTATCCGGGTAAACCTTCGAACAGCTTTGAGATCCCAACTCGAGTTTGTTCTGCCCCTCGACTGGATGAACTTTCTTCATCCGGTTTAAGCCGATGCTCAATTGTTAGTGAATCCGTCGGAATGCAGTTCCCTTCATCTAGACTTCTCTTCAATTCTCGCGATTTTACGCTTTGATCCAGCACTTTGCTTTGGTATCCGAGGATGATCTTTGATAGTTCTACCCGGATTATTCGCTCGATTCTCGGCACTTGAATATTCGCCATTGATTGAATTGGTGCCCTCACTCGATATCACAACGGTGTTATTAAGATTTCCAAATTGGTAGAGTTTCCCCGAATTTGATAGTAGAGTGGTTGTCTTTTCTCAAATTGCTTCTACTTGAGTTTCGTTGATTTTCTCAACAATTATGTTCATCCGTCAAGTCGATCTCTCGAGCTTTGAGGAAGACATAGCCATCGTTCCATGACTTCCGAACTCGAATTCACCGTCGCTTTGCGGGGTAGAATCTTCGATTTCCCTATTCTTTGCATTGGCGTACCAACGCATAGAACTTATCGGGGAAAATTTGTTATCACATGACAATCAAGGCACTTAGGACCAGAACGCTTATTGACATATTCTTTAAAGAGCTTTGAGAGAGTCAGCGCAGCTTTGATCACCACCGTATTTCTTTCAATAATGAGATACTTGATGACTCCTCAAAAATGCATGTCTCTTCTTGGACTTGTTATCACTCTTCGGCACCTGGGCCAGTGATTGGGTCCGTCTTTGTTGTTCGGGGTTCCAATTTGATGAACCCGCATTTCCTTGTCTGCTTATCTTTTTGCGGAAGTTGATACTTACGGTTGGTCCTTAAAAGTGGTCCTTTCTTCTTTCGACCTTGTTGACTCCATTTTGATGAGGTCTCTTTCATAGCGGGAATCCGTCGGTTTGATATTCCTAGCTTCGAGTATCCCGTCCGCCATGCTTTTGGAATCTTGATAAGAAGCTCGGTTGATTTTCTAGTTTTATAACCAGCCGAGATCCTTCCTCGACCGTCTTTTTAGTCGACCTTGATGTTCGCGTCGGATGACATTCTCCGTCTTTGATTTTGATTCCACTTGGCCGACTAGATTTATCTCCGTTGCCTTCGAGCTCCGTGATCACCTGAAGTTGCCGCTTTTCTTGGGCTTGGAGTTGTGCAGCGCTTTTCTCTTTCTTTGGACATGACCGAGCTTCGAGATGTCGGCTTGATTATGTACGACCTCTTTGGTACATCCTTGGCTTGGTTACAACTGTGTTTGCATTGGCTGGAGCCATTCTTTGATCTGATTCAGCTTGGGCCATCTTCAGCTCTTGATCATTCATTCTTCTGCTTGACTTTCTGATTTTATGATGATGATGGGTCCGTCAGTGATACCATCCCACATCATGTCGTGACGCGCGCTCAGAAAGCTTTTGAGTCGGAACTTCCAGATCTGAAAAATCATCGACAGAGAATGTCGGAAGATTCCTGCACAAGGAAGATTCCATGACAGTATGCAATATAATGATTTTAAAAAGATTTTGGAATCCCTTTGAGGGATCCGTTCGGTGTGACCACTATCAAGAAAGGGTTCGACTTGACACAGATACAGTGATCTTTTGAACCACTACTCTGATACCAATTGTTGGTCCCAAGACGGATACCTTGGTGTAGAGGGGAGGGGGTGAAATACACCAAGGTTTAAAAACATTGTTGGGAAAATTATAAGGTTTCGATTTGATACCAAAACCCAACTGATTCTCCAACCGAATAGATGATCGCGTCAACCTAAATAGTGTTTTCCAGCTCGCCTGTTTGAGCTTTAGATTTTCTAAGTTTACAAATGTTAAGGAAGTCGTGGAAGACAAGCCGAATCTGGGCCTATGTCTACAAGCAGAGTCGCCTAGCGAAAGACAGCTATGAAGGTCAACCTTCACCGAGTCCTCCAGCAGAGCATGATCAAGCTGAAGAGAATTCGAGCTGAGTTCAAAACACAGCTCGGTCCAACAGTACATGTAACAAAGGGAACTAACTCCGAAGACTTCACTTCAAGTCACCCACTTCTCGAATTCAAAAGCCAGCTCTCCAAAGGCAAGATCCCGCGTCGTATAAGTCAACATGCCTCGACCAATGAAAGGATTGCCAAATCGCATCCTAGACTTCAGACCTAGGATGCGACACAAATGAAGACAGTGCAGATTCGCCTAACCTGGCAGATCTCGACTTTAAGAAGAGTAGGTAAGATTCAAACGGCCTCTCCAACGGCTACTCTTAAATCTCTACCTATATAAACCCGTCTTCAATCTTCATGATCGATACGAAAAACTCTCTACAAGCTTTCATTCCGAAATCATCAATCTTTCAAAAGTTTCCCCAAGCAGCTTATACATAGTTCAAAGAACACTTTACTTTAAAGTGTTTCTATTTCGTAAACCGCTTAGTTTTTCGTCTGTTTCCTAGGCCAAACTCTTTGTATATCTTAAGCTCAGATTTCGAACGAGTTCCATCATACTCTAAAGTTCTTAATTGTAAGAACTCGGCTCAATAGCGCTTGGAACCCCAAACCAAACCCCTCTTACCCGTAAAGGTTAGGTCAAGGTTACGCTTGCTTGAAGCGGGAAATTCAAGGCAGTAAGGTTTTTTTCGCACCCGTAAACCGAAAGGTTAGGCTTGACAAGGCTCGCAACCGTCGGAACACAAACAAGCGAGTTGCGAAGTTGCTCGGGTACTTGGAAACCAAGTGATAAAGGATTACCGCGAACCCGGTCGTGGGATGGTGGCGTGTTACTCCGAACCACGTAAAAACTCGCGTGCTCTTTACTTTTCTTTATATTCCGCTTTTGTACTGAACTCTTTCATATCATTGCATATTTGTTCAAAATCGTATACGCAAATGCCGCTTTCTTCTCCAAAGACAGCCGTGTCTCTCCGAAAGTTGCACAACTTGACGTTCGAAAACATAAAGTTAATCTTTCAAAATCGAGTTTTTCTAAGTAACCGAGCTAAGTTTTCTAAACCACCACTTTTCCTACCGCCACTCGAGTTATTTACCCAATGGACCCTCCCCAAATTGGATCGATAACTGAGCTCACCAACTCCGTGATTTAACTTAAGACAAAAGTTTCTAAAAATCTATTTGGTGTATTCACCCCCTCTACACCAAATACCTAGCTCAGGGACCATCAATTGGTATCGTAGCAAAAGGGTTCAACAACACCGTTTCGTATCAAGAGATCTCTCTTGACAATCCGTCAAGGGTCATCCGAACCGTATCCCCTTCGCGAAAAACTCATATTATTTCATACCGCATATTTCTATGGATTTCCCATCTTAACAGTGAATCTTCCCACCTTCTCGATAGACGATTATGCAATATGGAAGTTCAGATCGAAGAGCTTTCCTCGTGCGCATCACGATATGATATGGGACGCCACTGCCAGAATTTCACCCATCATCATCTACAAATTCGTGAACGAGCTTGTCCCAACTCAAGACGGTGAATGAACCAAGAGATCGCGCTCATTCCCAAGCCCAAGAATGAGCACACCTCGTAGCTGTACAAGCAAGCCGGGACTAGAGCGCGCCTCGCGAGGAACACCATATCTTCAACGGTCTCCAATGCCTATCTCTGAAGAAATCACTCAACTCGCGAAACCGCAAAGTGAGACGTGGGAAACCCTAGCAAAGCTACGCGAAGGTTCGATGTAGATAAAGGAGAATAAATTCACGATTGCATGCCGAAGTTTGATAACTGCTAGCCGTGGTCGAACGAGTCCATCGAAGGCGATGGAACTCGATTCTTCAATATTGTGGTAGAAATAGAAACCATCGAATCTGGAAATACACCCGCCGAGAAAATAATCTAAAAGTTCTTTCGCCGCTCACAAATTGAACGGAACACCTCGCTCCGCACAAGCATGGCAACTTCTTCGCTTTAATTCTGCTTTGCTCATATTTCTGTGCTCCTTGTTGGTCATTCCAAACTGAGCTGATTGAGCTTCTTTCCATGGCTTGATCCTCAACTCTGCTTGATTCATTCCCGCTGGATTTAATCTCTCGCTTTTGGATCCTCGTATCAAATTCGTCGGCCTTTCAAGATGGAAAACAATTTTTTTTCGTCTCCATGCTGCCAAGATCAGTTCTGCTTTGGTGAACCACTTTGTGTGTACACCATTCTAAGGAAAGAGTTCAAAAGAACTTTCAAGTCTTTGTCTCGAACCGTATATTTCCCGCCTCGGATCGTCTCGATCTCGATGACGAGGCTGGAGAATCCGAGCTCCATTTGATCAATGGACTCATAGGGGAGTTGCTTGAAGTTGCTCTAACTTCGGCATGCAACTCAGAATTTGCTCCTCTTGAAGGTTCTCCGAGCCTTCACACAACCTTGGCTAGAGTGTCCCACATCCCCTTAGCCGTCTCTCCCGCAGCTTGATGATCTTGCTGGAGATAAGTTGTCCGTCACCGTCGATGGCATTTACGGTTACGAGCCGTAGCCGGCCCGTACCCGCCCTGTCTTCTTTCTTCTCGAGTACTCCCTTTTCGGGCTTCACAACTTGCCGGAGTACCGGCCTGGGGCCCGTAAGGTTTCTCGCTTGTCTTTCCGATTTCATGATGATGATGGGTCCGTCGTTGATAACATCCCACATCATGTCGTGACGCGCACCTCGTAAAGCTTTTGAGTCCCAACTTCCAGACTTCGATAATCATCTACAGAGAATGCCTGAAGATTCCCGCACAGTGAAAATTCCATGACAAAGATGCAATATAATGATTTAAAAAAAAATTTTTTGAAACTTTGAAGGATCCGTTCAGTGGACCACTATCAAGAAAGAGGGCCGACTCGATTACTGCAAAAGTGATCTTTCGAACCACCGCTTCGATACCAATTGTTGGTCCCAAGATCTGATACCTTGGGCGTAGATGGGAGGGGGTGAATACACCAAGGTTTAAAAAACTTTTCCAAGTTAAAACTCTTTTCGAGAGTTTGGCCGTGTTCGATCCAAATTCGGACGGCAGCTTGATCGACACAAATTTGGTCAAAAGGTGTGTGCGTTTAATGTGGCGGATTTGGAAAGTCCGTCTCGTTGCTTCAAATATATCGCAAAAGCCTTGCTTCACTTTTCGCTAGGTCAGATTATGCAGTATCAAATGTATGCTCATGAAGGTTAGTAACTTGCATAAAACAAAGCAATAAAATAACGTAGCATTTTTAACGTGGTTCGTGAGTAAATCTCCTACGTCCACGACTGCATTCACCGGTAATTCACTACCACTTGGTTTCCAAGTACCAAGCAACTTCACAACTCTAACCCGAGCCGTGTTCCAAACAGCTCATGGGCACTCGTCAAGCCTACACCTTCGCTTCCGGGTAATCGAAGAACCTAACCACTCGAATTACACGCTTCGAGCAAGCGTACCTTTACCTAACCTTCGGGGTTCGGGGCTCGGGGTACGGTTTTCCGAACCATGAACGAGTTCTTACAATCGAAGAACAAGCGAGTATGATGAACTCGTTCAAACTAGGCTTAAGATATTTATTCTCGATCTATTCCGCCTATGACCGAACATGTGAACAACTAAGAACACAAACTCGACCGGGCCGAGTGTTCTAGAAAGATTTGGCTTTGTAGATCGTTGTTCATTTTTCTATTTTCTTTTATTTCTTCAAATGTTTCTTGCCACCCCCACCAAACCTTCTTCTATTCAATGGGCGAGAGTGAGGTATATATATATATGAAGATTCAAACCAGCCGTTGGAAGAGAGCCGTTTGAATCTTACCTACTCTTGTTGACTTCTCCTCTGCCTTTACCTACGAAGTAGGTCCGCATCCGCAGAGGCTATTCCTTCTCCGATTTGATCGCGTCGTACAAGATCTTCCGACATCTGGATCTCGTCTTGGAGAAGGTCTTTGCTCCTCGAGCTCATGTTCCCCGCCGTGTCTTCGCCGTCTTCGACTTCCGCCGCGTCTCGACTCCGAGCCGTGTCTTAGACCTTGTCGTATCATCAACCCGAGCCGTGTCTTCAACCCGAGCCGTGTCATTAACCTGAGCCGTGTCTCGTACTCGAGCCGTGTCATCGACACTTAGCTGGGTCTTTTACACTGAGCTGGATCTTCGACACTGAGCTGGGTTTCCGTCACTGAGCTGGGTCTTGATACTGTTGGGTCTTTGACTTTGCTTGGTCTCCGCTTCGGCCGAATTCTCACTCGTGTCCGCCGACCAGGTCTTATGCTGACACCTGTAAACTAAGAAACTCTATAAGCTCAAACAGGTGACCTGGAAAAATACTGGGGCTTGTGCAAACATCTACTCGACGGGGGTCGTCCGGTTTTGGTATCACTTCAAAATTCTATTAATTTTCCCAACAAAGTTTCACAGGTGTAGTTCATCTTCCTTACCCAAAAAGATTTTTTAGGTCTCCATTTTTTTTTTGTCGTTTATTAACAAATCTCCCTTTCTTCATTTTTGTGGAGATAAAATCTTCATTTATATTTCTATATATTATAGATTTAGAGTGCACGAGAAATCTTGATTTAAAATCTTCATTTATGGTTTCTCAAAGCATTATGGATATGTAGATTACTTAATTCTAGATTACTTATATTTACTTAATGATGGATTGCTTATATGTAGATTTCTCAAACAGAGAAAACAGTTTATATGTAATATGTAGATTGTAGAATACATAATTCGTTAAAAGCCGTCATTTTCTGGACATTTCGCTAATTTTGCTTTGTTTCTGGTCATATATGTATATCATATACAAATTGTTGAATTGGTCATTAATTGTGATTTCATGTTTATTTGGTCATAAACATGTGTAATTTAGAATGTTGTTAAGTGAATATTTGTAATGACTATGTTTGAGAATTATGATGAAGGTTAAGATGTTTTATTGGATAATTTTTTTTTTTGCATTTTCAGTCGGTTTTTAAAAAAATTGACCGAACCGACCGAATTTTTCGGTTCGGTTTCGGTTCGGTTCAAAGAGCAAAATCGGTCGGTTTCGGTTCTAAAATTTTTGATCGGTTCAGTTTTCGGTTTATGAAATTTTGGTCGGTCGGTTCGACCGACCGATGCACACCCTTAAGCAGAATAATCAAGAAGAGCATCCAGCAGGAAATACTCACCGGATCATCAAGCGTTTTCATCAAACACAACCGAATCCATCCAAGAAAAACCCCAAGGATTTCAAAAAGAACTTATCAATTCAAGGGGAAACTCTACATAGCTGGAAAGAGTCAGCAAAAATCAAGAATACCCAGCTGGATGCATCACAAAGACGTACCAAATTCGAAATCACCAAACTCCTCGAAGAAAAACCCGATCCAAATGGAGCAATCAAGCTGATTTTCTAACCCAGCTGACGACATGAAAACACCCAAGAGATTTCTCAACATCTGGACTGTTGTTTGGAAAATTCATGGGCTTAAAATGCCGAAATCTAAATCAAGATGTATGGATTATCCGAACCGCTTCAAACCAAATAAAAGACGATCATCCAAATTCGAGAGGGAACAAACTCGCCCGGATCCCAAGCTCGACTCAGAAGGATTACCCAAGCCTATGGAGGAATCAAGCTAAACTACGTCAGTCGCAGAGCTCACGGGAACTCAGGTGAAGGAAAATCAGCTTAATATTAAGATACTCAATCGAAGGAAAACTCGATCCTGCTGGGTATGGTGCCGACCATCGTGGTATCAAACTTGACTCCTATATTCAAGCCGACCACTTGCGTCCCATGCATTTAATACTCGAGAAATATGCTATTTAAGTCCAAATATCTTGAATTCCTATTTTAAGAGGACATATGTTCATTAGTTAAATTAAGCTTGACAAGTTTCCTTTCTCATCGCATTAAATATAAAGTTCAAATGTACCGTAGCATGGCAGGATCGAGACAGAACGTTTAAACATTTGAATCGCCTCACGCGCGGTTGTAATACACTCGGCGTAAACACGTCAGCTAAACGTGACGAGTGATTCTCTCCCAATCGTTGATCGTAATATCAATTGTTTCAATCTCAACCGTTGATCTATTATAATAGTTGATATATATCGAAAAGATACGCAACTCTTTCATCGTTATTATCTTTGCGAATTTCAAAATCTTCAAAATCTCTATCTATTTTCCGTAAGTTATTAGCATGATCAAAATCGGAATAAATTACGAGATAAAAATCAATAATTCACCCGCAAAGAATGAACTGCTTTGAAGCTTTTATGACATAGCTTATCTTTTGTTGCTTCCGTCCACCGCCAACCTCGCATTTCGAACTTAAAGTGATGATGGATCTGACAGGGATTCTGCTCTCTAGCTGCTGGCAACCTCCATGCCCAAGTTTATGCTCACAGAGATGCCGCAACTTTCTATCTTAACATCAACGATGATGGCTTCTACTCATCTTCATTCGATGTGATCGCTGTGGCGCCGACGTTCTTGGAAATTTCACCCAAAGAACCATCAACATCAAGCTCACCGTGTAATGCCGCGAAAAGTATTCAACTGCCCAACAAAGGAGAATTCATTCCTGTGATGATTACAACAAGGAGGAAGTGGATGAATTTCTTGGCCAAGATATGCTTATTTCTCCAGAGTCAGAAAGGTAGCCGAAAGCATGTCAAAGCTCTTTCTCAAGCCAAAGTATGAGCTGCTTTTGGATATCATGCGTGTTGCATTCGAAGATAGCGGGATCTCAAGGAGAGATCGGCATTCCGAAGTTCAAACCAATGATTGCCATGATAAAAGGGACAAATATCAACCGGGTTTGACTTCTTACTCAACCGACCGTCGGCGGTGAGTCGAGAAGATCAAGTTCGACTCGCCGGACGACGTATTCAACCTCGTAGCCCATGTATCTATGCTCTAAGATTTCGAGCCTGATAGAGCAAGCCGTGAAAGGGCACATAAGAAAGTGGGCTGATTAGAATCCTGTTTCCGTAAACGAAGATTCTCTTCCAGCAGAATTAGTCAAATCAATGATCTCCCGATGGGTACAACTGTGAGCAAAGGTAAGAAGCAAATTTCCGGATGAAAACCGAGCCGATGTTCCGGGGTTCCGAGGAAGAAACAAAGGAAAATAAGACAATTACCCCAAAATAATGTGAGGCTCAAATTCGAAAAGAAGAAATAAACGACCGTCGTTCCTAGACTCAGAATCTTCGCAGGCTACTCCAACAATCTCATCAAGAAAAGCCTAGTCAAGCAATGGCGATTCTCTCTCCAGCGCCGGCATCCGCCTTCAATCAATTCGGATCAAACATCCCGTCCATATGGGATCGAATGACGGATTGTCATCCACCTCGTAGAGAAAGAAATGGATAATCCAAGCAGTCTAACACATTTTCCACCTTCCCCGACCCAGTTATCGCCCAAGCACTTGGAGATATTCCTAGCTCACCCTGCCTCACCGTCTCACAAACTCTCCACCCAAACAACCTTCTCCCGTAAAAGAGCAGATATTCAACCGGCCGACGCTCCTTCACGCCCAGCCGACACCCAAGCCGAACCCTCTTCCACTTATCCTACCACCTCCAAACAAACCCATAACCCAAAGTTCAATCTCCCACGCAAGCTTGGTCGATGCTTCTTCTTGGCGCCTACCGTGAACCCAACTGATCCAATTCCTCAAATCTCCACAGAACCGTATAAAAGTTGATTCCACCGTCTTTCCTCCCTCAATCCCCATCGGCTTTAGCCTTCATGGAAGCCATATACGAGGACTTGCACATTACATAGACCAAGAGCTGCCTCTAACTCGCATCCACCCCTGCGCACCCGCCCATCGCCCCTCATTAAAGTTGGAGATCTAAAATTCTACATTGCACACCAAGACGGGAACTTGGTACCGTAACGAGCAGCCGAGGTAGACCTTCTCCTACGAGAAGTTGAAGGCGCATGAAGCACGTCTCCAAAGACACTCAAGGCTTTGGAAGCCCGGAGGACGCATACTCGCATCAAGATGACCTCATTGTATAGGTATCATCGAAATCTCTCAAAGAAGCATCCCAAACCGCACCCGGTACAGATGTCCTGAGTCGGCCACACAAGCTTCTTGCGTAATGGGACGGAGACACCTCTCCCGAGCCGACACATCCAAAGAAGTCTCACTCGAGATTACCAAGCAGTGTTCGTACCGTAAAACATACTCGAGATAATGATCACCTAAGAACCACCCGACGTGCGCAGCCCCACCAAGTCCAATTGCCAACGATACTACAAGACCGGTCGAGCCTGAGGCAGACAAACCCAAGCTACGTACAAATCCAAGACTCAAATGGACCCACTGCCGAGCTCTCAATCGGCTATGGACGGAAGCAATCCCTAAAAGAGGCTGAGGCATCCTTTTTCGTGACGGTACCCGAAGTCTCAACTCGAGGTTATCATGCGATTTATAGCTCTAGACCGTCAAGTTCGAGAACACAAACTCGACAATTAATGAAGTTCATGCAAATTTGCCCAAAATTTACAAGAACATACAAGTCCGGATCCGAAGCAATCTCTCGTCTCTCAAAGCATTGATCACCAAACCATCTACGTAATATAGTTCTTAAGATAGTAACAAGACTTTAATTTCTGTCTCACTGACGACATAGCAAATCTTCTCAAGCCAAATTTGGGCTTATCAAAAAGTCTACTCTCTCCAA